>JAJJWX010000309.1:0-1375807 GCA_023529315.1 Papaver bracteatum | reverse complement strand
GTTCATAGTGGTGGCATCGTGAGGATGGCTTATGTTTTGACTGGGTCAACTTTTATCTCTGCGGACGTTACTTGGAATCTTAAGAACATCCCCGAAGAGACACGAAAGGCACATTTCAAAGGATTCATCCTCAACTTGTATTCGCGACATCTTCCGAACACTTGTCGTAGCGTTTCCGGATGATTCGCTCAAGTCTTCGATTTAACCACCACATCATCTACGTAATCTTCGACTTGCTTGTGCATCATATCGTGGAAGATGGTAGTCATGGCGCGTTGGTAAGTATCACTAGCGTTCTTTAGACCGAAAGGAATTACGGTGTAATAGAAGTTTCCGAGAGGGGTTCGAAAAGAAGTCTTACTCACGTCGTTCACATACATATTTATCTGGTTGTATCCGCTATATCCATCCATGAAAGAAAACATACCATGTCCACTGGTAGCGTCTACCAGCATATCGATGTTAGGGAGCGGGAAATCGTCTTTAGGGCAGCACTTGTTCAGATCTCTGAAATCGACACAATACCTAAATTGGCCATTCTTATTTTTAACGGGAACGATATTGGCCAACCAGGTGGGATGGTGAATGGGTTTGACAAAACCAGCGGCTAGTAATTTCTGGACCTCCGCCTTGATTTGTTCTTCTACGTCGTGTCTGAATTGTCTTGGAGGATGCTTGACTGGTTTGGATCCGGGTATCACGTGAAGATGGTGGGTAACCAGTTTTCATCCAAGCCAAGCATTTCTTCGTAAGTCCACGCGAATACGTCCTGGTATTCTTTGAGTAGGTCGACTAGCCTTGAGCGTTCCGTAGAAAGTAGAGCCGAACTGATCAGAATGGGTCGCGGGAATTTCTTATTCCCTATATTGACAAATTCGAGTTTGTATGTGGTTAAGTCGGTCTCGTCTTGTAGCTTCTGAGGGGCGTCTGGAACTTCCTCCTGGTTATTGTGAAAACATTCTTTCGGGCGGAGATACCGGGTCATGGTCTCCCCTGCTAATTGCTAACAACTATGGTAATATGTGAGTTTTCCATTTTTTCTCCATCCTGCGATAAGGGTGCACTCTCTCTTGGTGTGGGCACGGGTTACGCCCAGTGGTGGGAGACTGACGGGTTTTTCTTTTGAGGAGGTGGAGGGAGGGCGGTCTCCTCCACGGAGTATCTCCAGTTTGTCGCTATCTCTGAGCGATGTCCATTTTGGTAGCAGAAAACTGTGAATCTTGGTCATCACGTCTTTTGAACCCTCCTTCGGCCCATGTGCTTCTACGCAGTAGATTGGTGCATAGGGGGACAATGATGCAGGGATGCAGACAACTTCTCCTTTCAGTACTGTTTTCAAGCATTGGTGGTATGTTGAAGGAATGATTCTGAGATTGTGCAGCCACGGCCTTCCCAGTATCATGTGGTAGTCTGGTTCTTTTTCAATTACTTCAAACTTCACACTTGATTGAATTGGCCCTACTGCCAGCTCCAAGTTGATGTAGCCGTATGTTCTAGTTTGGTTGCCTTCGAAATATGTCATTGTAGTGGGTTATCGTATGATCTCGTTAGGTTACACCCTGACAACTTTAAGTGTCTTGAGGGTGATGACATTGGAAGATGCGCCTGTGTCAATGAGCGCTCTTAGAAACTCTGTGTTCCTGACGAGAGCCGTAACATGCAAGGTCCGGTTGTGACCTTCTTCTACCATCATGTCACCATCGATGAAAACAATATTGTTGGTGGATCTCCTGGGATCCTTGGAGTCCCCGTGGGTGCAGGAACTAGTGATGCATTCAGTGCTATTCGGTTAATAGCAGAGAATGTTTTTATTCGCTGGTCCTTGGAGAGGTGTAGCAATTCACATAAGTTTTCTACCAAAGTGGTCGACTCCTGGCCCGCTGGCTTCCAGTCAGTGACGAAACCATTGATTTGAGAATGCTCATTCGGGATATGAGTCCCCTGATCTTGATCTCCTGGGGAACATGAACCACTTAGCTCCGAATTTAGGCTGATGAGAAAGTCGAGTATGCTGTTAATCGCATCCTTCATTAGATCCATGTTTTTGGCATGAATATCTTTAGCTCGCATCAGGTCAACCAGTCTTGGGACTTCTTCATTGGTCGTATTGATTCCAGAAATAGACGAGTCATCATGACCTTGAGCGGGATCAATGTTTATGGAGATGGCCTAATAACCAACCATGCATGCGCGAAATTTGAGGTCGAAAACTGGAATTTGATATTGTAACCGAAAGATCAATCCTCCCACTGTGGTCGCTAATTGTTTATGGGTAAAAATCGTTTCTGCCGATTTTGGTAAATTCGGTAGGTGAGTGAGAAACTGGTTTAAACCCTAAACAAATGTGCTGCACGTGAGCATTTTCTAGATTCGAGAGATCAATCTGTACAAGTCTGGCCTAAACCAAGAAATGGTCGTTCCATACTTGCTTCGGTCACAAAGTGGAGGGGAAGGGTTGATTTGGGTAGGGAAGCAAAGAAAGGTGTTGAAACCACAATAATTCTGGGAGAGTAGTGTCTCGACTTGTATCAGAAAGTGAAACCTTCGGAAGTTTGCAAGAGATGAAAGCGTTCTGGAGAGCTTGCAAAGTTACCTTTTCTAAGAGTGTTGTGTTTTTCTCCTGACAGAGACTTGTTGTCTGGTGGAAATAGGTAAGACCTATTTATACAAGTCGAGATTGAAACGTACCCTGGCCTTATGAAGGAAGAGACTAAAGGGTAAAATAATGGGAGGATGTGGTAACCGCATGGTGTTTATGGGTGAAAACGTTTTCACCATTATTTCCTCATTTATTAGACCGCTTTATTCCTATTCACGCTTTCTTAAAGTGAGCGTAGTGTACGCTGCATGATGTGACCGCCAAACCAAGACCTTGGAAAGCATCCCCCAGTTTGTGTTGATGTCTCGAGTGTTGATTGCACCTTGAGTGCAAGTGGAAATGCCAGGCTGCAAGTGGCGCGTGTGTCATGTGCCAATGGCATGTGCGGAATGCCTTTGTTGTGAGTTGCACTTCGAGTGCAAGTGGCAATGCCATAGCTGCTATTGGCACGTGTGGAATGTGCGGAATACCTTGGTTGTGGGTTGTGGGTTGCACCATGAGTGCAAGTGGCAATGCCAGAGCTGCTAGTGGAGCATATGGCATGTGCCAATGGCATGTGCGGAATGCCTTGGTGGTAGGTTGCACATTAAGTGCAAGTGGCCATGCCAAAGCTGCCAGTGGCGCGTGTGGCATGTACCAATGGCATGTGCAGAATGCCTTGGTGGTAGGTTGCACGGCTTGCAAATCAGGCTACCAGCGAGGATTTTGGCATGTGCCAATGGCACTCATGGCCATTAGGGCCACAACTAGGTAATGAAAGCTACCAGTGAGCGCATTGGCATGTGCCAATGGCACGGTCGGCCATTAGGGCCACGACTTGGTAAGAAAAGCTGCCATTGAGCGCGTTGGAATGTGCCAATGGCACGCTCGGCCATTAAGGCCACGGCTAGGTAATGAAAGCTACCAGTGAGCGCGTTGGCATGTGCCAATGCCACGTACAACCATTAGGGCCACGACTTGGTAAGAAAAGCTGCCAGTGAGCACGTTGGCATGTGCTAATGGCACACTCGGCCATTAGGGCCACGACTTGGTAAGAAAAGCTGCAGTGAGCGTGTTAGCATGTGCCAATGACATGCGTGGCCAATTTGGCATAGGTTTCACGGTTTGCAAGATAGGCTACCAACGAGCATGTTGGGATGTGCCAATGGAACGTGGCGGCTTGGTCCCTTGGTTTTACGGTTTGGGCCAAGGTAAGGGTGTTTGGCTTAGCGCGGTGTGACTAGCATAGCTAGGGCCAAGGCAACGTGTGTTTGGCATGGCGCGGCTAGCTTGGGATAGGTGTGGATGGCATGATTTGCCATTGGAACAGAGGTGCGGCTAGCATGGTTGACATGCTTTGGTGCGTTTGGTATGTCTGGCATAGCTAGGGCCAAAGCAGAGTGCGTTTGGCATGGCGCGGCTAGCTTGGGCCAGGTGTGGCTGGCATGATTTGCCATTGGCACAGAGGTGCGGCTAGCATGGTTGGCATGCTTTGACGCGTTTGGTGTGGCTGGCATGATTTTAGATTGACACAAAGGTGTGGCTAGTATGGTTAGCATGCTTTGGAATGGTTGGTGTGACTAGCATAGCTAGGGCCAAGGCAGAGTGCGTTTGGCATGAAGCGTCTAGCTTGGGATAGGTGTGGCTGGCATGATTTGCCGTTGGCATAGGGGTGAGGCTAGCATGGTTGGCATGCTTTGGCACGGTTGGTGTGACTAGCATAGCTAGGGCCAAGGTAGAGTGTATTTGGCATGGAGCTGCTAGCTCGGGCTAAGTGTGGCTGGCATGATTTGCCATTTGCACAGAGGTGCGACTAGCATGGTTGGCATGCTTTGGCGTTGTTGGTGTGGATGGAATGATTTGTCGTTGGCACATGGGTGTGTCTAGCATGGTTGGCATGCTTTGGCGCGGTTGGTGTGACTAGCATACCTAGGGTCAAGGTAGAGCGCGTTTGGCATGGCGCAACTAGCTCGGGCTAGGTGTGGCTGGCATGACTTGCCATTGGCACAGAGGGGAATTAGGGTTTTGCTCGTTGTAACCCTAATTTGAAAAAATACCCTCCATTAATTACTGACTACATGCATTAAATGTTCTAATAAATATGTCACCGGTGACATTAGGTTATTCGGAGTTTTACAATTTTACCCTTTGTCTAAAAACCACCATAAATACTATGGAAGAAAGATTACGAGAAATGTGTGGTTTATTGATTAAAAGAATTGTTGGATCCGTACAAGGAAAAATTTGTGTATGCTTACACGTACCAACACATGCATTACAAGAATAAGGCGACAAGTATCGCAGAAGGATCTCATGGATGTTTGAAAAGCTTGCTCCGAGGGAGCCAAAACACCGTGGTTACATTAGAAGAAGCCATCCATGAATACACCAAGGTCGATACCATCAAGATAACCGCTCAAATGGAATAGAGTAGGATGAAAATCATCACAAGCTACAAGGAACACCATCGGTTAATTAGAAATTTAAATTATATGGTATCTCACTGGGCGATTATTTTTATGATGAAGGATTACAAATATTATTTGGAAAAGGAGATAGGGAGAAGAAGAATTGAATGTAACTGTATAACAATGACGGCCTTCGGATTTCCGTGTCGTCATATTATCGTGAAGTACCAACAAGGAATTCCTTTTGAAATCATTGATCCGGTTTGGAAGAAACTTACTTTCAAACCACCCCCAACCGAAGAACCACTCGAATCCTTTGTGGACACAAATATTGGAAGATAAAATCATCGAGAAATTCGGAAAAAAGGATGGCTTGGGAAGAAAAGTTTCGTTGTACGACTTAAAACTAGCCGCGAACCACCATATGGTACCGGTCGGAGAACCAACGGTGGTACCGCCAACAGGTAGACCACCTTCCAACATGGATAGGAAGGAAGAAAGGTACGAGTTTAAGGTTGCAATGAGTACCGAAAAACACTCATTGTTGAGTCATAAAAGAATCCTTTGTCGACATGAGAAGGAAAACGCTAAATATGAAGATGCTAAGGTTCCAAAGAAAAGGGGTCGACCGAATATGGGGGAAAGCGGGACAAGTAGCGCACAAGCCAAGACAAATATTTCAAGCGTTCCTTCACACATTGAGAATGAGGAGGCACCGGCTAAGAGGAAAAGGGGTCGACCAAAGAAGGGAGAAAGCGGGGAAAGTAGCGCACAAGAGAATACAAATGTTTCAAATGTTCCTTCACAAATTGAGAATGAAGAGGAACCGGCTAAGAGGAAAAGTGGTCGACCATAGAAGGGAGAAAGCGGGACACGCGCTCCTTCGCAACATGAGGATTCAATTGCTCCTTCGCAACATGACTATCCAATCGCTCCTTCGCAAGAGAGTCAATCTCCAAACAATCTATTTGTTCCTTCTCAAGAGAGTCAAGCGAGTACAACACGAATATCAAGGTTACGTGCATGGAAGGGGGAAGTAAGACAAAAGGGTTATATGGTGACTATAAGGGACACTCTTGGTGATGGAAGAACTCCTAGGGATGAACGAGGTAGACCCCATCGAACGTGTTACACCATATTCGAGGAGTATTACTCAAAACTTCCTAAATTCATCAAGCCCTATGTTTTATCCACCGACGACGTGGATGCGGATGGGAATTGTGGTTATCATGTTGCGTCGGAACAAAAAGGCCATATAAGTTTGGCGGACGATGAGAACCTAACCCAATGTCAATACTTCAGAAAGATGATGGCCTTGCGCCTACAAGAAGACAAGGAATTTTACATATCGATGATGAATGAAGGAAAAACAAGACAAACACAAAGAAGTGATTTTTTAAAAAAATGGTTGCTAGAGTACAACGGCCAAAGGGGAATGGACCAATTACCCGAGAGCATTGGATACAGATGATTATATGTGGGCATATCTTGGCGGAAACATGAAGTTGCGTTGTTCATCAATTTGGTAAGGGATCATGTTATACATACGCACCAAAATACACCATTTGGGATGAATCACTTAAGGATCGGAGAATTATTTTGTTCAACCATAAAAACATACATTATATCGGTCTTATAGTACGTGATGATTGTCCATTACCACCGGTATATGGGTTTCATGATGTCACAGAGGTCACCAAGGAGTGGCTAAAAAAATACGATGCCAACATGAGGCGATGGGAGGAATTAATCGAGCCGGATCAATTAGATGGTCTCCATTTGTTGGAATTAGTATTTTCCTTATGTTAAAAACTTGATCTATCGGATGGTTATATTTTGTCGCTTTCTTATATTGTATTTTGCATACTTGAACCAAGATTAATGAATGAATGAAAGTGATTTTATTTTTTTGGGTAACTTGGACTCATGATTGTTTTTACATAATCGGACTTCTAAAACATTTTTAGAGTCTGATTATGGAGGTAGTTTGCTGTAGCTTTTTCAGATTCGGTTTATATGGACGATAATGTAGTCCGATTGTTGGTACAAAGATTTTCAACTACACAATCGGAGTACATATCGTCCAAAATGATCTGAATAATAAAACGGAATCGGTTGATGTGTGTACTAATGTAATCCGATTGTGGTTGATATTCATCACATCAACCCAGAATCGGGTTATTAATGTTTACATTAAAAACCGATTTGTGTCACAATCGAATTAATATGGTGAAGATATAAACCGATTCTGGGTGTGTCTTTAGAAAACTTGATGAGGAATTTTAAATATTTAGAGGTACATCATTGTAAAGTATCTCTTATATGGAATGGTTTAAAGGGATTTCACTAAATCACTTGAATTGTCTGTTTTTGGGTTTTCTTTTTGTTCAACAAAAAGAAATTAGATTTTAATTGTTGTTTGTGATTGATCAGGATTTAGTTTTAATTTTGATGGAAATTGAAAAATAAAATGAGTTTTGATTGATTATGATTTGTTAATTAAGATATGATTTAGTATTTGTGATTGTGTTATAATAATTAAGGTTCCTTTAAGGGTTAATTTAGTAATTTACAAATTTTTAGACACCCCTTATCATTCTCTATGGGGTGGATGAAGAATTCCATAGGCCTCAATTTAGCCAGGGTAAAAAGGGAAGCATGGAGGCCTAGGGTTTTCAAAGCTTTCACATGGGATGGGATGTACCACTGCAGACCCTTTTTACTTGAACCCCGTTTTAGGGCATACCCAAAAATTTCAAGGCATATTAATAAGGACAAAAAGGGTCATTAGATAGTAATCCTTAAAGCCCCTTATCCATATATTTTTCTTAACGACATAAGTGACTTTATTTAATTTTTATTTTTTTATATATTTACAACACACTAGGTTCGGCTGAAAACTTATCAACCGAACTTCCGGGTACGAACAGTTCGGCTGACAACTAGTCAACCGAACCTAGGTATTCTGGAAACATACCTAGGTTCGGCTAATATGTTAGCATCCAAACTTCACTCTGTAACAGGACAACCGAACTTCACTTAGTATTGGTTTTCATAAAGTGAAGTTCGACTATTATTTTTGTGTTTTATTACCGGAAATGGCATTGACCTCCCTATTCTCCACCTCCCTACTCTGCTCCCTCAAATCAACACCATACATTTGAATCACATTCAGGTACATATGTGGTTCACTATTTCCCAGATGTGGGGTTTAGATTGGAGGGAGCAGAGTAGGGAGGTAGAGAATAGGGAGGTGAATATCACCACTGTTTTATTACCAGCCGAACTATTCATCAACACCTTCAAAGTAAGAAGAAAATGAGAAGTTCGGCTGATAATTCTTTCCAATTATAAGCCGAACTTCATTCTGTAACTACCGAAAAATTCATATTTTTATTTTATTTAAAGGTAATCTATTAATCAAATACAAGAAAATTAATTTAAAATAAACCAAAAAAAATGTAATTTTTGTAAAACTAATTTTTTTTACTAATATATTCATGATACAAAGCTTTTGGTCGGTAACCTAGCCAACTCCTCTCTGGATAGCAACACCTAATCTATAAAAAATAAATTTACCTACGCCGCTACTAGCGTCATTACTAAATAAACAATTCTTTAGACGCTTGAAAAAAACCAAAGTATCCTCGCCAAGTTCTCCTAAAGTAAAAAAAGCCAGCACACCCAAACCATATCCATGTGCAGCACACTTGTCCAAGTACTTGGTGCGTTTTCGAGAAACCGCGCCAGAAATAGCCTTACCAGGGAAAAAGGAACGGACACCATCTCCAGTGAATGGAGAGACACCTGTAACATCCATACAAACATCTTTCCCATTTTCCCAGTTAAGAACAAGTATATCAGCGGGCTTTAGATCTTTGTCATCATATGTCCGGAGACCGAGAGAAACCTCCTTGCGCGTAGGCATATTGGATTTGTAACAAATATCAATGATAACATCACGAACAACATCATGGAGAAACTTATAACCAATATCCTTAGCACAATGAAGCACATGATCACCAAAAATGTCCATAGATTTGTTACAACTTGGGAATAAACTATTATCAACAAACAGAGGAATACCAAGACGATAACAAAGCACATATCTAAATTGTCGAGGTACGAGGCATTGATTGAGCCCACTAATAGGCACCGCCAAAATATAGTCTTGGGCATGCTTGACACGGTTACATTGCCAGAGAACGGAGTCTCTTTCAGACATATGAAATTGGTCAGGGATTTGCTTCTTGACTGCATCAAAATAAACTACTGCCAGGGAGTACATGTAAGGGGGGGGAAGAATCATCGACACAGTAAGTAGACGGTAATCCACATACCTGGGTAAAGGTCTGAAGAGCCAACTGGTAAGCCGAACCTCTGTCTGTTGATAATAAATCACCAAGGATCACTTTCTGCACTGAAGTAGTCTGGCTCTGAGAAGCAAGAAAGCAGTAAGCACGAGTGTCAGCCATAGTATAAATTCCAAGACCACTATCTTTAATAGGTAAGGTATCTAGTCTCTTCTGTAAAAGAACAAACCCCGCACCTTCCCCAGTGATTAAAAGCCTCAAATACTGATATAGCTGGCAATTAAGTTATTTACCTATATTTAGATACCCCTTATCACCCACCCTAGTTAGTTCAATCCTTTTGTATGCCCTAAAATTTTCTTGTATACCCTAAAACAGGGTTCTTTTACTTTTTCTTCACTTTGGTTTTTAACTTTCTAGTGGTTTACCATTTAAATTTACAGGTGATGTGATTCAAATTCATTTCCAGAACTCATAAATGATGTAAAAAAAGATAGCAGAACATCTAAGATTCTCCCGACTCTTCAACCGACTGATGGGAGTCCTTCAATAATGAGTTTTTGTAGTCTGTCAGTCACACTTTAATGGTGATCAAGTTTAATAAGGACAAAATTAATTTCTCAAAATTGATCGATTATTGGTCGTTTCTTCCAAATTTTTACAATAAAGACCTCTTAATAGTTTTATGAGTAAAATTCTGGAATATTACTCGTTCCAAGTAATGGTTAAAACCTAGTTCAACTCCTTATATCAACCATGTGCATGTTGGAGAATCAGTTGAACCTTCCGAGGGAGTTGCTCAGTTTTTCACCAATTTAACTTAGGATAGTAATGTTAGGTGGTCAGATTAGACTATAAGCGTCATAAATCTCAAAATTTCAGGAAATGAGAAATAATTGACCAGTTCTAAAATGTAAGGACTTGCCTTACAAATTAGAACAGAAACAACTCAAAATCTCTAAGGATAGAGATTGGATCGGGGAGAACATAAATTCTAGAGACAAAAGACTAATTTTACTGATTAATTTTCATAATAAGTTATACAAACAAATAAGGAAATATAAATGAGAGGGTTTGGTGTGCACGTGTGCCGCTCACACACACACACTCTACTAATCCTACTTAGTAGCAGCTATTAACTAATTTAATCACGGTTAATTAACTACTAATTACACAAAATAGATAACTAGACCCCCATAATCCAGGTGGCCCTTAACTGAACTTGTCAGACCAAAGATGGGTCCTGACAATTCCCACTCCTTCAAATTATCCCTGTCCTCAAGGATATGAACTGAGCTCGACCTTTGGAGGACACAAGTGTGGCAAACTAGCTGCTCCATCTCGAATGTGAGCTTCACAACTTCAACATCAAGCCATAAAAAAATTTAAATGATTCATCTAAACTGTATGCATCAAGATTGATTGTACTCCTTCAAAAACAGTCGATGCTCCACCTTCGAAATGATTAATTCCCTTAAGTATACTTTTCTTAGTTCTCCAAAAAAAACAGATGCATTATCTTCGTAATTCTTGGCTTCATGGGAATGAACTCAGACATACGGTTGCCACCACAGATGATATGCCGAACACAATACAAGGATTATAGACAACTCATGGTCAAATTCAGACATACCTTCATGATTTTTCCTCGACTCTCAATACTTCCATAGACCTAGAATGAAGAGATTATAACACTTGAACCTGTGTAAGAAATATCAAGCACTTGGAGAACTTTCCTAAAGACTGCTAACTTAATCGCTTCCTGGTTGTAACCCCACGCATAACACACATAACCTACTTTCATCTTCTTAGTGACATCAACACAGTCAGAGTTGTTGTAGTAAGTCAGATTCATGTTGATGTCTATTAATTGAGCTGATGAGGGAATTATCTCCAAAATAAACTTCCCATATTTAATCTTGTGGGAAACAGAAAAAACCACGACAAGGAAGCATGCCAATCCAGTATGTGAGATGGATATATTCATTTTCTCCCTTGGATCAACTATATGAGAGTGGTGATTCATGCTGGCATGTAATGAAATAGCTACTATGGTGTATAACTCATGCCAAAACCTTCTAAGAAGTATGTAGACCTTGTTGTGCAGTAAGTTAACTAGAAAACCATGTAATGCAGTCAAAAGAATAAATCTTACCTCCTTAAAATTGTATATAATAGCTCTGGTGATGCGAGACTTAGCTGAATCAGGAGTTGAAGATGCAATGTGCAGAGATAGCTCCCACGAAATAATTTCAAATTCCCATCTGAATTTGAGTATATAAGTTAAAAATATTGGTACCATCCATACCACAATAGTTATGGCCTTAACAATATCATGCACAATCTCATTTAACTGCATCTTGTTTTCTGATGTGATCACACTAAGTTGAACACCACAAACAACTTCATTATCTTCTAAAAAACTGCATATTTGAGTTTTCATGACAGTTAACTTCAAAATTGTAACTCCTAGCTGAGTACAAAAATTTTTAACTCCCATAAGCATTTATGCTAACCATTCATGTCCACTGACTTCACCAGCACTAGCCTTTGCGATCATCTCACCGATTCCCTCCACTCTTATAAAGAATTCCTTCCGGCCTGAATACCATGTATTACCACCAAGACCATCACAGACAACTCCATCAGCTTTTATGGATACGTTATGCATTCCCACTCTCCATTCATACTTTTTAGGTAATAGAAGTACGGGTGGATAGTGTTGGACATATTTGAAGAACATCTTAAGAACTTCATAGCCATAAGAACACACAGTTTGATTACTCATTGTTTCCATCTTCACAGATGCATCATTCATAAGCTGTAACAAATTATTCTCCTCTCAGCTGACACTCCAACAACTACTACCGCAAAAAATAGAGCCATATGATATGAGTAACTCAATGAACATCCATATATAGATAATACTCCTTATGATACTCCTTAAAACAAGGAAGAATAAGTTAAATTCATACAGAAAGAAGAAAATTAAAATACTGTACTCCATGAAAGTTTCTAGGTCCCATAGTAGTAACATATGGTAGCCGGTTGTGGATGTCATAATTTCCCTGAACACCTTCCAGGTCACTGACATTAGTATCTGAGGCCTACAATCTTTCACTTGCAGTTGAGTAATCAGGCCCTGTGAAATGGCACCATCAGTTCTGTTGTCATTTGAAGAATCAAGACTGCCCAGAGATTTTCAGCTTTCTGCGAAGATTGCTCAAACAACTTACTATAATCACTTGTTGCACCCTCTGAGTTAAAAACCTTGAGAGTAACATAACTGTCACCATTATAAGAATATAAAAACATATTTAAATACTTAATTGACAATTCCAGATGGTACCCCAGCTCAACAAAATTTGCATTGTATCTAGGCATTGAAATCAACCCATTAAGCTCCATTAAACACCAAACTGTACCCATGTTGAGTTTACAACTACTTTGATCATAATACATAAGCCTTATCATAATTTCACACTCTTTACCACGATCAAAAGGCATACAAACATAATCATATCTAGGTGAAACAACGCACAAAAGCTCATTTGGATTCGCAAGCAACAGTTCTAAACAATACTCATGAACATAATTTACCTTTGAAACACGGTCATTAATGTATTTATCCCCTAAATCAGACCCATCCAACTTTTTTACTCTATAAAAAATCATTCGAGAATCATTAACACTAGTTGAAATATCACCAATAGAAGTAATCTGAGTTATGTGTGCTAAAAAATGCAACCCCTTAAAACTGATGAAGTAGGATAATATTTGATTTACATTATTATTCATAATAAACTTCAAATCTCCAAACTGCTGAAGTTCATCATCAAAATTCAAATTTAATCCATTGAAATAATTTACCCTATGAGTTGCATCCATTTTAACTTGAAAATCTACCACAAAATTAGTACAAGGATTGAAAGGTTTACCTTCTTGATAATATAGAAACGTCGAATTCCCATTGCGTTCCTGAACTTCAACTTCAAAACTAGCGTCATCCCTACTCGAGAATTGAGTTTTGGTAGATCTATGATATCCTTCATCTACTACTGCTAGATTTGAATCTATAGAAATTGAAGAATGGAAGGTGAAATCACTCACTGATTTTGACTCAATAGGAATTACTTCCAAATCTGCGTCGATTTCGTGTCTAGAATCAGATAAGGGTTTGAGTAAATCCTCATCTGGTTACATCTTGTTTACACAATCAACCACATTCTTTAACTCAGTAGTGAAAGCCTCCAAAGCAACCTTCAATTTAGCAAACGAATTCTTCACTGTAGCTCTTAATTTAACCATCAATTCGACAGTTAAATTCTTCACTTCAGCTTAAAAATCAACTCTGTTGCTTATCATCGTCACTCGGTCACAAGGAATCGAGTGCTCTGATACCAATTGTAAGGACTTTCCTTACAAAATAGCACAGAAACAACTCAAAATCTCTAAGGGTAGAGATTGTGTTTGAGAATTGTTCGGTCAAACTCGCATGCATTGATATCTCAAACATGTTTGTCAATATTAGTAATCAAAACTATAAAGTTTTGATTTCTAGTCTACTATAGCTAAGGTCTCGGACTAGGATAGAAAGTGTAGTTGAGCTCAAGAACTCCATAAAGATCATCATACAAGACGAAGGAATACTCAAGAATCAGTGGATCTTCATCGACTAAAAGGTATGTGGAAACTTGAACTTATCTATCACTCAAAAGTCATCCTACTCTATCTCCTGTCTTGAGACAAAAGTCTTATTACTATATAGACTAAGATTATACATATGTGATATTTTGAGCTGAGTATATCTCGCTTATCTATTTCTCGAAATATGTGTTGGCAAAGATTTTGCTTTAGCCAAGTTCATCTTTACCTAGTGACGAAAGTCATGTTATGTTTCAATCATCTTGGAAATCGCTCTGACGAAAAATTGTTTGTGAATAACAACAATATAATGCCCTCTGAGAATGTTTCAATGATTGAAATGAGAGTTTAGATAATATAACCATTAGAGGATATAAACATTGTTGCGGTAACACATATATGTATAAGTCCTTATTGCTTGAACCGAAGTTTGCGAACTTTGTTGATCAAGTGAAACCGGAACGTGAGCCATCAACTCAGTCCGCGAACTGGAGTAGTTCTCAAACCCAAGAATTTCTGTTGGAGTTGTAGCTCACTTTCAGTCCGCGAACTCAGTCCGAGAACTGACGGAAGTTCTCGATCCGAGAATTTCTGCTGGAGTTTGTAAATTCCAACCGATTAACTTGAGTCCGCGAACAATGTCCGCCAACTTTAGTAGGTTATGTCTAAAAACGATGTTTGTGAACTTATCTTAGTAAAATAAGGAATGCTATTGCAAACCATGGCTTTATAGTTCATGAATCGATTCGAGTGAATCACATCGTTTTTGCTTAAATTATGTCTTGTGTAGTTCATGGGATCTCATAGAAATTGGACAACTCTCTAACTAGTTCATTTGAGTCATTTGGACTAGTTATGGTGAAGAAGAATATGATTGATATGAAAGTTATCATTTGGCTAACCATTTGGTTAACCAGTGTTGAACCAACTAATATACAAGTTTGGGTACGGTTACATAAACCCAAAATCGTCAAGTACATGTGTGTATGATAAGCTAAGTTTTTGATCTGACGGTTGATAAATATTAGCTTGTATCTAATCAGGTTTTCATCTAATGGTGAATATTGAATGCTTTGTTACTAAACTAACATTGACTGCAAACCTAGATTTGAAAGACTATATAAGGGAGAACTCTAGCAACTGGGAAACCTAATCCCCACACATTTTGTATGATACTAGTTGTGCTAAGATAGAGTCGATTCTCCTTTAACCTTTGGTTTTCTTCTTCTAAAACCAGGTTAAGCACTTAAAGACTTCATTGGGATTGTGAAGCCAGACCGATACTACTTTTCTTGTAGTTGTGTGATCTGATCTTGTTGTTTCTATCATACGAGTACAATTGTAATAATTGGCTTGAGATTTCTATCTCTGATAGGCAAGATATAAAAGTAATCACAAACATCTTCGTCTCATCGTTTGTGATTCTACAATATCTTTTTTCGCTGCGTCGATTAAGACTATTGTGAGGTGATTGATTAAACTGAGCCTTTCTTCGGGAATATAAGTTTGGTTTTATTGATTGGTTCATGTTCACCTTGATTTATCAAAATACGGAACAAAACTCATAGGTTTATTCGTGGGAGACGAATTTATCTATCTTGTAGACTTTTCTGTGTGAGACAAATTTGTTTATTAAAGTCTTCGACTTTGGGTCGTAGCAACTCTTGGTTGTGGGTGAGATCAACTAAGGGAATCAAGTGCACATTATCTTATTGGGATCAGAGGCGTAGGGGCATAACTGTACCTTGGATCAGTGTGAGATTGGTTGGGGTTCAACTACAGTCCATACCGAAGTTAATTTGGACTAGGCTAGTGTCTGTAGCGGTTTAATACATTACATGTTTAATCTGGACTAGGTCCCGGGTTTTTTTTGCATTTGTGGTTTCCTCATTAACAAAATTCTGGTGTCTGTGTAATTTTTTTTCCGAATTATATATTTTTTATAATTGAAATAATACAGGTTGTGCGTTGCTCAATCAATTAGAATATCCGACCTTATTGGTTATTGATTCAAATTGATTGACACTTGGATATTGGTCTTTGGTACTCTCCAAGTTATCTCTCTTTGATTAAGACTCGCAGATTGTATTTGCTTGAGTAAATTAAATTGAGAATTGAGATAATAACTCCTTGAGATATTTTCTATTGATTGAGTCTAGTTGATTCTCTAGAAAGTAACTTGTAGTTGTCCATACAGATTGATAATCAAAATATTGGGTGTGGTTATTAGACCCCCGCCTTTTCAATTGGTATCAGAGCAGACAAACATGTTCAATACCTTACAAGTCCGTGTTTGTAGCGATCTGACTCTATGTACAGAAGTACTATCTCAATTAACGTTCCACCAGTCTTCGATGGTTAAAACTACCCATGGTGGAAAATTGCTATGAGAACGTATCTTCAATCTCGTGATTTTCAAATATGGGTACATGTTATTAATGGCTATGATCCTCCGGGTAATACAGAAGGCGATGTGTTTACCCTCAAGGATATTGATAGTTATAATCCAAAAGAAATTGTTGCTGCAAAGCAAAATTCTGAAGGGTTAGATGCTATCAGACAGTCTATTACCTCAGATCTTCAGCACTTTGTGTCTTCTTGCACTAAGTCTAAAGATGCATGGGATATCTTAGAAAATATTTTTGAATCCAACAAACATGCTTCTAAGAAATGTACTATCGACGGAGGAAATAACCTTAATGCTCTTTCTGAAAATTCATCATTTGGAAAGATAAGAATTCATGATTAAAATTATGTTCAAAACATTTCATTCAATGGTGTTTCAGACACAAGTAAACACTCTATCTCATGGGGTGATGAATGTTGTACGGATGAAGTCTGGTTCAAAAGACAATTGATTATAGAAAAGATCAAAGAATTTATAAAGAGAAGCATTAAACGTGATAAACATCCTCTGTCTGCTAATGATTCTATGAAAGAAAAACATTTAAGTGTCAACGGATTAAATATGTTTGATAGATGTGATGAACTCTCAACTTTTATAGCAGAAACATCTACATACTCAAGTTCTGATTCAGAATATGAGACCGACACAGGGGTTTTCAATTTCTTGGATAAAGAGATTCTTCAAGAAAATCTTCAATTAAAAGATTTATTGAAGAAACTAGAATCATTAATCCAGGTAAAAAATCTTGAGATAGATTGTCTTAATGATAAACTCACCAGAACCATTAATCTAAAGGAGAAAGAGATTAATACTCTTAAGGATGATCTCCAAAGATTATCTGGAAGTTCTGATAAAATTTCAGCAATGTTATTTGGTCAGAAGTCCTTTGGAAATATTAGTGGTTTAGGATACAAAAGTAAGTGTGCATATATTGTCAATCCTGTTACTTCTATTGATCAGGGAAAGATAAAAGTTGGCAGCCATGTTAAGTAGAAGATACCTCAACAAAACAAAGAATCATTGGTTTGTTTGTTTTGTGGAAATACAAGGCATGTTCAAAGTACGTGTTGGAGATTCAAGAGGAACATTGAAAGAATTTCCAAACTACAGAAGAACATGCAAAAGATGAATCTGGATAATCTGCGCAGTCCTCCTAAAAACAATGCTTCCAGAATCAGATCAGGTAGGAAACTTGCTTACACAAGAAACCTTGAAAAATCACTATGTGATAAACAAGGAAAACATTTGGCTCATAATATTCCTATCTAACATCAGGGGCGTTCACATCCTTATCTTTAACTTGAAAAAGTGAGGGTTTGCGTATTTGTGTGGCTCAAGTTTGTATCTATTTATGTTAAGAAAATATTCTCCTAACAATATAGATAATGGATCATTAAACTTCAGAAGACTTTTTCTTCTAGGGTTTTTGATGGTCATAAGTCTATTTAAATCATTGATAGACTTCTTCATTCCTTGAAAAGATACAACTTTATGGATCTTGTAACCAGAAGCATCACAAGCAGGGATGCAGTTGAAGCAGCTAATGTATATCTGTGTAAAGGGATTTTCCTCAAGGGTGAAGAAAGTGAAGACTACAATTAATGGAGAAGGTTTTTCCTCTAACTGCCTCTTTTCTATTTGTCCTTTTGCTGCTAATTTTGGGGACATAGTAAAAGAGTTCATCAACAAGAAAAATAGTTTAAGATCTCAAATCATTTCCTCTTTGGAAAGGATAACTCACTATGAACAAATGTTGTATCTATCCAAGAACACTCTGCGTGATTTGAGAAGATAACTCAGTGAGTTAACTGATATCTCTGAAGATTTGGAGGAATTGAACGATCCCATAATCAATGGTTTTTTCAATAATGAGAAGGAATTCTCAGTATATGCTCTGAAAAAGATCTACGAAAACTAGTAAGTCTTCTTATGAGAATTCTTTTTTTTTTAGAAGAATAACTAGTGTTTAGAATAACCATTATTGTGATTACACATAGCTATGTCCAAATTTTTCATCTTCCTATTTTTAGATTTATTGTGTTCAATTCTAAACTTGTTTGGAAGATGATGGTTGCAGTATTAATCTTTTGATTTTATATATTGCAATGTTTTGATGGGATATGTGTGTTTACATTCGTGAACTTAATTGTCCCATATTTTGTCAAAAGTAAAGTCGTTCGTGAATTGATATGCAAATATTGATAAAAGAATGAATAGACTTTTGGCAAAACACAAAAGTAAAGCCTATATTGTCAATTATTGATGTAAGATAGGTTAAAATCTTTTGTGGTTCAAGGATGATGTCTATTGTGTGTTATTGTTCAAATAGTGATGGAAACATAGAATGAATCCATGCTTATTCCACGGTATAAGGTCGATTCTCCGATCCACAATTTTTGTGTAAATACTGTGTTGTTCCATGAAGTTTCTTATGTTAAGCACTAAAACAATAAAAGTTGATTTCTTTAGCTTAGTTGTTGTTCCGTAAGGTACTTTATGTTGAACTAAATCAATCATCTTGTGTGATTATTTAGTTATAACTCCGTAAGTTTTTCTCGTGTTGAGCATGATTGACTGGGTTGGTTATTTTTATGATTAACTTAGTCACCGCTCCATAGATTTTCTTATGTGAGTATAAACGATTGAATTGATTACTTTTGTGATTAGTTTAATTGTGTATTCCGGTTAGATTAATTATGAGTTCTCTTGTGAATAATATAATCGAGTTATTAAGTCTCCATAAGTTTACTTGTGTTGAGCATATTTAGTCAAATTAATCTTGGTTCGCTTTGGTTAATATGATTGAATATTTCTTGTTAGATTGCAAATTCATACTTGTATGTAATTTGTTGAGTCTAAAGAAATCCTTCTTTTCTTTTGAAATTAAGGTCGCTCTTGTTGTTCCCTTGGGAATGACATCTTATGGGGGGGGGGGTGAGTTCTTTTGAACTTGCGCTTAATTGCCAAATCTTTGTGGGGAGTGCAGTTGTGGAATATTATAGGGGTTATCTTGTATATTTATAAACTACTTGATGAATGCATTTAGATTCGGCTTTATGATTGCATCTAAACAAGATGATATACATTTACCTTTGGTCATGAAATGTCTCTTACAGAAATTTTATTAGGATCCCGTTCTTGTACATTTGCCAATTTTATTGACAAAAAGGGGGAGAATTAATATGTAGTTCATACTATAATTACATATGGTTTTCGGATCATTATGTAAGGGGGAGTGGTTTCCATGTGAGATGGAATATTGACTAAGGGGGAGTGAAGTATCACAATAGTATTTTTGTTAAAGTTGTGATGCAATTGGACTTTAACGTTGTGTAATAATACTATGACACTGTATAACAATGATTGAGAACCACTGCTTTTCTCATTGTTATAACTACGGATTTTCAACAACGATGATACTAAACTTACAACCTTTGGGATCATTGGATTAATTGGAAGTGACAAAGATTTTGAGTATTGTTAAAAATTAGATATGTGGAATAGGAGCTACAAAGTTTATTTATATATTTTTTGTATTCTATATGTATTAATAGTTTTGCCACTAAAATTGACAAAGGGGGAGATTGTTAGAGCATTGATCGGTCGAACTCGTTGCTATCTCAAGCATGTTTGTTAATGTTAATGATCAAAACTATAAATTCTTGATTTCTAGTCTACTATAGCTATGGTCTCGGACTAGGATAAAAAGTGTAGTTGAGCTCAAGAACTCCATGGCGATCATCATACAAGACGAAGGACTACTCAAGGAATCAGTGGATCTTCATCGACTAAAAGGTATGTGGAGACTTGAACTTATCTATCACTCAAAAGTCTATCTACTCTATCTCCTATCTTGAGACAAAAGTATCACTATATAGAATAAGATTATACACATGTGATATTTCGAGATGAGTATATCTCGCTTATCTATTTCTCGAAATATGTGTTAGTAAAGCTTCCGCTTTAGCCAAGTTCATCTTTACCTAGTTGTTGATGGTGGATTTTGATTTAAGGATAAAATTGTAAAAGCCAAAAAACTATGCGCTAACATTTTGTAAAATATAAAGCCATTAATATGTGATGAATACTTCTTCACTTTACCAATTCACCTAGAATGAAGCATGTGACAACAATCCCATTCTGTGAATTTAATACGCGAAATTCATCCAGGTTGGAGCATGTAGCAACCACTACAAAATTATTGAGTTTTAGCCACTACCCTATTACCACGGATTCATGAATCCGTGGTTATTCATCACCTATTACCACACTTAATTGGTAGTCGTGGCAAATAGATCACTCATCTGCCACGACCATATACTAATTTGCCACGAGTCCAGTTTTGTAAGGGTGGAATATGTCGTATGGCATCTAGCCACGGAATAGTGGGCCCGTGGGTGTTGTGGGATTTTCGTTACGGCATAAAATGTACCGCCGTAGCTAATATGCAGAAAAAAACGCACCATCAACCCACGTTTTCACAAGAGTAGAAAAATAACTCCCCACTCCCGAGTTCCCCCTCAACTATCTTCTTCTTTTTTCTTCGTCCATGTATCTCAGAAAAAGAAACACCAGTACTTTAAACCTCTCTACAGGCAAAAGGAAATGCTGCAAGTAAGTTAGGGTTTGTAGATTTAGTTCTTTCTTTTGATTTCTGAACTTAGGGTTTTGAAGTAGTAGTGTAGTTTGTTTTGTACTTAACTTTAATTCGTTCATAAATTTTCAGTAATATAGCAGTTGATCTTCTTCGTGAAATTCGTTCATCTTAACTTTAATTCGTTCAGTAATAATTTTTAGTAACTTTAATTCGTTCATCTTAACGAAATTCATCCAGATTGGAGCATGTAGCAACAATCCCATATACCCTGTGAATTTACAACATTATTAATTAATGCATAACCAGCCTTGTATTTCCTGTACTCATTATCAGTGCGGCATGACGACTGAGTGTTGCTCTCAGCAGAGCAACACGAATCTCCAAGCATTATAATAAAAGCATGTACGAAATACCCGTACAGGCTGCAACTCTCGGTGTGTTATACTATCCCGATTGAGCAACTCTCAGTGTGTTATACTAGCCCGATTGAGTATCCAGTCTGTCTGTATCAGTCTGGAAATGATCATGACCATCCAACTCCACCAGCATAATTGGATGGCCCAGATCGATCCCATAACCCCCTAGCAGGTATGAAATATCCGCTGCCGAACTAACGCGGGCCCCGCATGGTCGGCCTCCCCAAAATATTGGCATAGCTTGCCAAAACGTCCAAGCCAGAGCAGCATGGACGGAAAACCCTAAATTAGGGTTTGCGGCACATTACATGTGTCGCAAAACAGTCTCAACCATCCATCTTCGCAGGTATATATGGAGGGTGTAGATGTAGATTCAAAGGGCCCAGAGCATGTCAATACAATCACCGTGGGCCCGCCTACATACATGACCGATCGGTCAGGACCAACCATGGTTGGTCATCCCAATTCGTACGCCCAAATAGAGCATGACGCACGGCCGTGAAACCCAAAATTAGGGTTTTGAACATCACGAGTGTCCATTTTCTCCGGCACGAATGAAGGGTCTAAGATTAGATTAAGCAGGTCCGGTCATACCAACATGATTACCATGGACCCATATATCCCCTCACCTGATCGGCCAAGGCATACCATGCCTGGTTATCCCAAATTGCCCGCCCAAACTAGTGTGGTCACACTTCCCAGTTGAAAACTGATCTCGACCACTCAACTTCGCCGGACAATTTGGGTGGCTTAGATCACGTTTTCATGGGACAATCAGGTATAGGCGTGAATACCAGCCTACCACCTACACGCTAAACTAATCGTCCAAGATTGGTCGTCTTGTAACGCGCGCCCGAAGTTGGGACGATGTGCGGCTTTTGCGGCACCAATTTTCTGTCGCAGATTGATCTCGACCACTCAACTTCGCCAGACGAATTTAGTGGCCCAGATCACAATTTCGTGAGACAATGGGGTATGGGCGCCTATACCGTTATGCCATTTACACACGTGTATGATCGGACGGCCAAAGTTCGTATCCCAATCTTGGATTCGATCAGGCTGAAGAGTGGTGCTTGTGCACCTACTCTAAAACCCTAATTTCACCAACGGTCGCAGATGAGTGTCTCAGAGACCATATCGTCCGTCCAACTTCACCGGCTTGGTTATACAACCCTTGTCAGGAGTTAATTGGTCGGTGAGGCGTCATGATGATCACCATCCATCACTCTACCACACCATGTGGTCGGCCAAGGAAGGATTTGCTAGCGAAGCCTCTAAACCATCACATAAAGTAGGCTGGACATGAAGTTATTTTGAGACGCTCACACAACGATGCTTCATACATGCTGAATATACTCGATGCAATACCTGCATAGTATACACATGATACTTCACAAGTATCGACTTCTTGAATAACGCAGTAATTCAATTTAGCATTACATGCTATTTTATGCGGGTCCTACGATCCACACACTCGAGACATCAATCATGTCACAAACTTGGGGATACATATTGGGTATTGGTCTGGTGGTTTACGGCGTGCAGCACACAACGCGCCATCACAAGAACGTGTCAGGAAGTCATGGACGGTTAGTGATGATGGGAGAAGTGGGCAATCCTGTTCGTGTGACACTAACACATTACTCCACTACTCCCTCACTCCACTTCCCACGAGATACGAGGGTTAGGCTAAAAGACTTGTATAAATAGGTTCTCCATCCTATTTTTCAAACATGACAAGACAACAGAAACAAGTGTTGATACAATCGTATTCAAACACCGGAACTAATAGCTTACATCCTGTAAGCCAGTTCAGCTTTCTGATACAAGTCATACATAGCCAACACCTTCACATTCTCAACACCTTCTTCGCTTCCCTCCCTAAGATCAACCCCATCTCCTTCACTTTGTGACCGAAACAAGTCTGGAATGACCATTTCTTGGTTTAGGCCGGATTTGCACGGATTGATTTCTCGAATCTACAAGCACTCACCGCGCAGTGCATTTGTTTAAGGTTTAGAATCATTCCTCATCCACACACCCCAAATTACCAAAACCGGCTGGAATAGTTTTCACCCATAAATAATTGGCGACCACAACGGGAGGTTAATCTCTCGGTTGCAAAGTCAATTTCTTCGAAATCCGATTCAATTTTATCAATTTCAAAAAGGGTAGATCTTAGGACCAATCTAATCATCAATTCATTTCAAGATGGTAGAACTCAGGTGTAGATCAACAATCAATTCTGATGGAGCTAGTGTGAATAACACTCCCGGTGTCGATGTACCTGTCAGTGGAGCTACCGTGGTCAATACATCTCGTGGAGCCGTCATTTCTACCACTAGCGCTAGCGTAACAGGAGATGTTCCAGTAAGTGTAACACCTCCCATCACCAGAGCCAGAGCAGCCGCAAATCCCGGCATCTCCTCAAGTATAACACCTTCGGTAGTCACCAGAGCGACAACTTGCACTCCTTCATCAGGACGAGGATCCGGAGGGACGAGAGGAGGACCATATCCCATTACCATTGCAGACTTGATGGAGAAGCAAGAAGTTCTTGCTAAGACTCAAAAGGATATGGACGCAACTCAGAAAGAGGTACTTACTTTTCTTAAGACATTAACTGATCGATTGACGCAAGAGCCGGGACATCCCCTGGAGCCAACAAGGAACGCATTCAACGCACTGGAGAAGGTACTTCAGCGGTGCGGACCTATATGGACCTGATCAAAGAAGAGACATCATATATGAGCGGTCCTGTCATGGAGACTCCTACACTGGGGACTGATCCTCACAACGATCCTCCTCAAGTTAATAGTTTCACTATGAACCAGAGGCCGGTGGATCGGGAATCGTTTTCTCTAGTGGAAAGTTTATGCGACCTTTCACACCTCTCGAAGAATCAGCGCACGGAGACCATTTGCTGCAATCAACCATAGGAAGGTCACAACCGTGCCCTACATGTCACCGCATGCATCAAGGATTCAGAGTTCAAGATGGCCCTTATTGACACATGAGCTTCTTCGAATGTGATTACTCTCAAGACTCCCAGGACATCCAAGGTTCTCCCAGGAAAGGTCGTATGGAATCCTACCGCAATAACAGACTTCGAGGGAAACCAAACCAGCACATTCGGAGAAGCTACGCGGAAATAATCAGACAAGTTCGTCACATCCCACTCCCCACATGGGCGTCAACTCCGGAAGAAGACCGGCTTGCATCATTGAGGGCTAAAACCCACGATGCATCTATGTTGATGAAGTATTCTTCTCCATCCTGTGAAGCCACGACCCACGTTCACACGAAGAGGGAACGAACTTTTGTGACGAGTCGTGACCAGAAAGGGAAAACGATATACCGACGCTGCCACTATCAATTAGCAGGGGATACTGTTACCCAGTCTCTCCACCCAATGGAATTCTACAACAACAACGAACCACAATAACAAGTGCTAAATGCTCCACAACAGCTGCAAGATGGCACCAACTCCACAACTGATGAGATTGAAATCATTGAGGAATCTCCTATGCATATCTCCATCATCTCAACATTATGTATGGATAAACACACGAATCTCTTGGAACTTCTCAAAGAGTACCAGGACATATTCGCTAGGAAATATGAAGAAATGCCGGATTTAGATGAAAATTGGTCACCCATCATATACATGTCATACCTGGATCCAAGTCGGTTAAACAATTGCAGTTCAGACACGAGGAAAATGGATAGATCAGGTACTACATAGACTTCAGAGACTTGAACAGGTGCTGCTCCAAAAACAATCCTCCTCTACCTAACATCGACATGTTAGTAGATGCAACTAGCGGACACGGCATGTTCTCCTCCATGGATGGATGTAGCGGCTACAACCAGATAAGGATGTATGAGCATGACGCAAGTAAGATAGATTTTCAAACTCCTCTCGGAAATTTTTATTATACTATACTGCCATTTGGTTTAAAGAATGCCGGTGCAACGTATCAACGCTCTATGATGGAAATCTTCCACTGGAGCCGATACCTCAAGGGAACAGCCTCAAGAAGATAATGATGTCCACGGGTCATATCGAACAAGATCCGGCCAAGTCACTTTATCAGACAGTGGTACATGTCTATCATGCTATGTTGGAGAATCTGCGCTTTTGGTTATCCTCTGGAGCTGTTGAACGCTCATCTACAACAACATATGCCCCGATAGAATGAACCAGGTCTGCCGGTAATGAAGAGCCTCATAATGTTCATAGGGGCATATATCTCACCAATAGACGATACAACCTTTAGCCTTCTGTAAGAAGTTCCCTGAAGCAGTAAGAGGAAAACCACCGAGATACAACATCATGCGTGTCCGCCAACTCCAACTCCAGTACCACATGCACAACTCCCACAATAATAAAATAATGTCCAAGATATTCCATATATGGCTCGACAACAACCACTACGAACAAACCATGTAAACCACGCTTTGGGACTGCATGAAGTTCCTTCACCGTCAGTCAAGGACTTCTTCAACACGAGAGAGATGGTCAGTCAAGAAGTATGGAATTCGCAAGGGTAAATCGAACTGAAGAGAAAGCTACTTCAACGCCCCCTCCAGCAGAAGATGCTTCAATGGTATATTCAAGAGCCGCCTCAATGCTCTCTCCGGGACCCATGTTCTCTTCAGAATCCTGCTTCAACACTCTCTCCAGGATCCACCTCAACATTCGCACTATAAGCCACTTTAACATCCTATCGAGCCATTTCAACACTCAAGCTACATCAATAATCTGCGCTCTGGTAAAGTTATCTTTGATGTACTCATTGCTCAACATACGTCTCATCCATCCTTCATTAGGGCCCAACGGAGCATAAAAAATCTTGAAGTCGATAGGGGAAGGGTTATCTTGTGGAACGAATATTTTCATATAGTTGAAAGGGCGCGGTAAACAACTCATCATCAATGTTCGTCATATCTTTAAAGATGTCAACACCTCCTGACTTGGCACCAGCATTATCCCCAGAAGACATCTCAACATGAGTTCTTTTCTTCATTCTACAATAAAAGACAGGAGTCAGTACTTGTATGAAAACGCGTGAGATGTGTAGTCACATACGATAGAACACACATTCACATTGGATTACACAAGGATGGTATTGGGTCCAAACACCGGTATTGATCAAGTCACAAGTCCGGTATTTCTCAAGTCTCCGGTGTTGATCAAGTCACAAGTCCGGTATTGATCAAGTTTCAAGTTCGGTGTTGATCAAGTCACAAGTCCGGTATTGATCAAGTTTCAAGTCCGGTGTTGATCAAGTCACAAGTCAGGTGTTGATCAAGTCACAAGTCCGGTGTTGCTCAAGTTTCAAGTCCGGTGTTGATCAAGTCACAAGTCCAGTATTGCTCAAGTTTCAAGTTCGGTGTTGATCAAGTCACAAGTCCGGAATTGCTCAAGTTTCAAGTCTGGTATTGATCAAAGTCACAAGGCTGGTGTTCGAATAAAACAGGCGCACGCAGCAGGGCCGGTTTTTAATCTAAACATAGGGTCGACGTTTAGTCAGGCACGCGGCGGGTTCCACTTGATCCCAGCCCCAGATTGGTCGAAGCAGGCATAGCCATCCCCAATCAAAGCTATCTCTCTAGAAGAAGGCATTTCAGCTCCAACACTTCAACGCTCTCCCGGGCCTGCTCCAGAAGCTTCTTTAACGCTTTCTGCAGGACCTACATTTATATTTGATCATGCAAGGTTCATTTTTTTTTAAAACAAGCATGCTCACATCGGGTCCCATGTTCGAGCGAAGCAAACAGCAAGGCCGGTGTTTGGTCAAAGCATCAAGTTCGGTGTTTAGTCAAGCTAGTTGGGTCGGTGTTTGGTCGAAGTAGCAAGATGACACTCGAGCAGGCACATCAAGCCCATGCTCGATCAAGCAGGTGCAGTAGCCCCACGAACGAAACAGGCACATCAAGCCCATGTTCGATCAAGCAGGCGCAGTAGCCCCACGAATGAAACAGGCACATCAAGCCCACGTTCGACCAAGCAGGAGAAGTATCCCCACGAAAGAAATAGGCGTAACAGTCCATCGAAGCAGGAAATACCGACATCATGCTAGGGGAACGCTCTCTTGGACGTCTCTTGAACGTGACATGCTCGAAGGACATGACGACCCATCTCTCCTGGTAACATATAAATTTGTCTCATAAGCTTTGTCTTTAACTGTCACCATCTCATGCTTACCCCATAATAGTGTAACCATTATGAAATAGGCAGGGGACTTAATGTTGATGGTGGATTTTGATTTAAGGCTAAAATTGTAAAAGCCAAAAAACGATGCGCTAGCATCTTGTAAAAGATAAAGCCATTAATAAGTGATAAATACTTCTTCACTTTACCAATTCACCTAGAATGAAGCATGTGACAACAATCCCATTCTGTGAATTAAATACACGAAATTCATCCAGATTGGAGCATGTAGCAACAATCCCATATACCCTGTGAATATACAACATTATTAATTAATGCATAACCAACCATGTATTTCCTGTACTCATTATCAGTACGGCATGACGACTGAGTGTTGCTCTCAGCAGAGTAACACGAATCTCCAAGCGTTATAATGAAAGTATGTACGAAATACCCGTACAGGCTGCAACTCTCGGTGTGCTATACTAGCCCGATTGAGCAACTCTCGGTGTGTTATACTAGCCCGATTGAGTATCCGGACTGTCCGTATCAGTCTGGAAATGATCACGACCATCCAACTCCACCAGCATGATTGGATGGCCCATATCGATTCCATAACCCCCGAGCAGGTATGGAATATCCGCTACCGAACCAACGCGGGCCCTGCATGGTCGGCCTCCCCAAAAGATTGGCATAGCTTTCCAAAACGTCCAATCCAGAGAAGCATGGATAGAAAACCCTAAATTAGGGTGTTTACGGCACATTACATGTGTCGCAAAACAGTCTCAACCATCCATCTTCGCAGGTATAGATGAAGGGTGTAGATGTAGATTCAAAGGGCATAGAGCATGCCAATACAATAACCATGGCCCCTCCTAAATACCTGACCGATCGGTCAGGACCAACCATGGTTGGTCATCCCAATTCGTACGCCCAAACAGAGCATGACGCACGTCCGTGAAACCCAAATTAGGGTTTTGAACATCACGAGCGTCCATTTTCTCCGGCACGAATGAAGGGTCCAAGGTTAGATTAAGTAGGTCCGGTCATACCAACATGATCACCGTGGACCCATCTATCCCCTCACTGGATCGGCCAAGGCATACCATGCATGGTTATCCCAAATCGCCCACCCAAACTAGCGTGGTCACACTTCCCAGTTGCAAACTGATCTCGACCACTCAACTTCGCCGGACAATTTGGGTGGCTTAGATCAAGTTTTCATGGGATAGTCAGGTATAAGCGTGAACACCATCCTACCACCTACATGCCAAACTAATCGGCCAAGACCGACCAAGATTGGTCGTCTTGGAACGCGCACCCTAAGTTGGCACGATGTGCGGCTTTTGCGGCACCAGTTTTCTGTCGCAAATTGATCTCGGACACTCAACTTCGCCAGACGAATTTAGTGGCCCAGATCACACTTTCGTGAGACAATGGGGTATGGACGCCTACACCGTCATTCCGTTTACACACGTGTATGATCGACCGGCCAAAATTGGTATCCCAATCTTGGATTCGATCATGCTGAAGAGTGGTGCTTGTGCACCTACTCCAAAACCCTAATTTCACCAACGGTCGTAGATGAGTGTCTTAGAGACCATCTCGTCCGTCCAACTTCATTGGCTTAGTTATACAACCCTGGTCAGGAATTAATTGGTCGGTGAGACGTCATGATGATCACCATCTGTCACTCTACCACATCATGTGGTCGGCCAAGGAAGAATTTGCTTCCGCAGCCTCCAAACCATCACATGAAGTAGGCTGGACATAAAGTTATTTTGAGACGCTCAAACAGCGATGCTTCATACATGCTGAATATACTTGATGCAGTACCTGCATAATATACACATGATACTTCACAAGTATCGACTTCCTGAATAATGTAGTTATTCAATTTAGCATTACATGCTATTTTTTGTGGGTCCCACGATCCACACACTCGAGACATCAATCATGTCACAAACTTGGGGATACATACTGGGTATTGTTCTGGTGGTTTACAGCGTGCAACGCACAACGCGCCATCACAAGAACGTGTCAGGAAGTCATGGACGGTTAGTGATGATGGGAGAAATGGGAAAGCCTGGTCATGTGACACTAACACATTACTCCACTACTCCCTCACTCCACTTTCTCCACTTCCCACGAGATACGAGGGTTAGGCTAAAAGACTTGTATAAATAGGTTCTCCATCCTATTTTTCAAACAATACAAGACAACAGAAACAAGTGTTGATACAATCATATTCAAACACCGGAACTGATAGCTTACATCATTTAAGCCAGTTCATCTTTCTGATACAAGTCATATATAGCCAACACCTTCACATTCTCAACACCTTCTTCGCTTCCCTCCCTAAGATCAACCCCATCTCCTTCACTTTGTAACCGAAACAAGTCTGGAACAACCATTCCTTAGTTTAGGCCGGATTTGCACATATTGATTTCTCGAATCTACAAGCACTCACCGCGCAGTGCATTTGTTTAAGGTTTAGATTCATTCCTCATCCACACACCCCAAATTACCAAAACCAGCAGGAATAATTTTCACCCATAAACACTAGTGATGAAAGTCATGTTATGTTTCAATCATTTTGGAGATCGCTCTGACGAAAAATAGTTTGTGAATAACAACTATATAACGCCCTCTGAGAATGTTTCAATGATTGAAATGAGAGTTTAGACAATATAACTTTTGGAGGATATAAACATTGTTGTGGTAACACATATATGTATAAGTCATTATTGCTTGAACCGAAGTTTGCAAACTTTTTTGATCAAGTAAAATCGGAACGTGAGCCATCAACTCAGTCCGCAAACTTAGTCTGTAAACTGGCATAGTTTTCAAACCCGAGAATTTCTGCTGGAATTGTAGCTCATTTTCAGTCCGCGAACTCAGTCCCCGAACTGACGAAAGTTCTCGACTTGAGAATTTCTGCTGGAGTTTGTAAACTCCAACCGGTTAACTTGAGTCCGCGAATTTGAGTAGGTTATGTCTAAAAACGATGTTTGTGAACTTATCTTAATAAACTAAGGAATTCAATTACAAACCGTGGCTTTATAGTTCATGAATTGATTCGGGTAAATCACATCGTTTTTGCTTCAATTGTGTCTTGTGTAGTACATGGGATCTCATAGCAATTGAACAACTCTCTAACTAGTTCATATGAGTCATTTGGACTAGTTATGGTGAAGAAGAATATGGTTGATATGAAATTTATCATTTGGCTAACCATTTGGTTAACTAGTGTTGAACCAACTAATGTACAAGTTTGGGTACCGTTACATAAACCCAAAATCATCAAGTACATGTGTGTATGACAAGCTAAGTTTTTCGATCTAACGGTTGATAAATATTAGCTTGTATCTAATCAGGTTTTCATCTGACGGTGAATATTGAATGCTTTGTTACTAAGCTAATATTGATTGCAAACCATGATTTAAAATACTATATAAGGGAGAACTCTAGCAACTGGGAAACCTAATCCCCACACATTCTGTATGATACTAGTTGTGCTAAGCTAGAGTCGATTCTCCTTTAACCTTTGGTTTTCTTCTTTTAAAACCAGGTTAACGACTTAAAGACTTCATTGGGATTGTGAAGCCAGGCCGATACTACTTTTCTTGTAGTTGTGTGATCTGATCTTGCTGTTTCTATCGTACGAGTGCAATTGTAATAATTGGCTTAAGATTTCTATCTCCGATAGGAAAGATATAAAAGTAACCACAAACATCTTCGTCTCATCATTTGTGATTCCACAATATCTTTTTTCGCTGCGTCGATTAAGACTATTGTGAGGTGATTGATAAAGCTGAGCTATTCTTCGGGAATATAAGTATGGTTTTATTGCTTGGTTCATGTTCACCTTGATTTATCAAAAGACAGAACAAAACTCATAGGTTTATTCGTGGGAGATGAATTTATCTATCTTGTAGACTTTTCTGTGTGAGACAGATTTGTTTATTAAAGTCTTAAACTTTGGGTCGTAGCAACTCTTGGTTTTGGGTGAGATCAACTAAGGGAATCAAGTGTGCAGTATCCTGCTGGGATCATAGGCGTAGGAGCATAACTTTACCTTAGATCAGTGTGAGATTCGTTGGGGTTCAACTACAATCCAAACCGAAGTTAATTTGGAGTAGGCTAGTGTCTGTAGCTGCTTAATACAATATATGTTTAATCTGGACTAGTTTTTCTGCATATGCGGTTTCCTCGTTAACAAAATTCCGGTGTTTGTGTTATTTATTTTCCGCATTATATTTTTATATAATTGAAATAATACAGGTGGTGCGTTGTTCAATCAATTAGAATATCCGACCTTATTGGTTGTTGATATAAATTGATTGACACTTGGATATTGGTCTTTGGTACCATCTAAGTTATCTCTCTTTGATTAAGAATTGCAGATTGTATTTGCTTGAGTAAATCAAATTGTGAGATTGAGATAATAACTCCTTGAGATATTTTCTATTGATTGTGTCTAGTTGATTCTCTAGAAAGTAACTCGGAGTTGTCCATACAGATTGCTAATCGAAATATTGGGTGTGGTTGTTAGAACCCCATTTTTTCAGATTGGATTGGGGAGAACATAAATTCTAGATAGAAAAGACTAATTTTACTGATTAATTTTCATAATAAGTTCTAAAAACAAAGACGGTAATATAAATGAGAGGGTTTGGTGTGCACGTGTGCCGCTCACACACACACACTCTACTAATCCTACTTAGCAGTAGCTATTAACTAATTAATCACGGTTAATTAACTACTAATTACACAAAACATATAACTAGACCCCCATAATCCCGGTGTCCCTTAACTGAACTTGTCAGCCCAAATATGGGTCCTTACATAAAAATTAGTCTTTTGTCGTTGTCGTCTTCAACAAATTGAAGTTTGTTTTTTCTTTAAGAGAAAATTGGAGGCAAGCAGATCTATGAAGACGACGGTCCGATTAAAATCAGGGTTCATATTGAATTCATTTTTTTTCTTCAGAAAACGGGTAAATGCTCTTATAGAGTTTCAATGCTTGGCATGGTATTACAGTACTAAGTGAAGATGTGATTATTAACTTCTTTTAATGCAAGTGAGATAACTTCTGAATATTCTGGGTTGCCCTCTCTACATGCAAAAACACTTGCCCCCTTCCCATTTTCTTCATAAATATGTATCATTCTACCGAAGGTCGTATAAAATAAATTGTATACCACACTAAGAGGGTCGTATAAAACAAATTGTGAATGATGTTACTTGTAGCGTAAATTAAAATGGGTAAATGATTTAGACAGTCACAACATAGTATGTCTTGATTTGATTGATTAGAAAAATCTTTAGCAATTATGTATTATAAAGCAATACCAAAATGTCCATTAATAAGAGCCAACATAGTAATATTAGCTAATTGAGCATCTTGAAGTAAACCTCTACGTGCGGCTTGGCTAAAATAAGGTGGAATACAAGTCACAACATATTTAACCTTCAATTTCCTCTGTAACTCAGATAAACTCTGTAACTAAGATTCATATATACTAATTCTTTAGGAGAGTATACCATACCATCATCACTTTTAATTCCAAACACTTCCTATTGAATCTTCAGCTATATTAAATGGGAAATATAATGAATCAACTAAAGTTTTAACATAACTATAACGTTTACCAATCATACCACGTATTTGTGAATAAACTGTTGTTTATGGGTAAAAATCATTTCTGCCGATTTCGGTAAATTCGGTAGGTGAATGAAAAACTGGTTTAAACCCTAAACAAATGTGCTACACGTTGAGCACTTTTTAGGTTCGAGAGATCAATCTGTACAATTCCGGCCTAAACCAAGAAATGGTCGTTCCAGACTTGCTTCGGTCACAAAGTGGAGGAGAAGGGTTGATTTGGGGAGGGAAAAAGAGAAAGGTGTTGAGACTAGAATAGTTCTGGAAAGGTAGCGTCTTGACTTGTATCAGAAAAGTGGAAGCTTAGGAAGCTTGCAAGAGATGGAAGCTTTTTTGGGAGAGCTTTCCAAGTTGCCTTTCTGAGAGTGTTGTATATCTCCTGACCGAGACTTGTTGTCTGGTAGAAATAGGTGAGACCTATTTATACAAGTTGAGATTAAAACGTACCCTGGCCTCATTACGGAAGGAAATAAAGGGTAGTTAAATGGAAGGAGGTGGTAACCGGCGTGTTTAAGAGTGAAAACGTTTTCACCTTTATTTCCCCATTTAATTGACCGCTTTTATTCCTTTTCACGCTTTATTAATACGAGCGTAGTGTACGCTGCATGCTGTGACCGCCAAACCAAAACCCTGAGAAAGCATCCCCAAATTTGTGTTGATGTCTCGAGAGTTGGTTGCACTTTGGGCCCAAGTGGAAATGCCGAACTGCTAAGGGAGCGTGTGGCATATGCCAATGGCATGTGCGGGATGCCTTGGCCGCGGGTTGCACTTTGAGTGCAAGTGGCAATGCCAAAGCTGCTAGGGGAGCATGTGGCATGTGCGGAATGCCTTGGTCGCGGGTTGCACTTTGAGTGCAAGTGGAAATGCCAAAGCTGCTAGGGGAGCGTGTGGCATGTGCGAAATGCCTTGGTCGCGGGTTTCACTTTGAGTGCAAGTGGCAATGCCAAAGCTGCTAAGGGAGCGTGTGGCATGTGCGGAATGCCTTGGTCGCGGGTTTCACTTTGAGTGCAAGTGGCAATACCAAAGCTGTTAGGGGAGCGTGTGGCATGTGCCAATGGTATAACGGCTTGGTAAGGAAAGATGCTAGTGGTGCGTGTTGGCATGTACCAATGGCACGCACGACCACTTGGGACTAGGTTGCACGGTTTGCAAACCTAGGGCGCGGGCGCTACTTTGGCATGTGCCAATGGCACGCACGACCATATAGGCCTAGGTTGCAAGGTTTGCAAGCCTAGGGAGCGGGAGCTACTTTGGCATGTGCCAATGACATAGCGGCTTGGAAAGTGGCTAGTAGTGCGTGTTTGGCATGTGCCAATGGCACGCACGGCCATATTCGCCTAGGTTGTACTGTTTGCAATCCTAGGGCGCGGGCGCTACTTTGGCATGTGCCAATGGCATAGCGGATTGGTAAGGAAAGTGGCTAGTATATCTAGGGCCAATGAAAAGTGTGTTTGTCATGGCGCGGCTAGCTTGGGCTAGGAGCGGCTGGCATGCCTTGGCGCATTTGGAGTGGCTGGCATGATTTTCCATTGGCACAAAAGTGCGGCTAGCATGTTTGGCATGATTTGGCGCGGTTGGTGTGACTAGTATATCTAGGGCCAAGGCAGAGTGCGTTTGGCATGGCGCGGCTAGATTGGGATAGGTGTGGCTGGCACGATTTGTCATTGTCACGGAGGTGCGGCTAGTATGGTTGGCATGATTTGGCACGTTTGGTGTGGCTGGCGTGATTTGCTATTGGCATAGGGGTGCGTCTAGCATGGTTGGCATGCTTTGGCGCGGTTGGTGTGACTATCATAGCTAGGGCCAAGGCAGAGTGCATTTGGCATGGAGCGGCTAGCTTGGGCTAGGTGTGTCTGGCATGATTTTCCATTGGCACGGAGGTGCGGCTAGCATGGTTGGCATGCTTTGGCGCGTTTGGTGTGGCTGGCATGATTTGATGTTGGCACAGGGGTGCGGCTAGCATGGTTGGCATGCTTTGGCGCGGTTGGTGTGACTAGCATAGCTAGGGCCAAGGCAGAGTGCGTTTGGCATGGCGCGGCTAGCTTGGGCTAGGTGTGGCTGGCATGATTTTCCATTGGCACGGAGGTGCGGCTAGCATGGTTGGGATGCTTTGGCGTGTTTGGTGTGGCTGAAATTATTTTCCGTTGGCACAAGGGTGCGGCTAGCATGGTTGGCATACTTTGGCGCGGTTGGTGTGACTAGCATAGCTAGGGCCAAGGCAGAGTGTGTTTGGCATGGTGCGGCTAGCTTGGGCTAGGTGTGGCTGGCATGATTTGCCGTTGGCACGGAGGTGCATCTAGCATGGTTGGCATGCTTCGACGCGTTTGGTGTGACTAGCATAGCTAGGGCCAAGGCAGAGTGCATTTGGCATGGCGCAGCTAGATTGGGCTAGGTTTGGCTGGCATGTTTTGCCTTTGGCACGGAAGGGAATTAGGGTTTTGCTCGTTGTAACCCTAATTTGAAAAAAAATACCCCCCATTAATTACTGACTACATGCATTAAACATTCTAATAAATGTGTCACCGGTGACATTAGGTTATTCGGGGTTTTACAATTTTACCCTTTGTCTAAAAACCACCATCAACAATTGTATCAGGATATCTACATGTAATCCCTAAAGATTTTTCACCTATTAATCGATCACCATTTGCAAATGCAACTAATGCCAGTGAGTTCATTTTTGAGATTAATATATGACCTGGTTTTAGATTTACTACTACTACTTTGTTCCATTATGAACCTAGATGTATACTTGATACTGTTGATTCTGCTTATATTGGGAAGAAACTGCTTAATATGGAAATGAAATTCTGAACCCTGATTTTAACCATATTGTTGCTGAAAAGACGAGGGTACCCAAATACACCACAATCTTTTTGTTTTCAACCTATAAGTCCTCTTACCGAAAGTGAGCGTCTATGAACAGAGTCGAGACAATACAACAAATCGGTATTCACACTTTGTGTGATTGTCTATGGATACGAGATCGAGACAATATGAAAACCAAAGTGTGATACTTGATAATAGGTTCGGACTTAACCAAACTATATAGGATCACTATCAAGTATATCAGAGTTAACGTTTGTGTAATTTAATTTAAATTATATAAACAAATATAATTATGGAAAATAAAAGTAAATCACACAGCAAGATTGTGTTAACGAGGATCAGTATCCATGCGCTTCCGACTCGATGAGTGCACACACAGGTATAATTCCTTTGGATCGTATTCAAAACAGTAAAGGAACAACAAATATGTTTGGTAACAACTATATTGATTCTTTCAAGATAAATATATCTCAAGTCATACGCAAAGGCTCTTCCGTTTAATCTAATAAACTCCTTTGCCTGGTTATACCAATCTATCCAATAACTACACAAGTAGTTAAGTTTAGATTCACACTCGATCAAAATAAGTCTCAAAGATATATATTGAGAATGCTGATCTCACGCAACTAATCAATCGAATAAATTCGATTCTAGTTGGATCCCAGCTGATCAAGGTTTGTGCACACATAAATATATGAGAACTAAATAAGAAATCTTATTCGTCTTCAAATCTTATTTAATTTTCAATAAAAACTTGCACAACACCAGTTGAATCTTTTGTGATGAATCACACAGAATAGAGTTTGTTAACAACAAATTATCACAAGATTTCTTTAGATCTACAAATAATTTTAAAGATCCCATAGATTATTCGATCTAGTTTGAGTGAATCTTATATCAAAATAGAAGATTCTCAAGAATAAACAAACTAGATGCAATCAAAGTTTCAATAACCGTTAGTCAATCAAATCAATCGAGAACTAATAACACTGTAATTATCTAGTTTCCCACCAACGGTACTCGTAGAACTTCTTGATCCCACAGAAGTCTTTAAACGAGCGATTGTAAGAGATTTCACCCAATTAGGATACTTTTCTCTCCGATTAGACGGCTCCATCAGAAACAACAAGAATGAAGTTTTCATGGCTCTTAGGATAGTTTGCTACAAATGAAAACTTAGATATTTATAAACCAAGAATGTTTGGACACAAAGGAATTTCCAAAATTAAAAATATTCTCAAGATATGCAATGAATGCCAAAATCGGTTTTCCTAATTCCAATAAATGCTTGTCCAAAATTTATGAAATCTCTCAATAGAAAATCTCCAATTAGAAAATGCACATTACTAATTTTTATTCTCTAGATATATGCATTTAATTGCTGGTAATTAAAGCATAGAAAACCAAAAATCTTAATTAAAAGATTCCCAATTTATTTCGGCAAAGGATCTCCTTGAGTACTAAGGAATATCTTTGAACAATAAATGATAAGAGTTATTGTACGTGTTCAAAGTATGTTGACATATTTTCACTGTAAATCCTTATTCATATTTACATGGATTTACATTCTTGGAATCGGTTATACAACACTTCCAAACAAGTTTAGAATTGGTTGACCTGTATTCCAAGATAAATATGTGACTGATTAAATATCAAATCACATACATGGGTTCAATCGGTTATACCAATCACTATGATCGATTATACCTCAATATGGAAATACTATCGGTCACACAAGTTACTAGGACCTGTTACATCAGTTACCAGGACCGGTTACCATATTCCATGGTATTGCTTGTGATCGGTCATACCAGTTACCAGGATCTGTTACACCAATTACCAGTATTGGTTACCAATTACAAGGATCAATTACACAACACTATGTGATCGGTCACACCAATTACTAGGATCGGTCACACCAATTACAAATATCGATCATACCATCGCATGGTGATTACTTAGGATCAGTTAGACCAATTACTAAAAACTAGTCATACCAAATCATAAGTCAGACATTGTGATTAGTTATACCAAGATACATAACAAATTTATGATCGGTTCTACCATTTCACACATATTGTTAATCCAAATATTTGCAATGAATAGTCGTACCAATAAGCCTAATGATTTCCCTTTCGATTCATAAAATAATTTCATGAATGTACTTCCTTTTAACAAATGTGAAACATTATTTCCTAGGATGAAATATTCAACATAACCCATTCACATAATCACAACAATATATACAAGATTATGTCAATGTCATATCTACGAAGTTCAAAAGATAAGCGTTATACTTCGTAGTCTAATTCCCTAATATCTACGAAGTTCAAAAATTCTAACAAACAAAGATCATTCACTGGCAGCATCATATAGTTACTGGGTTTTAAAGAAACCCATCCTCAAGAGGTTAATTCACTATATCAGTATACATTATGGAAAAACAAATCGGTGTCAATACCTAGAAATATTCAAATTTCCATTAGAACATAAATCAAGTTAAATGTTGATAAGAGCATCTTCAATCCAAGGGGTCAATGTCTTAAAATTGCATGATATCCATGATTTAAGACCTTTTTTACCAAATTTTCATCTCTGATGCAAGGGCGAAGATAATAAAGAAATATGACATGGCTAAGTGTGGGTGAAGGAGAAAGTCTAGATTAGACTTTCTTCATGACCTTGGGTCTTAAGTCCACATCATCGTTTTCATGTAAATTTAAATAAAGTTTGTTAGATAAGACCTTGAGGATCGGAGATAAACTTTAGGTAAAAGGTTGTATCTTTATTCATTTTTATCATTAACAAATGACCCACCAAGAAAAGGTGTTAATAAGACCTCCACCTAGGATAACATTGACCTCTTGAATTAGAGATGCTTAAAGAATTTTTGTAAGGAGGGAGAAGAAGAAAAGAAAAATAAAAGAATACCTCTAAGTGTGCTGCCTACTGGCGGTGATTATTAGTAGTATATGGTAATCCGGTGGGAGAAGAAAATGGAAGAAGCGGGAGGAGATGAAGAGAGAAACTTAAGTTTTTTCTTTTGAGGTATGAAAAAGATAATAAAGATATTTTTACTAAACTAATTATATAAGTTTTACATATATAAGGCAAATTGCAGTCCAAGTTTTTTATTTTATGAAACCCCCATCAGAATAATACTTTTTTTTGCCTTTGTTGTCTCGAAGTGGGGCTTATCCTGCTTACCTATTGAATCATATTGTTGGGGATGCATCTGGTTGGATTTTTGGGGTGCACTCGATTGTGATGTCCAAAATATGGATATGGGGACCTAATCTATGTAAATTAAAATTTTAAAATACCCCCAATAAAATTTACTTATTCCCCTTTTTTTCCTTCCATTAACTAATTAATCTAATTAAATACAAAACTAAATAAAAACCAAAAATCATAATCAGTCTCCTTTGCTTTTTCTCCTCTCTTTCTTTTCATCTTCTTCTTCTTTTTTTCGTTTCGACACGATTAACCGTCGATTTATAGAAATTTCATCGTCAATTAAATTCTTTCTATAAACATGGTGAAGACAAAGGAAAATCTCAAAAGAGCGAATCCAAAATAACCTCCTGAACCCGGGATTTCAAATTCATCATCTACAAGTAAATATGAAATTGAAGATCATGAAGTGGTCAATGAAGGAAATGAAGCAGATGTTGATACTCCAGATATGACTACTATAAGGCATGTGTAGTTGCAGGAAAACCTACACTACACCCTGTTGATGGTGGATTTTTATTTAAAGGATAAAATTTTAAAAGCCAAAAAAATAATGCGCTAACATCATGTAAAAGATAAAGCCATTAATAAGTGATGGATACTCCTTCACTTTATTAATTCACCTAGAATGGAGCATGTGGCAACAATCCCATTCTATGAATTAAATACACGAAATTCATCCAGGTTGGAGCATGTAGCAACAATCCCATATACCCTGTGAATTTCCAGCATTATTAATTAATGCGCAACCAGTCTTGTATTTCATGTACCCATTATCAGTGCGGCATGACTAATGAGTGTTTTTCTCAGCAGAGAAACACGAATCTCCAAGCATTATAATGAAACATGTACGAAATACACGTACAGGCTGCAACTCTCGGTGTGTTATACTAGCCCGATTGAGCCACTCTCGGTGTGTTATACTATCCTGATTGAGCGTCCGGACTGACCGTATCAGTCTGGATATGATCACGACCATCCAACTCCACCAGCATGATTGGATGGCCCAGATCAATTCCATAACCCTCCAAGCAGGTATGGAATATCCGCTACCGAACCAATGCGGGCCCCGCATGGTCGGTCTCCCAAAAAGATTGGCCTAGCTTGCAAAAACGTCCAAACCATAGCAGTATGGACGCAAAACACTAAATTAGGGTTTGCGGCACATTACATGTGTCGCAAAACAGTCTCAACCATCCATCTTCGCAGGTATAGATGGAGGATGCAGATGTAGATTCAAAGGGCACGGAGAATGTCAACACAATCACCGTGGTCCCACCTACATACCTGACCAATCGGTCAGGACCAACCATGTTTGGTCATTAAAAATCGTGCGCCTCGATGGAGCATGACGCACGGCCTTGAAACCCAAAATTAGGGTTTTGAATCACGAGCGTCCATTTTATCCAGCACGAATGGAGGGTTCGAGATTAGATCAAAGCAAGTACGGTCATACTAACATGACCAACGTGGACCCGTATATCCCCTCACCTGATCGACCAAGACCGAACTCTCCTTTTCTCCTCGGTTCGCGCGCCTCCAACATGCATGGTCGCTCATTCCAAATTACAAACTAATCTCAGCCGCTCGATTTCACCGGACGAATTGAGTGGCTTAGATCATGTTTTCGTGGGATGGTAAGGCATAGGCGTGAACACCAGCCTACCACCTACACGTTGGAGCAATCGTCCAAGACCGACCAAGCCTGGTCGTCTTGGAACGCCCGCTCGAAGTTGGTACGGCGTGCGGCTTTTGCGGCACCAATTTTCTGTCGCAAATTGATCTCAACCACACAACTTCGTAGGACGAATTGAGTGGCCTAGATCACACTTTCGTGAGACAATGAGGTATGGGATCCTATACCATCATGTTGTCTACACACATGCATGACTGGTCGGCCAAAGCCATCCTTGGTCAGGCGCCTTGATTCGCGCGCCCAATCTAGCATGGTCACACTTCCCAAATTATAAATTGATCTCAACCACTCAATATCGCCAGACAAATTGAGTGGCTTAGATCACGTTTCCATGGGACAGTCAGGTATAGGCGTGGATACCATGCCGCCATCCCTCCTAAATTTTTCCTTAGTTTTTCTTTCGGGCTTTTTTCTCCTCCCGAACGAGGTCATAACCTAAATATCTTCGCGTTCGGAGATAGGAAATTCTTTTCCGGTTAATTTGAGGGGCGGATCGTCAAAATCCGAGTCCGTACTAGAATTCTACAACGGTTCTAGTAAAGGGAACTAATTAGGGTTTCTTAAACGAAGGCGTGCAGCGATCAACGGTTTCCCCTCCTCTCAAGATGCAAAATCTCGACCGTCGAAGGTCACCAAGCTAGCAAGTTTCCTGAGCCTGACTTTCCAAGCCAGAAAAACATGTTACATGTTTTCCAAAAACATTCGAGACATCAATCATGTCACAAACTGGGGGATACATACTGGGGTATTGGTTTGGCGGTTTACAGCTTGAAGCGCACAACGCGCCATCACAAGAACGTGTCAGGAAGTCATGGACGGTTAGTGATGATGGGAGAAGTGGGCAAGCCTGGTCATGTAACACCAACACACTACTCCACTACTCCATCACTCCACTATCTCCACTTCCCACGAGATACGAAGGTTAGGATAAAAGACTTGTATAAATAGGTTCTCCGCCCTATTTTTCAAACAGGACAACAACAAAACAGAAACAACACAAAGTGTTAATACAACCGTATTCAAACACTCGGAGCCTGCTTGCATTATCCGTAAGCCTTCTCACCTTTCTGTTACAAGTCATAAACAATCCAACACCTTCACAATCTCAACACCTTCTTCGCTTCCCTCCCTAAGATCAACCCCATCTCCTTCACTTTGTGACCGAAACAAGTCTGAAACGACCATTCTTTTTGGTTTAGGCCGGACTTGCACATATTGATCTCTCGAATCTACAAGCACTCACCACGCAGTGCATTTGTTTAAGGTTTAGATTCATTCCTCATCCACACATCCCAAATTACCAAAATCAGCAGGAATAGTTTTCACCCACAAACACACCCTTTACAAGAATTTACAATAATCAACACATATTTGAAGATTAAAAACAACACTTTATTATTTGATTCTCAGAAATGTTTACAAGAAATGGAAGAAATCAAGATTACAACCGTTCTCTTGGATTTTCTCTCTCCTCAAAACTTTCTTAACGCTCAAAAATTCATCCTCCTTCTCTGAATCTACTGAGTCTCTTTATATAGAGTAGTTACATAATGGATGACAGCTAAGTTGTCCTTTAATTTTGGATCTAACTCTCGGTATTATCGTAGCAGCTATAATGTCAGTCCTCGCAGGTGTTGTAATCCTCGAAAAATTGGCATACTCTTCTCATGTTTCAGCTATCGTCATTTGTTACGTCATTATTTGAGTCATTCTGCGACACTCGTAGTATGTTGTCGAAGAACTACAAACGAATTTGCAGAAGTGTTGTAAATCTCGCGAGAATAATATCATGGCGATATTCTGGTCCTACATCTTGCCTCTTCTCATGCCTTCTCTGCGAAGAGGATAAGATCATGAGAAATTTATATCTTCTTAATGTCGCAGCTACCTATTTTTTTATCTTCTTTTTCCGACAAAACTTCGTAAATTAAGTGTAACCGCCTACACGTGTCGAATATTCTCTTATTTACTGGTTAATCCTTTATTATCCGGTTACCATTCTTTTGTCTATAAAACAGAGAATCTGTCAAAGAAATATTTTTCTTCTTTTACTTCTTCGTCTTCTTCACCTCTTCGTTCTCTGCAAACTTTTCCCACCTGCAACTTTCTTCTTCTACAAATTCACCTGCTACTACTTTAATGGAATCACCAAGGTATGTGTTCTTCTGACGCTATTTAGACTCGATTTTGCTTGTCTGAACTATGTTCATCCATATTATTCAATCCTTTCTACTTGATTCTTCGTAATTCCCATACTGTGTTTTCTTTTCAGTGGAACTACTCCTAACACCTAGTCTGTAATCCAGAACCCTAATCTTCTTAAAGATTCCCGGAAAAAACTAGTTGAAAAGAAAAGGAAGCCTACGAGTCATAAGGTAGAAAGAAACATTTGTTAATAACAATATATTGTTTCCTCTGTTTCTTATCTAAATTATTATTCGCAGGATGATGAAGGTATTGCTAAATCTCGCAAGCGATCTCGCCAAGCTAAAACTTGTGAGTTTGACATTATCATTCCCAAATTATCATCTGCGAGTTCTGTTCCTACAACCTCGCAAATGGATCCTCCATCCTCTATCTGCGAGAATGTCGTTGCCAATATCCCTGCCTCAGCTGATCTTCTGACAAATGAGTCTCCTAAAGCTGCTGTGAACAAAACTTCTTTCTCTCCTATATCACTTCTAACTGTTAATTTTCTAGACACTCCACCTTCTGGCGATGCAATTATTGCAAATGATTTAAATCTCCAGCTTTCTACTATCACTACTTCACCATCTTCTTCTCTCCCTTCTTCTAAGGAAACTTCAGTAGGAGTAGATGTTGCTTTTAAAATCTTGTCTGATATTTTAGATTATGCTGGGAAGTCTTCTATTGATCCTGTCAAGCAGGGTGTCTGCGAGGTTTTAGGTAAGTATTTTGGTTCTAACTAAATGGCTTCACAATCATCTTTAGATAATGAAATTGAAGCTTTAAAAAGAAGTATCCAAGACAAAACTTCAGAATGTGACATTCTTTGCCAAAAACTTCACAATTCTTCACTTGATTGCGAAAATCTTCGCGGTAAAAACAATGAACTAAAAGGTATAATTTCCCTTCCCCTGTCTCTTGTTTTTCTGTTCTAGCAAATTTTCATCTTTTCTGTACTCAATTCCCTTTTTAAATCCTTAGTTCGCATATTTAGTTTTAAACCAGAAACGACTTATGGAGAGATTTCAATTTGAGTCTATTGCTGAAGAAGCCCGTGCTGAGAAAGATTCTTGGATGGACCAATATAATAGACTAGACAATCTTCACACATACTCGATCGATCAAATATATAATCTTACTAATGAGAATGGCCAATTATTGCAAAGGCAAAAAAATTTAAGTAGCGAAGTTACTCGCCTCTCATATTTTTTAACCCATGCTAACTTGGCGTTGGAATCTTTATCATATGAAAATAAAACTTTATCTCAGGAGAAACATAATTTTTCGAACATGATGGCGATTTCATCGCAACAATTGAATATTCTTCAAAGAGTGTGTGATAATCAAGAGCAATCTCTTCGTTCATTAAAAGATGAACCCAAGGAAGTAACTGAATCATCTGCCGCTGAGAAAGATAAACTTATCAAGGGTAGGATAACTCTAAGTTTAAAGGCCAGTAAACTCCAAGATCAATATTCCCAATTAGAAGAATCTTACTCTTTATTATCAAAAGAAAATTCGTATCTCCTCTCCAAAGAAGAAAATATAAAATCTCGCCTGAAGGGTATAGTTGGGGATAAATTTGATGACGCCATGAACCAATGGGAGAATTATTGCTTAACACTAATTCAAAATTTAACTTCGCAAAAGGAAGGTAGTCATTTTGACTGCCTTAATTGTTAATCTCTCTGTTAAATTTCTCTGCTATATTTCTTGCGAGATCTTTACCTGAATATCTTTTCTGTTAATTTGTTTTTCTCGCATAATCTGAAAAAATCTTTCACTCTACCATTTCTGATCTGACTGACAAATTGGCTAAAGTTCACAAAGAAAATGGAGTTATCACTTCTCGTCTTGTTCAATCTCGCATTCAAGCAGAGAGAAGATATGGCTATCTTGAATACTTCAAGAATATGGAGATTAGAAATCGCAATAAAGGTTTCCTTCGCAAAGTTCATCTTAGTGCTGAAGTTCTTGTGAATGACATTCTGATATCCAAGTCTCTCCCCCTTGTATCCATCGAGCCTCTAGAAGTAGATGATGAAGAAATTCCTCTTCCTATAGATAATGATCTAAATTATGCAAGCGGTGAAGAAGATATTTCACAAGAAGACCCAACAGAAGAAGAAAAAATCCCTCCTAAAGAAGTAGCTACTGGTGGTGGAGCAATTTTTGGTGAAGAGCTAGAAGAAGAAGAAGCTCGAATCAATCGTAACGAAAAGAATATTGGTGAAGATGATAACATTGGCAAAAATAATGAAGCTAGCGAGACCAATACAAAAGCTTGAATTTTGTTTTTGTTTTCCTTTACTTCCTCTTTCTTGCGAGTAATGTACTTTTATGAAACTTTGGAATTCAATTACATTTCTGTTATTTTGAATTTTTTCAAGAAAGATAATGATATTTTATTTATCAATTCCCATACTTGCCCCTCATTATCTTTCTTCTAATGGACAAATATTTCCTGCACTTTAATATATTGTCGCGAATAGTGTTGCAAATAGGACTGCGAGAATTTGAATAATACTTCTGAGAAATTCTGAATAGTACTTGTTTCTCATTATCTCTAATGTGATGAACAAATCTTTCCTGCATTCTTAAAAGAAAATAGTTAATGTTTGGGATCATTCTGTTGGTCTTATTTTTCCTTCCTAGTTAAAGGTCTTATTTTGCCAATTTTTTGTTTCTACGACAAAATCGCAGGACGTCCTTACATTTGCATGTATTGACCCATTGATCTTGCCTTATTATTTTATTGTATTGCGTTAATATGATAAGTCTAAGCTCCCTTGCGAGAACAAAGCCTCATGACATTGCCGTCTTGCGATGAAATCGCAGGACGTCTTTACACTTTCATGTAAAAACCCATTAATCTCATCTTAACTTTTCTCATGGCTTGTTGCCTCTGTATAATACTTATCACACGACAATATGACATGCCTAGATGTTCTTGCGAACATAAATCCCCATGACATTGTCGTCTTTAGACACTTATCAGCTCCCTAATGAAGGGTGCCACCCTTATCTCCCCCCTGGTTGCCCCTTCACGGAGGGCACATCGGCCATACAAGACTAGATCCTCCCATCCGGTCATAACAACAACCAGTTGTTTTCGCAACCTCCTATCCTTTTTGCCTATATGGCTTATAGTTACGAGACTGCACCCTAAGTGGGGTTTTCTTCGGGCCTAGTGCATCATAGCCAATACTTGCCAAGAATGGCCAGGGTAGTTTCGTATGCCCCGGGAACCCTTGGATCAACCGTGTACCTCGGAGCCTTGGTCATACTCTGCACTCCATAGGAGAGACCCTCTGTCGTCCAAACAGGGTGTAACCTTATATATATAGTTGGAAATCCAAGGTACCTCTCCTGGATAGGTATCTCTCATGGAGATGGACCCCATCTCTCCATGACTCAGGTTCCAGCAGCGGTATAACCTTATCCCTGAGCCATGCAAATAGATACCCCCTTATATGACGTACTTTAGGTCTAAAATTTTATTCGCGAACTAGGGTGTACGCCATAAAGGTTCGTCCCATTCTATTAATCTCTACGAAATTTTATTCGCGTTTCTTATTTTCTCTGTCATTTTAAAAATCTTGCAGCTGTGATAAATTTTTTTATTATCCACTTCATCATATAATAAACCAGCATCTCAAATGTCGCAGAGTTTGTCATTGGTAATATCTTTTTAGATATAATCTATTCCATGGTCTATCAAGTTTTTGACCAATATATCTACCTTCCAGATCCATTAACTTGTATGCCCCTGTTCCAACTATCTCTTTAATGATGTACGGTCCATCCCATTTTCTCGCCATCTTTCCACCATTTTCTCGCTGATAACCTGGTGTTTCTTGTAACACTAAATCACCCGGTTGGAACTCACGTATTTTGACACATTTTTTATACTCGCGAGCTAATCTCCGCTTGATAATTTTTCATATGTTGTAAAGCTTTTTCTCTCTTCTCTTCTAACTCATCAAGTTTTTAGAATCATACCAGCACTAAGATTTTTCTCCCAAGCCTCTCTTTTTGTTGTAGGAATAGCAACTTCTGTTGGTAACACAGCTTCAACCCCATATGTCAAACAAAAAGGTGACATTCCAGTAGCTTCCCGTCTAGTTATATTGTAAGCCCATATTGCATTATGCACTTGCTCGCACCATGCTCTGTGGTGTCCTTCTAATTTTTTCTTCAATATATCTACAATTGTCTTATTTGTTGCCTCTTCCTGTCCATTGGCATGTGGATATAGTGGTGTTGATTTTCCACATTTAATCTTAAATGCATTAAGTAACAATTCTATATTTTGTCCATCAAACTTCTTTCCATTATCAGATACCAACTGTGCAGGAATCCCAAATCTGCAAATTATATTTTCAAATATGAATGTAAAAATGTCTTTGTCGCGAATGTATTGTACTGCCTTTACTTCTCCCAATTTTGTGAAATAATCTGTAGCGACAATTAAATATCTTCTTTTTCCAGAACCCGGTATGGTCCCACAGTATCCAACCCTCATTTTCCAAATGGCCACACACAGGTTGAGGATGATAATGGAGCCCCTGGTGCATGTATCTTCTTCCCATATCTCTAACAATCTTCGCAATGTCTTGATAGTTGCTTCGCTTCCTCATGCATGTATGTCCAGTAATAGCCTTGCATTTTTGTTCTATATGCCAAAGACCTTCCCCCATTATGATTACCAGCGTCTCCACTATGCAATATTTTTAACACCCTTTCTCCTTTTTCCCATGTCAAGCATCTTAGTGATGGTCCATTAAAAGATTTGCGATATAATACTCCATATCTTAATTCATAATTTGTTGCTCGCCTTTTTAATTTATGTGCTTCTAATCTATTTCTTGGTGTTTCTCCTCTCGCCAAATATGCATGAATTTCTGCTTGCCAATCTGTAATATTGCCTCTCGGTTCTTCTTTGCCACCTTCTATCATCATCACATCTGCCTCTTCTTCTTATTATTCTTGTTTTTTGTTGATTGATGGTGATATAAGTGTCTGAATTTTTATGCATCTCGTAGCTGGATTTGTCATCATGCTGGATATGAAAGCAAAAGCATCTGCGAGTCTGTTATCTTTTCTTGATATATGTCTCCATTTTATTTTTGGAATTCTCGCAGATAATTCTTCAACAAGTTTCTTGTATTTATTCAAAGATGGTTCATTTGTTGTGTATTCTCCTTTTATCTGGCAAATAACCAATTGCGAGTCACTTGTAATTCTAGCATTCTCCAACTTCATTTTTATTGCGAATTTTAGAGCATGAATCACAGATTCATATTCCGTCTCATTATTAGTGGACGCGAATTCCAATCTGAATGAAAAAGCTATTTTTTCTCCTTCTGGTGAGATAAAGATAACTCCAATTCCATTTCCTTCCTCGTTTGATGATTCATCCACTAATATTTCCCACCTGTTGGGTTCTGTTAATAGATCTCTTGGGTCCCCATGTTATTCTTCTACACCCATCATTTCTTCTACAGCTTCATCATCTTCTAGAGGAAACTCTGCTAAGAAATCTGCTACAACTTGTGATTTTGGCGAAGATAGGATTTCATACTTAATATCGAAGTGTCCTACTTGTGCATTCCATCTCTCAACCCTGCCTAATCTTTTGGAATTCTTCATTACGGATTCAATTGGCACCTTTGTTAGTACTTTTACTTTATGTGCTTGAAAATACATGCGAAGCTTAAAAGTTGCATAGGCCAATGCCAGAATTAGCTTCTCAATTTTTGAATAATTTCTCTCTGCAGAATTAAGAGTTTTGCTGATGTAATAAATTGGTTTTTCTACCCATGCATCTACTTGCAGTAATACTGCACTTAATGCATGTGAAGTTGTCGTAAGGTAAATAAATAATTCTTCTCCCGGTTATGCTTTCTGCAAGATATATATGTTCATTAGATATTCTTTAACTCCTTGAAAAGCCTTCTCACATTCATCTGTCCACTTGAACTTTGTACCCTTCCTGAGTATATTGAAGAAATGCTTGCATTTATCTGAAGATCGCGAGATAAACCTTCCAAGCGAGGCTAAGATCCCGTTAAACTTCTGCACATCTTTTACTGTTGCTGGCGTTGGCATGTCGCAAATTGCTTGTACCTTGTCTGGGTCCACTTGTATTCCTTCTTTTGACACAATATATCCTAAAAACTTTCCTGAAGCTACTCCAAAAGTACACTTTTCGGGATTCACCTTGATGTTAAAGTGTCGCATTTGATCGAAAATCTCCTTCAAGTCCTGCACATGGTTTTTAGCTTCTTTACTCTTGAGTAACACGTCATCTACATATACCTCTAATGTTTTATGGATCCATTTCGCAAATACTTTCTCCACCATTCTTTGATATGTTGCACCATCATTTCGTAAACCGAAAGGCATCTTTGTATAGCAGTATAATCCTCTTGGAGCAAAGAATGCGGTGTGCTCTTGATCTTCTTCAGCGAGAGGAATCTAATTATACCCTTTATACCAATCCAATGAAGATATTCTATCATTTCCCTCCGCTGATTCGACCATTTGAGGAATATCCGGTAATGGAAAGCTATCTTTAGGACAAGCTTTGTTTAAATCAGTAAAGTCTATACAAATTCTTATCCCTTTATTTTTCTTTGGAACCACCACCATATTTGCAATCCATTCCTGGTATTTTGCCTGCCTTATAATTCCTTCATCAAGCATCTTTTGTAATTCTTCTTCTATTTGAGAATGGTATGTTGTTGCGATTTTTTTTATCCTTTGTTTAAATGGTCTTACATTCTTGTCAATTTCTAACTTATGACATGCAATTGACGGGTCTATTCCGGGCATCTCATCCATACTCCATACGAAGATGTCTTTATATTCTCGCAAGAGGTCTACGGTTCGCTCTTCCTCATCTGCGTCCATATTCGTTCCAATTTTCAGTATCTTAGGTTTTTCTTTACTCCCGACATTTACTTCCTTTGTTGGTTCTGCTGCGATGTAAATGGCTTCAGGCTCTCCCATTGGTGTTGACGTTTTCACAACTCTCGCGAGTTCATCTCCTTCTTGCGAGATTTCGCTGGGTATTCCTTTTCCTTCTTTTGCTCCTATCATGTAAAATTTAAATTCTTCTTCTTTTTTTGTCTCTTTCGCCATTTTTCTGTGAGCTTTTCGCATTTTTGGACTCCTTTCATAATTTCTCACTTCAATTTGATAACACAGCTTCGCAAGATCAGTATCTCCTCCAATTTCTCAAATTCCATTGGGCATATGAAATTTGATGCATTGATGCAATGTTGATGTTACAGCCTTGATTGCATGTATCCATGGTCTTCCCAATATCATGTTATATGGCGATTCCACGTCTACCACATATAATGTTACTTGTGTTTCAATCTTTCCTAGCGGAATTCATATCACTATTTCGCCTTTAGGTTTTGTTAAAGATTTTCCAAATCCATGAATATGATATGTTGAACAAGACATTTCTTCATCCTTGTATCCCATCTTCTTAAATGCATGATAAAATATTATATCTACTGAACTTCCTACATCCACCAAAGTTCTATTTACAGCCCATTCTTCCGCAAATCTTGTTGATTTTACTTTTTTCATTTGTATAACGGATACCGTAATTACCAAAGGAGATGTATGATTCAAATTTTCTGTTGGTACTTCTGCTGCTGTAAATGCGATTTTCATCTTTACCCAATCCTTCAACGGTGATATTTTCTCCACCGTCATAATTTTCTTTCCTTTAAAATCTCGTTTATGTTTCCTCCTTTTAATGTTTTCATGGAATTTGTCGACCATTGCTCTTGTTATCATACCACACTCCAATTTCCTACTATTCTCTTTGGCTCTAATCATTTTTTCTTCAACTATTTCATCGATTTGTTCAATTATCTTCTGAATCTTGAATAATTCTTATCTTCAACCTCGCTTTTTTTTATGATTTTCGTTAATTTAATCCCTGTTTCGGGCGCCAAAATGTAGTTTCAGGAAAACCTACACTACACCCTTTACAAGAATTTACAATAATCAACACATATTTGAAGATTAAAAATAACACTTTATTATTTGATTCTCAGAAGTGTTTACAAGAAATGGAAGAAATCAAGATTACAACCGTTCTCTTGGATTTTCTCTCTCCTCAAAAATTTCTTAACGCTCAAAAATTCATCTTCCTTCTCTGAATATACTGAGTGTCTTTATATAGGGTAGTTACATAATGGATGACATCTAAGATGTCCTTTAATTTCGGATCTGACTCGCGGTATTATCGCAATAGCTATAATGTCAGTCCTCGCAGGTGTTGTAATCCTCGAAAAATTGTCATACTCTTCTCATGTTTCAGCTATCGTCATCTGTTACGTCATTCTTTGAGTCATTCTGCGACACTCGCAATATGTTGTTGAAGAACCACAGACGAATTCGCAGAAATGTTGTAAATCTCGTGAGAATAATATCATGGCGATATTCTGGTCATACAGCATGAATTGAAAAACCCACAATTTCTTTCTTTATGTATTTGTATGATTATTTAGTTTGTTTGGAAAAAAATTAGGTATGGAAAACAGTTTCAGAAACTGTATACGACTGGGAGTTCTTGTTTTCCCAGCCGTAACTTTAGAACCTGACTGGGAAACAAATAACTTCAGCTATAATTTTGTTGCTATAGATGGGAATTGAGATTTTCGCACCGCAGTTTATATCATACGGCTAGGTTATTCCTAGTCGAATCTTATCATGTATTTCAAAAATAAACCAGCGTTAGGGTTTACCGCCAGGTTGTTCCTAACCATAATTTAAGAAACCTAGTTGTTACTTTTGTGTCTTGGCCACTTTGTATGTTATGGCCGCATTACTTTTGTGTTTACCGCCAGGTTGTTCCTAACCGTAATTTAAGAAACCTAATTGTTACTTTTGTGTCCTGGACGCTTTATATGTTATGGCTTGGTCGATTGATCAACATCCCATCTGTAAAATTGTATTGTGGATGGGATTATCAACTTTTCCTGGTCGTGTTTTATGTTAAGTCTTGGTTGTATCCAGTTTCCCAACTGTAATTACTAGTTTTTTTCTTCATTTTTTGGCCTTGTTTGTTTCAATTTGAACATTGTTTTATATATGATTTGATTTGTATTCAACTTTGTTAAATGCACATATTCAACATAAGAAATGAAAAGAGGAAGAAAATATCATAAGAAGTAACACCTTCGAATGTCCCGACTCCGTAACCTCGTAATGGAAAACCATTGGGTGCAAATGCAAGGAACCTAGGTGGAGTTATCATTGATATAGGAAGTGAAGGTGTAGGAAGAGAACTTGCGTTGATGGTTTTTGTACAATCAAATCCAAAGATTGAATAAGAAGAAGTGCCCGAAATAAGTATTGATATTGTTGATAAGGGTAAACGCATATCTGGGGAGAAAAAAGAGAATAAAAAGTATTCACCAAAGGCTACAACAAAACAAGTCATTGATGCTATGGAGTTTATTCCTCCAAAGAAGAATGTGAAGCTTTGGGGGTGCTCCAAGTGTTCGATCAGTGTTGATTGGTTACGAATCTTCATTTGCTGCAAGGATTTGTGTCGCAAAGGTAATAAATCTTACTCTAACATTATATTTGGTATTCTATTAATTTATTTATGTATTGTTTTATTACAATATCAACATGTGTATGATTTGTTTAGTACCCCGACAAAACGGTGCCGAAACTAAAGCACTAACAAGGGAAATTTTGGTCGCTAGATGGTGAGAACGAAGATGTTGTAGCCTTGGTAAAATCTTCGAGGTTATGGTCTGGCATCGAGTCTTTGCAAAAAACTTGTGTTACTGTTATTGTTTGTGGATTTAGGGAAATATATTGACCCGAAACCATGACTTTTCAACTCCCGTTTTGTGATATGACTATAATTCCGGATGATGCAAAGAAAATTACCAGTCTTGCCTTGGATGGGAAATCTGTATTTCAATGTTTCAACAAACAAATTCCTAAGCTCTTTATACCTTGTCCAAAACTTGTCTTGGGTGCGGCAAAATTGAAGCACAAGAAGAGTTTGAGATTGATGCCGGAGCCAAGCCACTAAAATACATTGATCTAGCTTCTAATGGAAAACAACCTCAAAATGCAAAGAATATTAACTTGGTTCGTTTGTGGGAAAAGTTTGGGGATTCAGATGCCAAGGATAGAAAAGGAAAGGTGGTGATGGATGAAGAAAAAGCTAGACATACAACCATATCTTACTTGTTCCATGCTCTTGGGACCGTCTTTTTCCCTATTTCTTAGAAAATAAGGTCAATGCTTGTTATTTGCAGTTGTTGAAGACTCTCATCTCAGTAGTAGGGTAAAAACTAATCCTAGATAAAAAAAAATAGAAAATTGGGTATCCTGGTGAGAAACAAATCTAAAACCTAAAAAAATGTATTGTACAAGAGTACTTTAGATTCGAGAGATCAATATGTACAATCCTGGCCTAAACCAAGAAATGGCCATTTCAGACTTGTTTCGGTCACAAAATGAAGGAGAATGGTTGATCTTAGGGAGGGAAGCAAAGAAAGTGTTGGGATCTGATGATGAATTTTGCAAAGTGTAGTTTTATGACTTGTATCAGAAAGTAAAATTTGCTTCCAAAGTGTAAGTTATGAATCATGGATGGTTTCTAAATACTTGTGTTGATAACTGATTATCCTGGTTGAAATAAATTGAAAATATATTTATACAAGTCATATTCGAACATACTGATCTTGCTGGAAGTGGGAGTTGTGAAGTATTAGATATCATGGGTGAGTGATGAAAACCGTGTCTTGTTTATGGGAATACTGGTCGGTTTGTACTCCCACTACTCCTCTACCTGTCACTTATCCTTTATTCCAGGAAATTTCTCTTAACGGGCGTGTTGCATGCCGCACGCAGCCATACCAATACCCTGATGTACATTACCTAGTTGTGACATGTTTGATGTCTCGAGTATTTGTAGGAAATAGCAATGAGTGATGACTGACATGATTTATATTACTAAGGATCCCAGGTATGTAGTTGCAGGAAATCCTACACCCTTGATAAGAATTTACTGTAATTAAGACATATTTGAAGATTAAAAACAACACTTTATTATTTGATTCTCAGAAATCTTTACAAGAAATGGAAGAAATCAAGAATACAACCGCTCTCTTGAATTTTATCTCTCCTCAAAACTTTCTCAACACTCAAAAATACATCATCCCTTTTTGAATCTACTGGGTCTCTTTATATTGAATAGTTACATAGTGGATGACAGCTAAGTTGTCCTTTAATTTCAGATCTGATCCACGATATTATCACAGTAGTTATAATGTCCATTCTCGCAAGCATTGTAACCATCGCAGGATAATCACGCTCTTCCCATGTTTCTTCATTCGTCAGCTATTACGTCATTCTTCAAATCATTCTGTGACACTCGCGAAGTTTTGTTGAAGAACTCGCGATGATGTTCGCAGAAGTGTTATTAATCTCGCAAGAATAATATCATGGCGATATTATGGTCCTACATCTTACCTCTTCTCATGTCTTTTCTGCGAAGAAGAAAAGACTATGAGAATTAAAATGCCGCAGCTACCTAGTTTTTTTTATCTCTTTTCTCCGACAAAGACCTGTAAATTAGGTATGACCGCTTATACATGTCGAATGCTCCTCTTTTAACCGGTTAATCCTTTATTACCCGGTTACCCCTCTTTTGTTCATAAAAGAGATAACTTGTTTGAGAAATATTCTTTTACTTCTTCGTCTTCTCTGAAAAATTTCCCGTCTGCAATTTTTATTCTTTTTCAGGTTCACCTGCTACTGTTCTAATAGAGTCTCAAAGGTATAAACATTCTCTTCTGACATTATTAAATTCGATTATGCTCGTCTAAACTATGTTTATCTAATTTATTTGATCTATTCTATTTGATTTTTCATAATTCCCATACTGTGTCTTCTTTTCAGTGAAACTACTTCTAACGTGCAACCTATATCTCAAAACCCTAATCTTCCCAAAAATTCGCAACAGAAACTGACTGAAAATAAGAGGAATCGTCCGAATCATAAGGTAGTAAGAAACACTTGTTTTCTTAATAACAATATTGTTGTCTCTGTTTCTTATCTAGTTTATTATTCGCAGGATGATGAGAATGTTGTTGAACCTCGCAAGCGATCTCGCAAGATTAAACCCATTGAATACGGAATTACTATTCCCTCATTATCTTCTTCAAAATCCACTCATATAGCATCGCAAATTGTGGCACAACCTTTTGCTTGTGATGGTGTCACTCCCAATACTCCTGCCTCAATTAACCCTCTCATAAGTGAAACTCCCCATATTATTTCGAATGAAGTTCCTTCTTCTTCTACTGTAGTCACTTCTCAAGTTGATTCATTTTCACTTACAAATGTTACCTTTCCAGACACTTCCCCTCCTGATGACACAAATAATTCAAACCTTCAACTCGCCATTGTTACCACTTCACCACCTACATCTCTCCCTCCTGTAAGGGAAGCTTCAATTGATGTAGACTTGCTTTTAAAGTCTTGTCTGACATTCTGGATGAAACTAGAAAATCCTCTATTAATCCTGTCAAGCGTGGCGTCTGCGAAGTTTTAAGCAAATATTTTGGTTCTGAACAAATGGCTGCGAAGACATCTCTGGAAAACGAAATTGAAATTTTAAAAGAGAGTCTCCGGGTTAAGACTTCAGAATGCAATACTCTTCAGCACAAGCTTCGCAACTCTTTACTGAATTGCAAGAATCTTCGCATAAGAACGAGGAACTAAAAGGTATAACTTTCCTTCTTTTATCTCTTGGTTTTTCTATTTTAGTAAATTCTCATTTTTTCTGTGCTTAATTCTCTTTTAAACCCTTGGTTCATATATTTAGTTGTAAATCAGACACGATTCTTGGAGAGATTCCGATTTGAGTCTATTGCTGAAGAAGCTCGCGCTAAGAAAGATTCTTGGATGGACCAATATAATAGATTAGATAACCTTCATTCATATTCTATCGACCAAATAGATAATCTTACCATTGAGAATAACCAACTAATACAAAGGCAAAGTCTGTTAACTAGCGAAGTTACTCGTCTTTCTTATTTGTTAACCCAAGCTAATTTGGCGATAGAAACTTTATCAGATGAAAATGAGATCTTATCTCAAGAAAAGCACAGCTTCTCAAATAAGATAGGGATCTCCTCGCAGCATTTAAGTATTCTTCAGAAAGTGTGTGACAATCAAGAACAATCTCTATCTTTATTGAAAGAAGAACTCAAAGAAGTAACTGAATCATCAATAGCTGAGAAGGACAAACTCATCTAGGGTAGGATAGCTCTAAGTGTAAAGGCTAATAAACTCAAAGAACATTTCTCCCGATCAAAAGAATCTCATTCCTTATTTGAGAAAGAAAATGCTTATCTCCTTTCTAAAGAAGAAAGTATAAAATCTCGCCTGAAGGGTATAGTTGGAGATAAATTTGATGATGCCATGAACCAGTGGGAGAGTTGTTTCTTATCATTAATTCAAAACTTATCTTCGTAAAGAGAAGGTAATCGTTTTGACTGCCTTAATTGTTAACTTCTCTGTTCAAATTTCTCTGCTATATTTTTGCAAGATCTTTGTCTGAATGTTTTTCTGGCTTATCTATTTTTTCGCAGAATCTGAGAAAAGTCTTCAAACCACCATTTCTGACTTGACTGATAAACTGGCTTCAATCCGCAAATAAAATGGTGAACTTCTAGACAATTATGTCCAATCTCGCGATCGTGCAGAAATAAGATATGACTATCTTGAATACTACAAGAACATGGAAATTAGGAATCGCGACAGAGGCTTTCTTCGGAAAGTTCATCTTAGTGCTGAAGTTCTCGTGAATGACATCTTGATATCCAACGCTCTCTCCCCTGTATCAGTCAATCCTCTTGAGGTAGATGATGATGAAATTCCTATTCCCATGGCTAGTGATCTGGAATATGTAAGTGATGAAGAAGATGTTTCTCAGGAAAATTCATTGGATAAAGAAAAATCTCCTCTTACTAAAGTAGCTGCTGGCGATGGAGCAACCATTAATGAGTCATTAAATGAAGAAAAAATTCAAGCTGATCATGAGAAGAATGTTGGCGAGACTAATAACTCTGGCAAAGATAATGCTTGAATTTTGTTTTTGCTTTCTTTTAGTTCTCTTTCTTGCGAATGATGTAACCTCTTTCAATTTTAAAACTCATGTTGGAGCTCTATTGAATTTCTGTTCTTCTCAATACTCTGGGAGAAAGATAATGGTATTTTATTTTTCAATTCCCATACTTGCCCCTCATTATCTTTCTTGGAATGAACAAATATCTCCTGCATCTGAGAAAAATGAAATAGTTAATGGGTAGGGTTATTCTTGTGGTCTTATTTTGCCTTCCTAATTAAAGGTCTTATTTCGCCACGTTTCTTTCTTCGATAAAATCGCAGGACGTCCTTACATTCTCATGTAGAGACCCATTGATCTTGCCGTAGCTCTTGTATTTTATCAATTTTGTGCGACTATATGACAGGTCTAAGTTCCCCTGCGAGAACAAAGCCCCGCGACATAGCCGTCTTGTGATGAAATCACAGGACGTCTTTACACTTTCATGTAAAAACCCATTGATCTCATCTTAACGTTTTCTTATGGCTTGTTGCCTCTGTATTTGTCACGCAATAATATGACAGGCCTAAATGTTCTTGCGAACGCAAATCCCCATGACATTGCCGTCTTAAGACACTTATCATCTCCCTAATGGAGGGTGCCGCCCTTACTCCCCCTGGTTGCCCCTTCAAGGAGGGAACATCGTCCATACAAGACTAGATCCTCCCATCCAGTCTTAACAACAACCAGTTTTTTTTGCATCCTCTTATCCTTTATGCCTATATGGCTTATAGTTACGAGACTGCACCCTAAGTGGTGTTTTCTTGAGGCCGAGTGCATCATATCCAAGACTTACCAAGAATGGTAAGGGTAGGTTCGTCCATCCCGGGCATCCTTGGCTCAACCGTGTACCTCGGCGCCTATGCACCCCTTAGAAGAGACCCTCGGTCGTCCAACCAGGGTATAACCTTATATAGTTGGAAATCCAAAGTATCTCTCCTGGATAGGTATCTCAAAGAGATGGACCCCAATCTCCATGTCTCAGGTTCCAGCAGCGGTATAACCTTATCCCTGAGCTACGCAAAGAGATACCCCCTAATATGACGTAATTTAGGTCTTATATTTGCCTCTTGAAAAATTGCATTCGCGAACTAGGGTGTACGCCATAAAGGTCCTTCATGTTCTTTGTTTCTTTTGCGTATATCGCAATATTTCATTCTTTATGTAATCTTGAATAACCTTGCGAATAAACTCGCAGCTGTAAAAATTTGTTTTGCCCATTTCTTCTTTGTTTTATTAAAAATTTGTTACTGATAATATCTTTTTAAAAATAATCTGTTCCATGGTCTACCAAGTCTTTGACCAACATCTCTGCCTTCTGGGTCCACCAACCTGTATGCCACTGTTCCAACTATCTCTTTAATGATATACGATCCATCCCATTTTCTCGCCAACTTTCCATCACGTTCTCGCTGGTACTCTGGTGTTTCTCGCAGAACTAAATCGCCTGGTTGAAACTCACATTTTTTGACTCGCTTGTTATATTCGCGAGCCATCCTCCGTTGATAATTTTCCATATGTTGTAATGCTTTTTCTCTCTTTTCTTCTAATTCATCAAGTTCTCTTAGAATCATGCTAGCATTATGATTCTTCTCCCAAACCTCTCTTTTTGTTGTAGGAATAGCAACTTCTGTTGGTAGTACTGATTCAACACCATATGTTAAACAAAAAGGTGACATCCCAGTTGCCTTTCTCCTGGTTGTGTTGTAAGCCCAGACTGCATTATGTACCTGTTCACGCCATGCTCTATGGTACCCTTCTAATTTATTTTTTAAGATGTCTGCGATTGTCTTATTAGTTGCTTCAGCCTAATCATTAGCTTGTGGGTATAATGGAGTATATTTTCCACATATTATCTTAAATGCATTGAGTAGCAACTCTATGTTTTGTCCTTCAAATTGTTTTCCATTATTAGAAACCAACTGTGCTGGAATTCCAAATCTGCAGATGATATTTTCAAAGATGAATGTAAATATATCTTTATCGCGAATGTGTTGTACTGCTTTATTTCTTCCCACTTTGTGAAGTAATCTATCGTGACAATTAAGTATCTCTTCTGCCCTGAACCTGGCACAAAGGGTCCCACAATATCTAAGTCCCATTTTCCAAAAGGCCACACACTTTTTGTAGATGATAATGGTGCCCCCGGTGCATGTATCCTCTTTCCATATCGCTGGCAATATTCGCAACGCTTTGATAATTGTTTTGCATCTTCATGCATATACGGCCAATAATAGCCTTGCATTTTTGTTCTATAAGCCAAAGATCTTCCTCCGCTATGATTACCAGCATCTCCGCTATGCAACATTTTTAACACTTTTTCTCCTTCTTCCTGTGTCAAACATCTAAGTAATGGCCCATTAAAAGATTTTCGATACAATACTCCATCCCTTAATTCATAATTTGTTGCACGGCTCTTTAATTTGTGCGCCACCAATCTATTTCTTGGTGTTTCACCTATCGCCAAGTATGCGTGAAGTTCTGCTCTCCAATCTGCGATGATGTCACTGGCTGGTTCTTCTGCGTCATTTTCTATTATCATTACATCCTCCTTTTCTTCCTTTTCTTTATTAATTGAAGGTGATACAAGCGTCTGAATTATTATGCATCACGCAGCTGGGTTTGTCATCATACTTGATATAAACGCAAAAGCATCTGCGAGTCGGTTATCTTTTCTTTATATATGTCTCCATTTTATTTTTGGAATTCTCGCAGACAATTCTTCAACAAGTTTCTTGTATTTCTTCAGAGATGGTTCATTTGTTGTGTATTCTCCTTTTATCTGGCGAATAAACAATTGCGAGTCACTGGTAATCCTTGCGTTCTCCAACTTCATCTCTACAACGAACTTTAGAGCATGCACCACAGCTTCATATTCTGTCTCATTATTAGTGGATGTGAACTCCAAACGAAATGAAAAAGCCATTTTTCTCCTTCTAGCGAGATAAAGACCACTCCAATTCCATTTCCTTCCCCATTTGATGATCCATCCACCAATATTTCCCACATGTTGGGTTCCTTTAATAGGTCTTTTGGATCTCCATGTTCTTCTTCTATGTCCATAATTTCTTCCACAGCTTCATCATCTTCTAGAGGAAATTCTGCTAAAAAATCTGCTACAACTTGTGATTTTGGCGAGGATAGGACTTCATATTTGATTTCAAAGTGCCATAATTGTGCATTCCATCTCTCAACACTACCCGATCTTTTTGAGTTCTTCATTACTGATTCAATGGGAACCTTTGTTAATACCTTTACTTTATGTGCCTGAAAATATATGCGAAGTTTGAAGGTTGCATAAACCGATGCCAGAATTAGCTTCTCAATTTTTGAATAATTTCTCTCTGCGGAATTAAACGTTTTGCTGATGTAATAAATTGGTTTTTCTACCCCTGCATCTATTCGCAGTAACACTGCGCTTAATGTGTGCGATGTTGTCGCAAGATAAATCAATAATTCTTCTCCCGGCTCTGCTTTCTGTAAAATATATATGTTCATTAGATATTCTTTAACTCCTTGAAAAGCCTTCTCATATTTATCTGTCCATTTGAATTTGGTACCCTTCCTGAGTATATTGAAGAAATACTTGCATTTATCTGAAGATCGCAAGATAAATCTTCCTAGCGAGGCTAAGAACCCATTCAACTTATGTACATCTTTCACTATTGTTGGTGTTGGCATATCGCGAATTTTCTGTACTTTCTCTGGATCAACTTGAATTCCTTCTTTTGATACAATATAACCTAAAAATTTCCCTGACGCTACTCCAAAAATGCATTTCTCAAGATTCACCTTGATGTTAAAGAGCCGCATTTGATCAAAAATCTCCTTCAAATCTTGCACATGGTTCTTAGCCTCTTTACTTTTTATTAACATGTCATCTACATACACCTCTAATGTTTTATGTATCCACTTTGTGAACACCTTCTCCACCATTCTCTGATACGTTGCACCAGCATTTCGTAACCCAAAAGGCATTTTTTGGTAACAATATAATCCTCTTGGAGCGAAAAATGCGGTGTGCTCTTGATCTTCTTCAGCGAGAGGAATCTGGTTATAACCTTTATAACATCTAATAAAGATATTCTATCATTTCCTGCTGCTGATTCAACCATTTGAGGAATATCTGGTAATGGAAAACTATCTTTAGGGCAAGCTTTGTTTAAGTCAGTAAAGTCTATACAAATTTTGATCCCCTTATTTTTCTTTGGAACCACTACCATATTTGCAATCCATTCCGGGTATTTTACTTGTCTTATAAGTTGAGTGATAAGTTGTTGCGATTTTCCTTATCCTTTGCTTGAATGGTCTCACATCTTTGTTAATTTCTAACTTATGACATGCAACTGATGGATCTATTCCAGGCATCTCATCCATACTCCACGCGAAAATATCATTATACTCTCGCAAGAGATTTATGGTTTGTTCTTCTTCATCTGCACCCATTTTAGTTCCAATTTTCAGCATTTTAGGTTCTTCTTCACTTCCAACATTTACTTTCTTTGTTGGTTTTGCTGCGGTGTAGCTGGCCTCAGGTTCTCCCATTGGTGTTGGTGTTTCTATGACTCTCGCGGGCTCATCATCTTCTTGCAAGATCTCGTTGGGTATTACTTTTCCTTCTTTTGATCTTATCATGTAAACTTTAAATTCTTCTTCCTTCTTTGCCTCTTTTGCCAATTTTCTATGAGATTTTCGCAGTTTTGGACGCTCTTCATAATTTCTCACTTTAATTCGATAACACAGCTTCGCAAGATCAGTATCTCCTCTAATTTCTCCAATTCCACTAGGCATAGGAAATTTGATGCATTGATGTAATGTTGATGCTACAGCCTTGATTGCATGTATCCATGGTCTCCCCAATATCATGTTACATGGTGCCTCCACATCCACCACACATAATGTTTCTTGTGTTTCAATATCTCCTAGCGGAATTCGTACCATTATTTCGCCTTTAGGTTTTGTTATAGATTTTCCAAAACCATGAATGTGATAATTTGAACAAGACATCTCTTCATCCTTATATCCCATTTTCTTAAATGTATGATAGAATATAATATTTACAGAACTTCCTGCGTCCACTAAAGTTCTATTCACGGCCCATTCTTTTGCAGATCTTGTTGATTTTTCCTTCTTCACTCGCATAGTGGATACCGTGATTACCAATGGAGATGTATGATCCAAATTTTCTTTTGGTACTTCTGCTGCTGTGAATGTGATTTCCTGCTTTTCCCAATCCTTCAAAGGTGATATTTTCTCCACCGTCATAATTCTTTTTCCTTCAAAATCTCGTTTATGAATCTTTCCTCTAATATTTTCATGGAATTGGTTGATCATTATTTTTGTTATCGTATTGCACTCCAACTTCCTGTAATCCACCTTTGCTTCAATTATTTTTTCTTCAACTGCTTCACCAATTTGTTCAATCATCTTCTTAACTCGAATATTGATCTTTAATCTTGCTTTTTCCTATAATTTTCAACTTTCAGTCCTTGTTTCTAGCGCCAAAATGTAGTTGCAGGAAATCCTACACTATACCCTTGATAAGAATTTACTGTAATTAAGACATATTTGAAGATTAAAAACAACACTTTATTATTTGATTCTCATAAATGTTTACAAGAAATGGAAGAAATCAAGAATACAACCGCTCTCTTGAATTTTCTCTCTCCTCAAAACTTTCTCAACACTCAAAAATACATCATCCCTTTCTGAATCTACTGGGTCTCTTTATATTGAATAGTTACATAGTGGATGACAGCTAAGTTGTCCTTTAATTTCGGATCTGATCCGCGATATTATAACAGTAGTTATAATGTCCATTCTCGCAAGCATTGTAACCATCGCAGGATAATCACGCTCTTCCCGTGTTTCTTCATTCGTAAACTATTACGTCATTCTTCAAATCATTCTGTGACACTCACGAAGTGTTGTTGAAGAACTCGCGATGATGTTCGCAGAAGTGTTATTAATCTCGCAAGAATAATATCATGGTGATATTCTGGTCCTACAAGGTAAAGCATACTCGTATAATTTGATTTACCTGGATAAGGCCCTGGAGGTAGTCAAGTTGTATGAATAAGATTTTTTGTGAGTCGATGCTCAGAAAATAGCATGGGGTGCTTTTAGGTTGAATAATTAAACTATTTATAAAATATCGCATGTAATCAATGCATGTAAAACATCGTTGTTAACTAAGAAGCTTAAGTATAATCGATGCATGTAAAGCATCATTGTTCATAGCCTGTCTAGACCAGTCGCAGATTTTAAGGTATTATAAGGAGCATGATCGACTATCCTTGAGAGGCTTCCAGGTGCTATCTGGTATAGTATGAGAACGAGGTGACCGACCCTCATGGGAGAGGGCGACCAGTGGTCATCATGGCACCTCATTGGTTAACTCAAGTTAAATCTAGGCCGGTCAAATCAGCCAGTTAACTTGAGCGGTTGTGATGATTTGCAGCAGTTGTTGGTTGTCATTGAATTGTTTGAGATTTTTTAAGTGGCGTGATCAGCCTACTTTGGCTTATGATTCAGAAAAGTACCAGCGGGATAGAGCGACGTGATTGGTCAAGGCCAAAGATGGGTCGCCGGTAAGCATAGTGACACATCATTGGTCGCCCATGATTGAATCTAAGCCAGTTAAGTTGGGAGGCTTTGATAAATTTAAGACTGCCATGGGCGGTCTTGACCTAATTAAGACCCTTTTGGGGGCCGCTCGACTAGTTTATTTTTGCTGGAAATTGTAAACACTTCCTGCGGGTTAAGAGAGTTCTGGTTGGCCGAGATAATAGAGGGCACGCTCGTGAATGATGGTATTTTCAATGATGTTGTAGTAAGAAGGTTCTTGAGACTTGTGAAAGCAGAAAATTTTAGATTTAATAAAACTAAGATAAGATAAAAATATATATACAAAATTGTCACGTGATGAAGAGATACTAGGACGCAGGATTTCACTAATTTTCATATTCTTGTGGTTCAGTCATTAACTCTATACAATATAGCTCAAACAAAAGAAGTTGTGACTCTAATTCTTTGCCAAAAATAGATTTCATAAAACATTATCTGTAAGTCGTAAGCATAACGCATCAAAAGTAATTAAAACCAAGCATGCGACATCAGACAAAATAACAAATAATTAATAGAAATTATAAAGCAATTAAATCTATGCAAAAAGTCATATAAAGAATTAATTCATTTACCACAATCATGAAAAGTTGCTTCCTCCATTGTCCCAGTGATGGGTTCTAGCTCCGCATTATGAAAACACACTCAAAGGAATTTTTCATTGCTCAAATAGGTGTTTACAAAGATGAAATATAGAGAAAATGGTTAAAACCGGGTGTTTGCAATGTTTATAATCGTTACAAAACACTGTTACAGAGAACGATAAAATGTTACTGTTGCTATAACTGTAGCTCTGCGACGCTCTTCTTGTGTCGCTGTAGCTGTTGGTATGAACGACTGTCCCGAAGAGTCTTATGTTCTTCGTGTTCTTCCAGCAGCATCAGAAAGTTTTTCTCTGCAACGTGAATTTCTCGACTCTGTGATGTTTTTTACCTCCCCAAAACTCTCCATCCCCTTCTATGCTACCCCAAGAGTTTATTTATACTCAACATGGATGATCCAATCCTTGTAATAACTCCCAAAATCTCATCATAACTCGATATTATTTTCATGCAAGATACTGGGTTTTCTTCCCTGTTTTAACTTCTCACGCAGCTAGCTGTTGAATACACGCTCCAAACTGATTGAAACAGGTTCCAAAATGTGATGACACCGCTGTAGACTCGCTCCAACTTACAAACTAAAAACAGAATCCCGTGAATATCATATTCCGGCCACGTACTCCTTGCTGTGTGGAAAATCCACGTATTCAACCACTTCTAATCTAAATCGTCGACCATACCATCCCTTTTTAGCCAAGAGGAACAAACCCAATCAATCTGAGCCGTTGAGTCACACTGAGTAGCGTAAAAACTCCAACCCTAATTTAGCCACCTTTACTCCCTGATTTCTTCTAAATCGAGTTCTAGCCAAAATCCATTGAACCAAAGACCCAAAACAACCCTGTTAGGCTCAAAGGAAGATACCCAAACATTTCCAGCTCTTTAGTCTCGCTGAAACAAGCTCAAAATGAAAACCCTAATTTTGCCATTTATGAACACCAAACTCCCGCCAAAACTCAGAATTTGAATTGGAGAGGATGAAGTGCCCCGATCCAAAACAGGGGAGCCTTTATCAACCGGGGTGCCTCGGGTGCCCTTATCCCAAAGTGAGGGTGCCTTTATCACTTTTCTTCGGGGGTCCAAAAAGTACTTTTCGAGCAACTTTTTCCACACAAAAGTATTTCTCCGAAAACACCTAAACAAACATAAAAACACCAAAATTAGTACAAAAATCGAGACACTGAGAACAAATCAGACACAAAAACGTGTCTATCAAATACCCCCAAACTTATTATTTGCTAGTCCCGAGAAAATCTAAAATAAAATGACTACACTTTGCACGTGCAACAAGTCGTTAAACCTCTAGGTGGCCCTAGCGGCGGAGTGTTGTCTCCAGAGGGTTTACCAGAGGTGTACCCACAAAACCTGTACTTCTAATTGGTCACAACTATCCAAAGAGCTATGAGGACATACATATTCTCAACCTATCTCCAAGTAACCAGAATGCAAGAGAAATTAAAGGTGCCAGCCCTAAAGCTGACTGAAGAAAAGGGGAGACACATCCGCAACACTGCTAGATAAAGAGATATCCGCTACACAGCTAGATAAACATTGTAAGATGCGTCCGCTGATTTACAACAAGATAAGATTAGGAGAGAGATAAAAATGAGAGGGACATCTGCTACACAGCTGGACTAATTACGTGTGATGAGTTGAACCAGTGCTGGAAATATCTTGTGTTAGATTGAAAGCGGACTAACAAATCAACCAAATGTGTCTTTCTTCGACTCTCTCATAGTGCTCAGTAGAAACAACGTCTTCTTCGGTCTTCAACTGTTGATGATAAACTATCGAACCTCATAAAACCTTGACAATTAACTCTTCTCTTCGATTTCTTGCTTGACATAAAAACTTCTACTTCCCTATGGCCTTATTGAACACAAAACTAATTATAGAATAAAAAGGACGTAATGATGATTTTTTTTTTTTGAAACACAAAAATTACACGACAAAAATTTACATGGCCAAGAGAGAAGGACTTAAAAACTTAGATCTTCGCAACTCGTGATGTCTTGGTATCATGAATTCCAACAACTTAAATAATTTGCTCTTATAACTTCTTCAACTTTGATTTCTTTGAATTATTCTTTTCTATTGTTGCTTCTAAACCTTAAACGTCTTCAACTTTCTTCATAGATTTTGATGCCGCTCTGTTTGTTGATGATGATAAGTTTCTACTGAGAGAGAGTTGTAATCCAGTAACTAAGAATACATTGTGAGGTTGCTTTGTCTTTCTAGCATTTCCTGACCTACTTGCCTTTCCATCATGAATGGTTAGGTCCATCACGGTTACCCTCTAAAAGGAACAAGTTCTCTCCTGAATTTCAAGGATCTCAATGTCTTTTTCTCTAATGTCTCAATAGGTTGTTATCCCTAGCATTCCAATTTCTATCTTTTCAGTGAGAAATAGTATGTAAACTTAGATAACCGGATACCATGTGACGCTAGAAGTTTCAAAAGTGCAACTAAAAAGTTCTTCCTCACCCCCAAACTTAAATCTAACATTGTCCTCAATGTTCTAAAGATGAAACTAAAAGCATGAACAAGGAGAAACTGTTACCACTTGAAGAAAAAGAGTAAGGAAAGATATTACAGTGTTGCAAGAATATTGGGTTACCTCCCAAGAAGTGCTAAGTTTAAAGTCTTCAGCCAGACATTGGAAGAATTAGTCACCTCATAGAATCATACAGTAGTAGCCGGAATAACTTTGGGTCATCTGGATCAAAAAGTGTTACCCATAAGAAGAGGAGACTGCAACAGACCAGGAAGATATCCAACACACCCTTATCTATTTTTTTTAAGACAATTACATCAAGTTGTGGTTCGGGTTCAGGCTCTATAAAAGGGTCAAGATAAAAATCTTTCATCGGCTGGATTTACTCAAAGGCAGGATCCTGAAGATCAGGTTCTAGAGTCTGGAAATACTCAATTAAGAACTTAGAAGCACATAACAATAACCCGAATAACTGGGATCCTCTAAGTCAATCATACTTGACACACACAAATTGACCACAATGAAAGAGGTGGTCATTCTTAAGAAAATGTGTCGACCCTAATTTTCTAAAGTAATTAGGTTTATTCTCAAAACTTAATAACTGACACATCTGAAATTCATATGTTCCCATAATTGGAAGGAAGGTTTTTTGTGGGAAAACAAAGTCAATCGTGGTATCATAGCCTAGGTTAACCACATCAACCAGAGGATGGGTTTCTAACAACTGAACTTCTTTATGGACACAACTAGGTTCAGGAAAAAGTGTATGAAGATAATCTTTTAAAATGGTTGAGGCACATATGTCAAGTCCCAAGTTAGGGACCTTTCTAAGAGTTAAGGCACATGGAGAACGATAGTCACCCCCAAACTTATAGTTTTCAGTATCTCTAGAAAGACTAGTCACAACTTCCCTAATTTCAAGGCTATCTGATTCTTGAAAATGGTCAATTGATTCTTCTAAGTCAGGTACATCCTCACTCATCTCTACGAGTTTATCGTCTTCTAAGATTAGCGTTTTTAAATCGCTAGATTCTAAAACAGTATTCTCGGGGTAAACTCTTTCCTCTAAACCATCATCATAATCATATAAGGGATTATCAGTGAAAGTTTCTAATAAAGGCTCATTAACTAAGGTGTTAATCATAGTTACTTCCTCCGATTCACTTACAGGAACATCAAATAATGGATTATCCAACATATTGCAGGCTAAAGGATCGTGTAATTGTAGATGGTGGATTTTCAACAAGGGCTAAAATCGTAAACTTATGATTGTAAGGACCGCCGGTTCAGCAATCGCATGTGAGTATTGAGACACGGGTCTCTCATCAAATTCTCAACGGAGAGTGCTTTCTCTCAGAGTACATGTAGATGTGCAGTCAACATCTAGACAACGGCATAATCTCATGAATACTGAATACTTTCAGTCATTTCTATATAGTATCACGGGATGGACGGCTCTACGGGGCAATATTGTCTTCAGGAACAAACAACGAGTTTAATCTGACTATATAAAGGATATGGATTAACGGCAAGTCATGTCAGGATAATTAATGCTCCTATCATAGTCATTTTATCTGCTAGGCATAGACCCATGAGGTTAATTATCCCTTCATTGCTCCGATTCCATGGTCGAATCAACGACGATCCCGTGTAATGGAAATAAGATTGCTCCGATTCCGTGGTCGAATCAACGACGATCCCACGGAATGGCAATATCATTATTCCGATTCCGTGGTCGAATCAACGAGGATCCCATGGAATGGCAGTATCATTTCTCCGATTCTGTGGTTGAATCAACGACGATCCCACGGAATGGAAATATCATTGCTCTTCTGTGGTCGAATCAACGACGATCCCACGGAATGGCAATATCATTGCTCCGATTCCGTGGTCGAATCAACGACGATCCCACGGAATGGAAATATTATTGCTCTGATTCCGTGGTCGAATCAACGACGATCCCACGGAATGGCAATATCATTGCTCCGATTCCGTGGTCGAATCAACGACGATCCCACGAAATGGCAATATCATTGCTCCGATTACGTGGTCGAATCAACGACGATCCCACGGAATGGCAATATCATTGTTCGATTCCGTGGTCGAATCAACGATTTTATCCCACAGAATGGCAATATCATTGTTCCGATTCCGTGGTCGAATCAACGTCGATCTCACGGAATGGCAATATCATTGCTCCGATTCCGTGGTCGAATCAACAACGATCCCATGGAATGGAAATATCATTTCTCCTATTCCATGGTCGAATCAACGTCGATCCCATGGAATGGCAATGATCACTCATTGTTCTGAGTTCGTAGTCGAATCTTTAGCTGATCCTATGAATTAACAGTAAACATCTATCCGTTTTATTACTCATTTCATGGATTATTCTCTATTGAATTTGATGAATTAGTAATTAACGACCGGGCATCAGATCTACCTTTGAGTAAGCCCTGTTTCAAATGGTGCAAGTGTATTCAACGATGATGCATTAACAATCACCGCACGAACGAGTATTTCAAAATACGACGAAACGATGAACCTATGCAAAATAGGGAAGAAAATAATAAATAATTAAAAATATTTGACCAAGGCGCTGGGACACGGACACACGATCAACTCATCGTGTCATGGTCAGTTCCACGCTAATTCTATATTTTTAGTACACTTTTATTATTTTTCATGATTTGATAAATCTCTCTCGTTTGATCAAATCTCCGTCTTGAGGAAATTCTTCGGATTCGTGGTACTTCTATGAGTCCGTCAAAAAATCAAGGAGAGTGTGTGGGGCGTGACCATTGTCCGACCGGCCATGCCTTGGTCCCAAATTTTCCCCACCTCACGGTCCTTATTATTTTATTATTATTATTTTTCTCTAATTTCATGAAAAACTCCTTGATTTCATGGTATTTTTCCTCAAAAAATTCCTTTAAATCATCAAAAATAATAATAAAATAAAATAAATTATAAAAACTCGTGGGACCGGGCCTTGGCCGGCCGGCCATGCCTTAGCCGGTCCCACACGCCCTGTTTTATTTATTTCATTATTAATTATCTTATTTTTCCTTGATTTCATGGTATTTTTGTAGTTGCAGAATAACCTACAACTACACCCTCAGTAGAATTAGTAAAAACTCAAGAAGTTCTTGATGATGAATAACAATTTTCTTATTAATGTTCTCAATTGATTACAAAGAAGTATCTAAATGGAACTAGAATAGTTACAACTTTCTCTATTCTCTTTCCTAAGATATTTTCTAACACTCACTAAAAGAACCTCTCGAATTTTACATTTGAAATCCTATTTATAGTAAAACTTATACAGCTGTATATGAGTTGCGAAGTATCATAACTCATACTCGCACAATTATTTCATCCTCATAAAACTTCATATTTGTCCGCGCTACTTCTATCATCGTATATTTACGATACTCGTGAACTATTATCTTGCGATATTCAGTACCTACATCTTGCCTCTTCTCATGTCAATTCTACGAAGAATAAATGTCATGAGAATCCCTATTCTCGTAAATTTAGTGTAGTTATTATCATCCATCAATTTCGCAACACGTCTTTTTACTTTTCCCTTATCTTTTTGACACGTTTCTTCGTAACCGTTCTTTTCAACCATTCACGCTTACTCGTATTAATGAGTTTTTATCTTCATCAAATTCTCTTATAAATATTATCCTTTGTTTTTGCTTTTTATTCTCTTATTCATCTTCTTCACCACTTCTGCCTCTGCAATATCTTTTATCTTTTTTCCTTTTTATTTTCCCTCTTATATTCAATGGCACCAAAGAAGAAAACTATTGAACAAATTAATGCGGAACTTGCTGATAGAGACCTTATTCTCTCTGAGATTGAAGGTTATGATAATAAATCTTCTCTCTGTGTGAAGATCTTTACCAACTATGTTTGGGATGATCAGAAAATTTTAATCTCACGAGGTCAAATCCTCGCAGGTCTTCCTCTTCCTCTTTATGATGTTAACTTTCCTCTATTCTATGAAATTATTTCCCACCCCAATTTTTCTTGTGCCATTTACCATTGACTGGTGATTGTATTCGCCTCTTAGTTGAATTCGCAAATCGTGCCGCTTTTGGGAAATCTTTGTATTCAGTTGATCTTAGGAAACCTGGATTTGAAAATATAGAAATTGTTGCTGCGAATTATACAAATAGGGTTTCTTCAAAAATTACACACTAATTCCTGCGAGGAAAGAAGATAATCGTTGGGGTGTTCGTCTTCATCGTAAAGATAATATCGCGGCAGATGATCTTCTCATGCACGATATTGATTATGCTTCAGGAAATAATAAGACACCTCGTCATTCTAATGATGAAGATTGGTATAAGTACCCTTTAATATTATCGGGTTCTTATATTTCTGGGATAGTAGAACTTCCTGCGAACCTTCGTAACCGCTATTATCAACCTTGGGTTTTTAGAAATGTATGTACTTCCATCTCCTTATATTTTTGTTACCCTTTAATTTCAAATGAGGTAAGAAACACTCTTGTATTTTTCTAAACAATATATTGTTGCCTCTGTTTCTTATCCTTATTTGAATTTACAGGTTCCACTTCTTCCTGAGATTGCTGCGAGTGAAAATAAGAGTTCTACTTCTTCTAAAAGGCTTACTGCAAGACAACAAACTCTTCGTTCTGCGAAGGTTACCCAAGCTTCTGGTAGTCAAGATGATGCTCTTCGCAAAGGAAAAAGAAAACTTCAAGATGTTGTTTACGAGAGGAGGAAAAAGAAGATACTATCAACCAAATCTCATTCCAATGTAATTTCTTCTAATGAGAACATTGAGGAAGATCTTGGTGATGAAGATGATAAATTTCCTGAGAAGGACTTTAGTTCTAATTCCGATACCCTTTCTGACGAAGGAGATGATGATAATGATGTTGATGAAGGTGGAAATGAAGATTATAGTATCCCAGAAACTTTTACCTCTGCAATGGTTAGCATCTCTGAGGCTTTCCTCCATTCTTCTCGTGGATTAGGAAATTCTCCTACAGAAATGCTCGCAAACTTATTGCGAAGGCTTGTAAAGTTCCTACTTTAATTGATAATAACTCCCTCAAAGGAATTTCAAGATTCGTCTCTCCTGCTTCATTATATGCTTTAGGTAGCATGGTAAGTTTCTTCTCTATTCCTTGTTTATTTCCCTTATTTTGTTGATTTCTAACCCCTTTTTTCTTGTTTAGGTTGGAAGAGTTAGTTGTGCAGCTGCTTCTGATTGGGAAAGACGTCATTCTATTGCTGAGAAGAAAACTTTGAATCGTTGTAAGAAGTTAGAGGTTGAAAATTCAAATCTCCGTCAGAAAGTAGAGGATTTAAGTATTGATAACGCAGAATTAATATCCCGTCACGAAGATAATTCACAATCTGCAAGCATATCAATTGATAATTCTTCTCTTCTTGAGGAGAATAATCAATTAAAGCTTGAAAATTCTTCTCTTCGTAATGATAAAAAGCAACTAGAAGGTAAATTCTTTGCGATGGTAATTATTTTGGTTACTTTTCCTTCGTAATTTGCTAACCAATTCCTTAATTTCTCTCCTTGTCTGAGAAAATTATGCGAAGATGAATAATGATCTGAAACTATCCTTGCTAATTGTAATAAGAAAATTTCTCGACTTGAGATCTCAAACTTCTAATTTCCCAAAGATAACCATAGTTTATATATCAAGCATTTTCGATCTAAGATGACTCGCAAGATTTGCGAAGATAATGAAATTCCTCTCAAGAAGTACCATACGCTCCTTTCTGAAGAAATTCCTGAAGATACTCCATATCTGGAAATCTCTGAAAGTGAAGTTGAAGATGATAATGAAGTTGAAGAAGAAGATCATTTTGATGGAAATAGATCGCCTGACAAATAACTTCAATCTTTTTTGTATATCTGTTCTGTAACTTCAATATTTTTTGTATGTCTGTTCTGTTTCTTTTCAATACAACACTTTCTTCTTGATTGCACTTTTAATCAATCCAACAATTTTCTTTTTCAAAGCTTAATTTTGAATTAATCTTTCTTTGATGTTTGTTTCCCTTATTCGCATAACTTGATCATGTGGAGAGAAATAATATATCTTAAAGACTTATCTTAGTATTCCCTTTCCCCTTATTATTGCTCTTCAAATGATCAACTATCGCTGGAAGTATTAGAATATCCTTCTTATTGTGATTATGAATAAAAAGTCCTTCCTTTGAAGTATAAGAAGTATAAGCCTTTTGCCTTTTGTGGAATATTGCGAAGCAAATAATAAATCTCCCCTTGAAGTATAGGAAGTATGAAGTATATAAAATATGAAATACCCTTAAGAAGTATAAAATATCTTTTGAAGAAGTATTAGCAGTATTCAATTCATGAAGAATTTCCCAATATATGAAGAAGTATAAGAATTGTATGAAGAAGTATAATAAGTACTTAACCTTCGCAAAATTAAATATCCGTTGAAGAAGTATAATAAATATGATATACTCTAGAAGAAGTATAAATAGTATTGAATTTGTAGAAAAATATTCAATATATGGAGAAGTATAAGAAGTATTTAATTCTCGTAACATTTTACGAGTATGAACTTATTTGTATTTTATTACTATCAAAATCGCATCTTTTGTTAAGTCTTCGTGAAAATTCTTCAATGATGTTATCTTCATTGATAGGGCTTCTTGTAAAAATTCTTCAATGATATTGACAGAGCTGTCTTCTCTTCAAAACTTCTTAATGTATATTCTTGTAAAATTTCTTCAATGATATTGACGAAGTTGTCATCTTTTCAGATCTTCATAATGTGTATTCTTGTATAATTTCTTCAATGATGTTGATGCAATGAATTTCATTAATTTCTGTGGTCTTATCATGCCTTCCTAAGTAAAGGTCTTATTTTGCCACCTCTTTTGTAGTAAATTTTTGTATTTATATAATATGACAAGTCTGAACATTCTTGCGAACATACAACCTCGTGACATTATCGTCTTGCGATGAAATCGCAGGACGTTCTTACACTTTCATGCAAAAACCCATTGATCTCATCTTAACTTCTTTGTATAGTATTTTAGCCTCTTCAGGAATTGTTGCGACAATATGACAGGCCTAAATATTCTTGCGAACATAAATCCCCATGACATTGCCGTCTTGCGATGAAATCGCAGAACGTTTCTACACTTTCATGTAGTGACCCATTGATCTCATCTTAACTTCTTTATTATGTTCTGCGAGTTCTTTATTCTTTTCTTTCTTTTTTTTTTTTTTTTTTTTTTTTTTAAGGCTCGCAGAACTTCATTTGTTGCACAAATATGACAAGCCTTTATGTTTTCACAAACAAGAAGCCTCGTGACATTTGCGTCTTATAGCACGTATCATCTCCCTAATGGAGGGTGCTGCCCTTTATCTTCCCCCTGATTGCCCCTTCAAGGAAGCGTACATCGACCATACAAGGTTAGCTCTTCCCATCCGGTTCTGCCAACAACCAGCTTTTTGATCGCAACCTCTTATCCTTTTTGCCTATAGGGCTTATAGTTACGAGGTTGCACCCTATGGGGTATCTTTGGGCCAAGTGCATCATTTTCCAAGACTTGTCAAAAATGGCAGATGTGGTTCAACCTCACCCGGAACTCTTGACTCAACCGTGTACCTCGGCGCCTTGATCGTTTTCTGAACTTCTTGGGAAAGACAGTATGCCTTAGTCGCCCAACCTAAATCCTCTTACACTGCATTTTATATTGCGTAATGTCGCTAGATTAGGTGAGAATCCAAGGTGTCTAACCCGGATAGGTACCCCATTATTGGGTTGTACCACTAAATTTTACCATGTACTAAGGGCCCTTGGTGGTGTTCCGGTTACCCTTAGCCACGTTATAGGTACCCCCTTAAATGACGTACTTTAGGACTTTGCCTCTTACGTAATATAGCTTCGCGAACTAGGGTGTACGCCACAAAGGTTTGCCTGTATAAAATTTTCTGCGGCTCTCTTTCTTTTTTGGAGGCTGATCACAGATTGCTGTCTTTTATTCGCAAATTAATGAAATTTTAATCGGAATATAAATTCTGAAATTCGTAACTTTTCCCAATTTCCTGCGAGCAAACAATATTCATAAAATTTATCACGAAATAAATTTTTTGTTTTGCCACATACCTTATTTCCACGAGCAAACATACTGATTACCTTCTTGTTTTATTATTTTCCTTCTTCTTTCTTCGCAAATCACAATCCCTTATTATCATCGTAAATTTCTTGTATGATTATCATCGTAACTTTATTCTCTTTTTCCTTAATCCTCTGCCATTAAATTTTCTTCTCTTCTGAAATTTGCGAAGAAGTTTGTGAGGATGTTTGCGAAGTACCTGCTACTACATTGATTATTTTGGGAAGTAAATTTGCTCCTCCCTCTTGATTGCTAGTGTTTGCTACTGGATATGACTCCATACTGTTTTGCTTTTCCTCTAGTGTAATGTATTCTTCTTGAAATTCTCGTAACTCTCATCATCATTATGGAATTCTTTCTTCTGAAGATTTGAACATATAATTGTTCAGTTGCGAACATCGCATTTATGAAGGACAGAATCAAGTATCTCTCATCCACACGCCCTGCCATATCACTGCACATAGTCTTCCATCGTCTTACCAAATGCTTCAAACTTTCACCCACTCTTTGTTTTAAACCAATTACATCTTCAATACCAAGCCGTGAAGAGTGATTTGTGATATATGCTCCAAGGAAAGTTGCTTGCAAATGACTGAATGACGTAATAGTGTTCTTAGGGAGTCCTTCGAACCACTTTAAAGATTCCCCTGTTAAACTCGATGCGAAGTACTTGCATAACACAGCATCATGATTCTCCCATTGTAACATGCATCTTATGTATGCTTTAATGTGTTGAATAGCACATGAAGTCCCATCAAAGATACTGGTAAGTGTGGGCAAATTGCATTTTGGTGGAATTCCTCCCAATTGTACTTCTCTAGCAAATGGAGTCCTCGCAGCTTCCTCTATTGCTTCATCTAATTGCCTTCTATCTCCTCCTCTTCTATTGTTTATCATCCCTCTCATTTCTGCTAATTCTCGAAAGATCCGTGCATTTGCCTCAGAATTCTCATCCATTGGTCTTTTTAATGCAGCTTCTCTTCTTCTACGTTCTTGCACTTCCTCCCTTGCGATACTTCGCATTCTATCATATTCTTCATTAATGTTTTCATTTGCATAATTTTGCAAATATCTTCTTTCTAAATTATCATAATTGTTCAGTCGCAGAGCATCTTGGAATTCTTGTTCTTCCCTTTCTATTCTTCTCATTCTTCTCATGCGAATATCAGGAATTTCTTCTTCTTCACTTATCCTTCTTCTGTGATTTATTTCTTCTTGATTTGCTTGTACTCTGATTCGAGAATTTGGTTCATTCCTCTCCACTTCTGTTTGTTGATTTACAATTCTTCTCTTAATTCTTTCATACTCAACATTTTGTTTGTTACGAGCCTCTTCATGTCTTCTTACTCCATTCTCGTGATTGTTTTGATGTATTGCTTGTTGTCTCTCAGTTTTTTCCATAAGTTGATGTTCTTCCTCTCGATTCTGATTGTTTTCTCTAGGATTTAGTCTTGTTCGTAAATTCTCCATGCTTTGTTCGTGGTTTGGTAATAAAATTAAACGATTCTCTTGATTTCTATCACCTTGATTCTGCGCTTGATCTTGCATATTATTTTCATTATTGATTATCGGTGAATTTTGTCCTTCTCTTTCTGTTCTAACATTTGATCTTGCAACACTTTGAGATTTCCTTCTTTGTAGCATCTCATTTTCCATCCTCAATTCTTGATTTTGTCTTGTTAAATTGGCACGTTCTTCAGCTTCGATCATTCGTTCTTTTTGGATTCCTTGTCTCAATGTTTCTAACATCTCCCTTTATCTTTCAAGAATTGTTCCTCCCATTTTCTCTGATTTGTGGTTCTCTATCTTCTTCTTATGGTGTATTAGTTCTCCAAGTGTGTATACTCACTTGATCATGATCTCTTATTTGTTGAGCTTGATTTCTTCAATTACTCCTTCTCCTACTAGGTTCTCCTGTTATATTTACTTCTCCTCCTGCGAGTCTTACACTTATTCTTACTTCAGTTAATGGTTCTGATGTGTTTCTTCTTCTTGTCATTTTTTCTGGTACAGGAATTCTTCAAATCCCTGTTTCTAGCGCCAATTATGTAGTTGCAGAATAACCTACAACTACACCCTCAGTAGAATTAGTAAAAACTCAAGAAGTTCTTGATGATGAATAACAATTTTCTTATTAATGTTCTCAATTGATTACAAAGAAGTATCTAAATGGAACTAGAATAGTTACAACTTTCTCTATTCTCTTCCTAAGATATTTTCTAACACTCACTAAAAGAACCTCTCGAATTTTACATTTGAACTCCTATTTATAGTAAAACTTATACAGTTGTATATGAGTTGCGAAGTATCGTAACTCATACTCGCACAATTATTCCATCCTCGTAAAACTTCATATTTCTCCGCGCTACTTCTATCATCGTATCTTTACGATACTCGTGAACTATTATCTTGCGATATTCAGTACCTACAATTTTTCTCAAAATTCCTTCAAATCATCAAAAAACACCCAAAAAATTATTTAAAAAATTATTAAAATTCGTGGGATTGGGCCATGACCGGTCGGTCACGCCTCCATGGTCCCACACGACCGAATTTTATTGTTTTAATATTTTTAAAAGACCATGAACTCATGGAAACTCCTTCAATTCATGAAAACTCTCTAAATTTATCAAAATTCTCAAAATTCATGAATCCTTCATAAAATCATCAAAATATGTAAAACTAAGAAAGAGACACCACGGGACCGTGGTCATAACTGACCGACCGTGCTTTGACCACCGGCGTCCCAGTCTCACAATTCCTTATTTTATAAATATTTTCCATCGTCTCATGGTGTTTCCTTCGTCTCATGGAAACTCCTTGATTTTAACAAAACTCTTTCGTCTTATCGTGGGATCGGCCCCTATAATCTTTCCTGAATTTTACTTTCGGGGTGTTTTCACCTCCCGAACGAGCTCAAAACCTAAAACCTCCCTCGTTGGGAGATAGGAAATTCTTTTCCGTATGGAATGAAGGGGCGGACCATGAAAATCCGAGTCCGTATGAGAATTCTACATCAATTTTAGTAAATGACGTTAATTAGGGTTTTGGGGTTGCTCAAGCGACCAACAGTTGGTCACGTGATCACTGTGACCGGTCCACACTTCATGATTCCCTCACTTTTCATTATTTTCCTTCGTCCGATGAAGTTTTGACGGTTTTATCAAAAACTCTGATTTTGTCATATTTTCTCAAATGGTCGCTCAAACGTGTACCAGAAAATATCAAAATTCTCAAGGCTGAGACGCGGACACCTTAGAGACACGAGCACATTATCTTGACCGACCAAGATTAGCTCTTCGGCTCACGGAAGCCAATCCCATCGATTTTCATAGTTTTGACCTAATTTGCACAATTGCTCGTATTAGGTCCAAAACTTCCAAACACTTTGGATTTTTCATGAAGTGACCATCAGACGGTCACGTGACAACCCATGGCCGGCTCCATGACTCTATGGTCGGTCCATCACTCTCCCATAGTTAATTAGATTTTCACACCTAAGTCTCAGACGAGCATTTTGAATAATGATTGAACCAGCATTTAATCATTCTTTCACCAACAAATCATGAACTCTTCGTGAATTCATCATATTTGCTCACGTGAGCATATGGACACTACATGGTTGATCCACGGTCTCATGTAGCTGCTCCTCATTCGTCCCATGGTTAAAACGTCTGACCATGAATTGATCGTCAATCGGTCAAATTAGGGTTTCTGAGTTCAAGGACCATGCTTCCAGACTCTAACCTTAATAATTCTACGACAACCTCATGGTCATGAATTAATATTAATAATTCTACGACGACCTCATGGTCATGAATTAATATTAATAATTCTACGGTGACCTCATGGTCATGAATTAATATTAATTATGCTAGGTTCAACGACCAACACTTTAATTAATATTCTTGGCACACTGCCAATCATTCATGAGCAACACATGCTCAGACGGTCATATATTCAACAAATCATCACGAGAGCAACACTTGCTCAGATGATCAATATTTTCCCGAGTTAAGGAATATCGGTTCAACAATCCACCAATATTCAACAATCCATCGAATGAGCAATAATTGCTCACTTCATCATAACAATTATACCTCTGTCTCATGACACGTTCAATTCGTGGGTGGTTCCAGAATATCTTGTTCGACTCAGCAACCACGTGGACTCATTGTCCCATCAAACAACGAAATCATCAATTGACTAAACAAACCATGAGACGATCAATCGTGTCACTTGGGGGGATATCACTTAGGGTTTTGGTCTGGCGGTCTACGACACGTGTGTTCAAACACACGATGGAATGTGAGCAAGTCGTGCAATCAGTTGAAGGAATTCACGAAGTAGTGGGTGGAAGGTCGACCAAGTCTTTACACGTTGGACAACCGGTTTCGAACACGATTTCCACCTCTCCACTCCTTGATTCCATTAACTGTCACACTTCATGGGATCATGGTGTCTACAATTCCAGCAATATAAATAAGTTCCTAAATCAAGATTGAAGGCAGAGAGAATCGAAAACAGAACGAATACATATAATACTCAGAGTAAGAATCTCACGTCTCTTCGACAACAAGAGATCATCAAATTCATCAATTGAGCAATTTCTTCACAATCGTTTAACTTCAATCATTCAGAACTTATCATATTCAGAATTTACACACCCACAATCCTTGAATCACCATCGATTCCACACATTTATCAGCTTCCCTCCTACAGATCAACCCATCCTCTCTTGTGACCGAATTTACTCTGGAACGGTCGTTGTCTCGATTTAGGCCGGAGTACTAAAGATTGATATCTCGAATCTAAAGCACCCCCTTTGCAGCGGTGCATTTGTGTGAGGATTAGCATTTTTCTTGGTTCGAGGAACCTCCTCCGTCCGGTCGTCTCCTCAATCCCTTAAAATCCAGCAGATCATTTTTCCCCATCCACAGATTGGCGACTACAGTGGGAGATCATTCTCTCGGTTGCAATCTCACATTCTCACAAGATGGTTGGTCTTAGGTCAGGATCGGTCACAAATCCTAACGCAAATATCGCTAGCACTAGCAACAATGAAGACATCCCGGAAACTGTTCCGGCCACCAACACTGATGGTGGTGACATCACTCCTCCTCACGCCAACGCGGAAGGTCATCCTTTGTTCGGTCTAAATCCCGAAGAAATCAGAGGAAACCCTCCACCTACCATGGATGATCTCATCAAAACGCAAGAGACTCTTGCAAAGAATCATACGGTTATGGCTACGGCACAACAGAAATTATTGGATAACCTGAAGACTATTACTGACAAATTGTCAGAGAAAGCTCAAGACAAGGGAAAAGAGAAGGAGAAAGCCTCTGACACCAATCCTGAAGTAATTCCAGTTGATAACGGAACTGACAAAGCCACAGATGACTCATCGACGAAGGAATTATCAAACTTCATTACTCGTGAAGATTTGGAGCATCTTCTGGAGAACCATGGAAAATATAAGACGTCACACGTCCATCGTCACCAACCTCCATATCCTGCCGCTACACAGAGGATTCCCCTTCCGAAGGGCTACGTCTCTCCAACGTTTACCCTATATGATGGGACTGGAAGTGCTCGAGAGAACGTCTCCCGCTTCCTCGAAGCCTTGGGAGAACATGAACACAATCATGTTGTTTGTCTCAAAGAATTCTCAAAGTCTTTGAAGGGGATAGCATACACCTGGTACAACAACATCGCACCAGGGACCATCAACAATTGGATAGAAATGATCAATGCATTCTACAGGAAATACTTCTTCGTGTCATAGAAAGTAACTCTCTCTGATCTTGGGAGGATGTCTCAGATGACGAGTGAGAATCCCAACGATTATTTGAAGAAGTTCAGAGTCCAAGCCCTGGACTACCATGATTCAAACGTCACAGAATAGCAACTGGTGGACTTGTGCATCAACAACATGCTTCCGATCTACATAGATTTACTAGAAAATCTTCGGTTCCATACTTTCTCAGAGCTCCAAGAAGCCTCGAAGGGATAAGCAACCACTGCAACTGCTCTTTTGGAAAGAACAAAATATACAAAGACTGAAGAATCGCGAGACACTTGAGGAAGCATGCGTCTGATCAACAAGCAGTACAACCTCCACCCTTCCACAAACACTATTGTATAAGGGAGAAAACGGGAAACCAAACTGCCGTGCAAGCATACCTCAGATCCTTCAAAAGCACAAAGAAAGAATAATCAGGATGCATAAGCCTATGACCAACGCACAAGAGTTCTTGATCAAGAAGCACATGACTTTCCTTTTCCATTGAATAGGTGATCGAACTCCTGGATGTATGGATCCAAGATGGTGCAATCAAGTTGTCATATGTCCAGAAAGAACCAACTGAAGCAGACATGAAAAGTCCTCGTTACTGCCGCTTCCACAGGTTCGTCAATCATCCTACAAAGCAACTGCGCAGTTTTGAAACACATTTTCAAAGAGAAGGTTGATCTACAATATCTTCAACTGGGGACTGAAGGAGTACACAAGAATCCTCTCCAGTCAGAACCTTTACACTCTTCGGACAACCTATCAAAGAAGCAGTTCAAGACGAACGTGAATTACGAAGGAACAAAGGGGATACATGTTCACAGTACTGAACCACATCGTGTCAAGAAGTCCATCCCGAAAATCCTTCTTGAGCCTCTAGCCACAGATCAAGAGATGTACGACTGGGGACTACTTAGCACAGTCAATCTTAGAAGGAACGAATTTGGAAGAATGTTGATCGATGCTGACACCACCATCAACAACATTCCAGTGAAAACCATCGGATCTACATGCATCGCTCGGCAAGAAGATACTCATTCTCCATCTCAATCAGAGACCTCGAAGGAGCGCTCGGAAATACTCATGGCTACATAACATAAGTCCAACTTGGACAGAAACCAAGTTTCGCATAATCAGGAAGATCCAGGATATGACATGTCCTTCAGACGAGCGTAGGTCCACAATGAAAAGATGGATACTTACAAAGAATATTTGGTTACACATCTCTCCAACGAAGAAAGTTGTGATCCAAAAGGTTTTGCGGACATTCCATCACCAGAGTATTTTGAGGAATTTCAAACTTCAACGAGGATGAAGCAAGAACCTGCAAAAGATGCATATATATTCGTCAAGAGGTTCCACACTCAGGAAAGTCTCATTCATTTCATATCTATGTCATTTATTTCCTCACATGATATCCTAGCACGGGGACTCAATTCTGCTAGCAACTCTGCAAGATGTTATGAATGGTAGCTTCACCGGATTAGTATGACATTTCTCCGAATTGAGCATTGAAACATTCATTACTGAGATGATGTCCAAGCATGGCGAAGAACAATTTGGGCGTTTCTCCATAGCCTTATAGGAGTTTTCATAAAATCAGAAAGCTCTGATGTCTGCACATACTACCTCAATGAAAAGGGATGCTGAATCAACAGAAGATAGGGGTCGAGACGATCAAACCTAAGAAATTCTCAAAAGAGGTGACGCTTCAACGCTCAAGAAGCTAAGTAACCTTCAAATTGTACTCCCAATCAAAGAGTACACCACGACAATAGCGTCCCAGCTGGCTTTAACACAGATATCTCGACGCCGATTCAACACCACCACGATTGAAGTGTTACTAAACCACAATCGATAAGTCTTCATTATCCAATGATAAGACTTCTGAAGCAGATGCAACATCATCCATACATGGATGTCAGTAACTCCTTCAACGCACACTGGGCAGCCTAAGGAGATTTTGTGGAACTTCATCAATGGGATTTCTATACATCACAAGCTCCAGCATGATTGTGGAACTTTTTCTCTTCACCGATCACATCCAGTACGAAAATTGTTGATGCTATCTACCGCAAAAATTATGACTCACTGACAAAGCCAGTTCGTGGAAAAGTAATGCTTCCAAGAGCATTAAGATTGGACTCTCAGTACACCTTCATCTCACGCTCAACTCATCAACTAGTTTGTGAATATAAAAGGCTCACTGGAAGAAGGATCAAAGACTATGTCGATAATCATGGTTCTATCCTTTTCGGTCTTTGGAGCAACTTCAACTGTGGTATCAGCATCAACAATAATCTCTAATGGAACACCATCCATGATCTCAACATCGACAAATATCTCTGGAGCATGATCATTCATGGTCTCAACACCAACAACGGTCTCAGGAGCAACATCCTCAGGGCTTCATCAACTAATCATTCTCTGAAGTGTTACACATGAAGCGGACTTCTCTAAGAGACAATGATTCATATCAAGATGTGTAGACCTGATAACATGCTCACATGAAGTCTTCCCAAAGCTGGCACGACTGGTGGGAATAATCCAAAGTCTTCTATAAGATGTTCTCGTCACCTCTACAGATGGGATACAACACACTTCAGGTCATGGGTTTGCAAAAGACGTGCCAATGGGTGAGGAATGGGACAATACTTCCTCAACAAAAGATGTTCGTATGTGTCTCTTCAACAACATACCAAAAGGGCGCATTAATCAGACATACAAGCTGAAAGATATGGCCTTTACTGTCAGGTCTACGAAACCTAAAAAATTTGTATGGGATTACAAATTGCAAATGTGCATGCTTCGTTGGTGGACTTCTACAACTCCAGATCGAGTGATTCTTCTATCATTTAATAACACAGTCTCTTAGATTCAAAAGTTGGGGAGTCAAGCATCGAATTCCGACGCCGTGTGAGGTTCCTACAGCTTCCAGAACATACTACATGCAAGAATTCATGGACGAGATTTATAACCTCTACAGTCGATCGATGTCCACCAGGTCTTTTCGCTAAGTCCTTCATCAAGGTACCTCCAGATTCCTGGTTAGCTCGGCTACTTCATGCTCTTCAACATAGCATTACTAGTAAGGAAAGGAGTGTCACCCTTTTCTTCTTTCTTGATAACTTCAAGTCTTTCACGGAGCCACTTCAGATTGAAGCCAAGTTCTTTAGCATTCTTGAAGTTGTACTCCCAATCAAAGAGTAAAACTTGGGAAACAACATCTCTGGATATAATCCAGATATCATCTATAACACGCAAGATGGCCTCTACTTGTTTCGTCAAGAAATAACTACGCCCTGGATCCCGAGTAACAACAAAGTTTCCATACATTTCCCACAGTTCCTTGTATATAGCAACATATCCGATGGGAACGCTAAAACCTCCAAGAAGCTGGTGATATGGGAGTAACTCACTAAATTGAGGATCAAAAGAAATCCCTACAGTAGGATACTTATGCACTATCATATGGTTCTCAGTTACTGGAGCAGTGCCAATGATCATAGAAACAACTTCAGGGGAAGTAACTTTTGCTATTTCGGGTTCGGTCTCCACCGTCTGAGGCATAATTGGAGTTTCCACCACCTTCACGGTATCAGCGACCAGCACTTCATTATCCTGAGGCGCAACTATGAAATTCTTGTCACCAACATCTCCTGGAATGTCCAAATCATCATTATTGGATCCATGATTCCCAACTTCGTCGTTTGGAACCTAATGCGAAGATTACATGGGATTAAAATGATTCAAAGGAGATATACTTACTGGGGAGTCTCTAAATCATTTGAAGGCTCGAAAATACCGCTATCTCCATTAGCAACACCGCTATCTACATTCGGTTCGGGATTTCGGGAATTCTCCATATTCCCATATCCCAAAGAAGAGCACGCTTCATCAACATGATGCTTATCTACAATGATTTCTTCTTGGGTTCATCATCAACAATTATTATTACTTCGTTCAAGGAGATGCCAAGATCACCTGCACGAAAAGGTACTTACATCGACTTTTTCATCAGTGCTGGATTCATGAATTGCTTGTCCGGGAACAAGTTGAAGACATCAATCGATGGAGAAAAAGTCTAGAAGAAGTAACAAACCTTGGTCTCATGATCCTAATTGCACGGGCAAAGTCATGACACAAGGAGCGCTAATAACTCGTCAAAAAAACGACTGGGGACTACACATCATTCGCTAGCATCATGTAGTCCTCACTCCTGGGTTCTCCACTCCTGTAGACTTTCTTCCATTTCCGTGGAGTCTACATTGATCCAGGATCTCACTTCACAACTATTCTATGGTAAAGCCAATGAAACATGAAGAATATGTCATCATCACTCGGAGGTTCCATAAGTACCACTTCTTAACACTTTCTTCCATAGAGACGTTTTCTCTGGAAACACCATCTTTGGAAGTATCATCATGGGAGTCAGTCATCCCCGCAAAGTGGATACTTCAGCACATCGTTCATACAAATCGCAGGCTTCGACAGAACAATGAATCATGCAATTAGGATGCTCACATCAGCGTCTACCAAAATGGTAACTCTTAACTCTCACCTTTTACGCTTCCACTAAAAGTAGTGAGAGTAATGCTAGAGTTAACACTCCAAAATTGTTCGTTTCTTCAAAACCTACAAAAAGAACAACTCAGATTTTTCCATAAAATCATGAATATTTCTACTATGTGAACATTCACCATAGAATTATGGAAACCAAAACATTATTTCATCATAAATAATTTTATCTCTAAGCAACATCACACAAAACTCAAGTTTTGATTTTAGAGAAACAATATATATTTACTCACGTAAATAAATGAATATTTTTCAACGTAAGCCAGGATCACAAAAATAAATCGTGGATACTCCACGGTTTCAAAGAACAAAAAAAACTTTTACATGAACCGACCATGTTTTTACAAGAAAACTCTTTTCCTTCGTGCCGTCATACGTATTTGAAACGAAGGTTTATTTCAATTTTGTGAAAACTCACGCATTATATGATAAAGTTTTATATGAAATCTCATACACAAAATTTTATCACTGGACACAAGTTCATATATACATGAAGATGAGAAATCGCTTCTCTGCATCATCGCTATTCTTTTAAACGAAGATTTTACTACGGTTTTGTGAAAAATTCACTTTTATGATAAGACTTTGGCTCACGTGAAAGCTCATCAACATAGTTTCATCACTGAACCTACATATTCATATATGAAGAAAAATCTCTTCTAAATCAGGGATTATTATTAGTTTTCAAAAACTAACGATCAAACGAGCATACGTTTTCAAAAACGAAGGTTTTCGACGAAACCCACAATTATATATATACACGGGTATATGATTTTATCATGATCAATATGTGAACAACCCATAGAACTCATGAACATTAACAAACATCAGCAAAAAAAAAAAAAAAAAAAAAAAGGTTTCGGACGCATACCTGTTTGGCGCCTCCAAAGAACGGGCGATTTGGTGATTTACGACGGCGGCGGCGCTGGTGGTCCGGAAACTTTTCCTCCTCTTGATGCTGGCATGAAGGTGATGGAGAGGGCTCGGCCCGCGAATCCTAAACGACCAAGGACTCGTCGTCCAAATCAGCGGTTCAACACCAATTTATGCTCATCAAATGACGCTTTAGCATGCCGCTGGAATCTTCATTCAAGTTATGGTATGCTAGTACGATCGAAATTCGGTAACATCTTAACTTACGACTAAGTTCAATTACTTATATTGTTTAGGGCCTGAAAATCACCATTTAATGCTGACTGAGGAACACGGCTTTCCTCAGTAAGCAGGGGACTTAACGTAGATGGTGGATTTTCAACAAGGGCTAAAATCGTAAACTCATGATTGTACGGACCGCCGGTTCAGCAATCGCATGTGAGTATTGAGACACGGGTCTCTCATCGAATTCTCAACGGAGAGTGCTTTCTCTCAGAGTACATGTAGATGTGCAAATCAACGCCTAGACAACGGCATAATCTCATGAATACCGAATACTTTCAGTCATTTCTATATAGTATCACGATGGACGGCTCTACGGGGCAATATCGTCTTCAGGAACAAACAACGAGTTTAACCTGACTATATAAAGGATATGGCTTAACGGCAAGTCATGTTAGGATAATTAATGCTCCTATCGTAGTCGGTTTATCTGCTAGGCATAGACCCATGAGGTTAATTATCCCTTCATTGCTCCGATTCCATGGTCGAATCAACGGCAATCCCGTGGAATGGCAATAAGATTGCTCCGATTCCGTGGTCGAATCAACGACGATCCCACGAAATGGCAATATCATTGTTCTGATTCCGTGGTTGAATCAACGACGATCCCACGGAATGGCAATATCATTGCTCTGATTCTGTGGTCGAATCAACGACGATCCCACGGAATGGCAATATCATTGCTCTTCCGTGGTCGAATCAACGACGATCCCACGGAATGGCAATATCATTGCTCCAATTCCGTGGTCGAATCAACGACGATCCCACGGAATGGCAATATCATTGCTCCGATTCCGTGGTCGAATCAACGAAGATCCCACAGAATGGCAATATCATTGATATGATTCCGTGGTCGAATCAACGACGATCCCACAGAATGGAAATATCATTGTTCCAATTCCGTGGTCGAATCAATGACGATCCCACAGAATGGCAATATCATTGTTCCGATTCCGTGGTCGAATCAACGTCTATCTCACGGAATGGAAATATCATTGCTCCGATTCCGTGGTCGAATCAACAACGATCCCATGGAATGGCAATATCATTTCTCCTATTCCATGGTCGAATCAACGTCGATCCCATGGAATGGCAACGATCACTCATTGTTCTGAGTTCGTAGTCGAATCTTTAGCTGATCCTATGAATTAACAGTAAACATCTATCCGTTTTATTACTCATTTCATGGATTATTCTCTATTGAATTTCATGAATTAGTAATTAACGACCGGGCATCAGAGCTACCTTTGAGTAAGCCATGTTTCAAATGGTGCAAGTGTATTCAACGATGATGCATTAACAATCACCGCACGAACGAGTATTTCAAAATACGACGAAACGATGAACCTATGCAAAATAGGGAAGAAAATAATAAATAATTAAAAATATTTGACCAAGGCGCTGGGACACGGACTCACGATCAACTCATTGTGTCATGGTCAGTTCCACGCTAATTCTAAATTTTTAATACACTTTTATTATTTTTCATGATTTGATAAAATTCTCTCGTTTGATCAAATCTCCGTTTTGAGGAAATTCTTCGGATTCGTGGTACTTCTATGAGTCCGTCAAAAAATCAAGGAGAGTGTGTGGGGCGTGACCATTGGCCGACTGGCCATGCCTTGTCCCAGCCGGCCCACACCTCACGGTCCTTATTATTTTATTATTATTATTTTTCTCTAATTTCATGAAAAACTCCTTGATTTCATGGTATTTTTCCTCAAAAAATTCCTTTAAATCATCAAAAATAATAATAAAATAAAATAAATTATGAAAACTCATGGGACCGGGCCTTGGCCGGCCGGCCATGCCCTAGCCGGTCCCACACGCCCTGTTTTATTTATTTCATTATTAATTATCTTATTTTTCCTTGATTTCATGGTATTTTTCTCAAAATTCCTTCAAATCATCAAAAAAACACCCAAAAAATTATTTAAAAAATTATTAAAATTCGTGGGATTGGGCCATGACCGGTCGGTCACGCCTCCATGGTCCCACACGACCGAATTTTATTGTTTTAATATTTTTCAAAGACCATGAACTCATGGAAACTCCTTCAATTCATGAAAACTCTCTAAATTTATCAAAATTCTCAAAATTCATGAATCCTTCATAAAATCATCAAAATATGTAAAACTAAGAAAGAGACACCACGGGACCGTGGTCATAACTGGTCGACCGTGCTTTGACCACCGGCGTCCCAGTCTCACAATTCCTTATTTTATAAATATTTTCCATCGTCTCATGGTGTTTCCTTCGTCTCATGGAAACTCTTTGACTTTAACAAAACTCCTTCGTCTTATCGTGGGACCGGCCCCTTTAATCTTTCCTGAATTTTACTTTCGGAGTGTTTTCACCTCCCGAACGAGCTCAAAACCTAAAACCTCCCGCGTTTGAAGATAGGAAATTCTTTTCCGTATGGAATGAAGGGGCGGACCATCAAAATCCGAGTCCGTATGAGAATTCTAAATCAATTCTAGTAAAGGACGTTAATTAGGGTTTTGGGGTTGCTCAAGCGACCAACAGTTGGTCACGTGATCACTGTGACCGGTCCACACTTCATGATTCCCTCACTTTTCATTATTTTCCTTCGTCCGATGAAGTTTTGACAGTTTTATCAAAAACTCTGATTTTGTCATATTTTCTCAAATGGTCGCTCAAACGTGTACCAGAAAATATCAAAATTCTCAAGGTCGAGACGCGACACCTTAGAGACACGAGCACATTATCTTGACCGACCAAGATTAGCTCTTCGGCTCACGGAAGCCAATCCCATCGATTTTCATAGTTTTGACCTAATTTGCACAATTTCTCGTATTAGGTCCAAAACTTCCAAACACTTTGGATTTTTCATGAAGTGACCATCAGACGGTCACGGGACAACACATGGCCGGCTCCATGACTCTATGGTCGGTCCATCACTCTCCCATAATTAATTAGGTTTTCACACCTAAGTCTCGATTTAGCATTTTGAATAATGATTGAACCAGCATTTAATCATTCTTTCACCAACAAATCATGAACTCTTCGTGAATTCATCATATTTGCTCACGTGAGCATATGGACACTACATGGTTGATCCACGGTTTCATGTAGCTGCTCCTCATTCATCCCATGGTTAAAACTTCTGACCATGAATTGATCGTCAATCGGTCAAATTAGGGTTTCTGAGTTCAAGGACCATGCTTCCAGACTCTAACCTTAATAATTCTACGACGACCTCATGGTCATGAATTAATATTAATAATTCTACGACGACCTCATGGTCATGAATTAATATTAATAATTCTACGGTGACCTCATGGTCATGAATTAATATTAATTATGCTAGGTTCAACGACCAGCACTTTAATTAATATTCTTGGCACACTGCCAATCATTCATGAGAAACACAGGATCAGACGGTCAAATATTCAACAAATCATCATGAGAGCAACACTTGCTCAGATGATCAATATTTGCCCGAGTTAAGGAATATCGGTTCAACAATCCACCAATATTCAACAATCCATCGAATGAGAAATACTTGCTCACTTCATCATAACAATTATACCTCTGTCTCATGACACGTTCAATTCGTGGGTGGTTCCGTAATATCTTGTTCGACTCAAAGAACCACGTGGACTCATTGTCCCATCAAACCACGAAATCATCAATTGACTAAACAAACCACGAGACGATCAATCGTGTCACTTGGGGGGATATCACTTAGGGTTTTGGTCTGGCGGTCTATGGCACGTGTGTTCAAACACACGATAGAATGTGAGCAATTCGTGCAATCAGTTGAAGGAATTCACGAAGTAGTGGGTGGAAGGTCGACCGAGTCTTTACACGTTGGACAACCGGTTTCGAACACGATTTCCACCTCTCCACTCCTTGATTCCATTAACTGTCACACTTCATGGGATCATGGTGTCTACAATTCCAGCAATATAAATAAGTTTCTAAATCAAGATTGAAGGCAGAGAGAATTGAAAACAGAACGAATACATAGAATACTCAGAGTAAGAATCTCACGTCTCTTCGACAACACGAGATCATCAAACTCATCAATTAAGCAATTTCTTCACAATCGTTTAACTTCAATCATTCAGAACTTATCATATTCAGAATTCACACACCCACAATCCTTGAATCACCATCGATTCCACACATTTCTCAGCTTCCCTCCTACAGATCAACCCATCCTCTCTTGTGACCGAATTTACTCTGGAACGGTCGTTGTCTCGATTTAGGCCGGAGTACTACATATTGATCTCTCGAATCTAAAGCACCCCCTTTGCAGCGGTGCATCTGTGAGGATTAGCATTTTTACTGGTTCGAGGAACCTCCTCCATCCGGTCATATCCTCAATCCCTTAAAAGCCAGCAGATCATTTTTCCCCATCCACAGTACTACATCATCTAAAACGGTGGCATCTCTAGTCAAATCCTCATCCTTTTGAATAGGTGAATAATCAAACAGAAATAATATTATCATTATAAATCTCAACTGGAGTTACAATTTTCTTATCACTATGCCTACATATGTATGATTCTTCATTAACACTATCCTCATAATTATAATAAAATGAAAATGGTTGAACCTCATCTAAAATAGTGTCTCCAATTCTATCCTCGTCATCTTGATTAGGTGAATAGTAACTATCCTCATTTTCAAGGGTGAAACTGGGAACACTGTGTTGGAAATTCAGATTATTTCGAGCAATTATTTCATTTGTCTCAACTATCCTCTTGAGGGTATCTTCTAAGGAAGGTTCATTCATTATTGTAGTTCTTTCGTCCATAACTATACCATTCATCTCAGCTAACTTACGTGTTGACTCAGTTAACTTCCTGAGGGACTCTTCTAAAGGAGGAGTAGGAACAGAAGGATCATAAAAAGAACTACTTTTCAAAAGTTTCATTGCCTCCTCTAAATACGAAGAACTAGTATTATAATCTTCTTGCTCGTAAGACTGATGCACGTGTGGATAGTAATTGGGCTCACCATGGTATGACCCATATCCTTCAAAAGGTTGGCGTTCCCAACCACTATTCACACTATAAAAAGAGTGATGTCCATATTGTTAAGTTGGGTATTCATATTCATTGTGATGGCTATTATAATACCAATTTGACATCCTTACTGCAAGGGAATTCTACACAAACACAAACAAGGCTGACTCGACCACAACAAACCTACTGATGTCTAGCAAACAAAAAGCATGATGGCTCCACTTAGATTGTTTCTAGACCATCTTCTATTCCTTAGAAAGGGAATTCGTTACAATCTGAGCAAACCCCTCTGGAATCAATCCAAGTTTAAGTAAGTTGAATAGAGGCGAGGTAAGCTATGTGGAGCTTTGATACCCAAGGCCTCACCGAATTACAAGGCGTCGCAGTCACGCATTCAACTTACAGAAACCGTCATGAACTTAAAAGCATGCTCAAAAGAGTAACCAATATTTTTTGAACGACTTTCCTACTAAGCTCGTTACCCTATAGGTCTCGTTCTATTCCAAATGTTAAGCTTAGGTTCGCGTTTGGTATCGTTTTCCTAAGGTGGGCAAGAAGAGAACGGTGATGAAATCCGAACCATTAACTTGTATGGCCAGTACTTGCCCTTTACTAGGAATTTAAAACAGCCGTTTTCAAAACCTCAACATATATACATACAAAATCATCCAGTAAACCCGCTGACAGGGGATTCGCGGGTGTTTAGAGTTCTTACCTCCCGTTCCAGACGGGGGATGAACCATTAAAGTCGACTCGGGCCACGACTCCTATGTCATGTACGAACCCGAGGGGCCGAGGTGATATCGTAATCACCGTCCTTCCATGTGAAGTTTATATTTAAACCAACCCTTCCGTAGGGTTTAAAAATAAAAGAATGTCCAAATGTCCAAGTCCAAAGTCCAAAGTCCAAAGTCCAAAGAGTAAAGAGTAAAGTGCAAAAGAAAAAGAAAAAGAAAACTACAAGAATAAAGAAATCCTAATACAATCTAAATAAATAAACTCTTTTTTTTTCTCTCTTTTTTATAATAAAAATAATCTTCTTACAATCTAAATCTAAACCCTTTCGCTTTGTCTTCAACTCCAAACTTTAAGTATTCACCAAAAGCTTTGGCAAATTTTTTTTTCGCTCCAAATTCCAAAATTTGTAGTAAAAAGACAAAAAAAAACGTAAAGAAGAACAAATAAAGTAAAAACAAATAAAAATATAAAAACTCTATCCTAAAGACAAGCTCCGTGTCGACGGCGCCAAAAATTGATGGTATTTTCAATGATGTTGTAGTAAGAAGGTTCTTGAGACTTGTGAAAGCAGAAAATTTTAGATTTAATAAAACTAAGATAAGATAAAAATATATATACAAAATTGTCACGTGATGAAGAGATACTAGGATGCAGGATTTCACTACTTTTAATATTCTTGTGGTTCAGTCATTAACTCTATACAATATAGCTCAAACAAAAGAAGTTGTGACTCTAATTCTTTGCCAAAAATAGATTTCATAAAACATTATCTGTAAGTCGTAAGCATGACGCATCAAAAGTAATTAAAACCAAGCATGCAACATCAGACAAAATAACAAATAATTAATAGAAATCATAAAGCAATTAAATCTATGCAAAAAGTCATATAAAGAATTAATTCATTTACCACAATCATGAAAAGTTGCTTCCTCCATTATCCCAGTGATGGGTTCTAGCTCCGCATTATGAAAACACACTCAAAGGAATTTTTCATTGCTCAAATAGGTGTTTACAAGGATGAAATATAGAGAAAATGGTTAAAACCGGGTGTTTGCAACGTTTATAATCGTTGCAAAACACTGTTACAGAGAACGATAAAATGTTACTGTTGATGTAACTGTAGCTCTGCGACGCTCTTCTTGTGTCGTTGTAGCTATTGGTATGAACGACTGTCTCGAAGAGTCTTATGTTCTTCGTGTTCTTCCAGCAGAAGCAGAAAGTTTTTCTCTGCAACGTGAATTTCTCGACTCTGTGATGTTCTATACCTCCCCAAAACTCTCCATCCCCTAATATGCTACCCCAAGAGTCTATTTATACTCAACAGGGATGATCCAATCCTTGTAATAACTCCCAAAATCTCATCATAACTCGATATTATTTTCATGAAAGATACGGGGTTTTCTTCCCTGTTTTAACTTCTCACGCAGCTAGCTGTTGAATACACGCTCCAAAATGATTGAAACAGGTTCCAGAATGTGATGACACCGTTGTAGACTCGCTCCAACTTCCAAACTACCAACAGAATCCCGTGAATATCATATTCCGGCCACGTACTCCTTTCTGTGTTTAAAATCCACGTATTCAACCACTTCTAATCTAAATCGTCGACCATACCATCCCTGTTTAGCCAAGAGGAACAAACCCAATCAATCTGAGCCGTTGAGTCACACTGAGTAGCGTAAAAACTCCAACCCTAATTTATCCAGCTTTACTCCCTGATTTCTTTTAACTCGACTTCTAGCCAAAATCCATTGAACCAAAGACCCAAAATAACCCTGTTAGGCTCAAAGGAAGATACCCAAACATTTCCAGCTCTTTAGTCTCGCTGAAACAAGCTCAAAATGAAAACCCTAATTCTGCCATTTATGAACACCAAATTCCCGCCAAAACTCAGAATTTGAATGGAGAGGATGAAGTGCCCCGATCCAAAACAGGGGCGCCTTTATCAGCCGGGGTGCCCTTATCCCAAAGTGAGGGTGCCTTTATCACTTTTCTCCGGGGGTCCAAAAAGCACTTTTCGAGCAACTTTTTCCACACAAAATTATTTCTCCGAAAACACCTAAACAAACATAAAAACACCAAAATTAGTACAAAAATCGAGACTAACAATAGAGACACTGAGAACAAATCAGACACAAAAACGTGTCTATCAGTGAACACCATGGAACTTGTTTGGTCGCGCCAGAAAGGGTTCAGGCTTGCCAAATCGACCGGCCAAGTCGTATGGTCGTGACCGTTTCTCCCTGGGATTAATATAAGAAAGAATGAACTTTTGAATATTCTGCAGTATTGATTTTTCCCTGATCCACTTCTATGTGAAAGTATTGTATAGCTTTGTAAGTTTTCTTATGTTGAGAATTTCCTATTAAATTAATTATTAAGGTTCTCTTGTGGTTAATTTAATTGAGTTTTTTGGCTACAAATTCATGTTTCATGTGATTAGTTAATGTCCAAAGAAATCTTTCTTTTCTTGTGAAAGTAAGGTCGCTCTTGTTGTTCTTCCGGGAATGACATTTTATGGGGGAGAGTTCTTAATTGAACTTGTGCTTAATTTCCTAATCTTTGTGGGGAGTGCGGCTATGGAATATTATAGGATTTATCTTGTATCTTTATAAACTCCTTGATGAATACACTAAGTTTCGACTATGTGAAATCATCGAAACAAAGTTAATATTTTCTGTTTTAGTCATGAATAATTTCTTTGAGAATTTCATTATGATCCTGCTAGTTTATACCTTTGCCAACTTATATTGAAAAAAAGGGAAAGAATTATTTGGTAGTTCACACTACATACATATGGTTTACAGATATTTATGTAAGGGGGAGTGGTTTTCATTGTGAAATGAAGTATTGACTGAAGGGGAGTGATACATATCACCGTAGTATTATTGTCAACGTTGTGATACAATTAAACTTTGATGTTGTGTAATAATACTATGACACTGTATAACAATAATTGAGAGCATTTGTTTTCTTATTGTTATGGCTACGGATCTTTAACAACTATGATGCTGAGTTGAACATGTTCAGAATCACTGGAGTACTTGGAGTGACGAAGAAATCAAGGAATATTGAAGAACCAATGAAATCAAGCATTTGGATTAGAAGCTACAAAGTTTATTTATTTTGTAATCCATATGTATTGATAGTTTTGTTACTAAAATTGACAAAGGGGGATATTGTTAGAACACTGCTCGGTCGAACTCACAACCATTGTTATCTCAAGCTTGTTTGTCAAGTTTAGTTGTCAAAACTATAAGTCTTGATTTCTAGTCTACTTATAGCTATGTCTCGGATTAGGATAGAATGTGTAGTTGAGCTTTAGTATTCATGGCGTTAATCGATTGAAGACGAAGAACTACTAAGGGGAGCAGGGAGCTTATGGAACTTCATCAACAAAAGGTATGTGGAGACTTGAACTCATCTATCACTCAGAAGTCTATTCTATTCTATCTCCTATTGAGACAAAGTCGTACAACTATATAGATTTTACATTACACACATTTGATATTTCTAGCTGAGTTTAACTCGCTTATATCTTTCTCAAAATATGTGTTGGAAAGCTTTTGCTTTAACTACGTTCATCATTGTTCTTGACGAGAGTCAAAAGACGATCATGTGAAAATTACCTGGTAACATCTTACATGATTTGTGTGAGACAATCATTTGATGTAGACTCGGAATATTTCGTATTGATCATTAGATCACTTGAAAATTGCTTATAAGCTAATAGTTTGTGTGAGACAGCTATTGCCGTCTTCTAAGAATGTTTTAATGATTAAAATGGGAGTTTAGAACAATTAATCATTGTCTAGATATAACACAGTATGCATACCCATATGCAAACTGTTGTAAAAGTAATTCAGGTCCGGGAACCAAGTATGCATACCCGTATGCAAGCGGTTATAACTGTCAAAATCCGGGAATTAAGTTTTTGTACCCGTTTGCAAACTTATTCACCTGAGTTCGGTCCGGAATGACAATATACAAATCTGTTTGCGAGCTGTCGAAAAGGATTAAGTCTGGAACTTAAGTTTGGGTACCCGTTTGCAAACTGATAAGCACGTAAGTGCTACATTTTATACCCATATATTTATATTAGCTAGGACTCAATATTTTAACTAACAACATTATTTTAGTGCTTTTGTAGAAAGTTCCAGCGAATCCGATAATCAACACAATAATGGTTAAATGGAAGCTATATGGCGTTTGCGGCATCGATCTTTCCGGCGACCCAAAAGGAGAGTGGTACGCTTAATGAATGAGAGTGGGGCTGCCAAGTCAATTGGTTAAGCTAGTTTTGCACCCCACATTCAGTCCACGGCATAAAGGCCCACCTAATCTATCTCTTGAGTCTTGATAGAGGATACATTTATACATGAGAATTCTTTGTAAATCTAAGCAGCTGAAGGCCACTAGTGAATGCGGAGTTAGTGGAACGTGGTCACTCTCCAACGGCATTTCTTGGTCGTACATGACAAAGCATCAAAACTAAACCTTGTCTTCTTATGGAAGAAAATGAACCTGAGCAACAAGACAGCGGTAATCTCTTTGTTTCCCTTCAATAGAAACATGATTAATTGCAGGCAGTCATGCCTGAAGACAGCTGAAGGAGTAGCTAGTACCGTTGGTTCTTGGAAGCAGCTATGATGTTAAAGATGACTATCTTGAAGTTGAGTTTTGAGCTCGAGTGGTGGCTGGAAACATCACTAAGAGGTGATATTAGTGCCACGGTTAACTGCTGGCTCTTGAGAAAAAATAGAAGATGTTTTAGAAGCTACAGCATCCAATGAACGAGCTGGATAGTTTCTGTTGCTGCTGCCAATTGGGTCGAAGAATAGAAAGTGGTCAGTGGTGTTCAAGATCAGTTCAGGGATGAACGTGAGAACTGCAGTCAGTGATGGCTGTATGCGGTGGAGTCTTGTCCTTCCGGTGATGATCTTACAGCAACAAGGGTTCAAGAATTTGCAGGAGGTTACTATGGCAACGATGGATGCAGCTGTGGTGTTCGGAATGGCACCATCTCTCTGCAATCAGTTCAAGGAAATGAATGGCGTGTAGGCTGGAAATAGAATCAAACAGGGAAGAAGAACTGGTGCCATAGCCATTGAGTTGTGGGGTTCCTACATGGTTTGTTATGGACAGACTTTGGACGAGATGCTGCTGTCGTCGGAGGAAGATGTTGTGGCCGAGACTGCCGGTGATGGGTTTTTACCCAGACCTCATTTGAGTTCGAAGTTGAGAAGTGTTACTGCGATTGAAGTTGGTGAAGTGGCCTGTTCGATTTGGATGATGGGAATGGTTGCAGCCAGTGATGATGGTTTGTAGCTGTACTCTTGGATGGACAGAGAACTGAGAAGAGGTGAAGAGAAGTTAGATGTGGCGACTTAGGCTTGACCAGTCAAGGTAAGAACAGACGGACATAAATTGTGGTCAGTGTGGCCGACATTTGGGAAGTTTAGAAATTGGATATCGACTGTTGGACTGGGCATGGCAACTCGTCTAAGTCTTATCAGAGTTTCTTCGCAACAAGACCTATATATTGAAACCAGAAAAGAGAAAAAGGGGGGGTGATGTCCGGCTGGAAAGAAGAGACAGGGGAGAAACTGAGAGCTGTCGTGGAGGTTTGCGCATAAAAAAGAGAAGAGGAGGCGACGATCATTTTGGTTTAATCTCTCTATCTTTTCTTAATTATTTTAATGGATTTTGAGAAATCCATTTCCATGCCTTGCTAGATTTGTGTAACTAGGGTTTATGTTGAAAACACTTTGAGCATAAGAACAATTTGATTTGATATATTTATGTTTTGAAGGCTATTATGAATTGAATATGATTAATTCTTGATATTATTTATCAATTTATCGAAATATGAGTTGTCGCTTCACCGGTTTTGTAGAACCTTTGTGCATAATTGTTAGGATAACAAATATATTTGTCTCATTGTCTGATATTTCATGCTTGGGTTATTTCCTTTGATGGGGTATGCTTAGAATAGCCGGGTATTATTTATAAACCTATATTTAGTTTCGTATAATTTTCTCACTAATACAATTTGATGGTGCATGCTTGAGTTTAGTCTTTTGATGTGCCATGCTTAGGGTGTCCCAGTGATATTTGCGACTCTAATTCATATAATAGGTGATGTGGATAGAACGGATGATAAATAAATACTCATGAATTATGTTTCATTTCAGTAATTGAATAGAAATAGTGGTGGATACTGCAAACCTTGATTACCGATTTCCTCATTGATTTTATTTTATTAGTTTAATTTTATTATTTCGTTTTCAATTATAAAAATCCAAAAATATGGTTCCTGGTTAATTTATTTGTTGATTGAGAATATTGATTATTGGTATTTCCACCGCTCCTTGTGGGTGCGACCCGTACTTGCCTCCGTCTACTAGTTAGACACCGTGCGATTGCGGTTTATTATATAGGCAATCCCGAAAGCCTGTCAATTCTTTGCGCCGTTGCCGGGGAGCGGTTGTGTAATATTGTAATTAGTATTTTTAATTTGTAAATAGTTTGATTTTATTTATTTTTATTTTTGTACAGTGTTTTTATTTCGTTTTAGGATTTCTTTCTTTTTCCTTTTGACTCTTTGTGTTTTAGAATTTTATTTCAGGAGTCTTTTTGAGGATGATGAATTCTTTGCACGAGACGTCATCTAAGATGACACTTGCAGAGTATAAGCGTAGAAGTTCAAATTATCAGGCAACTTCATCTGAGATGACGCTTGGTGAATATATGCATAGGCAACGGTATGGAGTTTTTGCTCCACAAATGGTAAGTGAAGAATCACCTTTAATGATATATGAGAAGTATTACAAACACACACTGCCTAGTTTGGAACAAAGGTTAAGAATTCTAGCATGCCAAGAGTTATATGCAGATGATGATTTAGAGGAACCTGTTTATAAAAAAGATACTATTGTTGAGTCTAACGACTTAGAGACAGTAGACATTCATAATGAGGTACCTTCTAGTCATTTGAATAGTGAGATTCCTATAAGTCACTTAGTTGGAGACAATAATGAGGGGATTATTTATGAAATTTTTGCTCCATTGAGCTCATATTTCGCTGATCCATCTTGTGATTTTATAAATTCAGATGTGAATGTTGAACATATTGATATTGGTCAGATAACTTGTACCGATAATTTTGAGCCTTTATCTGTTTGTTTAGTACACTTTGCTGATTCGGATGACCCGATGTTTATTGATATTGTCAATGCATTGCGACCTCCAATAGTTAATCAAGGTAACTCACCAATGAAAGTTATTTCCGCGGACTTAGAACCAGACTTAAGAGTTACAAATTTTGACAAAATTGAATCACTAGATGCATGTTTAAACCATTATGCCGATGATTTTGTGCCTTTTTACGTTGTCAATGCATTGATTCCTATGATTTCTAGTGAAGATAATGTGTCGACTGAACGTATTTCAGCTGATTTAGAACCTGATTTAAAGCGTGTTTCCGAAATAGGAACTAATATGTTTGTTTTCCATGAGAGTGATATGCTTATCTTGACTAAGTATTGCTTTCTATTGAGAATGGATTTACACGTTTGTTTTGAGGTTTATAGTGTTTGCAGGTTCACATTTGCAGCTGACTTGATTTTTTGGAGTGATCCCCAACTTTTCAGACTATACATATATGCTTTGCAGTTTACTTTGGTGCAACCTCACCTTGTTTGAGGTTTTTCTTTATGTGCGCAAACATGGATACAAAGAGTATGCTTTATGGGAGTCAACCCATACGATTTTTCTTCATGGGAGTCAACCCATCAGATTTGTTCCCTTAATTTACTCTATCTTTTATTTGTTTGCTTGAATTTCCCATCTTAATTTTTACGTTGGATGACTCAATTACATTGAGGACAATGTAATATTTAAGTGTGGGGGAGTTGCACTTTCGGTAGGAATTTTGTTCTTCAAAATAAAAAAGAAAAAAAAAAGATGATCAACTGTTTAGAGGGTCTTTTTCATTCTTTTTCAAATTTTCATTTTATGACCAGCTGTTTAGCGGGTCATTATATCTAGCTGTTTAGCAGACATCTTTATACCACTGTTTAGTGGTTTCGTCTTGCTGTTTAGAAGACATTTATCGGTCTTGTTGTTTAGCGGATCCGTCTCGCTGTTTAGCAGACAACATTTTTCATATCCAGCTGTGTAGCGGATATATTCCTTGTTTTACTCGAGGACTAGCAAAATATAAGTGAGGGGGTGTTGATAAGCACGTAAGTGCTACATTTTATACCCATATTTATATTAGCTAGGACTCAATATTTTGACTAACAACACTATTTTAGTGCTTTTGTAGAAAGTACCAGCGAATTCGATAATCAACACAATAATGGTTAAATGGAAGCTATATGGCGTCTGCGGCATCGATCTTTCCCGCGACCCCAAAAGGAGAGTGGTACGCTTAATGAATGAGAGTGGGGCTGCCAAGTCAATTGCGTAAGCTATTTTTGCACCCCACATTCAGTCCACGGCATAAAGGCCCACCTAAGCTATCTCTTGAGCTTGATAGAGGATACATTTATACATGAGAATTCTTTCTGTAAATCTAAGCAGCTGAAGGCCACTAGTGGATATGGAGTTAGTGGAACGTGGTCACTCTCCAACGACATTTCTTGGTCGTACATGACAAATCATCAAAACGAAACCTTGTCTTCTTATGGAAGAAAATGAACCTGAGCAACAAGACAACGGTAATTATAGGGACAGAATATCGCAAGATATTTGGTTACGAACATAGTAACAAATACAAGAGAAAATTGTCGCAAGATAATGCGATAATAGAAGAAACACGGGAAAAGTGTGAAAAGATTACGAATATAGAATAAATTTACGAATAGAAGTCGCGATACTTCATGAAGCTATATACTGATTGTAGGCTGATTTCACTATATATAGTAGTTCAAATGTTAAATTGGTGAGGTTCTTTAGGTGAGTATTAGAAAAAGTCTTAGGAGAGAGAACATAGAAAGTTGTAACTGTTCTAAGTTCCATTAACATACTTCTTTGTAATTAGTTGAGAATATTAATCAGTAAATTGTCATTTTTCATCAAGAACTTCTTAAAGTTTTATGAATTCTCTTGAGGTGTAGTTGTAGGATTTCTGCAACTACATAATTAGCGCTAGAAACAGGGGACACGAAGATTGATATAGCATAAATTTGAAAGAGTTTTGGAAATTTGAAAATCAAAATGGAGTCGGTAGATGAAGATTGCAAAAGAGAAGAATGTAATATGATCACAAAGACAATGATTGATGAATTTCATAACAACATGAAGGGAAGGATACACAAACGAGATTGTAGAGGAAGAAAGATCATGGAAGTGGAGAAAATAACAACTTTGAAAAATGGGAAAAGCAAAAAATCACATTTTCAGTAGCAGAAATCCCAAATGAAGACTTGAACCACACTTCACCATTAGTAGTCACAATTCCGATCATGCGAGAAGAAAAGAAAACTACAAAATCTATAGAAAAATGGAAATTAAACCGAGGGAGTTCTGTTGATATTATATTCTATCATGCACTTAAGGGGATGGGGATTAAAGATGAAGAGATCACAAATTCAGGATGTCTTATCCATGGATTGGGAAAATCTACAACAAAATCCAAAGGGGAAATAATGTTACGAAGTCTGCATTTGAAAGAAATCGAAACACACATAGTTTTATGTGTGGTAGATATGGAATCTCCATATAATATTCTTATGGGAAGACCATGGATTCATGCGATTAAATTTGTTGCTTCGACATTACATCAATCAATTAAGTTTCCTACACCAAGCGGAATATAAGAAATAAAAGGGGATCTTGATAGTGCAAAATTTTGTTATCAGATTGAAGTAAAACAGTGTGGAGGGAGAGCAAGAAAGAAAAAATTTCGTAGAAAACTTGCGAAAGAAGCGAAAAAGGAAGAGGAGTTCAGAGTGTATACAATAATAGCAAGAGAGGGAAAAGGAATACCAAGTGAGATCCCAGAAAAAGAAGTAGAACCAATGAAAGTAATCAAAGAACCAACACCTATGGGAGAGCAAAATCCTAGTTACGTTGCAGCAGAACCAACCAAAGAAATCAATATTAGAATTGAAGAGGAACCTTTAATCTTGAGAATTGGAACTAAGATGGACGAAGAAGAAGAGAAAAGAATTATTGATCTCTTACGAGAATACAAAGATATATTCGCAGGAAGTGTAGATGAAATACCAATAATTGATTCATCAGTGGCGTGTCATAGATTGAACATAGATAAAAGTGTAAGACCATTCAAACAAAGAATAAGAAAGATCTCGCAAAATTATCATGCACAAATAGAAGAAGAATTACAAAAGATGTTGGATGCAGGAATCATAAGAGAAGCAAAATACCCAGAATGGATTGCGAATATGGTCATTGTTCCGAAGAAGAATAAAGGGATAAGAATTTATATAGATTTCACTGATCTAAACAAAGCCTGTCCCAAAGATAGTTTTCCATTGCCAGACATACCACAAATGGTGGAATCAGCTGTAGGTCATGATAGAGTCACTTCACTCGACAGATATAAAGGGTACAATCAAATATCACTCGCAGAAGAAGACCAAGAACATAACCTTTTCGCTCCAAGAGGTTTATATTGTTATGTGAAGATGCCATTTGGTCTCATGAAATCACGGGTGCTACATATCAACGAATGGTCGAAAAGGTGTTCGCAAAGTGGATACATAAAACCTTAGAGGTGTATGTAGATGATATGTTGATAAAAAGTAAAGAGGCCAAAGATCATGTGCAAGATTTGAAAGAAATATTTGAGCAAATGAGAAAATTCAACATCAAATTGAATCCTGAAAAATGTGTAATTGGAGTTGCGTCAAGAAATTTTTTGGGATACATAGTATCAAAGGAGGGAATACAAGTCGATCCATAAAAAGTACAAGCAATTCGTGACATGCCAACACCTGCAACGGTAAAAGAAGTGCAAAATCTAAATGGACTCTTGGCTTCACTTGGAAGATTTATTTCACGAATGTCAGATAAGTGCAAACATTTCTTCAACATACTTAAGAAGGGAGCAAAATTCAAGTGGACTGATGAATGTGAAAAAGCTTTCAAGGAATCAAAGAATATCTCGCGAATACATCCATATTACAGAAACCAGAGAAAGATGAAGAATTATTGGTATACCTTGCAACAACTCAATATGCTTTAGGTGCAGTTCTATTGCGAAAAGATGCAGGAATAGAAAGGCCCATTTACTACATCAGTAAAACTTTTAACACAGCAGAGAGAAATTATTCTAAAATGGAGAAGTTAATCTTAGCCCTGGTTTATGCATCATTTAAGTTGTGAATATACTTTCAAGCGCATGTGATAAAAGTGGTAACCAAAGTCACAATTGAGTCAGTCATGAAGAGCACAAAAAGATCAGGAAGAATAGAAAGGTGGAATGCACAAATAAACCATTATAAGATAAAGTACGAAGTGTTATCATCGCAAAAGTCACAAGTTGTCGCAGATTTCTTGGCAGAATTTCCTTTGGAAGAAGATGAGGCAGTAGAAGAAATGATGGATATTGAAGAAGAATTTGGGAATCCAAAAGACCTATTAACAGAACCAAATAGATGGGAAATTTTAGTATATGGATCATCCAACAGTGAGGGGAATGGAGTAGGAGTTGTGTTGATTTCACCAGAAGGAGAAAGAATATCATTCTCATTCAGACTAGAATTTGCATCCACGAACAATGAAACAGATCTACGAAAGTCGTAGTGCATGCATTGAAGATCGCAATAGAAAATAATCTCGAAAATATAAGAATAACAAGTGATTCTCAGCTGGTAATTTGTCAAATTAAAGGGGAATATACCACAAATGAGTCTTCTTTGAAGAAATACAAGAAACTCGTTGATGAATTATCTGCGAAGATACCAAAATTAAAATGGAGGCATATAACAAGAAAATACAATCGACTCGCAGATGCTTTTGCATTCATTCCAAGTATGATGACAAACCCTAATACAAGAAATATCAAAATCCAGACAATTCAACATCCATCAGTGAATAAAGAATAAGAAATTGAGGAAGCAGTTGCGATGGAAGTAGAAAGGGAACTACCAGACGACATTGCAGAAGATCTCGCAGATTGGAGAAAGGACATTCATGCATATCTCGCAAAAGGGGAAATACCTAGGAACAGACTAGAAGCCCATAAATTAAAGAGTCGTGCAACAAATTATGAGTTACGAGAAGGAATTTTATATAGAAAATGTTTCAGTGGACTACCTCTCAGATGTTTAACTCGTGAAGAAGGAGAAAGAATATTGAAGATGTTACATGGAGGATAAGATGGTAATCATAGTGGATGAAGATCTCTAGCTTATAGAGAAAAAATATAAGGATATTATTGGCCTTATATGCACACAGACGCAAAATTGTTGGTGAGACGATGCAAAGAATGTCAACGACATGGGAAAACAACTCATGCACCAGAGGCACCACTAACCTATTCAACAAGATGCTGGCCTTTCGGGAAATGGGGATTGGACATTGTTGGCCCATTTTTACCTGGATCTGGGCAGAGAAGATACTTAATAGTCGCAATAGATTATTTTACGAAGCTCGCAGAAGTAAAAGCAGTACAACATATTCGCAATAAGGATGTTTTTACATTCATATTTGAGAATATCATTTGTAGGTATGGAGTTCCAGCACAATTAGTATCCGACAATGGGAAACAATTTGAAGGGAAAAATATAGAGATGTTACTCAGTGCTTTTAGGATAAAATGTGGGAAATCAACTCCATTATATCCACAAGATAATGGAAAGGCAGAGGAAACAAATAAAACAATCGCAGATACAATCAAAAAGAAATTAGAAGGATATCTCAGAGGGTGGTGCGAGCAAGTGCCTAGTGCAGTCTGGGCATACAATACAACTAGAAGGGAGGCAACTGGAATGTCTCCTTACTGTTTAACATATGGATTAGAAGCAGTATTGCCAACAGAGGTTGTAATTCCGATAACAAAGAAAGAAGCTTGGGAAAGAAATTTAAGTGCAGGGGTGATATTAAGTGAACTGGATGATTTGGAAGAAAAAAGGGAAAAGGTGTTGCGACATATGAAAATTTATCAGGAAAGATTAACTCGAGAGTATAACAATAGAGTTATTGAATGTGAGTATCAACCAGGTCATTTGGTCATGCGAGAAACACCTCCCTACCAGAAAGAAAATGGAGGAAAACTAGCACCAAAATGGGATGGACCATATATCATTAAAGAAGTTGTGGGAAGTGGAGCTTATCGGCTGATGGATCCAGAAGGGAAAGACATGGGTTTAAGACTTGGTCGACCCTGGAATAGATTGTATTTAAAAAGATATTATCCATAAAACTCATGATAATTTTGCGAATATCATTTACTCCCACAGAAACTACCAAAATTACAAATTTTAAAATTCTTATTGCGATCAGATTTCATTAAAGAAAGACGCAAAAATTTATTTGCGATCAGCTTTCATAAAAGAAAGCCGCAAAATGTGATCAGCTTTCAAAAAAGAAAGAAATCCGCAGAAATTTTACACAGGCAAACCTTTGTGACGTACACCCTAGTTCGCGAAGCAACATTTCGCATGAGGCAAAGTCCTAAAGTACGTCATTTAAGGGGGTACCTATAAGCATGGCTCAGGGGAAACGGAACACCACCACGGAACCTGAGTACATGGACATTACGGAGTACATAACCCAAAAACGGGGTACCTATCCGGGTAAGACACCTTGGATTCTCAACCTAATCTTGCGATGTAACATGATTTAGGTTGGGATACTAAGGAATACTGTCTTTCCCAAGAAGTGAAGAAAAAGATCAAGGCGCCGAGGTACACGGTTGAGTCAAGAGTGCCGGATGGGTTTGAAGCACATCTGCTATTCTTGACAAGTCTTGGCAAATGATGCACTTGGCCCAAAGATACCCCATAGGGTGCAACCTCGTAACTATAAGCCCTATAGGCAAAAAGGATAAGAGGTTGCGAACAAAAGCTGGTTGTTGGCAAAACCGGATGGGAAGAGCTAACCTTGTATGGTCGATGTACGCTTCCTTGAAGGGGCAACCAAGGGGAAGATAAAGGGCAGCACCCTCCATTAGGGAGCTGATACGTGCTATAAGACGCAAATGTCACGAGGCTTTTTGCTCGCAAGAACATAAAGGCTTGTCATATTTGTGCAACAATCGTATTTCTGCGAGTAAAAATATATATATATATATATATACTCGCATAATTAAATACAAATAAGTTAAGATGAGATCAATGGGTTATTACATGAAAGTGTGATAGCGTCCTGCGATTTCATCGCAAGACGATAATGTCACAAGGATGTATATTCGCAAGTATATTCAGACTTGTCATATTATCGCAAACACAAAAATATTGTTAAGATAAAGTCAAGGGGTTGAGGCATGCAAGTGCACCAACGTCCTGCGACTTTATCGCAAAAGAGGTGGAAAAGTAAGACCTTTACTTAGGAAGGCATGATAAGACCACAGAAACTAATGAAGTCAATTCCGTCAATGTCATTGGAGATTATTTATATTCTCAACAAGAATATGTATCAAGAATTCCTACTAAAAGAGGCAATTTTATTCGCAATCAAGGACGGATATTTCATACTCATTAAATTCTTCAAGGATTGAATACTTCTTATAATTCTTCAAGGATGTTTCATAATTCTTATACTTCTTCAAGGATGTTTCATAATTCTTATACTTCTTCAAGGATGTTTCATAATTCTCATACTTCTTCAAGGATGTTTCATAATTCTTTAAGGAGGTTTCATACTTCTTATACTTCAAGGGGGAGATTTCTTATTTACTTCGCAACAACCTGAAACTTCGCAACTTAAACGGAGGCAGATATTCTAATACTTACAACAACAATTGATCACCTGAAGAGCAATAATAAGGGGAAAAGGGAATACTAAGCTAAGTCTTTAAGATATGTTATTTCTCTTCATATGATCAATTTATTCAATTTATGCAAATCAAGAAAGTATTCAATTAGAGAAAGGTCAATTCATTATCGCAAAATATAAAATATACTTCTTAAGGAACATAAACAGTAAGCGGAATTATTTGTAAAAAGAGAACCAACAAGTAACCAAGAGAAAGAGTTCAAAAGAAATAAAAACAAGAGGATTAACGATAACTTGGGAAAAGAAGTTTATCATGCTTAGTGCTCTCCATCAACACTTTGTGCTGGATCTTTAAGATGAGTAGGATCATCAACAGTGTTCAATTCTTACGAAACATTACCATCTGAAGAGTCTTCAACAGGAGCTTCTCCTTAAGGGATAGATTCTTTTTCACCATCAAGTCATTCATCATCACTCTCGTAATCAAAGTCACTATCAGGATCACGAACAACTTCATCATCAGATATTTCCAGAGGTTCAACTTTCACTGGAGATAAGGATCTTGATAAGAGAATGTTGTTTATGAAGACTTGAGCTTTCAGATGACTTTCACGAAGTAGAGCTTTCTGGTGGTTTATATCTTCAATATCTTTGGCATAAGAAAGATGGTTGAATCTCCGATTGGCACGATCATGAGAATTGATCAAACGAGTAGAAAGCAAAGCATTCTTCTTGCGAAGCTCAGAACAGGTGGTCTCCAATCCAGATTTAGCATTGCGAAGATTGTTCTCAGATTCTGCGAGTGAAATAAAATTCAAAGAATCAATTCTGCAAATATAACAAAATTTAAAGGTATATCAAAGGCAGTCAAATTTTGATGACTACCTTCTCTTTGTGAAGTAAGAAATTGAGCTAAAGATAGACAACAATTTTTCATTTGATCCATAGCTTTATCAAAACCATCACCAACTAATCCTTCAAGTCTGGATTGAAGCTTTTGATCTTTGGAAAGAAGAAATTTGTTATTCTTCGCAAGTTTTGTATTAAGGTTTTCTAGTTGGGATTAATCTTCTTTAAGTTTATTCCTCTTAGTGCTCAAGATTATATTCTTATTAAGAAGGGATTTCTTCTCGTGAGAAAAGAACTTCTCTCTCGCATCTGAAGACTTCTTTAATTCCTCAAGTTCACCTTTTAACAAATAAAGGAGATTTTCTTGATCGCAACATTTACTCTGAAGAATATTCAATTGTTGCGAAAAAACGGTCATTATATTCAAATACGAACATCTTTCTTCTGATAAGGTTTCATTCTCTTCTAATAGGGTTTCTATTCTTAAATCGGCTTTAGTTAAAGAAGAAGTGAGCTGAGATATTTCATCGTTCAAAAAATTTTGATCGTAAATTAGTTGGGTATTCTCTTGGAAAAGGGCATCTAAATTATCAAGAGCACATGAATGAAGACTAGATAAATGGGAAAATTGGTTCAAAAGACTTTCATGCTTGGCTTGAGATTCTTCTGCGTCTGATTCATGATGAAGTACCAACATTCTACATTCCCGGATTGATTCTATAAAGGGGAATGGGTTTTAATGGGTGTTTCAAGCATGCGAGAAATAGAAACAAACAAAAGGAGAAAATATAAAGATAATAGCAATACCTTTTAATGCATCATTCCTCTTACGAAGGATTGCACAATCTAGAGAATCATTTTGAATCTGATGATTCTCTTTACGAAGATTCTCACACTCCGCTTTCAAAGACTCCTGAGTTTGGCGAAGCAATTCAACTTATTTTTCCAAGGCTTGATGTAAAATAGAAGCATCAGGATTGAAGAAGTTGTTGAGCATTTCGCAAAATTCAGACTGCGAGCGAACATTTGAAGACTTCGCATTATTACTCAAAACATCAGATAACATCTGGAAAGCTGAATAAATTCCATTTCGAACTTCTTGAGGAAGGGGAGAAGAATTCTAAGGAGTAAAAGCAAGTTGTAAATTACTTGGAGCAACAGCACTCAAAGGATTAGGAGCTAAAATGGGTTTTTGAAGAGAAGGGGTTGAGAAGGTAGTTTGCGAAGGTTGATCTTGAAGAAATGTTGATAAATTGACAGGGGTGGGAGACTGAAAACTGGGTAATGGATTAGAGGCAGGAGTTTGCGAAGAAGTGCTTTCACGAGGAGGAGAGGAAAATTCTTTATCAATCACAGGAAGGAAATCACTGATTGAAATTGATGGCTTGGATTTGATAATACGAGATCTCTTGGTAAGGTTGGATTCTTCACCGACCTACGAATCAGAATGTAGATTAAAAACTGAGGCAATAATATATTGTTTCAGAAGGAAGACAGAGTATTTTAAATACCTTTTGATTCTCGGATTTTCTTCTTCGAGAGCTAGGGTTTGAGCTTTTAGTTGAAGATTTCACTTGAGAAGCAGTTTTGCTGAAAGAAATCAAAATCAAACAATGGATTAAACAGAAATAAAAGAGATAAACAAGTAAAATATGTGAGAGATAAAAGAAAATTACCTCGGAGAACTCATGATGGGATTAACAGGAAGAGAAGGCGATAACCGAAGATGTGATGTGAGAAGAAGATGAAGTTGCAGAAGTAAAAAGAGAAGGTAAAAAATATAAGGAAGGTGATAAAAGGAGTATTTATAAGGGAATAGTTAGGAAAAGACAGTTATAAAAGACGTGTTCGAATTCCGAAAAGAATAAGTAATGGCTATGTTCTCACGATCATTACTTCTTCACAGAAATGACATGAGAAGAGGCAAGATATAGGAACAGAATATCGCAAGATATTGGGTTACGAACATAGTAACAAATACAAGAGAAAAGTGTCGCAAGATAATGCGATAATAGAAGAAACATGGGAAAAGTGTGAAAAGATTACGAATATAGAATAAATTTACGAATAGAAGTCGCGATACTTCGCAAGCTATATACAGTTGTACAGATTTCACTATATATAATAGTTCAAATATTAAATTGGAGAGGTTCTTTAGGTGAGTATTAGAAAAAGTCTTAGGAGAGAGAATAGAGAAAGTTGTAAATGTTCTAAGTTCCATTAACATACTTTTTTGTAATCAGTTGAGAATATTAATCAGTAAATTGTCATTTTTCATCATGAACTTCTTAAAGTTTTATGAATTCTACTGAGGGTGTAGTTGTAGGATTTCCTGCAACTACAGTAATCTCTTTGTTTCCCTTCAACAGCAACATGATTAATTGCAGGCAGTCATGCCTGAAGATAGCTGAAGGAGTAACTAGTGTCGTTGGTTCTTGGCAGCAGCTATGATGTTAAAGATGACTGTCTTGAAGTTGATTTTTGAGCTCAAGTGGTGGATGGAAACATCACTAAGAGGTGATATTAGTGCCACGGTTAACTGATGGCTCTTCAGAAAAATAGAAGATGTTTTAGAAGCTACACCATCCAATGAACGAGCTGGATAGTTGTTGTTGCTGCTGCCAATTGGGTCGAAGAATAGAAAGTGGTCAGTGGTGTTCAAGATCAGTTCAGGGATGAACGTGAGAACTGCAGTCAGTGATGGCTGTATGCGGTGGAGTCTTGTCCTTCCGGTGATGATCTTACAACAACAAGGGTTCAAGAATTTGCAGGAGGTTACTATGGCAACAATGGATGCAGCTGTGGTGTTCGGAATGGAAGCATCTCTCTGCAATCAGTTCAAGGAAATGAATGGCGTGTAGGATGGAAATAGAATCAAACAGGGAATAAGAACTGGTGCCATAGCCATTGAGTTATGGGGTTCCTACATGGTTTGTTATGGTCAGACTTTGGACGAGCTGATGCTGTCGGAGGAGGAAGATTTTGTGGCCGAGACTGCCGGTGATGGGTTTTTACCCAGACCTCATTTGAGTTCGAAGTTGAGAAGTGTTACTGCGATTGGAGTTGGTGAAGTGGCCTGTTCGATTTGGATGATGGGAATGGTTGCATCCAGTGATGATGGTTTGTAGTTGTACTCTTGGATGGACAGAGAACTGAGAAGATGTGAAGAGAAGTTAGATGTGGCGACTTAGGCTTGACCATCCAAGGCAAGAACAGATGGACATAAATTGTGGTCAGAGTGGCCGATATTTGGGAAGTTTAAAAATTGGATATCGACTGTTGGACTGGGCATGGAAACTCGTCTAGGTCTTATCAGAGTTTCTTCGCAACAAGACCTATATCGAAACCAGAAAAGAGAAAAAGGGGGGTGACGTCCGGCTGAAAAGAAGAGACAAAGGAGAAACTGAGAGCCGTCGTGGAGGTTTGCGCATAAAAAAGATAAGAGGAGACGACGATCATTTTGGTTTAATCTTTCTATCTTTACTTAATTATTTTAATGGATTTTGAGAAATCCATTTCCATGCCTTGCTAGATTTGTGTAACTGGGGTTTATGTTGAAGCCACTTTGAGCATAAGAACAATTTGATTTGATATATTTATGTTTTGAAGGCTATTATGAATTGAATATGATTAATTCTTGATATTATTTATCGATTTATCGAAATATGAGTTGTCTCTTCACCGGTTTTGTAGAAACTTTGTGCATAATTGTTAGGATAACAAATATATTTGTCTCATTGTCTGATATTTCATGCTTGGGTTATTTCCTTTGATGGGGTATGTTTAGAATAGCCGGGTATTATTTGTAAACCTATATTTAGTTTTGTATAATTTTCTCACTAATACAATTTGATGGTGCATGCTTTAGTTTAGTCTTTTGATGTGCCATGCTTAGGGTGTCCCAGTGATATTTGCGACTCTAATTCATATAATAGGTGATGTGGATAGAACGGATGATAAATAAATACTCATGAATTATGTTTCATTTCAGTAATCGAATAGAAATAGTGGTGGATACTGCAAACCCTGGTTACCGATTTCCTCATTGATTTTAGTTTATTAGTTTAATTTTATTATTTCGTTTTCAATTATAAAAATCCAAAAATATTGTTCCTGGTTAATTTATTTGTTGATTGAGAATATTGATTATTGGTATTTCCACCGCTCCTTGTGGGTTCGACCCGTACTTTCCTCTGTATACTATTTAGACACCATGCGATTGCGGTTATTACATATAGGCAATCCCGAAAGCATATCACAAACTTTTGTGGATAAGTTCTAAGGAATACAATCTTTGCAAACCGTGGCTAAAATGTTCATGAAATAGTTATTTTGAATCAATCCGATTTTGCTTCAATTGTATCTTGTATAATTCTATGAGAATATAAACAATTGAACAACTATATGATTGACACAATTAGATTCATTTGAGTATCATTTGATCTAGTAGTGTTAAGATGAACATGATTAACACAAAAGTGTTCATATGGCTAACTTCGGTTAACTATTATTGAGACAACTTAGTATACACATTTAGGTACGGTTAATTATATCTAAATGAAATTATATTTCATTTATGTGTAACAAGCTAAGACCATCTAATGGTAGAAAGATATTAGCTTGAATCTTATATCAGGTTTCATCCAACGGTGAATATTGATTGCTTTGTTACAAAGTTATCAAACCCTGATTTGAAGACTATATAAGAGAGAACTCTAGCAACTGGAAAACCTAATCCCCATACCTCCTGTGTGATACTAGTTGCGACTAGAGTCGATTCTCCTTTAACCTAGGTTTTTTATAAAACCGTTATATGTTAACGACTTAAAGACTTCATTGGGATTATGAATCCGGACCCAACTATTTTCTCTTTAGTTGTGTGTTCTTATCTTACTTGTTCTATCGTATTGAGTACTATCTTCTCTAAGATTTGATCGAGATTTATCTCTGATAGGTTAGATATAAAAAGTAATCACAAAGCTCTTCGTCTCATTCTTTGTGATTCCACAATAACTTGTTATACTACTATATAGTTAAGTTATTTTGAGGTGATTGATATTTCTAGGCTGTTTTTCGGGAATATAAGACCGTATTATCAATTGGTTTCTGTTCACCTTGATTTATCAAAAGACGAAACAAAAACTTCGTAGGTATTTCTGTGAAAGACAGATTTATCTATCAGAATAGACTTTTCTGTGGGAGATAGATTTGTTTATAAAGTTTTCGACTTTGGGTCATAGCAACTCTTAGTTGTGGATGAGATCAGCTAAGGGAATAAAGTGCGTAGAGTCCTACTGGGATTCAGAGGCGTAAGGAACATGATTATACCTTAATCAGTGTGAGATTGGTTAGGGCTCAACTATATTCCAGTTCGAAGTTAACTTGTAGTAGGCTAAAGTCTGTTGCGGCTTAATACAATGTGGTGTTCGAATCTGGACTAGCGGGTTTTTTCTGCATTTGTGGTTTCCTCGTTAACAAAACTTCTAGTGTCTGTGTTATTTCTTTTCCGCATTATATTATTTTATATAATTTAAATATCACTGGTTGTGCGTAGTTCAATCAATTAGTAAATTCAACCTTTGGTTGTTGATTGAAATTGATTGGCACTTGAACATTGGTCTTTGGTACCGTTCAGGTTGTTTCTCATAATAATCATGCGGATTTCTATCTATTTGATTTGCTGATTGATGTGATTTTAGATAGTGGTAGTAAAGATTCGTTCAACTCATACTTGCGAAGATTAAATTTAATGATTTAAAGAAAATAATAAACAAAGAGAGAGAGTTATTGTTACTAGGATTCCATCGAATTCATATCAATAGGTTCAATTATTTATTCTTTAACAATTATCGCTCAATAAATAAAAACATGGACTCTTATTTTTGCCAAGGTAAATTCTCAAACTATTAGCTATAAATCGTAAGCATAGGTCATCAAACATTTAAGCAAGCATGACCCATCAAATAAAATAATAACTAATTAATTTAAATCATAATTCAATTTAAAATAAGTGCAAAAGTCATAAAAAGAATAAAATAAATTCACCCACGTATGAAATTCGTATTCCTCCGTCGATCCAATGTAGGGGTTTAACTCTTCATATTGTAGACACGCTCAAAATTCATTTTTATTGCTCAAAAGTGCTTACAAGAGGTGAAAAGATACGAAAACTGAGTTTCGCAACGCTGTAAAGGCGTTACAAAACTGTGACAATGACTATTACAGAAAACTATTGTTTTGTTCTGTCGCAAAAAAACTATCGTTCTTGGAAGAAACAGTGACAGTTTTAAAACTAGTCTGTTCTTTTTCTTCTTCTTTTCTGCAGCAGTAGAAAAATCTGCTCTACAACCCTCTACTCTTCTCCCCAATCACTCAATAACTTGCCAAAATCCCTCTGAACCATTTATATTCTCTTCAGCAACTCAAATACTCGATAACGACTCCATATAATCTTTAATAATTACTCTTATTCTCCTCTGCCAAAAACAGAAATAATTTCCATTTTTATCTTCATCACTCGTTGATTTTCTTCTATCACAATCCAACTCGTCATGTACATGCCTCAGACAAAGACAAACACACTTCCAACTAACGTCATACACAGAAAAAACACGTACAATCATCTGTCTTTCTCCACTCCCTGTTTGACTTTAAATCAGTGAGTATACTCTTTTTTTTCTTCGAAAACAACCAACTTACCAATTCATGTTTCAAAGAAACAGGATGGTATTAATCCAAATCCGTGCTGAAATCTCGCCAAAAATCTTCTAAAATCAATACAACAAATATCTTATCCTCAACCAACTATTCGTTCCCTGTTTAACGAGAATATGTGAAATCTTCATTTTTGATCGAATTGAAACCACTTACCAAACCTGGTGTGGTATAACAGGATGGTATATATCCAAAACTAGATAAATATTCGACCAAATCTAATCCAAAATCACCACAACAGTACGTAGTAAACTGTCTTCTCTGTAATATTGTTTTCCCGCCAAAACTTAATTCAAAATGTTGGGGATGGAGTGCCCTTATCTTGTTATGGGGTGCGATTAGCAGTTGGCGCCCTGGCGCCCCTTATCAGCTGAGGTGTCCCTTATCCAAAATGGAAGTGCGAATAGTAGGTATCCTCCATGTTAGAGCATTGCTCGGTCGAACTCGCATGCGTTGCTATCTCAAGCATGTTTGTCAATATTAGTGATCAAAACTATACATCTTGATTTATAGTTTACTTATGACTAAGTCTCGGTCTAGGATAGTTAAGTATAGTTGATCTCCAGACTCCATGGAGATTATCTTATGAATACGAAAAACTACTCAAGGAACCAGTGAAACTTCATCCGACCAAAAAGGTATATGGAGATTTGAACTTATCTAGCACTCAAAAGTATATGTATCTCCTACTCTTGAGACAACAATCGTATAAGTATGATAGTTTTCATACATACACATTTGTTATTTCGAGCCGAGTTTTCTCGCTTATCTTTTTCTCGAAATATGTGTTGGTAAGATTTTGCTTTACCACCTTTCATCTTTATCCGTGACGAAATTCATGATGACGTTTCAATCTTGAAAATAGATTTGATGATGATAGTCGATTCTTTATGTCAAACGACTATTAAAACATTATAGAAGAATGTTTCAATGATCGAAATGTAGAGTTGAGATTATGTAACCACCTATGGATATAAGCATATATAGTGTGTTCGTACATTAGTGTATAAATCCATGTACTGGAAACCAAGTGCGTGCATATGTGTGCATGCGGTATTGGTGAAGGAGACAGGTTGAGTACGCGTACTGGCGGAAGTTCATGTCCGTGAAATTCTGCTGAGTTTGGAGTTTACAAACTTATAAACCAGTCACCTTAGGTACGCGTACCCACATAAGTTTTCATCCGAAATTTCCTGCTGGGTTTTCAAACCCAATTCCGTTAAAGCTAAAGTGCATGTACCCGTATGCGTACCTAAGCTGGTTATATCTCAAAGTGGTTATCTCATGAACTTAAACAATAAATCTATAAGGAATGCAATCTTTGCAAACTTTGGCTATATTGTTCATGAATTGATTTAAGTTAATCAAACTGATTTTGTTTCAATTGTGACTATGTATAAATATCTAAGCAATTGAAAAACTCTTGAACTAGTTCTTATGAGTCATTTGAACTAGTTATGAATAAGATGAGTATGGTTGATATGAAAGTGCTCATATGGCTAACCATTAGTTAACTATTCGTGAACCAACTAAATGTACATGTTTAGGTACGGTTATTCAAACCTAAATGAAATACATTTCATTTGTGTGTGTGACAAGCTAAGTTTCGATCTAACGGTTGAAAAATATTAGCTTGGATAAGGTTTTTCATCTAACGGTGAATATTAAATGCTTTGTTACCAAGGTAACTTAGATTGTAAACCCTGATTTGAAAACTATATAAAGGATATGTCTAGCAACTGGAGAAACTAATCCTCACACCTCCTGTGTGATACTGGTTGGTTTTGCTAGAGTCGATTCTCCTTTAACCGTAGGTTTCTTCTCGAGACCCTGTCAATTAGTGACTTGAAGACTTCATTGGGATTGTGAATCCTTGTAGTTGAGCGATATGATCTTGCCATTTTCTATCGTATGAGTTCAATTGAATAATTGGCTTGAGATTATATCTCTGATAGAGCAAGATAAATAGAAATCACAAACATCTTCGTCTCATCGTTTGTGATTCCGCGATATCTAGTTTCGCTACCATACGATTTTGATTATTGTGAGGTGATCAATAATTCTAGGATGTTCTTCAGGAATATAAGTACGAGTTATTGATTGGTTCTTGTTCACCTTGATTTTATCAAAAGACGGAACAAAACTCGTAGGTTTATCTGTGAGATACAGATTTATCTATTATCGTAGATTTTTCTGTGTGATACAGATTTGTTTATTCAAGTCTTTGACTTTGGGTCGTAGCAACTCTTGGTTGTGGGTGAGATCATCTAAGGGAATCAAGTGCGTAGTATCTTACTGGGATCAGAGATGAAAGGAGCGCAACTGTACCTTGAATCAATGTGATATTGATTAGGGTTCAACTACAGTCCATACCGAAGTTAGTTTGTAGTAGGATAGTGTTTGTAGCGGCTTAATACAGTGCGGTGTTCAATCTGGACTAGGTCCCGGGGTTTTTCTGCATTTTCGGTTTCCTCGTTAACAAAATTTCTGGTGTCTGTGTTATTTCTATTCCGTATTATATTTTGTTATATAATTGAAATATCACAGGTTGTGCGTTGTATCGATCAATTATGCAATCCAACCTTTGGTTATTGATTGGAAATTGATTGATCCTTGGATATTGGTTTTTGATACTATCCAAGTTTATATCTCTTGTTTTTGATAAAGACTCGCAGATTACTATTTGCTTGAGTATAGATCAAATCAAGAGATAGAGATATTAACTCCTTGATATACATTTTATTAAGATTGAATCTGACTGTCTAGTTGGTTCTCTTAAAAGTATATTAGAGTTAGTCCATATAGATTGCTAATTGAAATAGGGTGAGGTTGTTAGCCCTTCGTTATTTCACTTCGGGTACCCTTTATCAACTTTTAGAGCCGAAATTTCCAAAAATGTTATTTCCCAAAAACACCTACAAACAAGTTTATTAGTCATCAAATGAGTCCCAGCTAATGTATTGCTCATCACTGATTATATTGAGAAACAGAGATATAACTCTTGGATATATTTTCTTTGATTGAGTATGACTGTCTAGTTGATTCTCTTGGAATTATATTTGAGTTAGTCCTTATAAATTGCCTAACGAAATATTGGGTGAGGTTGTTAGACCCTCTCTTTTTCATTGCTTTATCAATCTTGTTGTGAAACTTAGTTTTCAAAACTATATCTTGATTTCTAGTCTACAATTAGTTAAGTCTCGTTCTAGTATAAAGGTAGTTAAGAAATGAACCAATCATCATTTATGTTCTACCATTTGAAGGCGAAAATCAACCGAAGTTTATGGAAAAATTCATCAACAAAAGGTAAGTAAAGACTGAACCACCTATTTCTCAAGTTATATTCACTTTTCTATCCTTGAGATGATTGCCGCATAACTAATTAGACTAGCTTGCATAGACAAGAATTTTTAGTCGAGAACTAGTTATTTAGTTTACGAATTTCTCGAAATTTAATGACTAAGCTTACTAAACATTTGTTAATACTTGATCAAATTTCTGTGGAGAACAATTTATTGTTCGGAACCAAATCATTATTCAAGTTTATCATTTGAAAATAGCCTGGAACAGTGATATGTGTCATTGATGTTATTCAGGAATGTTTCCAATTGATTTAGAGAAATATAGAACTACTATATTCGGAATACAAGACAGAGCTATTAATATTACAAACTGAGAAAACTGTTATATGTATGAAGTCATAATACATGTATTTGTGCACGTAGCGGAGTATCTATATATCGACTTTCAGATTTGTGTGATATACATATTCATATGTGCATGATGGGTAAATCTATTTGTTTCGTGATCCAGATAGGTATGCATATTCGTATGTGAACCATTTTACAACTGTGGTAAGGGAACCAAGTTAAATAATCAAACCAGTATGCGAGCCAAAACATTTTTATGTTCTATATCTAGTTTAGTACCCAAACCAGTACGTGAACTGAAAAAGCTATGTGAACTCCGAAACCCAGTTAAAAGTCTTAAGTTTGCAAACCGGTACGTGAATTAAAAAAGTTCTATCAACTCCGAAACTTTGAGTTATACCTAAGTTTGCAAACCAATACGTGATATGCAAAAGTTTTGTCAACTCCGGAACTCGGTTATTGCATATAAGTATGCAAACCGGTTCACGTACTGTGACTCAGCTGATCCACTAACGATTCAAGCAATTGTACTTTGTACATTTACAAACTATGTCGATTATGATTCAAGTGTAATTAGACTATTTCTATGAAGTGATTTGCATTTGATCAATTCTATAATTAACACTAGACTCATTTGATCACATAATTGTGATTAAAATTCAAAACTTTCATCTAACAGTGAATATTGTTTACTTGGTTCCAAAACTATCTTAGCTTAAACCTAAAGCAACCTAGGGTTTGAAGTATATATAATGGAAACTCTTGGAAACTGGGATATTTGAATCCTAACACTATTTTTTGGTGTGTCCTAACTGTATCTAGAGTCGTCCTCTCCAGAAACCCTTTTAGGGTTTAGTGACTACAAAGACTTCATTGGGATTCGTGAAGCCAGGTGTTGTTATCTTTTATCTTGATAACTAGAGTATCCTGATCTTGATTGTTTGTAGATCCTTGCTCCAACGATCAAGATATATAGTAATCAACCAACTTCTCTTCGTCTCATACTTTTTTGATTCTGCAAGTTTTATACTTGTGATGTGAATAATAATCTAGGATGCACTTCGGGTTGTATAAGTCCGGATTTTGAGGAAAGCCATAATTTTGTCAAGTTGATACCGATTCCCATCACCCGGATCTTTCTTTTGATCTGATCATCCATTTAGATTGTAAATCAGATAATCAATCATAGGCTTAATATGTGGGAGAAAGATTTGGTTTAAAGTTTTCAATTGAGTTGAAGCAACTCTTATTTGGTCTGAGACCGTCTAAGGGAATCAATTGCGTAGATTCTTGTTGGGGTTCAAGAGGCATAAGGTGTGCGACTGTACCTCAAGTGGGAGACTGAGTTCGGGCTCAACTACATTCCAGATCGAAGTTAATTGGTAGTAGGCTAGTGTTTATAGCGGCTTATTACAATTTGGTTTTCAATCTGGACTAGGTCCCGGGGTTTTTATGCATTTGCGGTTTCCTCATAAAAAAAATCTGGTGTCTGTGTTATTTCTTTTTCCGCATTATATTGTTTATATTTATAATTGAAATATCACAAGTTATGCGTGTATCAATCACAGTATCTATGTCCAACCTTTTTTGTTGAATAAGACTTGATTGATCCTTGGATATCTTTGTAGTTAGGTTCACGGATTTAGTTCTATAAATGTTCTAACAACAAGACAGAGAGAGAGAGATATATATAATTCTAAACACTTTCCTTGATTGAGTTTCTACTCTCGGATTTGTGTTGAGTTTGTCCATACATATTGCCTATAAAAAAGTTGATGGTGTATTTTGGAACCCCTAGTGTTTTTAGAAACAAAAACTCAAACAAGTCTATACATGGAACAAAACAGTTAGAATTAGTGAGGAAAAACTAATCGAAAAATAATTAATCAAAGAAGCAACAAAAAAACGGAACCCTAAAATTATGAGATATCATATCAAACACATCCAGTTATATTCATAAATTCAGTCATGTTCATAAACTAGAACACTAAATCTTGGATTTATTTGAACGACTACTCTATTCACAAATAAATATGAAATCAAATACTCATTGGTTCTCATATATACACATTAATAAATTAAAATTAAACTAGCCCTAAAGCCCAAAGTCGTAACTATCCCTAAATTCCAAAGCAGTAACTAGCAATGTGATGTCTGCAAGTGACTAAAAATATATGGAGATTAACAACTATAGAACTACCAGAGCACCTGTGATTGGAATGAAAAGTTTTTTTTTCGGCGCTCTCGCTAAGGGTTTGCTTCACTTGGTAGACTGGTAGTTCTACATTCCTAGTTTTTAAGGTAAATTTTTAATTACACAAAATATACTGGGCCATCAAAAACATAGCCTACCATAGCTTAACCAAAATTTCTCAACCTGTGATGGAGCCCAAGGAACCCCCCTTCAGAACCGGGCCTGATTGCCATCGTTCATTTTCTTTGCATAATGTTCATTGCACTGAATTATCGTGAACTATTGTTTTCTTTGGAAAAATCACCTTTTATATAATTTTCAAATTTATTGAAGTCCATGGTCTTATTTAACCTCTTAAATCGGTTTGCAAGATTAAGTTTGCTAAGACACATAACTGCATGCTCTTTAATTTCCCGTACAATGTGAGACTATCTAGTCTCAACACGCCCCTTCACATGTAGCCTCTTTGAGACTAACACTTGGACATTAAATCAGGTGACACATGGTATAGTTTTAGTCAATTGGCTTGTCATAAATTTCCTTTTGGTGTCTAACAATAGGGAATCCAACTCAAAACCAATTGGCATTGAGTGGAGAAGTACCCATTGTTAGAGCATTGCTCGGTCGAACTCACAAGTGTTGTTATCTCAAGCTTGTTGTCAAATTTAGTTGATCAAAACTATATCTTGATTTCTAGTCTATATTTAGTCAAGACTCAGATTAGGATAGATGTGTGTAGTTGAGTATCGGATATCACTACGTTCTACCGTTTTAAGGCGAACATCAACCGAAGCTCTGGAGAACTTCTTCAACAAAAGGAAAGTAAAAACTGAACCACCTATTTCTCAAATTTTCACCTTTCTATCTATGATATATTGTCGCATGACTAAATTAGACACTCATGCATAATAGAAATTTCGATTCAAGTTTATCTTGAATATCATTCTCGAAATATGACTAACTAAGCTTAAGAACATTTGTTCATACTTGATGAATTTGGTTAAGAACAATTTATTGTTTATAACCTAAATTATAATTTAAGATTTAATCATTTGAAAATATCTTAGAACGGTGATATGTGTCATTGATATTATTCAGGAATGTTTTGAATTGATTATTAGAGAGATATAGAACTATTGTAAATCTGGATACACGACAGTATGCATACCAGTTCACATAATAAGAGAACTGTAACAAGTCCATAGTCGCAGTACATGTACCCGTTACACGTGCTGGCATAGCTATAGTTCGGCAACAACTTTTTGATACGCGTTCCCGGTATCAATACCATAAAAAGTTTGTTGACTCGTGAAACAGGAAGGTACGCATACCTAGTATGGAAACCGGAAAAGATCTGTTGGTTTCTAAACCGTAAAGGTATGCATACCCATTATGCAAACCATAAAAGATATGTGGATTCCTGAACCCGTTTTTGTCTTGGGGGTACAATACCTGGTACAAGTACTATTACAAATATACTCATGAACATGTACAGTACATGTACCAGGTACACGTACTTACCCTGTCGAATATTTTCAGATACATCAGAATTATTTCTATGAGATAATTGGTATTTGAAAAACTCTCTAGCCATATTTGATCACATGTGTGACTCAAGATTAAAGTCTTAAACTGTTATACGTAAATGGTTAAGTTTATAGTTTGATTGGCTAGTTTCGGCTAACCTTTCATGAACAATTCATTGTACACGTTTCAGTTACTGTTCATCATAACTAGAGTGTATATTGTACTATGTTAATCTCAAGTCAAGTTTTTCATCTAACGATGATTATTGATTGCATTCTAAATCTACCTTAGCTTAAATGCAAAGCAACCTTGACCTTGAAAGTATATTTAAGGAGAACCTCTGAATCCCTGACACTAGTTTTGTGTGTCCTAGTTGTAAACTAGAGTCATCCTCTCCTTCAAACCCTTATAGGGTTTAGCGGCTAAAAAGACTTCACCTAAGGATTCGTGAATCCAGTCCAACTATCTTTATCTTGATAGTTCGTGTATATATTGCTTTGATTGTTGAGATACTTGCTCTAAAAGGCATGATAGATAGAAATCACAGAGTTTCTTCGTCTCAGACTTTGTGATTCCACAAGTATCTACTTGTGGGGTGAATAATAATCTAGGCTGCTATTCGAGAGTCATAAGACCAGATTTGAGGTTTGCTAGATTTTGTCTATTGCAATCAATTTTCTATCTCACCTTGATCTTTGATTAGAACGAAAATCACATATAGGCTTATATGTGGGAGGCAAATTAGTCGAAAGTATTCAATTGTGTTAAAGCAACTCTTAGGCTGTAAATGACATCAGCTAATGGAATTAGTTGCGCGGAGTTCTGCTGGGATTCAAGAGGCATAAGGAGAGCGATTGTAACTGAATCATTATGACAGTAGATTCGGTCTCAACTATATTCAAGCCCAAAGTTTTGATAATATGCTAGTATCTGTGGCGACTTAATACAGTTTGGTGTTCAAATCTGGACAAGGTCCCCGGGGTTTTTCTGCATTTGTGGTTTCCCCGTTAACAAAATTTCTGGTATCTGTGTTATTTGTTTTTCCACATTATATTATTTATCTTTATATTTGAAATATCACAGGTTGTACGTAAATCAATCGAAGTAGATATATCCATCATTGTTTGTTGGATACGACTTGATTGATCTTGGATATTGATATTTGGAATCGTCCAAGTACTCTCACAGTATAATCAGGTTCACGGACTTGTCTCTATTTACATTCTGATTATGAGAGAAAGATATATAAGCTCTTCTTATAATTCCTGATTGAGATTGATTAAATTGTAACTCTCGGAATTGTAATTGAGTTTAGTCCATACGAGTTGCCTAAGAAAAAGTTGGTGGTATATTTTGGTACCCCCACGTTTTAAAGAAATAGTATATGTAGGACTATTCTCTCCATCACCCCCCCCCCCCCCCACACACACACACACACACACATACACACATACATGTAAGGCTTTTTGATTCATCTACATCGTGGACCGATGTATTACCCTGCCTTTTGGGGTCTTACTTTACATACAAAGCCTAGTTATGATACCATATTTTAGTCGATGAGCCTAATTAACCTCGAAAACCGGTTTGTAAGGTTAAGATTACCAAGAATTTTAAATTGCATGATCTTTAGTTGCACATATAATGTGCAACTAGCTAGTCTCAACAGAACGCCATACAAAGTGAGCCGAAAAGGTTGGATACACGTTGGAGGAAGTTAAACCAACGTATAACGATTTTAATCAAGATTCGATATTTTACTGTCACTGTTGGCATCATAAATATGGGTAAGGAAGCCTATAGTATGATTACAGCTGCAACTTCTTCATCCTTTAAGCTTCTAAATATAGCCACGTCATTACGAGTTTTCATCTTAAGATGTAGGCTATCATTTCAAGATGAACCACATTCCCTAAATTTGGTATTTATATCCGTCTCAAAATCTTAGGTTATATTGATTGCATCTAAATTTTATGAAATCAGCCATCTTTCCATCGAAATAGCATGTTTTCAGTCTTTTGATTACAAATTCGATTGCATAGAATTGTTGGTTCATTTAACAAAAAACGTGGTCTAAAGTTCATTTTTAACTTAGTTTGGTAGAAAATATTTCTTTTGATTTAAGAGAATTAGAGATGAAGGTAGAAGATGTAGAGACAAGGTAGAGGGTATCTTATTAGAGATAGTAGCAGCATTAATATATAGGTTTATGTATATATATATATATAAGGGAAACTAGATGGACCGCACATCCATGGGACGTAGGCCATGTAACACTCCCCCTTGTGCGGTTCAATAAAGAAACTTTATACATAGTGCTTCATATATAGTGCTTTGAATGTAATTCTCTAGATGTTGTTCTCTCCTTAATGACTTGTGCCGAAATCAATTGCCTTACTAAAACTTTGATAATGAAAAACCCAATGGGATAAAACCTTGGTGAAACTCTTCACATGTAGTACTTCACATGTTGTCTCGTACTTTACATGTAGTTCATCACATGCATTACGATCATCAAAGATCGACGATTCTAAGATAATTGTCTCATTAAAACTTCTTCAGGCTCGCCCTAAGGGACAAAACCTGAACTAAGAAAAAGAGTACAATATTAAGTAAACTTAGAACATAGTTGGATGCATATACATTGCATCATTAAAACCTTGACAAGGAAAACCCAGTGGGATAAAACCTTGGTACAACTCTTCATATGTAGTACTTCACAATGTTGTCTCATACTTTACATGTAGTTCATCACATGCAATATGATCTTAAAAGACCTATGAATCTAAGTTAATTGCCTCGTTAAAACTTCGTCAGGGAAAACCCAAAGGGACAAAACCTGAACTAAAGAAAAAGAGTACAATATTAAGCAAACTTATAACATAGTTGGACTCGAATATGTTGCCTCATTAAAACCTTGACAAGGAAAACCCAGTGGGATAAAACCTTGATGAAGGGAAAAGAGTACAATGTGACAGATGCAAATAAAGGTGATCCATTGCAGATGATCACTTTGCTCCGTTTACATTGAATAGTTGCTTTACAACTCTTAAGGCAGAAAATCCTCATGGGAAAGACAATAGTCTTAGATGGGAAATCATATTCCCTGTGTTTGTTGTTGTCTCATTAAATACCTTCCCGAGTAAAAACACCATGTGGGAAAAATCAACCTCGGTGAAGGAAAATAGTTCAACAAACCACTAGATGCTCCCACTTATGTCAGATAATTTTCATTAGTCTAATGCAGTCAAAAGGAGTTTATCACATATTACTTTGGTGATTTGAATGTTTATAAGACCTTGTTGTTGATTCTGTAAGTTACGTTGCTTAACCGACTATCGCGTTTCATTTCTTTGATTCAGATATTTTCAGTAATATCAACACGATCTTCATGTCTTCAACGTTCAACATACTTGATGTTTTTAGTATTGTCTCACTAAAAACCTTGTCAAGTAACAAAACCCTTTGGGGAAAAACTATTCCCGATCGAAGGGAAAAACAGTATAACACAACTCAATTTCGAAGTAAATTATGTCGACATCATATCCTTAGATCCTCCCCCTGATGTCGGCATCTCCCCCTGATTACTTTTGTTGGAGAAGAGATTATTGTTCCTTTATAATCAACAACCTTTAGATTGCACTTCCGTTAGCATTCTTTTTTATGTCTTTGCATGGATAAAACAAATTTATGTCAATGGTTACTTTTAAGCACATGATTACATTCACTATACCATTCCAATGACGTTGCGTTGGTGCTGAGCTATATCTAGCTAACAAGTTCACTGACGATGTAAAATTTAATCGAGTACATTATTATACTAAGTACAACAATGCGTCTATTGTACTTAGATATGGAAATTTCATCTCCTAAAACATATTCGTCATCTTCCTTTAGACGAAATGGTCACTTACTTACATTTGAACCTCGACTAATCATGGGAGTGCTATCAGGATGCATGTCTTTGTTAAATTTCCTGACAACTTTAGACATATGCAAACTGAGAATAATATCCCACAAGCTCAGTACTCGGTCGAGCTTTTCCTAGATTTTTCATCTCAAATTCGGATTTTAAATAGCTTTTAAAGTCTCTTATTACATCAAGAGTACCCATCATGTATGTATCGTCGACATAAATAGCTACAATTCCAAATGAAGAACTTTCTTGTGAATACGCAAGAAAAGATAACTTATTTTTCTATCCCCTCCAAATCAAATAGCCACTTAGATGGGTATACCACTTCCGCATAATTGCTTCAATCTATAAGTGAGAGTTCTATTTAATTTTAAATGCGCTCTGTGGTTCAGAGTTCCTTGATTTGGGAAACAAAAGTCTGTCATGTACTTTTGTAAATATCTTCTATCTCTTGATTCTTTCAGAGATACGTAACAACCACATACAAATGTTGCATTTCAAGTACTTTTGAAATTACCAAGATAACTGAGTATCGAAACTTTATAACGTTCATTACAAGAGAACAATTCCAGGGCTTTGTGAGAAACCTCGCGCCACAAGGTGAGTCTTTGTACTTTCAGACAACTTTCTTCTCATTATGCTTTATGACAAATTAATTATGTATGTACAGTAGGTTTTACACTTGGTTGGTTAGCACTACCACACCAAATAACCGTATATTTGCCAAAGAACTAAGTTCTACCTGGATTATGTAGGCCAAATATGCTATTTATTTGAAATTAATCAAAATAAAGCATGGTTCGATCTCATTGTGCTCTACTTATGGAGCAATTATTTACGGATTATATCATCACTGTGCACGCATGATCCTTCCATTGACTCATGTGCATTCTCATAATCCGTCAGGATTTCATTATTCTCTATAATCATTTAAAACTTCGGAGCTTCCTCTAGTATTGATTCATGTACATAGTCAGAGACAATCAAATGGGATGATTTAATTAATGATATAAATTAGGTTGTGCCTTACTCATCTACTTCATTTCTAGGTGAGTATTGATCGAACCTGGTGGTCTCTCCATCTTCCTTTATGGAGCCACGGCCTCAACTACACTTCCACCAAGTGTAGTTGCAACACCTTAGTCTATGGTGTACCCCATACTTAGGATTTCTAACCTTGAAGGAATATTTGAATCTGGTATGTGTGATCTTGTCACTTTAGCGACATCAGTGTACATTCTGAAAATTGATTATTATTTGTCACTTCACATTTACATTTGTGGAGTACAAGAATCAATATGAGACACAGTGGGAACACACCACGACAATTCATTTCGTTCCCTTAAAAAATACTTTTTCTTATCTCCCCCTAACGACAGGAAGACTATCTTATTAAAGTGATAACCTTCAAATCTAACAGTAAGAGTTCTCCTGCCAAAGGTTTTAAAATGCGGATAATTGTTTAGATTAAATATCCAACAAAATTACTTAATCATTTTCGTGACCCATGATAGTACGATGTGGTATGTAATGACACATATATAGTGCAACCAAAAATGCGTAAGAACACAATGTTCGGCTTAAATTCAGTTACCAACTAGTGCGCAAAAAAGTTTGACTAATATTGGGTTCTACAAAAATTAAGTAAAAATGCGCGTAATATTGCATATCCCCAAAGAAATAAAAGGTAGGTTGGTACGCATAACCTATTCCTTAGACACCATCTGTAACCTTTGATGGTAGCCTCTGCGAGACCATTGGGTATAAGATGCTCTATATTGATCCTGTTAAACATGGAATATTCATCAAGTCCTTTTGACGTAAATTCTCTAGCATTAACAAGGGTGGTTAGCCTTTGCACTTTGCATTGTGTAATATGTGCTAGGAATTTTCAAACGCAAATTTCTTGGGAACTATAACTAGTCCAAAATGTCAAAACATTCACCAGATCCATCAGTCATTTTAATGGTCCGCATTCTGCATGAATATTTTTCTAAAATTCACCTTGTTTTCATTGTAATATGGAATTTTTACCATTTGCATCTTAGGATGGTCTCGATCCTGTTTTACTGAAGACTTTGTAAAAATGAGTGATATGCTTTCTTACCTAAAAGCATAATGGGAAGAGGGGTTGTGCATCTAGTAATTTAGAAAACATTTATTGAGAGATATGTCGTCACTTTGCATTCTGTCAATATTTTTCCCATTTTCGTTCACTCAAATAAAGTGATATTTGTATGACTTCTTTCAAAACAATTATCATGTCACAACCAAAGTTTATTTATGGTTATGCCCAAAGCCTGTATGAGTCAGTTTCCAACATTTCATCGCCGGAGTCAATAAGATTAAATAATCCAAATATCATAGTGAATTACATTGCACTAGATTGACTCATTAGTTTCTCTAAAATATATTTCCTTCCAAATATATTAGAGACTATGAAAGATTCAATCAAATATATTCTCATCATTTTGATGTTCCACATGATATCCATTTGCACGGGTTACTTAGGAATTTAACAAGGTGTGATTATCTCTTGGTACATCTAGAGATTTTGCGACGTCTTTGTTCTATCTTGAAAGAAAGAAAATGAGCAGTGTTGTGCTTGATAAGATAGTCAATTGGCCAGGCAAAGTTCTTGTTGCCATTAAAGTTGATGTGATTGGTTGTTACTATGATACACGTACACATTATATTGTATATACCAACACCTATGACCAAGGTGCATTTCCAACTCTTTTATTTATGATGGGAGCTAGAATTACATTTTAGCTGATCCCATGTTCAATTGATACCTATACTTTGGTGTCATTAATGCTGGGGAAAAAAAAAATTGCATGATATATGTCCCTTTTCAAATGCTTTATATGAGTCGGTACGTCTAACTCATTACTTTGGGGTTCTTTTTATTTTCAATTTTGCTACATTTAGCTTAATTTGGGAAATTTCTTTATCTTAATAGGCCAAGAGAATCTCACTACACATGTCAACCACTTACTTTAGGTTGAATATATTACTAAAGATAATTCTCTTGTTGTCATACTTCAACATATACCGGTTCGTTAGTATTATGGATGAAGTAGAGAAATGAAAATCTTATGACTCATATCATCTTTTGTGAGTTCTTCCACAAAAATTGGAATACATGTGATTTTATTTGAACGTATGTTTTGAAACTGTTGACAAATTAATAGTCGAGCAAGCGGATACATTCCACAGAACATTCAAAAATTTGGGAAAATATCAAGTATCCAATAATGGTGCTCAAGTACTTCTAAGCCCCAAATGAATACATTGGAATTGAGTTGGTACAACCAATTAAAAAAATACACCATTCAACTATATCCAATATTATATTCAAGAGAACAAATAGCATTAAGACCAAAATTCTTAATGATTTAGATCAATAAAAATAATTTAAATTGACAGTTTATAAGCCGTTGACTTATTTTAAGACAAAAATAAACAAAACTAGGCATATTCTAAAAATAAATAAATAAGCCTAGCGAGTAAATAAGCCTAGAATATAAAAACTCGTGTTATAGTTACATACCTCAAAATTTGGTTCCCACCGTATATACACAAATCCAGAACGGGGCTTAATCTCGCAACGCCCACGGAATTAACAGGGTGCATATGTCTGCAATGTGAATGGAATGGGCCGGAACAGGAGTGTAACAACAACACCGGCACAAAACTTTGAATTGTTCTGGTCGGACATGATTGGGTGGGGTTTGACCGACTGGACCAGTTGGGTGGACCGGACAAGGTTCTTGAGGACAGGTTGGTCTGAACCGGACTTGACCTGGTCGGCTGGACCTTTTCATCTTTTCCCAGATCGTAACTTCTCCTTCTCATGTGAGAAACGCGAAGACTCCAGCGGATCCCAAATAACAAAAAGACCATCATTAGGATTAACGATTAGGATTAATCAAAGTAATCTCAAATTACACGATTAGGTTAGATTAATTAATCAAAGTAATTCCTTATTAGTACGGAGGCGATTTTGCTCTAGCAGCGCTAGAGCCCTTGGATGGGTGAATCTAAGGGTGGTGGTGGTTTATGATGGAAATTTCATTTTTGCCCTTGGAGTAAAAAACTGAACTGGGAACCACCACCGTTGGATTCACCATCCAAGGGCTCTAGCAGCTGCTAGAGCAAAAATAATCAAAATTATGAACAGTACCAAAAATAATAAATCAAAATAATTCCTAATCACATCAAATCAAAACAAACCCAATTTAACTTGAAAAATCTAATTAAATCCAACTTAGCTTGACGATGATCGCTGCGTTGATTGTAAATCCACCACCACCACCACCACCCCACCCCATTTTTTTCTTTTTTTGTTTTCTTTTAACAACTTGTGATTATCATCCATGTATAAAAAAATTTCAACCGATTCAATTTAGCTCTACGGTATAACCTTGTGCATGATAACGTGATTTAGGAGAATTAGAGGTGAAGGTAGAAGATGTAGAGACAGGGGAAATGATATCTTATTAGAGAGAGTAGCAGCAATAATACATAGGTTTATGTATATACATATAAAAGGAAAACAAGATGGACCACACATCCATGGGCCGTAGGCCCTGTAACATCTTTGCCTTTGTTAAGAATTGTTTCCACAAAATATACTTTTCGTGAAATTGTTTTGTGGGAAAATTTATTAAATACCCTTAGTTTTGAAACCCAATAAATATACCTTTATACAACAATATAAATACCCATATCATTTAAATACCTTATCCATTAAAAAATAGATTACCTTAATACCCTCACTTACAATATTATTTTCCATTTAAAAATCTTGTCCATTAAAAAATAGATTTTTCTATTATTTCATTTCACCACCACTAACAGCACCGCCACAACCACAACCACTCCACCACCACCACCAATCTTCCACCACCACCACTCCACCACCACTTACTAAATATAACCACCGCCGCCACCGCCACCACCACCGCGGCCGCCGCCGTTAATATTAGGTTTCAACAACTGAAGTTGATCCAAAAAATCAAAAGTTTAAAAATATTTGTCAAATTTGGTTGTTGATTCCATTTTTCTATTGTTGATACACAAACACTGGTTGTTGACTCACTAAACTAAGATCAATTTCTATTGTTGATACACAAATATTTGTTGTTGACTCTTTAAACTAAGATCATTTTCTATTGTTGATATGCAAATATTGGTTGTTGATTACATTTTTCCATTGTTGATATACAAACATTGGTTGTTGACTCCCTAAACTAAGGTCAATTTCTATTGTTGATACACAAATATTTGTTGTTGACTCCTTACACTATGATCAATTTCTATTGTTGATACACAAATATTGGTTGTTGATACACAAACATTGGTTGTTGACTCCCTAAACTAAGGTCAATTTCTATTGTTGATAAACAAATATTGGTTGTTGACTCCTTACACTAAGATTAATTTCTATTGTTGATACACAAATTTGGTTGTTGATTCCATTTTTCCATTGTTGATACACAAACATTGGTTGTTGACTCCCTAAAACTAAGGTCAATTTCTATTGTTGATGCACAAATATTTGTTGTTGACTCCTTACACTAAGATCAATTTCTATTGTTGATACACAAATATTTGTTAAAAACAAGTGACCTGCATTAAAAACATATCAAGCACACTAGGTTGGTGTGCTATTGCAGGCACAAGACTGCAAAACTAGTAAGAGTTGGACAATCTTTATTACTAAAATAGAATACGTAGTCTAATACTTTCACACTATTCAGACAAATGAAATGGCTGAATCAACAAATGCATCAAGAGAGAATAATCAGCTCCCCGCTAGGCCTATAAAAACATATCATTTATAAATCCAAAAAGAACTGAGTATTCAAGAAAAAATCTACAATTTTTTCCCTCTTCGGCTAGAATTAAAGCTTGGTATGAGCTGAGAAATACACCATTATAAATTACCTCTACTAAGCTTAGGATGCTCCACTGGACAAAGTTGCGGACAACACCAATAACATTCAAATTTCTAGAAGATTTGGACCACCTACACAAACGAATTCATTGTAATTACAAAATAACAGAGGAAAAAATTGGAAGCTAAAATAAAAAAATTCCAGCTACTTGAGAATCGGAGAGAATACCTATAAAAGGATACAATGTAACGTCATAGGTTTCACTACATACAATTAGCCGTGGAATTTTAACTCACCCTCTGAATAGAAACAAGAGAAATGTAAGTGCTTGTTGAATCAGGGTCTAACCAACGAATTAAAATTAAACTGCCTCATTAGCAAGTGAATAAGACATCTAAGGAATGTCACATGTTCACAATACGACATCATACAAACTTGTTAAAACTTTAAACCACTAGAGGAGTTTAACTCCGATAGTTTATTCTTACTAATTACAGAACTAAAACAAATCATGGATTGTGAAAGCACCAACTTTAACTAGTTGTATAAGAATATGTAATGCTTTGACTGACAATAACATCATTTAGTCAGTTCAGATAACACTTCCAATTAATTAGGTAACAAGGATAGCCACATACTAGATTTTTATCATTTTGATACGCAGACCTCTGACACAACACTCCGTAAACTCAGCTATCCATTAGTCAGCACCAATTTTTTTGTTCGAATTCACATTTTCACCACCCAAGTAACTAAACATTCAAGGACACATTTTCATCAATCAAGCAACACATATAGCTCACAGATTCAATGTTCATATATATACTATATTAAATCCTTACTATTAAATGCTTACCAATTAACCTGTATATAATGTATGAATTCCTAATGTGCATTCTTTACAATCCAATAAATCATTAACACCCCTATATATTTTCTCTACAATTAAAATCCCAAATTTCAACTACTTCAACAAAAATGTCAGCAAATCACAAAAATATAGTAGAAGTTCAAGAGAAGCTCAAATTAAACAGGGATTGAACCTGAAAATTCATATTACCAAAACTATCTTCAATATGAGCACAAAATGAATCAAATTTTGATCTAATTTCTTCGAAATTAGTTGTTGTTGTATCAAATGGATCTAAAATTGGAGTTTGTTGCTATATCGATTGAGAAGAAGAAGAAATTTTAATTGAAAACTAAACCCATTAAATCTGTAACAGACATCAAAAGTGGAGTAGAAATACTTCCATTGTTGTTGTTATAATCTTGCATAACATCTTTCGTACCTTGTAATAAAACATGAACCCTAAATTCCTCTTGATCTTCCATTACATTTTAGTCTTTCAAACAAATCAGATCTCGCTCTCTCTGATTTTGAAAATTAATCTTTAAAGAAGAATAAGAAAAATAAGAAAGAAAGGATTAAAGAAGGTGGAAGCGACGGCGGTGGTAGTGACGGAGGTGGTGCTGGTGGTGGCGTCTGGAAGAGGTTGAGAAGATTTTTCAGATCTGAAACATAAAGTGAATTAAAGATTTTCTTATTATTACTACCGAAAGGAGGTGGCTATAGGAGGTGGTGCTGGAGCTGGTGGAGGGATTTTGTTTAATTTATTTTCGTGGAGAGGATTTGGTGGAGGGATTTTGTTTAGTTTATTTTCGTAGTGGTGGAGATCGAGATAATGGTGGTATGTTATGTTTGATCGATTTCTCATGGCAGGAAATGGTGATGGTTGTGGTGCTGGAGGCATTGATTATGGTCGCAGCGGAGATGGTGGTGGCTGCAATGGAGGTGGGTTCTATTGATTTATCTGTTTGTTTTACCGACGATGATGGTGCTGATAAAAACGGAAAGAGAGAGAATTAAAATAAAATAGGAGATGATGGATGTAAGGGTATATTTGCAAGGATTGATTGGGGGCCACAAAAAGTAATTAGGGGCCTCACCAGTTGGTCTCCCAATAGCATTTTGGTGCTACCCCTTATCCTAATTTTTTAAAATGCCTAAACTACCCCAAATTAATTAGTGTTAATTGAGTTGATTAGTTAAGTTAGATTATTTGTTAATTAGTTAAGTTAGATAAAATTAGTTTTCTCCCTCTCTCTCAACTATCTTCGGTTCCATTGACGATACTAAGAAGAAAAAAAATTAGTTACAGTTAAAGGGTCGTCCACCCAAAAATTCTAAATCCTAACGATTTTTCATATACATGTATAGACTATGAAAAATCGTTAGGATATATGAGGAGGGAGATAACGATTTTTCATCTGCATATTATTTATATGAAAAATCGTTAATATATAAGGTGTAGGAGATAACGACTATTTTTTTGGGTTTAAGATTTTTTTCCCCCCAGAATAGAGTCGTCAATATATTATAGAACCAATTAACGACCCTATTATGACGACCCCTTTTTATACACTAACGATTCTATATGACTAAAAACTATTTCTCTGACCAAAGAAATGGAAGGGTCGTCACCTTAAAATGGAAGGATCGTCATTTTAAAATGGAAGAGTCGTCATTGTATAACAAAAAATGATAACGACTATTGGATAAGTCGTTATTTTATACTCTATTCATAATAGGGTCGTTAATTGGTCAAAGTAGGGTCGTTAATTTTTACTCTATTCATGGTAGTGTAGTCCTAAACTTTGCTTTGTGACTAACGATTGGTCATTATTTTATACTCTATTCATGGAGGTTCGACCTCTTGATATTTTATCCATCAACTGATCGGTGACTATGGAAACTCTCAAGAAAACTACTCTATTCATAGTAGTGTAGTCATCAACTGATCGGTGACTATGGTCGTTATGCTTTGCGACGAAGTTGGAGAGAAATAAATATATGATGTCTGATGAAGCTGTTCAAGAAGATGATAACGAACGCAATGGGCAGAGATAGAAATAAATACCAATAAGAACTTCTAGAAAAGAAAGAGAGTTAAATGAGATCATTTTCCTCCTCCTTCTTCTTCTCAGTCTCATCATATTCTTGGGATTACAACATCACCATCTAAGTGATACAAGAGCATCAACTTTAGTCTAATAATATTAAGGTATTTCACTCTTATCATTTTGTAGGAAGCATCATGCATATGTGTTGATGAATCTCTCAATGTAATTAATGGCTGTTTCATTTATTTTTTTGGATTGGATGCGTAGCAGGTTGATTATCTTAGAGTTCATACAAAGATGGATATAGAGTATCAAGAGGTGAGTGGGTACTACTATTTCATTGATCATGCAATACTCTTTTATGATTTCTCATATATGAACATCATCTTCTTCTTCTTATTTCTTGATGGCTAATTGATGATTAAATGAAATGAAATGATCAGTTTTTTTTTGTTTTTGTTTTTTTGGATGATAGGGGTACATTAGGATTTCAAGAGGAATTCAGCTATTTACTTGTAGGTAGTTTCCCTTTTCTTCTCCAAAGGCCCTTGTTTTTCTCTGCCATGGTTATGGCATGGAATGCAGTGCTTCCATGAAAGGTAAATTATAATGTGTCGTTAACATTTTGATGTTAAAAGAAGGTACGTATAATGTGTCGTTAACATTTTGATGCATTCATGAACGACTCCTTATCATTTTTGTCATTTAGTGGAAAAATAAGAAAGAGTCGTTAACATTTTTCTTTATTCATGAACGACACAACCAAATAGTCGTTATCTCTTACACCTTAGACGTCAACGATTTTTCATATAAAAATAACATGCATATGAAAAATCGTTAGGGTATATAACTATAGAGGTTGACGACCCTTATTTTTAGGAGAAGGGTAAAATTTTATTTTCCACTTTTTTTTGGAAGCCCCCTAAAAATGTTGGTGTGGGTATAAATTTTTTGAGGCCCCCAATTATTATTTCGGGCCCCTAATTTTTCATTGTATATTTGTAATGTTGTCTAATCCTTAATGGACCCCTGATGGACTTTGGATGGAGAGGGGTATTTTTATTGTAGGATAAGGGTAGTTGTATAGCCCGTCAGAATTGAGGGCAATTATATAATTCCCACTTGTTTTTTTCTACCTAGTATTCAGACACGACCTTGGTCTCGGAGACTTATTTTTGGTTTCTAGTCTTACCAATTAATTCGGCCCCGACTCCTAACCTAACCAAAATTTCCCTTATTTGATTAAATTTGCGAGCATTAAACTATTCCTAGGCTAGGAATTCAATGCCAGGAAGACCATTTCTATCGTCGAAAGCAAATTAAAAGGCCTCTTATTTATCAGCATCGGTAACATACCCGAAGAGGATCTTGTGGATCCAACCTTTTAACCTTGAGCTCATTAATATTCGGTTGTCCACAAGATGACTAAATTATTAAAGTAAGTATCAATTTGCTAAATATGTGCCAAAATTTTGGGATTACTCACTCACGGCCAATCTATGGCTACGGGTGATAGGCTAGTAGCTACACAGCAGAGAATTTAGGACCCAAAAAAGGTCATACATAGTTTAGCAATTATTATTGATGATACTATTACATTATTTTTTAATATTATGTATTTGAATTTCTTGTAGAACTAAGACATAAATTTCAAACTTTAAGCAACCACTTATGTACATAAGAACATGAAATTATTTAACAAGTGTTGTGAAGACCCTTGTGATAGCTCATGTAAGGGCTCATCTTATAGCTATTAGATATGACATCTCAGATAAGCACAGATCCCTGGATAAATTTTAGATAATAAAATTATTTATATTATTTTTTCTCTTTTATATATGTATATTTAAATTTATTTGTACTTTAGTCCCTCTAATAAAACAGAGATATAATTATTAGCCTGTGAAAAAGAAAATTTTATCTTTTTTTCTTTATGGTCTTACAACATGGAAGAAGACTTGCACTATTCTGATCATGATGGATTTGAAGTGATTGATCATGTGGAAGAATCGTATATCAATGGTATGTGTTGTATTTGTTTAGTCTTTAGATCAATGGTGTGTATTTTATTTCACGTCTATTCTTTATTTTTATTTTTTATTTTTAATAATAATAGAAAACTAATAAATTGATACCATTCATCACCTAATGTGCCTCAATAAAAAAATCACCTAATGAGTATATAGTAGTTATACATATAATGATGGCTACAATGGTAACTCAAAATTTTTTTTTTAATCTTTCAAATCATGTAGAAAAAGAATACAACGCTGATTACAATTGCAAGAGTTCTTTTACGATAGAAGAACATGATCAATACGATAACAAAATAGAGGAAGTTAATCACAAAAGCTTTTTGGAGAGTGAGATGAATGAATTTACACTATGTACAATATATACATCTTCGCAGTTGTATATATTAATTTTACACTATGTAAAATTATTTATATTATTTTTTCTCTTTTATATATGTATATTTAAATTTATTTGTACTTTAGTCCCTCTAATAAAACAGAGATATAATTATTAGCCCGTGAAAAATAAAATTTTATCTTTTTTTCTTTATGGTCTTACAACATGGAAGAAGACTTGCACTATTCTGATCATGATGGATTTGAAGTGATTGATCATGTGGAAGAATTGTATATCAATGGTATGTGTTGTATTTGTTTAGTCTTTAGATCAATGGTGTGTATTTTATTTCACGTCTATTCTTTTTTTTTTATTATTATTTTTTTAATAATAATATAAAACCAATAAACTGATACCATTCATCACCTAATGTGCCTCAATAAAAAAAATCACCTAATGAGTATATAGTAGTTATACATATAACGATGGCTACAATGGTAACTCAATTTTAATTTTTTTTTAATCTTTCAAATCATGTAGAAAAAGAATACAACGTTGATTACAATTGCAAGAGTTCTTTTCCGATAGAAGAACATGATCAGTACGATGACAAAATAGAGGAGGTTAATCACAAAAGCTTTTTGGAGAGTGAGATGAATGAATTTACACTATGTACAATATATACATCTTCGCAGTTGTGTTTTCAATATAGTACCACTTGAAAGATATGTTAGGAATGAAAGCATTTCAAGTCAATATTACTAACCTCAAGAGGAAGGATTATGTTGTCGTTGTAGTTCGCTTCTTCTTCACTTTCTTCAGGTCTTCGTAGTAATACTTGTATGTCTCAACATTCCTAGACTTTCTACTCTAACCTAAACGAAGTTGACTCTAGTATAAAATCAAACGACTTTAGATGAGTTTTGAGTCACTAAAATATGACAACCAAACTTGACATACCAACGCTTGGTGAGTTCAACCGAGCTATGCTGTAATAATCTCCCCCTTTGTCAATTTTAGTGAGAAAATTCTTTTTACATATGGATAAACAAATTACAAGAATTCATTTTACACACGCTTGATTCAAAGTTTCAACAACACAATAACCTGCATATATTCAATCAATAAATACCGTTGTTGACATTTGCATAACAAAGCTTATGCTCCCTGAAAAAGCAAGGGTCTAACAACCTCACCCAATATTTCGTTTAGGCAATATGTATGGACAAACTCCAATATAATTCTAAGAGAATCAACTAGACGGATACATGTGTATCTTCCTCTCTCGGGGAACTAGTGATCCTCAAGAAGGATTGAGGATAGAATTATAATTAATTAAGGAAGGAATACTGATTTTTAGACAGTATTCTTAGATAAGGAATATTCCTAGACAAGGTAATATTCCTAGATAAAGTAATATTCCTAGATAAGGAAATAGATTCCTATAAGGTTTGGGAAACCGTTAAAGCTATAAATAGAGATGTTTAGCTCATAGCTAAGACAATCTAGAGAATGAGGTTTGACACCTAGAAAAGGAGGTTGAACACACATACCTAGAAATAAGTTTGTGAGGTAATATTAATTATTGTAAAAGCAAGCTTAGCAAAACAGTTTAAGGTGCATCCACTGTTTAGAGAGATTATGAGTGTAACAAAAAGAAAATTGTAATAGTTTTCTTGTTCATAATCTAGAGAAGGTATATTTTCTTCGAATTACTACTTGTGTCTCTGTTTTATAAGTTTCTCATCTATTATTATTTTGAATTCCGCCTTTATAGTAATAGCTACCAAGTTAGAGATCAATACGTATCAATTTGGTATCAGAGAAAAGTTCGTTACTTTTAGGGAAGTTTCCTGTGGTTTATGGTCTTTACTAGATCTCTCTGCAAACAACTTGGTGAGTTACTCGAAAATCAAGAATACGTTAAAAGAACAAGAAAACCAAGGATGACAAAATCAGACGATGAGTCTAAGACTGATGAACCAAAAACTACCGACGATAAGGTGGTTATGTTAGAAAAAGAGATGAAGACGATTCAAACTACCCTGGACGAGTTGGTTGCTTGTATTCGTTCCAATACACCAAATCTGAAACTTACGAAAAAGAAATCTCCATCTTGAGGTTCAGAAGAAGAGGGTGAGGAGGGAGAATAAGAAAGTGAAGAGGAAGAAGAAGATGAGATTCATAAAGGCACAAAAGAAGAAAAAAAACCTCGTGGTAAGTTTATGAATCATGGTAAGAATCTAAAAATTGATTTCCATGTTGATATTCTACTTTATGATGGAAGTGTCGATGTAGAGAAATTAGATGATTGGATAAAGCATCTAGAGATGTACTTTTCTTTCTTTGAATATGGTTCGAAGGAGAAGATATCTTTTGCGGCATTGACGCTTTCAAAGCATGCTATAATATGGTGGAAAGCTTATCAAAGGCAATACCTAAGTAAGGGAGCATTATCGTGGAAGGGATTCAAGGAAGTTGTGAGGAAACAATTTTATCCGGTTGGATACCTTGAACAGAGATGGTTCAAGTGGTACGACTTGAAGCAATCCTACAACCAAACCGTGCAACAATATACTTCGAAATTTTAGAATCAAGCTATGGTTTTGGATTTAGACTTGCAAGATTATGCTATCTATATGAAGTATATTTTCGGGCTTCATGAGTATATACAGAATGAGTTGAAGATGTTTTCGGTGGATACTATCTCCGAAGCAAGCATAAAAGCTAATGTCATCGAAGGCAGGCTTAAGAAATATGATGTTGAGGGAAACACCAAGGGGAAGTCTAGAGGTTTCTTCGCTAAAGGAGATGAAAGGAGCAAAGAGGATATGAAGTCTAAAGACAAATATGGTTTGACTTGCACTCATTGCAAACAAACATGACATGTTATCGACAAGTGTTGGATGAAGTATCTATAGAAATCGAGGCCTGGCACGGGTCGAGAGCCGGTCTTTTCCGAGGGTCAGCATGGGCCTGGAGAGCTGTACTATAACGATCCTTAATTGTTATAGGGGTGATAGCCTATGTTCCCATACGTTTGTGGATGTTTGTTGGACAAGGTCGTACAGAGGTAGCTTCTCACTAGTTCGTTAGTATATTTATTATTATATGTGTATACCTCCATTTTAATCGCAGATTTGCTGGGACCCTTGGAAAGATTATTTAATTCGGCGTGATCAAAGAGTTATTCATGCCATGTCGTCTAGCATGCTTAGGTACTTGTTACGAGGCCCAGATTACTGTGCTTGGTATCTTGGTGACAGATTTGGGCGGAAAATTAGTCAACCAGACGCTACACCCCGTTTTCCTCCTCCTGACGATACATGTTTTCCTTATGCATTATTTAGAGATATGGATGAGATTTCACGCCAATTGCAACGTTCCTATGAAAATTCAGTTGATCGCGGAATGAATTTCGATTCATATTGGAGATTGGTTTATTTAGGGCCACCTCTTTCTATCCAAGTTTGCCGAGAGAATCTTGTAGTGGGTGATCCAGGTTTTTCCCCTCGTCTATTATTAATGGGATCTTCAAGCAATGCTCCTTCTCCACAAGTTCCATTAATGAGTCTCGGCCATCTTCTTCCAACATGGGACTTCCAAATACCTATCTTGGGAACTTCAAATGTGGTTCCAATTGAAGGTGGATCTTTTGACCGTGAAAACATTATTGGGTTACCTCTCCCGGACGATATTCCCGAGGTACCGCTGCTACTCTGCCCTTTTTTTCCTTAATGACTTAATACTTTTATTAACTCATTTCTCGTTTTAGGCTTCCAGACCTCTTCAAGAATACTTGCTCCGCTTGGTGGATAGTCGTGAGCGCCAATTAAAGTCGGTGGTGAATGAGATTTACGGGATCATGTTGAGGCATGATGAAATCAATAGAGAATCCCTGGGGAGGCAGGCACGTATTGATACTATTTCTGAAGAATTGTCCATGCTTCGACTTCTTTACGAGGTAGACTGTATTTTTTTTTCTGATACATGGAAAAGGAGCTAGCGGATCGGATGAATGACCCTAATGATTTGGAGAAACCCAACAGGTCATGGACTTCATTTTGGTTTGCCCGAAAAGTAGTTTGATGGAGTCCTAATCTTCTGCTTTATATACTTCGTCTTCTTCTTCCTCGACCATCAGCTTCTTCTTCTTTGGTTTATCATCAGATCATTTTTTTTTGATCTGATCATGTATCCATCAGATGAGTAAGTGTTCATGCCTTTCATGGTTGTAGACGAAGATCTTTTATCCTTCATTTGTGAATAAAATGTTTTCTTCTGGTGGTTGTCTTGTCTTTGGTTTGGTTTGGCTTGCACCGACTTTGCAGATCGCTTACTCCGGTGGAAAGATCTTAACTCAGATAACTTGTTGTTAACGAAAGCAAAAGCATGATTAGAACATGATTAGACTCAAAATAATAATCAAAAGCTTTTGCCTCAATTGCCTATTTGGTATGTGCATAGCACAGTATCATCCTAATGCTTTCATCATCATCATTTTTTTTTTGAAAACAAAACCTTTGAAATATGTTTTTTTTTTTGTAATGGCAAAACTTATATAAAAAACACACACACTCTTCTTCTTTTTTTTTTGAAAATAAATTGATAAAGTAGAAAACGATGATAAGTGCTGACAAACCAGTTTATCTTTTGAGGTGGTGCATAGATTAGGTATGCTAGAATGTTGCCTTTGATTAGGCATAATACCTCTTGAGTTGATCTGCATTCGTGGGCCTTGGAAGTTCTTCTCCATCTAGGTCCATTAATTGTACTGCCATTCCCTGAAAAATCTGTTTGACAATGAACGGACCTTCCCATTTTGGTTTGAATTTGCCCCTTGGGTCGGTATGCTTGACTGGACGAATTTCCTTGAGCACGAGATCTCCTTCGTTGAAGTTGCATGGTCGCACGTGTTTGTTGAAACCATCAATGCTTTGGTGTCGGAAGGAGTTCTAACGTCCTCTGCTGCTTCATTGGGAAAATCCTCTTCATTTTCAGAGATACTTAAAAAATCATTGAGTTGAGCTTCTAGTTTGAATAAAGCTTTCTCAAATCTTTTTAACTTATCCTTATAAGATATTACTTTCTTCATGTTCAGGAAAGCTTGTGTCACCATGAATTTTTTTTAGGAACGTCATCCTTGTTAAAAGACCTCTTCATTCTTGAGGACTTGATTCATTTGCGGAAATACACTTTAACAGAAGTGGTAGCATCTTTTCCGGTAACACTTTTAGTTGTACGAGCCATAAGCTTCGATGGTACCTGAAATATAAACCTTTCTCAAATAAATATTAGTAAAAAAACATTTCCCTTTTAATCATTTTTCAAGTCGAATCTCTTATTTATTCCCCAGTAAAGTCGCCACTGTAGAAATCGAGGCCTGGCACACGGGTCGAGAGCCGGTCTTTTCCGAGGGTCAGCACGGGCCTGGAGAGCCGGACAATTACGATCCCTAATTGTTATAGGGGTGATATCATATGTGCCCATCCGTTCGTGGATGTTTGTCGCACAAGGTCGTACAGAGGTAGCTTCTCACTAGTTCGTTAGTAAGGGAGCTAACTCTGCAAGGGAAAGAGATGATTTGAAGTCGCTACCTGACTAAGGGGAGTCGGGACCCTTTAACTAGTTTGAATTCTTTTGAGAAAAGCAAAACCTAGTTATGATTTTCATGTTTATGGTCCGCTATCAGAGAGTCTGGGTAAGGAGATTCTAGTACGGGATGGGAAGGTGTTAGGCACCCATCAACCGCCCAATCGTAAGATTGGCCTCTACTTCATGATTAAAGGGGAAAATGTTTATAATTTATTAAGAATAGATTTTCATGCATGAGCTATTTAGAAAAGAGACATAGTTAGAAGTTGGGTGGAACTTCGACTATGGAGATGTGGTTTCTTTCTTTTATGGTGGTTTTTTCTTTTGTGGTGGTTTGGGTGGAAACCTTGGTTTTTTGATCCTTTCGTTGTGGTTTGGGTGGAAACCTTGTTTTGTGGTTTGGGTGAAAACCTTGTTTTGTGGTGGTTTTGGGTGGAAAACCGTGTTTTTGTTGTGGTTTGGGTTTTTGATGGTGTTGTTTTGGTGGTTTGGGTGGAAACCTTGTTTTGTGGTGGTTTTGGGTGGAAAACCTTGTTTTGTGGTGGTTTTGGGTGGAAAACCTTGTTTGGTGGTTTGGGTGGAAACCTTGGTTTTTTTTTAGAAGAAATTTGGATGAAATTTCAAAATTAAACAATTAACCTGCAGATTAGCTCAATAAAAATATAATTAATGTAAACCTTATTTTTTTTGACAATGGGTCTAATGTGGGAGGGAATTCCGCTTTATACCCACACTTTGATTTATCCCACTTGAAAAATTAATTATAAAACACAATTTTTTATGTAACGCAAAGAGCATTCGCGGTGTTACTACGAAATGGAAAACCATTATGTTCCCGTATGACTACATAATTTACCGAAGAGATAGGCAATTAATATACCTGAAATATAATATTGAACTTTGAAAGGATTATTATGACGATTGCTTGCTTGCGTTAAGTATGCAGAAAGTAGTTAAAATACTAGTAATTTAATGCTAATCTTTTAAAAACTTAAAGACTATACTTGATTTAGTATTTCTATTTTTTGAGTTTTTCTCGATTTGAACTATGAATACACAAGACAATAATAACTATTGTGTAGGAAGAAAATTTGATTTCTCTTTTATTAAATGACAAAATACATGGAGACTTGAAACATGTGAGAAGAAATATTTTCTATTTGAGACAATAATTCTTCTTGGTTTGGGTGGAAACCAGGATTTTTTTGATTGTGTTTACATGAAGAGAATAAGGATAATTTATTTGGTGTAATTGGTTGTGATTATTTGTTGTAGAATCAGATTTTTCTTTGGTGGTGGTTTGGGTGGAAACCTTTTTTTTTTTGTTCTTGATTGGTGTAACTCTCTTGGTTTTTTTTTTTTGATTGTTTTTTTTGTGTGGGTTTTTTAGTGTAACTCCCTTAGGATTTCTTGGTTGTTTCTCCCTTAGGATTGCTTGGTGTATCCTTTGTGATTTTTTATTGTTTTTGGTGTAACTCCCTTTGGATTTCTTGGTGTTTGATGGTTTGGGTGGAAACCTTTTTTTGTGCTAACTCCCTTGGGTTCTCTTGTTGGTTTTTTGATGGTTATAAGGTATGCCTTATATAGTTGAAGAAAGGTAGGCAGTAGGTGGAGGAATTGGTGAAAAGGAATAGTGGAGAACAAAGAAAATTAGGATTTTTTTTTTATTATGCCTTATTTAGTTGAAATAAGGTAGAGAGTGGGTAGAGGAGTTGGTGAAAAGGAATAGTGGAGAACAAAGAAAATTAGGATTTTTCTTTTCCTTTTTTTTTTTATGCCTTATTTAGTTGAAATAAGGTAGAGAGTAGGTGGAGGAATTGGTGAAAAGGAATAGTGGAGAACAAAGAAAATTAGGATTTTTCTTTTCCTCTTTTTTTTTATGCCTTATTTAGTTGAAATAAGGTAGAGAGTAGGTGGAGGAATTGGTGAATAGGGATAGTGGAGAACAAAGAAAATTAGGATTTTTCTTTTCCTCTTTTTTTTGACTTTCCTATTATGTAATCACCAGCTCGTACAGCCGGACATAATTGGAGTTGGTATGTAGAAGAAATTAAAGAAGAAGAAAGATGAGAGGAGAAGACGGGACTTAAGTTCCCATTTTATTTCTTATTTCTCTCTGTTTTCATTTCTCTATGTACTCTATTACAAGGTACAAAATAGGCAGGCTATTTATAGTCTCCACCATGAAGTCGGTACAATGGAAACTTCATGAAAGTAGAGTAGATAAACATGTTATCTAATGGGATGTTTATCTAAAACTTTTGTTGTAGTTTGTGCGGTTGGTAAAATGGTGGGCCATTAAAATGTGATGTGTTCACATAACACTCCCCCTTGGACCACCATTTCGAAATATTGTCTTGTTAAAACCTTGCCAGAAAAATCCGACTGCTATAAATACTGGCCAAAGAAAAAGAGTAAAACTCTTGGAGCTTTAAAGTGATGATGGTTGTCACGAATTTTCTCCCGTCACCGAAACCGTTTCAGCAAAAACCTTTTTGGAAAAATCTGAACTTGGAGTGAGATTGGTCACCGCCATGAAATGCTTCCTCTGTCAAAGTTGCGTCAGGAAAACCATTTAGGACAAAAAAAAACCCTGAGCTTACAATGAGGATGGTTCGCCGCCACATGATATTTTCTTTGACAAAATTTCGCCAGGAAATACTTCTTCCGTTAAATTGCATTAGGAAAACCACTTGGGACAAAACCTACACGCATGCGTCAGGAAAACCGCTTGGGACAAAACCTGAACGCCTGCTCCAGGAAAACTGCTTGGGGAAAAACCAGAGCGCCTGCGCCTGGAAAACCACTTAGGACAAAACCAGAGCGCCTAAAGTAATAATGCTGACGTCGATGCTAATGTTGCCTCGTTAAAAACCTCGTTTGGAAAACCACGTGGGACAAAACCTGACCAAAGGAAAAGAGTATAACGGACGTCGCCCGATAATGGTGTTGGACACGCATATGCTGCCTCGTTAAAACCTTGACAAGGAAAAAGAGTACAGCAAGTTTAAGTCCACCCAATGATTCTACGAGTTTACTCCCCCTGAAGCATGACATCTTAAAGCGGTTGGTGGTGCAACTATTATATGGCCTTCAGAAAACTGCTTTACTATTTGCAGTTTATGGAGGATTGACTGCAGGTCTTGCGCCGAGTGCACCACTAACAATGTACACTTCGCATTTAGATCCTCCATCCGTTGCACACCAAATTCGGTTTTCCGCTTTATCTTCAGGTATAATAATGAAAGGCCTTTTGTAAACTCATAAATACCGTAGAATCAATTTCAGCCCCTAAAAGTGTAAGCTGCAAAACAAAAATTAGAACACAACAAGATAATGCATGCATTATATTCGTATATGGTACTTCTGGATCATAAAGTATCATTTATACGTACGTATCAGATAGATCGATCACTTCCCTCTTTTCGGGAATCACATAGTAATATTGATAATTTAGTAACACAACAAGTATCATGAGTATCGAAATTGGATACTCTAGTCTATACATACAGGCTATGCTAGCATGATCTCGAACTTCAGGTCGAGCAATTGTTTCACTTTTCAATGAGATCTCATAGTTTAGTTCATGCGTGGATTTTAGCGCTATTAAGGGCTCTTTAAGAAGCCAAAAAATGATATCATCAATCCATTCGGATTTTAACCTTATACCAAGAACATAAAACACATATAAGGATTGTTCACGAATTTCTCCTATGTGGTGATAATGACTTATTTCAAGCCTGACATAGTTCACAAGGTCAGGTGGCTGCCTAATTCAGAAACTCGAGTCCTTCAGGGATTCATTACAATCACCAACTAAATGAAATATGAGTCCTTCATGCACTACCATGCTAAAGTGCATCAATTGTAGGAGAATATTTTAGAACAAATCCTGGGGTTCGGCAGGAAACCCTCAATCGCGCTTAAAGCGATATTACTACTCTCTTTGCGCTTTATCTCAAACACCAACCTGTAACATTCAGGCCTCACAATTTTATGGTGTGAGTCGGATCCAATCTTTTGCGCTTTTCGAGAGATTTCATCCGCTATCTCAGTTATAGAGGAGCAAATTATATGCCTACCAATCACAATGTCGATGTTCCTCTGCAAAGGGGTACATAACCACTAATGTAAATAGATAATCGACAATCATATAGATTCCACAGTTCTCTAGTGCATGCACATTCAATAAAAGTTTCATAGATTGGTACCAGCGCCACTTCAGGGGCATTATCATCTCCTCATTTTCAATAAGGAGTTTCAAACTTAGAGAATATGGATCATATCCTGATAGTCTCCTTTTGAGAGCACTACATATTGTAAAATGATTGGATTTTCTTTTAAGAGTCATATATGAGGTAGTTATTCAGGCCTCAAGCGTGTTTTAACACACGACTTGGTCATTGCGAGATGCATGATTTAACCTGCTGTGACAACTTCCCTTGTCTGCATCCTTAAGCAAGTGACCAATAAAATTTTCCCAGAGCCGCTGCAGTTATTTGTTTTGTCATGAGTAATCTTCAACACCTCAATTATATCCAATATCCTGGTGTGAGAAAACAAATGAGATGTTTCACGCCAAGTTTAGTGGCAGCCAAACTTTTTTTGATCAGGATAAAACTTAACCAGATAACCTATTTAAATGTCGACATTGCTTCCCGCAACCATTAGGTGGTGACTGTCTTATCCATGACTTCAAAAGAAAATATTTAAATTTGTCGACATAATACACGCCATCTACAGACGGCATTCTTTCTCCCCCTGATTAAGGCGGGAAAAAACTTTTTAGGTTATCAACCTTACTCACGCCAACTTCTGGTGGCGTGTTGTCATGCCAACTTCTGGTGGCATCTTAGTCTTCCTGATCATGGCGAAAAATATTATTATCTCATTTCTGGAAACTTCTGGTTCCATGCCTGATTTTCAAAGGCAATTTAATCATGATAGTTTTGGGTTTTCATTTAATCACACAAAGAGTACCCAAAAATAGTTGCAGGCTCTACAAGAGATGAGACATTTCTCTCCGTTCAATGTAACGGCTTATTTCCTCCCCCTAACGACGGGAATATAGTCCCATCTTCAATAATACATTACTACTAGTGGTTTTTAAATGTTTATGAACTGATACCAATATATATAGTTCGGTGACGCCATGGACCAAACACGTAACCTTAAGATGTAAGTTTGATTCTCAAATTAAATATTGATGGTAAACAGTTGGTCGAGCAATCAATCAAAGATGCTTAAATAAAGCACTCAACTAGACCGAGTTGGGTACGCACATGTGAAATTTAGTGCTCGACATGATACAAACTGAGGCAAAGCATCAAAAGCCTATAAATTTACCACCAAAATAAATGGACTTAATTGGAAAGTCCAAAACTGGATACCCAACCACAAGATTTGCACAAACGGTTTGGCAAAATCTAACATTACGTGTTAATATAACAAGAGACCATCTAGTAGATGCGTCTATCAATACAGTAGAGTATTGAAATAATTATTCATATTGCAGGGTGACTAGGTCCTGCAATTGCCACCTTGAAACCTTTATTCAATGTTGGTGATTCAGTGACAGGTTACCATAATGCTAATGTTAATGTAATTTAACAACCAATTGTCTCAAGGGCCAACAAAACAATTTACATCCTCATATAACAGAAGCTTCAGGTTCTGTAAAGGATGTCTATGAGCATTTTAAACTTTCTACTCATCTTGGTAGAACTTTGGTGTCCATATTGATCATGCCTAAGCATGAAAAATCGAGGTCATTAAACTTCTGGCTAATGACAACATGAAATTCGACTGTTCGAATTTTCCACCATAAAAGAGAGCCTTACGCTTCTTTACAACATGCTTCTAGCACAAAAACAAATGAAGTAACAAAATACTCCATAAAAATGCTCATTTATCGTTTTAAGGTGGTAACGCCATATATTAAACACTCAACAGATTCTTCAAGAATCTGGAAATATAAGGCAAATATTACACCACCAGATAAAATGATACACGCTCTTCCGGAACCGTCTATCATATTATTTGAACCAGAAAATGGTATTTCACATTTCCCCAAAACCTGTTACAAAATTGGTTCGAAAATTTGTGTTTGTTCAAGTATCTGTGAGACAAATATCTCCATCATCCATATCTTTACTGGATAGATTACTTCTGGAATCCATATCCTTTGGCAAAGATAGACGAGAGAAAAATAGTAGGGTTATCAACAAAAACATTTGGTAACCATGGGCTACTTCAAGAACCCAAAATTTTGCGGCTAATTCCTGGAATCCAACTAATTCGATAGACAGCTTCTGGAGTTTATTTTATGGATTACTGCTGGAACCCATAAATTTGGATTGCTACAAGAAGGCACGAAATATATGTTGGACTACTTCTGGAGTCGACAACATCTCATGGATTACTTATGGAATCCATTACTTACAAAAATAAGTAAATAAAATAAACAAAACTTAAGACAAAAGGAAAACATCAAAATACATATGGTACTAATACAATATCAACAAATCTCCAATTTCGTCACCTTCGGGGTCAACGAAATATTAATTTACAAGTGGGAAAATTGATACATTTTGGCAGAATTTCCCCAATATCAACTGCGGGTTACTTCAGGGACCGCTGATAGGGTCCGGCTAGCACTTTGTGATGGGTCACTTATGGGACCAACGGGCTAGCGGAGCACACATTTTGTACCCATATTATGCCACACGACGTTTCATCTTCTGGTGGAATTATTTCAAAATTTTCTGGAGATTACTAAAGCCGAGAAAACCAAATTTATGCTATCCTCCAGGGATGCGATAATTTCTCGCTTTACCGGTATTAAAACCGTTAGTACCATAAAATAATAAAGCGGAAAATTACTAAAGTTTATGGAGTCGCGGTTCTCACCTTCCTGCACTTACCCAAAAACACATGTACCCCCAATCATGGATACATTAGTTTAGCTGACGTAGTACCACAAAATAGTATCGCACACTTGGAGCTGGGAAAATGTTATTGCCCTCTCAAAGTTTGTCGTCCACTAACCGTTACAAAAGGACCTTTTCTTCTTACACTCAACTTATACCTCACTTTAATTATCACCTTACCACTAGCTTTGCTTTCACTTGATTACACTTAATTGATGAACTTGTATGGAGATTCCCAATTTGGTTTGAAAAATTTTCTGTCCAAGCAATAGTAGCAGCCAAGTATCAGTTAGCCGAAAAACATATGAAACCAAAGTATATGAAAATTACTAATCATCAAGAATAAAATTATGGAGTAAGAAGGGAATGTTTGGTTCATCTCTATATCGTTTCATCCATCGCCCAACTTCTTATAATGATTAATAGCAAATGGTTTTGACACGGTCGATGTCTACTGAAACACTTCCACAGGAAAAACTTCCGATATGAGAAATCTGGACGAATTCGATAAATTAGGATGAGTGATTTCGTGCTGATAACGTGTTATGTAATCACCAGCTCATACAGCCGGACATAATTAGAGTTGGTATGTAGAAGAAATTAAAGAAGAAGAAAGATGAGAGGAGAAGAAGGGACTTAAGTTCCCATTTTATTTCTTATTTTTCTCTGTTTTCATTTCTCTATGTACTCTCTTACAAGGTACAAAATAGGCAGGCTATTTATAGTCTCCACCATGAAGTCGTTACAATGGAAACTTCATGAAAGTAGAGTAGATAAACATGTTATCTAATGGGATGTTTATCTAAAACTTTTTTTGTAGTTTGTGCGGTTGGTAAAATGGTGGGCCATTAGAATGTGATGTGTTCACACAACACTCCCCCTTGGACCACCGTTTCGATGTTTGAACCACTATTACTAGATAATGATGGAGATGACAAGATAATCTTGCCACATGTGGAAGATTTGTGGTTTGATAGAGAAGAACCACTCGAAGAGGATTGCATTACGGAGTTAAGAAAGACTAAGACAAGACAAGAAGATAAAGACGCTTTTCTAATTGGAAGTTGAAGTCAAGTTCCCGGCAAGAAGAGATGGTTCAACATGGAGAAAGGAACTCTCGGGTTCCCTAACCTCCAAATCTAACTTTCACAAGAGTTCAAGTTCTTGAGTGGGGGCGCATGATACATGTGTATCTTCCTCTCTCCGGGAACTAGTGATCCTCAAGAAGGATTGAGGATAGAATTATAATTAATTAAGGAATACTGATTTTTAGACAGTATTCTTAGATAAGGAATATTCCTAGACAAGGTAATATTCCTAGATAAGGTAATATTCCTAGATAAGAAAATATACCTAGATACGGAAATAGATTCCTATAAGGTTTGGGAAACCGTTAAAGCTATAAATAGAGATGTTTAGATCATAGCTAAGACAATCTAGAGAGTGAAGTTTGACACCTAGAAAAGGAGGTTGAACACACATACCTAGAGATAAGTTTGTGAGGAAATATTAATTATTGTAAAAACAGGCTTAGCAAATAGTTTAAGGTTATTTACCTAGAGAGATTGTGAGCGTAACAAAGAGAGAATTGTAATAGTTTTCTTGTTCATAATTTAGAGAAGATATATTTCTTCGGAACTGGTTTCTAGTGTGTTCTGTTTTCTAGTTTTCGTATATTATTATTCTGAATTACGCTTCTATAATAATAATCACCAAGGTACAGAGATCAACATGCATCATAGACAGTCAGACTCAATCAATTGAAATATATCCAAGAGTTGTATCTCTGTTGCACAATGTAATCAGCAAATCAAACAGATAGAATTTGTGAGCCTGATTATTATGTGAAAAAACTTGAATAGTACCAAAGACCAATGTTCAAGTGTCAATCAATTTATATCAACAACCAAAGGTTGGATTATCAAATTGATTGAACTACGCACAATCTGTGATATTTCAGTTATATAAAAAAATATAATGCGAAAAATAAATAACACAAACACCAGATATTTTGTTAACGAGAAAATCGCAAATGCAGAAAAATCACGGGACCTAGTCCATATTTGAACACCACACTGTATTAAGCCGCTACAGACACTAGCCTACTCCAAGTTAACTTAGGACTGGAATGTAGTTGAGCCCTAACCAGTCTCACACTGATTAAGGTACATTCTCATTCCTTACGCCTCTGAATCCCAGCAGGACTCTACGCACTTTATTCCCTTAGTTGATCTCACCCACAACTAAGAGTTGCTACGAACCAAAGTCGAAGACTTGATAAACCAATCTGTCTCACACAGAAAATTCTATTGGATAGATAAATATGTATCCACATAAATACCTATGAGTTTTTGTTCCGTATTTTGATAAATCAAGGTGAACAAGAACCAATTGATACACCGGACTTATATTCCCGAAGAACAACCTAGTAATATCAATCACCTCACAATAATCTTAATCGTATGGTAGCGAAACAAGATATTTTGGAATCACAAACGATGAGACGAAGATGTTTGTGACTACTTTTTATCTTGCCTATCGGAGATTAAATCTCGAGAAAATCTTAGAGAAGATAATATTCAATCACGATAGAAAACAACAAGATCAGAACACGCAACTACAAAGAAAATAGTTGGGTCTGGCTTCAATATCCCAATGAAGTCTTTAATTCGTTAACCTATGATGGTTTCAGAAAAACCTAGGTTAAAGGAGAATCGGCTCTAGTCGCAACTAGTATCATACAATAGGTGTGGGGATTAGGTTTCCCAGTTGCTAGAGTTCTCCCTTATATAGTCTTCAAATCATGGCTTGCAATTAATGTTACCTTGGCAACAAAGCATTCAATATTCACCGATATATGAAAACTTAATTAGACTCAAGTTAATATCTTTCAACAGTTAGATCGAACTTAGCTTGTTACACACAAATGAAAAGTGACTTCATTTAGATATGGATAACCGTACCTAAGCGTGTACACCTTATTGTCTCAGTAATAGTTAACCAAAGTTATCCATATGAACAATTTCATATCAACCTTGTTCATCTTAACACAACTAGTTCAAATGACTCAAATGAAACTAGTTCTAGAGTTTTATAATTATTTATATTCTCATAGAAGTATACAAGACGCAATTGAAGAAAAATCGATTTACATTCACTCGAATCAATTCATGAACATTATAGCCATGGTTTGCAAAATATTGCATCCCTTATTATATAAATATACTAGATCTTAACACGTGCCATAACGGCACGGGATGTTTTGTCTCTAATACGATATTGTTCACATTCCTCTTGCTTCATTTTATTCGTGAGTAATTATTTTGATATTCAAATAGGTTTTGGGAAACAAAATGGGTTACCTGATCTTTTTATTTTTTACTTAAGCATGTTATTCCAATTTATTATCTGGATTTTAGTAATAATGTTGTGCCAACATGAAAATAAAATAAAAAATACAGTAAATAAAAAAATTCCCCATTTATTGTTCTATCATACCATAATTTCAAACTTCAAAAAGAATATTTCATCTAACAGTACATATACCTAAACTGCCAATCCAACTCCATGATGTTTATGAATACATTTGTTCAGAAATTATTGATAACTAAGGCTCTAAGGAGTGAAGCAAAAACCCATAATATTTTCCCTACTATAGATAAACACTATTTATTTATTTTTTGCAAATGTGAGAGTTATAAAAATGAAGAACCCTTGGCTATTGGAAGGATGAGATATACACATGTGAGTTGAAAAAATAAACTTATAATAGTAAATCAAAACATGTGTAAGATTCTTTCTCAATCATATTGATAACATAAAATTGAAGAAATTCGTGGATAAAAAGATTTCACACCAACTATGCTAAGTAGTGCATGAATGACGTTCTCACGTCTAGTGTTACTCAAGTAATTTGGAGCTTTAAAGAGCATAGTCATATTGATATTTGTATCTACATAAATTCAACTAACCTTCCGAAGAAAAATTATTAGTTTCAAGGTAGAGCCGACACAAACTTCTGTCGCCTTCAATGTAAACAACACACATTGGGTTTAACCGGCCTTGAGATTAAACAAATACCCCAACATTAGTCAAATAATGTCTACAAATACGGGATCAAAACAAAGTGCTAAGGGGTAAAATGAGAGACTAACATCAGTTCTACAAAGAAAATACCCGATATATATCAAAGTTCGTTAACCAAACATGTATTCAAATTAAAAAGTCATCAACTTAACACAAAAATGTAAAAGAACCCAAGTTAAATCAATACTTGAATAAACAAAACTTATAAGAGAATTTTGTAATTATTAAATACATTTAAAATCACTATTAGAGATTTAATTGCATGCCTCGTTAAAAACTACGGTATGACGAAATCACCAGATTAATCTGTAGAAATTTCACTGGATATGTAGCAATTCAGAGAAGTTTACACTGGTGGTGATGCATTCCATCTAAGTGTTGTTCTATTGATTATTTTTTTAGAAGGTTTCGGTTTTCATTGGAGAAACCGAGCGGGAGCGTTTCATTATATTCACATTATCATTCAGAAATCCAAGACCAACTCGCCCTCTGCTTACGGGATCTCAATACAACCTTAGATTTATCTATTGGACGGAGAAACCTTAATACTAAATATGTAGTTTTTAGTGTTATTTATTATATAACGTGACATCCAAATGTTTTTTTATTCTTCTTAATTTTCATGTATTTTAACCGAGTTTATATTAGCATTAAGACGATCAACCACATTTCTAATTTATAGTGTTATCCTTTTGTAGCAGCACATAATTAACATAGTCAATTACTACTCATCAAAACAGGCCAGTACCACAAACCACCAGATATCACTTCTTTCTCCACCACCACCATTTTCCATCCCTCATAGAATATTGGGCACACTTATAACTTTTAATCCCACACGTCATGTATAAAGTTTAGATTTAACAAACTTAGGTCGTCAATTAATTTATTCAACTATATGTTTTTTGTTAATACTGAAAATCATGCGTATGAACGGTTACCAAAGATAGCAGTGGTACCAAAAACAACCATTTTGTCTTATATGATTTGGTATCATCCCAAAAGTATTTGTTATCCGTCTTTTTTTATCGTGTCAAAAACAACCAACTATACTTTTCACAATACAATGTTACCCGTCATGTAAAAAAATTTATTATTTTTGATTCAAAAAGAAAAAACCAATACCACCGCCATTAAAACCATCCAGCGCCACTATTTCTTCCACCAAAACTAATGTTATCGCCTCCACCACTTAGTAACACCTTCCACTGCTTCCACCACTTACTTCTTCCTCTACTACCACCACCACCACTAATATCTATTGAAATAATTTTTGTCAAAATTATTATTTATTGATGGAGATATGTATTAATATTAATTAAGGGATATTTATGATGTAAAATTAATAAATCATCTATCATGAGAAATTAATGAGACATCAATTAATAAAACACTTATACTAATTAATATTTAAGTTGAACAAACCATAATCATAGATTTATCTTCTCTCTAGACAAATCACTTATACTAATTAATAAATCACTTATACTAATTAATATTTAAGTTGAACAAACAACCACTGTTGATTTGTCTTTTCTATCAATTCCAACCAAAGTGGAACAATGGTTAGAGATCACTCTTATGACACAATAGGTCATGAGTTCGAACCTCCCCGTTATAATTTTTGAAATTCCATATCTTGACTTGAGTATTCATTTTTAATTCATAATATTGGAATGAACACCACGTGTGCGACTTGTAGGGTGTGGCACAAAGAACCACAGCCTTTGATTTATCTTTGCCAAGGATAAATCCTTACCACCACTCAGATAGGCAAAGTTAGCTAAACTCTGCTTTATACTATTGATGATTAGTTCATGACCAAACCGATTTTAGAACATAACCTACTCAAGTATGCAAACGGGTATGCATACCTAAGTGGTCGGACTTAGTTTGGGTTCGCCAGTATGCGAACGGGTACGCATACCTTCCAAACTCAGTTGAATTTCCGGACGTGAACTTACGCCAGTACGCATACGGGTATGCACACTAAGTTCTCGGACTTTCATTAAACCAACCAGTACGCATACGGGTATGCATACCATGGTTCCCGGACATGGAATAACTTTCAATAGTTAGCATACAAGTACGCATATTGTGTCATATCCAATCATGGTTAATTGTTCTAAACTCCCATTTTAATCATAGAAACATTATTAGAAGATGACAATAGATATCTCACGCAAACTAATAGCTTTAACGCAATTTCCAAGTGATCAATAGATCAATACGAAATATTCTGAGTCTATATCAAATGACTGTCTCACACAAATCATGTAAGATGTTACCAGGCAATTTTCACATGATCATCTTTTGACTTTAGTCAATAATATATATATAAGATGAATTTGGTTAAAGCGAAAGCATACCAACACATATTTTGAGAAATATGTAAGCGAGTTAAACTCAGATCGAAATATCAAATGTGTATAATCTATGTCTATATATCTATACGACTTTTGTCTCAAATAAGAGATAGAGTAGATAGACTTTTGAGTTATAGATGAGTTCAAGTCTCCACATACCTTTTGTTGATGAAGTTCTATAAGTCCCCCTTAGTAGTTCTTCATCTTCAATCGATGAACGCCATGAATTCTAATGATCAACTACACTTTCTATCCTAATCCGAGACTTAGCTATAAGTATACTAGAAATCAAGACTTATAGTTTTGGCAACTAAACTTGACAAACAAGCTTGCGATAGCAACGCTTGCGAGTTCGACCAAGCAGTGCTCTAACAGTCTCCCCCTTTGTCAATTTTAGTGACAAAACTATAAATATATATGGATTACAAAATAAATAAACTTTGTAGCTTCTCATCCAAATGCTTGATCTCATTGGTTCTTCAACATTACTCGAAATCTTTGTCACTTCCAAGTACTCCAGTGATTCTGAACGTGTTCAACTCAACATCATAGTTGTCGAAGATCCGTAGCTATAAAAGTGAGAAAACATTAGCTCTCAATCATTGTTATACAGTGTCATAGTATCATTACACTGCATCAAAGTCCAATTGTATCATAACTTTGACAACAATACTATGGTGATATGTATCACTCCCCCTTAGTCAATACTTAATCTCACAATGAAAACCACTCCTCCTTACATAATGATCTGTAAACCATATGTATTTGTAATATGAACTACACATTAATTCTCCCCATTTTTATTAATATAAATTGGAAATGGTACGAAAAATAGTAGGATCATAATGAAATTATCATAAAGAAACTACATGACTAAAAGAGAACATATCAACTTTGTTTCGATGATTTCACATAGTCGAAACTTAGTGTATTCATCAAGGAGTTTATAAAGATATAAGAAAACTCCTACAATATTCCACAGCCGCACTCCCCACAAAGATTTGGCAATTAAGCACAAGTTCAATTAAGAACTCTCCTCCATAAAATGTCATTCCCGAGAGAACAACAAGAGCGACCTTACTTTTACAAGAAAAGAATGATTTCTTTGGACATTAACAAATCACTTGAAACATGAATTTGTATCCAGAAAAATCAATTAAATTAACCAAAAGAGAACCCATGATTAATTTAATCGAAAATGCTCAACATAAGAGAACTTACGGAGCCGCACAGTATTTTCACATAGAAGTGGATCAGGGAAAGATCAATATTGTGGAATATTAAAAGATTCATTCTATTTTCATCAATATTTGCATAATGATATCATAGACTTAATCTTTGTTATCAAAAGTGAATTCTATTTCCATCAATATTTGCATAATGACATATAATAGACTTACCTTTTGACATATATTCAGCCAAACTTCTTATGGATTTAACACATTTAGTAGTTTAATTGAAAGATAAAATCATTCAAGGCTAAAATACCATTAAAATTATTACAACCATTCAAAATAACAATTTTAATAAGTTCAACATAAGAAGTTCAAGATAAATAACATAAGAACGAGTTTGAACTTGACATAACAATATGAAGAAGAAAAAAAGACACTAATCCATATCGCGATAAAAATCCTCAACAATCTTAGATATTGGCTTTGCTAAGTCTTGATGAACCATCACAGCATAAGCCAAATGTTTCTCCAAGCACTAATTCCTTTGAATAAGAAGAGTAACTTCAGGATTGAAAGGTTTGTTCATTTTGTTAATGTCTGTATGGGGTTTTTTCCTTTGAGAAACCATGTGAATAATTTTTCAAACAATTAATCTACATAAATCAACCACTTCACCGGAAACAAGATGGTAAACCAACTCAGCCAGAGTTTTTCTCCAGAGATTTTTGTCGAGCGTACTGGGAATTAAGTTAGACATAACCAGCTTACCAAAAATCTTCAAATGAAAGCTTATATTGTCCACAGGGAATTTGCTTTCTATCCATGGCACATTCTTTCCTTGGAGCAGTTCAGACAACCGATTCTTATTTGGTCTTTGACCTTATGGTTGAGGAACACCAAAATAATGATGCAAAGGAAAGTTTAATTACTCGGCTATAACACCACGGTTAACCTCAAACAATGTTCCTTTGACCATAGTCTTGAAACAACAATTGGTATTATTGGGAGCATGAAGATTAACATAAAATTCACAGGTCATCTCAGGATATGATTCTCCCAAACCCTTATGAATATCACCCTAACCAAACTGGTTCATAAACGAGTGAAATTACGGTTCTTGAAGCGACCGATCATATGACCTTTCCATGACAAAATGGCCACTATATAATTTATTATATTTATCCCTGTCATAAATGTTGACAAAACTAATCTGACGACTAGCATCAAAGTAAGGTTGCTGAACGTCTACACAAAAATCATCATCAAGATATTCATTATGACTATCAAACACCCTCCTATTTGAACTAGTATTAGCACTCGAACTCTCACCACGATTCAATCTTTTCCTAGAGGCTATTGAAACAAAGGAAAGTCCAAAGATTGATAAAGAACTTACCAAGAACGTGAACTATCGTTAATGGTGAAGCTCTAGAACTAGAGAGAATGAAGAAATAACGACAATCCCAATGAATGATTTCATGTTGCAAATACAAGGATACCAAGAACACCTAAAAAGATTGAAAAAAAAAGGTTATAATAATTGAGAGTTTACAAAATCTTTGGGTTTTATTTTTCGCACTTGAACTGTAGGGAAGAAGAGGTGAAAAGAATGAAGTGAGATCTTCCTCTACTATATGTCAACGGGTGGTATATGAACCGGCAAAACACATTCTGCAATGCGGTTCAAACACGTAAAGGTTACGAGTTCGGGTACGTAAACCATACGTGTGTGACAAGGGCTCGTCAGTTTTTATCAAGCATCACATTTTATTAAACAAACTATGACAAAGAAAAATGGAACAAAGCTCATCAATCCTTTAACGAGCAAGTCATTGTGAACACAAGGGAACATCAGCCTTGCACACCATGACACCAAGAAAGATTTTCTTACCAACAACTCTTACAAATTCCAGTATTGAGATAAACCCAAGGGAATTTTTTTACAGGTTTTTCAAGAAACCTAAAAAGAGCACAAGATAAATTGTATTCCTGATATCTTTGTTTACAACTTATAACACACTGTCTCTGCAGATAATGTTCAGTACTGCTTGGGGAAACTCTTTCGATAAAAAGAGACATCATGAATTTCTCACTAAAGAGAGCAGTACCATTATCTTTAGAATATGTATCAGGGTTTGACTAATGAACTGAGTCAAATTCAGAGATGAAACTGACTGATAGATGAGGTTTGGATACTTCTCATATTATATCCAGTTTGTCTGGGACACAGGAATGAGAAGGATTATCCTTACTGATAAGAAGATCAATATCAACCTCAACACGAATATTTTTCATCATAACTTGATTTAACTTATTCAGAGATTATTGCTCTTTCTGGAGATATAACTCAACATCAATGGATAAGCTCTCAAGCCTTTTTTCAATCCCTTAAAAAGCTTTTATGGATTTTAAACCTGGTGGAGGTTTAGATATAATTTCTTCGGCAGATTTTATTAAATCAGTCATGGAAGAAAACTCTGGAATCCCTGGATCTGGTGGTGCATTTATTGACATATCATTACTATCCATAGAGTCAGATTGATACAAATACATACTTAAACGTGTTTGCCTGCTCTGATACTAATTGAAAATGCGGGGGTCTAATAACCTCACCCAATATTTCGGTTAGGAAATATGTATGGACAAACTCCAATATAATTCCAAGAGAATCAACTAGATAGTCAGACTCAATCAATGGAAATATATCCAAGAGTTGTATCTTTGTTTCACAATGTAATCATTACCAACACACATTTCAAGAAATAGATAAGCGAGATATACTCACCTCGAAATGTCACATGTGTATATTCTTATTCTATATAGTAAAATGACTTTTGTCTCAAGATAGGAGATAGAGTAGATAGACTTTTGAGTGATAGATAAGCTCAAGTCTCCACATACATTTTAGTCGATGAAGATCCACTGGTTCCTTGAGTAGTCCTTCGTCTTGTATGATGATCGCCATGGAGTTCTTGAGCTCAACTAAACTTTCTATCCTAGTCCGAGACCTTAGCTATAGTAGACTAAAAATCAAGACTATATAGTTTAGATCACTAAGATTGACAAACATGCTTGAGATAGCAACGCATGCGAGTTTGACCGAGCAGTGCTCTAATATTTGTTAGACCCCCAATTTTAGCCAAGTTCATCTTTTCCTAGTGACGAAAGTCATGTTATGTTTCAATCACTTTGGAAATCGCTCTGACGAAAACTAGTTCGTGAAAACAACTATATGACGTCCTCTGAGAATGTTTCAATGATTGAAATGAGAGTTTAGACTATATAACCATTGTTGTGGCAATACATATATGTATAAGTCCTTAACACTTGCGAACTTTGTTGATCAAGTGGAACCGGAACGTGAGAAGCAACTCAGTCTGTGAACTAAGTCCGCAAACCCAGTCCGCGAACTGGCATAAGTTCTCGAACCCGAGAATATATGCTAAAGTTGAAGCTCAGGTGCAGTCCGCGAACTGACGGAAGTTCTCATCCCGAGAAATTCTGATGGAGTTTATTAACTTTAACCGGTTAGCTTGAGTCCGCGAACTCAAGAGGTTATGTCTGAAAACGTTGATTCATGAACTTATTCTAAATAACTAAGGAATGCTTTTGCAAATCATGGCTTTATAGTTCATGATTAATGATTCGAGTGAATCACATCATTTTTTATTCAATTGTGTCTCTTGTAGTACTTGAGATCTCATAGCAATTGAACAACTCTCTAACTAGTTCATTTGAGTCATTTGGACTAGTTATGGTGAAGAAGAATATGGTTGATATGAAAGTTATCATTTGGCTAACCATTTGGTTGACTAATATTGAACCAACCATTGTACATGTTTGGATATGGTTACACGAACTCAAAACGTCAAGTACATGTGTGTATGACAAGCTAAGTTTTCGATCTAACGGTTGAGAGATATTAGCTTGTATCTAATCAGGTTTTCATCTAACGGTGAATATTGAATGCTTTGTTAGCAAGCTAACATTGATTGCAAACCCTGATTTGAAAGACTATATAAGGAGAACTCTAGCCATTGGAAAAACTAATCCCCATGCACCTTTATTATGTGATACTAGTTTTCTCTAAGCTAGAGTCGATCTCCATTAACCCTTGAGTTTTCTCTTTAAATTCGGGTTAACGACTTAAAGACTTCATTGGGGTTGTGAAGCCAGACCGATACTACTTTTCTTATAGTTGTGTGATCTGATCTTGCTATTTCTATCGTACTAGTACAATTGTAATAATTGGCTTGAGATTTGTATCTCCAATAGGCAAGATAAAAGTAGTCACAAACATCTTCGTCTCATTGTTTGTGATTCCTCAATAATCTTCTTCGCTGTGTCGATTAAGTTTATTGTGAGGTGATTGATGAAACTAAGATGTTCTTTAGGAATAGAAGTCTGGTTTTATCGATTGGTTCATGTTCACCTTGATTTATCAAAAGACGAAACAAAAATCATAGGTTTATTCGTGGGAGACGAATTTATCTATTACATGTAAACTTTTCTGCGTGAGACTGATTTGTTTGCTAAAGTCTTTGACTTTGGGTCGTAGCAACTCTTGGTTGTGGGTGAGATCAGCTAAGGGAATCAAGTGTGTCGTATCCTACTGGGATCAGAGGCGTATGAGCATAACTATACCTTGGATCAGTGTGAGATTGGTTGGGGTTCAACTACAGTCCAGACCGAAGTTAATTTGGAGTAGGCTAGTGTATGTAGCGGCTTAATACAGTGTATGTTTAATCTGGACTAGGTCCCGGGGTTTTTCTGCATTTGCGGTTTCCTCGTTAACAAAATTCTGATGTCTGTGTTATTTCTATTTCGCATTATATTTTGTTATATAATTGAAATTATACAGGTTGTGCGTTGTTCAATCGATTAGAATATCCGACCTTATTGGTTGTTGATTTAAATCGATTGACACTTGGATATTGGTCTTTGGTACCATCAAAGTTATCTCTCTTTGATTAGACTTGCGAATCATATTTGCTTGAGTAAATCAAATCGAGAGATTGAGATAATAACTCCTTGAGTATTTTCTATTGATTGAGTCTTGTTGATTCTCTAGAAAACAACTCGGAGTTGTCCATATAGATTGCTAATCGAAATATTGGGTGAGGTTGTTAGACCCCCGCATTTTTAATTGGTATCAGAGCAGGCAAACATGTTATATACCTTACAAGTCTGTGTTTGTAGCGATTTGACTCTATGGACAGAGGTGTTATCTCAATAAACGTACCACCAGTCTTCGATGGCACTAATTACTTATGGTGGAAAATCGCTATGAGCGCTTTTCTTCAAGCACGTGATTTCCAATCATGGGTATATGTTGTTAATGGCTATAATGCTCCCGTTGATGTAGTTGGAGATGTAAATGTTCCAAAGAATATTGCGGAATACACCCCTGCAGAGATTCTTGCTGCAAAGCAAAACTCCGACAGTTTGAATGCAATTATACATGCCATTACCCCAAATCTTCAGCACCATGTGTCTAATTGCACTAAGTCGCAAGAAGCTTGGGATATCTTAGCAAATGTATTCGAAGGAAATTCCAGTGAAAAGGATGCAAGGCTTCAGAACCTTGATTCCGATTGGGAAAACCTTTGTATGGCAGATGAAGAAACATTTGATGAGTTTAATCACAAAGTGTCTGAAATTGTTAATGCATCGTTTGCATTGGGTAAGACTATTCCTGAAAAGAACATTGTGATGAAAATTCTCAGATCACTGACATCTAGATACGATGCTAAGAAGCATGCCATCATCGAGGGAAATAACCTTGATACTCTTTCCAGAAATTCCCTAGCTGGAAAGTAGAAGATTTTCAATTCTGAACTGGAACAAAGAGAAAAACGACTTCCATCTAGCAACCATGTTAATGCTTTTAATCGTAAGTCTCGACATCCCAAGTTGATTGACAAAAAGGATGAGAATTGCTTTAATTCAGTTTTTTCACTGTTTATTCAACAACTTAAGAAATCTTTTAGACAAAATAAAAAAAAGTCTCAAAAGAAAAAGAAGTCAATCAATAAAAAGGTTCAGAAAAGTTATGCTTGTTTTAAGTGCTATAGAAGTGTTCATGTTACTTCTGAACATCCAAATAAGGAAGTGGATAATTTAAATAAAGCATGGATGGCAAATCTTGATTATTGTCCTGAGGATGATATCTATGTAGGTTCTCTCAGTCTGTTTGCTGATAATCATGAATGTCCTTCTAATAGTCCTGATCATTCCATGATAAACAATCTTACTTCCCAAGAAGTTTTATAACTAGATAAGGAAGTCGTATCTAAAAAGATTGAAAATCTGGAAAATAAACTGTTAAAGTTAAAAGTGATAACTTGCAATAATGATTCTCGTTATCAGCCAAATTCTCCTAAGACTATACCATTCTTAAGTCACTTAGATAATAGGGATGGTACAGAGAATCACAAGGACGTCCCTAATCTTTCCGACACTACTTGTGATTATCAGGACCCTATGAAAGTTTGGGACACTCAGAAATAGAAAAAACTCTCTTCTACAAAACACTGGTTGCAAAAGAAGAAAAAGGAATCTCATACAAAATCCTCTACCTTTGTAAAAGAGATTTCCAAAAGAATGCATAGTTTGCAAAAATCAGCAATCAAGGTGTTCAAATCTATGCTAAAAAGAGGAAAGGACGATGTCCACTCATCTTTCTTAAAAACAAGACAGAAACATGTTATAACTTCATCACCTTAAAAGAAGTTACCATTTTTTGAGAAGAATTGGAATTTGTACAGTTTATAACACTTTATTAAGGATCTCTTTGTCTATCCCTCTTAGACAAAGAAATCATAATCTTTGAGAGGGTTGTGATGAAACATTTATATTCCAGTTTTTAAGGTCTTCTTCTGGGGATAATCAAAATTCTGTTAGGGTTTTCGTCAAAGGTTAGTTTGGAAATTTATCTTCTCAGTTTCATTTAAAATAAAGTTTTCCCAGTTAAACATTTCATATATCTCTTCTATCATGTCCTCCTCAAGTCTTTCTAGCAAAGAAAGTGATGTTTGGACTATTCTCTTTCTATCAAAGAAGATATGTTTTGATTCTTCAGATAATAGTGTGATTCCTGATTCTCATGATTCCTCCCTAGATGCGAACATCTCTATTTCTCATTTTGATAAGCTCTCCGTGACTATGAATATAGTCCCGGAACAAGTTCGTTCCCTAAAAAGTGAACTGGAAACTTCTTCCAAGAGACTTGAAGAAAAGATGGATAATCTAGAATCTAGAATTGATCTGATCGAAGACGAGCTTGAAGAGTACAGAGAATATGAGAAGAGTATATAAAGTAAGTGAAATATTTTTATCTAGTAAATCTTCTATGTTTTCTATTTTATTTAGAAGAATAACTAGTGTTTTGTAATAGCAATAATTGTGACTACACATAGCTATATCCAATGATTTCATCTTCTTGTTTTTAGATTTATTGGTTTAAATTCTAAAGTTGTTTGGAAGATGATGGTTGCAGTTAAATCTTTATGGTTTGATATATTGCAATATTTTGATGGGATTTGTATGTTTACGTCCGTGAACTTGATTGTCCCATATTTTGTCAAAAGTAAAGTCGTTCACGTATTGGTATGCAAATATTGATAAAGGAATGAATGGACTTTTGGAAAAACACAAAAGTTAAGCCTATATTGTCAATTGTTGATGTAAGATAGGTTAAAATCTTTTGTGATTCAAGGATAAAGTCTATTATTTCACTTTGTGACGAAAAAATAGAATAGGTCATTGTTTTGTTATCCATGGTATAGGGCTTAATTGTTCCATATTATTATGTATTACCGTGAATGTGACGGACCGGAAAATTACGCCTTCGGCGCGTCGCCCCGCAGGCCGCAACTCCCCCGAAGCGCCACTGATGAAGCTACGATCCGGGCCTCATCCCCTGGCAAATGCACGCTCACTTGCCCTTGTGAGCATGCTCGTGGAGAATGATTCAGCTATTTAAGATTCCACACCTTTCCAGCTTACCCTTGTTCTGCAAAAGGGTTCAAGGCCATAAGGCCAATGCCAACGCACTTCACATGCATCTCTAGATTCGCCTCATCATAGGAAATCCATCACTGAATTTCCTAGCTAGCTGAGCAACCATCGTATTGCCATGTTTTGTCCAGGCTTAAGGCATAAGCCGTGGACTTAGGCATAGGCCGAACCAAGCCCTTTCCATTTCCTACGTTACTTCGCTTACCAACTCTCTTTATAACTTGATAGGAAGTATGAGCATCCACTTAATGGCATGCAACTTAGCCTCATCAAGTCTGTCCACAATCATCTCTTGCTTCGAGCTACCGAGCTTAGATGATATGAGGGTCCAACGTGCTGCACCGGCAATGCTGCAACTCATTGCGGATGCCTACGTATCCTTCCCTACTCTAAATGAATCAAGCACAGACCTTAGTTCATCCTCGAAGGAACAATCAACTTATTCCAACTCGTTTGCTAGGCCGTGGCCAAGAAATAGTGGTAATGGCCTAGTCCGTATAGGCCGTTCCGTCAAATACATCCAAGTGATGCATCATCGAGTCCGTGGAATGGCATAGTGATGCCTTAGCATCATATGCCATCTCTCAAGGCTAAGCAACTATAAATGAGCCTTAGGCATCATTTATACCCTTCCGGCTAAGATATGAAGCTTACTTGGTGCATAGTCCTCATATGCACCTTCAACCAACTACCCTTCCCTATATATGTTTATTTGACATTTTTAGAACTCTGATTGGGGGCGATAAAATCCTTCATCAACTCCCCATTTTACTATTCATGGCCGTTGCCATGTATTTTCCTGAATAACCGGCCAAGGTGGTTGTACATTCAGTTCTGGATCACATGCCAGTTCCTATGCTCGGCCAGGATGACTGAACATTTCCCGAGCCAAACCCAATGAAGGGTCGTGATGGCTATATTTCCGACTTTGGCCCATAGGCCACACCAATGTCCAGCTGTGATGGTTGTACATTCTTAAGGCCATATACCCAATTGTCCTGAATCACTCTTGGTGCGAGATTGGCTCTTGGCCAATGTAACTTCCAACTAAGGTCATATTGGCCTTAGACAATATGCATACGCGATGTGCCTTACCTGGCACCCAATATTGACCCTTGGTCAATTTCCCAACGCAATGCGCCATTTTGGCGTGATATTGGCCTTAAGCCAATCTACCTCTTACCAACCAACGAAATCTTTGGATGAAGCTTCATCTCAGGCCATGGCGCATCTTTCAGCATGCGTCATGCGAAAAATACGGGGTGTTACACTCTTCACCCCTTAAAATAATTTCGTCCTCGAAATTCCAAATAAAAACTATTGTGGACAATCTCTTCGGTTTGGATTTCTTGAGCAAAAGTCCCATTCCAGATGCTCAGAAATCACGGGTTTCTTCAAGTTGTCATGAAAAACAATGTAGACCTTCTGAGCACATGTCCCATACCACCTGCCCAGGAATCCAAAAAGTGCCCACAACGTTAACAAGAATCGCAATCGGCCAGTGCCAAGAGGATAACTTGACAAGGTATCCTAGATAGCATCCCATACTACCACCCAAGAATCCCTAAGGTTTACAAGTTGAAAGATGTCATCGAAATGACAAGGCAAAACTCAACGCAACACTCTGAGGACCAATCTCTAATGCCAGTGAAGTGGGATGTAAGCCACCGTCCCTGACGGATTTACCGGGTTGCCACTCGTAAGTGGGATGCTAGCCGGGCCTGACAATGCACACCCTTGGCCAGTTCCAACGTGTGGGGATGATCAGTCCCATTGTCTACCCACCGTCCCATACGGTCTTCCGGATGCTCGTAAGTGGGGTGCCACAAAGGCCTGGCAAACTCACAGTACTCATACAAGCTCAACTCGATTTGCAAAGTAACTGATCTAGCAGTTACAAACTCTTTCCCGCGCAGAAGTTGGCCTACTCTCCAACTTAAAGTATTCCATTAAGGAAAATAATTGTGGACAAGTCCACTCCGCACAAGTCCCTAGTATTTTCTCGGAACTTGCTCTGATACCATCTATGACGGACCGGAAAATTACGCCTTCGACGCGTCTCCCCGCAGGCCGCAACTCTTCGGTGCGCCACTGATGAAGCTACGATCCGGGCCTCATCCCCTGGTAAATGCACGCTCACTTGCCCTTGCGATCATGCTCGTGGAGCATGATTCAGCTATTTAAGCTTCCACACCTTTCCAGCTTACCCTTGTTCTGCAAAAGGGTTCAAGGCCATAAGGCCAATGCCAACGCACTTCACATGCATCTCTAGATTCGCCTCATCATAGGAAATCTATCACTGAATTTCCTATCTATTTGAGCAACCGTCGTATTGCCATGTTTTGTCCAGGCTTAAGGCATAAGCCGTGGACTTAGGCACAGGCCGAACCAAGCCCTTGCCATTTCCTACGTTACTTCGCTTACCAACTCTCTTTATAACTTGATAGGAAGTATGAGCATCCACTTAATGGCATGCAACTTAGCCTCATCAAGTCTGGCCACAATCATCTCTTGCTTTGAGATACCGAGCTTAGATGATATGAGGGGCCAACGTGCTGGACCGGCAATGCTGCAACTCATTGCGGATGCCTACATATCCTTCCTTACTCTAAAGGAATTAAGAAAAAACCGTAGTTTATCCTCGAAGGGACAAGCAACTTATTCCAACTCGTTTGCTAGGTCGTGGCCAATCAATAGTGGTAATGGCCTAGTCCGTATATGCCGTTTCGTAAAATACATCCAATCGATGCATCATCGAGTCCGTGGAATGTCATATTGATGCCTTAGCATCATATGCCCTCTCTCAAGGCTAAGCAACTATAAATGAGCCTTAGGCATCATTTATACCCTTCCGGCTAAGATATGAAGCTTACTTGGTGCATAGTCCGCATATGCACCTTCAACCAACTACCCTTCCCTATATATGTTTATTTGACATTTTTAGAACTCTGATTGGGGGCGATAAAATCCTTCATCAACTCCCCATTTTACTATTTATGGCCGTTGCCATGTATTTTCCTGAATAACCGGCCAAGGTGGTTGTACATTCAGTTCTGGCTCACATGCCAGTTCATATGCTCGGCTAGGATGGCTGAACATTTCCCGAGCCAAACCCAATGAAGGGCCGTGATGGCTATATTTTCGACTTTGGCCCATAGGCCACACCAATGTCCAGCTGTGATGGCTGTACATTCTTAAGGACATCTACCCAATTGGCCTGAAGCACTCTTGGTGCGAGATTGGCTCTTGGCCAATGTAACTTCCAACTAAGGTCATATTGGCCTTAGCCAATATGCATACGCGATGTGCCTTACCTGGTACCCAATATTGACCCTTGGTCAATTGCCCAACGCAATGCGCCATTTTGGCGTGATATTGGCCTTAAGCCAATCAACCTCTTACCAACCAACGGAAGCTTTGGATGAAGCTTCATCTCAGGCCATGGAGCATCTTTCAGCATGCACCATGCGAAAAATACGGGGTGTTACAGTGAAGGTTCCATCTTGTATCTTATGTTGAGCACGATACGACTAAGTCGATTTCTTATTGGCATGGTTGTTTGTTCCATAAAGATGCAAAATGTTGAGCATTAAGAACTAAATTAATCAACTTGTGTGGTTATTTAGTTTTTATTCCATGAGAACACTCATGTTGAGTACATGTACGGTTAAGGCTGTCATTTCCTATGATAATCTTAGTCGGGGTTCCATAATCTCTTATGTTGAACCCAAATGAACTAAATCAATCATCTTGTGTGATTATTTAGTTAACACTCCATAGATTTTTCTCATGTCTAGTGTGGACCATTGAATTGATTACTTTGTGATTAGTTTAATTGTGTAATCCGGTTATAGTATTTATGGGTTCTCTTGTGAATAATCTAATCGATGAATTAAGTCTCCATAAGTTTACTTGTGTTGAGCATATTTAGTCAAATTAATCATGGTTCGCTTTGGTTAATATGATTGAATATTTTGGATTCCAAATTCATACTTGTATGCAATTTGTTGAGTCTAAAGAAATCCTTCTTTTCTCTTGAAATTAAGGTTGCTCTTGTTGTTCCTTTGGGAATGACATATTATGGGGGAGAGTTCTTTTGAATTTGCGCTTAATTTCCAAATCTTTGTGGGGAGTGGAATTTTTTAGGGGTTATCTTGTATCTTTATAAACTCCTTGATGAATGCATTTAGCCTCGGATTTATGATTGCATCTAAACAAGATGATAGAACATTTACATTTGGTCATGAAATGTCTCTTACGGAAATTTCATTAGGATCCCGTTCTTGTACCTTTGCCAATTTTATTGACAAAAAGGGGGAGAATTAATTGCAGTTCACACTACAAATACATATGGTTTTCGGATCATTATGTAAGGGGGAGTGGTTTCCATGTGAGATGGAGTATTGACTAAGGGGGAGTGAAGTATCACCATAGTATTGTTGTTGAAGTTGTGATGCAATTGGACTTTAACGTTGTGTAATATTACTATGACACTGTATAACAATGATTGAGAACCAATGCTTTTCTCATTGTTATAGCTACGAATTTTCAACAACGATGATACTAAACTTACAACCTTTGGGATCATTGGACTACTTGGAAGTGACGAAGATTTCGAGTATTGTTGAAGATTGGGCATGTGGAATAAGAGCTACAAAGTTTATTTATATAATTTTTGTATTCCATATGTATTAATAGTTTTGCCACTAAAATTGACAAAGGGGGAGATTGTTAGAGCACTGCTCAGTCAAACTCGCATGCGTTGCTATCTCTAGCATGTTTGTCAATCTTAGTGATCAAAACTATATAGTCTTGATTTTTAGTCTACTATAGCTAAGGTCTCGGACTATGATAGAAAGTGTAGTTGAGCTCAATAACTCCATGGAGATCATGATACAAGACGAAGGACTACTCAAGGAAAAGTGGATCTTCATCGACTAAAAGCTATGTGGAGACTTGAACTTATCTATCACTCGAAAGTCTATCTACTCTATCTCCTATCTTGAGACAAAAGTGGTTCTACTATATAGACTAAGAATATGCACATGTGACATTTCGAGATGAGTATATCTCGCTTATCTATTTCTTGAAATGTGTGTTGGTAAAGCTTTCGCTTTGGCCAAGTTCATCTTTGCCTAGTGACGAAAGTCATGTTATGTTTCAATCACTTTGGAAATCGCTCTGACGAAAACTAGTTCGTGAAAACAACTATATGACATCCTTTGAGAATGTTTCCATGATTGAAATGAGAGTTTAGACTATATAACCATTGTGGGATATAAACATTGTTGTGGCAACACATATATGTATAAGTCCTTAACACTTGAACCGAAGTTTGCGAACTTTGTTGATCAAGTGGAACCGGAACGTGAGCAGCAACTCAGTCCGCGAACCGGCGTAAGTTCTCGAACCTGAGAATATCTGCTGAAGTTGAAGCTCAGGTATAGTCCGCAAACCCAGTCCGCGAACTGACGGAAGTTCTCATCCCGAGAAATTCTGCTAGAGTTTATTAACTTCAACCGGTTAGCTTGAGTCCGAGAACTCAAGAGGTTATGTCTGAAAACGTTGATTCGTGAAATTATTCTAAATTACTAAGGAATGCTTTTGCAAACCGTGACTTTATAGTTCATGATTAATGATTCAAGTGAATCACATTGTTTTTGATTCAATTGTGTCTCTTGTAGTACTTGATATCTCATAGCAATTGAACAACTCTCTAACTAGTTCATTTGAGTCATTTGGACTAGTTATGGTGAAGAAGAATATGGTTGATATGAAAGTTATCATTTGGCTAACCATTTGGTTGACTAATATTGAACTAACCATTGTACACGCTTGGGTACGGTTACACGAACTCAAAACGTCAAGTACATGTGTGTATGACAAGCTAAATTTTCGATCTAACGGTTGAGAGATATTAGCTTGTATCTAATCAGGTTTTCATATAACGTTGAATATTGAATGCTTTGTTAGCAAGCTAACATTGATTGCAATCCCTGATTTGAAAGACTATATAAGGAGAACTCTATCCATTGGAAAAACTAATCCTCGCACACCTTTCTCGTGTGATATTAGTTTTTTCTAAGCTAGAGTCGATCTCCATTAACCCTTGAATTTTCTATCTAAATTTGGGTTAATGACTTAAAGACTTCATTGGGATTGTGAAGCCGGGCCGAAATTACTTTTCTTGTAGTTGTGTAATCTTGCTATTTCTATCGTACGAGTACAATTGTAATAATTGGCTTGAGATTTCTATCTCCGATAGGCAAGATAAAAGTAGTCACAAAAATCTTCGTCTCATTGTTTGTGATTCCTCAATAATCTTCTTCAGTGCGTCGATTAATTTTATTGTGAGGTGATTGATGAAACTTAGCTGTTCTTCGGGAATATAAGTCTGGCTTTATCGATTGGTTCCTGTTCACCTTGATTTATCAAAAGACGGAACAAAACTCATAGGTTTATTCATGGGAGACGAATTTATCTATTACCTGTAGACTTTTCTGTGAGACTGATTTGTTTGCTAAAGTCTTCGACTTTGGTTCGTAGCAACTCTTGGTTGTGGGTGAGATCAGCTAAAGGAATCAAGTGTGTAGTATCCTGCTGGGATCAGAGGCGTAGGAGCATAACTGTACCTTGGATCAGTGTGAGATTGGTTGGGGTTTAACTACAGTCCAGACCGAAGTTAATTTGGAGTGGGCTAGTGTCTGTAGCGGCTTAATACAGTGTATGTTTAATCTGGACTAGGTCCCGGGGTTTTTCTGCATTTGCGGTTTCCTCGTTAACAAAATTATGGTGTCTGTGTTATTTTTATTCCGCATTATATTTTATTATATAATTTAAATAATACAGGTTGTGCGTTGTTCAATCGATTAGAATATCCGACCTTATTGGTTGTTGATTTAAATCGATTTACACTTGGATATTGGTCTTTGGTACCATCCAAGTTATCTCTCTTTGATTATACTCGCGAATCATATTTGCTTGAGTAAATCAAATCGAGAGATTGAGATAATAACTCCTTGAGTATTTTTCTATTGATTGAGTCTTGTTGATTCTCTAGAAAACAACTCGGAGTTGTCCATATAGATTGCTAATCGAAATATTGGGTGAGGTTGTTAGACCCACACATTTTCAACAACCACACCAAATATTTTTGATTAGGAATTTGTATGGACAACTACGAGTTAGTTTCTAGAGAATCAACTAGACAGTCGGAATCAATCAATAGAAAATATCTCAAGAAGTTATTATCTCTATCTCACAATTTGATTTACTCAAGCAAATACAATCTGCGAATCTTACTCAAAGAGAGATAACTTCGATGGTACCAAAGACCAATATCCAAGTGTCAATTAATTTAAATCAACAACCAATATGGTCGGATATTCTAACTGATTGAACAACGCACAACCTGTATTATTTTAATTATATAAAAATATAATGTGGAAAAGAAATAACACAGACACCAGAATTTTGTTAACGAGGAAACCGCAAATGGAGAAAATCCCTGGGACCTAGTCCAAATTAAACATACACTACATTAAGCCGCTACAAACACTAGCCTACTCCATATTAACTTCGGTCTGGACTGTAGTTGAACCCCAACCAATATCACACTGATCCAAGGTACAGTTATGATCCTACACCTCTGATCCCAGTAGGATATTGTGCACTTGATTCCCTTAGTTGATCTCACCCACAACCAAGAGTTGCTACGACCCAAAGTCGAAGACTTTAATAAACAAATCTGTCTCACATAGAAAAGTCTACAAGATAGATAAATTCGTCTCCCACGAACAAACCTATGAGTTTTGTTCCGTCTTTTGATAAATCAAGGTGAACAGGAACCAATCAATAAAACTAGATTTATATTCCCAAAGAACAACTCAATTTTATCAATCACCTCACAATAGTCTTAATCGACGCAGCGAAAAAAGATATTGTGGAATCACAAACGATGAGACGAAGATGTTTGTGATTACTTTTATATCTTGCCTATCGGAGATAGAAATCTCAATACAATTATTACAATTATATTCGTATGATAGAAATAGCAAGATCAGATCACACAACTAAAAGAAAAGTAGTATCGGTCTGGCTTCACAATCCCAATGAAGTATTTAAGTCGTTAACCTGGTTTTAGTAGAAGAAAACCAAAGGTTAAAGGAGAATCGGCTCTAGCTTAGCAAACTAGTATCACACAGAATGTGTGGGGATTAGGTATCCCAGTTGCTAGAGTTCTCCCTTATATAGTCTTTCAAATCAGGGTTTGCAATCAATGTTAGCTTAGTAACAAAGCATTCAATATTCACCGTTAGATAAAAACTCGATTAGATACAATCTAATATTTATCAACCATTAGATCAGAAACTTAGCTTGTCATACACACATGTACTTGACGATTTTGGGTTTGTGTAACCATATCAAAATTGTATATTAGTTGGTTCAACACTAGTTAACCAAATGGTTAGCCAAATAATAACTTTCATACCAACCATATTATTCTTCACCATAACTAGTCCAAATGACTCAAATGAACTAGTTAGAGAGTTGTTCAATTTCTATGAGATCCCATGTACTACGCAAGACAAAATTGAAGCAAAAACGATGTGAATCACTTGAATCGATTCATGAACTATAAAGCCATGGTTTGCAATAGCATTCCTTAGTTTATTAAGATAAGTTCACAAACATCGTTTTTAGACATAACCTACTCAAGTTCTCGGACAGAGCTCGCGGACTCAAGTTAACCGGTTGGAGTTTACAAATTCCAGCAGAAATTCCCGAGTCGAGAACTTTCGTCAGTTCGCAGACTGAGTTCGCGGACTGAAACTGAGCTACAACTCCAGCAGAAATTCTCGGGTTTGAGAACTACGCCAGTTCGCGGACTGAGTTGATGTCTCACGTTCCGGTTTCACTTGATCAACAAATTTCACAAACTTTGGTTCAAGTAATAAGGACTTATACATATATGTGTTACCACAACAATGTTTATATCCTCCAATGGTTATATTATCTAAACTCTCATTTCAATCATTAAAACATTCTCAGAGGGTGTTATATAGTTGTTATTCACAAACTATTTTTCGTCAAAGAGATTTCCAAAATGATTGAAACATAACATGACTTTCGTCACTAGGTAAAGATGAACTTGGCTAAAGCGAAAACTTTACCAACACACATATTTTGATAAATAGATAAGCGAGATATACTCAGCTCGAAATATCACATGTGTATAATCTTAGTCTATATATAGTAATACGACAAGATAGGAGATAAAGTAGATAGACTTTTGAGTGATAGATAAGTTCAAGTCTCCACATACCTTTTAGTCTATGAAGATCCACTGTTTCCTTGAGTAGTCCTTTGTCTTGTATGATGATCGCCATGGAGTTCTTGAGCTCAACTAAACTTTATATTCTAGTCCGAGACCTTATCTATAGTAGACTAGAAATCAAGACTTTATAGTTTTGATCACTAACATTGACAAACATGCTTAAGATAGCAGTGCATGCGAGTTCGACCGAGCAATGCTCTAACAATCTCCCCCTTTGTCAATTTTAGTTGCAAAACTATTAATACATATGGAATAAAAAATATATATAAATAAACTTTGTAACTCCTATTCCACATGTCTAATCTTCAACAATACTCGAAATCTTCGTCACTTCCAAGTAGTCCAATGATCCTAAAGGTTGTCAGTTTAGTATCATCGTTGTTGAAAATCCGTAGCTATAATAATGAGAAAAGCAGTGGTTCTCAATCATTGTTATACAGTGTCATAGTATTATTACACAACGTCAAAGTCCAATTGCATCACAACTTTAACAACAATACTATGGTGATACTTCACTCCTACTTAGTCAATACTCCATCTCACATGGAAACCACTCCCCCTTACATAATGATCCGAAAACCATATGTATTTGTAGTATGAACTACATATTAATTCTCACCCTTTTTGTCAATAAAATTGGCAAAGGTACAAGAACGAGATCCTAATAAAATTTACGTAAGAGACATTTCATGACCAAAGGTAAATGTATATCATCTTGTTTAGATGCAATCATAAATCCGAAGCTAAATGCATTCATCAAGCAGTTTATAAAGATACAAGATAACCCCTATAATATTCCACAGCTGCACTCACGACAAAGATTTGGCAATTAAGCACAAGTTTAAAAGAACTCTCCCCCATAAGATGTCATTCCCAAGGGAACAACAAGAGCGACCTTAATTTCACAAGAAAAGAAGGATTTCTTTAGACTCAACAAATTACATACAAGTATGAATTTGGAATCCAACAAGAAATAATCAATCATATTAACAAAAGCGAACCAAGATTAATTTGACTAAATATGCTCAACACAAGTAAACTTATGGAGAATTAATAACTCGATTAGATTATTCACAAGAGAACTCATAATTAATCTAACCGGAATACACAATTAAACTAATCACAAAAGTAATCAATTCAATCGTTTATACTCACATAAGAATCCTATGGAGCGATAACTAAGTTAATCATAACAATAACCAACCCAGTCAATCATGCTCAACATGAGAAAAACTTACGGAGTTATAACTAAATAATCACACAAGATGATTGATTTAGTTCAATTTACTCTACGTAAAGTACCTTACCGAACACAACTAAGCTAATCACAAAAATAATCAACTTGGTTGTCTAGTGCTCAACATAAGACACAATACGGAGTCTCACAGTAATACAAAAAGAATGGATCAGGGAAGATCAATTATTGTGGAATACACAAGGATTCATTCTATATTTACATCACCATTTGCACAATGACACACAATAGACATAATCCTTGAATCACAAAAGATTTTAACCTATCTTACATCAATAATTGACAATATAGGCTTAACTTTTGTGTTTTGCCAAAAGTCTATTAATTCTTTTATCAATATTTGCATATCAATTCACGAACGGCTTTACTTTTGACAAAATATAGGACAATTAAGTTCACGGATGTAAACACATGTATCCCATCAAAATATTGCAATATATAAAATCAAAATATTAATACTGCAACAATCATCTTCCAAACAAGTTTAGAATTTAACACAATAAATCTAAAAACAAGAAGATGAAAACTTTGGACATAGCTATGTGTAATCACAATAATGGATATTCCAAACACTAGTTATTCTTCTAATAAAGCAGGGGGGAAAAATAGAAGATTTACTAGGCTATAAGACCTTTGAAGAATTCTTTATCGTCCCTGAACTCCTTGTCGTCAACAGCCATTGGAACATAAGGTTCATTAAGGTAGGAGTTGATATCAATAAACCTTCTAGGTTTTTGTTATCGAACCAGGGCCTTCTGAATCTCGTGAGTCTTATACACAAAATCCTTTATTTGTTAAATCTCTTTTCGCAACTCCTTTAGCACTTCAAGAATATCAGAAAACTTCTAAGAATTTGAAGGAACAACTATTGGCTTCCTCATATTCCTTCTTTTTCTTTTCAAGGTTGGAGGAAATGGAGATTTTTATTTTTCCTTCATGATTGATGGCTTCACAATTACATTACCTTCTTTTTCATCACAAGACATCATTCTTGGAGTTTCCATGACGTATGGGTTTGTGAGAGGAAATCACAATTAACTCAACAAGTAGTCTTGAGATAAAAAGAGGTTTTTAGAGAAGGAAAAGGAATGTAGGGTCCAAAACCTAAAACAGGTTTGTAAATGATCAACTCTTATCCCTATTAAGAGTAGAATTGTCGATAGTACCCTTTCTTTTGTTTGATAGACAAAACAAACCTAAGAAAAGAAGGAAGAAATAAAACTTTTCTTAAAGCCTGAGAGGTACAAAATCATTGTCTCTTTTGATAAGGCACATGAGACAAGATTTAAAAACAACACAATCAAGTTGCGTTGTGGTGAACAACAATTTGTCCACCAATTTCCTCTTGTGAGGAATCCACATACCTCTGTCTATCAAAATGATTTGACCATACTTTCTTTTCAAATGATCTTGGTTTTCCTTTGGAAACTAACTTCTTAGACGAAGATAAAATATTACATACCTCAGCGGTCTTCTGAGACAGTTTAAGCTTTCTTGCTAAATGATTTGCTCTTCGTTGAAGTTTGTTGACGTGTCTTTGTTTGTGTTTGAACTTGTAACACTTCGAGAGTTCATGAACTTTTAATGAACAATATGAGTGTTGATGGTGGATTTTAGTTTAGGGCTAAAATTGTAAAACCAAATTTAATATGTTGCCACCCTGCAAAGGATGAAGCTAATTTAATAGGATGACATCCTGCAAAGGATAAAACCATTCAAGTGACGAATACTTCTCACTTTATTAATTCACCAAAGCATGTGCAACCATCCCGTGAATTTAATATACCCAGACTGGAGCATGTAGCAACCATCCCGGTTTTCTGTAGGTATACAACATTACTATTAATGCTTTAATTAAAGCCTTAATTAAAGCCTGCAAGACTGTGTTCACCTGAAAACAAACTCAAAAATAGATCTCATGCAAACACCCGATCATGACCGAATAGCACGCACGCACATGATCACCACCAATCTACCTTCCTAATGGTGTGATGAGTGCCAAATATTGCATATTCATACACCTTTTTCATTGTTATATTATCCCCAAATTCGTTGAATAAATATTTGTATTAATTCTTACCCATGTTAGTCTCGATTCCAAAACATCCACCTCACCCCATTGGATTCCAAACAAACTCCAAAACATCCACCTCACCACTCATTGATTCCAAAACATCCACCTCAACCCATTGTATTCCAAAACATCCATCAAGCATGTTTTGTTGAGTGGGGCAATGGTTGTGAGAGAGAATTTTTGTATAAATAGAGAGGGTTGTTGTGTTGAAAACTCATCCAAGAATAGCTTGTTCATGTTAGATCAAATTTAAGCTTCATGTTCTAGTTTCATTTACTAGAGACTGAAGCCGGTATGTATTCATATCTTGTATCTTGTTCTTGAAAGTTTAGAATTGTTTAAAGATATAATTTAATCCAAGTTTTTCAACATCTTGCTCTCACATGATCACCATTGTAGTTAGAATATCCAATTATGCTACAACTCTTCCAAATAATGGTTAGTTGTGCTTAATTAGACAATTAATGCTTTGGAGAAATACTTTCACCATTGAGAAAACACTTAGTTATACGGTAGACTTGAATCTACTATAAGGACAAGAATAATATTACAAGTTGAATGCATATCATAGGTTATTGGTGGATTTGAATACCCTATCTTGTTATTTGCATCTTTTACTTTTATTATTTCAGTCACTTGAAAATCATATCGTCGATCGACAAAAATCAAACCCTTTTTGGTTACTCAATCAGGATTTACAACTTCTACACTCTCCAAGTCTCTCGTGGTTCATTAGGCACTTGCGTTAACCGTTCTCTTCTTGCCCGTCTTAGGAAAACGATACATACGCGAACCTAAGCTTTAAAATTTTGAATAGAACAAGACCTGTAAATTGGAATGCGTGATCAAGGCTGCCTTGTAAACTAGTGAGGGGCAAGCAGCTTCCTCGCGAGATTCCAGAGGGTTTGCTCACTGTCTAGAAAACACCCAAGATTTAATTAAAGCCTTGTGTTCGACATGCAAACACCCGTAGGCTACCTGACGGCGGGTTATATTATCCATGTTGAACGCATGCAAGACTACCCATGTTAGTCTCACCTGCTGAAAACAAACTCAAAAATAGATCTCATCTGTCCAACTTCGCAGGCATGGTTGGACGGCCTAGATCATGCGCGGGACCGAGTAGCACGCACGCACATGATTACCACCAATCTACCTTCCTAATGGTGCGAACGGCTTCACCATAGGATCCATGGGCGTCGAGATACGCTAGCATGAAGCTGCGGCTCACAAACCCTAAAATTAGGGTTTGCTTACAAAGATCTTTAGATTAGTTGTGCTTAATTTGCGACCAAGCAACTTTGGGCATGTGTGCACTAACGATTTTGAGGCACAACTGCTGGCCGACGATGCCTGTGTACTCACCATGGGATCGGCTACATGGCCAGCCAATCGTCTACGATCGGTTGCAGACCATCCATCTCGAAATTCGTGCCCAAAGGCAGCATGCGAGATCCCTTCTAATCTCGACCATCCGTCATCGCAGGCTAGAACGGGCGACCCAGATTGCTCCGATTGACTTCCAGCTGGCGTGGACGTATAGAGTGGCGTCCCACCAACATGCAGGGATAATTGGCCACTCTATGCACGTCTCCCAATGCATAAAACCTTTATGGTGAAAGAGGAAGCTCGCAAGCCTTCCAAACCCTAATCCAACGGTTATTCCTCCATCAATCTCATCCGTCCAAGTTTGCATGCTTGGATGAATAGCCTAGGAAGGGAGTTAGGTGGCAAACAAGGTATCACCTTGATCACCATCCTCCACACTTCCCCATGGAATAACCGGCCAAGGTAGGTCCAGCTCATGCGACCTCCGAACAACGCCTGAACATAGCTAGTTGAGTCACTTCAACTTGCAATCTTTTCATCAAGGTTGTAGGCTTCAAATATGTTAAACATATTTAATGCACCGCATGCATACAATATTCGCCTACAAACAACACGATACTTCACAAGTATCAATTTCCTTCCTAGGTTTTGCTTTCGAGCTGTTTTCTCCTCCCGAACGAGCTTAAAACCTAAATATTCCCGCGTTGGGAGATATGAAATTCTTTTCCGTATGGAATGGAGGGGAAGATCATCAAAATCTTAGTCCGTACTAGAATTCTACAACGATTCTAGTAAGGAGCGCTAATTAGGGTTTCTGGTGCAACGATCAACGGTTTCCCCTCCTCTCAAGATGCAAAATCTCGACTGTCGAAGGTCACCAAGCTAGCAAGCTTCCCGATCCTGACTTTCCAAGCTACAACAACATGCTACATGTTTTCCAACACACTCGAGACATCAATCATGTCACAAACTGGGGGATACATACTGGGGTATTGGTCTGGCGGTTTACAGCGTGCAGCGCACAACGCGCCATCACAAGAACGTGTCAGGAAGTCATGGACGGTTAGTGATGATGGGAGAAGTGGGAAAGCCTGGTCGTGTGACACCAACACACTACTCCACTACTCCATCACTTCACTTTCTCCACTTCCCACGAGATATGAAGGTTAGGCTAAAAGACTTGTATAAATAGGTTCTCCGCCCTATTTTCAACAACAACACAAGTCCAAACAACAGAAAAACCAAGTGTTAATACCATCGTATTCAACACCCAGAGCCTGCCTGCAACATTTGCTAGCCTGCTCAACCTTCTGTTAACAAGTCATCAAATAGCCTTCACCTTCATACTCTCAACACCTTCTTCGCTTCCCTCCCTAAGATCAACCTTACATCCTTCACATGTGACCGAAACAAATCTGGAACGACCGTGTCTTCGGTTTAGGCCAGAATTGTACAGATTATCTCTCGAATCAAAAGTGCTTATCGTGCAACACATTTGTTGAAGGTTTAAATTCACTTCTCATCCACACACACCCAAAATTACCTAAACCTGCAGAAGTAGTTTTCTCCCACAAACAATGAGCACGTCATACTTGTATAATAATCAGGCTTCTGAGATGTGTAAGAAGCTAGGAACATAGTGATTCCTGAAACATTATAAACAGAGTTAACCAAACTCAATAGGATTCACGTATCAAGTAAATAGAAATTAGCGTCTGTACAATTTACTTTAATTATAATAAAATAATTATAATGCGAAAATATAAAGTAAATGACACAGCAAAATTTAGTTAACGAGAAAACCGCAAATGCAGAAAAACCCCGGGACCTAGTCCAGAATTGAATACTCTCAGGATTAAGCCGCTATACAAAATAAGACAACTTAGTATAGTTGAGACCAAGCAACTAAACCTATAGTTCACCTAGTTCCGTCTGTATTCCCACGCCTCCAACCTGTAAACAAGTCACATACTTGGACCAATTCCTTTGGTTCGTATTCCAAACTGTAAAGGAACAACAAATCTGTTTGGTATCAACTCTCTTCAACCAAGTGATATGATTTGTGCAAAGGTTCCCTTGTTTATCTTAACATAAACTACTTTGTCAGGTTCCAAGATCTATCTTATGTTCAAATGCCCAAAAGAAATTGTTAAGATTAAGACAACAACACTCTTCAACCAAGTGATATGTGTTGATGCCTATCTTCCTCAATTAATCAATCGAATCTACCACAAGGACAAACCGATTATTAATTGGATCCTCTTTTCCCAAACAAGTATTGTGCACACCAAAGATTATAAAAACACCAAGTAAGAAATCTTCAATATCTTCTTTGTCTTCAAATCTTCTTAGATCTTCAATAAACACATGTACACAATCACTTGAATCTATTGTGATCAATCACAAACAAAACGGAGTCTGTTAACAATGGATTATCACAAGATCGTCTTTAGATCTAACAACAGTCTAAAGATCCTTGTCGAAACCTTGAACTAGTTTGAGTGATTCTTATATTAGAAGAGAAGATTCTCAAGCATAAACAAACTAGGTGCAATCAAAGATCACCCACCGTTAGTCAATCAAATCAATACGAAAACTAAAAATAAACAACAATATCTAGTTTCCCACCAACGGGTCGCGCTAGAGCTTCTCAATCCCAAATAAGACTTTAAATTGAGCGTCCGTAAGAGATTTCACCTAATTAGAATACTCTCCTCTCCGATAGGCGGCTTCACCAATAACAAAGACAAAAGAGTAAGTCTAGGTTATGCAGGATTAGTTTGCTAGAAATGCAAACTCAAAGTTTTTATAGACAAGGAAGTTTGGATACCAAGGAATTTCCAAAACCGAAAATATTCTCAAGATATTTTTCATTACTCCTCCAAATTCGGTTTTCATAATTCCTGTTAATGCACTGTCCAAAAATAATGATCGAAATATCCTTGGAAAATCTTTAATTAGCAAATGCACATTACTAATTCTTATTTTCCATATATAATTAAAAACCCTTAATTAAAAAGATTCTTAACTTATTTAAATTCGATCTTGGGATTTACTTCCTTCTTAGCCTTTAAGGAATATCTTTGAACAAAATAGAATAAGCATTAATGCACCATGTTCAAAGAGTGACGACATCTTACTCTTGCAAGTCTTTACCATGCTTGCTCACTTGAAATCGATTTACCACACTTCCAAACAAGTTTAGAATTGGTTCATCTGACTTTCAAGAACTATGTGATTGATCAAGTTCCACTCAATCACAACTCATGGGTTTACGGTTCTACCAAAACAAGTTTCGGTTCTACCTCCATGTGAGTACTGTGCATAGTTACACTAGCTTACCAAATATATGGATGACTAGGTAATAGGATCGGTTCCCCACATATATTTGGTATCTAACTTGTATGCATTGCACATGTCCATAGGATCGGTTCCCCCTTCCCAAAAACTTGTTGCATATGTTCATAGGATCGGTTCCCCTTTCTTCCATAAACCTTGTTGTACCTCATACAAGGATCGGTTCCCCTTGTGATGCACTACACCTCTTACTAGGATCGGTTCCCCTCTTCCCAGTAATAAGTTCAGACATACACAACCTGATCATACCCCAGGTGATTACTTAAGATCGGTTTCACTAATAAAAGTCATACCAATACATAAGTCAGGCCTCTTGTGAATAGTTTTACCAAGAACACAAACAAGTCATGAGCGGTTATACTAAGCACACATATTGGTCATTCATAAGATATGCAATGAAGAACAACCCCAATAACGCCTAGAAATTTCCTTTTCGGTAAATAACACATATCATGAACTTACTTCCTTAGAACACATGTAAACATTGTTCCCTAGGATGAAATACTCACCTCATACCCATACATAATCACAATAGCATTCATACGATTATGTCGATGTCTTATATATAAAGTTTAATGGTTAAGCAAGAAACTTCATATTGTATTCCTTAATACTATGTCTATCTAGAGTGTTCATGCTTCGCAGTTTTATGTTTTCAATATGCACGACTTGAAAGATACGTTAGGGAATGAAGCAGTTCAAGTCAAATATCACTAACCTCAAGTAGAAGGATGATGTTGTCGTTGTAGTTCCTCACTTTTTCACTTCTTCAAGTCTTCGCAATACTTGTAATTTCTCACCCTAATACTTTCAAGCTAACCTATACGAAGTTGACTCTAGTACATTTAAATCAAGCGACTCTTAAATGAGTTTTGATTCACTAAAATATGACAACCAAACTTGACATACCAACGCTTGGTGGGTTCAACCGAGCAATGCTCTAACAATCTCCCCCTTTGTAGTTTCACTGACTTGGTTGTTCATTTTTATAAGGAGTTCCTTAAACATAAGCAAGAAACCACTCTCCCTTACTAGAATCATTTTTAACAAGATCATGTGTCATATTAGTGGAAGAAACACTTATGTTTATGCTAAACACAACTCATGTAAACATAAATTGATTCAACATATTATGATTTTTCACATATGAGTTTCAATTGGAACAACTTATGATCCTTTTTTTTTGAAGCATTACTAACATGGATAAAGCTAGAACTTATGGGCTAAACTTAAAAATAAAACACAAACCATAAGGGTTACATCATATGAGATCGAATATTAAGGTTATGAAAATGGAAATCAGACATCCCATAAACCTAATACACATAGAAAAAATATAAACATTCATTCACATGATATGTAATCGGTAACTATCACAAGAAAAATTATAGAGCAATAATTTTATTCATTAATAATGATAGTTTTATTCAAAAATAGACCTTAAACAATAATTGAAGCAAATCAAACATAGATGTCTATTTTCCTGGAATAAGAATTACAGTCTTATACATCTTTGTTGTCCTCGGTTTCCATGATTTCGTCAAGATTTTATTCAAACATTTCCAGATTGGCAGAGTGGAATCTAATCATTTGAAGATCATGAAAATCTCTATAAGATGCCCAGCATACAACATGAAAAACAATTTCTTTGTGAGAAGTTGAGGATAGTTCTTTCAGGAGTTCTTTTCTTCCAATCAGTTCAAGAACTCCTTCACAAAGACTGGTTTCCCTAGTTTTCGTAAGGGAGGGCATAATCTAATATGAGCATAATGCATATTAGAGATCGAATCTTCACTTGTCAGAGGTATCCAGGACATATTCGCCTTGCTGAATACACTATTATCCAACAAATTCACTGTAGACTTTCTCATTCTTAGTGAAAATAATTATATGAAGTTTTCTGGTTAACAGATCTTGAAATCTACAAGAGTATTGATATAACATTTTTAGGTCTTTAATGGTTCTACCAATAAAATCATGAAAGGTCCGAATATAAGTTGGATTCTTATAAGATTTTTGACTTCTTATAAAAAAAAAAAATTAATCAAATTAACTGTAAATTTTTCGGAAATCTTTATTAAAAGGGAACAAATAGAATTACTCGTTTTGTTCAAACAAATCTCTAAAAAACAAGGTAGTATTTGGGTAAGAAGAGATTTTGTTCTTTTGTAACATAGCATTATTTTTGACTGTTTTTCCTCTTTCGTTTTTCGAGATATGATACATCATCATATTCAAAAATTGTTTCCAATGCAGATTTTGCTCTTTTATAGTTACCCTTTTTATATTCCCTTTTAAATGAATTTAGAGCATAATGAACTGGCCATTTTTGTCTGTTTGTTGGGAAACGGGGATCAAAGTTCTTCGTATAGAAAGAACATTTTCCCAATTCTTTTGGTACAAAGCGAATAGCATTTTGCATCCTGCGAATCTTACATTATCGTTGAAGATGATATTTATTGCCACAATAATAATAATGTTTTTTACTATAAGACTTATAATTTGTGTTGTTACCTTTATGTGGATATTATGGGGACGATCCTTTCCTTTTCTGCACCTTTGGAGACTTTGATCTCTTCTCTTTCACAAAAGTCTTTTTCTTCAGTCTCTCATTTGATTGATCATCAGTTGATGCTTTGTCATAATAAGTTTCTTCACAGCTATGAAGAGTATTGTTTATATCATGAACCTCTGTTTGGGTAGAAATACTAGAAGATTTGTCAAAATTTATCTCTTTGTTATGGATTAAGGTATTACAACATTCATATCCCAAGCCACATGTATCACCATGACTTCTTCCTATTTCCAACAAAGAGGATAAATTGTTAGTACTATCATTAAGTTTTTTTTAACTTAGAGATCTCATGTTCTAATGATTTATTCTGATCAAGAGCAGAAATAAGGGATTCCTCTAAATGATTTTCATTGGATATAAAATTATTTTCTTTTTCCTTAAAGCATTCTTCCTGATAATTCAATCTTGTCTTGGAATTATCAAGTTCTTCTTCCAGAAAATTAATCTTTTTTAGATTTTTATCCAAGTTTTTCTCAGCAGTTTCTGCTCGAAAAAGCTCAGTACCTACCTTTTCTTAGAGACGAAGTACTTGTTGTAAGAGATTTTTTTTCAACAATTTATGATCTTCATCAAGATTTTTATACCTTATAGTTAAATCTCGTTCTCTTTCAAGAGTTAATAGGAGTTCATTAGAACAAAGAAGAAATTGTTTGCTCAATTCTTTCAGTTCAGAGGTTTTTACACTTGACCTTCCATCAGAAATTTCAAGTATAGAACTTAAAAATATCTCGTTAGGGATATATTCAATTGAGCAACAAGAACTTGAAGAACCTTCTCCTTTTGAGAAAAAGTCTTGTGATACGTTAACAAAGTCTTTAGATTTTTTTCGCAATCGTATAACCTTTCCTTGACCCATGATTTATAGGTTGGATTGCACCAAACACAAATTGTTAGATCTTTTCATGTTTTCCTGCTCTAATACCAATTGAAAATACGAGGGTACCCAAATACACCACAATCATTTATTTATCTACCTATAAGTCATCTTACCGAAAGTGATCGTCTAAGGATAAAGTCGAGACAATGCAACAAATCGGTATTCACACTTTGTGTGATTTTCTATAGATACGAGATCGAGACAATACGACTACCAAAGTGTGATACTTGATAATAGGTTTGGATTTAACCAAACTATATATGATCGCTATTAAGTATGTACGGAGTTGAGGTTTGTGTAATTTACTTTAAATTATATAAACAAATATAATTACGGAAAATAAAAGTAAATCACACAGTAAGATTTGGTTAACGAGGAAAACAGAAAAATGCAGAAAAACCCTGGGACCGAGTCCAGAATTGAATACTCTTAGAATTAAGTCGTTATACAAAATCTACACCAACTTTGTATAGTTGAGACCAAGAAACTACCCCTAGTCCACTTAGTTTCCTCAGTATCCCCTCGCTTTCTACTTCTATAAGTGCACGCACTGGAACAATTCCTTTGGATCGTATTCCAAAAGTAAAGGAACAACAAATCTGTTTGGAAACAACTCTTTGGATTCTTTCATGATAAAGATATCTCAAGTCACATGCAAAGGCTCTTCCGTTTAATATAATAAACTCCTTTGCCTGGTTAGATCAATCTATCCAATGACTACTAAAGTAGTCAAGTTTAGATTCGCAATCAATCGATATAGATTCCAACAAGAAACTATAAAGTGATATCGATCTCACACAATTAATCAATCGAATAAATCCGATTCTAGCTGGATCCCAGCTGATCAGGGTTTGTGCACATCCAAAGATATGAAGACCAAATAAGAAATCTTATTTGTCTTCAAATCTTCTTTAATCTTCAAAAAACACCTGCACAACACCACTTGAATCTCTTGTGATCAATCACACACAGAACGTAGTCTGTTAACAATGAATTATCATAAGATGTCTTTAGATCTTCAAACAGTTCTAAAGATCCTGTCGATACTTCGATCTAATTTGAGTGAATCTTATATCAGAAGAGAAGATTCTAAAAAATCGGGGGTCTAACAACCTCACCCAATATTTTGATTAGCAATCTGTATGGACTAACTCTATTATATATTTAAGAGAATCAACTAGATAGTCAGACTCAATCTTAATAAAAAGTATATCAAGGAGTTAATGTCTCTATCTCTCGAAGCAAATAGAAATCTGCAAGTCTTTATCAAATACAAGAGATATAAACTTGGATGGTACCAAAGACTAATATCCAAGGATCAATCAATTTCCAATCAACAACTAAAGGTTTGATTTCACAATTGATCGATACAACGCACAACCTGTCATATTTCAATTATATAAAAAAATATAATGCGGAATAGAAATAACAGATACACCAGAAATTTTGTTAACGAGGAAACCGCAAATGCAGAAAAACCCCGAGACCTAGTCCAGATTGAACACCATACTGTATTAACCCGCTATAGACACTAGCCTACTACAAACTAACTTCGGTCTGGACTGTAGTTGAACCCTAATCAATATCACACTTATTCAAGGTAAAGTTATGCTCCATACGTCTCTGATCCCAGTAGGATACTACGCACTTTATTCCCTTAGCTGATCTTACCCACAACCAAGAATTGCTATGACCCAAAGTCGAAGACTTTAATAAACAAATATGTATCACACATAAAAGTCTACGATAATAGATAAATCTATCTCCCACAGATAAGCGTACGAGTTTTGTTCCGTCTTTTGATAAAATCAAGGTCAACAAGAACTAATCAATAACCCGGACTTATATTCCCGAAGAACATCCTAGAATTATTGATCACCTCACAATAATCTAAATCGTATGGTAGCGAAACTAGATATTGCGGAATCACAAATGATGAGACGAAGATGTTTATGATTTATTTTTATCTTGCCCTATCGGAGATATAATCTCAAGCCAATTATTCAATTGAACTAGTACGATAGAAAATGACAAGATCAGATAGCTCAACTACAAGAGAAGTAGTTTCGTCTGGCTTCACAATCCCAATGAAGTCTTTAAGTCGTTAACCGACAGGGTCTCAAGAAGAAACCTACGGTTAAAGGAGTATCGACTCTAGAAAAACCAACTAGTATCACACATGAGGTGTGGTGATTAGTTTTTCCAGTTTCTAGATGTCTCCTTTATATAGTTTTCAAATCGAGGTTTGCAATCTAAGTTTCCTTGGTAACAAAGCAGTCAATATTCACCGTTAGATGAAAAACCTGATTTATCCAAGCTAATATCTTTCAACCGTTAGATCGAAACTTAGCTTGTCCCACACAAATTAAATGTATTTCATTTAGTTTTGAGTAACCATACCTAAACGTGTACATTTGGGTTGTTCACAAATAGTTAACCAATGGTTATCCATATGAGCACTTTCATATGAACCATATTCATCTTCTTCACAACTAGTTCAAATGACTCAAAAGAACTAGTTGAAGAGTTGTTCAATTGCTTAGATATTTATACATAGACACAACTAAAACAAAATCGGTTTGATTCACTCAAATCAATTCATGAACAATATATCTACGGTTTGCAAAGATTGTATTCCTTATTGATTTATTGTTTTAGTTCATGAGTTACCGATTTGAGAAATATAACCAGTTTGGGTACGCGTATGGGTATGCGTACCTTAGCTACTAGATTTGAGTTTACAAACTCAGCAGAAATTTTCAGTTCGAAAACTTCTGTGGGTACACGTACCTAAGGTGACTGGTTTACTAGTTTGCAAACTACAAACTCAGCAGAAATTTTCGGTTCCAAAACTTCCACCAGTACGCATACCCAACCTGTCTCCTTCACCAATACCGCATGCACACATATGCATGCACTTGGTTTCCGGTACATGGATTTAAACACTAATGTGAGAATACACTATATATGCTTATATCCATAGGTGGTTACGTAATCTCAACTCTACATTTCAATCATTGAAACATTCTTCTATAATGTTATAATAGTCGTTAGACATAAGAATCGACTATTGTCATCAAAGCTATTTTCAAGATTGAAACGTCATCATGACTTTCGTCATGGGTAAAGAAAAAGATAGGCGAGTAAACTCGGCTCGAAATAACAAATGTGTATGTATGTAAACTATCATACTTATACGACTGTTGTCTCAAGAGTGGGAGATAGATAGACTTTTGAGTGCTAGATAAGTTCAAGTCTCCACATACCTTTTGGTCGGATGAAGTTCCACTGGTTCCTTGAGAATTTCTTCATCTTCGTAAGATAATCGCCATGGAGTATAGAGCTCAACTATACTTAAATATCATAGACCGAGACTTAGTCAAAAGTAAACTAGAAATCAAGACGTATAGTTTTGATCACTAATATTGACAAACATGCTTAAGATACCAATGCATGCGAGTTCGACCGAACAATGCTTTAATAGATTCTCAAGAATAAACAAACTAGGTCCAATCAAAGTTTCAACAACCGTTAGTCAATCAAATCAATTAAAAAATAATAACACTGCAACTATCTAATTTCCCACCAATTGTACTCGTAGAGCTTCTTGATCCCACAGAAGTCTTTAAGCGAGCGGTCGTAAGATATTTAGCCTAATTAGGGTACTTTCCTCTCCGGAGGCTCCACCAGAAACAACAAGAAGATGAAGTTTTCCTGGCTCTTATTATAGTTTGCTAGAAATGCAAGATCAGGTATTTATAGACCAAGGATGTTTGGACACCAAGGAATTTCCGAAACCAAAAATATTCTCAAGATATGCAATGAATGGAAAATTTTAGTTTTCCTAATTCCAATATATATAAATGCTTGTCCAAAATTTCTGAAATCTCTTAATAAAAAAGCTACAATTAGTAAATGCACATTACTAATTTTTATTCTCTAGAGAAATGCATTTAATTGCTAGTAATTAAAGTATATAAAACCAAAAACCTTAATTAAAAGATTCTCAATTTATTTCGGCGCAGGATCCCCTTGAGTACTAAGGAATATCTTTGACCAATAAATGATAATAGTTATCGAACGTGTTCAATGTATGTTGACATCTTTTCACTATAAATCCTTATTCATATTTACATGGATTTACATTCTTGGAATCGGTTATACCACACTTCCAAACAAGTTTAGAATTGATTCACCTATATTCCAAGATCACTATGTGATTGATCAAATATCAAATCACATATATGGGTTCAATTGGTTCTACCAATCACTAGGATCGGTTATACCTTAATATGGAAACACTTGTTATCGGTCACACAAGTTACCATGACCGATTACATCGGTTACCAGGATCGGTTACATCAATTACCAGGACCGGTTACCATATACTCATGGTATTGTTTGTGATCGGTCACACCAGTTACCATGATCGGTTACACCATTTACCAGGATTGGTTACACTAATTAACAAGACAGGTTACACCAATTACAAGGATCGATTACTCAACTTCTCTGTGATCGGTCACACAAATTACTAGGATCGGTCACACCAATTACAAATATCGATTATACCATCTCATGGTGATTACTTACGATCGGTTACACTAATTAACAAAAACTAGTCATACCAAATCATAAGTCAGGCATTGTGATTAGTTATACCAATATACATAACAAAGTTATGATCTTTTCAACCATCTCACACATATTGGTAATCCAAAGATATGCAATGAATAGCCGTACTAATAATCCTAGCGACCGATTACATCGGTTACCAGAATCGGTTACATCAATTACCAGGATCGGTTGCCATATACTCATGGTATTGTTTGTGATCGGTCACACAAGTTACCATGATCGGTTACACCATTTACCAGGATCGGTTACACCAATTAACAAGACAGGTTACACCAATTACAAGGATCGATTACACAACTTATCTGTGATCGGTCACACAAATTACTAGGATCGGTCACACCAATTACAAATATCGATCATACCATCTCATGGTGATTACTTACGATCGGTTACACTAATTAACAAAAACTAGTCATACCAAATCATAAGTCAGGCATTGTGATTAGTTATACCAATATACATAACAAAGTTATGATCTTTTCAACCATCTCACACATATTGGTAATCCAAAGATATGCAATGAATAGCCATACTAATAATCCTAGCGATTTCCCTTTTGATTCATTAAATATGACCATAATCAAAATAAATGTAAAACCTTGTTTCCTAGGATGAAATATTCACCATAACCCATTCACATAATCAAAACAGTATATACACGATTATGTCGATGTCATATCTACGAAGTTCAAAAGATAAGTGTTATATTTCGTAGTCTAATTCCCTAATACTATGATCATACAAATATGACCATGTCACATCACTAAAGTAATATATACACTATGTTCAATATATACAGCTTCGCAATTATGTTTTCAATATAACACGACTTGAAAGATATGTTAGGAATGAAAGCAGTTCAAGTCAATATTACCAACTTCAAGAGGAAGAATGATGTTGTCCTTGTAGTTAGCTTCTTCTTCAATTTTATTAGAGCATAGCTCGGTTGAACCCACCAAGCATTGGTATGTCAAGTTTGGTAAATATATTTTAGTGAGCCAAAACTCATTTAAAGAGTCGCTTGATTATGTACCAGAGTCAACTTCGTATAGGTTAGCTTGAAAGTATTAGGATATGAGACATTACAAGTATTGCAAATACATGAATAAGTGAAGAAGTAAGGAGCTACAATGACAACATCATCCTTTCACTTGAGGTTAGTGATATTTGACTTGAACTGTTTCATTCCCTAACATATCTTTCAATTCATGCATATTGAAAACATAACTGAGAAACATTAATGATTACACTCTAGTTAGATATAGTATTAAGGAATACAATACGAGGTTTATTGCTTAACCATTAAACTTTGTATATAAGACATCAACATAATCGTTTGAATGCTATCGTGATTATGTATGGGTATAAGGTGAATATTTCATCCTAGGAAACGATGTTTAACATTTGTTTAAAGAAATTAAATTCATGAACTTGTTTTGTGAATTGAAAGGGAAATCACTAGGCATTATTGGTATTGTTATTCATTGCATATCTTTTGAACTACCAATATGTGTGATTAGTATAACCGCTCATGACTTGTTTATGTGCTTGGTAAAACTATTCACAAAGGTCTGACTTTTATTAGTGAAACCGATCTTAAGTAATCACCTGAGATGGTATGATCAATTTAGTGTTATTGGTATGACCGACTCTAGGTAAATGGGAACCGATCCTAGTAAGAGTTACAACCTATCGCAAAGGGGAATCGATCCTTGTATGAGGTGCAACAAGTTTTTAGTAGATCGGGGAACCGATCCTATGGACATGTGCAACAAGTATAAGTTAGATACCCTATATATGTGGGAACCGATCCTAGTACCTAGTCAACCGAATTTTTGGAAATCTAGTGTGACTAAATCCAGTACCCACATGGAGGTAGAACCGAAACTTGTTTTGGTAGAACCGTGAAACCCATGTTTGGTGATTGAGTGTTCTTGATCAATCATATAGTTATTGAAAGTCGGATGAACCAATTCTAAACTTGTCTGGAAGTGTGGCAAATTGGTTTCAAGATTGTAAACATGAAAGATCACTTACAAAGTTAAGATTTCGACATACTTTGAACATGTGCAATAACGCTTATCTTTTATTGTTTAAAGATATTCCTTAATAGCTAAAGGAAAATCCCGAATCGAAAAATAAATTGAGAATCTTTTATTTAAGGTTTTTAATTTTATTTTAGGAAAATGAAAATTTGTATTGTGCATTTATTAGTTGGAGATTTTCTAAGATATTTTCGGTCATTATTTGGATAAAGCATTTCCAGGAATTATGGAAACCAAATTTGGAATATATTGCATATCTTGAGAATCTTTTCGGTTTTGGAAATTCCTTAGTGTCCAAACTTCCTTGTCTATAAATATCAAAGTTTGCATTTCAAGCAAGCTAATCCTCAGAGCCAGAAAAACTACCTTTGTTGTGTTGTTAATGGTGGAGCCGCCTATTCGGAGAGGAAAGTAACCTAATTCGGCGAAATCTCTTATGACCGCTCGGTTTAAAGACTTCTTTGGGATTGAGAAGCTCTATTAGTACCGTTGGTAGGAAACTAGATAATTGCAGTTTATCTATTGTTTTCGATTGATTTGGTTGACTAACGGTGGTTGAACTTTGATTGCACCTAGTTTGTTTATGCTTGAGAATCTTCTCTTCTGATATAAGATTCACTCAAACTAGATCGAAGTTTTGACGGGGATCTTTAGACTTTTTGTAGATCTAAATGTGTCTTATGATAATCCATTGTTATGTGCATGATTGTTTACAAGAGATTCAAGTTAATTGTGTGCAGGTGTTATTAAAGATCTCAGAAGACGATGAAGATTTCTGATTTGGGTTCAAAATTTTTGGTGTGCACAATACTTGTTTTGGTCAAAGAGGATCCAACTATAATCAGTTTATCCTTGTGGTAGATTGGATTGATTAGTTGTGTAGATCGGCATCAATACAATTCTTTATGATTAAAAGTATTGATTGCAAAATCTTAACAATTACTTTGGTAATTGTTGATAAGATAGATCTAAGAACCCGACAAAGGAGTTTATTGAGATAAACAGAAGATCCTTTTGTCGAACTCACATCACTTGGTTGAAAAGAGTTTATACCAAACAAATTTTTTGTTCCTTTACTGTGTGGAATACGAACAAAAGGAATTGTTCCAAGTACGTGACTTATTACAGGTCGAAGGCGTGGGAATAGATACAGAACTAGGTGAACTATAAGTTTAGTTGCTTGGTCTCAACTATACGAAGTTGGTTTGATTTTGTATAGCGGAATAATCCTGATAGTATTCAATTCTGGACAAGGTTCCGTTTTTTTTTTTTTGCATTTGCGGTTTCCTCGTTAACAAAATCTTGTTGTGTCATTTACTTTTATTTTCCGCAATTATAATTATTGTTATTATAATTTAAAGGCTTTAATTATGTTTGGAAAGCACATCCGAAGGTATATCTCTGTCCAATACCACGGCTTGCTAATAGTTACCACAATTTACCACGAGCTTTCCAATATACCCGAGCCGGGTACTATCTAATTAGCAAATAACGGATATATCCCAAATATCGTCGCACTGATGTTGCGTTTGGATGGGCCATATAAATAGGAAAAGTATACTCCGGATACCAAACCATTTCTCTCTCTTGAGATTTGCAGCGAGCATCTCCATTCGTCGCCTTCAAACCTTAGTTCATTTGGTGCAAAATATACCCACACTAGTGCTTTCGCCATAAAATTCATTAAACGTGAGCTAAATTCAATCCCTACCTTCACCGTAACTCGAATGATTTCAATGAATTTGGGTGTTTTCCTAACTTTTGCTTTTATTGTGTCTAGGGTTTTGGGCTTTCGGCACTGGTAAAAGCTTCATAACTGGTAAATTCTTCTTCATCTCAGTAAAGTAGTTCCATGGGTTTCTAATAGTTATTTCAATTCTGAAAATAATAAATTACTACATAGTCATGTTGGTGATATGCAAAATCATATGCATCCTGCTTATACTTAATTATTTGTTTATTTAACAATTGGAGACCCAATTGGGACATGTAATTAAGGTTTTATCGTTGAATTTAATTTGTCAAGATCATGGTTTAGTTCAACATCTTGAAAAAGAAAACTGTTTCTCCTTTCAGATACTGACCCTATGAAACCATACATCTTAAATACAAATTTTTAGTCCTTTGACACCTTTGGGATTAAGAATCAGTGGATGTAGAATTCTTTGCAAACGTAAGTATGTGTAGTTCTTCTTTCTCGAAATCCATTGAAATTATGAACCTGATTTATTATATATCGGCAGTTGAGTGAATTGCTGTGATAGTAAATTGATTGGTTTTCCTTGGTGTTAGGGAAAGATGTCTGCTACTACAGCGGGAGGTTCAATGGATACTGACCTCCAAGATGATGTCAATTCCAAAGAATCTTTAGAGACAACTTTTGAATTTATTGAATCGTCGGAATGTAATTCATCAGGAACCGAACCATAGTATGTTTGTTTCATTCGTTCTCATAAAGTCTTTTCTTTCAGAGTGTTGTTTAGAGATAAGTTTTCAACATATTACCATTTGGATATGCAGTAGATTTTGTAGATGGTGAGGTTTGCTATTTGGAGATGCAGTAATTTTTAATAGTAATATAGATGATTGTAAGATGAACATATTACCAAAAGTTAGTATGCTTCTTTTAGATTCATTAGCATTTGCGTTTTATAACTACATTGGTGTTGAAATTGTTAGATGGTTTGAGAATAACCATGTTAAAGAATCCTCATCCCTTCAAAATATTTTAGTTGCTGGATATCCTTGGAAGAAACTGACTTCAAGCATCTCATGTGTATAGCTAGTTTGTTCACCCACAGAAGTATCGGGATAACTACCCGAAAGTAAAAAATCACGCAGTTATGCATCTTATGCCCACGATCAAGGGTCGTTTGAGCGAAAAGGCTTATGCAGTATTTGCTTCAACGGCAGTTGGACACTTCCTGGATATGTCTGAAACCCTTAACAACAGTATAATTTTGCATTATCTACTCTCACGGCAAATTGAGAGACAAGATGATGGTGATCCATTTTATATGAACTTTGGGGTTGGAGGGCATATCTTGAGGTTTGGGATGAAAGAATTTGCACTTGCTATGGGACTTAACTTCAAGTTGACAGCTGCAACAAAGGAAGATCTACATAACCCACTCCCAAAATGTATCACGGATTCACCAATTATGAAAACTCATTTCCCTAGAGAAAAAATGGTAATAGTAGGCAACCTCTGGACGTGATTCGAGAAAGGAGATTTGACCACCTGCACCGACTATGAGAACACTAAGTTAGTGCTTCTCTTATTTGTGCACGTTATTCTTTTGGGCTGCCAGGCGAGAGATGTAGTAAAGGGAGCATATTTCCATTTGGTGGACAACTTGAATAACTTCAACAAGTTCCCATGGGGTCATGTTAGTCTTTGAAAAACCGTCTGCAGCTTTCGATCAGCCAGTGTTGTCAAGAAAGACAAGGAACCAAAGAATAGTGGTCGGTTGGGCTTTCCAGCTCATTACAGGGTGTTTGGACTTTCATACGCTCTGACAGTAAGTTCGCATATTCTGTTTAAATGGTCTAATTCATCTTGTATACTTGGCGGTTTGTAGTTTGTATAGTTCAAGTTCTAACTATTTCTGTTATTTTAGGCTTGGGCATTGAAAAGTATTCATGCAATTAGGGGTTTATGTGGATGGTTTGTGTCGAAGCATACTCACGGTCGGTGGTGCACTATCATGGAACGTGTATCCTGCACAAACGAATCGAGATACAGTGAACTTGTATCCTTGAGATAGGGGCTAATAGTGGATTGTGATGAGTACGAGCTGTACAATGGTGACTCCTTTAGATTTCTTGGCATAGTAGATGATAAGGAGGTGTTGGAGGATACTGTGGAACCGTCTGATGTTCCAAAAGAATCTAGCAAGGTATATGAATCCTCTTGGTCGGGGACGACCAAGGGATTTGCGCGGGAGGTTGGCGTAAGACATGGGTCAGATACTTTATACACTCTTACAGAGTCCCAACTAACAAATATGTTTTTTATTTTCTTACGAGACAAGTTGGCTCCAGCCAGCGTTAGTTATGTGGATAAAAACACCGCAGCGGGGGAGACATCGTGTGATGGATATCCGGTTAACGCAGCAGCGGCTTCCACACAGATGGACTCAGTCATTAATACTGAAGCAGTTTTAAAATCAGAAGAGACGGTAGACAAAGTAAGTGCTCCAGATGATGACGGTAAAGGGATGGAAGAAAAAGAAGAAGAAGAAGAAACCGATATAGGAGATGAAACATCTAATTATCTGGTGGGTGCGGATGTAGAAACATCTAAATCCCCTGATGTACCCAACTTAAAGAGGCCTATAATCGTAAAGGCGGGACCTCAGATTGAATCACTGTATGCAAGCCTCACTTACCAAAAAAATTCTAGAAATAACTATGCTTGGGAAAATATTGAGGATCCAGGTATCTCAAAGAACTGTAAAAGGAATATGAACATTTACATATGGACAAGGCAAGTGTCTATCACTTATTTACCGTATTTAACTCTAAAGTCATTGTCTTATGATCGTTAAAATGCGCAGGGAAAATGTGGATCTAAAGGAAACCAAGAAGGCAAACGACCCACGTCTTAAGAAATCTCTGGTGGAGGAGATCGAAGAGACAGAAGAAAGTTTGAAATGGTATGAATATGTCAAGTTATTAGGAGGAACATCACAACCACGCTCCGACTGGTTATCAGACACTATAAGTAGATTATTTTATTATAGTTTATGTTCATGATATTTTATGAATTTACTCATCAGCTTATCTATCTTGAGACCTATTGCAGATTGTTAATTGTACTCGATGCGCAAACACCCTGGATTCACGAAGAAAACTCGGTGGACCACAGTTGGTAGTTACTTCGCTGTGAGTATTATATGAAAACTATGGAACTTATCACATCTGCACTATAAACATACTTGCATTTTGTACATGTTAATGATGGCTTGTAATGTGCGGTTTCTCATGCTCGATTAAACATCGTCCTGAAAAACAGCGACACGCTAGAGATCAAACACTGAGATCCAAGACCAAAGAAAAGTAACAATTATATTATACAAAATTGCACATGGCAGGGAAATACAACATTGATGGTAAACCATGGTCCGATGTTGATGTGGTTTACGCTCCGGTGCTGGTGAACGACAATTATTGGGTAGCAATTGAAATCTTCTTGAGGACACAGAAGATTTGTATCTACGATTTCCTATACAATCATCAAAAGCGTAAAAGATCCACCAGGACAGCAGGGAACCCATCCGAGGTCATCGCTATCTGCGATGTTCTGAGGACTATCCTAGAGAATGGAGAATGGAATTGCGACTATGCAGACTTTGATCAAGTGGTCCCAAAACAAAGCTCGAGGTTAGTTCTTTGAGATCTCTTTAGATGGGCGTTCAACATCCTAGATGGTGCAATTGGTAATCCAAAATTGACACTTCTATTTTTATTGGTTTAGTTTTGGTGATTGCAGAGTGTATGCATTGTGCTTCATCATGTGTTTGATGAAGGGAGTTTCTCTAGACCGATTGCAAGACATGGATATTATTAAGGCTTATCGTAGGAGGTTTGCTGTTCGATTATACGATGATACAAGTATCGAGGTAAGTGCATGTAGAAGTGAATAGCAAAACCTTTATAGTTCATATACAACAGTGACGCTGATGATACCACTTCACCAATTTTTTTGGTGCAGGATTATATTCATTGAATCGGGTGCAAATGTTGGAAGCAAACTTTTGTAAGTTTGCAAAAAGTTTTTTTTAAAGGTTTGTAAGTTCGCAATTTATTTATTTTGTCATGGTTGGATCTTCGTGCAGGTTTATTTTTCTTGTGGTATGAAGTCCTTTTTTCCTATTTCTCATGGTGTCTACAGGATTCAATGACTTCCGATGGCTCTGGGTTTCTTCTTGGTAGCCGTTGAATCTAGTGGTGGCAATGTTATTGGTAGTTTGTAACAATGGTGTTTGGATGATAACGGGTTAAGATAGTAAAGTGAACATTGATCTGCTGATGTTTGGTTTTCTCATCCATACTAATTAATACCTAATATAACCGTTTTGATATAAATTCTAATACTATGACGGGGGTTGGAACGATGGGGGTTGGATGATGACGGGTTTCATTTGTTACTTTGTAACATTGATCTGCTGATGTTTGGTTTTCTCATCCATACTAATTAATACCTAATGCAATGTTGATTTGGGGTTAGCCTCAGATCAACAGGTTCGCTCTTGTAACGCATAACAATAGAATTTATATCAAAAACGGTTATAACTATATCCCATAATTTAGCAATTTAGCCGTTGCATATCGCCTTCAAAGTAATTGTCTTTATATTTTTGCATATAAGAGAGCTCCAAATGACAAATTCTAATTACTTGAAACACGAATTCAAAGTAAAGAACAACAGTAGAAGAAATAACAAAAGTAGCATCTTAATGTTACACCAGTAAGATTCAACTAGATTCAACGCGTAAGCAGTGACTTAATGAAACTTAAGAAGTCAAGGTTCTCGTACTTAATTAGGTTTGTGTCTTCCATATTATTTCTTGGTCTAATCTAGATAAGTTTTACCCTGATCTATCAATGAAAAGATCAGATTGCGTAATACTTAATGGATGCATAAGCCGAGTCTTAAGTGCTATATGCACCTTGAAATTGTTGTTATCCCCAATTGGGAGAATTGTGTGTAACCCATTATCGTTATAGTGGAAGATTTTCCCGTGGTTTTTTACCCTTCACCTTGGAGGGGTTTTTCCACGTAATTGCCGGTGTTGTGTGATTGCTTCTATATTTCGTAGTTGTGTTATTTCCGCATTTGTGTTTTTCATTGCTTGTGAAGGTTTCGTTTTGCACATAGCGGATCGGATTTGGTAAGTATCCCCCAACAGATAAAACGAGGAAAACTTGCAGACCAGTATATACTTTTGCACATCACATGTCCACGACCATTGGCGTATTTTGGGCACAGTTTTATGTTGACATCAGCTGGTCAAAATTGCCTCAGTTGGAGATGAGATGCTAAAACAGAGAAGACGAATTTTGTACTTGAAATGATCGACCTGGCTTTGTAAAATAAAAAATTTAAACAAATTTATGTATACCAATTTGCATCGTATTATCCATTCTTTACTATAATTGTCCTTAGTTCGTCGCGTTATCATATCAATCAATGCTAATCTCTTTCATTACTTTTGCACCACTAAGCATGTTTGCCATTGTTGTTTCTAGTTTATTTACATACAAAATCAAATTTTCAACTCTCAGATGGAGTCTTACGAATTTATTATACATTAAACGCTTTCCCGTAATTGTGTGGGAATTTCAGGGTTATATCATTCTCACAATTCTCGAAATATTTGTTACTCTAATTCTAGAAAAGGTGTCTATAAAGAAAGCAATATTATGCAGCAACTGATAAGGCTGTAATCCAAGAAAAAGGTGTTTCAAATTTGTACACTAGTATGACTGCAACCATTGAAAAAGGTCTAGTGGTAGCCTGACTTCATTCAGAAATAAAATATGAAAATGGCAATATGAGCATACAACTGACAGTTTAAATATGGTGATGACAAGGAAATGACAATACAAGCTGACATTCCAGAAAATGGGGGGAAATGGGGTGCAAAAGTAACTTTTCATATAAAATAGAGTGTTAAACGAACTTTGCACAGAAAAAGATCATAGATTAAAGGGTGCAAGAATAACTTTTCACTTAATAACGGGTGAAGAAAGAAGGTAGCACACATGCAGGCTTGTTACCCCGAATTCATTCAGAACTAAAATAGACCAAAAAGTTCTAGTGGCAATCTGACAATCTCATATGGACCTGCAAATACGCAAGAGCATAACTCAGCATATTCAGAAACACGGAGAAGGCAATAAGAGCATATAACTCAGTAGACGACATTCCAGAAAGGGTGAAAAAGGACTGCAAAAATGACTTTTCATACAGAAAAGAGTGATAAAGTAACTTGGCACAAAATATTTCACTGTTTATAGAGTACTCCCTCCGTTCCATTTTACTTTGATGTTGTAGATTTTTTCACGCATATTAAGAAACATCAGAGAGAGTTGAATTTTTACAAACCAAATTTCGGTATTATAGATTAGAACAAGAATACAAGAAGAAATCATAAATTAAAGACATCAGAGATGATTCATGATTTCAATTTATGTTTACATTAGATTCATTTAATTAGTATCTAAAATCCAACCTAAGTTTCCCAATACAAAAACATTGTTCATCTATCCAAGATCATCTCGCTTCATGACTTGAACTAACTGATTAAGAAACTTTGGTGTCTATGGAATATTGGAATTTGGAACAGTGAAGAAAGAACTGAATATTTTTTTTTATCTATTTCGTTTGTTTCTGAGATGGAAAACGAAACTAGGAAACTGTGGATCTTAAGAGTGTTTTTATAATAAATTTTGGGGGAAATGAAAAGTTATGGCGCGAAAAAAGTCCACCAAAACAATTTGCCGCTGAACAAGAAAGAATTCAAACGATTGGAGGGAAGCTCTCGCATAATCGAAGAACACAGTTATGGTCGTTGGATAGAGTCATAATCCGCGTGAATTCTCCTGTTATCAAACTAGTCGTTGGATTCGACACATTTGTTTTCTATTGGTTCCGTATCTATCATTCGGATTGTAGAGTAACCATGTTTTCCCACTGTTGGATAAGGTAGTTATCCGTGTGAACTTTTTGTGTTGGCACTATATTCGTCGGATTAAAAACTTTGGTTTTCTATAGGCTAATTATGTACCACACGGATTAGCTCAACATAAAAAAAAAAAAAAAAAAAAAAAAAAAAAAACCGAGAAGCATAGAAATCCCAATGGATAAACATTTTTCTAGCCCATTTTCTTTTTTCTTTTTTTTTTTATATTTGAAAATCCATAAACAGTTACTAGAATTTTTTTCTTTCTTAACTAGATGATTGTAGAATATTTTTTTTTCCTTAATAAATAGAGATAATATATTTATAAAAAACCAAAATTTGAAATATAATTAAACTTTTACAAAGTTTTTGGTTGGCATCCGAGCGACTAGCTGGGCACCAACCCCTTTTTGAATAGCAACACCCAACCTATGAAAATGACCTGAATACCCTTATAAGAAATATGTAAAGTAAATATTACAGTATGTGAAAATTACCATACTACCCTTAATGGAAATTAGTGCAAAGATTACTAGAGTTAGACCTGAGTTTCTCGTTCGGATGAACTGGGGACGAAATATATCAGGATTGAACATCACAGGTTCAAAGATTACTAGAGTTAGACCTGAGTTTCTCGTTCGGATGAACTGGGGACGGAATATATCAGGATTGAACATCACAGGTTCAAAGATTACTAGAGTTAGACCTGAGTTTCTCGTTCGGATAAACTGGGAAGAAATGTATCAGAGTTGGACATCACATGTTCAAATATTACTAGAGTTAGACCTGAGTTTCTCGTTCGGATGAACTGGGGACGAAATATATCAGGATTGAACATCACATGTTCAAATATTACTAGAGTTAGACCTGAGTTTCTCGTTCGAATGAACTGGGACGAAATATATCAGAGTTGGACATCACATGTCCAAATATTACTAGAGTTAGACCTGAGTTTCTCGTTCAAATGAACTGGGGACGGAATATATCAGGATTGAACATCACAGGTTCAAAGATTACTATTTTACCCTGACTAAAAAATACGTTCAATACATATTATGGAGACTGTGAAAATTACCAGACTAACTTATCAGAAATAGTAAAGTAATATTACAAATAGTGAAAATGACCATATTACCCTTACTGAAAATCGTTTCACCAGCCCTCTTTCAATTATTTTTGCCTTTCAGGAGTCTTTCCTCTCTCTGCCCACTGAAAATTCAATATTCACATACAAATTTACAAACCAGCTTATTAAAACTTGGAACGTGATAAAATGTTGGAACCCGGGAGAAATCAAGTTAGACCAACCGACACTGGGTAAGATTGACGGATAATAAGAGAAACATATAATCATATAAACACATATAATTCATGAGAAATCGAGTGAGGTGGAGCAAAATTGGACAAAATTGACGAATAACGGGTGAAATTGACAAAGGTCGAAGGACACTCAGTTAAAATGATGAATACTTGTTGAAACCAATGGAATCCGATAGAAGTTTGAGTTAGGTCGTCCGAAATTGAATAAGGCTGACGGATAACAAGCAAAATTAAGTAAAGTAGATGAAATTTCGGTAGGGGTTGATATATAACCATAATTTCATGAAATCCATGAGAAATCCAGCTTCTCTTTCGGATGAACTGGGGACGAAATATAACAGAATTCAACATCACATGTTCAAATATTAATAGAGTTAGGCCTGACTTTCTCGTTCGGATGAACTGGAGACGAAATATATCAGAATTGAACATCACAGGTTCAAAGATTACTAAAGTTAGACCTAAGTTTCTCGTTCGGATGACCCGGGGACGAAATATATCAGAATTGAACATCACAGGTTCAAAGATTACTAGAGTTACACCGGAGTTTCTCGTTCGAATGAACATGGGATGGAATATATCAGGATTGAACATCACAAGTTCAAAGATTACTATTTTACCCTTACTAAAAATACGTTCAATACATATCAAGGAGACTGTGAAAATGACCATCCTACCCTTATTGAAAATAAGAAAAGTAATATTACTGACTGCAAAAATGACCATATTACCCTTTTCTTGAAATAAGTGCAATAAAAATTATGGAGACTGTGAAAATGACCTGACTACCCTTATCAGAAATAGGTAAAGTAAATATTACAGGATGTAAAAATGACCATACTACCCTTAATGGAAATTAGTGCAAAGATTACTAGAGTTAGACCTGAGTTTCTCGTTCGGATGAACTGGGGACGAAATATATCAGGATTGAACATCACAGGTTCAAATATTACTATTTCCCCCTTAATGAAAAATATGTTCAATACATATTATGGAGGCTGTGAAAATGACCAGACTAACTTATCAGAAATAAGTAAAGTAACATTTCAAATAGTGAAAATCACCAGACTACCCTTACCGAAAATAAGTAAAGTAAATATTACAGACTGTGAAAATGACTATTTTACGCTTTTCTTGAAATAAGTGCAATAAAAATTATGGAGACTGTGAAAATGACCCGATTACCCTTATCGAAAATAAGTAAAGTAAATATTACAATTACATACTGTGAAAATGACCATTTTACCCTTATTGGAAATAAGTGCAATAAATGTTATGGAAATCGTGAAAATAACCTGACTACCCTTATTAGAAATAGGAAAAGTAAATATTACAGGATGTGAAAATGACCATACTACCCTTAGTGGAAATTAATGCAAAGATTACTAGAGTTAGACCTGAGTTTCTCGTTCGGATGAACATGTGACGAAATATATCATAATTGAACATCACAGGTTCAAAGATTACTAGAGTTAGACCTTAGTTTCTCGTTCGGATGAACTGGGAATATATCAGGATTGAACATCACAGGTTAAAAGATTACTAAAGTTAGACCTGAGTTTCTCGTTCGGATGAACTGGGACGAAATATATCAGAGTTGCACATCACAAGTCCACGCCCATTGACGTATTTTGGGCACAATTTTATGTTGACATCAGCTGGTCAAAATTGCCTCAGTTGGAGATGAGATGCTAAAATAGAGAAGACAAATTTTGTACTTGAAATGATCGACCTGGCTTTGTAAAATAAAAAATTTAAACAAATTTATGTATACCAATTTGCATCGCATTATCCAGTCTTTATTATTCTTTACTATAATTGTCCTTAGTTCGTCGCGTTATCATATCAATCAATGCTAATCTCTTTCATCACTTTTGCACCACTAAGCATGTTTGCCATCGTTGTTTCTAGTTTATTTACATACAAAATCAAATTGTCAACTCTCAGATGGAGTTTTACGAATTTATTCTACATTAGATGCTTTCCCGTAATTGTGTGGGAATTTCAGGGTTATATCATTCTCACAGTTCTCGAAATATTTATTGCTCTAATTCTAGAAAAGGTGTCTATAAAGAAAGCAATATTATGCAGCAACTGATAAGGCTTTAATCCAAGCAAAAGGTGTTCCAAATTTGTACACCAGTATGCCTGCAACCATTGAAAAAGGTCTAGTGGTAGCCTGACTTCATTCAGAACTAAAATATGAAAATGGCAATATGAGCATATAACTGACAATTTAAATATGGTGATGACAAGTAAATGACAATACAAGCTGACATTCTATAAAATGGGGGAAAATGGGGTGCAAAAATAACTTTTTACATAAAAAAGAGTGTTAAACGAACTTTGCACAGAAAAAGATCATAGATTAAAGGGTGCAAGAATAAATTTTCACTTAATAACGAGTGAAGAAATAAGGTAGCACACATGCAGGCTTGTTACCCCGAATTCATTCATAACTAAAATAGATCAAAAAGTTCTAGTGGCAATCTGACAATCTCAGATGGACCTGCAAATACGCAAGAGCATAACTCAGCATATTCAGAAACATGAAGAAGGCAATAAGAGCATATAACTCAGTAAACGACATTCCAGAAAGGGTGAAAAGGGAGTGCAGAAATGACTTTTCATACAGAAAAGAGTGATAAAGGAACTTGGCACAAAATATTTCACTGTTAATATAGTACTCCCTCCGTTCCATTTTACTTTGATGTTGTAGAGTTTTTCACGCAGATTAAGAAACATCAGAGAGAGTTGAATTTTTCCAAACAAAATTTCGGTATTATAGATTAGAACATGAATACAAGAAGAAATCATAAATTAAAGACATCAGAGCTGATTCATGATTTCAATTTATGTTTACATTAAATTCATTTAATTAGTATCTAAAATCCAACCTAAGTTTCCCAATACAAAAACATTGTTCATCTATCCAAGATCATCTCGCTTCATGACTTGAACTAACGGATTAAGAAACTTTGGTGTCTATGGAATATTGGAATTTGGAACAGTGAAGAAAGAACTGAATATTTTTTTTTTTATCTATTTCGTTTGTTTCTGAGATGGAAAACGAAACTAGAAAACTGTGGATCTTAAGAGTGTTTTTATAATAAATTTTGGGGTAAATGAAAAGTTATGGCGCGAAAAAAGTCCACCAAAACAATTTGCCGCCGAACAAGAAAGAATTCAAACGATTGGAGGGAAGCTCCCGCTTAATCGAAAAACACAGTTATGGTCGTTTGATAGAGTCATAATCCGCGTGAATTCTCCTGTTATCATACTAGTCGTTGGATTTGAGACATTTGTTTTCTATTGGTTACGTATCTATCATTCGGATTGTAGAGTAACCATGTTTTCCCACTGTTGGATAAGGTAGTTATCCGTGTGAACTTTTTGTGTTGGCGCTATATTCGTCGGATTAAAAACTTTGGTTTTCTATAGGCTAATTATGTACCACACGGATTAGCTCAACATTAAAAAAAAAAACGAGAATCATAGAAATCCCAATGGATAAACATTTTTCTAACCCATTTTTTTTTTATATTTGAAAATTCATAAACAGTTACTAGAATTTTTTTTCTTTCTTAACTAGATGATTGTAGAATATTTTTTTTTCTTAATAAATAGAGATAATATATTTATAAAAAACCAAAATTTGAAATATAATTAAACTTTTACAAAGTTTTTGGTTGGCATCCGAGCGACTAGCTGGGCATCAACTGATGAGTGACAAATAGTGCATATTTCTATACCTTTTTCTTGGCATTTAATTCATCTTTCGCGCTTTAAAATCATATATTATCCCAAATTCTATATTTTCTCTGTTTTCAAGAATAAATATTTGTACTAATTAATTTTGTATTTTTTAGGCACTAAATAAAGCTTGGAGGAAATAAGGACCCAAAAGAAGTGGAGAATTGGTGACAGCGGAAGAGAGACAACAAAGGCTCGCGCTAGAAGGCAGTGAAGAATATTGTTTGCACCTCATCCGCAAGTGAAGAATGATGATTTCACGTCTTAAAACTAGAAGTGGGCTTGGTATATTGGGTTTAAAGAAATTTGGGCTTAGAAAAAATAAAATCCAAGACCCAAACCCGTATCCAATCTGAGCCATCAGATCCGATTCAGATACTCAACATCCAAGGCATCTACACACCGAGCATCAATGAGTGATGCATCCGCCTCACACACTAGCCGCCTATCTCCTTCCCTAATCGAACATAGAACCCTAGTTAGTAAGTTCGCTAATAATACTCGTATAATTCGCGAATCCATTCGTATCGACCGAATCCGTACGTATCGACCGTATAACTGGAACTCCTACTTAGATTCGCGAATTTCCAGCTTAAAACGAATTATACGCGTATTTAGGAATTACCGAATCATACGCCCCATATAATACTTTGTCACATCATCACTAAATAATCATTATTTAAGTATATTTGTTACTTTTAAAATTTTACATACACTAATCTGATTCCAATACCATCAACGTTCATGTTATTTGCTGATTGCCATGCACATATCATATGTATAGTTCATGTCAAGTATTAAACTTTAGTATTTTAGGAAAGAATATATTAAAAATATTTTTTTAACAGGTTAATATATGCCGACTTTCGTACGCCGAATGCATATCTCTAAAACGAATTATACACGTACGTATGCCGTTCCGTATTACTGCCGAATCACGAATTGTTAACCGGATTTTTAACTGAATTTAACTTTTAAGAATCCGTATAATACTCGTACGTATCACGTACCACGAATTTCTAAGTAGGCACAGAACCAAACATCACCTTCACTTCTCTTTCTTTCTTCTTCCCGACAGTTACAGTACCAGCTCCATCACTTCACCTCCTTCTCTCCATCAATCACTTACCGACCATCACTGAAGCACAACCACCTTCTCAAAGAGCCATCAATCAATCTCCTAGTTTCTATATCTCTCCATCTTATCTTCTCCCTTACTAACAATAGTAATCCTAGAAGCTATGGTTGAGAGAGATAAGGCTAGGGTTAGCCTCAATAGCTCAAAGCAAACATCCAATTAAGAGTACAAGTCCGAAATACAGAAGGGGTTGCCAGAAAATTCAATTTTAGTAAGTAGTTGTTCTCTAATTTATCAATTATAGTGTTTGTTAAGAAATTGGGGTATAAATAGGGAAACTGTTATGTAACAAATTATCCAATTTTAGTTGGACAAAAGTCTATCTTAATTCAATTGCGTTTTAATCAACTTGATCATGTTCTAAATCACCTTTCTAGGGTTTAGATGAAACCCTTAATAATATGTTAAGTTAATTCATATTTATGTTGTTGTTCTTGATGTGCTTATTTGAGATGGGAGTAATAGTTAGCTAGTTGATCAAATTAGCATGTGATTGGTTGTACTGTAAGAAGACAGCCAATACTAGGGGTGAATTAGTGATATTGGTTAATAAATTATCCCTTTGTGACTTTCATGGAAGAAGATATGTGCTTAATAAGTTAGGAATGATGCTTAGCTAATTGACCAAGGAACCTGTGATCAATTGTATTGTAAGAAGACAGTTGATACTTGGGGGGAATTAGTTAGATTAGTTGATTGTTCATTCATCGGAATCTTCCTTGGGAAGGAATAAGAACATAACTTGAATTTGTATTGCCTTAGTGTAGACACCCCAATTTTGCACGGTCGTGAAAGTACGCCGCAAAATCGTATCCGAGTGGCCTAGTGCATTAAGTCTGGTCCGCGCCCCAAATAATAACACTAGGTGAACTATTTTTGGAATCCACTAGTTATCCTTGAGTGTGGTGTCGCCTTATGTCATTTAGGAGCCTAAATTGTTTTATCCCACCAAGTGCCCACCATTTCAAAGTCCATGCAAAGATCACCAAGACGTGTCCACCAAGCCTAATACTTGAGTCCACCAACCACTATCCACCGACCCCTTTAAGTTGGACGTTTCCCCTAACAGCAGAATGAGTACAAAATGACGACACCTTTTTGGTTTTGTCCCGCAAGACATTCCATGTTTACAAAGATCTTGAGATTAAATGATATTTGGCTATTTTAGTAAAGATGATTAAAATGATTTTGGAGATTTTTTAATAATTTGAAATAATAATGATTTAAATGGTTAGAGAATTTAGGTTTTTAATAGGAGCCATCGGATTTAGGTCATTTTAATCCAAGGGTTAGAGTATATGGGAAGAAACTATAAATATGGTGTTTTTGTTAGAGTTAAGGAAGAAGAATTTTAGGGGAGCAAAATTCCGTAGAAATCCGGAGGTGGAAAATTTTAGAGTTAAGGTGATATTATTAATAATCAAAGTAATCGTTGGTGTTCGGATACGATATGCACGGAATCATTGTTGGATTCGTTTATTAAGCTAAGTAACATTTCAGTCTTTGCGAAAACAGTTTGGTTGGATAATTTCTTCCGTTTCATTTTTTAACGATAAGCCTGAATATCCGTGAGTTCATTATCTCATCCTGATTAATTTTGATCACATGCTGAATGTGTTTCGTGGTATTATCTCGCTGCATATCCTGTCTTTCTAAAGTAGCAAGTAGTGTTACGAGTTTGGTTTATTAGTTCATGCCATATTACTCCATGTTTATAATATCATAATAATCGTTGTCATGTTGCATATTCAACTTTGTTTGCATTAGAAATTAGTTGTCCTATTCTGTTTCATGCCATAATCTCTAGCCAACTATTCCAAGTCCTACGCCATTTTCCATCCATGTCATCTTATACATCTTGCATGAGAACATCATCATCATATATAGATATTAGTGTATTAGTCCAAAATCTCTAGGTAGTTTGTACGCACATGCATTAAGTGGTACGCATAATAGTCATCCATATTCCATGATTTCTATAAACATATGCACTATAGTTTGGTAGTATTATGCTCGTTGATCTGCTAGCTCAGGGTACAGTTTGGTCCAACGCATGCTTTAATGGTCGTAGAGTGAAGTTAAATATAATAAATAATTGTTTGGTTGAATGATATATTTTTAGTGCTACTCTATTCATTAATAATAATAATTTTCCCATAATAATAATAATAATTTTGGTGATAATAATAATTCTCTCAATTTGACTGGGTTCTGTTTCCGTTTCACAGGATTTGGTACGTTGTTCATTAGATTAATAATTTAATTATTTTTCATAATTTTATGTATTTATTTCATTGTTTGTTATTACGAATTAGAACCCTAAAATCTCAATTATAAAGTAGAGGCCAAGTTTCGGCTTGGACGGGTTAGGTGCCTCACACCTTCCTAGCCCGTATCTTGATTCCCGGACTTTTCTCTGATTTTGGACCAGTGCTATTTTTGGGTCCCAACTCCCTAAGTTGGGTGGCGACTCTTCATAATAATAATTTCCTTGCGTGATTCCCATTTGGATATTTAAAGATCCCAACCGATCTCGACGGTATCCACAGTGGTGACTCAACTGGGGATTGGAATCTAACTCGAAAAATATATTTGGGATTTTAAGGTTTTGATTTTACACTACTCGGTGTTGCACACACACACTGCACGCACCCATTTGCACATTTGCATTACATTTTGCATCGTCCGAGTCCGAATCTTAGGAAAATCAGTGGTTAGTAAAGCTGAACCCTTTGGGCGTTATCAGTCGAACACCACAAGCCTTATCCCAGTACTAAAGACTAGCATTTGGCTACGTCTGCGGTATATTTTGCTAAGGTAGCCCAAGCCTACCCAATAATTAGTGAAACCTGCATGCACGTGCATTAATTGTAAACTGCATTCATTGTTGCACAAAATCCGAGGCATAAGCACCCTTGTGTTACCATATATTCTTTTGTTTCATTGAAAATAGGATTTGGAACACGAGCATAGAATCTGAAATGAATATCGATGCTGAGACCGTAACAGGCTTGATTGAACAATTCAAGAAGATGTTGGAAACTAAGTTCACTGAACACCAAAATAATATGAAGAAGTGGACTCTCGAGGCCATTACTGAGTCTCTAGGAAAATATGAGGTTGATACTGGAAATATAACAGACGGGTTAGAGGATATCTTTGTAGAAGAACATGAGGTAAGCACTATAAGAGAGGACTCAGGTAAGACTTTCACTGAAATACCCTGTTTTAATCCAGTCAATTCAATTCGATTAATGGAAGGTCAGAAATTCCCTTCGATCATTCATGTTGAAAATACTTACCTGGTTGGTAAACCAGAGAATTGTGTTCTTTCTAAAAATGTTTCAGGGAATCAAAATAATTTTGGAAACAAAATATCTGACTTGGACAAAGAACACGATTATACTGATGGACCGACTCCCAATGACGAGGAAATGATCGAAGAGGAAGTACCTCATGATATCCTCAAGTCGTTTGATCACTTAGAAGAAAAGCTGGAACCTGTCGAAGAAGTAGAGTCGGTCAATCTGAACACGGAAGATCAACCCCAAATAGTCAGGATCGGTACTACTTTATCTTCAGAAGAAAGGAGGATGATGATCGAGTTTCTAACTCAGTACAAAGATATATTTGCATGGTCGTATGAGGATATGCCAGGGTTATACACAGACATGGTAGTACATCACTTACCTATCATCCCCGGAATGAGGCCTGTCAAACAGAAGTTGCGTAAGCTCTGACCAGAGTGGTCTCTGAAAGTGCATGATGAAGTAATCAAACAATATGAAGCTGGGGTTTTGATGGTTACAAATTATCCAAAATTGTTGGCTAACATAGTACCGGTCCCGAAGAAGGATGGCAAAGTACGAATGTACATCGACTACAGGAATCTTAACAAAGCAAGCCCTAAAGACGACTTTCCCCTCCCCCATATTGACATCCTTGTCGACAATTATGCAAGGCATGGATTACTATCATTGATGGATGGGTTCTTAGGATATAATCAGATAAAAATGGCAGAAGAAGATAGGGAGAAGACATCTTTTATTACACCTTGGGGAACATTTTGCTATGTGGTAATGCCTTTCGGTCTTAAAAATGCTGGAGCTACTTATCAACGTGCAATGACTACTATTTTTCATGACATGATGCACAAGGAGTTGGAGGTGTATGTAGACGACATGATTGCCAAGTTCGAAAGAAGATAAGATCATCCATCAGACCTGCAGAAGTTGTTTGACCGGCTTAGGAAGTACAAGTTGAGGCTTAATCCCAATAAATGTACATTTGGGGTAAAATCAGGAAAGCTACTAGGGTTCATTTTCAGAAATAGAGGAATAGAAATTGATCCAGAGAAAGCGAATACAATCATTAATATGCCTCCACCTAAGAATGAGAAGGAGGTACGAGATTTTCTAGGAAGAATTCAATATATCAGTCGATTCATCTCGCAACAAACGCCGGTTTGCGCACCAATCTTTAAATTGTTAAGAAAGAACTCTCCAAAGGAGTGGAATGAAGAGTGTCAAGAGGCATTTGATCAGATAAAGAAGTATTTGTACAATCCACCTGTGTTGGTCCCTCCGGTACCTAGGAAACCTTTGTTATTATATTTATCGGTAACTGACTCATCAATGGGGGCAGTCTTAGGACAATACGACGAAGATGGTAAGAAATAACGGGCAATTTACTATATTAGCAAGACATTGGCCGGATATGAATCAAAATATTCAACCTTAGAGAAAACATGCCTTGCCCTTGTCTGGGCTACTCAACGGTTTAGGCATTACATGTTATCTCATTCGGTGCAGTTGTTATCAAGGATGGACCCACTTAAATATCTTTTTAAAAAGCCAATGATCTCAAGGAGAACGGCTAGGTGGCAGTTGTTGCTAGAAGAATTTGACATCACTTATGTGATACAAAAGTCAATAAAAGGAAGAGCAATAGCAGATCACTTAGCAGCGCAACCTATCCCAGATTGTGAGACACTCATAACAGAACTTCCTGACGAACATATCCTTGTTGCTGAACAAGATAATAAAGGTAAATTGTGGAAGATGTATTTTGATGGAGCAATGAACCCAGTTGGTAAAGGAGAAGGGGCAATTTTGATATCTCCTGATGAGGTACGCATTCCAATTTCTGTTCGATTGGATTTCAACTGTACTAACAACATGGTTGAATATGAAGCATGCATAGCTGGCTTGAGAGCTGCCTTAGAGTTATCAGTCAATAAGTTGGAGGTATATGGAGATTCCTTGCTGATTGTTAACCAAACACAAAAAGTCTGGAAGATCAAGGAAGAAAAGCTAGTTCCATACCATGAATGCCTCATGAAGCTGGTGGAGAAATTTGATTGCATTACTTTTCACCATCTTTATAGAGACAAGAATCAGTTTGCAAATGCATTAGCTGCTTTAGCATCACTAATCCCAATCCCAGGAGACTCCACAGTCAAACCCATTGAGGTGGCACGAAGAGAGAAACCAGCTTACTGTTATGCTGTTGAGATCGAAGCAGAAACACCTGACGGAGATCCATGGTACCATGATATCAAGAATTACTTAGAGAATCGGACGATGCCAGACGGGTTGAATAGAAAAGAGCGTCGTTACATACAACGCATGTCCTTTCAGTACATGATCCTAGGAGGAGTGCTTTATAAAAAATCTTATGATGGGATTTTGTTGAGGTGTGTAGATGGAGATGAAGCTCGACGCCTTCTTAATGAGGTACATGAAGGAATTTGCGGCCCACACATGAAGGGACACATGTTTTCCAGGAAAATTCTTCGAATGGGATATTATTGGACGACGATGGAATCAGATTGCTTCAAGTATGTGAAAAGATGCCATAAATGCCAAATACACGCCAATTTATTACATTTGCCACCGACCGAGTTGCACCCTCTTACATCACCATGGCCTTTTTCTGTTTGGGGCATTGATGTGATTGGGAAGTTAAATCCTTCTGCATCAAATGAGCATGAGTACATCATAGTGGCAATTGATTATTTTACAAAGTGGGTAGAAGCAATATCCGTAAATAATCCTACGGGGAATCAGACTGTTAAATTCCTTACAAACAACATTATATGCCGTTACGGATTGCCAAATGAGATTATATCGGATAACGGGTCCAACTTTGTTAGCAAGGAGGTAAAAAAGGAGTGTGCAAAGTACAAAATCCAACTAAGGAACTCAACCGTTTACAGGCCGCAAACCAATGGTGTTGTGGAAGCTGCAAATAAGACATTAGGCAGAATCTTGAAGAAGATGACAGAAACATACAAAGATTGGAGTGAGAAGTTACCTTATGCATTATGGGCCTATCGTACCTCGATCCGCACACCCACTGGTATGACTCTGTATTCTTTGGTTTATGGCACAGAAGCAGTTTTCCCCATTGAAGTTGAAATCCCCACCTTATAGGTGATAAAGGAAGGCACGATACCTGAAGATGAATGGATAGAGTCGAAGGTTCAATAGCTGAATTTGATTGATGAAAATAGGATACGTGCCGCATGTCATGCACAGGCTTACCAGGAGAGGATAGATCGAAGTTTCAACAAGAAGGTTCATCCGTGAGGCTTAAAGGAAGGAGATTTAGTGCTTAAAGAAGTCAGACATATAAAACATTCTGACCCAAGAGGAAAGTTCAAGCCTAATTGGGAAGGTCCGTACATCATAAAAAGTATCTACCCAGGATCTGAAGTCCGATTAACTGATATGGACGGACGTGAAGAGCCGAAGCTCACAAATGTCGACCAACTGAGGAAATACTACACCTAAGGTAAGTGCTCAAACCTATCTAAGGGCGGCGAACGCTCATACAACTTAAGGAGATTATTTAGGAGTCTAATATCTCTTTCTCATAGTGTCAGTAAGTAGGGGCAAGGGCATCACCATTTTTGGCCCCCGGTCGGTCAAGTCAAAAAAAAAAAAAGAAGAAAAGAAAAATCAATTCAAAAATTATTGTTCTCAGTCTTATAGTCTTATAGAGTCAGTCAAAAAAATAATCAAGAATCATTATTTTTAATTTTATTGTGTCAACAAAAATAAGGGGGCACCACCATCATCATACTGGGCCCACGTCAGTAGAGTAAGTCTTTTGAAGTCATAGAGAAAGATATGTTTGTCTGTATGTCATCACTAGTCTTATACACTATCTCCTAAAGTTCTATGAGCAACGGACGTCCAAACGGATAGATTTGAGTAGCAAAAAAAAAAAAAGATTGTGTAGTTAATAAACAGCCACTTGAGAAAATTGGTCGGCATCTGAAGAAATCAAAAAAAGAATAAGAAGCGTCGAGGAGAAATGGTCAACAATTGAAGGAGTTGGAAAAGAGTGGTAAGCCGCATGATGAAACAAATGATAGAAGAAGGTAAGCCAACATATATGAACTCTTGGAATTTTTGGGCAAAACATCAAACAATTGGGGATGGTTGGAAATGGTCAGATTGACTCTTGAAAATTCGACGATGCCACCGTAATACCAGTGTTCTCCCACCCTACATGGTAAATTTGGAAGTTGGGCTCCTTTGTACCATAATCAGGTATTATTGTTTTCAATTCTATAGTGTTTTCAAAAAAAAAAAAAAAAAAATTTAAAAAAAAATTAAATAAATAAAAATAAATAAAACCTCTAGTTGTGTGGAAGCCGATGAGGAAAAGTCTAGGTAAACATAAAAAAAAAAATTAAAAATTAAACCATTTAGATTGAGTGAGGCAATAATTCCATGCAATTAGTTGTATTTCTCTTTAGGTTTTTCTTTTTCTATAATTATTTTTTATAGAGGCAGGTACTACTAATCACTCTTTTCTTGTTTGAAGCATAGCCTCCAACTCATTAATTCTCAGATCTTTTGATCAAGTAAGGACTCATGTTTAGCAACTTGGATTTGAAGAAAGTGGCGAAAGTAGAAGTCAGCTATTGCAAGAGAGAATATTTGTAAAAGATAAGTAAGTGTTTCCTTGTTTTTCACTACGCTACATTACAAACTTCTTGACTTACCTATAGTCTTTAGGTAGTAAACGTACGTAAAATTAAATACTTAGAAATAATCCGGGTGAACTTTCTAGTGTCATTCCGGATAATTATAAGTGAGGAATCCAACAAAATAATAGTGCAAAATAGGTGTGTATGTCTTTGGCATTCATTTTCACACAAACCTCTGCCAAAGAGGGGCAACTGTAGACACCCCAATTTTGCACGGTCGTGAAAGTACGCCGCAAATTCGTATCCGAAGTGGCCTAGTGCATTAAGTCTGGTCCGCGCCCCAAATAATAATACTAGGTGAACTATTTTTGGAGTCCACTAGTTAGCCTTGAGTGTGGTGTCGCCTTATGTCATTTAGGAGCCTAAATTGTTTTATCCCACCAAGTGCCCACCATTTCAAAGTCCATGCAAAGATTACCAAGACGTGTCCACCAAGTCTAATACTTGAGTCCACCAACCACTATCCACCGACCCCTTTAAGTTGGACGTTTCCCCTAATAGCAGAATGAGTACAAAATGACGACACCTTTTTGGTTTTGTCCGCAAGACATTCCATGTTTACAAAGATCTTGAGATTAAATGATATTTGGCTATTTTAGTAAAGATGATTAAAATGATTTTGGAGAATTTTTAATAATTGGAAATAATAATGATTTAAATGGTTAGAGAATTTAGGTTTTTAATAGGAGCCATCGGATTTAGGTCATTTTAATCCAAGGGTTAGAGTAGATGGGAAGAAACTATAAATAGGGTGTTTTTGTTAGAGTTAAGGAAGAAGAATTTTAGGGGAGGAAAATTCCTTAGAAATCCGGAGGTGGAAAATTTTAGAGTTAAGGTGATATTATTAATAATCAAAGTAATCATTGGTGTTCGGATACGATATGCACGGAATAATTGTTGGATTCGTTTATTAAGCTAAGTAACATTTCAGTCTTTGCGAAAACAGTTTGGTTGGATGATTTCTTCCGTTTCATTTTTTAACGATAAGCCTGAATATCCGTGAGTTAATTATCTCATCATGATTAATTTTGATCACATGCTGAATCTGTTTCGTGGTATTATCCCGCTGCATATCCTGTCTTTCTAAAGTAGCAAGTAGTGCTACGAGTTTGGTTTATTAGTTCATGCCGTATTACTCCATGTTTATAATATCATAATAATCGTTGTCATGTTGCATATTCAACTTTGTTTGCTTTATAAATTAGTTGTCCTATTCTGTTTCATGCCATAATCTCTAGCCAACTATTCCAAGTCCTACGCCGTTTTCCATCCATGTCATCTTATACATCTTGCATGAGAACATCATCATCATATATAGATATCAGTGTATTAGTCCAAAATCTCTAGGTAGTTTGTACGCACATGCATTAAGTGGTACGCATAATAGTCATCCATATTCCATGATTTATATAAACATATGCACTATAGTTTGGTAGTATCCTTCTCGTTGATCTGCTAGCTCAGGGTACAGTTTGGTCCAACGCATGCTTTAATGGTCGTAGAGTGAAGTTAATGCATGCTTTAATGCTTTAATAATTTTGATAATAATAGGGTGTTGGTGCACAGATTGTGGCCCGACTCCCACCCATTCATGTATAAATACTCTTATTTGCTTTTCAATAAAAGCCATGTGTGGCATCCTTTTTATAATAATTTTGGTGATAATAATAATTCTCTCGATTTGACTGGGTTCTGTTTCCGTTTCACAGGATTTGGTACGTTGTTCATTAGATTAATAATTTAATTATTTTTCATAATTTTATGTATTTATTTCATTGTTTGTTATTACGAATTAGAACCCTAAAATCCCAATTATAAAGTAGAGGCCAAGTTTCGGCTTGGACGGGTTAGGTGCCTCACACCTTCCTAGCCCGTATCTTGATTCCCGGACTTTTCTCTGTTTTTGGACCAGTGCTATTTTTGGGTCCCAACTCCCTAAGTTGGGTGGCGACTCTTCATAATAATAATTTCCTTGCGTGATTCCCATTTGGATATTTAGAGATCCCAACGATCTCGACGGTATCCACACTTAGCATAGGATTAGGAGGTGGATTCAACTACCCTAGTGCTTCTTTAAGCTTTGTTTACAATCTGTTTTACATAATTACTTTACCTTCTGCTTTGTTACTTGCTCATTGCCTAAAAACTTATCGTATCGACACCCAAAACAACTTTTGTGTACTTTATATTTGAATCAGTTTGTAAACAAATCAATTCTACACCCTCCTTGTCTCTGTAGGATCGACTTGTATTTTCCCTGCATGCAATAGTTGTGCACTTGCAGTTAGACATAGTCGTATGTATCTTTCAAGACCTACCACCAACCCCTTTTTGAATAGCAACACCCAACCTATAAAAATGACCTGACTACCCTTATCATAAATAGGTAAAGTAAATATTACAGGATGCGAAAATGACCATACTACACTTAATGGAAATTAGTGCAAAGATTACTAGAGTTAGACCTGAGTTTCTCGTTCGGATGAACTGGGGACTAAATATATCAGGATTGAACATCACAGGTTCAAAAATTACTAGAGTTAGACCTGAGTTTCTCGTTCGGATGAACTGGGACGGAATATATCAGGATTGAACATCACAGGTTCAAAGATTACTAGAGTTAGACCTGAGTTTCTCGTTCGGATGAACTGGGACGAAATATACCATAGTTGGACATCACATGTTCAAATATTACTAGAGTTAGACCTGAGTTTCTCGTTCGGATGAACTGGGACGGAATATATCAGGATTGAACATCACATGTTCAAAGATTACTAGAGTTAGACCTGAGTTTCTCGTTCGGATGAACTGGGACGAAATATATCAGAGTTGGACATCACATGTTCAAATATTACTAGAGTTAGACCTGAGTTTCTCGTTCGGATGAACTGGGACGGAATATATCAGGATTGAACATCACAGGTTCAAAGATTACTATTTTACCCTTACTAAAAAATACGTTCAATACATATTATGGAGACTGTGAAAATGACCAGACTAACTTATCAGAAATAAGTAAAGTAATATTACAAATAGTGAAAATGACCATATTACCTTTACTGAAAATCGTTTCACCATCCCTCTTTCAATTCTTTTTGCCTTTCAGGAGTCTTTCCTCTCTCTGCCCACTGAAAATTCAATATTCACAAATTTGCAAACCAACTTATTAAAACTTGGAACGTGATAAAATGATGGAATCCGGGAGAAATCAAGTTAGACCGACCGACACTGGGTAAGATTGACGGATAATAAGAGAAACAAACAATCATATAAACCCATATAATTCATGAGAAATCGAGTGAGGTGGAGCAAAATTGGACAAGATTGACGAATAACGGGTGTAATTGACAAAGGTCGAAGGACACTCAGTTAAAATGATGAATAATTGTTGAAGCCAATGGAATCCGATAGAAGTTTGAGTTAGGTCGTCCGAAATTAAATAAGGCTGACGGATAACAAGCAAAATTAAGTAAAGTCGATGAAATTTCGGTTGGGGTTGATATATAACCATAATTTCATGAAATCCATGAGAAATCCAGCTTCTCGTTCGGATGAACTAGGGACGAAATATAACAAAATTCAACATCAAAGGTTTAAAGATTAATAGAGTTAGGCCTGACTTTCTCGTTCGGATGAACTGGAGACGAAATATATCAGAATTGAACATCATAGGTTCAAAGATTACTAAAGTTAGACCTAAGTTTAACGTTCGGATGACCCGGGGACGAAATATATCAGAATTGAACATCACAGGTTCAAAGATTACTAGAGTTAGACCTGAGTTTCTCGTTCGGATGAACTGGGGACAAAATATATCAGAATTAAACATTAGAGGTTCAAAGATTATTAGAGTTAGACCTGAGTTTCTCGTTCGGATGAACATGGGACGGAATATATCAGTATTGAACATCACAGGTTCAAAGATTACTATTTTACCCTTACTAAAAATACGTTCAATACATATTAAGGAGACTGTGAAAATGACCAGAATACCCTTATCGGAAATAAGAAAAGTAATATTAGTGACTGCGAAAATGACCATATTACCCTTTTCTTGAAATAAGTGCAATAAAAATTATGGAGACTGTGAAAATAACCTGACTACCCTTATTAGAAATAGGTAAAGTAAATATTACAGGATGTGAAAATGACCATACTACCCTTAATGGAAATTAGTGCGAAGATTACTAGAGTTATACCTGAGTTTCTCGTTCGGATGAACATGGGACGAAATATATCATAATTGAACATCACAGGTTCAAAGATTACTAGAGTTAGACCTTAGTTTCTCATTCGGATGAACTGGGGACGGAATATATAAGGATTGAACATCACAGGTTCAAAGATTACTAGAGTTAGACCTGAGTTTCTCGTTCGGATGAACTGAGACGAAACATATCAGAGTTGGACATCACATGTTCAAATATTACTAGAGTTAGACCTGAGTTTCTCGTTCGGATGAACTGGGGACGGAATATATCGGAATTGAACATCATAGATTCAAAAATTACTATTTTACCCTTACTGAAAAATACGTTCAATACATATTATGGAGGCTGTGAAAATGACCAGACTAACTTATCAGAAATAAGTAAAGTAACATTTCAAATAGCGAAAATCACTAGACTACCCTTATCGAAAATAAGTAAAGTAAATATTACAGACTGTGAAAATGACCAGATTACCCTTATCAAAAATAAGTAAATTAAATATTACAATTACATACTGTAAAAATGACCATTTTACCCTTACTGAAAATAAGTGCAATAAATGTTATGGAGACTGTAAAAATGACCTGACTACCCTTATCCGAAATAGGTAAAGTAAATATTACAAGATGTGAAAATGACCATATTACCCTTAGTGGAAATTAGTGCAAAGATTACTAGAGTTAGACCTGAGTTTCTCGTTCGGATGAACATGGGACGAAATATATCATAATTGAACATCACAGGTTCAAAGATTACTAGAGTTAGACCTTAGTTTCTCATTCGGATGAAATGGGAATATATCAGGATTGAACATCACAGGTTCAAAGATTACTAGAGTTAGACCTGAGTTTCTCGTTCGGATGAACTGGGACGAAATATATCAGAGTTGGACATCACATGTTCAAAGATTACTAGAGTTAGACCTGAGTTTCTCGTTCGGATGAACTGGGGACGGAATATATCAGGATTGAACATCACATGTTCCAAGATTACTATTTTACCCTTACTAAAAATACGTTCAATACATATTATGGAGACTGTGAAAATGACCAGACTAACTATATATCTTGATTCTTGAACTGACAGCTAAGTGGCGTTATTGTATAGAGACTTTGAAAATGACCAGATTAACTTATCAGAAATAAGTAAAGTAATATTACAAATAGTGAAAATAACCATATTACCCTTACTGAAAATTAGTGCAAAGTAAATATTACAGTTTGTAAATGACCATTTTACCCTTACTAGAAGTTAATTCAATAAATATCATGGAGACAATGAAAATGACCAGACTACCCTTATCAAAAATAAGTAAAGTAAGTATTACAGATTATGAAAATGACAATTTTACCCCGGACCCAGAAACATCACATGAACTAACATATTAGTTCATGTGAAGAATATAAACTGCACATTACATTAACCAACAGTTTTGTAAATTAGCTCCCTTTGGAAAAAATTTTTGGCTCCGTCCCTGCTTAGGCAGGTTAATCTTCCCCTTTAATCATTTTCAACTCTTCGGTTACCTTATGGTTATGCTACCCTACTTTTCCATTCTGCATGCCAATTTCCTGACACGTGTTCTCCTTTAATTGAATCACTTTGTCGTCTTGTCTTCGGTTACCTTATTTAATGATTATATCACCCTTTTTTTGCTCAATCTATTTCTTCTTCCTTCCTCTGAGTTTTAATATGGTTCGTCTTCCCGAAGGTCACTCAGTAATCCTGGGCACACTCCCCGGTCTAGTAATTACGAATGATTCGGCGAAGGAAGCTCGTCGCTTATAACTGGTCCGGGAAGAAGCAGAATGTTTGGTTGCTCATTGCATTGCTCTTCAGGCTCGACTCTGCACTTAGTGGGTGGAACGGTCAGAAACATACGAGACGGCGCTTAGGGAAAAGGCTAGATCTATCATAGTAGATCGCACCTATTAACTTCTCTCTGAGACAAATATCGAATGTGCAGCTGCGCATCGATCTTTGGATGAGGCTCGTGCTTTCTTGGAGGAGGTGGATCGTGCTATCGCTCGATGCCGTGACAACTAGCCCTTTAATTTTAACTTTAATTTCCCTTTTTAACCTGGTAGATGGCCATAATTAGGCCATTATTTTAGCTATGATATTTGAAGACATCAAAACCAAATGAGCAGAAATTCAAAATCAGAATTAAGAAGATGGTGTTTGAAGGTGGATACAGAATGAAAGGTAACAAGTGGAACCAACATTATGATTTACATGTAATTGCCATTTTTAAATTTCAGTGCATTAAGGCTTGTTATTGGAAACCATTGCAATCTTGGTGCAGCTGGGTTTGGTGTAATATCTAGAATCCATTTAAGTCAGGTGATTGGAGTTTTATCTGGAGGTATAAGATTTGAATACTACAGATTCTGCTAGGGAGGATTTAGTTGCATTGGATGTGATTAGTTTCAAAAATGTAATCGTTTCTGAGCGTTGGGCATGAGCAATTGGGCTCTTTATTGGGTTTTTCTTTTTAGAGCTGTGTTAACTTTTATCAATGTGATTGAATTTTTTTTTTTTTTTTGCGGTTTGGTTTTCATTCTTAGCCATTTGAAGTTAACATTTTGGAATATGCTTATCTTACCAAGTTCTACATGGCTAACAATAATAAGCACGTTCTGAAATATAAAATCTTACAATCTAGGGGTCATAATTTCAATGGCTAATCCGTTAATTCTTAACGGCTCATTTTCATAGTAGAAATTTATACGTTTCGGAATGTCATTTTTGGTCCGCATGTATAACTTGTTAAAACGAACATATCCCTAAATTATTTGTTTCAAATTCTCCACAATTTGGTTTTTAATAACAAAAATTACGTTAAGAATTACATCGATAGTGTAAGAATAAATGTGTGAGGGGTTCACTCCTCTTTCAAGGATAGTGAGCATAACGGGTTAAGGATCGTTTAAGATCCTTTTTGTCCTATATGGATTGGTACGAGTCGTGCTAATAAGAGCCTATACCTACAAAGAGAAAAACTTAACGTGCACATCAGTTATTACGAAAGTAAATGTGATTAGCTAATTTGCACATGAAAATACAAAGTGATAGGCTTAGTTTGCACATTAAACATCAAATACACATGTAAAATTGTAATGTAAGTTTGTATAACATTTCTCCTTCTGCCATTTCTTTTTTTAACCCTGAAATGATGAACGTGGGATCTCCGACTTTTTGCCCACATTCTTTTTGTCCTAAAAACTTAGATTTCTCTATCTCTAAAAAGTGCGATTCAAAACTTAGCCACCTGAGAAACTTGCTGCTCAGATCGGCTGCTTTGCAGCGGATCTGAGCAGATCAATCACCTCTATAACTCCCCTTCCCTAATCCTTTGCTATCTCGTTCTTAGTATTTTCTTATCGGTTCAAGTCCTTCATTATCGGCTAGAAATTTTCTGGGTTGGTTGCTTGGAACCATTGTTGTTATTGCAGGTGTGTTTGGTGATCAAATACCAAAAAAAGATCAGATCATGTCTCCACTAATGGTAACGATTTTCGTTCATGTCGAAGCTCCTTCAACTTTTACTAAAGCATCGCCTTTAATTTTTTTTAGATCTTATTGTGTTTTTTATTTCAGTGTTAGAATACGGGCATCCAACTCAAAACCAATTGGCAACAAGTGGAGTAGCTCCACACCTTATATGGACCGATGTATGGTTGCCCTGCCTTCTTGGGTCTTACTGGGTCTCACGTCTCATACTGGATGTGATAACATATTAGAATACGAGCATCCAACTCAAAACCAATTGACAATGAGTAGAAAGGCCCTAAGGGATTATAAACCGCAGGATCTTAGATGCCCAGACAATGTGGGACTAATAATCTCAACACGTCCCATCACGTGTAGCCTCGTTGGGTCTAACACGTGGATAGTTAAATCGGGTGACGTGGAGTAAAGGCGCGGTCAAATGACTTGTCGCAAATAACCTGCTCTAATACCATGTTAGAATACAGGCATCCAACTCAAAACCAATTGGCAACAAGTGGAGTATCTCCACCGATGTATGGTTGCCCTGCCTTCTTGGGTATTACTGGGTCTCACGTCTCATACTGGCTGTGATAACATATTAGAATACGAGCATCCAACTTCTTGGGTCTTACTGGGTCTCACGTCTCTAAAAGTCCGTCAAATCCTAGACGTAGTACGAAACTCGAAAATGATAGAAAACCCCAAAAGTTTGACATCGCCAAAATTTTACCCCCTATGTCAAGTTTCTATTGGCTTACTTTTAAAGCGGACAACCTATTTTTCTCGGTGGGGTATGGTGAGCAAGAAATCTATGGTAGATATGGATGACACATAGGGGTGTAAAATGGTGAAGTAGTAGTACTACCACCATGTACTGAGGTTGACATCTCAGGGGCCCACTCACTCTAAAGTTTCTCCTAGGAAGTAGAAATCGAAAAAAAAAAGAGGCGGAAAATTAAACAAAAATGTTTAACCCACCGAAACTTTACACCACGAGATGCACCGTGAAGTAGCGTGTGAGTGATGGGGTGGGGCCCACTCTTCCCCACTCCCTATCCCAATGCAGAGAGGATGACATTTTTTCCATTAGTGGTTCTTAACAAACCGAGAGAGAAAAACCAGGGAAAAACCGCCTCTCACAATTTATTTATTTTTGGGTAGGTTTTAGTGGGGCCCGCCCCTCGAGAGACGTGCAGGGGGAGGGTGTGTGAGGGGCGGTTTTTTTTCTCGATTTTTTTTCACGGTTCATTAATACTTTCTATTTTGCCATTGGATCCCTCTCGGAGCACACACGGTACTCAAAACACGGTGTGTGTCATCTCTGAAAATAAAATGTCTTTTCCACATAAGAGAAAACAAATCAAGGCCTTTGATCATTCCCCTCTTCACCCCATTATCAATCCTGATGATAGAGTCATTTACCTCTCCACCGCTCAGATTGTGCCACGTCGTGTTCGAAGATTGGACAAACTTCCATTGTCCCAGCTGTAGCAAGGTCGTTTTCGGAAATAACTCTTCTACACGTACCATTCAAAATAACACACAGAAACCGTGGTTTTCCCAAACTAACCCCCGAAGTACACCTGTTGAACCCTTATAGGGTAATGGTAGGCCCCGGATGAATACTATGGGACCCATTAAAAAATCATGTGAGAGTGCGGTTTATACATTGTTTTTTATGCGGTACATCAAGACTTTTTGTTTCGGAAAACTCTTCCTTGGTACGAGCAGAAACCAAACCGAACACACAACTTCAGCTCTCTTTCTTCTCCAAGATCTGCAAAACCATCAGTTCAATTTCTCCCTCCATCACTTCCATTACCGACCACCACTGAGCATATCCAACCTATCAGTCACCCTATGCAATCAAACAACCTTCTACCTTCTTATCTCTATCTATCTCCATCTTAGCTTCTCTCTTATCAAAAACAGTAACCCTAGAAGCTAGGATTGAGAGAGATATAGTTAGGGGTGGGGTTTTATAGGGTTATCGTCAATAGCTAAAGTGAACATCAAATCAAGAGTTGCATGTATGAATCACAGAAGGGGTTTGTCGGGAAAACGAGTACCGAGTGAGTGGTGGCTTTCTAATTATCAAATTTTAGTACTGTATTTGAGAAGAAATTATGTATAAATAGGGATGAGAATTGCATGAAAACCTCATGCCCCGGATTAGCCGGTGCACCAAGCTGTAGTAGTTTATGGGGCTAAGAGCTGAAATGTCCAAATTTGGGGGTGTCGTTAGTGGAAATGCCCCGAAATTTGAAAAAAAGTTAAAATGCCCCGTTCCGCTAAGTTTTTCATTAGCAGATGTTAAATGGTCAATTTGCATAACATGTGAAGTCGCACGTGTGGGAAAAAGACAGCTTTATCCCCAAATTCAAGATTAAATCTGATGGTGCCGTGTAGTTTAATGAAGGGACATATATTTGAAGAGGAATCATGTGACAAATCCGTGTGAGCTCTCATTTACTGAAATGACCTTCTTGTCTCAGTTAATGACCCCATGACATGTGCCCTGAGAGTGTGACACGTGGCATATTTTCATAATGGACGGCCACAGACGTGTTTGTTTTACTCAAAAGGACATTATTATCTTATAAAGATTCCCAATGTTTCCCATGAATATTAATATGCATAAAAAAAGAATATAACATGCTTTCATTACACTTGAAAAATACTCCCTCTGTTCCATTTTACTTGATGTTGTAGGGTCTTTCGCGCAGATTAAGGAATATATGAAAGAGAGATAAATTTTTCCAATTATACCCATATTAATATCTTTTAAAAAAACTAAATGACCTAGTTTTTATTTTCTAGATTTTAGAGAAAGTTATCAATCCCATTATAATTTACTTGGGATGTACCAAGTTTTCATAGATTAGAGTATATATCCTCCATGGAAATATCTAAAAATTGGAGTAATTGTTTATGTGTTGATTACGATGATAATTTATGCTCTGGTGTAATTCCAAAGCAAGGGTAAATCAGAGAGAAATTGGGAGAAATACCAAAACCCTCATCTATTTTGGAACACAAAATAAACCCTAAAACATCAAGTAAAGTGGAACGGGGGGAGTATAAGTTTCGCTAAATATATATTTACTATTTGTGGAAATTTTCTTCAACCTAATTAACTGATTTTATTAATTATTAAAGTTTCTCTATAGAGCATATCTTAGAACCACAAATAAATATTCTTATACGGAGGTTACTCTTATATGCATTGGAAACACAAAAATGCATCTAGAAAAATATAAACTCAACTTTTTAGTTTACAAACATAGTAAAATACTACTCCCTCCTTTACTTTTTAATAGGCCAGTTTCCATAAATAAATATTTCAAAAAAATACGTTGGTTTCCTAATTGGGAAAGTCAAATTTTACTTTAATTTTCTTGGACCACTTTTCTTTTAACTTCTTTTGATGACAAGTGTTATGTGGACTATTTCAATTACTTCTTTGGCTGACAAGTGTCATGGGAACCATCTCACTTCACTTCTTTTATTGACAAGTGTCTAGAAGACCACTTTCAATAATTGGTTCTCTTAATTTCCTTAAATTTCTCAAGGAGTAGAAGTTATGCATCATTAAAAAACAAAAAAATAGGTGGAAGGAACCGAAAAATGATTTTTCTTTTTTTGATGAGAAACACACACTTAACAATACTTAAGAAGATGATTACAAATTTCCACTAAAATTATTATTATTGTTGATAAATTATTTTTTTCATTAAAAAATATTTGTTTTATTTAAACAATTCCAAGACTGACTATTATTAATATTATATTTACTTTAAATAATAATTTAAATAAAGTTTTCACTTCAAAAATCACATTTATATTATAAATAATATGATATTATATTATATTTAATTAATTAATATTAATAATATACTACATTAATATTATCATATATTAATATTATACTATATTATATTAATATGCTAATATATTTAATTAATATTATATTATATTTATGTTGTATTTAATTAATATTATATTTAAAATTAATTTAAATAATCTTATGTTTATATGAATAATATTATATTTATTTAATTACTAATATCGCATTTATTATTTTACTAGTATTTTATGTAGTTATTTATTAAAATATACATTATTAATGACAATTAAATTAAAAATTATTTAAATATAATTTTTTAAAGAAATTCAGGGATTCATGAATAAATTTACTAGCCAAACACATAAATTAATTAATTAAACATTTGAAAAAGGAGAATGACGTAATTATCAATTTCATTAATATCATGCCAAACACATAAATTTAAAGGATGGAATTCAATTTCTAGGTAGTTTGAATTCTAGGTAGTTGGAACTCCCTAGAATTCATACTCTTTCCATGCCAAACGCAGCCTTAAGGAATTTTCTCCCATAACATTGTTCAGAAACTGAGGAGGAGAATTCCAAATAGCTTTTAAACTACTTTCAAAAAAAAAAAAACTTTTAAACTTAAAGTCGTAGCTCTACGAGCAAGCCTATCTACAATCTTATTCTTAATACGCTTTACATACCCTAATTTAAAGCATAAACACGCAGAAAATGAAATCCGAAAATCTTCCAAGAGATCGAGGCATCTCCAATCAATTTCACCCTTTTCTCCATTCATAAAGTTCTCTAATTGAAGGCAGTCACTTAGAAAAAAGACCTTAGAAAGACTCATCTCCTCCACCCAGGAAGAAGCCAAAATCAACGCCATTGCCTCAACTGCAAAGGCACTTGTAGTTAGTCCAAAGTCCGCTCTGCACCTTTTTATTCTTCCTGCATTGTCACAAAGAAAGATACCAATTCCCATGTTAATTTTTTGTAAGACCCATCTATGAACATCACATAATCAATCTCCTGAAGAGCAAACTTATTAACAGAAGCATCATCCCTGAAAAGAGGAGAGGGAGCTATTATATAGGTATTAAAAGACCTCTTAATATCCATAATAGTTTTGTCAAGAGACACCTTCTCATTTCTAAAAACAACATTACACCGTAACTTCCAGATTGACCATAGCACTATTGCACCAGTGCTTGGCCAATTCACAGCAGTGGGAGAGCTACCCAAATCATTCTCAAACCAAGATATAAATATATCATCAATCCACTCAGCGGCATAATTAACTAAATGTTGGAAAGAAAGGGCAAACCAAATATGAGACGCAATAGGGCATTGGATGAAAAGATGCATAACCGTTTCCACTTCATTTCGACACAAAGGGAAAAAATCATCAATCACTGGGTTATTGAACTTTAGAACTGAATTAATAGGCATCATATGAGCAAAAATCTTCCACATAAAGAATTTTACTTTAGGTAAACAATCCAAAGTCCAAATATTTTTCCAAAAAGAAGCATCAACAGTAGAATAAGATTCCTTCATATAAGTTTTATAAGCTAATTTAACCGTAAACTTTCCATTCAAATTATGAGCCCACGTAATATCATCTTTTTTTGTAACATTTATCCTTAATGATTTAATTTTTTTAACATCTTCATACGAAAATAGAGAAGAAAGAAGACCCAGGTTCCAATCATTAGCTTGCCTATCTATAAGATCACTAACATAAATATAATTCACATAGTTAAGTTTGAAGAAGTAGGGGTAGAAGAGCTACCAGGCAACCAATTATTCTCCCAGATTTTAGTACTGCTACCATCATTAAACTTGTACACCAAATTAGCTCTAAGGAAGACCTAATTATTTACTATACCTTTCCAGATCCAAGAGGAAGTATTTGCCGCCTTATCAATCTCTAATAAATTCTGATTTGGAAAATACTTATTTTTAAGAAAAATAGTAATCAACTGATCAGGGTTTTTACAAATTCTCCATCCTATCTTTGCAATCAGAACTCTATTTGTAGCATAAGTATTTATGATACCAAGACCACCATTCAGTTTAGATTTCCCAATGTCCCCCCAAGAACGAAAATAAACCCCTCCACTAGAATTCTTCTTAGACCACCAGAAAGCACTCTGAATGGAGTCAATTTTGGTGGTAATTTTTTTAGGAAAAGGAAAACAAGACATATGGTAAACTGCTAAACTAGAGAGAACATGTTCAGTAATCACAGTCCTGCTAGTCCCATTTAGATTGTATCTTTTAGTATTACTTAACCTATCATAGAATTTTTGAATAAGAAAATGGAAGGTTTTAGTTTTATCTCTTTTAACAAACAGAGGAGTACCAAGGTACTTCTCAAAACTACTTAGGAATTTGATCCCTAAAGATTTGGAGAGCATTTTAATATGTTTATGATGCATTTTATTACTGGTGAAAAAACCCGATTTTTCTAGATTAATCGCTTGGCCAGTAGCTTTAGCAAAACTGTTAATAATCTTCATAAGATTCCTAGCATAGGTTAGAGAAGCTTTTGAAAAAAACATGCAATCGTCTGCAAAGAATGAATGAGAAATAGGAGGACTATCCTTTCTCAACTTGAAGCCTTGAATGACTTTGACTTCTACACCTTTCACCAGAAGCTGCGAAAGAACTTCCATACAAATAATGAAAATATAGGGAGAAAGATAGTCTCCCTGCCTAATACCTCTAGTAGGAAAGAATACATCACCAGGAGATCCATTCACCAATATAGAATAAGAAACAATACTTATACATTGGAAAATCATTTGACACCAGTCATCTGAAAAACCAAGTTTCTTAAAAACATCCAAAATGAAAGACCACTCAAGACGATCAAAAGCTTTCGACAAATCCAATTTAATAGCCATAAAGCCATTTTTGTTATTTTTCCCTTTTCTGGTTTTAAAGGAATGGAGAATTTCATGACTAATGATGATATTATCATGAATTTGACGATTGGCTATAAAAGACGACTGAAGGAGAAATTAAGGAGTCTAAGAGAGGTTTTAAGCGATTAGTAATAATTTTCGAGATAATTTATCGAGGTTATTCATTTATCCCCTTTACCAAAGTCAAGGAACCGAAAAATGATTTATTTGTCGAGGTTAATCGTTGTAAGTACAAACTTGTTTTTTCACATATGTTCCAGGTGAAGAATTGTATTTCCACCTTCTTTCGACCATTATAAGGGTTAACAATCTTCGGAACAAATAGGGGCGGATGTATGCACACACAGGATTCCCCTGGCTGTAGCCAGGAGTTAGTCGAACATCATTTTTTCGAAGGTAGTAAATGATCTCGGATTCCTAATGAACGTGAAAAAAAACACGGCAAAAACCGCAACTCTCACACAACTTAACATGGTGGGGCCCAAAGGGGGATGCGGTGGGGCCCAAATGTGTTTTTTGCCCGAAATGTGCTTACATAGTTACATACGGGAGAGCTTGGATCGTTGAAGCGTGATCCATAACCCTGGAAACATTTTTAATTTTTGTCTGAAAACCCTGACCTTCGCCTGATTAAATTGGTTGTAATTCATTTGGGGAGGTTATTCATTTACCGAACATTCATTTACTGAGATTGGACCAAGGTTTGAAAAACATGTCACGACCATTGTGGGTTCCTCCGAAATTTCCACAAAAAAGAATTATGGTTTTAAATTCCTATATGACAGTTACAACGTGCGTGAAAACAGTTATAACGGTTCTAACAACATTATTATAACGTTTTCTATACATCATTATTTTTAATTATATTATTTTTAAAATATTAATTATAATTTTATAATCTTTAATTCAAAATATAAAGAATTGTAGAAATTTTTTTTACATTTTTTTTACTTAAAAAATGGTTATAACTGATTCTTTGCGCACCGCCAAAAAAAAAAAAGCAAAAACCGTTGTCTCCCATCAAGAATGGGTCTCGCTGATGTTAGATAGCAAGGGCCGCTGATGGAGAGTATAGACTAGGGGAAACTGGCTAGAAGACTTCAATCTATGGGTCCAAATCCTTACCGTGTCATGATGGATCTCACAACACATTGGTTGTTCTGGTGGTACAATGTACATGTGGATTGATATGAAAATATTGTGCTAACTAGGTGTTGCACCTGCCAATTTCATTCATAACAGGTGCAAACAAGATATTGCAACTACACAGACAGTGGAAAAAGTGCCTTTCACCATAAAGGTGAAAATAATCAATAGTATACGTACCCACTATGGGTATGTCATACTGCCAAACTCATACGCCTACAAAAAAAAAACTTATATGTCAAGTGTTTATCTAGTGATAGATATTCCATCGCTCGACGGTCTTTCCATCAAGCGATGATCAGACCATCTCCAACGATGGTCAAACTATCTCCGAATAATTATATAGTGTATATATATATATATATACTCCCTCCGTTCTTAAATAATAGGCTGGTTTCATGTGTATATATTGTTGGGCTATCCCTCCTTTTGGCCCAAACCTGTGGACAACCCCTTAACCATTTAAGGGAGGAAGTAAGTGGAAGACTAGTTATGTTATTATTCTTCACGAGTTTACGGACCGCTTCTTTTAATCAGTGGGTCCCACCCCTCGGGAGACGTGTAGGGGGAAGGGCTTTGAGGGGCGTTTTTTTTTGTTGCTATTTAAATCTCGGTCTGCCGAGAATTTCTGGGAAAAAAAAGTCATTCTACACATACCGCCCCCTCCAACAACACTAAAACAATATTCCCTCTTTATCTCACTTTTTTTTGCGTGGGTCCCGGTGGGGCCGCGGAGGACAGCAGAGGGTCCCGCTATTACTGTTGGTTTGTGTCTAGTTGTTTTAGTGTCGTTTGATCCCGCGGTACTTTAAGAATTTTTAAAAAAAAAAACTGTGAGAGGCAGTTTTTACCTGGTTTGGTTTTCTCGGTCTGCATAGAAGGATTGGGGTTAGTGGGGGAAGGGAGTGGGGGCTTTGGGGTTTTACTGACCAGTGGTTCTGTATGAACCGTGGGAGAAAAACTAAGGCGAAACCGCTTCTCACAAAATAATAATTTAATCAGTGGGGCCCGTCCCTCAGGAGACGTGCAGGGGGATGGGGTGTAAGAGGCGGTTTTTTGTGTGGTTTATCTCTCGGTTCGTTGAGAGTTTTTGTTTACTGATATAGGTGAGGGCAGATAATAAGAGTCGTCATAAAAGCAGAAATTCTTCGCCGAGTTTCTTAACGAACCATCTAAATAGACAATGGCAAAACCGCCAAGACACAAGAAAAGTGGGCCCGGTCCACCTGAAGCTAACAGGGCACGGTTTATAGGTAGTCTATTTGGACGATTTGTAAAGAATTTTTGTTTCGCTAAATCGTCTCATACCGTTAGGTATGGGTCCCATAATCCGTTCTATTTTTTTTATTATTATTTTTAATTTCGACGTACAACTGCTAGTTGTACCTAAGTTCCACAACGATCACTTTGTTTTAAAATTTTAAAAGACCAAATGCTTTTAACAGACAGAGATTTAAAGGTACATAATGGCAATTGGGGTATGGTGTATCCTACCTTCAATCCAATTCCTCTCGAAAGAAAAATCTGATTGATCACTTTCAATAATTGAGATTTTTATTTTGGCAATCACCTTTTTCTTCCTTGAACCTGGAAAAAGAAATCCGGAATCAGCAGCGGAATCAACAACGATGTCAATATTTCCACAAATCCCATGGTTTGAAATTCTTGTAAGGGTTCCAGAAAAAACAACCTTTGTGTGCAAGTGTGTCTGTAAATTGATGCGTGATATTATTTCTGCAAATAATTTTGCCGGATTTCATACAAAGCATGCGATCCAGAAAAAGAACCTGAAATTCCTTTATTTTTCTTTGGAACTAAATAAGTTAATGTCTTCTGGATTTTCAGAAAGTCAGATTTTCTCAAAGAGTCATGATACAATATTGGAATCGACAAGTGTACCGGAGTATACTGTTGTATCGGATGTCCCTTACAAATTTTCAGATTCTTATGTTACTTTGTTGGGTTCATCCAAAGGTCTGGTTTTCCTGTCGTATCATAAAATCCCTTCTCAATTTTTTATCTGACTTTGGAACCCCGCTATGACAGAGTACATCAAATTTCCCGAATTACAAGCACTAAATGAATACAGCCAATTGGATATCAAAATTCATAATTTTGGTAACGATTGCAAGACCGACAGTTTCAAGCTTGTTATTGGTGCAGGCATTCGTACCCCAGGTGATGGTTCAGCATTTCACATATTCGGGGTATGTGAAAAATTATGGATCACTCAAACCATCTCTTTTTATATCCATCCTTCCTAAGGTGAGGTGTTTGTTAACGATGCAAAAAGTATGGGTGATGCAAGAATATGGAGCTGGGAAATCATGGTGTCTAAATTATATCATTACCCACGATACCATAGTAAATCATCCTAGTTTCAGAGGTACAGTCCGTATGGATGCCTACTCTTACCCTATGAATATGGCGTGTACTTTTAAAAATGGCGAAATTTTATTCTGGGTACCCGGGAAAAGTCTTTTATATGATTCCAAGTATCAAATAGTTCGAGATTTAAGTGCCGGTAGCTGTTATTTGTTAACTAGAGGGCTGAGTTTTTATTTGGAAACCTTAGTTTCCCTAGTCTCTGATACTTATGTTGTGAATCGGAGTGAATCACTGAACATCACCCCGAAGAAGCGTAAGAAGCAACATGGCACATAGCAATAAAATAAAACTAAACTTAAAGCACAACATGACAACAGAAAGAGTAAATTAAGTTAATTTGCTGAGGGAAGATGGCCCTAGTTTTGTCACTGGTAATCATGTATGTATGTGTTCATTTATTAGTAGTAGAAGAAAATATATTCCAATAAATGCACGTATTGTTGTGAAAGTTGGCGTCCCCCTTTCTTCCATCCCATGGAAAGTTGTTGAGATTATTAGTCTTAGTCCCACATTGTCTGGGCAACCTTAGGGTCTCTCCACTCATTGCCAATTGGTTTTGAGTTGGATGCCCGTATTCTAACATGGTATCAGAGCAGACTATTTACGACGTATCATTTGACCGCGCCTTTACTCCGCGTCACCCGATTTAATTGTTTCCACGTGTTAGACCCGACGAGTCTACACGTGAGGGCGCGTGTTGAGATTATTAGTCTTAGTCCCACATTATCTGGGCAACCTAAGATCCTGCAGTTTATAATCCCTCATCTCATTGCCAATTGATTTTGAGATTCCCGTATTCTAACACAAGTCTTTGTGAAATAAATCTGATGAGAAGAAAAAAGAAGGTGGAGACAGGAGAGGAAAGATCTCCCGAAATTCTTATCTCACTCCATTCCAGCGGCTCGACCAGTAATCAATGGCGAAAAATCAAAAATCTATGGTTTCCTCGGAGAACACCATTTAGCCCAAGCGTGAAAGGTTAGTTCCCTCGTATCAGTATTCATGAATAGCACACCATTTAACCTTTTTTTTTAATGCCTCGGAATTTTTAGACTGTGGATTTTAACAACACCTGGATATTAAATACAAGCACGAACATTTTACGCACGCACCGCACGACCATTTTTCTACACTAGCTAATTTGAGTTTATGGGTATACATAAAATTTAATGCAGTAGTTCTATCTAACATCTCGGTTACCTCTCTGTGAGTTTAGAGATTTTGAGATACTTTCTGAATGCTTTTGAAGGAATTAGGGTGATTCATTGAGTCAGTAAAACATATATGAATTTCAACTTACACATATGAGACAAATAATATATTGTATTTATTTGAATCTCTAGAAAACTTTTTGGGTTTTGGAAGACAACATTTTCTTCATTTTTTATGAATTTAATTTTAGCTTATTTGATTAGAGCAAATTATCCTTTTTTATAAAGGATTTTCTCTTAATGAAGAAGAAGAAGTTTTCAAATGGTGGATGCAGAATCAAAACACCATCCCTCCAATTACATCAATTACTTTTGGGATCAACAATTATGTACTTTTGTTATATTACAATTCTTATGTTCTTGTAATATTTTGCTTTTGTACTTTTATGTTGTATCCATATAATGTACTTGAATTAGCCTCTTCATGGCTTCCAATTAATATAATCTAAAGAGGTTTTTTTTTTCCCTTCAATATTTTTTTATATTTATTTTAAAAAAAAAAATGAGAAATAACAAAGTCTCTCAAAATATCACCTAAAGTCTCTAAAAACCATAAATCATTGTTTTCAAATTCCAAATCCAATAGCAGAGAATCACGAAGTTTTGACACTTATTAATTGAAAATCTGGATCAAATTTAGTTTTTACACGTCCATTGTGGACGCTCTAATTGATAGAAATCTTGGTTAAGTCCACATGTGCGACTTCCACGTGCGGAAAAAAGTTGGAAAAATGTTCACTGTGTAACAAAGGTGATGATCATGAAGCCATTGATTGTCCTTGGTTATACTCCAGAAGAAAAAATTCAACTTGTAATGGAACTCGAAAACTTTTTTGAGTAAAAGTTTTGTCTTTTTGTTGCATGTGGGAAGTCACACATGTGGATTTATCCGAAATTTCTAACAGTGGGGCATTTTTCCAACTTTTTTTAATGTTGGGGCAGATTCCAAAGATTGCAGTCCATATTGGGGCATTTTCCTAATTTTCCCTTTGTATTTTATCATGATAATCAAATCTCATTGGTTTTTATTAATTTTGAGCTTAATAATCCTTAGAATCAAACCTTCCTTTTTTTTTTACAATGCAGCTACGCTGAATATGCAAAAATAAAAATGTCTGTTATGGAGTCCCAACTTGGGGGTTTCGCACCAATAAAGTCTTCGATAAATGGCGTATTTAAGTTGCAAAATTATATTTTCACCTCTGAAATAATTATGCTCCATCTCGCAGTTCAAATGGAAAAATCAATGCGATAATACAATCATACATAACAAAATACGTGAAACGAATTATTCACTCGTAATAGCGGTACCTGAACAGAATCCTCTCCGTCAAGAAAAGCTTCAACCCAAGGAGTGGTGAATAGATAGTTTATTAGCACCTTTAACACTTATGTAAAATGCAGGTCGCCCAACCCCTATTTATCGCCGGGAGAGATTGTCGGTTAATTAATAATTTTCAGTCAAAGTTTCGGATCCAACGTCTTTTCCGATAAAAAATACAGAATGGGTTAGAGACAGAACAAAAGTGATACGCTTACCTCGCCTAAATCCCGCAATGTATCCCGATTGAAATCCAACCGCTTTTTGTAGCGTTTTAAACATTGGGATAGCAGCCGTGTGACATGGGTCCCTAACTTCTCTCTCTTGAGGGATCAATCGTCGGGAGAGATTATCAGTCAATTAACGAAAATGATTTGTATCCTGGGAGAATCACCATGTGAGAGAAAGGGAATGAGACCCACTTTACCCATTCACTATCCTCATGGGATTTTCCCCGGTGAAATGGGCGGGAAAGTAACATCACTCGTCAATTAGTCATTTGCGGTCAGAGAAAGGAGAGGGAAAGCGACGTGGCGCTCATCCGCAGCAGCTTCGACCACCCCGACTCCCGATTCCTTCCACCGCCTATGCTCAAGTAGGGGTTGGTAGAATCCCTTGAGGATGGGACCCCCCCAATTGGTGTACCTGCCTTTGCACCCTTGGATTTGGAGGGGGTTGGGTTTTTTACATAAATGCTTGGTGAACCGAGCAAAAAAATTACATAAAAACAACACTCTCACATCAAAACCTTTTGATTGGGTCCCATGGCATTCAGCCGGGACCCACTACTCCCCAATGGGTTCATCGCAACCAGTATATTGTTTTGGTGGAGTTCAAAATCTCGGTTCGCTAAGAACTACTGGGTTTTTTAAACAAAAATGTTTGGTGTACCGCACGATGCAATACCGTGATTTTGGTATGAGAGTAAAAAGCACTGATAGGCTCCACCAAACACCCCACCCCCTGCTAATCACCTCAGGGATTCCCTAAGTCATTGGATCATTTCGTTGTACAGATCACGGTAAAAAATCGTTGTATGTGTATCATTGCTGTTTTTAAATCTAAATGAGATCCACAAAACAACATCCAATGGTCAGTGGTCACAATTCACTGGCCCACTTGGTACACCATTATACTTTTCGCTTTTTTTTTTTTCGGATCAGAACGGATTAATCTAGGCCTAGATGGTTCTACCTAACTGAGGAGAGTGGAATGGGTTTGGGGATTCCCGAAAATTAAGTGCGAAAAAGCATAGCATAAAAAGCATGACAGAGACTGGGTGAAAAGCACTGAAGAGGGGGAAAGGAAAGGAAACGTCTTTTCTGGAATCTGACAGTTTCGGTTCGTACATCCAGATGGGCGTAATAAATGAACACCTATTAGGACTAGGTCATGTCGTATACAACCTGTAAAACATAGAGTAAAGGATATCTACTAATCTCTAGACTCTAGAGTGGACAAACACCAAAGTGATGCTACGTTCACGCCCATTTTGACCGGGGAAAATCCCGTGAGGGCCGAGGGGTAAAGGATAATCAGATTAAGGACTCTCAACATTTGAATAGGGAATGGGTAAAGCGGGTCCAGTTCTCCCTTGAAGTGTTACAAAGTTTTGGTCCATGTATCTAGACAACCACAACCACAACCACAACCACGAAGGGTTCCATTATGGGGGAAGAAAGTGCGGGCAACGGACTATCCGACCTAACTGTTATTCTATGATATGAAATAGTCAAACGATCGTAACACAAATATCGACACCACCTTTTTGTGGTGCCACCAATAATTTTCACTCTTTTAGTATTTAATCAGAATGGACCATCATTAATTTACTTGACTATCACCTTGTTGGGTTTCTTAAATTGCTATTAATTGTTGATCTTCTTCCAAACTAGAGAAATTTGATCCAAATACTAGCATAAGGTTCTGAAATTGGGATCAAATATTTGGAACGAATACCACAAAGTGAATTAGAGAATGTCGGTATAAGGTTCCGAACATATATAAAAGTCCCTAATCAGGTGGATAAAAAAGAAATTACTATTTCTTGTCTGCCTCCCGCCATGGCCCATGCAAACGGTCGACTTGTTTTTAGGGAAACTGAAGTGATATTTGGTCGGCCTTCAACAGGATCAAAAATTTGATCTTCTCTCCATCACGAATATATCCAGTGGAGCTAACCCTGGAAAATTTTAATGCAATAATATTAGGGTTTTATTTTCTCCTAAACTTTTATAAAGCATGTTTTTGACCTTTTTCTGGTTTATCCCTGAAAATTTGAGAATGACTTACATAAGCAGAAAAGTTAACTTTCTATGAAGAAAAATGTTTTTGCTTCTAACTTCTACTTGAGGAGAAGCATAAGTCAAGCAGATTTGTATTCTGTGTGCAAAAAACAAATATTGCATGTGCATTCAAAATCAGTCATACTCACACTAAATAGCCGGTTTAGATATTAATCAGAAGTAGCTTTTCGACTTATTTTGGCTATCAAATTTTAAAACGACTTATAGAAGTCGAAAAATTAACTGTTTGTGAAGAAAAAAATAGTTTTTCTTTTCGACTTCCGTAAAAGCACATTTGTATCCAAATGCGCTATAAAAACATTAAAAATTCCTAATGAACCGCACGAAAAACTAAGCCAAAACCGGGCTTCTCACAAAATTTCCAATGACCCCACCCTCTTGCTAATTCCCTGCCACGCGGGACCTGCCCCCATGTGAGGGGCGGTTTTTGCATCGTTCATTTACACGGTACGTGTAGAACGACTGAAAAAACATTGAACACAAAGTATTGAAGGTCGTGTGATAGGGATGGTGGGGGTACCACTTCCGTCCTTTTCTATCCCAATGCTGAGAATACAGGGCTGGAATGGTTTGATTCCCTCATGGTGCAATATTCGAGACTATTTTCGGTCAACCTTGAATCAGTCATACTAACACGAAAAGAAGACCCTAGTCACGCTTTTCTGAGTAATGCTACGTTGACCGCAGCTACGTTGACGCCCATTTACACTGGGAGAGATCCCGTGAGGGGAAATGAACGGTCAGATGGGGAGCCCTGGGGGATATTTGCAGGGGGTGGGGTTTAAGGTGGGGTCCACCATTTTTTTTTATCTCTCACTCGGTTTTTCCTGCGGTGATATTCACGGTCAACCTAGAATTGTTGATGAATTAGCATAGGGTGGGTATGGGTATTTTAGGAGGCTACCGCGAAAGCTCCCGAGAAGGGAATCCACCGGTTTATGAATTATCAAAGTGGGACCCACTGTTTTACCAGGGGGCGGGGCCCACACAAATCCACATTTTTTTTAGGTTGGTCAAAAGGACGGTCTATCCAGAACCAAAACCACCAAGTTTTTTCCAAAAATGCTTCCCTTCCCCCACTCGTGGGTCCCATCTAAGATGTGTTTATTGACTCTATCCCTTCGGTGGATCTAGAATATACTATTCCCGATGCAAAAGGAAAACGTTTTCAATGTTGTTTCGGGAATGATTTTTAAACACCGAGAGAAAACCATGCAGATGTCACCGTTATAGAAAGAGCGCACGGTCAACACTGCCTCGCATAAATCCAAATGCTTAAAGGCAATCTAGAGGGCCATTAGATCCCTGTTGTTGGTTTTGTGTTGTGTCTATGCAACACTGGTCTTATATTAACAACTGTGTTAGACATAACCCAAATTTTAGACGGGATAAATCTGGGTAACCCTTTTTGCAGTGAATCGATCATTTCTGTTTAAGAAAATTACTACTCCCTCCGTCCCAGTTTAGATGAAGGTGTAGGTGTTTTCACACAGATTAAGAAAAAAGAAAGAGATTAAAACCGACGTTTTATTGGGGGCCATGACATTTTATTTGCACCCCAAAATTTTCAGGGGCGTATTCATCCTATTATGAAAATACTATTTTACCCTTGACTAATATTTTTTTCTCCAAATCACAACCCTAATTAACGACCCTTCAAAGACAACAACGACTTTAAGGGTTGTCATATACATAATAAAAACAATAACGACCTTTCCAAAGGGTCCTCAGGGTATTGATCTTTATATGACGACTCCAAACTGTCGTACATTTCCGCCATTAATGACCGTTTAGAGTCGTCACTGTAATTGTCGAAACATTAACGACTGTTTAGAGTCATCATAAACCACTCCAATACCATGAAGATTTTTCATATGGATCTGGGGAAAAAAATTTATCCATGATCTCAACGATTTTTCATACACATGGATAAACAACAAATTTGAAAGAAAAAAAAAGTTAAACTCTAATTAAGTAAGATTATCACTAATTAATTAAGGACATTTTAGCCATTTAGAATTTTTTTTATAAGGGGTGACCCAAATTAGGATTGGGAGACCTTTTTTGTCATCTAGTGATAGCCCCCAATTAAACCAGGATTAAAAACTTTCCAAATCTACCCTCATTAATAATTCTAAGAGTATTCAAGTCTTTAATTTTTACAAAATTATTAACGTACCGAGCCAAAAAAACCACCCCCATATAGTTCTCTGGTGGACCCCAGGGGATGGTGTGAGTGCGTCGGGATTTCTCGGTAGAGAAATTTCGGCCAGTCTATCATCTGTCTTTTAATTTCTAGATCCTAGTGTAAATTTGGAATCTAGTGAATTGTTTAAGAATATTATTTTGGGAAATTGAACTTATACAATATTTTATATTTGTATATGATTCCAATGCAGGGACAAATTAGGAAATTATTGAGAAAAATAGGAAAACCTTCAAGTAATATGCGACTTACAAAAAACCTAAAACCTTCATCTATAATAGGATGGAGGGAGTAGTATATTCACCATTTCACTCACAGTTATCGAGCAAAAGCAAATTGGAATCCTGGTCTTTTTTGGTTTTTGGAATGAGGATTTTGGATTTACTAAAAGGGAGAATGATCCTTAATTTAACAATTTAACGATTGAATTGTCATTGAAGAACACGCTTTAATGCCTGATTACTAGATTAGTGATTACCATGATTTACAAAATCTAACGGCTTACACTAGAGAGATGATGTCTTTTCAAAAACGATCAACGGGCTAATATAAGAGAATATCATCATGACACTATCATGTGAAATTTTAAGGGTGTGTCAGTAAAAAAATAATATTATACAAATATCAAATCCAAGAAGAATTCTGTTGCAATCAGGAAAAGAGTTTGTTTCTCAGGTTTTTCTCTAAACCTTGTAACAAGACTACTACTTTTTAAAATTTTGGATTCCATGGCATTTGCTTGGGTGTAAGCACTCCGGCCCCAAGGTTAGACGGCATTGAGTATATTCGATTGAGATTCAAGACGAGCTTATAGACTGGTAAATCAACTGTTCTGCACGGATTTGGTCGGAGGTAGAAAGTTTTGCCATTGAGAGAAGCATTTATTTGATGCAAGGATAAGGTGAGTATTCTTTTTGCACTTGCTTTTCTTCCGATTAGTGTCTAAATAAAGTGCAATAAATTGTAGGTGATGGATTAGAAAGGTTCTGCATACCCCACCCCCTGGTTTAACAGAGTTCATTTATTGCCCTTCCACCCATAATGCCAGAGACGTAAAGGATACCCACACTATGTTCTCCTCCCGCCCGCCCCTATCTCACACAGAAACCAGATCTAAAACCCTACAAGATTCCAGCATATACTTTATCTGTATTTATAGATTGCCTGGTTTGTTAACATCGGAGTTCTCATTTTAGGTCTTGATATAATCTTCCAGTTCAATTAGATTTTTATTTATATTTTAGATTAGTTTTTTCTAATCGGGCGCCCCGCGGTTTCTGTACTCTTGTAATCTTAATTCTAATTCTAACCTTGTTTTTGGTTTTTCACTAAAATAAATAATTGTTTTTGGTTTAGTTTGATTGGGATAAAAAGAGGCAGAGGAGGTGTCGAAGAAACAACAGTTGAAAGCTCCCAAAAGAAAAAAACAAGAAAGAGAGAAGTTGTTAAGCGGAGGAAAAAATAAAAATTCGACGGAAGAGCACCACGTAAAGAACCAGAAACAGGTAATATTTTGTTAAAATGATAGAATGTCACATAGTGAAGAAAGATTAGTCCACTCTTTTAATCCACTCAATAGGATTTGTTGCTTAAGAAATTAGGGAGGATACAAAAATCTTCCTATGGTTAAGCAAATATTTACTAGGGGAAGCAGGTATGTAGAACCATCGACATAAATCTACATATGGTTAAGCCCACCTGTATTCAGAATTTTAGTTTCATCAACTAGCTAGTGGTATTAACTTAAGAAATATTATGGTGGTATCAACTTAAGAAAACATTATGCACACTTGTAATATTTCATTTACAGAGGCGTGCAAAAATTATATTCCACCATCAAGTGTAAAACCCAAATGCAATTTTGTTCTACAAAAATTCTTGACAGACAGTGGTTGAACTACACAGATTCCACAAATTTGACGAGCCCCAACCTTTCCAAAAATTCCCCTGCCAGTGTGAATTTACTCTACATGAAAAAAGTAACAGTAACATAGTTTACTCTGAGAATTATTTATGGCTTTTGGACTTATTTGATCCATTTTCTTGTCTAATCCCAAACTTTTGTCCCCCATGATGTGGTGTCCTTATAAACTCTTGATCTTCCAATGGTGAATCCCTGGGGAAGAAATGGACCACAACGTTTGCAACACGTCATGGGGGATAACAGTGAATCCTTGGGGAAGAATTTTCAGAACTTAGCATGTTCCCTGCTGTTGTTGATATTTAATTTTTTATATGTAAACATTGGCAGAGAATCATGATACGAAAACGAGCAGACAGTGGGCATTTAGTTCAGGCTTGGGTCTCTTGCACGATCTGTATGCTGGAACGGAAGAGAAGAGGTTGGTTCTGAATGGACCACAACGTTTGCAACACGTCATGGGGGATAACAGTGAATCCTTGGGGAAGCATTTTCAGAACTTAGCATGTTCCCTGCTGTTGTTGATATTTAATTTTTTATATGTAAACATTGGCAGAGAATCATGATACGAAAACGAGCAGACAATGGGAATTTAGGGAAGGCTTGGGTCTCTTGCACGATCTGTTTGCTGGAACGGAAGAGAAGAGGTTGGTTCTGAATGATAAACAGCGGGATCTATTAAAAACTACTACATTTTGGAATTTAATACAAGTATTCATCGACAACCAAATAACTAAAGATGAGTTGGAAAAGCCACCTGCTGGGCTGAAAAGGTTGACTGACTCGTACAAAAACTCAGAAGATGGGCAAGGAGGATTCCTAGTACGTGAAGGATAAATATATAAATCAACTCCTGAAGAAATGTCTCTAATTTTTGGAATGCAAATATTAGAGAACGGTAAACATGACTTGCTGGAGACACAGACAGTGTGCCCAAGAAATCATGACATGTGCAAGAAGTATTTTGGTGGAGCTAAAGCCCGAGAAATATCTAACGTTCAAGTTAAAGAAGCGATTCTAATGGCAATGGAAAATGAAGTGGAAGAACTAGTTAGTCTTTTGGTTCTTTACTTGTGTTGTACAGTTTTCTTTACGAAAACCGGAGGATCTAAGATACCTTTCCACTACTTAGTCTTGGTAGAAAGCGTAGACGTTATAAATAGCATCAGCGGGCCTCATCTCATTCACGTAAACATGATGAATGGAATTAAGAAATCAAATGGTGATTATACCAAGATAAGTGGATGCACTTTTTATCTTTTGGTGAGATAAAGATTCCCTTGTTCATTAAAATTATTTGAAATTCAGTATTAACATTCATACGCTTGCTTGTTTTTCAGTATTGGTATGCCAAGCGAAGTAATAAATTAATTCAATCAAGAGATGGCCACAAAACAAGATTCCCAAGATTTTCCAAATGGAGTACAAAGACAATATCAACTACTATCCAAACTTTTAATAGTTCTTCCTTCAGAGATATCAAGGTAAATTTAAGTTTCATTTGTTTTTAGGATTTTTTTCAATAAAGTTGGGGCCTATTATTTCTTTCGTAGGAAACTTTGTTTAAACGCTTGTTGGAAAATTTGCAATACATTGCATAGGGTGCAAAGTAATTTTTGGAAGAGAAAACAGGGGTGCAGGCTTTGGGCCCACCCACTGTGAGTGTGTTTTTTTGTCGTGGTTTAAAACCACGGTTCGTTCAGAATTTTCGTTTTTGGAAACACACCCTTTCACCATATACTGTGTTTGTTTTTGATCCCACATAGAAATTTTATTTATTAAATAAATAAATGATCAGACCGAATCAACTATAGAAATATATACCCGGTAGAAATTTCACTTCTAAGTAGTATGATGGGATTATTTAAAAGAAGGGTTTTGTTATCTTGTGCATGTATGATGTATGCCGAGCGGAAACCAAAAGATTACTAAACCCTTCAAAGAAAACCAAAAATAAATAAATACCGAAGAACTATGTTTTCGCTGATTTTTTAATGTTATTTGATGTTTCCTATTTAAAATGAATATAGTATATAAGATTGTTAGAAAATAGTTTCTCCCTCAACCGATATATATATCTTACTGTAGTCTTATTTATCGCTATACTATTATTTCTTGTAGCCAAATTTTGGTTCTCAAGTCGAAAATGAATTGGAAAAGACCCTTGTAACTAAAGTCTACGTGGTGTCCCAAGTGGAAAACTTGAATAAGAGAATCAGAGAACTTCAAGCAGAAGTAAGTCATCAAAGACAAAAACAACAGGTAATCAAAGTTAAGCTTTGTGAAATCCATAAGTGATTAACTGAAGATCCAGAAAAGATAGAAATTGTCAGGAAGATTTTAGAAGATCTATTGAAGAAGGACAAAGAACAACCACTAAGAAAACAAGAACAAAATGATAGTGATCCTGAAAGAGAACATGAAACTACCAGTACATCTGGATTAAACAGTGCACATTATCCTAACTTAGGACAACCAACACAACGAAATAATGAAACACATCAGCAGCAGGAGGATACACAAGATGACACACACCTGCAGAAGGAAAATAACCAGGAAGAGAAACAAAAAAGTGAGTCTAAATGCACAAAGGATGCTAAATTTAGAAAACCAACACAACTAAGTAAAGAAAAAAAAAAGCTGTAGGAGAATAAACAAAAAGAGGAAGAATAGGAAAAAAATAGCCAAGATCTGTTAGCCAAAGAGTTGGGTAGAGCAAAGGAAACGGAAGAGAAGGAACTCAAGAATCGTGAAATGCAGGAAAGGCAAAAAAAGGAAGAAGAACGAGAAAGGGAGGATTTTTTATCCAAAGAGTTGGCTATAGAAAAGGAGAAGGAAGAGAAGGAACAGAACAATCTTGAGATGAAGGAAAGACGAAAAAGGGAAGAGGACCGAGAAAAGCATGATCTGTAATTAAGCCTGAATTGAAAGGTTAGATAAAATTGATTATGGATACCATGTATGGGGTATCGAACCAGCATGCAATGTCTAGAGACTCTGAGACAGGTGTCTAGAATTAGGTTTTGAAAATATGCTCATATGGAGTAATGATGTTTCTGGAAAAGGTGTGCATGCCTTTGAATTCTCGTTAATAGCAAAGAGATGGGACGTTTAACCAAACGCCATAAATAGCTATTAATGGTGCTATACTTTCTTTCTATGAGGCTTATCTCAGATCCTAAGTTGGCAGAGAGCAATTTTTTAAATCGGTAATATGGCCTATCAGGCCATTCTACAAAATCTAAAAATGGAGGTCTGCCAATGTTTTGCATTTTGAGTCAGATCTGACTCGACCCTTTTAAATCGCGTTCAGACGATTTAGCATCAAGATAGCACAAAAATAAGTAACTAAAAATAATCCAAAGTTAAGCGCTTATCACCCTTGCTCTCGGCCATCTCATACTAATTTCAATACATAAACAACGTAAGATGAAAGATCTGAAAAGGAAACAGGGACTGCATTTGTTCAGCTATCATTACATAGAAAAGAAGAAGAATCCTCTGGTAAAAGAAAGAAACAAAACCTTTGTTCATTAACACATAGAATGGACAAAAGGTTTATCAAACAAAAAAAAAAACTGAAAGGATTGCATCTACTAGAAGTAGTTCAACTAACAATCAACTAACAAGGATTAAACTACGCAAGGCTGGATTTAAATTCCGTAAATTTTTGATACACGTCACATGTTTGATCATCGTCTTCAGTTGAGTAATTTTCTAGCTGAACTAGTCTAGCCTCAATTATTTCCAAGTAACCGATGATACGGTTATAGTTCTTGGAAAAATTCACGAGTTCGGTATCAATGTTTGTGACATGCTTTAGAACCAAATACATTTGGGTAGATATTTTTTCAACCATGGTAAATAAAGAAGCTAACTTGTCTTCTTTCTCTTGTAGACAATCTTGCGACTTTGTTTTCTCAAAAATATAGTGCGGAAAGAATGTGCTAAGATCTATTTGTTCCCCAGAGTAAGAGCTCGTTAATGATAGCATTTTCTTCCTGTGCGGTTCAATTTTTTGATAGTTCGACCTTCAGAACCTAATACAAAACAATGCCATTTATGGATTAGTTTTATAGAGCAAGCAGTGGGCGGAAACTGTTAACAGCACCTGTGCCGTTGGATCATGTGGTATACTGGTGAAAGGATACATCCAATGTAGTCAAACATGGACGATATATCGTTAATAATTGTCGGTTCCGGGGTACGTGCAAATTAATTACCTCGCATTCAAACCGTATACACGTTAAAGTTCTCTAGTTTTTTCATATTCATATTCATATTCAATGATTTTGTGCTTATAAAAAAAGTGTATGTTCAATGTATTCATAGTTGTATTAAATGACGCAAATACAATTTTACTTTCCGATACACATAAAACTTGTTAGTCTACTAGTGAATTTTTGATGTTTTCTAGTAGAAGACACATCACCAATAAGTTTCTGTTGTACAAAGCTGTAGCGTACAGCCTCTCTTGGCCATTTTGTCAGCTGCAAAATTTATCTCACAATATACATGCTCAAATGTCATGTACGCATAATCACATTTCACTTCTAACCATCTCTGTCGTACAATCCATAGCACAGAGTCAGCGAAGAATGCGTACTGCACTTTTGGAGTCCGAACGCACACGGATTTTCTCATAGCCAAACTTCTTAGCCCATTCCAATCCGCTAATTAGTTGTGGAGCCCAAACTGATGCTCAACGCCCCAAACACTTCACAACTGCTACTTCTTGCCACTGTACCCGAGCCATCAGGTGCCGGATTACCTTCTGAGGTACCATCACAGCAAATTAAAATTTCTTCACATTCCGGTGGCATCCATAAACACTCCATTGGGATGATAAGGTTTACAGTCCTATGTACAACTCGAAAATAACGTAGAATTCGCAAATCCTGGCATGTGTTGAAAATGTGGCCTGCCATTCTCATTCATTCATAAATAGAAGTATTAACACTGATTCATAATCTTGGAAACGCAAGCATAATTTTGTTAGTCATGTATTTGATAGAAGATATAAAGATCAAACATATACGGATGTTCGTAATTTGTCCCTTTGCCAGATTGTAGATTAAGACTAGGTATGTATATGCCTCTCCTTCAAGTGAATTAGACTGCAAAGAGAATCAAAGATACAATTTCAAACAATGATGCACTTTATGGGAACCCAGATCTTTGCAGGGAAACTATTAAGAAACACTTGTTTTCAATACATTTTAGTCTTGTACATGTTCCATTTCTTTGATTGTAGTTTTAGTTTATAGAATACATCCTGCATCTACAGCATTATCGACACACAATCGTCGACAATATGAATAAGCTGACTTCATCATATTGTATTTAAAAAAGTTACAACCGTTCTACTCATTCAGTGTTGAGCAACATTATCATTTCATATCCGGTTATTATATGTTCATATACCAAAACATACCAAGTTATGAATCCCAAGTATCTCATCTTCGCGAAATTCCTCAATTCTCACTTTTAGGACAGGTTTAGCTTCGTCCTCTGTAATTTCCCTTTCCAGATTTTCCAGTGAATCTATAGTGGGTGTATCACTTTCATACCCAACAACAACAACAGGCTCTTCATCTCTCTACAGCAGCAATGCTATGTTGGCCATTCCAATCATCAAAATATAGAGAAGTAGGTCGACCGTATCCAATCATGCACCTTGTATATATTGTTCTCCACATGTCTGAAAATCCATCTAATGCCCGGCATAATAGAAGATTTGAGCTTGTAATCTACAAGTTCACCATTTACCTTCAAGAATTTAGCCCGCCTGTACCTGGCCCATTTGTTGTTGGAATTTTTGATATTCCACCACAACTTCATCAGCATGGATTTGTTGACTATCTTCATTCTAGCAATCCCAAGGCCGCCTTCAGATTTTGGACAATACAATACAAGATGCATGATTTGAGCTATGCTGTAAATGCTAGCAATCAGTAACTAGGACTAATCGAGCAAAAAAAAAGTAACTAGGGCTTCTTTGCAGAGAGTATTGTAAATGCAGATGTTGATCTCGGTTGTGCAACCATCAGTCCCTCTCTGCATTCATAAAGCCCTACAAGACTTTAAGAGTTTTGATTTACATCATGCTCTGAATTATTGTTCTTCAGTTCCAGTGCAGAGGCAGAATGTGTCTCAGTAGCAAGCTGCTCCTCAATTTCATATCAAAATTAACGTTAATGTTGCGTACTCAGATGGAAAAGGTGCGGCGGCAGCTGTTGCAACAAAATCTTCTGGTAGGCATTTGGGAAGTGGAGCCTTCTGTTTTGACTCTTTCTCATCAATGGTGGCATAGGCAAAATCTTATGGCCTTGGTACTCAATTGGCTAGAAGAATTCAAGGCTCCAGGATCATTATCGAAGGGAATGTTGAGGATATCCCAAAAGCTATTACAGGGAATACGAACGACATTCCGTGGAGCATTCGTTACACTGTTCTCTCTATTCGTGATCGTGTCAAAGATTTTAGTGATATTAGTTTCACGGCAGTCCCTAGAGACGCAAATTCAATTGCTCATGATTTAGTTCAATTTGCAATCTTAAACTTTCAAAACAGATGGTGGTCACTTGATGAACCCCATTTTTGTATTATGAAACGTCTCAACTCTTTTGAGGATTAATACAAATTAATATCTGTTTCCTTCAACAAAAAAAAAAGAGGTAGTTACCCTTCTGAAAATTTCTGCAAAACGAGTTTTGCACTCACAAGAAATAAAAAATTTCGGTCAACCAATGAAAATCGTGGGTTTTGTCCACCCACATATTCACTCTTTTATCTTACAAAATACCACTGAATACGCGTCACATGTGCGACTCATTTGCGACATATCAGTAATATTCCTAGCAAAAAATAGCACTAAATACGCGACTCCAGTGAGATTGATTAACGACACTGAAAATAATGTGCGACACCGAGCCGAACGGCTCTTAACTTAATAGCACAGTTTTTTCGTTTCTTATTTGATGGATGTGCGACACATGAACTACGTGGGTCCCAAAGCCGTTTAAGCCGAGTAAACGCCGGCAGACTCTTAACTTAATAGCACCATATTTGCGCTATCCGAGTGATAGGTGTATGACATATGTGTGACTATTTTTAATGGCTAGATTAAGGAAAATTAATAACTAATGGATATTGTTTCTACCGAACAAAAAAAAAAGGATACTGTTTCTGGTTCGCATTAGGGGTTCTACTGTTTGAAGAAGAAGTAAAACTAATTTAAACAACATCCTATTGAAGTCTCACGAATTGAGATGTTAAATCAGTTACACAGGATATTGTTTATTGATTGACATGAATCATCATAACAAATCAATTTTAAAATTTCTTATACCATCTAGTTAATCGGCTGCAACACATACTTACTTCTGCTGAACCAACATGAATCGAAATCCTAAGTAGTCATTCAACAAACGAACCCCACAGAAATGATGTAAATTATAATCAAAACCTTAAAGGACCATCAGGAGTTTTCCATTACGAGCCTAATTAAAACTCTTTACCGGAAACCCTCTCTCACAAACTTACCGACCAAATCAATACTTTTTCATTACAACAATCATCTATTTTATCGATCAAAAAAAGATCAACTGTCCATGTCCTACCTACTAATTCATCTGAATGAAGTGATGCCTGAAAATTGGAAAACTCTGATCTCCGATTACCCAAATCAATCGTGCCTGAAAACTAGATCCCATATCGTTATGTATGTGCGACCCAGAGTATACGTTTTGTTGGGGGAGAATTAGTCAACAAAAATATATAATGCTATTATGTTAAGTTGTGCTATTTTTTGTTTCGTTAACTTATATTGTGGTACCAAACGATATTGTCCCTAATTTAAAGTAAATTACACAAACGTTAATTCTTATTTACTTGATAGTAATTTTATTGTGTTTGGTTAAGTCCGAACCTTTTATCAAGTAAACATACTTCGTTATTGTATTGTCTCGATCTCCTATCCATAGATGATCACACGAAGTGTGAACCGATTGTTTATATTGTCTCGACTCAGTCCATAGACAATCACTTTCGGAGAAAGGACTTATAGGTGGAAATTTTTTAGATTGAGGTATATTTGGGTACCCTCGTCTTTTCAAGTTTCTTCAAGTCTTTGGAGTAATACTTGTATGTCTCAACATTCCTAGACTTTCTTGTCTAACCTAAACGAAGTTGACTATAGTATACAATCAAGTGACTTTAGATGAGTTTTGAGTCACTAAAATATGGCAACCAAACTTGACATACCAACGCTTGGTGAGTTCAACCGAGCTATGTTCTAACAATAAGATTTGGTACTTCATATTTGGGACCTTAAACATTTCGGTTCCTATTTATAAAAATCCCAAAAACAATTCAATCATCTTTTTCCATCTCCAAGGAATCATAAAAATTACCCCGCAAACATAAAAAAATTCTCTTCATTTTTGGTACTTCATAAAATACCAATCATCTCTCATTTTTTTGATCAATCTCGATTGAGAAAACTGAGCCTTGTTGATCTTAAATTTACAAATCACTTTTGTATAGCAAAATTGAATTTACTACCAGTTCTTCTTAATGAGAAGCGTGAGATAACTGACATTTGATGTTCCGAGAAGCTACAAATGAATGCATGTGATGTTCTCACTTTTGTTCGAAGAAAATTAGTTTCTTTGTAAATAACAAATAAAATTAAATATATGGATATATAAAACTTAAAAATAAGAGATAATATAATAAAAATAATTTTGTTATCTAAAATTTTTCTAGGGATCTGTGCTTATCTAAGATGTCATATCTAATGGCTATAAGGTGAGCCTTTACCTGAGCTATCACGAGGGTGATCCCGTCACAGCACAACTCTTGAGAATTATATGTCTTGTCTATTACAGCTAGGGGGACATATTTCGGTGTAGTAAAAACTACCATATGGTCCTAGAAAAAATATAATTGAGTTAGTTTGGGTCCTGTTGACCTAGTCAATTGTCTATTTGGTCATTTTTTTAAATATATATATATATTATTGTTTGGTCCTAAATATTACAGTTCGGTCCTAAGGTGGACAACACCCACGCGGGATGACGTCATCAATGATGTCATAATATTTTAATAGTGCTAGAAATATCCCCTTCCTTTTTCTCTCTCTTAATAAAAATAAATAAATAAAAACTTAAAACTTAAATATCTTTTGAACCATATGTCCAAATATGATAAATTTTATAGATTCAGAAAGCCTTCGACGAGAGCTTTCCGACGAGTACCATTGTTGTTATATTTCGGATATGTTAATTTTTAACTTATCTTCTAACTAAAAATTAACCATAATATGAACTATTATACGAGTTCATTCTATAAAATGAACCACTTTAACGAACTGCCATACTAGCTAGTTCATTCTAAAAGGTGAACTATTTGAATAAAATATCATGCGAACTCTTAGGATTAAGTAACATACGAGTTCATTCTACAAAATAAACTACCATGGATTTCATTCTATAAAGTGAACTGGTACAATGAACTACTTTTACGAGTTCATCTACCATATGAAATACCATTAGGAGTTCATTCAACAATATATAGACTACCATTTGCGAGTTCATTTTATAATATGAACTACTATAATGAACACCTATTACGAGTTCATTCTACAATATGAACTACCATACCTAATTATCATTACAAGTTCATTTTACAAGATGGATTATCAATCCTACAATATGAAAATATGAGTTCATTCGACAATAAGAACATCTACCATGTTCATTCTACAATATGAACTATAATAATAAACTACCATTGTGACTTCATTCTTCAAAATAAACTATTATTATGAGTTCATTATATAAAATAAATTGCTAGCATATACGAGTTCATTCTACGAAATGAACTACTAGAACTAGAATGAACTATCATGTTCTAAAATAGTGTTAATTCTTTATAACGAAAAAAATTAAAATTCTGAAACATAGTATAATGGGTACTCGTTGTGTAGATCTCATCGAGGCCTTTCAGAATATATAAAATTAGTTAATTTTCGACTTATATTTTGAGAGATATTTAAGTTTTAAGTTTTTTTTTATTAAGAAGAGACAGAAATTAGTAGAGAAAATATAGAGAATAAAGAAAACAAAAGAAGAAAAGAAACATCATTATGTATCACGTGAGAGAGAAAATAAGAGAGAGAAATGTTACTTTAGATATTTTAACATTTTTGAATAATTAAGGACTAAACAGAACTCCCATTTTGTTGGTGGACCAAACTAACTTGGAACCACCTAAAATATGACTAAACGATTATTTCCCCTTTTGATATATCAATGGGTAGATGACTAGATGTTTTATGCAGGTGTTTAAGTAACATTTCTATTGCGTTGACATTGACAACAACTCAATAATTGAGGCTGTACAAGTACTTGAATAGTTTTATCGACGCTTATAAATTACGTACCTACCTTACCAGTGGGCGGATAGCGAAGCTGCTATGTACCCCCAGAATCACTCCCCCACTTTCTCCCCCAATAGGTGGTATCATCTGCCACCATTGATTTTGGTTTGGGCAGGCCGCTGGAGATAACATGGGAGACATTATCATTATGATGTGTGGGGGAAAGTTGGGGAGGGCTTGTGGGAGGCGTGAAGCATTTTCGAGCGAATAGAGACCACTTGCATTAGTTTTTACTGTTACGGTAAAATGTGTGTTTTTCATCCACCCTGCTATAAAAATTTGGAAATATCTACTTTACATATTTGGCAAGGTTTGTTATGTGGTGGGATAATTGTCGGAGTACAAAGCCATCTGTATGCTAATACTGTAGAAACAAACTAGCCAATACAAAGTTTTAGTTTTCTCAAATTGTTTCAGGAACCTCCGACGATTTAGGATAAGAAAAACAAAAGTAGAAATAGATAAACATAAGTCATAAAAAAAAGTTATAATAAGTAAAATACCCACATATTTAACGTAGTTTGGTAATATGAATACGTTCACGGAGACGTCTACGACCTTTTTATTCATTACAGAATCAATCAACAAATGAGTATTACACATTTTGATTGAATCCATCAACTCACTACAACATGACTGGACATAACAAAACCCTCACATGCGCCCTATAAATTCAAAGTAATGTTTTCACCCGTACGAGATGGTGTCTACCATATTATCTACCACAACGAAATATATGAGTCACAAGCTTGATTTCCAAGTATTTTCCTCCTTAGACTAGGAAACCCATTTCAACTGGGAAACCTATCTTAATATGGTAACTGACCCAAACTAGGAAACCCTATGTTTTCTTACAATTCTCCACCTTGAATCACGCATTTATGCATGATACGATCAACATGTGATCCCTCAAACTTCTGAAAATCTATTTCACCAAAACTGGTTGCCTACTATCCTCAATAGGAAGGAATCAAACCGAAGGCAGTTTATCCAACTTGTTATGTAGAATCACCAACAGAAGAGAGTAACCCAAGCTTGAACTTCACCAACTCAAGACTTAACAATCCAACCTATCAGTGATTGTATAAATATCTCCTCAGCGAAAAATTCCAGACTATCTCACCAACCATACGGTCACCCGTTATGCAACATCTTCAAACAACTGATCACACACTTTTTTTTTTTGCGAGCATGTCCAGCAAAGCGACTTAATGAGGTACATAATGGTAGTTATATAATAAACCAACCTTCGTGTTAGGTTCCAAGAAATTAACCATCTTGTATATACCAAAGCATATTGAGCATGTCCAGGAAAGACTTCACACCAAATACAACCAACCCATGGGTCATTGTCACTGTGTGCCAATCTCGATCTCATATCTAGGGATATTTATTTACCCTATTGGATCATGATTCTATGAACATATATCACTAATTAGGTTTTACACATTCATAGAAGCTCATCGTACCTTGAATTATTGCATACGTACCGAAACACCAATACATCCATCTTCACAAATACTTTGACAGCTGGCACACCAATATTTTACACCACTTCACTAACCTCAACGGGCTTTGACAACAATGTCCTATTATGGGTGTCAAAATAATTTTTAATTTAGTATTTTATCAGTTGCTTAGCAAGCATGTAGTTTCGATTTCATGACAGTCAAACCACAACATAATCGGGCTCGAATAGAATTATGACTACCGTCGAAGAATTTATTGGTACGCTCGTAACAATATAATGTCACACATTCTTTCTTGTGCATATTCCTTTCCCAATCTTGATCCAAACGTATACCAATGTTTCAAAAATATGATAATATGTCATTCAAACGAAGACCTAATCACACCCAGCCATAACCTTTTGCAACTTCCTCATGGCCCAAGCAATTCAAGATGCTGATGCGTTTATTTTCTCATGCTATATAGAAAAATAACTTACGAAAACTATATTATTGTTGAACAAATACCTTCATCTCTACAGGATATGTCACTATTGATATCATAATCTCAATAACTATAACAGACAAACAAACTTCCCAAATATTATCATCGCTATAATGTAACTCTATCTAAAGTCTCACATTGATCATCAGGAAACCAAATAGCCAATGGATAATAAAGGTTGACTAAGAAATAGGCTGAAATCGCAGCCCTTCTCAAATTCATGAACCGTGTTTTTCCAAGTATATATTATTTAGGCACACCACCACACACATTGTAGTGTTGTACCTTTGTTCTTTAAACTCTTGAACTGTTCAATCGATAATTAGTTAATTCCTCACAACGGGTCTTTCCCGGAATAGGAACGTATTCGCAACATAAAATAGACCAACCTGTTTCTTCTAATGGTCTTGCAATTCAACCAGCTCCGATTAATTCAAATGGTGTACAAACAAACTACTCTTCAACTAGAAAATTATCAACAAGAAACAAAAGATCACAAACTATCTAGCTTCTTCTTTGGAACAATACCAAATGGTTATGGTCATTTAATAGTATAACCGTGACTTTACACATGATTTTTATCATCCAACCAAAAGGTTGGATATGAAATCCGTTAAATCAAAAAGTCACAAAGCCATAAAGATATGCCAATATGAAACCGAAACTTAAAAAGTTAATAAAACTGTAAGTTAATCTCAAAACCAAAAGCAAAGCGAAGAGATCTTAAATTAGGAACAAGCAATGTATTCTTAACTATCAAAAGAATGATATAAAGGTTTAAAATAAAGCTTATCATTCATGTTTATTCATAGTTTCTTTTTAGATAGACTTTACATAAAGATTGAAATCAAGCAATAAATAGTATATCCTTGATTTTTGTGAGTCCTCAAGGGAGTGTTAGCGACTTCACTATCTACCTCAAGTTTCAGATCAGAATGTGTATCTCAACAAGTTGAAATTGAATATTGGTAAGAATTTCCTTTGAATGCTCGAACATATATTCATAGTGCCTGATGCTCTTTTAAACAAACACAATTTGTTTTCCCAAAGAGTACTCACGCTAAAACTCAAGTTGTTAAAATTCTTTTGCTTCAATCATGAGTTATTCATATCCTATGCATGAAAATTGTGTCGATTCATCGGATGATGAGAAAACATCCTTCAAGAGTTTCTCCATTCGATATCACATTTAGCTTCTTAGGACAAGATGTGAATACATATATCGAAATTGAAGAAAGTAAGGAACAATATATCTTGTTTACGGAAATAAAATATGCAAAAATCTTTTGAAATAGATTTGTATTCGCTAAAAAAATGTGAAATATATTGCACTAAAAAAAAGACATAAACCAAAAAGGAACCTATAGTGAGTATCTTAACCTTAACTCATGAATATATTTCGTATTTATACCTCCTCCCCATAGCGAACTGGGCAACGAGTGAGGATGCATTTCTTCAAAACAATCAAGTTGTGGTGCGTGAGAATTATTCTCACCATAGGTGATCGAAATAATCTGAGGATGATCAATGAACACAGAAGCTTGTGTTATCAACTTGATTTGTTTCATACCTTTGAACTTATGAGATTCAACAATCTTTTTTCCAGATTTGGTAAATTCATCAAGATTTGAATTCGTTCTCTTCATGTTCTTTTGAAGTTTCTTTATGAATTTTTTAGTCTGATTGGAGTCCCAACAGAAATTGACAGTGTGACTATTTCTTCCAAAAAAGGAACATAATATGAGATATGAATCTTTCCGATCTTTTGAAGCATCTAACGTTCGGTTTTAATGTTTTCTGGCAAAGCAGACTTTGCAAGGATAAAGATATTATTTCTAGTACAAGTGTTTCCATTATCGACAAGAAACAAAAGATTACAAACTAATTATAATTACCAAGGTAGTTTGGACATCAAGGAATTTCCAAATTCGAAAATATCAGAAGATTGGCAATAAATATCAATTTTGGTTTTATAAAAGATTTGAACCGTTTTCCAACTAATGCACCGAAATTATCATGGATGAAAATCAAATATTAGTTAGTATACATGTATACTTTTCTAATATATATCCAGATATATGTTTTAATTACTAGGAAATTAAAGACATATAGCTTTTGAATATCAAAAGAGATATTATGGAATATTTCGGTTTGGGATCTCACCTTCAGTATGAAGGAAAATACTTGAACATTAAGTAATAATAGTATAGCATATGTTTAAATATTGTATAGACATTACTAAAATTTCCATGTTAACCAAAACATATTCTGATATTTCTGCAAACCCTAAAGTAATAAACTAATCAAATAACACGTTTTAATTAGTTAACCTAATAAGGATCAGTCCTGCAATAGATCCTCAAGTAAGGGATTGGCCATGCTATAGATCCCTAGGTAGGGATCGGTCTTGTTATGGATCCATGAGACTAGTCCTAGTATAAAGGACCTAGAACAAATCATTTGGTTCCTTTCAATTACGAAACAAGTTTTGCAAGTCCACAACCTTAAACTCGTGTATCTAAATATAGTTTTCTAGGTATGAAATCAATCCAAAGTTCAACACATTAATCTAGTAAAGAATTACCAAATAGTGTTTTGCCGATGTTACGGTGTTCAAAAGATAAATGTTATACTTCGTAATCCAATATACCAAAGTTGTATGAAACAATTAGAATATACTTCCTAGACACTTTGATCATAATAGAATGATCAAGTTTCTAATACTATAGATATACAAATATATATCTTATATTATGTTTTCAATCTAAACGACTTGAAAGAAATATAGACTGAAATGGAAACAAGTCAAGTCTGTATTATTAACCTCGAACAAAATGATGATGTGTACTTTCATTGTCGATACGTCTTTAGGTTCTTCAGAGTAACACGAGTTTGTCTCAACGTTTCTAATGTTCTTAGTCTAACCTGATGAAGTTGAGTCTAGTAATCTAATCAAGAAGCTTCGAGTTTTTGAGCTAAAATATGACAACCAAACTTGACATACCAGCGCTTGGTGGGTTCAACTGAGCAATGACCTAAGTGAAAAAATTCTTTACATATGGAGAATAAAATAACTAAAAGATAGATATTACATTATAAAACAATCTCTTAACTTTATATCCATACGCTTGATTCCAATCTTTAATAGCACAATGACCTGCAAATATTCAAACAATAAATGTCGTTGTTGAAGCATTTGAATAACAAAAAGCTTTACTCCCCCTAAACGAAAGCTAGGAATATATTAAATCCGAACATATTTGTTACTCCCTTTCATAGTATGTAATACTACACAACATGATATGCTTCTCCCCCCTTAATAAATGCTTTACTATTTTCTCTTGATATTTATTTCTCTGCTCATATATCATTTCTTGGTGATTATAAGTCATTGTATACTCCATATATTTCTCCCCCTTTTATCTTATAAATGAAAAAAAAAGACGAAGAAATACAACAAGTATTTCAAAAGGACCATCAAGTTCATAATAACTCTACAACCTATTAGAGACAAGCAAATGAGGTCTAACGTACTAATTTTGTTAAGCAACACTAAAACTAAAACTACCTAAGTAAATTTTTTTAGCCTTTTTACCAAAGAACAATCACCCGAAGTGATCTTCCTTTATTTTGATAAGCCTAACTAAGTTATATAATTAGTTTCTTATTAAGAACCAATTATAACACAAGAATAATCATGCTTTATTTCGATCAGCCTAAACTAAGATCAAAATTAACTTAGTTTTTCTTATCAGGATTTAATTATAACAAAAATAATTTTACCTTGTTTCGATAATCCAAACTAGGTTAGATTACTAGTTTTCTTATGAGGAAAAGGATTAACAAAAATAACCGTTACCTCACATCGATAAGCCAAACTAAGATCGGAATCGATCTGGTTACTTATCAGGAAAGAGATTATCAAAAATAATTCTTCCCTCGGTTTCCACAACCACGTACCCCACAAAGATATATTATTTAGGCACCAGTTGAAAGTATAACTCTCCCCCGTTGTTTTTTTATTTCTTGTAAAAGAAAAGAATAACAAAACGACAATATTTATTAGAGAAAAGTCGAAAGATCTTAGCTATTACATGGCACAAAGTAAAAAGCTAAAACCGATACACACTGTTAGAGCATTGCTCGGTTGAACCCACCAAGCATTGGTATGTCAAGTTTGGTTGTTATATTTTAGTGAACCAAAACTCATTTAAGAGTCGCTTGACTTAAATGTACTAGAGTCAACTTCACATAGGTTAGCTTGAAAGTATTAGGGTGAGACATTACAAGTATTGCGAAGAAGTGAAGAAGTGCGGAGCTACAATGACAACATTATCCTTCCACTTGAGGTTAGTGATATTTGACTTGAACTGTTTTATTCCCTAACGTATCTTTCAAGTCGTGCATATTAAAAACATAAAACTGCGAAGCATGAACACTCTAGATAGACATAGTATTAAGGAATACAATATGAAGTTTCTTGCTTAACCATTAAACTTTGTATATAAGACATTGACATAATCGTATGAATGTTATTGTGATTATGTATGGGTATGAGGTGAGGATTTCATAGTAGGGAACAATGTTCACATGTGTTCTAAGGAAGTAAGTTCGTGATATGTGTTGTGAACCGAAAAGTAAATCGCCAGGCGTTATTGTGGCTGTTCTACATTGCATATCTTATGAACGACCAATATATGTGATTAGTATAACCTCTAATGACTTGTTTGTGTTCTCGGTAAAACTATTCACATGAGGCCTGACTTATGTATTGGTATGACTTTTATTAGTGAAACCGATCTTAAGTAATCACCTGGGGTATGATAGGGTTGTGAGTGTCTGAACTTATTACTGGGAAGAGGGGAACCAATCCTAGTAAGAGGTGCAGTACATCACAAGGGGAACCGATCCTTGTATGAGGTGCAGCAAGGTTTATGGAAGAAAGGGGAACCGATCTTATGAACATGTGCAACACATTTTTGGTGAGGGGGAACCAATCCTATGGACATGTGCAGTGCATACAAAACCAAATATATGTGGGAAACCGATCCTAGTATCTAGTCAGCCGTATCTTTGGTAAGCTAGTGTAACTATACACAATACTCACATGGAGGTAGAACCGAAACTTGTTTTGGTAGAACCGTAAACCCATGAGTTGTGATTGAGTGGAACTTGATCAATCACATAGTTCTTGAAAATCAGATGAACCAATTCTAAACTTGTTTGGAAGCGTGGTAAATCGGTTTCAAGTGAGCAAGCATGGAAAAGACTTGCAAGAGTATGATGTCGTCACACTTTAAATTCGTGTACAAATTTACTTGACGTTTTGAGTTCATGTAACCGTACCCAAACGTGTATAATGGTTGGTTCAATATTAGTCAACCTAATGGTTAGCCAAATGATAACTTTCATATCAACCATATTATTCTTCACCATAACTAGTCCAAATGACTCAAATGAACTAGTTAGAGAGTTGTTCAATTGCTATGAGATCTCAAGTACTACAAGAGACACAATTGAATCAAAAACGATGTGATTCACTCAAATCATTAATCATGAACTATAAAGCCACGGTTTGCAAAAGCATTCCTTAGTAATTTAGAATAAGTTCACGAATCAACGTTTTCAAACATAACCTCTTGAGTTCACGGACTCAAGCTAACCGGTTGAAGTTAATAAACTCCAGCAGAATTTCTCGGGATGAGAACTTCCGTCGATTCATGGATCGCACTGAGCTTCAACTTCAGCATATATTCTCGGGTTCGAGAACTTACGCCAGTTCGCGGACTGAGTTACTTCTCACGTTCCGGTTCCACTTGATCAACAAAGTTCGTAAACTTCGGTTCAAGTGTTAAGGACTTATACATATATGTGTTTCCATAACAATGTTTATATCCCACAATGGTTATATAGTCTAAACTCTCATTTCAATCATTAAAAAATTCTCAGAGGACGTCATATAGTTGTTTTCACAAGCTAGTTTTCGTCAGAGCGATTTCCAAAGTGATTGAAACATAACATGACTTTCGTCACTAGGCAAATATGAACTTGGCTAAAGCAAAAGCTTTACCAACACACATTTTGATAAATAGATAAGCGAGATATACTCAGCTTGAAATGTCACATGTGCATATTCTTAGTCTATATAGTAAAACGACTTTTGTCTCAAGATAAGAGATAGAGTAGATAGACTTTAGAGTGATAGATAAGTTAAAGTCTCCACATACCTTTTAGTCGATGAAGATCCACTGGTTCCTTGAGTAGTCCTTTGTCTTGTATGATGATCGCCATGGAGTTCTTGAGCTCAACTACACTTTATATTCTAGTCCGAGACCTTAGCTATAGTAGACTGGAAATCAAGACTATATAGTTTTGATCACTAAGATTGACAAACATGCTTGAGATAGAAACACATGCGAGTTTGACCGAGCAGTTCTCTAATAAATATGTGAAAAAGTCACAATATGTTGAATCGGTTTTGGTTTAGCATAAAAGCATATGTATTTCGACGGTTTTCAACTTTTGCTTGCAATTGTTAAAACCGATTTTCAACCTTTCTCTGGTAAAGTTTGGTTGTTGTTATGCTTTTATTTTTGACATGATAATGACAACATAATGGTATTTCAATATCAATTCTCCCAGAAAAAGAAAGCGATAGAATCATATTTGGAGACGTTGGATGTGAAATTGAGGTAAAAATCTTGTTAGTTAATTGTTTTCCTGTTTTAAGAAAAGCCTATTTTTATTTGATATATATATTGCTTTTTCATAAAAGAAATTGTTGGTACAATTGATATGTTTATTCCATTATTTATGTGTGGATGTGTATGTGATTCAATTGTTTCCGGTTAAGTAAAACTTTTGTTATCTTACTTTGTTGTGTGATATCATTAGTTTAGGCTTAAAAAATTTAGTACAATTGCGGTGCTTTAATGTCTATGTTAATTCAATTGCTTCCAGTTAAGTAAAACAATTGTTATTTGTGCTTTATTGTGTAGTTTTAATTGTTTAAGCTTACAAAATTTCGGTGCAATAGTAAAACTTTGGTTTATGTGTGTTGTTTCTATCGTATCCGGTTGAGGTGAATAATTATGCAAGTTGATTTATTGGTTTGTATGAATTATTTATGGCTTAACGAATGAATATGTTGACGGGACAAGTTGTTTAGTCCAATTTGATTCCGGATAAGATAAACTAATTTATTTCTGATCTTAGTTAGACTTATCAAAGTGGAGGTTTCGGTTATTCAAGTCTAGCTGAAAGCCTAAACAAGGAAATGCTAGTTACCTAACCTAGTATTTGGCTTGTTTGAAATCTAAAGGTCTAAGTTATATGGATAATTAGAACCTGATGATAAAAATGGAGTTTATCTTTGTTTTGGTCTTATCGAATGAAGCGGTTGTATTTATACAATCGGTTTAGCAAAGGAACTAAGTTGCTTAGTTGATTTTTGGTTTGCTAAACTAGTTGGGAAAATTTCTTCGGGCAATTATTTCCATGATAACATATCAAAACATAATTAATTGTAGTTTTTGTTTTGATATTGGTTATCAAAAATGGTATGTGGAACCCTCGTGCTTGACTCAACAGGTTGCAAGTCTATTTTGAGATTTGTAAGATCCTTTTCGCGTTGTCCTTTATTTGTTCGCTTCTTTGTCATTTTTGTGACAAAAAGGGGGAGAAATATATGGAGTAAACAAGTGATGCTGGTATCAATTTATGGTTGATTTTTGTCACTAGGGAAGAGGACAATAGTGCTTGAACATTTATCTAACGAATGAGGAAAAACATAGACTAAGGGGGAGTAACATATCATATGATTGGGATAACAAAGACGTGCGGATTGAAAATCTACCTATCTCACCTTTAGGGGGAGTATAAGATTTGTTATTATAATGTCAACAACGGCCTTTTAAGAATTGAATTAATGCAGGTTATGTGTTGTTGAATTCGGGAATCAAGCGTATGTGTAATGAATTCTTGTAATTTGTTTATCCATATGATTGTAAGAGTTTTGTCACTAAAATTTACAAAGGGGGAGATTGTTAGAGCATTGCTCGGTTGAACCCACCAAGCGTTGGTATGTCAAGTTTGGTTGTCATATTTTAATGAAGCAAAACTCATTTAAGAGTTTCTTGATTTAAATGTAATAGAGTCAACTTCGTATAGGTTAGTTTGAAAGTATTAGGGTGAGACATTACAAGTATTGCGAAGACTTGAAGAAGTGCGGAGCTACAATGACAACATCATCCTCCCACTTGAGGTTAGTGATATTTGACTTGAACTGTTTCATTCCCTAACTTATCTTTCAAGTCGTGCATATTGAAAACACAAAATTGCGAAGAAGGAACACTCTAGATAGACATAGTATTAAGGAATACAATATGAAGTTTCTTGATTAACCATTAAACTTTGTATATAAGACATCGACGTAATCGTATGAATTCTATTGTGATTATGTATGGGTATGAGGTGAGGATTTTATCCTAGGGAACAATGTTTACATGTGTTCTAAGGAAGTAAGTTCATGATATGTGTTGTGAACCGAAAAGGAAATCGCCAGGCATTATTGGGGATATTCTACATTGCATATCTTATGAACGACCAATATGTGTGATTAGTATAACCTCTCATGACTTGTTTGTGTTCTTGGTAAAACTAGTCACATGAGGCCTGACTTATGTATTGGTATGACTTTTATTAGTGAAATCGATCTTAAGTAAGCACATGGGGTATGATCGGGTTGTGAGTGTCTGAACTTATTACTGGGAAGAGGGGAACCGATCCCAGTAATAGGTTCAGTGTATCACAAGGGGAACCGATCCTTGTATGAGGTGCAGAAAGGTTTATGGAAGAAAGGGGAACCGATCCTATGAACATCTGCAACATGTTTTTGGTAAGGGGGGACCAATCCTATGGACATGTGCAGTGCATACAAGTTAGATACCAAATATATGTGGGGAACCGATCCTAGTACATAGCCAGTCATATCTTTGGTAAGCTAGTGTAACTATGCACAATACTCACATGGAGGTAGAACCGAAACTTGTTTTGGTAGAACCGTAAACCCATGAGTTGTGATTGAGTGGAACTTGATCAATCACATAGTTTTTGAAAGTCAGATGAACCAATTCTAAACTTTTTTGGAAGTGTGGTAAATCGGTTTCAAGTGACCAAGCATGGAAAAGACTTGCAAGAGTAAGATGTCGTCACACATTGAACACGGTTCTATATTGTTCAAAGATATTCCTTAACAGCTAAGAAGGAAGTAAATCCCAAGATCGAATTTAAATAAATTAATAATCTTTTTAATTAAGGGTTTTTAATTATATATGGAAAATAAGAATTAGTAATATGCATTTGCTAATTAAAGATTTTCCAAGGAGATTTCGATCATATTTTTGGACAGTGCATTCACAGGAATTATGAAAACCGAATTTGGGTTAATATGGAAAAATATCTTGAGTATATTTTCGGTTTTGGAAATTCCTTGGTGTCCAAACTTCCTTGTCTATAAATACTTTGAGTTTTCATTTCTAGTAAACTAATCATGCGTAACATTAGACTTACTATTTTGTCTTTGTTACTAGTGAAGGCGTCTATCGGAGAGTAGAGTAATCTAATTAGGTGAAATATCTTATGTCCGCTCAATTTAAAGTCTTCTTTGGGATTGAGAAGCTCTAGCGCGACCCGTTGGTGGGAAACTAGATATTGCGGTTTATCTTTAGTTTTCGTATTGATTTCATTTACTAACGGTGGTTGAACATTGATTGCACCTAGTTTGTTTATGCTTGAGAATCTTCTCTTCTGATATAAGATTCACTCAAACTAGTTCAAGGTTTCGACAGAGATCTTTAGACTGTTGTTAGATCTAAAGACGATCTTGTGATAATCCATTGTTAATAGACTCCGTTATGTGTGCGATTGATCACAAGAGATTCAAGTAGTTGTGTGCAAGTGTTTATTGAATATCTACAAAGATTTGAAGACAAAGAAGATATTGAAGATTTCTGACTTAGGTTTTACAATCTTTGGTGTGCACAATACTTGTTTGGGAAAAAGCGGATCCGACTATAATTGATTTATCGTTTTGGGTATTTTGATAGAATAGTTGAGGAAGATCGGCATCAATACGTTTCCTTGTGATTAAAAGTATTGATTGGTTAATCTAAATGATTGCCTTTAGGTGATTGAACATAAGATAGATCTTGGAACCTGGCAAAGGAACTTATGTTAAGATACATAAGGGAACCTTTGCGCAAATCATATCACTTGGTTGAAGAGAGTTGATACCAAACAGATTTGTTGTTCCTTTACTATTTGGAATACGAACCAAAGGAATTGGTCCAAGTACGTGACTTGTTTACAGGTTGGAGGCGTGGGGATACAGACGGAACTAGGTGAACTATAGGTTTAGTTGCTTGGTCTAAACTATACCAAGATGGTTTATTTTGTATAGCATCTTAATCCTGAGAGTATTCAATTCTGGACAAGGTCCCGGGGTTTTTCTGCATTTGTGGTTTCCTCGTTAACAAAATCTTGATGTGTCATTTACTTTATATTTCTGCATTATAATTGTTTTATTATAATTAAAGTAAATTGCACAAACGTTAATTCATATTTACTTGATACGTGAATCCTATAGAGTTTGGTTAAGTCTGAACCTTTGTATCAAGTAAACACACTTTGTTGTTGTATTGTCTCGATCTCATATCCATAGATGATCACACAAAGTGTGAACCGATTTGTTGTATTGTGTCGACTCAGTCCATAGACATTCACTTTCGAGGAAAGGACTTATAAGAAGGAAAAGTAATAACTTGAGGTATATTTAGGGTACCCTCGCCTTTTCACACACATATATACTAAATACACAACTTATGAAACGTAAATCGATAATATTATAATTATTCACACATGAGTTTTATTATCTCTTTATGATTATTTGATAAAGCAACCCAAAATGTTAGATATGAAATCCGCTAAATCAAAAAGTCACAAAATCATAAGAGATATACCAATATGAGAACGAAACTCGAAGTTAATAGAAACTAAAAGTTAATCTCAAAACGGAAAGCAGAGCGAAGAGATCTTAAATTAGGAACAAGCAATGCATTCTCAACTATGAAAAGAATGACACAAAGATTTAAAATAAATCTTATCATTCATATTTATTGGTAGTTTTTTTAGATAGATTTTACATAGAGATTGAAACCAATGAATAAATAGTCTACCTTAGATTTTCGTTAGTCCGTAAGGAAGTGTTGACGACTTCACTATCGCACTCAAGATTAAAATCCTTTAAAATACATTCCTTTTTCGTCGAAATATTTTGTATCTGAACAAGTTGAAATTGAAGATTGCTAAGAATGTCCTTTAAATCCTTGAGCATATATTTATAGTGCCAAATGTTCCCCTTACCCGACACAATATGTTTTAGTAAAGAGTCTCGCTGGAACTCAAGTTGTTGAACATATTTTGCTTCGATCATGAATGATTCATAGTCTATGCATGAAAATAGTTCCGATTCATCAAATATGATGACAAAACATCCTTCATGGATTTCCCTATTCGATATCACGTATAACTTCTTGGGACAATATGTGAACACATATATCGAAATTGGAAAAAAAAATAAGGAACAATATATCTTGTTTACAGATACAAAATATACACAAATTTTTCGAAAAACGTTTATTTCCTAAAAAAATTTGAAAGATAATACACTAAATAAAACTACATAAACCAAAAGGAACCTCTCATGAGTATCTTCACCTTAACTTATGAACAGATTTCCGAAAAATTTCTCATGTTTATGCCTCCTCTCTATAAGGAACTGGGAAACGAGTGTGGATGTATTTCTTCAACACAATCATGTTGTGGTGGGATATTAATTAGTATCACCATATGTGACCAAAATAATCTGAGGATGACCAATGAACACAGAAGCTTATGCTCTCAACTTGATACGTTTCATAACTTTGAATTTATGAAATTCAAAATCACTTTTCTAGATTTGGTAAACTCATCAAGATCTGACTCCATTTTCTTCGTGTTCTTTTAAAGTTTCTTTGTGAATTTTCGATTCCATTTGGAATCCCAAAAGAATTTGACAATATGACCACTTTTTAAAGAAAAGGAACATTACATTAAATTTTTATATTTATGAGCTTTTGCAGAAGCTAACGTTCCATCTTCCTTTTTAATGATTTCTGGAAAAGCAGACTTTGCAAGGATAAATGTATTATTTCTGGTACAAGTGTTTCCATCATCTGTTCCTCCATTGTGAAGACTAGGAAATTGTGAAATTGATTTATCACAATTTCAGTTTAATCTGTGTCTTCAGTGAGGATGTTAAATCTATTATCTGGGAATGACAAAGAAGAAATGAAGTTCTTTAAAGCACAAGTTATGGGGAATGATTTCTTTCGCAATTTGGTGGACAGTTTGGAATGAGAGAAACAGAAGAATTTATTAAAAAAAAATCAAAATTATTGCTCAACTACTTGGTGAAATAAATTTTCTTATGTACAACTGGTGAATTGGGACAAGGATTTTAGCTGATATTTCTCCTAATACAGTTCTGCGCATTTAGGTTTTTTTTGTTTTCAATCGGTAAAAAATCTGCTGTTGGTGAGTTTCTAACTCGGGTCACTGGCATCATGACCCAGTGACTTTAACATTGTACTACAGTGACACCGGTGCACAACTGGGATGTTTTTGTAGATCTTTCATAGTGAAAAGGCGAGGGTACCCCAATATACCTCAAGCTAAAACTTTTCCTTCCTATAAGTCCTTTCTCCGAAAGTGATTGTCTATAGACTGAGTCGATACAATGCATCTAATCGGTTCACACTTCGTGTGATCGTCTATGGATATGAGATCGAGACAATACAACAATGAAGTATGTTTACTTGATACAAAGGTTCAGACTTAACCAAACACAATAGGATTCACGTATCAAGTAAATAGGAATTAACATTTGTGAAATTTACTTTAATTATAATAAAACAATTATAATGTGGAAATATAAAGTAAATGACACATCAAGATTTTGTTAACGAGGAAACCACAAATGCAGAAAAACCCCGGGACCTTGTCCAGAATTGAATACTCTCAGTATTAAGACGCTATACAAAATAAACCAACTTCGTATAGTTCAGACCAAGCAACTAAACCTATAGTTCACCTAGTTCCGTCTGTATCCCCACGCCTCCAACCTGTAAACAAGTCACGTACTTGGACCAATTCCTTTGGTTCGTATTCCAAACAGTAAAGGAACAACAAATCTGTTTGGTATCAACTCTCTTCAACCAAGTGATATGAGTTGCACAAAGGTTCCCTTGTTTATCTTAACATAAACTCCTTTTCCAGGTTCCAAGATCTATCTTATGTTCAATCACCAAAAGGTAATCGTTAAGATTAGGCCAATCAACACACTTAATCCAAAGAACCGTGTTGATGCCGATCTTCTCAATTAATCAATCTAATCTACCACGAGGATAAACCGATTATTAATTGGATCCTCTGTTACCTAAATAAGTATTGTGCACACCAAAGATTATATTTGGTATGTAACTTGTATGCACTGCACATGTCCATAGGATCGGTTCCCCCTTTCCAAAAAACATGTTGCACATGTTCATAGGATCGGTTCCCCTTTCTTCTGTAAACCTTGTTGCACCTCATACAAGGATCGGTTCCCCCTTGTGATGTACTGCACCTCTTCATAGGATCGGTTCCCCTTTCTCAAATATGGTCAGACAGATCGGTTTCACTAATAAAAGTCATACCAATACATAAGGCCTTATGTGAATAGTTTTACCAGGAACACAAACAAGTCATGAGCGGTTATACTAATCACACATATTGGTCGTTCATAAGATTTACAATCAAGAACAGCCCCAATAACGCCTGGCGATTTCCTTTTTGGTTCACAACACATATCATGAACTTACTTCCTTAAAACACATGTAAAAACATTATTTCCTAGGATGAAATCCTCACCTCATACCCATACATAATCACAATAGCATTCATACGATTATGTCGATGTCTCATATACAAAGTTTAATGGTAAGCAAGAAACTTCATATTGTATTCCTTAATACTATGTCCATCTAGAGTGTTCCTGCTTCACAGTTTTGTGTTTTCAATATGCACGACTTGAAATATACGTTAGGGAATGAAACAGTTCAAGTCAAATATCACTAACCTCAAGTGGAAGGATGATGTTGTGGTTGTAGCTCCGTACTTCTTCACTTCTTCAAGTCTTTGCAATACTTGTAATGTCTCACCCTAATACTTCCAAGCTAACCTATACGAAGTTGACTCTAGTACATTTAAATCAAGCGACTCTTAAATGAGTTTTGGCTCACTAAAATATGATAACCAAACTTGACATACCAACGCTTGGTGGGTTCAACCTAGCTATGATCTAACAATCTCCCCCTTTGTCAATTTTAGTGACAAAACTCTTACAATCATATGGATAAACAAATTACAATAATTCATTACACATATGCTTGATTCCCGAATTCAACAGCACATAACATGCATTAATTAAATCCTTAAAATGCCGCTGTTGACATTATAGTAACAAATATCATACTCCCCCTTAAGGTGAGATAGGTATATTTTCAATCCACACGTCTTTGTTATACCAATCATATGATATCTTACTCCCCCTTAGTTTTCTCATTCGTTAGATAAATGCTTCAAGCACCATTGTCCTCTTCCCTAGTGACACCAATCAACATAAAATTGAAACCAATATCACCTGTTTACTCCATATATTTCTCCCCCTTTTTTTCACAAAAATGACAAAGAAACGAAAAAATAAAGGACAACACGAAAAGTATCTTACAAATCTCAAAATAGACTTGCAACCTGTTGAGTCAAGCACGAGGGTTTTACATACCATTTTTGATAATTAATATCAAAACCGAAACTACAAAGTAATTATGTTTTGATATGTTATCTTGGAAATAATTGCCCGAAGCAATTTTCCCAACTTGTTTAGAAAACCAAAAATCAACTAAGAAACTTAGTTCCTTTGCTAAACCGATTGTATAAATACAACCGCTTCATTCGATAAGACCAAAACAAAGATAAACTCCATTTTTCTCTCCAGATTCTAATTATCCATATAACTTAGACCTTTAGATTTTAAACAAGCCAAATACTAGGTTAGTTAACTAGCATTTTCTTGTTTAGGCATTCGGCTAGACTTGAATAACCGAAACCTCAACTTTGATAAGTATTAAGATCAGAATTAACTTAGTTTAGCTTATCAGGAATCGAATTGGACTAAACAACTCATCCCGTCAATATATTCATTCGTTTAGCCATAAATAATTCATACAAACCAATAAATCAACTTGCATAATTATTTACCTCAACCGGAAGCAATTGAAACAACATATATAATTAAAGTTCCACTATTGCACCGAAATTTTGTAAGCTTAAAAAATTGATACCATACAATAAAGCAAAATAACAATTGTTTTACTTAACTGGAAGCAATTGAAATAACATAAACATTAAAGAACCGCAATTGCACCAAACTTTCATAAGCCTAAACGTTTGATATCACACAACAAAGCAAGATAACAATAGTTTTACTTAACCGAAACCAATTGAATCACACAAACATCCACACATACATAATGGAATAAACACATCAATTGTACCGACAATAAGCAAAAGCAAAAAATATATATATATATATGTATATCAAATAAAAATAAAAATAAAAATAGGCTTTTCTTAAAACAGGAAAACAATTAACTAACAAGATTGTTACCTCAATTTCGCATCCAACTTCTCCAATATGATCGCATCTTGTTCTTCCAGGGAGAATTGTTATCGAAATACCATTATGTTGTAATCCTTATGCCAAAAACAAAAGAATAACAACAACCAACCTTTACCAGAGATGGATTGAAAATCGGTTTTAACAATTGCAAGCAAAAGTTGAAAACCGCCAAAACACATACGCTTTTATGCTAAAAAAAAACCGATTCAACATATTGTAACTTTTTCACATATTGTTTCTACAGGAAACCCTCATGATCCTTTGATAAAGCCTACCAACATGGGCTAGAACTTAATCCTGCTAAATCAAAAAGCCACCCAAACCATAAGGGTTCACAACATATTATGAGATTGAATATCAAGGTAATAAAACCGAAATCAAACATCCCATAAACATACATAGCAAATAAATAAAGCATTAAAGAAGCGGCTATGTAAATCCAAAAACTATCGCAAGAAAAATTATAAATCAAATAACTTTATTCATAATAGTTTTATTCATAATAGACTTATACAATCAATGAAATAAATCAAAAATTGATGTCTATTTTTCTAATACAACTCAGTCTTTCATATCAATGCCACATGAATGTAGGTTTCTACTTTCATTCTTCAGCTTGTGAATTCCTTCAAGTAGAAAACCTTGTTGCTTAACCAGAACCTCTTGTAGGTGAGAAATTTTCGTTATTTAAAAAAAACAAAAGAGTGTCAATGCTTCAATACACTGATCTTTCTTCAGCGTATTCTCTCTTTCCTTCTTGCTAAGCCAATCTCCCTTTTTGATTTTAGCCCTAATCTCAAGAGAACCCCCTGACTTATTCTTAGGTTGATCATTCTGATCTATTATCTTTTCGCACAAAGATGTTTGATCCAGACTCATGGTTCGAACAAGGAAAGATCTCAGAAAGAGGAGGATCTCTTTATATTTCTAATACTTCCGAAAATATAATATTCTTAAAGATACGAATATATCAAATATTTTCAATTTCTAGATTTTATTTCCATAATCTACATAAAAAGTGCCTTGATTTTCTTCTTCCTCACTCGAAATTGGCACACATGGTGAGGAAAGAACTCTAATACCGATCAAGTGATATTATTATGAGATTTTCTCTCATTGTGGAACTTTGAACAACCAGAGTGTTCTTGATATAGAATCATATGAGAAATTCTCCTTTTGTTACCTCGAACTAGCGAAGTATCTTGATGTTTACTTTGGTTGCCTACGCAACTCTTAGCATTTTTGTTCTTGAGATAACTTTTGCATCTTATCTTATCTTTCCCTTAACCATTATGTGATTTAATAACTTTTGAAGACATGTCCATTCTTAAAATGGGTAAATCACTAATGGAGGGAAAAAAAAAAGATTGACAACTAATGCAATATTAGTTGTTCCTATTCTTCAGAATCGTATGAATCAGAGATCTCATCATGAGTTACAACTAATGCCTTACATCCAGTGTACTTCTTACGATTGGGACAATCTTTAGCAATATGACCAAACCCTTTACACTTGAAGCATTGTGGCTATTATTTATCATCTTCTTCATGTTCCTTTTTGACATGAACTCGATCATGTGGTCGAGAAGATTGGTGAGTATCCTTTATGAATCTCTTATTTCTTTTATTTAAGAGATCTCAAAACTTTCTAGTAATCAAAGATAATGATTCTTCGATTTCATCATCAGAGTTTCCTGCGATATGTTCATCTGAATCATCCAACTGTCTCTTCTTTTTTATTGGACTTTTAGGAATTTTTTCAGCTTTAAAAGCGATTCCTTTATTTTGAATAGACTGTAATTCATGATAAAAGATCTTTAACTTTCCAATGAGTGTGCTTCGTGAGAGAGTTGAGAGATCATTTTATTTTATGATTGCATGTTTCTTAGAATCGTATCTTGGAGGAAACGATCTGAGCATTTTGAACACTATATCTTTTTCATAAATAGTCTTTCCAAGAGAGAAAGAGGCATTAATTATCTCAGAGAGTTTAAGATGAAACTCTTCAAAAGTATCATTGTCATCCATTCAAAGGTTTTCCCAATCAGACGTAAGAGTTTGAAGTCTATCTTCTTTCTATGATGTGTTTCCTTCGAACACGATATGAAGATTATCCCAAGCTTCTTTCGAAGTTTGACATGTTGATACATAATATTGTAGATCACGCCTTACAACATGTATTATAGCTTTCAAACCATCTGAAGTATGCTTAGCAAGTACCTTTTCTTCGTTCGAAAAATCTGCTAGGCATTTAAGCTCAATATCCGAATTTTCTATCTTTGGAAGAATATAACCATTGACGACTAATAGCCAAGTATTAAAGTCTCATGATTGAAGAAAAGATCGCATAGCATATTTCCACCATAGATAGTTTGTTCTGTCAAATATTGGCGATACATTAATTGAAGTCGATTCATGAGAATTCGAGTTCATTTTTATAGGATGGATCGCACCAAACACAGATTGTTAGATCTTTTCGTGTTTGCCTGCTCTGATACCAATTGAAAAAGGTGAGGGTACCCCAATATACCTCAAGCTAAAACTTTTCCTTCCTATAAGTCCTTTCTCCAAAAGTGATTGTCTATAGACTGAGTCGAGACAATGTAACTAATCGGTTCACACTTCGTGTGATCGTCTATGGATACAGATCGAGACAATACAATAACGAAGTATTTTTACTTGATATAAAGGTTCGGACTTAACCAAACACAATGGGATTCACGTATCAAGTAAATAGGAATTAACGTTTGTGCAATTTATTTTAATTATAATAAAACAATTATAATGCGGAAATATAAAGTAAATGACACAGCAAGATTTTGTTAACGAGGAAACCGCAAATGCAGAAAAACCCCGGGACCTTGTCCAGAATTGAATACTCTCAGGATTAAGCCGCTATACAAAATAAACCAACTTCGTATAGTTGGGACCAAGCAATTAAACCTATAGTTCACCTAGTTCCGTCTGTATTCCCACGCCTCCAACCTGTAAACAAGTCACGTACTTGGACCAATTCCTTTGGTTCGTATTCTAAACAGTAAAGGAACAACAAATTTGTTTGGTATCAACTCTCTTCAACCAAGTGATATGAGTTGCGCAAAGGTTCACTTGTTTATCTTAACATAAAATCCTATGCCAGGTTTCAAGATCTATCTTATGTTCAATCACTAAAAGGTAATCGTTAAGATTAATCCAATCAACACTCTTAATCCAAAGAACTGTGTTGATGCCGATCTTCTTAATTAATTAATCCAATCTACCACAAGGATAAACCAATTATTAAATGGATCCTCTATTACCCCAAAAAGTATTGTGCACACCAAAGATTATAAAACTGATATAATTTTATATAGTGGTAAGTAAGGTTATCATTCACTCGGACTTTATGAGATTGATTTTAAGAATTAATAAAATAAAATAAGAATATATACAAAATATTGTCACGGGATGAAGAGAGTTACTGGGACTAGGATTTCCTCGAATTCATAACATACGATTCAATTTATTTATTCTCAACAATTAAAGCTCAATAAATAAAATTAATATGGACTCTGATTTTGCCAAGGTAGATTCTCAAAAGATTAGTTGTAATTCCTAAGCATGATGTATCAAAACATTTAAGCTAAGCATACCTCATCAAATTAAATAACAACCAATTAATTCAAATCAAATTTCAATTAAAATTAGTGCAAAAGTCTTAAAAATAATTAAATAATTTTACCCATGTATGAATTCGTCTTCCTACGATGTCCCAGTGTTGGGGTCTAGCTCCTCATGTTGTAGACACTCTCAAAAGATTATTTTATTGCTGGAAAAGTGTTTACAATGGTGAAAATGAAGAAAAATAACAAAAGCAACAACTTTGCTCTACCAAAACTCCCCCTCCCCAAATGTGCTCTCTAGCTCTCTATTTATACACACAAATACACATTACTCAAATATATTCTTCCATAACTCCAAAATCTTCTTCTTTTTAATTAAAAATATCTTCAGAAATTTTTCCTTCTCTTTATTCTCTATATTTCTTTACTAAACACATATCCTCTTTAATTCGCAGAATAAAATCCAAGATAAAATCTTCTAAGGATATCTTTCTTGTTTAATACAAGATAACTTCCTTTTTCTTCAAAACTTCCGGTTTATAAGGCAAGAAGATATTCTTATGTTAAAGATAATAAATCCTTTACTGTTGAAACCAAATTTCCCGCCAATATTCTTTTTGAAAATAAAGAAGAAGGTGGTGCCCATATCCAAAGTGCAAGTGCCTTTATCAAATTTTCTGTGTGCCTTTAGTAATTTTCTCTGGGGGTCCAAATAACACTTTTTGAGCAAAATTTTCTACACAAGTGTATTTCTCCAAAAACACCTACACAAACATAAAAACACCATAATAAGTATAAAATCAAGCACTAACAATAGAGACACTGAGGACAATTCAGACACAAAAATGTGTCTATCAAATACCCCCAAACTTATTATTTGCTAGTCCTCGAGCAAATCTAATCTAGAAAATAAAATGACTACACTTAGCACGTGCAGCAAGCCGTTAAACCGCTTGGTGGCCCTAGCGGCAGAGTGTTGTCTCTGGAGGGTTTACCAGAGGTGTAACCACAAAACCATTATACTCCAGACCCTAGCTATCTACGCAGAACCTTGGAAGGAACTAAAGAATCTCCTTGGTTGGCATACAATCATTGACTATAGGAGAAAGTATCCTAATGCTAAATTCCAATTGTTGTACACGAGTTTGCACTCAAGCATACTAAAATTCATATAAAGTTACAGAGATCTACTCAGATAGTTTCTAGACATCATAAACCGGAGTCAACCAATCACATGGATAGATTAATAAGATGGATGTAGATAAAAAAACGTAGATGATGTTGACTAAGGTGAACCTATCCTAATGGACTGAGATGCCGGTCTGACTAATATCAACACTGCTGGCATATACAAGAGGACCAGCGGTCGATAATCCTAACTCTAGGTCAACACAACTGGCATATACAAGGGTACCAGTGGTCGAATTTATTGAATTTATTCTGGTTGGTCTGGTCTTTTGTTTTGTTTTGTTTTGTTTTGTATCTCAGTCATTCTATTTCACCCTAGCAAAGGTAAAAAGAAAATAAAAAAAGTGATTAGGATTCTTTCGATGTTTTCATCACGAGATATGGCGAAACTACCATGTTTTTTTTCTTATAACACCTGAGCTTTGTTCTTTTATGAATAGACTCTTTAGATGTTTCCGTCTAATCAGATTGGTTCCTCAACTCCTACAACCAAGATGCTTCCATCCACTTAGATTGGTTAGTGTCATCCTTAATAAACATAAATTTCTAGGCTCTGGAGTTTATTTATTGCAATTAGAAAGTTTCTCCCATACCCCCAAACTTGAATCTAACATTGTCCTCAATGTTCTAAAGATAAAATTAAAAGCATGAACAAAGAGAAACTGTTACCATTGGAAGAAAAGAGATAAGGAAAGATATTACCGTGTCGCATGAATATTGGGTTACCTCCCAAGAAGTGCTAAGTTTAAAGTCTTCATCCAGACAATGGAAGGGATTAGTCACCTCGAAGAATCATATAGCAGCAGCCGTAATAACTGCGGGTCATCTGGATCAAAAAGTGCTAACCACAAGAAGAGGAAACTGAAACAGACCAGGAAGATATCCAACACACCCTTATCTATTTTTTTGTTTAAGACAACTACATCTAGTTGTGGTTCGGGTTCAGGCTCTATAAAAGGGTCTAGATAAAAAGTTTTCATCGGCTGGATTTCCTCAATGGCAGGATCCTGAATATCAGGTTCTAAAGTCTGGAAATACTCAACTAAGAACTTAGAAGCACATAACAATAACCTGAATAGCTAGGGATCCACTAAGTCAATCAGATTTGACTCACATAGCTGACCACAGTGGTGGTCATTCTTAAGCAAATGTGTCAACCCTAATTTTCTAAAGTAATTAGGTTTAGTCTCAAAACTTAATAACTGACACATCTGAAATTCATATGTTCCCACAATTGGAAGGAATATTTTTTGTGGGAAAACAAAGTCAATCGTGGTATCGTAGCCTAGGTTAACCACATCAACCATAGGACGGGTTTCTAACAATTGAACTTCTTTATGGACACAACTAGGTTCAGGAAAAAGTGTATGAAGATAATCTTGTAAAATGGTTAAGGCACGGATGTCCAATCCTAAGTGAGGGGACTTTCTGAGAGTTAAAGGTAAGGCACTAGGAAAGTGATATTCACCCCCAAACTTAAAGTTTTCAGTGTCTCTAGATAGACTAGTCACAATCTCCCTAATTTCTAGATCATAGATTCTTGAAAATGGTCAATTGATTCTTCTAAGTTACAATCAACATCCTCACTTATCTCTACGAGTTTATCTTCTTCTAAGACTAGCATTTTTAACTCACTAGACTCTAAAACAATATTATCAGGGTAAACTCTTTCCTCTAAACCATCATCATAATCATATAAAAGATTATCATAGAAAGTTTCTAGTAAAGGCTCATTAACTAAGGTGTTAATCATAGTTACTTCCTCCGATTCACTTATAGGCACATAAAATAATGGATCATCCAACATATTGCAGGCTAAAGGATCATGAACTACATCGTCTAAAACGGTGGCATCTCTAGTCAAATCCTCGTCCTTTTGAATAGGTGAATAATTATTAAAATTATTTGGATTTGAACCAGAAATAGTACTATCATTATAAAGCTCAACTGGAATTACAATTTCCTTATCACTATGCCTACATATGTTTGATTCTTCATTAACACTATCCTCGTAATTATAATAATATGAAAATGGTAGAACCTCATCTAAAATAGTGTCTCCAATTCTATCCTCGTCATCTTGATTAGGTGAATAGTAAATATCCTCATTTTCAAGGGTGAAACTGGGAACACTGTGTTGGAAATTTAGATTATTTCAAGTAATTCTTTCGTTCGTCTCATCTATCCGCTTGAGGGTATCTTCTAAAGAAGGTTCACTCATTATTGTAGTTCTTTCGTCCATAACTATACCATTCATCTCAGCTAACTTACATGTTGACTCAGCTAACTTCCTGAGGGACTCTTCTAAAGGAGGGATAGGAACAGAGGGATCATAAAAAGGACTATTTTTCAATAATTTGATTGTATCCTCTAGAGACGAAGAACTAGTGTTATAATCTTCTTGCTCATAAGACTGATGCACGTGTGGATAATAATTGGGCTCACCATGGTATGACCCATATCCTTCAAAAGGTTGGCGTTCCCAACCACTATTCACACTATAAAAAGAGTGATGTCCATATTGTTCAGTTGAATATTCATATTCATTGTGATGGCTATTATAATACCAATTTGACATCCTAACTGCAAGGGAATTCTACACAAGCACAAACAAGGCTGACTCGACCACAACAAACCTACTAATTTCTAGCAAACAAAAAGCATGATGGCTCCACTTAGATTGTTTCTAGACCATCTTCTAATCCTTCGAAAGGGAATTCGTTACAATTTAAGCAAACCCCTCTGGAATCAATCCGAGTCAAAGTAAGTTGAATAGAGGCGAGGGAAGATCAGTGGAGCTTTGATACCCAAGGCCTCACCGGCATTCCAAGGCGGCGCATTCACGCATTCAATTCACAGAAACCATCATGGACTTTTAAGTATGCTTAAAAGAGTAACCAATATTTTCGAATGACTTTCCTATTAAGCTCGTTACCCTATCGGTCTCGTTCTAGTCAGTATTTTAAGCTTAGGTTCGCGTTTGGTATCGTTTTCCTAAGGCGGGAAAGAATAGAACGGTGATGACATCCGAACCCTTATCTTGTATGGCCAGTCCTTGCCCTTTACTAGGAAATTAAAGCAGCCGTATTCAAGACCTCAACATATATGCATACAAAATCATCCAGTAAACCCGCTGACAGGGGATTCACGGGTGTTTTGAATTCTTACCTCCCGTTCCAGACGGGGGATGAACCGTTGAAGTCGACTCGGGCCACTGACTCCTATGTCAGTGTACGAACCCGAGGGGCCGAGACAGTATCGTAACTGTCGTCATTCCCTGTGCATTTTATATTTAAAATAACCCTTCCTTAGGGTTTAAAATCAATAATGTCCAATGTTCAATGTCCCAAAAAAAAAAAAGTTCAAAAATAAAAGATTACAAAAATATAACCCTAATTACAGTTTCTAAAAAAAATAAAAAAAAAATCTAATAGAAATAAATTAACTATATACAAAAATATTTTTCTTTACTCCTTTGGATTTTCTCTCTTCTTTCCTTCTTTGGCTTCGCTTTACTTTTCAACACTTTCTCTTTTTTATAAGCTCTGCACCAAGTCTGAAAGCAAATAGAAAAAACCAAAATGCATAAAAATGAACAAAAAAATAATAATAAAAAAAAAACCTAAAACAAATCTAAATACAAGTTCACGTCGGCGGCGCCAAAAATTGATATAATTTTATATAGTGGTAAGTAAGGTTGTCGTTCACTCGGACTTGATGAGATTGATTTTAAGAATTAATAAAATAAAATAAAATAAAAATATATACAAAATATTTTCACGGGATGAAGAGAGTTACTGGGACTAGGATTTCCTCGAATTCATAACATACGGTTCAATTTATTTATTCTCAACAATTAAAGCTCAATAAATAAAATTAATATGGACTCTGATCTTGCCAAGGTAGATTCTCAAAAGATTAGTTGTAAATCCTAAGCATGATGTATCAAAACATTTAAGCTAAGCATACCTCATCAAATTAAATAACAACCAATTAATTCAAATCATATTTCAATTAAAATTAGTGCAAAAGTCTTAAAAATAATTAAATAATTTTACCCATGTATGAATTCGTCTTCCTCCGATGTCCCAGTGTTGGGGCTTAGCTCCTCATGTTGTAGACACTCTCAAAAGATTATTTTATTGCTGGAAAAGTGTTTACAATGGTGAAAATGAAGAAAAATAACAAAAGCAACAACTTTGCTCTACCAAAACTCCCCCTCCCCAAATGTGCTCTCTAGCTCTCTATTTATACACACAAATACACATTACTCAAATATATTCTTCCATAACTCCAAAATCTTCTTCTTTTTAATTAAAAATATCTTCAGGAATTTTTCCTTCCCTTTATTCTCTATAATATTTCTTTACTAAACCCATATCCTCTTTAATTCGCAGAATAAAATCCAAGATAAAATCTTTTAAGGATATCTTTCTTGTTTAATACAAGATAACTTCCTTTTTCTTCAAAACTTCCTGTTTATAAGGCAAGAAGATATTCTTATGTTAAAGATAATAAATCCTTTAATGTTGAAACCAAATTTCCCGCCAATATTCTTTTTGAAAATAAAGAAGAAGGTGGTGCCCATATCCAAAGTGCAAGTGCCTTTATCAAATTTTCTGTGTGCCTTTAGTAATTTTCTCCGGGGGTCCAAATAACATTTTTTGAGCAACTTTTTCTACACAAGTGTATTTCTCCAAAAACACCTACACAAATATAAAAACACCATAATAAGTATAAAACCAAGCACTAACAATAGAGACACTGAGGACAATCAAAAACCAAGTCATAAATCTTCTATCTCTTCTTTATCTTCAAATCTTCTTAGATCTTCAATAAACACCTGCACACAACTACTTGAATCTCTTGTGATCAATCACACACAGAACGGAGTCTGTTAATAATGGATTATCACAAGATCGTCTTTAGATCTAACAACATTCTAAAGATCCCCGTCAAAACCTTGAACTAGTTTGAGTGAATCTTATATCAGAAGAGAAGATTCTCAGGCATAAACAAACTAGGTGCAATCAAAGTTCAACCACCGTTAGTCAGTCAAATCAATATGAAAACTAAAGATAAACCGAAATATCTAGTTTCCCACCAACGGGTCACGCTAGAGCTTCTCAATCCCAAAGAAGACTTTAAATTGAGCTTCCGTAAGAGATTTCACCTAATTAGATTACTCTCCTCTCCGATAGGTGGCTTCACTAATAACAGTACAACAGAGGATGTTTACTGTCACGAAGGATTAGTTTGCTAGAAATGGAAACTCAAAGTATTTATAGACAAGGAAGTTTGGACACCAAGGAATTTCCAAAACCGAAAATATTCTCAAGATATTTTTCCATATTAACCCAAATTCGGTTTTCATAATTCATGTGAATGCACTGTCCAAATATATTGATCGAAATCTCCTTGGAAAATCTTTAACTAGCAAATGCACATTATTAATTCTTATTTTCCATATATTATTAAAAACCTTAATTAAAATATTCTTAACTTATTTAAATTCGATCTTGGGATTTACTTCCTTCTTAGCTGTTAAGGAATATCTTTGAACAATAAAAGAATACACATTAATTCGCATGTTCAAAGTGTGTCGACATCTTACTCTTGTAAGTCCTTTTTCATACTTACTCACTTGAAACCGATTTACCACACTTCTAAACAAGTTTAGAATTGGTTCATCTGAATTTCAAGAACTATGTGATTGATCAAGTAACACTCAATCACAAACCATCGGTGTAACGGTTCTACCAAAACAAGTTTCGGTTCTACCTCCATGTGAGTATTGTGCATAGTCACACTATATTACCAAAGATACGGCTGACTAGGTATTAGGATCGGTTCCCTATATATATTTGGTATCTAACTTGTATGCACTGCACATGTCTATAGGATCGGTTCCCCCTTGCCTAAAAATGTGTTGCACATGTTCATAGGATCGGTTCCCATTTCTTCTATAAACCTTGATGCACCTCGTACAAGGATCGGTTCCCCCTTGTGATATACTGCACCTCTTCATAGGATCGGTTCTCCTTTCCCAAATTTGGTCAGACAGATCGGTTTCACTAATAAAAGTCATACCAATACATAAGTCGGGCCTTATGTGAATAGTTTTACCAAGAACACAAACAAGTCATGAGCGGTTATACTAATCACACATATTGGTCGTTCATAAGATTTGCAATGAAGAACAGCCACAATAACGCCTGGCGATTTCCTTTTCGGTTCACAACACATATCATGAACTTACTTCCTTAAAACACATGTAAAAATATTATTTCCTAGGATGAAATCCTCACCTCATACCCATACATAATCACAATAGAATTCATACGATTATGTCAATGTCTCATATACAAAGTTTAATGGTTAAGCAAGAAACTTCATATTGTATTCCTTAATACTATGTGTTGGCAATCTTGTGTAAATACTGCAATAAAACAAAGGGTATATTAATTATATGTCCCTATTTTTAACTCCCAACAAATATATCCTTATGCAACAATAAATATGTCCCTCCTTTTTTATAACCTTATCCATTTAATATTAGATTACCTTAATACCCTCACTCATATAATATTTTTCTTTATTTCAAAATACAACCAATTTCTTCCTCTACCACTTCACCACCACCACCAACATTCAACTACCATTCCACCACCACCACCGTTCAACAACCACCGCCTGCTAACCACCACCACCACCAATATTCCACCACCACTCCTTCACCGCCACCATTACACCACCACTAGTCCTCCTCCACCACTAGTCTGTTGTCGCCGCCACCACAAGTTCGTCGTCGTCGCCTCCACCACCGTCGTTGTCGCCTCCACCACCGTCGCCGCCACCACCAGCACCGCCACCGCTGGTTCAAATATTTTTGTATCAACAAAAAGTAGTTGATCCATTTCAGTTGGATCAAACAGTGGATGTTTATCCATTGCAGTTGGATCAACAGTAGCAATTTATCCATTGCAGTTGGATCAACAATGGATGTTTATCCATGTTGATGGAAAAATGCTACCACTTCATCAACTGCAGTTTCAGATCCACCAACAAAACCATCAACAATAGAAATTTATCTAGTTTATCCAAGAAAAAAGGATCAACAGTAGAAGTTGATCCAATTTTAGTGGATCAACAATGGAAGTTGATCCATGTAAAATTGGATCAATAATGATAGTTTATCCATGTAAAATGGAGTGAACTTGGCGTGATTCGAACACGCATCATCTGACATGGAGTCGGTCATGCTACCATTGCACCACAAGTTCAACATTAGAACAAATTTACATGATTTAAACTACAAAACATGAGTTCAAAGGATCAACAATAGTAGTTGATCCCATATAGATTTATCAACAGCCATAGTTGATCCAAAATATATGGATCAACAGCCATAGTTGATCCAAAATATATGGATCAACAACCATAGTTGATCCAATATCACTGCCTGCTTCAACCCAGATAACCACCATATTTCATTACCTGTAGCTTCATAAACACCAACATCTCGCTGGGATCAACACTGCCTCTCCAAGTTCTTGTACGAATGTCCAAGTTTCAATACCTACAACGAGCCCAAACGCCACTTAGATAAGAAGGATAAACAAAAGTTACCAAAATTTAGAAAGGTTATCTAGAACAATCAGATAACCAACCGAATTCTTCCTTGAGCATCCTCTTATGCTTTGCACTGAGATAAAAGGTCTGATAACGTTTAACAATACCGTTAAGCTATAACAGATAACGTTCCCTTAACATACTAACATAGCACGTCACTATATTTTGGACTATAAAAGTCGAGCTCTTGCTACCCAAACTCCACATATCTCAAGCTTTTCGACTGTTCCCTAAATGATAGTCTCATGAAATCAATAATTTGGTATACCATGTGCACAGTAGAACCATAAAGGTACATCAATACGATACAGATGGATTCCAAAAAACTTATGTGATGTGTCAGGCATATCTAAGGTACCTCATCACAGCAATAGTTTCCATTTTAATGCGATGCTGATAATGAATTTAAGAACAGGTTTTTATGGAAAAAATGGATATGTAATTACCTTCTCTACTGCAGAAATGAAAAGGAAGAATTTCGTTTTCTTCCTCCTCTGGTTGTGAGCAGAAATTCCCTTCTCAGAGCAGCCATGTCTACCTCCTCTCTGTGAGAAGAGAGAAAAAAAGAAAAAAAGAAAAATTGTGATGGAGATTTAACAGACAGACAGACAAGAATCTAGCGTTGATTAATTCAGAATCAAGGTGAATATCGATCTAAATAGATTATTTAGGAGGTGGTGGTGGTGGTGTCGTTGGTGGTAGGAGGTGGAGGTGTTGGAGGAGACGACGAAGAAGGTGGTGGTGGCCGTAGTCGGAAGGAAGAGAGAAAAGAGATTTTTTTTTTCTAGATCCGAAATTGGAAGTCCCTAAATTGTTAAAAAATGAGTATATTTGGAAGTCCCTAAATTATTGATGGGCCCCTGATGGGCTTATTGATAAAGAGGGACAAAATTATTATGTGATAAGGATATTTGTGTAGACCATCAAAAGTAAGGACAAAAGTTCAATTACCACTAAAACAAACAAAGAAGAAGAGAAACGCAAACCCAATTAGACGAAATCAAAGTCGAGGCAAGGATTATATCCTCTAGCCTTAAGACAGATTCACCCCGCACTGGTGCTTACGGATTATCGATGTCTGTCTCCCAGGATACAACGACTATCTTCTCGATGTAGTAGCACTCCAAACTTCGAGAAACGGCGAACCAAACTTAAAGTGATGAACTCTCTCTTGAACACAAACTAAATTGATGATTTTAGAAAGCAGTAGGATGATAATTAGGTTTCTAACTGATTCTCTAATCTAACTATGTGCAGGGTATTTATAGATGTTAAGTACCTCTTCATTGAAACGACGTGATCTTTCATGGAGACTCTTCAAGGGATGCTAAGCAGAAATCCCTATTTGGTTTCATGAAAGGTTGCGTCCCTTCCTTACGAAGGGTTCTTCTGTTTTTAGGCGTCTGTTAGTTTGAAGTAAAACTTCCGTGAACTAACTACCAAGACCAAAATCATATAAGGCCCAAACAGTAAACCCATCTCCTAAATCCACTAAGGTACTTAACCTAAGTTTTTTTCATTCATATGTAAATTGATATCCAATTTTCCAAAACTATGTCTATCTAGAGTGTCCTTGCTTCGCAGTTTTGTGTTTTCAATATGCACGACTTGAAAGATACGTTAGGGAATGAAATAGTTCAAGTCAAATATCACTAACCTCAAGTGGAAGGGTGATGTTGTGGTTGTAGATCCGTACTTCTTCACTTCTTCAAGTCTTCGTAATACTTGTAATGTCTCACCCTAATACTTTCAAGCTAACCTATACGAAGTTGACTCTAGTACATTTAAATCAAGCGACTCTTAAATAAGTTTTGCCTCACTAAAATATGACAACCAAACTTGACATACCAACGCTTGGTGGGTTCAACCGAGCTATGCTCTAACACATAGTTTATATTTTGTTTTTGCTTCTTGATTTTGGTTGATCATTATTACCACTTTGTAATGCTACTTGGTAGGACTTATGTATTCCTCAAGTTTACCACTTCTTTGTGGTGATTTTGTATCCTTTTATCTTAGGCAGTGTCTGATAACAGAGAAAGGAAACAATTCCATGGAAAGTGTTTCCATGGAATCAGCATCCTAGGGGAGGCAAGGAAAGACTTTCCGTGGAGTTCCATAGAATTGAGTTCAAAATATACTTTAGGCCATGCTTTTTTTACAATTTCGTGGAAATAGGCTTTTGCTCAAACGACGGAAAATACGCTATTTCCATGGAAAGATGGCTAATTCCATGGAATTAATTCCTATCAAACACAACCTTAATATAACCCTTTTTTCAAGTCAAAAAATTTCTCCACCTCATAACGAGTGTTAATTGGGTTATATGGAACTCGTCGGATTGGGGTGTATATGGGTTAATTGGGGCTGGTGACTAAAACAAAAAAGGGTCATTTTGAAGTAGATTTAAAAAACTATCCATATACTTTTAGTAATAGTAATGGTTAATTTATCCTTACTTAATCAAGACTAGTCTTACTTAATTAGAGTTAATTTTATTTAATTTAAAAATAATAATTTCTTATTTATTTTTATTAACTCAATTATTTTTAAAAAAGTTAAGGTTTTGTATAAAACTTTCTTTAATTTTTTTTATTGCTTTTATTTAACAGTCGTCATGGTTCTAAAATACCGAACATAAAGATTATTATGGTGTCGTCAAGGTATTGTTGTTGACCATGACGAATGTCACAAAAATCATTATGGTTTAGCAACAGATCATGACAAATTTTCAAGCGTCACCATAATGACTATTAAGAAAAAAGCCTGACCTATTCTACTTAAAATACAGAAAAGTCATCATGGTTTTAAGAATTGACCATGACGATTGTTCTGGTGTCGTCATTGTGTTGTTATTAAACCATAACAACTATTGAAAAAATCATTATGGTTGAAATAATAGATCATGACGACTTTTCAAGTATCCAATATTCCTGGATAATTATAAAAGTCGTTGTGGTTGAAATTTAAGACGATAGTCGTAGCAAAAACTTAAATTTTTTGGTGAAATATTGAAAAAATCGTCATGATCCTAAGATATCGACTATGACCATTGTTGTTGTGTCTCATGGTGTCATTACTGGACCATAACAACTATTGCAAAAATTCATCATGGTTAATTAACATACCATTAAACCCTTTTAGATTATTTATTTTTTAGAAAAAGAAAAGCTAAATAAAAGGTTTAAATTTTTCTTAAAAATTAACTAAAATAAAATATTTTCAGAAGGTTGTTTTCCGGCGATTATATAGTCTGTGAGTTTTCATATGATCAAGCCGATTCTGTATGATCCTTGCTTACTATTTTCGGTCCTCATCTTTATTCCCCTCCTGATTAGCTACCCTTTGATACATTTTTCTATGTTAACAACATCTTGTGCAGTGACATACCTTCTTCTAGGGTTTCACAGTCTTCTCATTCTTCTAGGGTTTTACAGTCATCCTTCTTCTAATGCTTGGAACTGCTTCTTGTGAAGTTTTCATAGCTCTCATACCCAAACCCTGACTGGAAACCCCTGATAGCTTGAGGTTTTTAAATTTTGAAGACTGCGATGATCTTTACCAATGCCCTTATCGTGGCTTGGATGGGTGCCAGAACGGTGTTGGTGGGAGAGGGTTATTGAGAGGTTCTTTGTTTAACCATTTGAATAATCGGCATTACAAAGGATAAGAAGGTAATAATAGATGTCGTGAGAGAATACGTATCAATGGAGCTGTTTACATGGCATGGGATTCAGTACTGCTGCATTTGAAGAGTTGGCTTTGCTATCAATGTATGCATATCAATGCATGGGGTAAGAAGTGCAAACTGCATCAGGGAGACGTAGTTTCAGCTCTTGTTACCGTTGTAGGCGTAGAAGCTCCTGGTAGCTTCAGTGCCTTCACCAACGTAGTGACAGACAAGACCAATGAGGTAGCTCCACCTACTATGAGTTTAGAACTATTGAATACAATTTTTCAGGCCAATATCCCAACTGTTTCGAGTATCCCTACCAAGTGCAGGCTCCACTTTGCTTGTACTTTTATAACTATTATTCATAAAGTTGTTGCTTCGCATAAGGAATTGGAACCCTAGATTCAATTACTCTTTCCTCTTTGCATTCTCCATATGTACATTCCATAGAGCATCCAAGAAAAAAAATCTTCTACCAGAAAAAAAGATGCAAATCAGGTCCATTAACTTGGCCTTGAATCAGTGGGAAGAAGTTAAAGGATGCATGAGGTTGATTCATAATGTACTGGATGAGCATCAGAATAGTCAGAAGCTACGGGATAAGAGGAAGAGGGCCCAACCGGAAAGTCAAGAAGCTACTAACCTATGGATGTGTAGAAGCAAACTGAGAAATGATCTTTAAGATAGATCTATTCACACTCTCAACTTCAGTGGAGTTTCTCCTAACAATAAGGGTACCTTGAAAGAGCTTCAGAGTAAGTATCCGTTAGCGTCTGCACCACAAATTTAGTCTACCCCAGTTACACAAGAGGCTTGACGGCTTTCGCTGATCTTGTTTATGGTCAACTTAGAAGCTTCCCTAAGGGAACTTCCTGTGGAAAAGATGGGTTCAGGGCGCAACATCTTTTAGATGCCACCAGTGGTTCCGCAGCTACCATTTCGGAGGAGTTACTCGCATCCATCACAGAGGTAGTTAACCTATGACTTTCAAGCTTGTGTCCACATGTTTTGGGGGAGTTTTTTGCTAGTGCACCTCTTACTCCCTTGATTAAGTCAGGCGGTGGCTTGTGTCCCATTGCTGTGGGGATAATATGGAGAAGGCTCATCTCTAAATACACTGCAACGCATGTTGACAAAGAAGTCAATGCTTATTTAGGGGATTATCAGTTTGGAGTTAGTGCCAAATGTGGCGAAGAGGCGATCTTATATGTTGTTAACCATATGATTGAGGAGAAAGGGGACTCGGATAATCTTTCTATGTTACTGGTAGATTTCTCGAATGCTTTTAACCTCATTGACCAATCATCCATGTTATCTGAGGTAGGTAATTTGTGTCTATTGATTTATCAGTGGGTTGAATTCTGTTATTCTTCTCATGATCATTTATATTACATAGATCATGTTCTCGCCTCTTCCTAGGGTGTACAACAAGGTGATCCTTTAGGTCCTTTGTTGTTTTCTCTTACTATTCACCCCTTGGTAAAAAAAAATAGTGTAATGTGAGCTTGAGTTATAAGCCTGGTACTTGGATGATGGTACCTTGATAGGAGATACTCTAATGGTTGAAAAGGATTTGAATATCCTTCAAGATTATGGTGCTGAAAGGGGATTGCATTTGAATATAGCGAATACATAATTTTTTTGGCCCTCTCCAGACCCTCGAGCTTTGTTTCCAGGTGTCTTCCCTTTGAATATCAGAAGGCCAACTAAGGGTATGAAGCTTTTGGGTGGGTTGTTCAGACTTGATGCTCAATTCAATAAAGATTTGGTTGTTAGTAGAGTGCGCAAGATTATGACTCTCATCGATGCTGTGGAGAAATTAGAAGACCCTCAATGCGAATTGCTTTTATTTCAGAATTGCACCGGTGTTTCGAGACTTTATTTCGTCTTGAGAACAACTAGACCTGAATTTTTACAAGAAGCTCAAGACTTATTTGATGCTCGTTTGTTTCAATTCCTTAGACACAACATTACTGGAGATGGTTCTGGATATGGACTCCTTTAGCAAGGGATTTCTATATTGTCGTTCAAACATGGAGGTATGGGTGTGTATACTATATAGGATACAAAACATTATTATTTTCTTAAATCTTGTTTACAGACCCTAGAGTTGCAGTCCACGATTTTGAGGTGTGCTGGTATCAATGGTAGTGGCCCCTCTCTTTAGCGAGCTTTGGACTCCTTCAACTCATTATGTGTTGTTGTTTCTCCTCTTTTCTCTAGTAATTTTGCCACCCATTCTATGAACTCCTTGGAAAATATTTACTTTGATGCTCTGAAGAAAAACATGTCCACCAGTTATGCTATGTCGGAGCGTGATTCTGTTTTATGGCTATGCAACCAAACAAAACATGCCCGGAACTTTCTGATTGCGATTCCAATTATGGGGCTTAATCAACATATTGGAGCTAGGCAGTTCAGTGTAATTCTCCGGTACAGATTAGGGATCCATCTTTTTGATGTGGACGGTGCTTGCCCCTTTGGCAAGAGAGATATGCATATTTTTGGTGATCATGCCCTGCATTGTGCGACTGAAGTTGGGCTTAAATTTAGACATGATTTGGTGCGAGACACTATTGCGGACATGTGTTATTGTGCGGGTGTGCCGGCTAGGAAGTAGGTTGACTTGGGACTTATTGCGAATAACGACACTGCACTGGGACCGACTGACATACTTGTGCATAACTGGGATAATGGACGTGATGTTTGTTTGGATGTGACTGGTGTTCGCCTTTTACCGGTGGTGGAGTTCTTACCTTTACTTCGGGTCTTTCCATTAAGAATGCAGTTACTCGCAAGAATGCTAAATATTTAGAGAAGTGCACGTCTCATGGTTATGGTTTTGGGACACTGGTTTTTACCAGCTTAGGGGAGTTAGGTGAAGATACCATAGACTTTCTGAAGCGCTTGCGCAATTATATGGCTAGCCACGATTTTAATGTTCGGGTCGGAGTATTTCTTTTGCATAGTTAGGTGTAGTTATTCAAAAAGGTGTTGGAGCTAACTTGTTGCTAGGCTTCCAACCAATTTCTTATCAGATGATATTCTTTCTGAGTTGTAATTTTCTTTTTTAATATATGAAAACACCGTAAAAAGAAAAAAATTAAATAAAATAGGATAGAGAGGTAATGATTAGAATAAAATAAAATAAAATACGATACTGGCAGGCACGTGTAGCAACCTAGGATGGAGAATTAATGAATAGACACCCCTTATGATTGCATCTTGGTTGGAAATAAAATCTATAGACTCGTTTTAGCCGCCAGATAGACTATAACTTGCTCATCTGCATCAACTTATCTCATCGAGTTTGGCCACAATCATCTCCCATGTCAAGCTACCGAGACAGATGATATGAGAGGCGAATGTGCCGCAATCATCTCTCAAATAGATGATATGAGCGACAAAGTGCTGGACCGGCAATGCTGCAACTCATTGCGGCTGCCTACGTACCCTTCCTTACTCTAAAGGGATCAAGCACAGAACGTAGTTCATCCTCGAAGTGACAGAAACTGTTTTTAGCCTCCAGATAGGCTATAACTTGCTCATCTGCATCAACTTGTCTCATCAAGTTCGGTGACAATCGTCTCCTGTGTCGAGCTACCAAGACAGATGATATGAGAGGCCAATGTGCCGCAATTATCTCTCAAATAGATGATATGAGCCCAATTTTTGAAATATCTATCCGACGGGTTAGATGAACTAAACTTTATTAACTAATTTGTCCGTGTTTTGTAACTACAAAAATCCTAAACAGACGACAGAAAACCCGACTCAAAAACCGTTTCACTCACGTTGGAATGGCGTTCCAGAAAAAAATGAGACCCTTCTGCTAACTTCTGGGTGCCGATGTGTAAAGAATCACTCTTGTAACTATTAATGATTATGTCATCAAAAGTAAGTTAACAACCTAGTTTGTCAAAAAGCTGGATTCTGATGTCTAATCCTTGATATCTAGAAATTTAATGTTCGTAATGATTCCAAATATTTGACGAGGGTTTTGGATGATTTCATGCTTACACTAAGGAGGCATTTGGAGGTAAAATTAACAATTCCAACTGATTTAGTACGAAGGTTTAGTGGGATTATAAACTGGATGGAATCATGGAAACCTGATATGGGGAATTTAGAGGACCAAAAAACTAAGAGCGTTCACAGTCAAGACCAAATTAGGATTATATACACATTTGGTATGTTTAGTGTATAACGTGTATTTCACTGAATCAAAGATCCAATCAGGCATGGATTACATCAGTGCTCGACCAGCGGAAGGGCTTTATATTAGTGCTTGATAGTAGGCGCGAATAATATCTGCCCCAAGTCTTTTTAGTTACGCTTGGAAGCTGAAAAAACCAAATATTTTTAGTATTATATTAGGTGTGGTTTTTGGTATTTGACTGGTCCATGGCCGTGAACGATCTTACGTTGCCGATTGTTGCTTTGATATAATTTGCTTTTCAGATTTTTAATATAGACTTTAGTTATTTGAGACCACGTAAAAATACGGTTGAATTCATAACTCCATCGTCAGACTCTCATACCCTAAAACAATATTCCCCTCCGGGAGTGTCTACAGCTGGGACAACTGTCCTAGTCTAATTTTGGGACACCGATGTGGCACAATCTAAGCGGTGGAGAGGGAAATAATTCTAACATCAGGATTGGTAATGGTGTGATGAGGGGAATGATGAAAGGCTTGGATTTAATGTTCTAGGATTGGACTATGGCAGTTGTCCAAATTCTAGACTTTTCCATTCCCCTTGGCCTTAAGTCCATCAGAATGCTGTCAAGGACGACTGAAACATAGCAGGTCCCTCATTAGGTCTTATCAGAGCCATCATAAACATTACTGACACATGAAAATATTTTCCTCATCTCCAAAAATAAAAGTCTTAAATGTTTTGATTGAACTTGTACGGGACCGAAAGTCTGACAATAATTCCATGATCTACGGTCGTCTCATCTGCCTCCTTTTCCGTAAAAAGTGGCACGTCTATTTTTTCTTTATCTGTAATCCATAGAGTTCCTTTCTCGTGTACTCAGGTCTACGGCCCTAACGTCATGTGTTCCTCTTCTACACCGCTAGTTTAAAACTTGAAGCAAGATTCCCAGATTCGTGGGCCCTTTATATTTAACGGATCTTAATCTACGGACCACAGAGTATTGAAGAAACAAGTTTGGTAGCTGGAGATGTACGTGTAGTAACTGTTTCTCAGAATCAGTCGTATAACAAAAACGACTTGTCTAGGGGCGGACCAATGGTGTACCAATCCCTTGGACTGCTGAGATCTATAAGGGGTGGGAGTTTTAGATGCAAGTGGGGCCTGCTTAATTGAATCTAATGGCCGGAAGGGATTGGTACACCATTGGTCCGCCATTTTTGGTACACCTTTAGCTTTTTCGTAACAAAAATGACGTTAACATGTTGACAGGCGGCCCATGCCTAGGTCCCAGGAAAGGACTAGAGCTTAGTAGCAATTTGGTTGTACCTTCCTAGTGGTTGAGCTTACCATTTGGACCCTCCCTTTCCTTTTCTTTTTGTAAGTGGTTAATCTGCATCTGCTACTGTATAAAATCTTAGGGTCCGTTTGACACGTGGTATTAATCCTAGTTAGCGGTTTGGTTTGGAATTCGATAAATGTATAAATGACAAATGTACTAATATTATTCGGATTCATAAAAGTTAAATTCGTTTAAAATCTGATCAACCGTTTGTGATTCGGTAATAATTTGGAATGGTATAAATGCATACGTGTATAAACGCGACATTGAAAATTCAACACATATTAAACAATAAGAAATGTGTTTCAAAGGGAAATGGTGTGTTTTCTGAGATAAATACACCGTATGCACAATATACGTAATATTAACACAATTGGGTAAAGCTATTGTTGCATAGGCGCGTGTCGGCTATGGATCGCAACATCAAAACCCGCTATATGTCGGGTTGGGTGTGGGTAGCTCCTTCTCTCACCCGACTTAACCCGCCCACGTGAAAACATGGGGATACCAAAATGCACCACCAATTTTTTCTTAGGCAATCTGTATGGACAAAACCCAAATACAATTCTGAGAGTTCAACTTAATGAATCTCAATCGAGGAATAATCTTCAGAGTTGTATATCTTTCTCTCACAATCAGAAAGTTGACAGAAATAAATTTGTGAACCTGATTTACGTGTGAGAGTTCTTAGACGATCTCAAAAATCAATATCCAAGAAACAATCAAGTCGTATCCAACAAACAAGGATGGATGTATCTACTTTGATTGATTTACATACAACCTGTGATATTTCAATTATAAAGATAAATAATATAATGCGGAAAAGAAATAACAGATACCAGAAATTTTGTTAACAAGGGAACCGCAAGTGCATAAAAACCCTGGGACCTAGTCCATATTTAAACACCAAACTGTATTAAGCCGCTACAGACACTAGCCTACTACCAATTAACTTCGGACTGGAATGTAGTTGAGACCGAATTAAACCCTCACAGCAATTTTGTTACAGTCGTGTTCCTTACGCCTCTTGAATCCCAACAGGACTCTTCGCAAATGATTCCCTTAGCTGACGTCCTTTATAGACTAAAAGTTGCTTCAACTCAATTGAAGACTTTAAACCAATATGCCTCCCACAGATAAGCCTATACGGTGATTTCGTTTTTTTATCGTAGATCAAGGTGAGACTGGAAATCGGTAGTAATAGACAAAGTCTAGCTAACCTAAAAATCCGGACTTATGCTTCCCGAAGAGCATCCTAGATTATTATTCACCTCACAAGCACTAAACCTATGGAATCATAAAGTCTGAGACGAAGAGAACTTTGCGATTTCTATCTACCTTGTTCAAGTGAGCAACTCAACAATCGAACAAGATCAAGATATACGAACTATCAAGATAAAAGATATTTGAACCTGGCTAATTGGTATCAAAGCAGACAAACATGAAAAAAAATTAAAAAATATGTGTTTGGTGTAATCCCACCTGTGAGACATGAATTGAAATAAGGTTATAAAAAACCCGAAAAATGATTCGATTAACGTGTCTCGCAATATTGGAAGTCAAAGAGTTACATAAATTAAATATGTCTTCTTTTCATAAATGGAAAGATAAGATGATTGAAAACTCATAGTATATAACCAACGAATCTGATTCAGAAGTTGATAACAAAAAATAACACCCTTAAACAAGAGATTAGAGAAAATGATTTGCAATTAAATGACTTATCCAAAGAGAATAAATCACTCTCAGTTAAAGTAAAAATTCTTTGTTAAAGCATCGCTTGGTCGAACTTGCAAGTTCTTTTATCTCAATCTTGTTCTCGGTGTTTGATGTACAAAACTATATCTTGTAGTCTACTAAAGTCAAGTCTTAGACTAGGATTAGAGTATGCTACTTGAGTATCAGATATCACTAAATAAGCCTCGAAAATTGAAGACTGAATAACAAACGAATACATTTGCGAGAACTTCATTAACAAAGAGGTATGTGAAGATTAACCTATTATATTTACTCATGACATATACCATTCTATCTTATGAGACCATGTCGTATGATTTTAGTAGAGTTAATGTTACAAATAAGAAATTTCAATTTCAAGCTTATCTTGGTTAAACTCTCGAAATATGAATTGGGCAATGAGTGGTCATAGATAGATCCTTAGTAATCTTAGTTAGTACACTTAATTGTTCACAAACTATTTTTGTTCAAATTTATTATTTATAAATTGCCCAAGCAAACAGTACATACTGTCTATAACTATTGGAAATGTTTATGAATGATGGAATTGCATGAACTGCTTGGAAAACTACATACTTTGTATATATCTAAGTCAATCTGAATTTTGCAAACTGTAGAGGTTTGCAAACCCTATTTGCTTACCCTTTTCATAAGAGTTCAATAATGAGGATAGGTTTACAAACCTGATTTGCGTACCCCTGGATCTGAATTCTCGAACTATCATCGGTTTTCATACCTACCCAGTTCCAGATGGAAAAAATTAATGAACTATTTATATGACTATGTTTGCTTTTTCTACAACTCTTAAACACACTTCTAAGAAAACTTTCTTAACAAAATCACCTTGAGCTTGTGTACCATTGTTTATTCTTCAGTGTTATTGAACACCGTTAGTACTTGTAAGTTCAAAGGCTAACTTAAACACATGGTCCATTATTGTGCACGGCTCCAAAACTCTGAACCATAATGCATATTCTTCTATGTGATTTTAAAGAGGAATTTCACATGCTTATATGAATTTTTAACTAGAAATTTTATTTAAGCTGAGAAAGTGTTTGTTTGAATATCAGTCGACCATTAATTGAAATTCAAATCTATTTGTAGCCTTGGAATACATAAATAGAGAAAGTCTTGCAACTAGATTTAAAATTCTATGGCACTCTTGTGTCCTAGCCGCAAATCCAGAGTCATCCTCTATAACATAGGGTTTTTCGCAGAACTGATAGAGGTTACAAATTTAAAGACTTCACTTAGGGATTCGTGAAGCACAATCGAACTGTTTTTTTACCTGATAGTTCTTGTATCCGGATCTTTTTATATTGTTTATTGAAGTTCATAAGCTTTATGTTAGAGTATATCTCTGTTAAATCCACCTAGGGTTGGTATTTCAAGTTTGGTTGTCACATTTTAGTATCAAAACTCATCTAGAATCGATTGATTAAATACTAGAGTCAACTTCGTTTAGGTTATACTAGAAAGTCTAGGAATATTGAGACGTACATGTATTACTATGAAGACCTAAAGAAGTAACGATGACATCATCCTTCCTCTTGAGGTTAGTAATATTGACTTGATCTTTTTTTTCCATTCCAAACATATCTTTCAAGTCGGAAAATATTGAAAACATAACATGAGAAGATGCATATATATAATCCTATAGTGGTTATACTTGGACATTAAATAATGATCAAGGTGTGAAGGAATTTATTGAATTACGAAGTATAAATCTTATCTTTTGAACTTCGTAAATATGACATTGACATATTCTATTGTATATAGTTGTTTGATTATGTGTGCATTATATAAGTATGATTTCATCCTAGAAAATAATATTTTATAATATTTGTTTAAAGGAAGTACATATATGAACTTGTTTCATGATCGAAAGTAAATCATGATTGGTCAGGTTCTTTATTGAATATTTTTTGATTGACCAATATAAGATGACAAGGTAGAACCTATCTTAACTTGTTGAGATTTATGGTATAACCGGTCATAGCTTATATAATTTAGCTAGTTGAAATCGGTCACGAGCTACATTGGAAATCAAGGTGTAACCAATCACAAGCTATATTGGAATGCAAGTTATAACCGGTCACAAGTTACTTTGGAATCCAAGGTATAACCGGTCACAATATGAATTGGGAAGTTAGTTATAATTTTTAGAGCATTGCTCGGTCAAACTCGCATGCGTTGCTATATCAAGCATGTTTGTCAATATTAGTGATCAAAACTATACGTCTTGATTTCTAGTTTAATTATGACTAAGTCTCGGTCTAGGATAGTTAAGTATAGTTGAGCTCTAGACTCCATGTCGATTATCTTACGAAGATGAAGAACTACTCAATGAACCAGTGGAACTTCATCCGACCAAAAGGTATGTGGAGACTTGAACTTATCTATCACTCAAAATTATATCTATCTCCTACTCTTGAGACAACATTCGTATAAGCATGATAGTTTTCATACATATAAATTTTCTATTTCGAGCCGAGTTTACTCGCTTATATTTTTCTCGAAATATGTATTGGTAAGCTTACTATTTAACCACTTTTCAACTTTACCCATGATGAAAGTCATGATGACGTTTCAATCTTGAAAATAGCTTTGATGACGCTAGTCGATTCTTATGTCTAACGACTATTATTATAACATTATAGAAGAATGTTTCAATGATTGAAATGTAGAGTTGAGAATACGTAACCACCTATGGATATAAGCATATATAGTGTGTTCGCACATTAGTGTATAAATCCATGTACCGAAAACCAAGTGCGTGCATATGTGTGCATGCGGTATTGGTGAAGGAGACAGGTTAGGTACGCGTACTGGCGAAAGTTTTCGAACTGAAAATTTCTGCTGAGTTTGTAAGTTTGCAAACTATCAAACCAGTCACCTTAGGTATGCGTACCCACGGAAGTTTTCAAACCGAAAATTTATACCAAGTTTGTAAACTCAAATCCGGTAGCTAAGGTACGCGTATCCAGGCTGTTATATTTCTCAAATCGGTTAGCTCATGAACTTAAACAACAAATCAATAAGGAATACAATCTTTGCAAACCGTGGCTATATTGTTCATGAATTGATTCGAGTGAATCAAATCGATTTTGTTTCAGTTGTGTCTATGTATAAAGATCTAAGCAATTGAACAACTCTTCAACTAGTTCTTTTGAGTCATTTGAACTAGTTGTGAAGAAGTTGAATATGGTTGATATGAAAGTGCTCATATGGATAACCATTGGTTAACTATTTGTGAACCAACCAAATGTACACATATAGGTACAATTACTCAAACCTAAATGAAATACATTTAATGTGTGTGACAAGTTAAGTTTCGATCTAACAGTTGAAAGATACCAGCTTGGATAAATCAGGTTTTTCATCTAACGGTGAATATTGAATGCTTTGTTACTAAGGTAACTTATATTTCAAACCCTGATTTGAAAACTATATAAAGGAGACGTCTAGCAACTAGAAAAACTAATCCACATACCTCCTGTATAATACTAGTTGGTTTTGCTAGAGTCGATACTCCTTTAACTGTAGGTTTCTTCTCGAGACCATGTCGGTTTACGACTTAAAGACTTTATTGAGATTTTGAAGCCATGCGAAACTACTTCTCTTGTAGTTGAGCGATATGATCTTGCCATTTTCTATCGTACGAGTTCAATTGAATAATTGGCTTGAGATTATATCTCCAATAGGGAAAGATAAAAAGAAATCACAAATATCTTCGTCTCATCGTTTGTGATTCCGCAATATCTAGTTTCGCTAACATACGATTTAGATTATTGTAAGGTGATCAATAATTCTAGGTTGTTCTTCGGGAATATAAGTATGGACTATTGATTAGTTCCTGTTCACCTTGATTTTATCAAAAGACGGAACAAAACTCGTAGGTTTATCTGTGGGAGACAGATTTATCTATTATCATAAAGTTTTCTGTGTGATACAGATTTGTTTATTAAAGTCTTCGACTTTGGGTCGTAGAAACTCTTGGTTATGGGTGAGATCAACTAAGGAAATCTAGTGCGTAGTATCTTGCTGGGATCAGAGGCGTAAGGAGCGCAACTGTACCTTGAATCAGTGTCATATTGATTAGGGTTCAACTACTGTCCATACCGAAGTTAGTTTGTAGTAAGCTAGTGTCTGTAGCGGCTTAATATAGTTTGGTGTTCAATATGGACTAGGTACCGGGGTTTTTCCTCAATTGCGGTTTCCTCGTTAACAAAATTTCTGGTGTCTGTGTTATTTCTCTTCTGCATTATATTTTGTTATATAATTGAAATATCACAAGTTGTGCGTTGTATAGATCAATTGTGAAATCCAACCTTTGGTTGTTGATTGGAAATTGATTGATCCTTGGATATTGGTCTTTGGTACCATCCGAGTTTATTTCTATTATATTTGATAAAGACTCGCAAATTTTTATTTGCTTGAGTATAGATCAAATCGAGAGCTATAGATATTAACTCCTTGATATACTTTTTTATTAAGATTAAGTCCGTCTGTCTAGTTGATTCTCTTAAAATTATATTAGAGTTAGTCCATATAGATTGTTAATCGAAATAGTGGGTGAGGTTGTTAGACCCCTACTTTTTCAATTGGTATCATAGCAGGCAAACATGTTTAAAGACCTTATCAATCTGTGTTTGTAGCGATCTGACTCTATGGACAGAGGTGTTATCTCTATTAACGTACCACCAGTCTTCGATGGCTCTAATTACTTATGGTGGAAAATTGTTATGCGAGATTTTCTTCAAACGCGTGATTTTCAATCATGGGTATATATTGTTAATGGCTATGATGCTCTCGTTATGGCAATAAGTAACGTTACTGTTCCAAAGAATATTGGCGAATACGATGCTGCTGAGATACTTGCTGCAAAGCAAAACCCCGACGGTTTGAATGCCATTACCCCAAATATTCAGCATCATGTGTCAAATTGCACTAGGTCTAAAGATGCATGGGATATCTTATAAACTGTATTCGAAGGTAATACTAGTGAAAAGGAAGCTAGGATTCCAAACCTAAATTCTGATTGGGAAAACCTTCGTATGGCGGATGAAGATTCATTTGATGAGTTTAATCACAAAGTGTCTGAAATTGTTAATACATCTTTTGCATTGGGTAAGACTATTCCTGAAAAGGACATTGTGATGAAAATTCTCAGATCACTACCATCTAGATACGATTCTAAGAAGCATGCCATCGATGAGGGAAATAACCTTGATAATCTCTCCAGAAATACGCTGGTTGCGAAGCTTAAGATCATTGATCACGAACATTCATCCAAATCTAAGGATGTTGCGTTCAAGGCACTGAAAGACACAAAATTACTTGATAAAAGTAAAAATGTGTATATCTCTGAAGACAATCACTCTGAGACCGATTCATCAGATAAAGAGCTTGACAAATCGGTATCTATGATCACAAGACAATTTAGGGACCTTCTATTGAAGAGAAGTAAACGGTTCACCAGAGATAAGCCAAAAGCATCAGTAAAACCTCATAATCGTATTCCTCCTAAAAATAGGGACACAGATGAAACTGATGATGAGGATATGCCTCAGTGATTTAAGTGTAAAGGGTTTGGTCATTTTGCAAAGGAGTGCCCAAATCATAGAAAATAAACTGGGAACAAAGGTCTTGCTGCGACACTTGATAAGATGTCTGACAATTATGATTCTGATGAAGACAAAAAATCAAGTGTTGCTCTTCTATGTGAAAATATTTATTTTGATAATTGTAGCAATACATATATCAATCTTGATAATATTTTAGAAGAGAACCCAATCAAGATGGAAGAATCAATTGACCCTTCATTTGGAAAGTCTATGATAAATGTTTCAGGATCTACATTGTGCCTAGAAGCTTGCATCTCACAGGCGCCTGAATCATCTTATGCGTTGACATGCTCCTATTGTTTTCTCAAAGGTCATGAACTTTCTAAATGTTTTAAGTACAAACACAAGATGAGACATGTCAACAAGCTTCAATGGAGAGCAGATTGTCTAGCTACCAAGCTCAAACTTGCGGAGAAAACAACTGAGGTATGTAAGATCTTATCCTCCTCGAAGAAAGTGGTTTCCAAAGATAGATTTAGACCATTAGAAAGTAAAACATGGTCTAAACATAAGGAAAGGCAAGGTTCCATGAATTCCAACCAAAAGGAACATGGTGGACATATTGTTGTTCACCACAACACAACTTGATTGTGTTATCTTTGTGCATCTTGTCTCATGTGCCTGTTTAAAAGAGACAAGATCATGCACACCTCAGGTTTTTTTTTTCTTCAAGCTTTGTGCTTTTTTTTTTTGAATCCTTCATATCACTGTTGATATTGGAAAGGACCTGCTTGACAAAAGAAGAGGGTTATTTGCGATAATTCAACTCTTTATAGGGTTGTGAGCTGTGCGTACACAAACCTTTTTGTAGGTTCAGAAACCCTACATTCCTTTTTACTTATATCTTAATAATGCTTGTTGAGGTTTGATTGTAAATTCCTCTCACAAAAACTGTGCTTACATGGAAACTCCAAAGATGTCAATATGATTGTTAAGCCATCAATCACTAAGGAAAAAGTGAAATCTCAATTGCCTCCAACTTTGAAAAGAAAAAGAATGAATGTGAGGAAGCCAAAAGTTGTTCCTTCAAACTCTCAGAAGTTTTCTGATGTTCGTGAAGAGTTGAGCTGGCAAGAAAAGAGATTCAACAAATAAAGGCTTATGTTTTAAGATCACTGGAAATTCAGAAGGCCCTGGTTCGACATTATCAGCCTAGAAGGTTTATTGGTATTGACTCCTTCCTCCATGAACCATATGTTCCAATGGATGTTGACGACAAGGAGTTCGGGGACGACAAAGAATTTTTCAAAGATCTTAATGTCTAGTAAGTCTTCTTATGAGAATTCTATTCTTATGTTATAGGAAGAATAACTAGAGTTTGGAATAGCCATTATTGTGATTACACATAACTATGTCCAATATTTTCATCTTTGTTTATTTAGATTTATTTATTTAAACTCTAAAATTGTTCGGAAGATGATTTTTGCAGTATTAATCTTTATGGTTTTATATATTAAAATATGTTATGGGATATGCATGTTTGCGTCCGTGAGCTATTATTGTCCCATACAATGTCAAAAGTTATCTCTTTTATACGTCGATATTCAAATATTGATACAAGATCGATAAACTTTTGACAAACAAAAATTGAACCTATTATGTCGTTATGCAAATAATTGATGGAAGATAGGATGAATTTTTGTTTACGAGGATTATGTCTATTGTATGTCATTGTGCAAACAGTGATGGAAAATAGGATGAATCCTTGTTTATGTATATACTGTGCATCTCCATAAGTCTTCTTGTGTGAGCATTCCCAACTAGAGTAATCATAGATTCGTTTGTGGTTATTTTGGTTATGTATTTCGATTAAATTAATCATGGGTTTTCTTGTGATTAGTTTAATTGAGAATTTTGGATACAAAATCATTTTTGTGGTTTTTGATGTCCAATGAAATCCTTGTTTTGTTGTAAAAGTAAGGTCACACTTGTTGTTCTCTCGGGAATGACATCAAATGGGGGAGAGTTCTTTTGAACTTGTGCTTAATTTCCATATCTTTTTTGGGAGTGAGGCTATGGAATTTTTTAGGGGTTATCATGTATCTTTATAAACTCCTTGATGAATGCATTTAACTTCGGCTTTATGGTTGCATCTAAACAAACTTGATATGTCCTTTTCTTTGGTCTTGAAGCGTCTCCATGAAAATTTCATCAGGATCCCGTTTTCGTACCTTTGCAAATTTTATTAACAAAAAGGGGGAGAATCAATATGTAGTTCACACTACAAATACATATGGTTTTCGGATCATTATGTAAGGGGGAGTGGTTTTCGTGTTGAGACGAAAGTATTGACTAAGGGGGAGTGATACATATCACCATAGTATTGTTGTCAAGGTTGTGATATAAGAACTTTGATGTTGTGTAATAATACTATGACACTGTATAACAATGATCGAGAGCTTTTGTTTTCTCATTGTTATGGATACAAAATATTTCTCAAATCGGTTAGCTCATGAACTTAAACAATAAATCAATAAGGAATACAATCTTTGCAAACTGTGGCTATATTGTTCATGAATTGATTCGAGTGAATCAAACCGATTTCGTTTCAATTGTGTCTATGTATAAAGATCTAAGCAATTGAACAACTCTTGAACTAGTTCTTTTGAGTCATATGAACTAGTTGTGAAGAAGATGGATATGGTTGATATAAAAGTGCTCATATGGCTAACCTTTGGTTAACTATTTATGAACCAACCAAATGTACACGTTTAGGTACGGTTACTCAAACCTTAATGAAATACATTTAATGTGTGTGTGACAAGATAAGTTTCGATCTAACAGTTGAAATATATTAGCTTGGATAAATCAGGTTTTTCATCTAACAGTGAATATTGAATGCTTTGTTACCAAGGTAACTTAGATTGCAAACTCTAATTTGAAAACTATATAAAGGAGACATCTAGCAACTAGAAAAACTAATCCCCACACCTCATGTGTGATACTGGTTGGTTTTGCTAGAGTCGATTCTCCTTTAATAGTAGGTTTCTTCTCGAGACCCTATCGGTTAATGACTTAAAAACTTCATTGGGATTGTGAAGCTAAACGAAACTACTTCTCTTGTAGTTGAGTGATCTGATCTTGCCATATTCTATCATACGAGTTCATTTTAATAATTGGCTAGATATTATATCTCCGATAGGGCAAGATAAAAAGAAGTCACAAACATCTTCGTCTCATCGTTTGTGATTCCGCAATATCTAGTTTCGCTAACATACGATTTATATTATTGTGAGGTGATCAATAATTCTAGGCTAATCTTCGGGAATATAATTCCGGGTTATTGATTAGCTCCTGTTCACCTTGATTTTATCAAAAGATAGAACAAAACTCGTAGGTTTATATGTGGAAGAAAGATTTATCTATTGTCGTAGACTTTTCTGTGTGATTACAGATTTGTTTATTAAAGTCTTCGACTTTGGGTCGTAGAAACTCTTGGTTGTGGGTGAGATCAGCTAAGGGAATCAAGTGCGTAGTATCCTGCTAGGATCAGAGACGTAAGGAGCGCAACTATACCTTGAATCAGTGTGATATTGATTAGGGTTCAACTACAGTCCAGACCGAAGTTAGTTTGTTGTAGGCTAGTGTCCGTAGCGGCTTAATACACTGTGGTGTTCAATCTGGACTAGGTCCCGGGGTTTTTCTGCATTTGCGGTTTCCTCTTTATAAAAAATCTGGTGTCTGTGTTATTTCTATTCTGTATTATATTTTGTTATATAATTGAAATATCACAGGTTGTGCGTTGTATCGATCATTTGTGAAATCCAACCTTTGGTTGTTGATTGGAAATTGATTGATCATTGGATATTGGTCTTTGGTACCATCCAAGTTTATTTCTCTTGTATTTGATAAAGACTCGCAGATTTCTATTTGCTTGAATATAGATCAAATCGAGATATAGATATATTAACTCCTTGATATACTTTTTATTAAGATTGAGTCTGACTATTTAGTTGATTCTATTAAAAGTATATTAGAGTTAGTCCATACATATTGCTAATCAAAATATTAGGTGAGGTTGTTAGACCGCTTTTTCAGTAATCGATCACAAGCTCTATTTGGGAATCAAGGTGTAAAAGATCACAAGCTAACTCAGGAAGTAAGGTGTACCCGATCACAAGCTTTCTTTGGTAAACAAGGTGTAACCGGTCACAACCTGGTTTGAGAAACAAGGTATAACCGATCACAACTTACATTGTGAGGTTGGTACAAACGATCCCAAATAGCAAAATCGAGTTTCCAATATTCACTTATCTTTTTATGCTTTGTGTGAAGCTGGGAATTAGGGTTTTCTAATAAACTTCTAGATGTCGACATTATTTGATAACTCTTATTATTTATTGTTCAAAGGTATTCGTTGATACTTAAGGTGCTCCCTTGTCCGAAAAAGTGAAAAAAAATTAATTATGATTTTCATCATATATGTTTTAATTACCAGCAATTAAATCACATCCTCTGGAAAATATTATTAGTTAATGTGCTAGACTAATAATAAAAGTTTTCTATGAGAGTTTTTGGAGATATGGTTTGGCATTTATGTGGAAATAGGAAAACCCAAATTAGGTACTTTAATGAGAATATCTTGAGAATATTTTTTGGTTTTGGATTTTCCTTGTTGTCCAAACAACATTGGTGTATAAATACTTGAGTTTGCATTTCTTGCAAACCATCATAAGAGCAAGGCAAACTTCATTTCTGTTGTTTCTGGTGTAGCCGTCTATCTTAATAGGAAAGTATCCTAATTACGTGAAATCTCTTATGACCGCTAGTTTAAAGACTTATTGGGATCAAGAATCCCTACAAGTACCGTTGGCGGGAAACTAGATAATTGCATTGTTATTGTAGTTTTTAATTATTTATTTGATTGATTAACGGTTGTTGAAACTTTGTTTGCACCTAGTTTGTTTGTTCTTAAGAATATTCTCTTCTGATATAATATTTATTCAAACTAGATCAAAGTATTGACGGGATCTTTAGAACCATTTTTGGATCCAAATACATCTTGTGATAATCCATTGTTTACAAACTCCGTTCTGTGTGTGATTGATCACAAGAGGTTTCAAGTGGTGTTGTGCATGTTATTGAAGACAAACGAAGATTTGAAGACGAAGAATATTTTCTTATAGGTTTTCATATCTTGTGAATTGTGTGCACAAACCTTGATCGGCTGGTGAAAATGCGGGGGTCTAACAACCTCACCCAATATTTCCATAAGCAATTTGTATGGACAACTCCGAGTTGTTTTCTAGAGAATCAACAAGACTTAATCAATAGAAAATACTCAAGGATTTATTATATCAATCTCTCGATTTGATTTACTCAAGCAAATATGATTCGCTAGCCTAATCAAAGAGAGATAACTTGGATGGTACCAAAGACCAATATCCAAGTGTCAATCGATTTAAATCAACAACCAATAAGGTCGGATATTCTAATCGATTAAACAACATACAACATGTATTATTTCAATTATATAACAAAATATAATGCGGAATAGAAATAACACAGACACCAAAATTCTGTTAACGAGGAAACCGCAAATGCAGAAAAACCCCAGGACCTAGTCCAGATTAAACATACACTGCATGGTATTGAAAATCGTACGAGTCACGAGTTGACTCGTACGATTCGATTCAAATATTATCATATCAAGTTGAATCGCTTCCCTAAATCGTTTCTTCCGAGAATCGCATTTTGACTTCATTGACTTACGATTTGGACTGCTTTGACCAATTTAAAGTATGAAAAAATTAAGTGTATAGTCAGATTCGAACCTGAGACAACATGCTTACGCGACTACACCTTATACCGCTGCGCCAACTAGGTTGTTGGTGATGATATGTAACGACGTACTCTACTTATAATATCATAAGTTATGATTATTGTCAAATATTACCCATAAATAATATTATTTGTAGAGAAAAATACGATTCAAAAATAAACCATGAATCTACGATTCACGATTCAATATACGATTCGATTCTTAAAAATAAAAAAATGATTTACGTTGCGATTCACGATTTAAAAACCTTGGTACACTGTATTAAGCCGCTACAAACACTAGCCTACTCCAAATTAACTTCGGTTTGGACTGTAGTTGAACCCCAACCAATCTCACACTGATCCAAGGTACAATTATGCTCCTACGCCTATGATCCCAGCAGGATACTGCGCACTTGATTCCCTTAGCTGATATCACCCACAACCAAGAGTTGCAACGACCCAAAGCTGAAGACTTAGCAAACAAATCTGTCTCACACAGAAAAGTCTACAGGTAATAGATAAATTCGTCTCCCACGAATAAACCTATGAGTTTTGTTCCGTCTTTTGATAAATCAAGGTGATCAGGAACCAATCAATAAAACCAGAATTATATTCCCGAAGAACAGCTCAGTTTCATCAATCACCTCACAATAAACTTAATTGACGCAACGAAGAAGATTATTGAGGAATCACAAACAATGAGACGAAGATGTTTGTGACTACTTTTATCTTGCCTATCGGAGATAGAAATCTCAAGCCAATTATTACAATTGTACTCGTACGATATAAATAGCAAGATTAGATCACACAACTACAAGAAAAGTAGTATCGGCCCGGCTTCACAATCCCAATGAATTCTTTAAGTCGTTAACCCGAATTTAGAGAGAAAACTCAAGGGTTAATGGAGATCGACTCTAGCGTAGAGAAAACTAGTATCACACAAGAAAGGTGTGCGGGGATTAGTTTTTCCAATGGCTAGAGTTCTCCTTATATAGTCTTTCAAATCAGGGTTTGCAATCAATGTGAGCTTGCTAACAAAGCATTCAATATTCAACGTTAGATGAAAACCTGATTAGATACAAGCAAATATCTCTCAACCGTTAGATCAAAAACTTAGCTTGTCATACACACATGTACTTGACGTTTTGAGTTCGTGTAACCGTACCCAAACATGTACAATGGTTGGTTCAATATTAGTCACCCAAATGGTTAGCCAAATGATAACTTTCATATCAACCATATTCTTCTTCACCATAACTAGTCCAAATGACTCAAATGAACTATTTAGAGAGTTGTTCAATTGCTATGAGATCTCAAGTACTACAAGAGACACAATTGAATCAAAAACGATGTGATTCAATCGAATCATTAATCATGAACTATAAAGCCAAAGTTTCCAAAAGAATTCCTTAGTAATTTAGAATAAGTTCACGAACAAAGTTTTCAGACATAACCTCTTGAGTTCGCGGACTCAAGCTAACTGGTTGAAGTTAATAAACTCCAACAGAATTTTTCGGGATGAGAACTTCCGTCAGTTCACGGACTGGGTTCGCGGACTGTACTTGAGCTTCAACTTTAGCAGATATTCTCGGGTTCGAGAACTTACGGCAGTTCGCGGACTGAGTTCGCGGACTGAGTTGCTGCTCACGTTCCGGTTCCACTTGATCAACAAAGTTCGCAAACTTCAGTTCAAGTGTTAAGGACTTATACATATATGTGTTTCCACAACAATGTTTATATCCCACAATGGTTATATAGTCTAAACTTTCATTTCAATTATTGAAACATTCTCAGAGGACGTCATATAGTTGTTTACACGAACTAGTTTTCGTCAGAGCGATATCCAAAGTGATTGAAACATAACATGACTTTTGTCACTAGGCAAAGATGAACTTGTCTAAAGCGAAAGCTTTACCAACACATATTTCGAGAAATAGATAAGCGAGATATACTCAGCTCGAAATGTCACATGTGCATATTCTTAGTCTATATAGTAAAACGACTTTTGTCTCAAGATAGGAGATAGAGTAAATAGACTTTTGAGTGATAGATAAGTTCAAATCTCCACATACCTTTTAGTCGATGAAGATCCACTGGTTCCTTGAGTAGTCCTTCGTCTTGTATGATGATCGCCATGGAGTTCTTGATCTCAACTACACTTTCTATCCTAGTCCGAGACCTTAGCTATAGTAGACTAGAAATCAATACTATATAATTTTGATCACTAAGATTGACAAACATGCTTGAGGTAGAAATGCATGCGAGTTTGACCGAGCAGTGCTCAAACAATCTCCCCCTTTGTCAATTTTAGTGGCAAAACTATTAATACATATGGAATACAAAAATTATATTAATAAACTTTGTAACTCCTATTCCACATGCCTAATCTTCAACAATACTCGAAATCTTCGTCACTTCCAAGTAGTCCAATGATCCCAAAGGTTGTAAGTTTAGTATCATCGTTGTTGAAAATCCGTAGATATAACAATGAGAAAAGCATTGGTTCTCAATCATTGTTATACAGTGTCATGGTATTATTACACAGCGTCAAAGTCTAATTGCATCACAACTTCAACAACAATACTATGGTGATACTTCACCCCTCCTTAGTCAATACTCCATCTCACATGGAAACCACTCCCTCTTACATAATGATCATAAAACCATATGTATTTGTAGTGTGAACTACAATTAATACTCCCCCTTTTTGTCAATAAAATTGGCAAAGGTACAAGAATGGGATCCTAATGAAATTTCTGTAAGATACATTTCATTACCAAAGGTAAATGTTCTATCATCTTGTTTAGATGCAATCATAAATGCGAGGCTAAATGCATTCATCAAGGAGTTTATAAAGATACAAGATATATAACCCCTAAAAATTCCACAGCCGCACTCCCCACAAATATTTGGAAATTAAGCGCAAGTTCAAAAGAACACTCCCCCATAAGATGTCATTCCCTAAGGAACAACAAGAGCGACCTTAATTTCAAGGGAAAAGAAGGATTTATTTAGACTCAACAAATTTCATACAAATATGAATTTGGAATCCAAAATATTCAATCATATTAACCAAAGCGAACCATGATTAATTTGACTAAATATGCTCAACACAAGTAAACTTATGGAGACTTAATTCATCGATTAGATTATTCACAAGAAAACCCATAAATATTCTAACCAGATTACACAATCAAACTAATCACAAAGTAATCAGCTCAATTGTCCACACTCGACATGAGAAAAATCTATGGAGTGCTAACTAAATAATCACACAAGATGATTGATTTAGTTCATTTGGGCTAAACATAAGAGATTATGGAACCCCGACTAAGATTATCATAGGAAATGACAACCTTAACCATACATGTAATCAACATGAGAGAACTTATGTAATACAAACTAAATAACCACACAAGTTGATTAATTTAGTTCTTAATGCTCAACATATAACATCTCATGGAACAACCAACCATGCCAATAAGAAATCGACTTAGTTGTATCGTTCTCAACATGAGATACACAATGGAACCTTCACGGTAATACATAATAATATGGAATAATTAAGCTCTATACCGTGGATTACAACAACAAGGACCTATTCTATTTTTCCATCACAAAGTGACATAATAGACTTTATCCTTGAATCACAAAAGATTTTAACCTATCTTACATCAACGATTGACAATATAGGCTTAACTTTTGTGTTTTTCCAAAAGTCCATTCATTCTTTTATCAATATTTGCATACCAATACGTGAAAGACTTAACTTTTGACAAAATATGGGATAATCAAGTTCATGGACGTAAACATAAAAATCCCATTAAAATATTGCAATATATAAAATCAAAAAGATTAATATTGCAACCATCATCTTCCAAACCAGTTTAGAATTAAACCAATAAATCTAAAAACAAGAAGATGAAATCATTGGATATAGCTATGTGTAATCACAATCATTGATATTCCAAAACACTAGTTATTCTTCTAAATAAAACATAAAACATAGAAGATTTACTAGACAATAAGAACCAAACAGAAAAACTTCCATGTCATACCAGACTAGGTTCAAAACGACAGTTCGGGACCTTCTTGAGCTTTAAGATCTTGAAGCTTGTGAATGGCATCATCTTCTGTACTTGTGATATCCTTATTTGGAAGCTCTTTAACATGGTTTTTCATGAGAGCAAGATCAAACTTAACCTTTTTCAACTCAGTTCTTACCATATCAAGACACTTCATTGTATCAACAAGTAGTTTCTTAGCCTTCTCAAATTCCATTAGGAAGTCAAGAACTACATCCAATGAAATCTCTTCAATCTCTTCTATATCCGTGAGTAAATCAGAGGATTGAGGAAGAAAACCTTCAATTTCAAAAAGAGAATCCTTTTCTTTATCGAGTTCGCAATATACCACCTTATAAATGACATCATTAGTCAAGTCGGAAGAGCACGAAGAAGAAGCCATTGATAACATAAAACCTAGAGTAAACGAGTAACTCAATATGATAGGTATATAAAGAAAAACTCAAGAGATTTAGGGTTACGGGATAGGTTTAAGGGATAACTTGAACCGTACGTGAACCAGTAGGATGTTTTTTTCCACAAAACTCTACATGGAAAAAGGAGACACTTATTTTTCAAGGGTGTTTTAGAAAATGAACAATTAAAAAGAAAAATACTCACCAACCAGTGTTTGAACAATTATCTTTCTAAAAACGATAAGAGATTAGCTAGATAATTAGAGACACGTAGTTATGGAGTATACCTATCCACTTCTCTCACAACTAGGCTTTTTGTAAGTGAGATATTCAACCTTGTGATTAATTTACACAAGTATGATCCTTTAGCTCATCAAATGAATATTGTTCATCTCTATCCTTCTGTCTCTGATATGTGCTTTTTCTAGTGAGAAAAGATACTGATTGGTTATCTTTCTTTATCCGTAGATTGACTTGACACACAAATGTACCTTGAATCAGTGTGATATTGATTAGGGTTCAAATAGAGTCCAGACCGAAGTTAGTTTGTAGTAGGCTAGTGTCTGTAGCGGCTTAATACAGTATGGTGTTCAATCTAGACTAGGTCCCGGGGTTTTTATGCATTTGCGGTTTCCTCGAACTAAAATGGCATCATTTTAGTTCGGGACCTTCTTGAGCTTTAAGATATTGTAGAAGTTTCTCAATGTTCTTAGAGAAGGACTTTATGATATGATAGAGATCACGTTCTCGATTAAGAGACTTTTCAAATTCATCAATGAGATGATCATGATCATTAAAATCAATATCTTCAGCTGTATGTTTTGAAATTATGGTGAGCTCCTTTTCAGCTTCTGCCACAGTGTCACATGCCCTCATGAGAGGAAGAAATGTCATTATCACATTGAACATTATTTCTACCTCGGGATTCGGAAGAATCAACTAAGGAATAATCCTTTGAGGTGTTTCCAAGATACTTGACATGGTCAAAAGCTGTAGGAGACATTTTGGTATGCGCAACAGAGATTTTGTCCACAGACTCAGATTTCCACAAATACAGACTTGTAAGGTCTTAAACGTGTTTGCCTGCTCTGATACAAATTGAAAATGCGGGGGTCTAACAACCTCACCCAATATTTCGATTAGCAATCTGTATGGACAACTCCGAGTTGTTTTCTAGAGAATCAACAAGACTCAATCAATAGAAAATACTTAAGGAGTTATTATCTCAATCTCTCGATTTGATTTACTCAAGAAAATATGATTCGCGAGTCTAATCAAAGAGAGATAACTTGGATGGTACCAAAGACCAATATCCAAGTGTAAATCGATTTAAATCAACAACCAATAAGGTCAGATATTCTAATCGATTGAACAACGCACAACCTGTATTATTTAAACTATATAACAAAATATAATGCAGAATAAAAATAATACAGACACCAGAATTTTGTTAACGAGGAAACCGCAAATGCAGAAAAACCCCGGGACCTAGTCCAGATTAAACATACACTGTATTAAGCCGCTACAGACACTATCCCAATCCAAATTAACTTCGGTCTGGACTGTGGTTGAACCCCAACCAATCTCACACTGATCTAAGGTACATTTATGCTCCTACGCCTCTTATCCTAGCAGGATACTGCACACTTGATTCCCTTAGTTGATCTTGCCCACAACCAAGAGTTGCTATGACCCAAAGTCGGAGACTTTAGCAAAAAAATCTGTCTCACACAGAAAAGTCTACATGTAATAGATAAATTCGTCTCCCATGAATAAACCTATGAGTTTTGTTCCGTGTTTTGATAAATCAAGGTGAGCAGGAACCAATCGATAAAACCAGACTTATATTCCCGAAGAACAGCTCAGTTTCATCAATTACCTCACCATAAACTTAATCGACGCAGCGAAGAAGATTATTGAGGAATCACAAACAATGAGACGAAGATGTTTGTGACTACTTTTATCTTGCCTATCAGAGATAGAAATCTCAAGCAAATTATTACAATTGTACTCGTACGATATAAATATCAAGATTAGATCACACAACTATAAGAAAAGTAGTATCGGCACGGCTTCACAATCCCAATGAAGTCTTTAAGTCGTTAACCCGAATTTAGAGAGAAAACTCAAGGGTTAATGGAGATCGACTCTAGCTTAGAGAAAACTAGTATCACACAAGAAAGGTGTGCGGGGATTAGTTTTTCCAATGGATAGAGTTTTCCTTATATAGTCTTTCAAATCTGGATTTGCAATCAATGTTAGCTTGCTAACAAAGCATTCGATATTCAACGTTAGATGAAAACCTGATTAGATACAAGCAAATATCTCTCAACCGTTAGATCGAAAACTTATCTTGTCATACACACATGTACTTGACGTTTTGAGTTCGTGTAACCGTACCCAAACATGTACAATGGTTGGTTCAATATTAGTCAACCAAATGGTTAGCCAAATGATAACTTTCATATCAACCATATTCTTCTTCACCATAACTAGTCCAAATGACTCAAATGAACTAGTTAGAGAGTTGTTCAATTTCTATGAGATCTCAAGTACTACAAGAGACACAATTGAGTCAAAAACGATGTGATTCACTCGAATCATTAATCATGAACTATAAAGCCACGGTTTGCAAAAGCATTCCTTAGTAATTTAGAATAAGTTCACGAATCAACGTTTTCAGACATAACCTCTTGAGTTCGCGGACTCAAGCTAACCGGTTAAAGTTAATAAACTCCAGCAGAATTTCTCGGGATGAGAACTTCCGTCAGTTCGCGGACTGGGTTCGCTAACTGCACCTGAGCTTCAACTTCAGCAGATATTCTCGGGTTAAAGAACTTACGCCAGTTCGTGGACTGGGTTCGCGGACTGAGTTGCTGCTCACGTTCTGGTTCCACTTGATCAGCAAAGTTCGCAAACTTCTGTTCATGTGTTAAGGACTTATACATATATGTGTTGCCATAACAATGTTTATATCCCACAATGGTTATATATTCTAAACTCTCATTTCAATCATTGAAACATTCTCAGAGGACGTCATATAGTTATTTTCACGAACTAGTTTTCGTTAGAACGATTTCCAAAGTGATTGAAACATAACATGACTTTCGTCACTAGGAAAAGATGAACTTGGCTAAAGCGAAAGCTTTACCAACACATATTTCGAGAAATAGATAAGCGAGATATACTCAGCTCGAAATATCACATCTGCATATTCTTAGTCTATATAGTAAAACGACTTTTGTCTCAAGATAGGAGATAAAGTAGATAGAATTTCGAGTGATAGATAAGTTCAAGTTTCCACATACCTTTTAGTCGTTGAAGATCCACTGGTTCCTTGAGTAGTCCTTCATCTTGTATGATGATCGCCATGGAGTTCTTGAGGTCAACTACACTTTTTATCCTAGTCCGAGACCTTAGCTATAGTAGACTAGAAATCAAGACTATATAGTTTTGATCACTAAGATTGACGAACATGCTTGAGATAGCAACGCATGCGAGTTTTACCGAGCAGTGCTCTAATAGCTGGGATCCAACTAGACTTGTGTTTGTCTTTGATAGACTTGATTGATTAGTTGCGTGAGATTGATATTACCTTATAGTTTTTATTTGAGATCTATATTGATTGATTGCAAATCTATAGTTTGATTATTTCGGTAATCAAAAGAGAGATTTATCTAACCAGACAAAGGAGTTTATTAGAGTAAACAGAAGAGCCTCTGTCAACGACTCTTTAATATCTTATTACCAAGATTGAATAGAGTGGCTACTAAATAGATTTATCCTTTAATATTTGGAATACGATCTAAAGGATTGGTGATTCACATGCGTGACTCAAGAAGTCGAAATCACGGGGATACTGAGGAAACTAAGTAGCTATGGGTAGTCTTGTTGGTCTCAACTATACGAAGTTGGTATTAGATTTGGTATAACGGCTTAATTATGAGAGGATTCAAAATTGGACAAGGTCCCATGGTTTTTCTGCATTTGTGGTTTCCTCATTAACAAAATCTTGCTGTGACATTTACTTTACTTTTCCATATTATAATTGTTTATTATAATTAAAGTAAATTGCACTTGTATGTTAATCCGTAACACTATAGTTGATCCTATAGAGTTTCGGTTATTACCGAACATATCATCAAGTGATCACTTCATTGTCATATCGTCTTGATCTTGAATCCATAGTCAATCACACAAGTGATCTTGTTGTTGTATTTTCTCGATATCGTATCCATAGATGATCACACGAAGTTTGTACCGAAGTTGTTGTATTGTCTCGATTCAGTCCATAGACGATCACACTTGGTAAAGGACTTATCGGTTGATAAATAAAAATTATGGTGTATTTGGGTACCCTCGTATTTTCAATTGGTATCAGAGCAGGAAAACACGAAAATATCTAACAATTTGTGTTTGGTGCAATCCAACCTATAAGACATGAGTCAAAATAAGAAAATTAAAGCTAAACTTATGAAAGACTCAGTTAGTGTACATTAAGATTTTGATAATAATCTCTCAAAAGGGTCAATGGAAATTGGTCTTGTAATTATTTCTTGAAATCAAGTACAAATTCTATGACTAATAAACACTTGATTAAGAATCATGATCATGATAAGAAAAGAATGTATCCAAAACATGAGGTACAAGTACCTAATTTAAAATCGATTTGGATCCGATTCCAACTACATGTGAATTTTTTTTTATTAATATTTATAGCTGTGAGAATGATTTAAGTTCACCATCCTGTTAATATTTCTAGCTGTAAGAATGATTTAAGTTCACCATCCCATTCTAATCCTGAATTTATGACTGGATTGCAAAGGTTTTTCAATAAAGTCAAAACTTTTTCAGAAGCCGGAAAATCCATTGATTGTCTGGAAGATGTCTTAGAAATTATTGTTCAACTGAATGTAAGAATTTATGAAATGAAGCAAGAAACACTTAGCCTCCAAAATAATCTAGCAGATTATTCAGAACAAAAATTAGCTTTGTGTAATGAAGTGAATCAAAAAACTTCATAGTGTGAAAGTCTTACACAATCATTGGATCATTCACAAATTAGGAATATAATCCTTGAAAGATAAATTCTCACAGAGTCATGTCAAGAGGTATGCTTTGGAAAATCTTTAGAAAGGCTTTTTCAAAACGGTCTGGATACCTTAAAAAGACATATCGAAAGTCTTGAAACAGAGATCTCTACTATTTGTAAGATTTCTGATCAAGACTATGTGGGTTCAAATAAAAAGGAAATACCATCCTGGGCTCATAAGGTGATCAAGAATATAGCGTCTCGCAATAATCATGATAAAAAAAATGTATCAACCTCTTTCGAAACTCATACAAGGACACAAGATCATGTATTTAAAGATAAAAAGGAAGATGTTGCTCCAAAGATACTTGGTGAGGAAGGTTCCTCTCACCCTATCACTTAAAAGTGTTGGAAAGTGCATCCTTACAATGCCTAATTTTTTGATGTAAGGAAGCACAAGTATCTGGGCATCTGGAATCCTGTTAATATCTCTTATTCAATATAGAGAGAATACACAATCTACTTGAGAATATTAATATACTCTTGCTATGTAGAAAAGTTGTCTTACAACAACTTGTGTAAACAAGATAAGTTTTCTTGTCTAAAGTATTCTGAAGACACATAAGATGCGAATTTGTTTTCGAATCTGGTCAAAATTATTTATTTAAGGCTGATACCTATGTTTGGTATGTGTTTAAATCCTTTGGTATGTGTACTCATCTTGTTTGAGAACTTATACTAAAAGATGTATCCTCAAACCAGGTCTCAAGCCAAGATTCTGAAAGCCTTGAGTGAAATGGTTTCTAGTGAAATATTAATCTTGTTGATTCCTTCAAGAAATCTGGTTGTGAGGATAAAGGAGAAGAGAATAAATATGTGACATCTCATGCAAGAGTTACTAATCTTCTTGTCCAAAACAGTTTGGATATATACTAAGATTGATATTCTCAATATTCGTAAAGTCCTCCTCTGTACTGTTGAAACTCATCATAAACATGAAGCATTACTAAGAACTGTTATCCTTAACCAAAGAAAATTGATTAAACTTGGAATCGGTAATATGAAGTATACAAGGAATATTAATCGGAAGGTTAATGCTTTAGCCTGTGAACATAATCAAGGTACTGTGTGTCAAATCCGAGAAATCAATCGTGATTCTTTAGATGAATATCCCGAAAAATTTGAGGATATTGAGGATGATGTTTAAGAAAGACTGTTCAAAGATCTAATCGAAAAATAAACATCAATTGGTTGATTTATTTCGATATTTTGTATAAGGTCTATTTTGAATAAAACTATTAATATTTGTTTATGAATGAATAAAATTATTATTTTATAATCTTTGTTTCATTAATTGATAGTTCCTATTGCATAGCCTGTGTATGAATGCTTATATTTTTGCTATGTGATTTCGGATTTATGAGACGTTTTCGGTTTATATTAACCTAAATATTCGATCTCATATGGTGTAACCCTTATGGTTTGTGTGGCTTTTTGATTTAGCGGGATTAAGTTCTAGCCCATGTTGGTAGGCTTTATCAAAGGATCATAAGGTGTTTCGATTGAAACTCATATGTGAAAAGTCACAATATGTTGATAATCAATTTATGTTACAAAGTTATGTTTATGATAACATATGTGTTTCGGTTTAAATTTTTTGATATTGGCACCCATTAGTTAAAACCGATTCAACCTTTCTCTGGTAAATATTGCTTTTGTTGTTGTTCTTTTGTTCTTGCGAGAGAATGACAACACACTGTGGGAGAGTTCTTATTTGAACTGGTGTTTAAACGATATATCTTTCTGGGGAGAGGTGGATGCGGAAATTGAGGTAACAATTTTTATTGTTAGTTAATCGTTTTTCCTGTTTAAGAAAAGCTAGAGTTTATTGCATATATTTTTCTTTTGCTTAACAAAATTTTGGTACAATTGATATGTTCCATTATGCTGTGTGGATTGATTTTTATGATACAATTATTTCCGGTTAAGAAAAACCGTGTCAATTTATTTGGCTTATGATTTGGTATCTTTTTTTTTTTGGTATCAAGTGTTTTTTCTTAAGGAAATTCGGTGCAATTGCGGTGCTTACAATGATTATATTTGTTTCAATTGCTTCCGGTTGAAAAAAAAAACAATGACAAGTCAATTCCTTTGGTTTGTATGTATTGTTTTTGACTTAACAAAAATTACGGGATCATTTGTTTAGTCCATATGATTTCGGATAAGAGAAACTAAGTTAATTCTGGTCTTAGTTAGACTTATCAATTGGAGGATCCGGTTATTCAAGTCTAATTAAATGCCTTGATGAGAAAAACTAGTTAACTTACTTAGTGTTTGTCTTGTCTAAAGGGAAAGGTCAAAGTTATTTTCTGAAATAATTGGAGCCTGATGAGAGAAATAGAGTTAATTCTGATATTTACTTTGGCCTTGTCGAAACAAGCGATTGTACATACGCAATCAGTTTGACAAAAGAATTAAGTATCTTAGTCAATTTGTCGGACTATAGGGAAAATTGCTTCGGGAAATTGTTTCCTTGATAACATATTTAAAATAAATTACTTTGTAGTTTCGATTTTAATATTGGTTATGTAAAGTGGTATGTGAAACCTTTGTGCTTAACTCTTATAGATTTGTAAGATCCTTTCGGTTTATCCTTTGTTTGCTCATACCTTTGTCATTTTGTGACAAACAGGGGGAGAAACATATGGAGTAAATAAGTGATTCTTAATAACTAAGAAAGGACATTTGTGCTTAAACATTATATCTAACGAAAGAGTAAAGCATAGACTAAGGGAGAGAAACATATCATAATGTTGTGTAGTATTTCATACTACAAAGGGGGAATAACAAAGATGTTCAGATTGATTATTTGCATATCTTTCCTTTAGGGGGAGTAAAATCTTTAGATACTCAAATGTTAACATCGACATTTACTTATTGAATATATACAGGTTATTGTGTTGTTGAAACTTGGAATCAAGCGTAGGAAGAATGAGTTATTTTGTAATTCGTTTAGCTCTATATGTAATAAGAGTTTTGTCACTAAAATTTACAAAGGGGGAGATTGTTAGAGCATAGCTCGGTTAAAGCCACCAAGCGTTGGTATGTCAAGTTTGGTTGTCATATTTTAGTATCAAAACTCATATAGAGTCGCTTGATTAAATACTAGAGTCAACTTCGTTTAAGTTAAACTAGAAAGTCTAGGAATGTTGATACGTACAATTATTACTCTGAAGACCTTAAAAATGTGAAGAAGTAACGACTATAACGATGACGTCATCCTTCCTCTTGAGGTTAGTAATTTTGAATTGATCTTGTTTCCATTCTTAACGTATCTTTCAAGTCGGATTATATTGAAAACATAACACGCGAAGATGTATATATATATAATACTCTAGTGGATAGACTTGGTCATGATATTATGATCAATTTGTCAAGGAATTTATTGAATTGCGAAGTATAACACTTATCATTTGAACTTTGTATGTACGACATCAACATAATCTATTGTATATAGTTGTTTGATTATGTGTGCATTATATAGGTATGATTTCACCCTAGGAAACAATCTTTCATAATATTTTTTTAAAGGAAGTACATATATGAGTTGTAATCGGTCACAAGATACCTTTGGGAAGCAAGGTATAATCGATCACAAGCTAACTCAGGAAGTAAGGTGTAACCGATCACAAGCTACCTCTAGGAAGCAAGGTGTAAATGGTCACAATCTAGTTTGGGAAACATGATATAACCGATCACAACTTTCATTGTGAGTTGGTACAACATATCCCAAAGAGAAAAACCGAGTTTCCAATATTCACATATCTCTTTATGTTTTGTGTGAAGCTTGGAATAAGGGTTTGCTGAGAAACTTCTAGATGTCGACATTATTTGAACATGTACATAACTCTTATCATTTATTGTTCAAAGATATTCCTTGATACTTTAGGTGATCCTTTGTCCGAAAAAGTGAAAAGTATTTAATTATGATTTTTATCATATATGTTTTGATTACCATCAATTAAAGAATTTCCCCTGGAAAATATTGTTAGTTAATGTGTTTTCTATGAGAGTTTTTGGAAATATGGTTTGGCATTTATGTGGAAATAGGAAAACTGAGATTAGGTACTTTAATGAAAATATATTGAGAATATTTTTTGGTTTTGGAATTTCCTTGTTGTCCAAACAACTTTGGTTTATAAATACTTGAGTTTGCATTTCTTGCAAACTATCCTAAGAGCCAGGCAAACTTCATTCTTGTTGTTTCTGGTGGAGTTGTGTATCTGGAGAGGAAAGTATCATAATTTGGTGAATTCTCTTACGACCGCTCGTTTAAATACTTCCGTGGGATCAAGAAGCTTTACGAGCACCGTTGGTGGGAAACTAAATAATTGTATTGCTATTAGTTTTCGGTTATTGATTTGATTGACTAACGATTGTTGAAACTTTGTTTGCACCTAGTTTGTTTATTCTTGGGAATCTTCTCTTCTGATATAAGATTCACTCAAACTAGATCAAAGTATTGAAGGGATCTTTAGAATCATTTCCGGATCTAAAGACATTTTGTGATAATCCATTGTTAACAGACTCCTATATTTGCGTGATTGATCACAAAAGGTTTCAAGTAGTGTTTTGCAGGTTATTGAAGATAAACGAAGATTTGAAGACGACAAAGTTTTTCTTATTAGTTTTTGTATCTTGTGAATTGTGTGCACAAACCTTGATTGGTTGGGATCCAACTAGAATCGTGTTTGTCTTTGATAGACTTGATTGATTAGTTGCATGAGATTGACATCCCCTTATAGTTTTTCTTTGAGATGTATATTGATTGATTGCAAATCTATAGTTTGATTATTTCAGAAATCAAAAGATAGATTGATCTAACCAGACAAAGGAGTTTATTAGATAAAATAGAGGAGCCTTTATCAATATGACTCATTAATATATTATTACCAAGATTGAATTAGTGGTTACCAAACAGATTTAACATGTATTGTTTGGAATACGATCTAAAGGATTGGTGATTCACGTGGGTGACTCTAGAAGTCGAAGGCGCAGGGATACCAGGGAAACTAAGTAGCTAGGGGTAGTCTGCTTGGTCTCAACTATACAAAGTGATATAAGATTTTGTATAGCGGCTTAATTATGAGAAAAATTCAAAACTAGACAAGGTCCTGGGGTTTTTCTGCATTTGCGATTTTCTCGTTAACAAAATCTTGCTGTGACATTTACTTTATTTTTCCGCATTATAATTGTTTATTATAATTAATGTAAATTGCACTTGTACGTTAATCCGTAACACTTGATATTGATCCTAACGAGTACCCGAAGTCGTGTGTACTCATAATTTCAATCGGGCTCAGTCCTTGGTTAGAAATCAGACCCGATCTTTGTCAGGAGTTACCCCTCCAGTTGTACCCAGATCAAACCAAGGAGTTACCACTCCAGCTATAGCCAGATGAAACCAAACTCATTGACATCTATGTTGTTTAACTAGGACCCACTACTTCTCAAATAGGGTTCATAACTTCTAAGATTTAGGGTTTAAACAATGCTGAATCACACACGGGAAAAAATGGGGGAGGGCAAGATGAAAGGCATCAAAATACTTCCAAAGAAAACCTTCCGCGGGGGGAGGTTGTCAAGTCACAGGGGAAGGAGATATATAAAGGTAACACAGGTAGGGGTGAGCATTTAATCCATAATCCGCGGATTTAACCGGGACCAACAATATTTTTGCGGATGGATGCCTGGACCGTTCGCTAATGGGTTGGATGCGGATGAGATTTTTGAAATCCAACGGATTACGGATTGGGCCCGGATGCAACCTTGAAAATCCGTTGGACATCCATATCCGTTAGATTAAGTACATTTATATAGTTTCTAGAAAATATATAGAATGTTTTGGAATTTTTAAGGTATTTTCTTGGAGTGTTGTCCATGACACTTTTATATTTATATACATATATAAAATGTGTAGGTTCTACAAGAAGTCATCTATATTGGTTTTATTTTTTCATTATAAATTTTAACTAACACTAATCCATTGGATTATCCGCACCCAATTTTTCCATTCGTTCATCCATTGGATGCAAATCCGTTGGATGCGGATGCCAAATTTGAAATCCGTAGTGAATTGGATTGGATGCGGATAAGGTAAAAACCGGTCCATACCGGCCCATGCTCACCCTTAGCACAGGTGACGGGCCAATGACAGATTCAACATTAGACAAAAATACGAAAGCAACTCTTTTAGAAACAATGAGCAGTAACTCCTGACAAAAACGGGCGTGATGCTGTTTAGGAACAGCTGCGTTTTCTATTTGGGGGAAAACTGTGTAAAACAGTTAAAAACGGCTTATACTACTTTCCCGTACGTAGTTATAAGTTATAGAAATGATGATGATGGTCCTACAATTGGAAATGTTATGGGTGAACTACTGTTGAATTGTTACAGTTCCTAGGCCCAGAACTCACTACAAAAACAACCATCATAACGATGACGGATGACAAGTACACCGATATAGATTGGGTTGGTGACTGTTTATATATGAAATTCACTGCCTTTAATTATCACTTTCTGCTCTAATCTGGTTCCTACATGTGATCATTCTGCCAGTTCTTGTACTACTGTTTCCACTTCCCATTGAATAGATATTCATTCATTCCAGAATCTAGATCCACTTCAATCTGATAACCCTTTTTCTCTTGACAGATTTAAAAAGAATAAAATGAAGCTCACTAGAACGTGAACAATATCTCTGGTAGAAGATATTACTACTTTTAATGAAAGAATTAAACAAAATTCTCAGAGTTAGCCATTGCATTGCAGAATCAGAGAGTATAAGATTGGCATGTGCACATACTGGGCCTTTCACTGAGCACCACTGCTGCTCACTACTATTAACTGCTAATTAAGTAATATTAATTAATTTATTCAAAAGATACTGAATATATATTTCTTCTATTCTGTTTTCATTTTAATCATTTTCTTTTCTTTTCTTTTCCTTTGTTTTAAAGTATTAATACTTTGTTTTTAGTAGTGGTGGCATGATCAAACAAAGTTTTCTTTTGTTGGGTGGGGGTACGTACTAATTAACTTTTTAGTTTCTATACACTAGCTTGGATTTGTCTTTTGTCATCACACTAAATTCAAATCCATTTTGTTAGTTTAACCAAAGCTTTATATATTGATTAAGTACCAAACAAAATTGTTGATTACAACTTCTCTGTTTAGAAATTTTTAAACGTTGGATATAGTAGCAACGTGGCCTGTGTTGAGATGGTAGTGGTGGTGATGATCAGATTCTCTCTATCGGGCTTCTTTTTATGCAACAAAGAAAGCTTTCTCCTTCAATCAATAAAACTGGTTGATGAAGAGTCACTTTCATTTTTAATGGAGCCAAACGGGCCCTTGCTTCTTTAAAGCTGACATTTCTTTTATTAAAAAATAACTGCAAAATGTTTTCAACAACTTTTCTCACTTCACTTGTCGTGGAGGGGTATCACATGCGCTGCACGTAGAAACAGATTTTATTATGTATGAGCTCAACTCCATTCCCCACACTAGTACAGTACAGTACAATGGGAACTGATTGGATGCTGCAAAATAGATTAAGGTATGAGTCGATTTGCATTATATATTAGAAACCATGTAATAATTAACTTATTACAGATGGTATTTTACCGTTAGAAGTAGGTTCCGTTGATATGTTTATTTTGAATTGATGGTAACTAAATAAGTTGGATAGTGTCGTATTTCTGACATACTATTTGTTCATTGGTAACTACGTGGTATGTTTTCAATCTTTTTTTTTTCTCCACTGATTTCACAATCAGTTCTATGGGTTCCCCGACAGTAAGATCATCTCTCATTTTGCCTCAAAATTCAAAATGAGTTTGCTTGCAAAGTTAAATATTTTTTCCTTCTTTTCCTTCTCTTGTTATATGCGTTCTTCAATTTCTTTTCTCCTCTGTAGATAACATTCTTAGTTAATTGAGTTGGCAAACAAACTCTTTAATCCATGTTTTGTACTTATTTTGTTACAAGATTATGGAACTCATTAATGACTACTCGTTCCAACTATTAACACTAATAAACTTATAGCGTACTATAATGACATGCTCAATTAAACCAGAAAACATCTTATTCAATCTATTAAGACTAATGTTTTTTTGGATGATTAAAAATAACATGTATGCTTTGGTTCCTTTGAATCACTCGTGTGAACTTGGTCCCTATTGTGTGATTCTAACTATAGTCTTTAGCCCCTTCAAATAAGGTCTCTAAAAGTAACCCAAGTTACCCAACTTCTAAAAGCTAACAAGTTATCACGAGATTTTCACATTCAGACTCGGGCATAAAGGTTATTTAATCATCGTCATCAGACTCAGGCATTCACAGAATCCATCTCCCCTGTTAAGGTGGACAAATGATCAAGTAACGTAGTTTGTTCAAGTCCCACTTTCTATCTCCCAACTGGTTTCACTTTCACTACCCTGATGATTAAAAGATAATACACAGGTCATAAAATACCAAGAGAACAAAATTAGATGATCGTAACCATCAATTTGCTTTGAAACAACCACACTGCATATGGCAATGTACAACAGGTAAATCTATGTTTACAATAAATTTACATAGATGGTGTTTCCCACTAATTCATTGAGGGATGTATATATGTAATTCATGTACAATTCCTTTTTCACACCATTCATTAAGTGATCAAACATCTGAAGAGACAAACCAAGGTAATCAATGAATAGAGAGAAAGGAATGAAGAGCGCCCAAGGCAATCGAAGAATAGAGAGAAACGTACTCAGCTACAATGCTACAACCTTTCAGCGAAGCCCATTCAAATAACTTTTTTTCTTTCAAAGAAAGTCTTTAAATGCCATAATTGCAGGCAAGCAACACCCAAGCAAACAAACAACGATAACATACTCATCACGGCCATTCTTGAGTTAGTTGATTGGTTAAGCATCTGCATTTCCTCCTCCCTTAACCACAAAGAATACAAAGGTTAATCATCTTCTAATTAAATCATGAGTTCTAACCTGTGAAACGAAGATGCCACATATGTACCTTTCTCTAAGGTTCTTCATGCTTTCATGGATAGATACGATCGATTCCTCCAGCTTTTTCAACTCTAGTTCAGTGAACTGGAAGATAGTGTGCAAGGCATCAGGATTATAACTAAAAAAGCTTTATATATGTACCACACTCATTGTCCTGAGATTTACTTTTCAAAATTGGGGTTTGCTTTCTGATTTGGACCACTAACTGGATGAGTCTTGTGTTACAAGTTATACAAATACAAAAAGAAAAGCATTCGACCAATCAGGGACGAACCTAGGATTTCTTCTTGGGTAGGGCTCTGCATTTGGCGGCCAAAGGGTGCACAACTTTTTTTAGAAAAGCAATAATAATAGTTCAAGCATTTCTATGATATTGGTAGGGCATTTTTTTCTAAAACTAAAATAGAGAGAGATATACGTATAGATTCAACAGGATACATATTCTCTCAAGTGAGCTGCACTTCACATCAGTTAAGACTGGGTGCACTAAATCTCTATTTAGTACAGTATTAATTCTAATTCTTTGGTGTCAAAACAAAACAACTCTAATTCTTTCAATTCGATAAATGAAATTGATAATCGCATGGGCTACTTTTAATTTTCAGTGGGCTCAGAATAAAACTTGATCATAACATCAGTACCTAAGAATTTTGGGCCAAAATGGGGGATGAGCTACACTGCTACAGCCTTGTTTAACCACTTCATAAACCCGTCTCTGGGATAAATCTAAGATATCCCGTAGAAAGCTCTGTAAGGATTGCCTAAAAAGAATCTCATGTAAAAAGAAACTACTCCACCCAAATCCTTGAACTGCGAAATAAACCTTCATGACAAGTTCACTACACTGTAAAATAAGAATTTGCACTATGCAACCACCCAAATTGACCAAGAAGAAGCGAAGGATGGAATTTCCACAACTTAGTGTGGAAATCAAAAGAGAGTGAATGGAAGAATCTAAATCACTCAGATGGTAAACCCTAACTTTAGACATTAACTTTGTACACTTACAACAATACCCTCAAAGGGAGAAAATATCTAAACATTGTTCATGAATCATTATACACTACTCCTACTATGCATAACCATACGTACACAGATTATATATGTAAACAATTCTTGTACTCACATACTACACAACCTTTTGTAACCTGACCATGACACTTATATTTCAACACTCCCCTCAGGCCGTAGATATTTAGCATACCAAGCTTATCAGGGAAATAGTTAAATGGTCGACATGGAACTCTTTTTGTCGGAATATTAGGAATCTAATTTTCAGTTCTAACAAAGGGAGTGCTGATGAGTCCTTCATTCAATTTCTCTTTAATGAAATGTCTATCAACTTTTACATATTTGGTTCTATCATGTTTAACTGGATTATGACCAATGCTAACGGCAACCTTGTTGTCGCAATATAACTTCATAGACCTTTAGGGCTCACAGATTCCAAGCCATAACCCTAAACTATGCTTCTGTACTAAATCTAGCTACAACTGCTTCTTGCGGTGCCAAATTACTAAGTTTACTCCCACAAAAGAACAATAGCCAGAGGTAGATCTATGGTCAATCATAATAACTTCATGAACAATATCTTTCGATAGTATTCTTAACAATAATAACTCACAAATTCTGAGCCATAACCCTAAACTCTCTTCTGCACTAAATCTAGCTACAACTGCTTCTTGCGGCGCCAAATTACTAGGTTTCCTCCCACAAAAGAATAATAGCCAGAGGCAAGGTTGTGAAATCGTAAATCGTGAAGCGAATCGTTTTTTATTTTTATGAATCGAATCGCATATTAAAGCGTGAATCGGAGATTCATGGTCGATTATTAAATCGTATATTTTCTTATAAATAATATTGAATTATGTTGAGTATCTAATAAAATTGCAAAGCTTTGGCGTTAGAAATCAAAAAAATCGAAGTGGAACACTGGTTAGAGGTTGTAGTTATGACTTGGGTGGTCATGAGTTCGACTCTCCATCCCCTCTTTTTACCTTCATTTTTGAAATTAATTTTTGACTTTAGGATTTAGTCAAGAATCGTAGTCAATGATGGTTGACTACACGATTCATTGGAAGAACGATTCCACCGTACGATTTGAATCGATTTGCTTCAAAACGAATCGAATCGTACGATTTTTCCATGGCCAGAGGTAGATCTATGATCAATCATGGAGCCTGCCCAATCCGCATCTGTGTATGCCTCAACCTCCATGTGGTTATTCTGAGAAATAACAACCCTTTTGCTGGTGCAGACTTTAGACAACAAAGTATTCCATACACCACAGCCATATGCATCTCCCGTGGAGCATTCATAAACTGGCTTACAACACTTATGCAATACCAGAAAGAGTGTGAGACAGATAAATTATTTTCCCCACTAACCTTTGATACCTTTCTTTGTCCACCGCAGTGCTGTTTACCTTCTCCCAGCTCCTGATTTGGTTATACTGGTGTGTCAGTAGGCCGGCAGCCTAACATCCCTTTCTCGGCTAGAAGATCTAAAACATACGTCCTTTGGGAAATGTAGATACTCTTTGATCTTCCACTTCAATTCCTAGAAAGTAGCACAACTCTCCTAAGTCCTTTATCTAAGATTTTACCTTCCCCATTTGTTCCACATCATCACCTGTCATTATAATGTCATCCACATAGAAAATAAGCATGGTGATTTTTCCTTCCGTGAACGTTTGAGGAATAGGATACGATTTGCCTGACTTTGCCGAAATTCATATCTTAACATACTTTGGGTGAACTTGCCAAACCATGCCCTTAGAGACTCAACTTGCATACTTTTCCTTCATTAGTGGTTGTTTTCGGAAGGAGTGTCTACACAAACTTCCTCTTACGAATCACCATTAAGAAAAGCATTCTTCACATTTTTGTCTTCACATCGAACTGTTAAGTGGTCATTCCTTGTTTACTGCCAAAGATGACAAGACACGAATCGTGTTCATCTTAGCAACATGTGCAAAGGTTTCTTGATAGTCAATTTTATAAGTTTGAGTACAACCCTTGGCTACTAATTTTGCTTCATATCTCTCAATAGTTCCATCAGACTTGAATTTCTGATCAAATTTTGGCCCTGATATGATATAGATATAGAAATAGCTAACACAAGAAAATAAACGCAAGTAGATTGCAGTAGAATGTTCTGATTTTATTGCTTTGAGAAGAACTTAGAATGTTTACCTTTTAGGTTTGTTTTCTGCCCTATGTATTGCTTCTTCCTCTCTGTTTGCTTAACGCTAGAATTCTTCTAGTTTTCTGCAGTGTCCTCTACAAGCACTCAAGGTACCTATTTATAGGTTTAAGACTAAGCTAAAACTTGTAATACACTATTAGAATTACTTGGAGAGTAATTCAGGGGTATTTTAACCTAGGAATAGGGTATTCTAATGGGCCCTAAACCCTAAAACGGATGAGGCTTTTGGTCCCCTCAAAAGCATTGAACCTAGAGGTGGGGATATTTAGCTTGCAGCTGCTCTCTTGAGTACCACTTCGCATGCTTAAATTTTTTCCCCTTAAGGCAGACTTGGAATAACTCTTGTTCTCCCACTCTAGACATCCGTGTCTTCTTGCTAATAACCATATCTTCTGTTGCTACTTCACTAGGAATTAAGTCTTGCACAACCGGTAACAATATAAGTCTTGCACAACCGGTAACAATGGCGACTCATTTCGCTCGTCAAGTAACAAAGGTTCAAAAAGCTTAAGATTCTCGGCATTTTCTGTAGAGTATATTTGCATATAGCTTGGCAGTTCTAGCTTAAAAGCATTAGTGCCATATTGTTCCAAAATTCGAAAAGGACCATAGCGTATAGGTTTCAACTTCCTCGGCGGTCCTTGTAAACGAGTTTTCCCAATAGCTAACCAGACAAGATCACCAACCTGAAAAGTATGTTCAGTCCGATGTTTATCATGTCGTTGCTTGTACCGTGCTTGTGTTTTCTCAAGATTTCACGTACTTTTTCATGAATCTGTTGAATACGCTGAATAAACTTCGTTGCGCTAGCTTCTTCCGACTTCTCGGTGTCTACATGTTCTGGCCTAGTAAACATTAAATCAAATGGAGACTGTGGTACGAACCCATAGCATATCTCGAATGGTGTTTTGCTGGTAGAGCTATGCAAAGCCTTGTTGTAGCAGTATTGAACATATGGTAGATTCTCATCCCAACTCCTCGACCTTTGTTGATTGAACCCTCGCAGTAGTTGAACAATAGTTCGGTTGACAACCTCTGTTTGCCCATCTGTTTGCGGATGAAATGCAGTAGATCTTTTCAATGTAGTATCCAATAATCCCCATAAACTCTTCCAAAACCGGCTCAAAAACCTAGTATCTCTATCGCTAATGATACTTGCAGGTAAGCCAAAGTGTACAAAAACATTTTGGAAAAATTCTTGTGTTGCTCCTTCCGCTGTAATTGTCTTCTTGCAAGGGATCATGATTGCCATTTTGCTGAAACGATCTATTACGACAAAAATATAATCATTACCCTTCTTCGTAGTTACTAAGCCACCGATGAAATCCATTGATATGCTTTCCCATGGTCTTGTCGGAACTGGTAAGGGGGTGTAGAGTCCAAGTTTTCGGTTATTAGGCTTGCTAGTGCAACATATTTTGCATCATTTGACAAACCTTTCTGTATCAACAGTCATACTTGGCCAAAAGACATGACGTCGAAGATTTGCGAGTGTCTTTTTGATGCCAAAATGCCCTGCCACCAGTGATGTGTGCGCTTCTCGAATTAATGAGAATTGATGTTGTTTTGGAATACACAACTTGTCTTCTTTGTACAACAACCAATCATCCACATTGTAACCATGATTTTCTAATCCACTTTCACCTTTAGTCATAAGGAATTCCTGGAATTCAACCTCTTCCATGTAGTTTTCCTTGTATGACTCTATTCCGGTTGGTTGCGTTTGCATCACAACAACATCCATTTTGGATGGGGGTCTTGAGAGAAAGTCAGCTAGTTTGTTTGTCATCCCATTTTTATACTCAATCAACAATCTATATTGTTGTAGGTAGCCCATCCACTTGAAGTGCCTTGTCTGTTGGAGCTTGCTTTGTGTGTGTAGACACTTCAAAGGTTCATGGTCGGTATGAATAACTATTTCTTTTCCCCACAAATAGTGTCGCCTTTTTGATAGCTTGAACTATTGTATACAACTCCTTGTCATAAGTCGGATATTTTAAAACATCTCCGGAAAATAGTACAGAATGATAGCATACGGGTTTACCTCCCTGTAGTAGAAGGACCCCCATTGCATAACCTGATTCATCGGTTTCCACCTCAAATGGCAGGCGCATGTTAGGGAGGGTGAGAATTGGTGCTTCACATACCTTCTCTTTCAACTCTTTGAATGCTTATTTCTCTTTCAATCCCCAAGTAATAGCCTTGTCCTTGGACAATAATCGTAGTAACGATGCTGCTATACTTGAGTAATTCTTGATAAATTTTCTCAAGTATTGCATTGCTCCGATAAAACTACGCAAATCCGTTTGAGTTGTTGGTGGCAACCAATATCTTATCGCAGAAACCTTACTTGGGTCAATTCGAATCTCGCCATTGCCTACTATGTGCCCTAGATAGTGTACTGATTTCTTAGCAAATTCACACTTCTTCATATTCAACTTCACCTGTGAAGACTGGAGCAGTTGTAAAACTGTTTTCAGATGTGAGAGGTGTTCTTCCCATGTTTGATTGTATATCAATATGTCATCTAGGAATACCATCGCAAACTTATCTAACACCGGTCTTAGAGCTTCATTCATTAGCTGCATGAAAGTTGTTGGAGTGTTTGTTAACTCGAAAGGCATAACTAACCATCAAAAAACCATTGTTTAGTCTTAAACGCAGTCTTCCAAACATCTTCTTCTCTCATACAAACTTGATGATATCCAGATTTCAAGTCTATCTTGCTATAGTATTTAGCATGTTTTAGTTGATCGAACAAGTCATCGATACGTGGCAGAGGGTACCTATTCTTTATAGTGATTTTATTGAGTACACGATAATCAATACATATGCGCCATTCTCCATCTTTCTCTGGCACCAGAATAATCGAAGACCCCGTTGGTGATGAACTTGGCCTAATCAACCCTTTATCTAAGAGTTCTTGTACCTGTCTTTTAACTTCATCTGACTCCATAATAGACTGTCGATAAAGTCCAACATTCGGTACAGGAGCATCCGGTTGCAGCTGAATTTCATGTTCCACTTGGCGTTTCGGTGGTAAGTCTTTAGGTTCTTGCATGATATCAGCAAAACCTTTCTAGTAATTGTCGTAATTCTTCCTTTTCTGTCTTGCTGCACTCCCAATCACCTGCATGCCCAAGTCCAACTGACTTGTCATCAACTGATCGAACTATAATTAATGCGAACTTCTGGCAAACATTTACTAAATGTTTTGTTTGTCGCGCAGTTAGAAGTTGGAGTTTCTTGTTCTCCTTAGAGGCTAGAATATGAAACCCTTTCCACACTTAACCAGCCTCCACATATTTTCTTGTCGAAAGAACATTGCGTCCCTGTCCTATAGGTAAGGACTTCCAAAAATAACATGACAAACATCTAAGGGGACGACGTCACATGTTACCTGATCTACGAATTTCCCATTAATGATGAATTCGAATGTACATTCGGTGTTCACCTGTAGTTTTATATCCTTCTTTAACCACCCCAATAGGTAAGGTTTAGGGTGCGGTTTGGTCTTTAATTTTAATTTCTTCACTAGATGTTCCCATATCAAGTTCCGTTATGACCCACCATCAAAGAGTGTTCCCATATCAAGTTCCGTTATGACCCACCATCAAAGAGGGTGAGAAAATAAATCTTTTCAATTTCAGCAAACACCCAAAATAGTTTTTCTTTGGCAGATTCCAATTGTGCTGGAGATGGACTAGTTGCGACTCCTTTACTTGTCATCATTGCCACCAGTTCGCAATGATCCGTCGATCACTTCATCTTTTTCTTCTTCATTGCAGATGGTTGCGGTAGCCTGTTTGCGCTCTTTCCACCATGCTGGTTTCAACTCCGGATGCAATTCCAGCATCCTTCCTAAGAGTGCTGATCCGTCTTACAGTTCTCACAATAATGGTAGTTTTTGCTTGCCACTACATGGTTCTTCCTTCCCTCTCTTTGGACGAACTTCTGAACCTCTCCTTCTCTAGTTCTTGGTTGCTTTGCTCCGAAAGGTTGGCTTTTCATCTCGATGTACATAGCTTTCTTGCAGGCATCGTCAATATCAGTTACTGAAAATAGTGCAAGCTCTGTCCTTATAGCAAAAGGTAATCCCCCTTTATACTTCTCAATGGTTTCGGAATCTCTCATGTTCACATTCAATGCGATAGCTTGCTTGCGAAATTCAGTAGTGTATTCTTGCACGTTATGTCCTTTCACTTGCCGCAAGAACTGCCATCGTTCACGTAAACTTTCTTTGTACTCAATAGGGCAGAACAGATTTCGGATAGCTGTTGTAAATTGCAGCCATGCCGTCACTGGAGTATCCAAACCTGACGTATAAGCCTCCCACCAAATAAGAGCATGACCATCTAGTCTAAGTCTAGCAAAACTTACCCTTTGCTCCTCATTAAACCCCTTGGTGTTGAAATAAACTTCTAGAGACTTGAGCCAGCCGTCCAACTTTTCTGGGTTTAAGTCCCCATTATATGCATGGATTTCAATCTTCGCCTCTAATTTGAACAGAGAACCTACAAACCCTGGTGGGTTTTCCAAATTTGGTCCAGTACTCGATTTCGCTGTCTTCGGAGGTGGTTTTAATCCTTTTTAGCATCTCTTTTATAGACTCCATATCACTCTTCATTGTTTTCATATCTGCCAGATCGCTCTTCATGACTCTCATATCTTCTTTGAATTTATCCATAGTTTTTCCTTGTGGATTTGAGGTTGATGAAACTGAAACTTTCTTCCTTTTATCAATATCAGGATCTAACGGTAATATCTGGTTACCCTTGGATCGAAGCCCTTCCATTCATTGCCGGAAACATTGCTCAACTACCTTCTAGCTCTAGATACCACTGATCAAACTTTGGCCCTGATATGATATAGATATAGCTAACACAAGAAAATAAACGCAAGTAGATTGCAATAGAATGTGCTGATTTTATTGCTTTGAGAAGAACTTACAATGTTTACCTTTTAGGTTTGTTTTCTGCCCTAGGTATTGCTTCTTCCTCTCTGTTTGCTTTACGCTAGAATTCTTCTAGTTTTCTGCCGTGTCCTCTACAAGCACTCAAGGTACCTATTTATAGGTTTAAGACTAAGCTAAAACTAGTAATACACAGAACGAGTAATTTTCTCTATTTTTGTAACCGTAACCTTCTAGGAATAGAACTCTATTGTTTCTTCTAGGAATAGAACTCTACTTCTAGATTTACTTAGAGAGTAATTCAGGGGTTTTTAACCTAGGAATATGGTATTTTAATGGACCCTAAACCCTAAAACGGATCAATTTCACAGTGAATACCCACTTGCAACCAATTGTCTTTTTCCCTTCAGGTAGCTCGACCTCATCCCATGTGAAATTATCTTTTAGAGCTTTCTTTTCTTTCATCATAGCTTGCTTCCATTTTGGATCAACAAGAACATCTTCAACATTTGTAGAAATTGTAACAGATGATAATTTGCAAAAGCAGCATAAGGAGACAGATAATAAGAAGATACACAATTAGAGATTAGATGATCAGTAGAATAACCATATCGAGTTGGGGGGATGCGAGTGCGACGAGGATACCTATTTTCCACATAATTTATGGATCATTAGTTGAATGTACACCTACAACATTTATGGACTCATCAGCTAAAAGATCATCTTCATTTGCTCTTAAGGTAGCTTCAACAGGAACTTTAGAAGGTTCTTGTTCGAATTTAATTGCTACATGAGGAGCTGTATCTTTTCGTTTGTAAACCTAAAGCTGCGGAATAACATGAGGTTGAGGAGCCATACCTAATGAAGTACAACTTTCCTTAGGTACTGGATAAGGAATATCAAACCAAGGCTGATCTTCACAATATATATTATTCACCCCTAGATAGAGAAGCATCCGAATACCCTGACAAGTAGGCTTGATCTTCACAAAAGTTACACCCGTAGATACATAGATATTTCCCGTAGGAGGGTGACAATACCTAAAGCCTTTTTGAGTAGCTGAATATCTTGAGAATATACATTTAAGAGCTATCAGATCCAGATTATTTTGATCTTGTTTATGGACATGAGCATAACCAACACACCCAAAAACCTTTATTAGAGCAGGTGCATGAGGTTGAAGTAAAAGGACAACACTAGGTGTTTGGAAATGTAGAACTCGAAAAGGCATCTTGTTAAGCAGCTCTGCCGCAGTAAGGACATCATCGCTCCATTACATCTTTGGCACAAACATTTGGAACAACAAGCACCTAGTGACTTTTAATAAGTGCCAATTTTTTTGGCTCAACAACTCCATTTTGTTGAGGGGCGTTAGTATAAGATGTTTAGTGGGCAATCTCATGTCCAAGAAGTAAGACGAAAGACCTTGCTTTAGATACTCACCATCCCTATCAGATTTTAACACTTAAATTTTCCCGTTAAACTGGGTAAGAACAAACTCATGAAAGTTCTTGAAGACGGCGTGGATATTGCTCTTATCTTTCAAGTAAACCCAAGAATAAGATTAACAAACCAACGAAAGCCACAAGCAGCAATGACACGTGAAAGACCCCAGACATCACTATGTACAATAGCAAAAGGAGATCGTTCTATTTATGCTTAAATGACAAGGAACACAGTGATGTTTAGCTAGCTCACATGCTTCAAAATGAAATTTAGATATATCAAGTTCTGGAAACAACTTACGAAACAACCTTTGCAAATACCCAAAATAAGGATGTCCTGGTCGTCTATGCCACATCCTGACTTGTTCTTCAGAACTAGATCCACTTGTTGATTTGTAAGCTCTTGTGCTACTCTCTTGTTCAGTCTCTTATAATTCTAGGTACTAAAGGCCTCCTCTCCCCTTACCCAAACCAATTTCCTTTCCTAATCGAAGATCCTGAAAAACACAATGTGTGTCAAAGAAGGTAAAACTACCCTTTAATTATCTGACTGAGGGAGAGGAAATTGCAAGAGTGATTTGGGACACATAACATCGTAGAAAGGAATATGGAGCGAGTTACTGGGATAACCCTTAACCAAAAATGACAGTTGGAGACCTATAAACAATCAAGATACACGATTTATTGGGATTGGGATTATAAGTGGAAAACATGATAGACTTCGTAGACATGTGATTTGTTGCTCCACTATCAACAATCTAAGGATCCTTAGATTTATCACATGCAGTCCTAATTGGATTACCAAAAGTTCCTTTGTTACCTGAATGAGCCATAAAAGCAGACCCAACATAATTCTCCTTGGGAGACAACATTTGAGCATACTCCTTTAAGATGTGCTCCATTTGGCCTTAGGATGGTTGAGGAGATGGTTGAGAAGAAGAGTTGGTTGATGTATGTTGAAACTCCTCATCAGTTGTGTAGTATGTTTTTGGGCTACCATTGTGACCTCTTCTTCTTCCTTGAACACGGCCATTAGAATAACCCCTTTCCTATTACTATTATTCCCTTGTGGACGTCCATTGAGTTTGAAACATGTCTTCCTAGTATGTCTTCTCTTGTTACAATAGTCACAATATAACGAGTCTTTCTCGCAGGGCTTTTGGTTGTTTTTTGGCATGATTGTTGAAGTATGAGTAGAGGAGGTAACAACCTTCAACGCAACTTTCTTGAGAGATTGGAGATGTCAAGCAACTCTGCGAAGTTCTTCAGACCTCACAATTCCATAAACTGGCCCAAGTGTCGGCAATGGATCCATTCCCAATACTTGAATTCCGATGGGGTCAAAATCAGAGTCTAAACCACCAAAGAACTTAATGATTCGACCCTTTTTAATTCTCTTATGTGACTTAGTGTCAGCTACACACTCCATGTCACATGGACAGAGGAAATCAAGTTTTTGCCAAAAAGCTTGAAAAGAATTATAGTATATCGACAGAGGTCTATTATTCTGCTGTGTCTCCACAACTCAATGATTAAAATCATAGATCTGTGTAGCATCACCACTCACCACATAGATCTAAGCAATTGAATGCCACACTTCTTTTACAATGGCTAGGCGCATAAAGCTACTCGGATCAAGAGACATTGAATCTAATAACCATCTTAGGGTTTGTGGTTGCTGGGCAGACTTTGTTACCAGTTAAATACCCTATCTTTCCTTTACCAATGATGTAAAGTTTCACCCGATGAGACCAGATAAGATAGTTAGTATGTCCAACTTACAAGATGCCATCTTCACATTTGAGACTAGACAAGATAGTTGGTATCATCCAACTTACAAGATGTCATCTTGACATTCATACTATCATTATGAGAAAAGTCTAAAGATGCTAAACTCCTAGATTGAGACAAACTACTATTTTCAGAAGTACTAGACATAGCTCTACTTTTAACTCAACAACAAAGACAAACTTTAAAGGAAAAACCAACTTACAAACAAACACAGGTTGTTCAAGAACATATCACATCATTTTAAAAACAGCTTAAGGATCTAACTTACGGATTTGAATATGAATTGATGCTACAGTAGATCCAGGTTGGGTTTTCTCTTCTCTCTCTTGAGCTCTGATACCATGTAGAATTCAAGGGAAAAAGAATGGAAGAGTGTAAACCACTGAAAGCGTAAAACCATAACATTATACATTAACTTCGTACAATTATAACTGTACATATAAAGGAAGAAAATATTTAAAAATTGTTCATGAATTACTGTACACTATTCCTACTATGCATAACCATTTGTACACAGACATGTAAACAATCCTTGTGCGCACATACTACACATCCGTATGTAACCTGACCATGAGACTTATATTTCAACACTGAGACCCCCAGCGGGTACTACACATACTACATCCTTGGGTAAGTCGCTCAGTACCCAAGTACTACAAGAAAGAAGCAGGGACTTCTAATGTTTTTACCTCATCGAGGTTGAGACAATCGATCTTCCAAGTATGTTGATTGTTTGAGTCAGCAGGGATTGCTCTTTACTTTCGCTAGATCAACAAGGGTACATTGATAACAACCGAGCTAGCATACAATGTAATTCCTAACAAAGTTCACAAAATGTTATGGTAATTAGTGCACTAAATCTTAACATATGTAGTTAACCAGAGCCTTCTGCTATTTTGTTTCATCCACACCTATGCCTCCCGCGACTGGTATATTTCGAAGGAATGATGAACATACTGCTATTTCTTTAACTGTATTATTCTTCCATTTGCCAATAGTTGCACTCTTTCTAAGGCTAGTAGCAACTACGGCCATTGACGGTTGCTGAATTTGTTTAACCTGGAAGGATATTGTCAGAATGGTTATGGTATCTGTATATACCATGTTAGCAATCAAAACTCTACTAATGGGAGCAGAACCACATTCGTCTACCGGGGTTTAAATTCCTTGTCTACAACGCCTAGGTTCATGCAAGCTTGCACCTTCACCTACGCTTCTTGGGAATTTCAATAAGCATGTTGTACAGGGGACTCTTCTTGTGAATTTCAATAAGCATGTTGTACAGGGGAATCAGGACTTATTAAATTTCCTTGGAAACCAATTATCAGATACAGCACCAGAAACAACAACTATACTCGAACCATAAACACAGAACCATAAACACAGAACCAGAAACAACAACTATACTCGAACCATAAACCAATTATCAGATACAGCATGTTCTGTGTACGCTGATAATCTACACAGAACCATAAACATTGGTAGTGCTCACTCAAAGATGTCATGTTTTATATTGGTTTAGATCAAGCATGTTTAATAGTCGAGTTTAGATACATACACTGATTTTGTCTTTCCTGAGAATGGAATTACTGATTTGTTGTTTCATAGCCACCCCTGTTCTCCATTCAAACTCGATAGGTATAGGAGGAATTGAAGGATCAAAATATGGAGACCAAAAACAAACATTATGTTCTCCATTTTTAGTTGCAGTAAATGCAAATTCTCCCTTTTCAACACTTTCAGCATAATGTAAGCTTTCCCCATCTGGATCACTCACCTAAAACAACAACGATAACAACAAATTAAAGAAACCCTAATTAGACAAACAGGAAAACGGAAATGATTTACTTAAATTAGAACTTGAATCTGTAAGAAATTAATAAGATCTACTTACTCTAGCAGAGATCTTGTAATTGTGAGAAGCAGTGCCATTGATAAAGTAATGAGCATGAGTTACTGAATTGATGTATAGATCTTCAGAGATACATTTTGTTCGTCCTGATTCAAGGTTAAATACAAAAGATTCAATCTGAATCAATAAAGAAAAAATCAAAATTACTCTGATTTGGAGCATTTTGATAAACTCCCAAAAAAATTCCAGCTTGAACCAGGAGAATATCGCACTCTCACGATCTTTCACTCTACTATTTCTGTGATTAGTTCAGGGAAAAGAGCGGGGAAAGTTTGCTGAAGAGTGAAGCGACAGTGATCTTGGTTTGATCGTGTGCTTCTCGAGGATTGTTATTACAGAATTGTGAGTATATTTAACTGCCACGTATCCCATGTAAAGGAGTAGGGGAACGTGGAAATAATTTCGGTCACACGTGGAGTAGTTAAGGGCAGGGGCATAAAGTGAAGTGGTCGTTAGGTATGTCCCAACTCCCTCGTGTTTTTCGAGATTCAGAGGAACTCCCGTCTGTTCAAATCACTGTTCCGAATACGAGTTCGTTTGATTCATTAGAACCGTTTTTAACAAAACCAGGCCATAATCATCAAAAATGGAGAGATTAAAGATCAAAATATTTGTAAAGTCAATTCAACTGTAACTGAGATATCTTAAAATTATCGGAGGATGAAATAGAAATTAGTTTTGATAAAGACGTGATAACGCTCGACTCAGATAAGTATTACGAAGCGGTTAAAGTTTTGCTTATTGTGTGCGCGTATTTAATTATGTACTTTTCTGAGTCGACTCGAAGTTTTGCTTTTGAGAAACAAAATACACGCAAACAAAGAAAGGAGAATTCCTTCTCCCACCACTACCACCACCTCCATTTACCCATTTCTCTCTCATCTCCTCACACCTTTCATGAAATCAAGGTTGAAGAGAAGAAAGAGAAATTTAGGGTTACCAAATTCAACTCAGTCTAATTCTTAAAAGCACGTCTACTCTTTTTGGGCACCAAATTAGGGTTTAATTTTTGGGTTAAGAGTGTGATTTATAAAGAGATGGATAGTTGTAGTAGTGGCAGTAGTAGTGGTAGTATGAATGGGGGTGGTTATAATAATAAGAAAGGGGGAAAGAGTAGCAATGGTGGTGGAAGTTATGGGTTTAATTTTAGAGTATGGATATTTCGATTGAGTACAAGTATTTTGGTATGGACAGGAATTATACAGCTTACTTCAATGGTTGAACTTTGGCATCCACATTTACCGAAAGGATGGCCTACTGCATGTATTGATCGTCCTCAGCATACATCCGATGAAATTAAGAATTCAACCAACTTCTCAATTGTTTCTGAACATCAATTCTCTCCTCCTTCTCCTCCTTCTCATCTCCCCAATCGTAAGTCTTTTTTAACCTACATTTTAGTTTTGGTTTTTTTTTTTTTTAATTTTATCTGTTATGTTATCATGAATATATGATTTGTCAGTTTTTAGGGTTTTTCAGAACTAATTGATTTCTCTATTTGGTTATGGTAAACTACTGATTAGTCATATGAACGTTGTGTTCTTCGGGGACATCGGGGTTTGAATTGGGATATTGAAAGCTTCCACATTGTATTAAAAAGTCAATGGCAGCCATTACCTAATCATGGTTAATAAAAAATGGATTAATGGAATTATTGAATACCTGAAACTTGCATGTCAGGTTTAATTCTCTATTAGATAAATTAGATAAGATAGATGTCAGCAAAAACTAGAAGGTAAGAGCAAGTAGAGGATTCATATGTTTAAGGTAGATTGGGTCAAAGACTCGCAAACCATCTCTTTCAACACTGACTAGGCCTTCGTGCTTGAAATTCTAATTTGGAAAGTCATAATTGGATTTCAGAATGTAGTATTAGAAAAAACTGTTCTCACTTTTAACTTACCGTTGTACTCCATGTAACTCAAACAAATCTAACATGTTAAACATGCTTCAGTTATATGACCATTACCGGGAGTATAAGATGTAACTCAACTTTATACAATGTGATTAGGAGTTTCTACTTATAAAGGAGATGCTAATTAGCTCCATAGGCTGATGCATAGAGCAACCTAATGTCATTTTGTCTGGTTTGATTCAAATGCCAGTTGTTAAAATCAAATGACTTCTTTTTCATGAGAAATTATCTTATAGCCGGAAATCGTTAGCCCCGTAAAATGGCCTTCTCAGTATAATGTGGGCCTAGTGAAGGTTTTATATTCTTCCTAGTTTGTACGAAGTTTTTTTTCTCATTTCACAGTTTTATGTGAATTCTTTTTTTGAAGTACAGCTTCCTCTGCATGAGTTATGTGTCTTTACATTTTAATTTCGAATGCCTAAAAGACATCAGGGAGATAGGTCTTGAATAGGGGTATGGGTGTTTAGCTGCATCCATTTTTAAGGCTGTATCCTGATGTAAATGGTTAAAACTAGTTTAGCTGGGTTATCACATAATTAACATAGCACAAGCAAGATAAAAATGATAGTGTCCATCTGTTGGATGATGAGTTTGTATAGAAAAGTGACATTATAGTATGTTAAAAATTATTGTCTTTTGATAACTGCGTGCACTGTTTTTGACTTAGGTATATACAAAAGTAATGGTTACCTAAGAGTATCTTGCAATGGCGGACTGAACCAAATGCGAGCCGCGGTATGTGGATATTATCATCTTTCTTTTCCATTTTTAGAGGCTCTGTACTTCATGGCTGTTGCTATGTTTTTGGAACCTTTTTCTTGTGACCCCGATTATCTAGATGCATCTTTTGGAGTTTTCTCTCCTTGAATTATTCTTTTGGATTCTCAAGTATTCTGGCTGGCTTATTTGCAGATCTGTGATATGGTTACTGTTGCTCGTTACCTTAACCTGACTTTACTTGTTCCGGAGCTAGATAAAACTTCATTTTGGGCTGATCCAAGGTAGGGATTTCTTTAGAATTTTCTGCCTAAGTGAGTGTCAACGGCTTTATCGAGCCAATTACAAAAACCTTGCATTTAAGTTACTTTTCTGATTCAGCTTACTGTATGATCTGTCACTTTGAGTGACTTGAACATGAACAAATCATTGAGTTTCTCTAATTTAAATCACTGGAGCTATGTTGTCAAATTTAGACATGTTATATTGTTCTTGTTTATTTTTCAGTGATTTCAAGGATATATTCAATGTCAAGCACTTCGTAAACTCATTAAGAGATGAAGTCCGCATAGTCAAATCGCTTCCGAAAAAGTTTAACCGGAAAACCCGCAACACCATGTACTCAATGCCTCCTATAAGCTGGTCTACTGAAAAATACTACACCAAACAGGTAGAGCTAAATAAGGTTTAGTGATCTCTGTTGTTTGTTCTTTGGATAAGTCTTCCTTATCCTATCATCAGCAAATCAGTTAGTTTAATGGCAGTCCTTCGAATGCAGATCTTACCACTTTTCCGCAGACACAAAGTCATCCATTTTAACAAAACGGATGCACGCCTGGCAAATAACGGTCTCCCTCTTGAACTACAGAAGCTACGTTGCCGAGTTAATTATCAGGCATTGAGGTTTACTCCTCAGCTTGAGGCCTTAGGTAATAAGCTCATTTCGATTCTTAAGAAGAGTGGGGTCTTTGTTGTTCTGCATCTGAGATACGAAATGGATATGCTGGCTTTTTCTGGCTGTACTCATGGATGCTCTGTTAAAGAGACGGAAGAGCTTACAGAAATGAGGTCAGTGCTATCACACAAAATTAAGCGACACAAACTCTAATGCCTACTCTCTCAGTTTATCTTGTATACTCTATAGACCAAATGATACGATCCGGTAGATGGTTTGAAAACTTTAATCAGAAGTCCATCAATCCAATGTTGGATTTCTTGTTAAATGATCCCGGCAGAATCCTTTTCTTTCCCATCGATGGAGATCGGTGTGGTGATGCGAAGTTCTATAACTAAACCCGTTAGTACCTTATCAACCTATTCCTGATCATCAGCTTGATTGTGAATCTTTAGGTATGCATATCCTTGGTGGAAGGAGAAAGAGATAGTGTCGGAAAAGAAGAGACTTGAAGGCCTCTGTCCCCTTACACCAGAGGAAATTGCTTTGGTCCTGCAAGCATTGGGTTTTGCAAGGAGTACTCGAATATATATTGCTTCAGGTGAAATTTATGGTGGTGAAAGAAGGTTGGCTACTCTGCGATCTGCATATCCTAATTTAGTAAGTCCAATGCTAATTGAGAAATACATTTCGTATTGAGTGACTATCTTGACCAACTCCTCAATCCTGACAAAGCATTTTTTTCTTCTGCAAAACTCTTTCTTGATATGTGTTTTGCAGGTGAGGAAGGAGATGCTCCTAAGTCAAGATGATTTAAGGCCTTTCCAAAACCACTCAACTCAGATGGCTGCATTGGATTACATGGTCTCTGCTGCCAGTGATGTTTTTATTCCCAGTTATGATGGGAATATGGCGAAAGTTGTCGAGGGAAACCGCAGGTTTGATCTTGTTCTAATTTAATACGCAATGTAGCAGATAACTAGTTGCTTGCACCAAAATTACCTGGCTAACAATTATGCTTAAGTAAGTTCACCTCCCTGATTTATCTGTAAACATTGACTGGTTTCATGATCTACCTTTAGGTACTTGGGTTTTAGAAGGACCATCCAGTTGGATCGGAAGGAGTTGGTGGAGCTGCTGGATTTGCACCAGAATAGCACACTCTCGTGGGATGAATTCTCAGATGCCGTGAGACATGTTCATGAGCATCGAATGGGTCAACCCACGATTAGGCAGGTGATACCTGACCGGCCTAAGGAAGAGGATTACTTCTATTCTAATCCTCAGGAATGCCTTGGGCCCTGGCAACCTCAATCTGAAGCCAGTATCATCTGAGGCTATTTGGTGTCACACCTGGTTTATTCAGTTTGCAGCCCTCACTTTTTCATGCCAGAGCTTGGTTTAGGCTGCTGCTTCCATGTACAAAGAAAGAGAGATACAGAAAAAAGGGGTGGAGTTTTGTATCCCATTTTCAGGTGACTGTAAGGAGAAAAAATTTCTTTGAAGAAAGAAAGAGGTAAATAACGAAGAATTCACTAACCTAAGCTCAAAACCGGAATTGAATTCTCTAAAAGAGCCATGATTCTCAATTACAGCCATAATGACTTGTATAGGTTATTGGCGAGCTGATGGAGAAGCTTGGTTAAAATTGCTCCCAGTATTTCGTGAATTCCAATTGTCTTCTTTTTATGAGTAGAGCTTTAAAAGATTCTTCATTGTGTTAATTAGTTCCATCGTGGTTGTTTGACAGTGATTCGGATCTTTGATAAGGCAATTCGTCAATAAATATACCACTAACCTTCTGACATTTTTTTACCAATCATTATAGTAATGGCTGCCTCTCTGTAAACTGTCAGATCTCATGACAGTCTTTGTTGTAGTTCCCTGCGAAAAAGCTAAAGGTGTATTCAATTAAGCAGGCCCCACTTGCATTAAAAAACCCCACCCCCTATAAATCTCAGCCGTCCAAGGGATTGGTATACCATTGGTCCGCCCCTAGACAGGTCGCCGTTCCCTACGAGAATGCAGATCAAATTGCACTTTTTCTTATGCGGTTCCTGACTGACTCCCCGAGCTTATTGTTTTTTCTGTTTAAAGTCTCCTCCACTTAGTCTCCTACGGAGCCTTGGTGATCAATGATAGTCATAGACATAGGCACATAGACCCAAATAAAATGAGTGAATATCTAGCTCCAGAGTTAAAGAACCATACAGGTGCAACTTGAACCACAATGAGTCGTATACTTCTACCCATAGGGCTGGCAACGGATAGATATCCGGCGGATATTGGCAGTTCCGATAAGGTTAAGGTTAAGGATTATCGGATATCCGGTATCCGATAATATCCGGCGGATACCAAAATTCTAATTCGATAAGGTTAAGGTTAAGTTATCGGATATCGGATTTTTATCCGATAAAATCCGGTAACTAGGAAAAAACCTAAAAACTTGAAGAAAAAAAATACAGAGTGTCTTTTTAAGTTAAAAATGTTCAGTGAAAAGTACAAATCCACACAAGCACAATGTTTAGAGTTTACTCCCAGTCTATAGTGAATGCAAAAGAAAGTACACAACAGGCTACAACAAAGCCAAAAAAACAAAAAAAAAAAAACAATGGCTCCCAGTCTTAGTGTGATCTTGCTTGGATGCCTGGCATGTTGTATCATTGCATGAACTTCACTTCAGTCCACGATTTCCATATCTGCATTCACAAATCACAAAGAATCACTTGATAAGAAAACTGCTGCAGTTGATAGAGCACACAAAATGAAGGGAATAACAACCAAGTCGAAAGAGATTTAAACCCACACAAAAAAAGATAAACGCAAAAACTCATTTGACATCTAATAAGAACGAGTTTGTTCGGATTATCATCAAAAAATAGACTTTTATCAATACATAATGGTGCCATATGCAATCTCATGATATTCACATTCAAGTCAAAGTGTGCATATGCTACAAGGTGTTGGTACTCTAACTGAGATATGACTCTAACACATCATATTAGACCTTCAGAATACATCCATACCATGCCTCAATGAACTATTCGAAAAAAAATAGCAACATCTGATGCCCACATCCATTAAGGTAATGCATTCTGATGAATCATTCACATGATCCACATCAAGCAACAGACTGTAAAAAGACTTTAAAAAGTGACTACAAAATCTGGAGGTATAATACTTGTACTGCATTATATTGTAAAGACTGAGTCAGACATTTTAATCACCCAAAAATGCTTATAAACTGGACTCACAGAGGTAACAAGGCGCAAAACCCCATCCATCATTGCATCCAACACATGAAAAATTAATTGGCATTGTACTAGTGAGAACCCAATTGCACTCAAATTGATGAAAGTCATGAACAGTGACAAAGAACTAAGCAAAGGAAAAGAAGATTTACCTGCATCAAAGAAGCCTGTCAGCCAATCACTTAAGCATAGCAATGCTTGGACTAATTCTGGACTTAATGAAGCTCGGTGTGTTGTTAGAACCCTTCCACCATCGCTGAACATGGACTCTGATGCTACACTGGTCACCGGAACAACCAACACTTACCTAGCTATCTTTGATAGAATTGGGTACTTACCGGCACTTAGCTTCCACCAACTCAATATATCAAAATTGTATTCATCTTGGGGTAACACTGTTGGAAGAATTGGTTCTTCTAAGTACGTCTCTAACTCAGATTTCTGAACATCATATTCATCATTTCCAACAAAAAAGTAGCATAATCTGGGTTAGTTGTACTTGGACCACTTACATCCATGCGAGAGACAGAGTTTCTAAAGAAAGCAGGAGCTGAAGTGTTGTTTAGAGATTCATATGCCTTGAAAATTTTGGTCAAGTCTGTTCTGAACTTCTCATACTCAACTGATGCACGTTCATTATCCCGAAAAATTATCTTATTGTGAACCTTACCCATTTTGATTTATACCTTGGATCTAAAACCACTCCAATGCTCATAATCAAATTACTTTCACTCCAGTATGCATTAAACTTTTCTCTCATTTCCTACCCCATGTTTCTAACATACTCATAAGTACTATCTTCCCAACTTCTAATGCTTTGGTTAATTTTATATACCCCATTATAATAAAGATTAGCAGTTGGATACTTAATCCTTGCAAACTCAGTTGAAATATTATTAAAAGCCTCTGAACAATTACAAATTTTTATTCCTTGTTCCCATTGCTCACTTGATGGCAGAATATCGAAGTCAGAATCGAACTCACTAAGTCTTTCAAAACCTTCTCGCAGTTTGATTGCATTCTTAAGTATCATAAAAGTGGAGTTCCACCTTGTGTCAACATCTAAACTAACTTCTCTATACAATCAACATTGTGTCAATGCTGTTTCAAACTTCTCTTTCCTAGCTTGCGAAGACTTTACATACTTAACACAATCTCTAATACCCTCTATAAACTCAGCAGCTACTTTCATGCCATACAATACAATCAAATGCAGTATGTGGTTGCTACACCTCATGTGAAATAATTTTCCTTGAAGCAACAAACAATTCTTACTATCTAGCCACTTAATAATATTTCTCATCATAACTCCATTAGCTGGAGCATTATCAGCAGTCAAAGCAAAAAACTTCCTATCAATGTTCCATTCCAATGTGCAAGTTTTGATAAAATATGAGAGAACATCTCCTGTATGAGGTGATGGCACTACAATGTAATCTAAGGTTTTGGCAATCAAATTCCACTCATCATCTATAAAATGGCATATAACACAACAATAACCATCTTTAGTGTGTTTGGCAGTCCACATATCAGTTGTGAGACTATATTTGGAAGTTAAATTCTCTAATTGTAATTGCAATTCATCTTTCATTTCATCATAACACCTCAACACATCAGCTTTACTTGTATTCCTACATGGAATTCTTGCAGCAGGGTTCAAAGACTTAACAAACTCTCTAAAATAGAAATGCTTAACCATGTTAAGTGGGTAATCATGTTTAGCAATCATTCTAGCAAGGAAGTTCCTAGTAACCATTGGATCATACTTGTAATTAAGTAATTTAACTTGGTTAGTACCTGCTTTTTTAAATGCAGTGGTAATCTTCACCTGACCTGGATTGTTTTCAGGCTTCTTGGGATAACTTTTTAGATGTTGAGCCAAGCGGGTAGTTCCTTGATCACTACAAGAAGGTACCAACTTTATACAATGATGACATTCACCCAAAAGGAGAGCCACTTCCTTACCCGAATTTTCGTTATCAGGCTCTACAATGATTTTCCGAGTGAATTCATCCCATGACGGTGACCTTGTTGTGCACAATTTCTTCAATAAAGCAATAACAAGTGGATGATCTTCATCTGTTGTTACTACTGCTAATGATCTCTTATTACTCGAAGAAGGTGTTGTTGAAGCAATTGTTGAACTAACACTTTGATATTATTGTTCTGGTTGCTCGAAGTTGGGTTGACTGCTTGAAGTTCCAACTCTATTGGATGTTCTTTGACTTTCATACATTCTGAGAAGACACAAATTTGCATTTTCCATCAGCACACACATATTTGTCAACACATCACTACTTTAAGATAAACTGAGATGATGAGAAATTGAGAATATAAACTATAAATCTAAAACATAATATAGACAACATGGACAGTTCAGTGAGCAGAACAACATGTCAACAACTATATGACAACAACCTCAGTTTGGAAGTTTGTTAGCATCAAGGTTGATGTAACATATTCTAAGTGGCTTAGAAAGACAGTTATTGGGGACATGAAAGCAATGCCTTCATCCTAGACCACTAAGTTACGTACCTCAGTAAGTTGTGCTGAGAGGGTGTCAAAAAGAAACCAGAAAATGCATCAAGTGGCTGTGACATGTACAGTAGAAGTAAAAATACGATGACAAGCGAAGTTAGACACATAAAGAAACATGACAGATAAAATTTGCGCAAATCAGGAGGGGAGATTGCTGCTCTTGTAAACATCAATTCAATTCTCCTAATATTTTATTTGAAATTTCACCAAGAAAAAAAAAATTTGGAGTCTGACACTCTGATTCAGAAAAACTGATTTCAGATGCCGACCTGGCAAGAAATGTATGCCACCAAATTGACTTTGAACTTCTGTGTTACAGAAAAAGGGGTGGGGTGCAACTTGGACATTTACCATGCAATTGAGAGGACAAAATTATCTTTTGTCCTCCATAGTCATAATGCAACTCCAATAAGGAAAGTTCATAAATTATTTTCCCCGAAGCAACTAGTTCAGAAAAGAGAACATGCAATGTTCAATATAAGCAACATGCAATATTCAAAATAAACAATCTTGTCGTACACTCTACTGCTTCATCATAACAAACATAAGATGAACCCTATCGATCATAGAGAAAATTAAATCAAGATAGATCTTCTGTTAACAAAACCCTGGTGACGACACAATTAGTCACAAACTTTCTTTCAAAATATGTATACACAAGAAAATCAAAAGTTCCAACAAACCTACATAACCATCAGTTGCTAAGAATTCAACACATGAGAAACATGAAAAACAACGGTCATTTATACATCATGAAATTATTGATCAAGTCAACCCCAGTCTTGATGAAACATAATAATCATCAGTCACCACCAACTCAACAATCAAAATAGAATATAAACCACATGCTCGAAACCTAAATGAGAACAAAAATTCCCAACATCTGTAACATTCTATTTTTTTGTACTTAGCATCAACAACTCAGAGCATAACCAAGACACCTATGGTTCTTATTACATGCTGAAGGTTCAATACAAACAAATTGAACTGAAAATCACACAGCCACAACATCCATAAAGCCATCCACGAACTGAGAATCTTTAAGAGACATGAGAATACAACATGTGGCTAAACATCACATCATTTTTTTAATCAAAATACTAACACTTGGAGATTACAACTTACATTCTTCTTCTTTGCTGCTACTGGAGTTCTAACACCTTTCTTGGGAGCCTGCAATAAAAAAATGAAGCAATGGATATGATACTGAGGTTACAATCTGAAAAGAGTTCAATACAAATCGAAGCGAATCAATCTAAAAGATTAGCTGAACAGAAACAACAATATGACCAAGAAATCATTTAATCACTTCAATGGGTTATATTCAAACATGAATCAGAAAGAACTGTTCTAGAGAATCAATTGAAGTTGTGTAAACCCTAGAAGAGGGAGGGAATTAGATCGAACTGATATAGAAAAATCAAACCCCTAACTATCAATATTAAGTTATTCTTCGACCTCATGTTCCAGTTCAGTTTAAACCCATCTCAAATCTATCATCCGAAGCCCTAATTTTTTATTGCAACACATAAACCCTAATTTCATAAGAATTGAACATAGAAATCGAACATAAATCATTAACAACATAGAGGGGGAGCGAATCAATACCTGATTAAGAGATTAATTATTGGAGAAGTGAGAACTGAGTGATTAATCGAGAGGAGGAGCGAGACTGAGACTGGGAACATACTGAGAAGAGAAGGAAAAAAGAAAAGGGAAATCAGAAATGTCTTCTCTTCTCTCGACTAGTATTGATATAGAAAATTACTAGTACGCCCCTACCTTATCGGATATCGGATATTAACCAATCGGATAGAGTCTAATTCGATTCCGATAAGTTAAGAGAAAATATCCGACAAGTTATCGGATCCGGTATCCGATATAACGAATACAATCCTTTAGGATTACGAATAATCGGAAACGGATCCCGATATCAGTTATCCATTGCCAGCCCTATCTACCCACCATCGTGGGATATATTGTGTAGACATCTCAGAAAACAGACACTATAAAAGACACTGTAAACATGAGGCTGGTTTGGTTTTATTTTTTCTCTCCCCTCTTTTCTTTCAGAAAAATAATGAGAAAATCAAATGAACCAGTATAACAGATCATCAAACTGTAGATGAATCACGAAAAAGAAGATGAAACTGAACAATTCGATTCATTAAGAAGGTAAGATTCTCAAAAAATAAGTTATATCATTCATTTTTTTATGGTTTGGCTTGACAAAACATGTTTACTCTTGCAAGGAGAAGATCAAGTTATTCAATTCTTTCCTTTTTTGTTTCAAACCCAATGTAAATCCTCAAAATTTAAACCAACCCAAGTTGTAGACAACATCGAAAGTAGTGAATTTAGGGTTTTAGAAGTAGAAATGCAATGGGTTGTTCTAGTTTTAGTTCTTCTAATACTAATGTTAATGGGGAGTGTAAATTAACTGATCAAGTGTGAGGAGTTAATTGAGAGGGTTGATTAAATTGCGGGAAATTTTGCAAAATTTTGGAAGTAATGGTCAGAAGCAAAACAAAATCTTGATCACTGTGATGTAACTGCAAAAGAGGAAGTTTGATACAGCATGGGATTTGATTGGTGAGATGAGAGGATGTATAACAGGTCCCTCTTTGGTGACTCCACAATCGCTTTTGATAATGATCAGGAAAAATTGTGCCTCCTTTTGCCCTCCCATGCGGTTGCCAAAGCAATCAATACCTTTATGCTTTTAAACGGTTTAAGTTTGAAACTAGAATTGAAAAATTCCAAGATATCTTAATTTCCTTGTGCTGGTCTGTTCAAGATGCTGCGAATTTGCTGTTTTATGATGTGAAAGGTTCCCATTGAATACCAAGAGTTCTAACATCACTCAATGGGTGGTTCAATATGGTGGTCAGTTTACGTAAAGCGGTTTTGGAGAGAGATGAGTGGGAGAAATCACCCACGATGTTGTTTCGTATTCTAGTATGATCTTATGTTATGCAAAAGCTAGTTAAATAAATGATGTTCTCCAATTGTTTAATCAGATGAAGGATTTGGGTATTTATTGCTCCATGTGAGAAGGTTTATTACGCAATCATTTATACTCTAGCTAAAGGGAAGCTTGTAAATGAAGCATGTAATCTTGTTAAACAAATGGGGGCTAATGCTGGATACTGTCACTTACTACTCATTTGTTAAACCCCTACTCAGGGCGCGTCGAATTGATGATAGTCTTTGCTGACATGTTTCAAAAGGTTTCTCACCATCTATTAGGACTTATCATGTATCATTCAGCATCCTTAAGACTGGTGAAGAGGTATTTGATCCTGGGAAAGATGAAAGAGACAGGTTGCTACCCCATCAACGATACTTTCATTATGTTGATTAGAGAATTTTGTCGGCGGCTGTTTGAAAATGTTTTCATGTTGTGGAATGAGATGGACAAGAATGGTGTAAACGTCTTGTTCTCATTCTGAAAGGGATGTTGGAAGAGGCCTTCAAGTATCATGAGGAGATGAAGGAAAATGGGATTTCGCCTAAACTCATAGACAGAAGAGATGCATCAAGCTTGAGTTTCTGGTAAAGAAACAGCTGGGACTCCAAAGCTAGAAGTGAGAGATAACCAAGGCAATCATGGGCCATTGGTGAAAATCAGGAGCACCTCCTTGGGATGCCTGTCATTTAAGAGATTTTGCGAACAACCTAGAAAACAAGAAAGTTTGCAGGGATTTTCTTTTGGAAAACATTAGAATCTCTTATTTCATTATTTTGGAACAAGCTCACTGGCGCATTCATGGTGCATAGATGTTAGGATATTTTTCTGAGTTTGACCCCTGAAAAGATTCCAAGATTTGGATTTTAAATGCTCCTGTTTCTTGGTACAGACCATCTCTTAAGCTCTTCAGTTTAATTACTGTTTTTTGGAAAGCCTCTTTGTATTAGATGTTATTTATACTAATCCACCAAGCACAGAGATTAGGTAGCACCAAGGTAGTCAATATCGGCCGATACGGCCGAAATATCGGATTTCGGTCTGAAACGATACGATAAGTAAAATATCGGCGATACGATATTTCGCCGATAATATCGGCCGATACAATCCAATATCGGCCAATATCGGGGAAATTTCGGATTTTTTTTTTCTTTCAGAAAAGCGAATTTTGGTTTAAAATTTGAACTTCTAATTTTTTTTCTAGTTTTTTTTTTTTTTTTTTAAGTTGAACTTGTTTAATTTGAACTTCTATTTAAACTTTTTTTTTTTTTAAAGTTGTCCTAGCAAAATTACTCCTCATGTTTCTAGTTTGAACTTCTTTTTCTAGTTTGAACTTGTTTATTTATCATTTGAACTTCTTTTTCTAGTTTGAACTTGTTTATTTATCATTTTAGGCAGTGAAATTTAAAATTATTGAAATTACTCTTGTGTTTTTGATAAAGTTGATGGTAGTTATAAAATTATAGTCTCTAAATTTGGAACCGATATTATAATGATATTTGACCGATAATATCCCCGATATAAAATCGTACCCCCGTATCCTTCCTGGCCGATACAAACCGATATCCGATATTAACTACATTGGGTAGCACTAAACAATAATAATCAAAAACCCCTTCTGCCCTTTAAAGCTTCCTCTCTGATTGCAGAGGCTGAAGTTGGATCTGGTTGTCAGTCCAACCATGGAGTTTCTGTTGGAATATTTTATCCCTATTGGTTTCAAATCTATGTCATCTTTCTAGAATTTTGCTTTCATTGAGTTAGGAGGCACATTAGTAAATTCCTTAATAGTAACAATGTGAATATCTTGAAAGAAATTAATTTTACGCACAAGCACTGCAGCAATTGTCAATGTATAAGTAAGCGTACAACCTTCAATACTACCCCTTTTGCATGATGGGGAAAATGACTAATTATTTAGAATTCTAGTATTACTTATTTCCTAATGCTGTTTATATACATACCAACTCTGTACACAGATTAGCAACTTCAAGAAGAATTTAAAATGGTAACAGGTTGGTTTGGTAAGGATTTAAATGTGGAGAATTGAGACCAGCAAAGTAGTAATCTTGGAATGATAGATCCATTGTAGGTTGTTCTCCCAACACTGTGAAAGAATTCTTCAGGTCATCTAGGTCCAAGTCTGTGAACCAGTTACTATTGTCTTCCTCTTTTACCAATCTTTCTTGTTTAAATTCTACTGTTTGAGGTTTATTACTTTGGGACGCAGTATGATAGATAAGCTCAGTAGGTAGATCATTTTCAACGTCTGATTCTACTGTTCTAATACTGTCTGAACCTGTGTCTTCTTCAGCGATCATAGACGAATCCATTGTTTCATCAACATATTGCTCTTCTTTTCGGTGCTCAGTTATTTCCCAGTTGTTCTTCTTGTTGTAAAGACGGCAAAGAACCCATCCTTCCAGCTGCAGGAAACAGAAGTTCACGTCAGCATTGTACATCTTATATGGTCACCAGAATGAAAAAATTATAGACTAAACCCCCTAACTATTACTCCATATATAAAGAACTTCTTATATGCAATATAGTTTAAACAAATGATGGTTACCCAGTGGAGTTTTGTGTATGCATTTTTGGTGCAGGTGTCAGCATGATACTAGTCAGTCTTAAAGGAGAGATAAGTAAGGTATGCATTCAACCCGCTAAATCTGACGATCATTCTCAGTCAAAATAGAAGGTACGTGAATCATTTGTTTGTGATTCTAACTTAAGAAATGTTACAACTATGAAACTTCCTTCTCAGAAATTTGATAGAGGTTCTAGAAATGATTTATATGAACTATGACAATGAAACTTACTCTTAAACTGCTGTTCTTGTTTGATGTACGCTTTGGTTCAGCTAATCGATATTCATGCATGATCCAATTAGTTTTAACTCCTTTTGGTGCTTTTCCAGAGTAGAAAACCAGCGCCTTTTTAATTCCCACATTCTTTTCACTTCCTTTAGGCCTGATTGGTTTATCAGCACCAGTTGCTTTCCAGTATCCACTTCTAGCTGCCCTATTTGGCCTTGACCCATTCGGGTACTTTCTATCTCTTGGACTAAAGAAATACCATTCCTTTGTTCCGAACAAGGCCTTCTCTGTTCATCCAAACATCCAAGAATTATCAGCACGTAAGTTAATAAGCATAACATAGTACAAAACAGAGAAACCCATTAGTGAAAAACCTAGATCACTGGTAACTTCTACTTACTGAATTAAAAAGTTCCCGAACATACCTGGAAGTTGCCATGGATCGTATTTGTAGAGATCAACCTCGGCAATAATCGGAACTGGTAAACGTTGGTAACTGATTTTCCTACATAGGTAATGAACGACAAGTTCTTCGTCAGTAGGATGAAATCGAAACCCCGGTGGTAGATTAAGCTCAGCTTCTACATCTCTATCTCTTCTCATCATGATTCCTTGATCTTGTTTGTTTTTACTTTCCTTTTCTTGCTCTTGTTATCTGAATCTTGATTCTTCTGGTTTGTGTTTGTGAACGTGCAAAATGTTGTTGAACTGAAAGAACATGAAGACATGCATCTATATAAATAGAGAAAATGCTGGGTGGTATGCGGGACCTACATGTCTCAAGGAAGGTCTCACGTGGGTGTATTTTCTTATCATAATATTTCTTTCTGTAGCTTACTACTGGCTATTAGATGGCTATGAGCTGCAATCGTGATTTTGAAGTAGAATGCTCAACTTTATTTTGGCTTTTTGTGAGCCAAATTGCCAAATTGGGTGGGACCTTTTTGGTGTCTGGCGGCAAGGGTCAGAAATGAAATTTATGAAGATGGCCGACCTCTTTGAGTCCTGGGTCAAACCTAGACAGAGAATATTATTTTGTTACTTGACCGGATCTTTTTGGTCCTGGTGTATATCGTTTTAGGTAAGGCTTATCCTTGATTACCTTACTAATTACTCATACTCAGTACTTCATTAGGATTGTTATCAAGTCTTCTGCTAATTATTAAGTTTAAATTGTTCTCATCATGACTTTCATTGAAAATTTTGAAATTTCATAACGCATCATTTATGGAGAATTATTAAACTATATTATCTATATCTATGAAATTGCATATTGATATGATTGTTGATCAGATGAAGGCCTGCCTGTTCGTATACTATATGTTGTGCTGCCCTCTTGTATCTAAACGCTAGCAAGTGGAATTGAACGCATGTATTTTACAATCTTTGTTTGTACAACCTTATCTGTAAATGACAATCTGTGTAGTAGCAGCTGTCTAAATCATCAAAACTTGGGATATATGCAGTCAAAACTATATCTTAATTCTTGAGTAACCTCAATCCAATTTTGCATCAGAAGGACTACTGGTCTACCAGTATGAATGACCATATTATCCAGGGAGTTGAGATCATTCAAACAAGACGCTTTCTGCAACAAATATTGAGTTTATCGTTTCTGAAAATTATTCTCCTAAATTAGACAACTGAATAATGATACATCACCCCATGATAAGTTTTTCTTTTTAGGTTGTCGCCATCTTTTATCACATGTGGTTCATTGTATTTGAACTCTTAAAAAAGACTTACCACGTCACTGCTTAACTCAACTTACTACTTGGAATCATTCTTGTACCGTTGATTTCTTCCCCCTCTTTTTTTCTGTTGTTGTCGTCTTCGTCTTTTTCAACGTTAAAAGTTAAAAAAGAGTCCTCTTGGGTTTCCATTTTTTTTAATAAAAGTTTGGGTTTCCACTCAGAAGTTTTTATTATAGGGTTCGGGTAAAATACCATTCTCCATTAGAGATGGCCGAAGAAATAATTTTGTATAGGACAATTTGCAGCCAGGTTAGCAATTAAACGTGCAGGTAAACGTGCGTGGTTGTAGATCTAGGGCGGTCCTAGCTGAGCCGATAATCGGTTCCACTTTTTCTTTCATCACTTGGAGTTTAGATACCAAAAGCAAAAATATTTTATTTCACAAAAAGTTAATTTATACCCAAGCTAGTTTCTTGTTTTTTGACTTCAAGAAGTTGAAAAGCCATTTTCGATTGTATATCCAAACAAACTATAGTCTTTCATAAATAATCGTTCAAATGAAAAATACTCTCAAAATTTATTTGCACGACAAGAAACTATTGGCATATATGGCTTATATTAGCGGGTGAGGTATATGAAGCCATCGTGACTCCCGAATCAATATTTGTAGTGTACCAAAGGTACGTGCACATCGGAATTCCAGAAGGCCAAGTCCAAATCATTTCATAAATAATAATAAATTAGTAATGACGCAAGTAGTGGTTTTGGTAGTTTTATTTTCCATAGACTAGGCGTAGCTATTCAGAGAGGAGTTGGTGAAAAAGCGGGGGTCTAACAAGCTCACCCAATATTTCGATTAGCAATCTGTATGGACAACTCCGAGTTGTTTTTCTAGAGAATCAACTAGACGCAATCAATAGAAAATACTCAAGGAGATATTATCTCAATCTCTCAATTTGATTTACTCAAGCAAATGTGATTCGCGAGTCTAATCAAAGAGAGATAACTTGGATGGTACCAAAGACCAATATCCAAGTGTCAATCGATTTAAATCAACAACCAATAGGTCGGATATTCTAATCGATTGAACAACGCACAACCTGTATTATTTCAATTATATAAAAAAATATAATGCGGAAAAGAAATAACATAGACACAGAATTTTGTTAACGAGAAACCGCAAATGCGAGAAAAACCCCGGACCTAGTCCAGATTAAACATACATTGTATTAAGCGCTACGGACACTAGCCTACTCCAAATTAACTTCGATGCTGGACTGTAGTTGAACCCCAATCAATCTCACACTGATCCAAGGTACAGTTATGCTCCTACGCCTCTGATCCCAGCAGGATACTGCGCACTTGATTCCCTTAGCTGATCTCACCCACAACCAAGAGTTGCTACGACCCAAAGTAGAAGACTTTAGCAAACAAATCTGTCTCACACAGAAAAGTCTACAAGATAGATAAATTCGTCTCCCACGAATAAACCTATGAGTTTTGTTCAGTCTTTTGATAAATCAAGGTGACCAGGAACCAATAAAAAAACCAGACTTATATTCCCGAAAAACAGCTCAGTTTTATCAATCACCTCACAATAGTCTTAATCGACGTAGCGAAAAAAGATATTGTGGAATCATAAACGATGAGACGAAGATGTTTGTGATTACTTTTATATCTTGCCTATCAGAGATAGAAATCTCAAGCCAATTATTACAATTGTACTCGTACGGTAGAAATAGCAAGATCAGATCACACAATTACAAGAAAAGTGGTATCGGTCTGGCTTCACAATCCCAATGAAGTCTTTAAGTCGTTAACCTGTTTTTAGAAGAAGAAAACCAAAGGTTAAAGGAGAAAGACTCTAGCTTAGCAAACTAGTATCACACAGAATGTGTGTGGATTAGGTTTCCCAGTTGCTAGAGTTCTCCCTTATATAGTCTTTCAAATCAGGGTTTGCAATCAATATTATCTTAGTAACAAAGCATTTAATATTCACCGTTAGATGAAAACCTGACTAGTTACAAGCTAATATCTCTCAACAGTTAGATCGAAGACTTAGCTTGCCATACACACATGTACTTGAAGATTTTGGGTTTGTGTAACCATACCCAAACGTGTACAATAGTTGGTTCAAGATTAGTCAACCAAATGGTTATCCAAATGACAACTTTCATATTAACCATATTATTCTTCACCATAACTAGTCCAAATGACTCAAATGAACTAGTTAGAGAGTTGTTCAATTGTTATGAGATCTTATGTACTACACAAGACAAAATTGAAGCAAAAATGATGTGCTTCACTCGAATCGATTCATGAACTATAAAGCCACGGTTTGCAATAGCATTCCTTAGATAATTTAAATAAGTTCACGAACATCGTTTTTAGACATAACCACTCAAGTTCTCGGACTGGGTTCGCGGACTTAAGTAACCGGTTGGAGTTCACAAACTCTAGCAGAAATTCTTTAGTTCGAGAACTTCCGTCAGTTTGCGGACTGAAACCAAGCTTCAACCCCAGCATAAATCTCGGGTTCGAGAACTACGCACGTTCACGGACTGAGTTCGCGGACTGGGTTGACTGCTCAAGTTCCAGTTTTCATTTGATCAACAAAGTTCACAAACTTCGATTCAAGTGCATAAGGACCTATACATATATGTGTTACCACAACAATGTTTATATACCCTGGTGGTTATATTGTCTAAACTCTCATTTCAATTATTGAGACATTCTCAGAGGACGTCATATAGTTGTTATTCACGAACTAGTTTTCGTCAGAGAAATTTCCAAAGTGATTGAAACATAACATGACTTTCGTTACTAGGCAAAGATGAACTTGGCTAAAGCGAAAGCTTTACCAACACATATTTCGAGAAATAGATAAGCGAGATATACTCATCTCGAAATGTCACATGTGCATATCTTTAGTCTATATAGTAAAACGACTTTTGTCTCAAGATAGGAGATATAGTAGATAGACTTTTGAGTGATAGATAAGTTCAAGTCTCCACATACCTTTTAGTTGATGAAGATCCACTGGTTCCTTGATTGGTCCTCCGTCTTGTATGATGATTGCCATGGAGTTCTTGAGCTCAACTAAACTTTCTATCTGAGTCTGAGACATTAGCTATAATAGACTAGAAATCAAGACTTTATAGTTTTGATCACTAACATTGACAAACATGCTTGATATAGCAACACATGCGAGTTTGACCGAGAAGTGCTCTAACAATCTCCCCCTTTGTCAATTTTAGTGGCAAAACTATTAATACATATGGAATACAAAAAATATATAAACAAACTTTGTAGCTCCTATTCCACATGTCTAATCTTCAACAATACTCGAAATCTTCGTCACTTCCAAGTAATTCAATGATCCCAAAGGTTGTAAGTTTAGCATCATCGTTTTTGAAAATCCGTAGCTATAACAATGAGAAAAGCATCGGTTCTCAATCATTGTTATACAGTGTCATAGTATTATTACACAACGTCAAAGTCCAATTGCATCACAACTTCAACAACAATACTATGGTGAAACTTTACTCCCCCTTAGTCAATACTCCATCTCACATGGAAACCACTCTCCCTTACATAATGATCCGAAAACCATATGTATTTGTAGTGTGAACTACAATTAATTCTCCCCTTTTTTGTCTATAAAATTGGCAAAGGTACAAGAACGAGATCCTAATGAAATTTCCGTAAGAGACATTTCATAACCAAAGGTAAATATGTATCATCTTGTTTAGATGCAATCATAAACCCAAAGCTAAATGCATTCATCAAGGAGTTTATAAAGACGCAAGATAACCCCTCTAATATTCCATAGCCGCACTCCCTACAAAGATTTGGCAATTAAGCACAAGTTCAAAAGAACTCTCCCCCATAATATGTCATTCCCTAAGGAGCAACAAGAGCGACCTTAAAATTTTTTTAAAAAGAAGGATTTCTTTAGACTCAACAAATTACATACAAGTATGAATTTGGAATCCAACAAGAAATATTCAATCAAATTAACCAAAGCGAACCAAGATTAATTTGACTAAATATGCTCAACACAAGTAAACTTATGGAGACTTAAAAATAAATTAAATTAATCACAAGAAAACTTGCAAATAATCTAATTTTCATACTCAATCAAACTAATTACAAGAGTAATCAATTCAATTGGCCACACTCGACATAAGAAAATCTATGGAGCAATGACTAAGTTAATCATAAAAATAACCATCCTAGTCGATCATGCTCAACATGAGAAAAACTTACGGAGTGCTAACTAAATAACCATACTAGATGATTGTTTTAGTTCTTAATGCTCAATCATATAACATCTCATGGAACAACCAACCATGCCAATAAGAAATCGACTTAGTTGTATCGTGGTCAACATGAGATACGCAATGGAGCCTTCACGGTAATACATAAAAAATGGATCAATAAGGATCTATACCGTGGATAACACAAGGATTCATTCTATGTTTCATCACCATTTGCACAATGACACACAATAGACATAATCCTTGAATCACAAAAGATTTTAACCTATGTTACATCAATAATTGACAATATAGGATTAACTTTTGTGTTTGTCAAAAGTCTATTCATCCTTTTATCAATATTTGCATATCAATTCACGAATGACTTTACTTTTGACAAAATATGGGACAATCAAGTTCACGGACGTAAACACACATATTTCATTAAAATATTGCAATATATAAAATCAAAAGATTAATACTTCAACCATCATCTTCCAAACAAACTTAGAATTTTTAAACCAAAAAATCTAGAAATAAGAAGATGAAAACATTGAATATAGCTATGTGTAATCACAATAATGGCTATTCCAAGACACTAGTTATTCTTCTAAATAAAAGAGAAACAATAGAAGATTTACTAGACATGCTGAACTTGATTTGCAACTAAAGATCGAACAACAGTAAGTTCATCAGATGATTTCTTCAGTTCATTCTTTACAAACTCAAGATTCCTCGTTGCTATTCCGAGCTTTTCACGAACGACTTCAAAATAACGAAAAAGATTTCCTACCAATTGTGAAGACATCTGAACTGGTAGGTTGTTTTCATGATCAATAGCCTGATGACAAATTATGAAAATAGGGTCTTCATGAAACTCAATAGCTTTCTCCTCCATAATCACTTCTTTGTTGCTTCTCTCAATTGTGCCAAGAATACAGAAGAATCTTTTTATCCTTATGGAATAAAGTGTCAAATAATGACATATATATAAGAGAGTTCATATATGAAACCCTAGGCAGAAGGATGTCTGTGCAGTTCTTGTGAACGTGCACAAGTGGTCATAGATGACCAAAACATGGAGGACCAATCAAGAAGAGGAGGAATTTCCAAAAAAAAACTCAAAGTAAAAAAAAAGAAACACATACACCTTTGATAGTTTTCTCAAGACACTTTCTTGAGAACATAGAGCATCCTTCTTGTTCTGAAGAAGAATGCTACAGACAGTAGTCATGGTGTGTTGGGATGAGCATTTTGCTCATCATTGCTGACTTCTCCTTTTTTTTTTTTTTTTATTTACAGGAATGTAGAGACAAATTACTCAACAATAGTAAAGAACTTTACTAGGAGGGAAACTAGGGGTACCTGAGTTAGCTACTTTCCAAGTTTTGAAGACGCCCCGTTTGAGTCTGTTTATACTTGTATTAAGTTCTGAGACTCGATTATTTATGTGGAGAACAACTGGGACAAAATTCTTGGATTCACAGTCTTCCATGGAACTTGAACTCTTTTTCTTTCTCCTGTGCCTTTTTCTCTTTTCAGGATTGTTTGTTACCCATTTGTTGTTCTTCCTTCTACCTTGATTCATATTTTGTATTCCAAAGTCCTGAATACGAGATGACATGTCAAGATAGTTTTGTTGATTGTTGAATGTGCCTTTTACTCCAACAACATGAGAGATAGGTTTAATCATTTCCTTAGACACCCATATAAGAACGTCGTGAAGTTTTTTTATTTCTTAACCGAAAATGACATTTTCGCTGAGGATGTCCTTTATTTACGCAGTAACAACAGTTTAAAGAATCATTCTTAACTGTTCTCTTGTGAGTAAATTTAGGAAACGTCCCTTACTTAGGCACATTGCAGGCTGCAAACTTTTTCTCACATGAAAAATGGAGTGTCCATTCCTTTATAGCCCAGACCACGTGTATCACGATGTTATTTACATGCTACAATCATAGAAGTCAATTTCGTTGAGCTAATATTGAATCTTCTCAGACTCTCTTCTATAGATTTTACCTTATCAAGAGCAGCAGCAAGATCAGTCTCCAATGACTTTTCTTTAGTAAGAAGTTTGAGTTCTTTGTCATTAAAACACTTCTGTTGAGAGTCATATCTTGCTTCAGTATCTGTAAGTCTTTCTTTCAACACATAGAGATTTCAGAGAAGATTGTCGCATTCAGAATTTTGTGTGCAGATATCTTCTTCACGATATTTAATGATATATTTTAGGAGATTATAGCCACAATCATATCCTTTAAAGAGTTTTCTCAATTTTCTGTTTTCTTGACAAAGAGGAGCCATATGTTTAATCAAGCAAGTTGTTGACCTTTTTCCTTTCAATGCATGATCAAACAGCTTGATATATTGAGATACTTCCTCATCAATACTCGGTCATTCTTCTGAATCACTATCATCTGAAAGGTCATCCAATTTCTCATCAAGAGATTTTTCCCAATCAAATGCAGATTCAGCCAAGGGATGAGTGATAGAGTTTTTCTCAGAAGTTTCAAGACATTGAGCCTTACATGAGTGGATTTGAACTGGTGTTGCGCTATCAGAGATACTACTCTTGTCCATAGAGTCAGATCGCTACAAACACAGACTTGTGAGGTCTTGAACGTGTTTGCCTGCTCTGATACCAATTGAAAAAGCGTGGGTCTAACAACCTCACCCAATATTTTGATTAGCAATCTGTATGGACAACTCCGAGTTGTTTTTCTAGAGAATTAACTAGACTCAATCAATAGAAAATACTAAAGGAGTTATTATCTCAATCTCTCAATTTGATTTACTCAAGCAAATATGATTCGCGAGTCTAATCAAAGAGAGATAACTTGGATGGTACCAAAGACCAATATCCAAGTGTCAATGAATTTAAATCAACAACCAATAGGTCGGATATTCTAATCGATTGAACAACGTACAACCTGTATTATTTCAATTATATAACAAAATATAATGCGGAAAAGAAATAACACAGACACCTGAATTTTGTTAACGAGGAAACCGCAAATGCAGAAAAACCCCGGGACCTAGTCCAGATTAAACATACACTGTATTAAGCCTCTACATACACTAGCCTACACCAAATTAACTTCAATTTGGACTGTAGTTGAACCCCAATCAATCTCACACTGATCCAAGGTACAATTATGCTCCTACGCCTCTGATCCCAGCAGGATACTGCGCACTTGATTCCCTTAGCTGATCTCACCCATAACCAAGAGTTTATACGACCCAAAGTCGAAGACTTTAGCAAACAAATCTGTCTCACACATAAAAGTCTATAAGATAGATAAATTTGTCTCCCACAAATAAACATAAGAGTTTTGTTCCGTATTTTGATAAATCAAGGTGAACAAGAACCAATTAAAAAACCAGACTTATATTCCCGAAGAACAGCTCAGTTTTATCAATCACCTCAGAATAGTCTTAATCGACGCAACGAAAAAAGATATTGTGGAATCACAAACGATGAGAGGAAGATGTTTGTGATTACTTTTATATCTTGCTTATTGGAGATAGAAATCTCAAGCCAATTATTACAATTGTACTCGTACGATAAAAATACCAAGATCAGATCACACAACTACACGAAAAGTGGTATCGGTCTGGCTTCACAATCCCAATGAAGTCTTTAAGTCGTTAACCTGGTTTTAGAAGAAGAAAACCAAAGGTTAAAGGAGAAACGACTCTAGATTAACAAACTAGTATCACACAGAATGTGTGGGGATTAGGCTTCCCAGTTGTTAGAGTTCTCCCTTATATAGTCTTTCAAATCAGGGTTTGCAATCAATGTTAGCTTAGTAACAAAGCATTCAATATTCACCATTGGATGAAAACCTGATTAGATACAAGCTAATATCTCTCAACTGTTAGATCAAAAACTTAGCTTTCCATGCACACATGTACATGATGATTTTGGTTTGGTGTAACCGTACCCAAACGTGTACAATAGTTGGTTCAAGATTAGTCAACCAAATGGTTAGCCAAATGATAACTTTCATATCAACCATATTCTTCTTCACCATAACTAGTCCAAATGACTCAAATGAACTAGTTAGAGAGTTGTTCAATTGCTATGAGATCTTATGTACTACACAAGACACAATTGAAGCAAAAATGATGCGATTCACTCGAATCGATTCATGAACTATAAATCCACGGTTTGCAATAACATTCCTTAGATAATTTAAATAAGTTCATGAACATCATTTTTAGACATAAACACTCAAGTTCGTAGACTGGGTTCGCGGACTTAAGTAACCGGTTGGAGTTCACAAACTCTAACATAAATTTTCGGGTTAGAGAACTTCCGTCAGTTCGCGGACTGAAACCAAGCTTCAACTCCAGCAAAAATTCTCGGGTTCGAGAAGTACACTCGTTCGCGGACTGGGTTGACTGCTCAAGTTCCAGTTTTCACTTGATCAACAAAGTTCGCAAACTTCGGTTCAAGTGCATAAGGACCTATACATATATGTGTTACCACAACAATGTTTATATCCCCCCAGTGGTTATATTGTCTAAACTCTCATTTTAATCATTGAAACATTCTCATAGGACGTCATATAGTTGTTATTCACGAACTAGTTTTCGTCAGAGCAATTTCCAAAGTGATTGAAACATAATATGACTTTCGTCACTAGGCAAAGATGAACTTGTCTAAAGCGAAAGCTTTACCAACACACATTTCTAGAAATAGGTAAGCGAGATATACTCATCTCGAAATGTCACATGTGTATATCTTTAGTCTATATAGTAAAACGACTTTTGTCTCAATATAGGAGATAGAGTAGATAGACTTTTGAGTAATAGATAAGTTCAAGTCTCCACATACCTTTTACTTGATGAAGATCCACTGGTTCCTTGAGTAGTCCTTCGTCCTGTATGATGATTTCCATGGAGTTCTTGCGTTCAACTACACTTTCTATCCTAGTCCGAGACCTTAGCTATAGTAGACTAGAAATCAAGACTTTATAGTTTTGATCACTAACATTGACAAACATGCTTGATATAGCAACGCATGCGAGTTTGACCGAGCAGTGCTCTAACAGTTGGAGCCAAGCTTGTTGCTAGGCTACCGACCACAAGCCCTGTGTGATTTGAACTTTCGTTAAAATAATAAATTTCTTTCACAAATAAATAAACTAGTTAATATAACATGTGCAATTTAGCTAGATATAATGACCAATTCAAATTAAATAGCATGTTATTATCTTCTAGGGTTTGATAATTATCCTATAAATTGGAATATATATATGTAATAGTAAATCCATCTTAGTAAGTACTAATGATCATTAGTATAATTTACTCAACGTGGTTTGATCCGTAGACTGTAGTTCATTAGAAACAAAGCACTTAATCTCTCAATTCAATTTTAATTTTGATCTTTAGTCGATCATCCGTCTCGATACCAATAATTTAATATGGTATCAGAGCGGGGAGATCCACTCAAATTATTGCTTCTACTTAAAATTTTTTGTTATCATTTTTGTTCGGTTTTGTACAAGCTAATCTTCTATAATAGTTTGTTTCTTTTCAAGGATGATTTTTTTTTTTTATTATCCATTAGAGTTAATCAAACAACTCTTCCTAGTTCTTTATTGTTATTATTTTTATTCACACCAAAAAGTTTCTCCTCCGTCGATAGTTTTATCACAAACCTTAGGTTTATGAAAAGTTTTCTCTTAAGTATACTATGTTTTCCTTCTGGTTCGGTCGATCGATTTTATCTTGTTACGGGTTACAAGGTCATTGTTATTAACTTTGACCCTTATTTTCTTTCTTGCTCTTATCCCATATCTGAGGGGTTTAATCATCAAATCACCATCCATTCATAAAATGATATTATGTGATTTGAGCAAAGTGTTTTAATAGTGTTTCTAGTTTATGTTGTTTTTGTGACGAAAATGATGAAATTAGATCAAATTTTCTATTAATGTTACAAGACCTGGAGAATTTTGAATTACTTTGTCGAAGGATGTTTATTACGGTGGACGAATAACCCAAACGCCACGACAGATACAAAGTCATGTAAGTTTAATTAGGAAGACAAAAGACTTAAACAAATATGGAATAACATCCAGGATGTTGTGATGCAATATGTTGGTGCATTTGGAAAGAGTAAAATCCAAGAGTCTATGAATAAATAAATGAATAAATGTAAGCCTCATTAGAAATATTAAACTACAAATGTTCTTTTGGCCAAATCAAACACAAGGAAGTTAGGTCTAACAGAGAATATGTTAATTGCATTATAAGGTTCTTTTTTCCGTCATTTCTATGTTTTTTTTCTCTCGTTGTCTTGGGTTTCCGAATTTACTTTTATTTAACTTTTTTTTCTTTCGTTTCCACTTGTATTCATTGGGTTGAGGTACTCCTCTTAAGTACCTTTTTTTAATGAACTTTTTTTTTGACTACCATAATATTCATCGTATTTTATTTAATTATGTTGCTTGTTATTCTAGCAAAAAAAAAAAAAAGTTTCGTAGATGATCAATTATACATTCACTGGAATATTACTTATTCTTCGTTTTATCAAGAATATTTTTTATCTAATTTCAGATGGGGAAGAGTTTATTTGCAAGTTAACGCTTTTAGCTTTAAAGGCATAATTTAACCAAATTCGTGTTGATCATGGTACATTGTAATATATGTTGCCGTGTGTTAAGGGTACGAAATAAAGTATCAAATGTAATCAATTTTATTTTCCGAATCTTGATTTCAAATCAATCTACCAACTTAGTATGGTAATCGATACAATACAATCAATTGTTTAGTATGGTAATCGATACAACACAATCAATTGTTTCTGATCGTGTTATCCAAGAAGTAAAATCCTCGATTGTTTTTATTAACCCGAGTGATAATATTGATGTCTCCTTAGTGGAACTATCATACTATCACATATCTCTTCCTTACTTCCGAGGAATCTTATACCTCTGATCATGGTAATCCATTACCAACATCATGGATCATAGAAATTCATTACCAATAATCGTTCATTTTCTTACATCGACAGTTACTTGTTATATTTATTATCACTTTTATTGATCAACATCATGGTTCAATCTGTTTCAATCAATATCTTTCATCATTGTTAGAGCATGGCTCGGTTGAAATCACCAAGCGTTGGTATGTCAAGTTTGGTTGCCATATTTTAGTGAATCAAAACTCATGTTAAGAGTCGTTTGATTATGTACTAGAGTCAACTTCGTATAGGTTAGCTTGAAAGCACTACACCATATGGCCCAATTTGAGACATATTGATTTTTTGGTTCGAGACACATATACATGTCTCTAGTGCTTCCACTCATATAAGAGTCTCAAATCAAAAATATGAGTTGCTTTAATTCTGATTTTTCAACTACTCTTACAAGTGTCTTAAATTTTTTACAAGTGTCTTAAAAATTTATAGCTTTACAAAGACCTTTTAGTAACTTCCATATATATTTCAATTTGTCATCTCTTTTTCATTTTAATTCCAATTTATTTCCCTCCAAAACCCCAAATTCCCACCCAAAATTCCCTCTCTTTCCAATTTCTAAATCCCTCAAATTTATTTCCCCCTAAAATTTTCCCCCATATCTTCGTCTCATACCAAATCATTTTGAAACTAAATCCATATATGATGGACCTCAATTCCCATCTTTTATTTTAGTTCCCCCATTTATTTTGAGTTGTATTAATATTTTTTAGAAAAAAAGTACAATATTATTTAAAATAGAGAAAAAAGTTTACAAAAAAACTAGCACAATTTTTTTTATTCGAAATTAATTTTGGAATAATAAACGATTTGTTGTATTATAAATAATAAATATTTTATTTTGGATAATATCTTTAAATTCTTTTTTATTTAAAACAAAATCTTACAAAGTTAAAAATTACATACTAGGCAAGCGAGCGACAAGCTGTGCCGCTAGCCCTTTTTGAATAGCAAAACCTATCCTATTAAAAATAAAATCTCGTGAGACATGGGTCATTACATTGCTGCGCATGACTTTCTGGACCCTCTTGAGTAGTCCAACTGCTTCTGGAGCCAAATAGCCAAAAGTATCAAAAGAAAAGGGGACGAAAGCATGCCCATTGTCAACACATGCTTTCTCATGCTTTGATATCTTACCTGAGGCAGCCTTTAGCGCTGCTCGCCCGACTGTAAAGGTTCCATGTCCAATGCCTACCAAAGGAGATACCTCGGTGAGGTCAACACATGTGTGTTTCCCATTAGCCCATCCAAAAATAAGAACATCAGCTGGTCTTAGTGTCGATCTCCCTTCAAGTGGGTCTGTCAGGAAATGCACATGTGCTTCTTTCTTTGCCGAAATGCCAGACCTCCACAGTACATCATACAAGATATCCCTCACATGATCATGTCTATATTTATAACCAAGGTCTACTTTATAATGAACTGCATGTTCACCATATGAATCCAAGAAACCTGTGATGCAAGCAGGGCAGCGAGAGTCAGAGGGATAAAGCGGGATCATTAACCTGTATTTGAGGATAGACCGGTACTCCAAAGGAGACATCTTCTACCCTGCCCCTCAATCGGAATAGCCAGAAGAAAATCTTGGGCATGTGCTTCTTGCAAACAACCAAAAACCGCTTTCTGTATCTCCGTTAGCATGTAAACTCTATCAATGTCCTTAACAACTTCACCAAAAAGAGCACTCGCCAGATGCTTTGTGCTTTAGGGGGCGTTGTCTTTATTGGTGAAGTTGTTAAGATCAAAATCGGAAGAGTCACTTGTAACGTTTCCAAAGCCTTATTAAAATTATCATCCATACCATCCACACCACTACTCCTCAATATGTGATCCCGTAATCCCAAGATTGCACACGTGAAGCCACAAAAACATACTCAGACGCCTCCCTAGCAGTGTAAAGTCCAAGACCTCCATATCTGATAGGTAGAGTAGATAGTCTCCACTGTAGCTATCCAAAGAACGGTCCCACACACACCACGATGCCTTCCACCACTTCTCGCAATCCTCTATCAAATATATCTACCGCCTCCATAATATAGTCTGGGTGACAAATACGAAGGCCAAAAAGCATCTTGGAGATACCCATACACGTTCATAAAAGCAGCAATTAACTTTGAGGATCATGGAGCTTGGATAAAATCTGCATAAAATCCACTTCTTTTTCAGCTCTCTTAATGGCAAGGCCCTTCACAAAACCATTGTCGAGGCTAACTGCACCACCTAATAGTTTGACTCCCTTATCTGGTCTTGAGATTTCGACAGGAAACATCCCATCACTTATCCTTCGTCCATCACAAGAGGGCCAAAATATTTCAGTTTTCTTAATATTCAGTATAAGCCCCAGCGCAGGCCCTTCTGTTTTGATAATAGTGAGTGCTTTTTCCACTTCTTCGGTGTCGCCAATAACAATGTCATCATCAAGATACCAGGCATGTAGGGATAATATGCAATGCTCATTTATCTTAGCTATAAGCTGATGAAGTACCAGAGCAAATAACAAAGGCCCTAAAGGGTCACCTTGTTGTACTCCTGTGGATGAGTAGATAAAGGAGTCCCCCACATAGAGCCGTCAAAGGTTGACCATACAAGTATTCTACCCAAGGTGATATAGATGGACAAAGCTTACGTACCTCAGAAAGCATATCCGTTCGGTCGACTAGGTTAAAAGCATTGGTAAAGTCAACCATTATCATAGAGAGGCTAGCGTCTACATGATTTTTTATTTTGGATTTTATTTTTCCTTGATAGTCGGGCTTGCTCTTATCTATGTCTCTCTCGTCTCTTTTCCATTTCTCCTCTCTTTCTTCCTTCCTTCCTTTCGTATTTCTCTTCTCTTCAGGTTAAATAGAGAGAAATCAAGTGAGAGACCAGAGATCAAAACCAAAACCAAAGATCAAACCTAACGTATTTAACCCATTTGTGTCTTTGTAAACTAAACAGTTTTAGGCAATATTTTATAGAGAAATCGAGAGAAACCAGTTGTGACTTTTGCATTTAGCTTGAATCTCTCAGAAGAAAATTCAATTGAAGAAGTAAAAACCCTAGAAGATCTCCAGCTAACCTCAGGTATGAAATATCCCTTTTAGAGAAATCAAAATTATCTTTGATTTATAAACCCTATAAAATTGATTTCAATTTTTTTTTTAATAACTAGCAGAAGAAGATTAAAGCTACAATTATAGGAGATTCAAGTAAAAATATTTGAAGACTCGGATATTACCTCTAACCCTTTTTGTTTTGTTTTGTTTCTATGAATCGATTTCTATTTTAGGGTTATGTTATTATGTATTTGATTTCTCGTTCGGTGTCTTTGAGTGTGCTTGTTGTTATAAATCCATTACATACTAAGTTCCGTTTTCATATTACTGGAAGCTTACTTGTTGGTTTATTCTATTTTGTGTAGAGAATTCTGGAGACATCAAGTCTTGGATGAGTTACACTTGCACCAAAACTCTGTGATGTATTTGACATGTTAATCTATATAAGGGTATTGAGTATTTAGTTTCGATTTTAGATTTTATTTCAACTGAATCCTGTTGTGTGATGGATTGAAGGTTTCATCTATTGAGATACGAATTTCTTTACATATCTCACTGGTTTTGGTTTACATGAATTTTTAGAATAACATTTTCTTGCTTTATCACTTTTTTTCTTGGAGATATCAATATTTTTTGTTTCAAGTTGAATATAACAAAAACTTTCTCTTCTTTGAAAGAGTATTTTGATCTATACATATTAGATAATCTGGTTTGTATGATTTGGTTTTACTTTATTTTGTGCCATAAGCAGTTAAGCTCATTACTTAATGAACTCTTGGTTTTTCTTGTTGCAGCCTGATGGCAAATGCTTAGTGACAAGACTGTTGGCAAAGGAGATGATGCATTTAACACTTTTTTTTTCAGTGAAAGTGTGTTGCTGGAAGGCATATCCCTCGTGAAAATTTTGTATACCTTGAACCCGTTTTCGTTGATGAAGTGAGAACTGGAACATACTACCAACTCTCACATATCACTTAGCAATTTGCAGTAATCGCTAGATGCATACCACCTTCATCACCAATCACCACCACCTTCGCATCATCTGCACCTACACCTTTAACTGTTTGCGTCATACCATTCACAGCATTACAAGTTCAGCTGCATCACCACCATTTGCCTCCACCAATATAGCACCAAGCCAGATGCAGTTCTACTTCCCTATGGTTTTATGAAAGGGTATTTCCTTCAGGACTTTTATGCTCACTACTCCTAGCTGTAAGCTCTCAACCTTGATCTCTGTATATTATCTGATTTTCATTTATGCAGCTTTTACATAATCTGATTTGTTTCTGGAGCTGTATTAATGGTTTTATGCAAGGGTCCAACCATATTCGGAGACGACGGTAGTACATCTTTGCTTGATCTCTGTATATTATCTGATTTTCATTTATGCAGCTTTACATAATCTGATTTGTTTCTGGAGCTGTATTAATGGTTTAATGCAAGGGTCCAACCATATTCGGAGACGACAGTAGTACATCTTTTCTCATAGTTGCTAGTTATACTATAATACTCATAACTTGTCATTTACATATCGCAAATTACGCGAGTGTGGATTCTACGTAATTTCTTCTCTAGTTTCTTATCAACTTGACTTGTCATTTTAGGGCATTTGAAGAGTTAGAAAATTTAGTTCCCCAAGGCAGGTTATTGCATATTCTACCAACAAAATAGTAAAACACTTATATGAAACAAGAGTATCATCAGTTTTGATGAAAGGTGACCACTATAGCTAGATAAATTTTACTTTGTTTTTATCGTCTGGTGTTGTATCTGCATGTCTTCTATTTTTTAACACTGATATGTTGTTTAATCTTTATGGATTTATATAGTATTTCCATTTAGAAATGGAACTGATGCAGGAATGCAACTTATTTTCAATTAGTGTTGCTGCCACCTTAGATATGAGTGTTAACCTGTTCTAAAACAAATTCTAGTAATTAACGAGAGTTATTAACCTGTTTACAAATTCCTCTGAGAAATTTGGATGAACTAGTACGCAACCATCCTAACCGGAGATAGGGATCTTAAGGATGGCATTATTCCCACAGTAAGAAATGACTTATTTTAGGGCCTAAATGATTTCTCTGTTCTGAACCAACTTGGAGGCGAGCATATTTATGAAAATTTGAACCAGTTGTTGAATTGTAATACTGGACTACCTACAATGGCATATCTCCTTAATTGTTAAGTCGACCTTAAGGAAATATTTTGTTTGTCTTTCAAGTTTTTGGATGAATGAACATTATATTTATCTCAAATTGTTTCTGTCGTTTTGGGTTGTCGTTTAATCATGATAAATATTAATTATACTCTACTGAATGCTCAAGATATTGATCGATAATTTATTTTCTTTTTTTGAATTTGAACTAACATACCCATGGTTTCTGAAAACTGATATTGTGTTGTCAAGTCATGGAGTATTAGCATCAGCTCTTTTCTAAGTGAGACAAATGACATATAATCCTCATTATCCCTCCGATTCAACCTCGCTTTCTCGAGATTCAGTATATGCGCTATTTGCAGCGGGTTCATCTACAACACTTAGTACATTGGGTTCTAAATATAGGTTTTTAAAGTAGAGTAATAGAAGTTATTCTGGTTATCATTTCTTTTTTAAGTCTGCATTTTAATTTTTATGCTTATTCGGATTAGAGAAGATAACAAAACTAGTTTGATTGTAGATGCTTGAGCCAGATCTTATCAAGCTTTTATTTTGATCAAGTAAGGGTTTTTGTAGTCTATATTTTATGCTCATATAGGTTAGAGATAGAAAAACAAGTATGACGTTTCGGAGGGCATATTCACATCCTCAGTTTTTCAACTAGGTAATCTCTACACTCTCTTCATCCTATTCGGGAAAATGCAGGAATATAAGTGATTTGTTATGGTAATTTATTAGTTCTGAGCTGAAGGCATAAAGTGTGATGAACTATAGTAAAATTGTAAGTCTTAGGTAGAAGTTACAGTTGCCTTAGTAAAACCACATAAGGGGACATCCCAAGTGATTTGGTTAATCAATATTATTTTTTCAACTTTGAAATTTGTTGAATATCATGAATTTCATATCAGTATTGAGCTACAATCAGATGTCTTATTGCAGAATTTCAATACACCGAGTATTTATATCAACAAAAATCAATGAATACTAACTTCTAAGTTAATATTTCCAGGCCAGTGCACTTCTCCAAAAGAATCTCGATAATGATAAAGCAAGCATAGAGGTCCTTATTCTTAATTTACAATTCTTAAGGGACCAAGTGACGATAACACAGGTATATCTGTGACTTCCAACTTATCATATTTTATTTGAACTCTTTCGTTAATCATGGAAAAAAATAGCAAATCAGCTGAGTTTTATATCTTGGAAAAAAATAGCAAATCAGCTGAGTTTTATATCATGGAATAAAATAACAAAGTTTTGGATTACTAGATACAAGAAATTGTCTTTAATTTAACTAGATTTATTTCTATTTGTGGTTTGTAGGGTTTATGATATTCATTATGATGATGCTCAAACTTGCCTTTATTTGCTTGTTTGAACTGCAGTTGAGGCCAAAGAAAAAGATCAAGTAGATGCAATCCTGAAAATTTTGATGGGTGCATAGCCGGAGAATTCGTTTTCTAGCATCTTAATTGGTACTTTTACTTCTAAAAAAATAAAATTGTGTGTTTTAATCAAGAATATCGTATTTTAAATTTGTGTAATAGGTCTAGTTTTAGTATCTGTTACTGGTAATAACATATTGAATCATGTCTTTCAAGCTAGGTAAAATTCTTGAAATCAGCTATTCATCTATGATGTTCTTGATAAGGATCCCTTTGATCTGATTTGGAAATTTCTTTGTTTGTAGGTGCGAAAGCTAAGCCTTTGAAGCAACCCAAGGCATAACATAAAGAATATGATGAGGTATGACTATATACTTTCTTATCTTGAAGTTAATACAATAATTATTTAAGTACAATAATTGTTTTAGAAGCTTGACCATAATGTTACCACTTACCATTAAGCAACCCATCCACATATAACTTATCTATTCAATGTGCTTCAACCAATGAAATTTGAAATATTTGAATATGAATCTGGATTTTAACATACCTATTTCACATCATTGGGGTACTGATTTCCTGTATGTTTCAACAACTCTTAATCCACTTTCAGAACTGAAAACTGTCTTTTGACCTTTTTACTTTACATATAGCACCAAGTCTCTAACATTTTTCATTATTTCTATTGTCTCTCTTTGCAGACTAACTTGGAAAATCTTCAGAAGAAGAAAAGGGAAACTTTATGTTAGGTGGTGCTAGACTAAAGAAGAGTGGGGAAAGATCGGAACAAGATGCTCCAGTATAGGTATGTCTGGAAATTGTGCCTATTTGATCCTGTCCTGTTTTTGTTCTGGTTCTTTGGTATGTAAACTGACTCTTAGATATGTTCCATTTACTTAAGGTAGCATTATAAGGAAATCAAGAAGACATAGTTGGATAAGCATAATGATTTGAGTGAACAAGTTGTAGGTAATTTCTTAAATTCTTGTAGAAAATGTATCCAAAATATTCTCAACTTTGATCCCAAATTGTATTGAATTTGGGATATATCCAAAACATTTTATTTTCTTAAAATGCGTCATCTTACATCTGTAATTATATTGATTGATTGTATGGATAGATGGATTGGTATGTGATAATAGAATTGATTATAATGGTTTCATATATAATTGATTGGGAATGGAGTGGCTAGATACCTGTATTCTGGTGCAGGAAATCAAATGTGCAGGTGCGGCAAATTTTGAATGTATTTTTTTTTAAAATCGGATTTTTATTTGAGACGGATATAAGTGTCTCTCAATTAATTTTTGCGTCTCTTTAAATGACCAGAAAAATAAATTTGGTTCACTTACTAAACTGTCGGTAAATAATTATGCGACACATACAAACGTCTCAAAAATTAATTAAGAGACACTTATAAGTGTCTTTAAATCCGTCTCAAAACGTTCCCTACGCCAAAATTGAGACACTTATATGTGTCTCAAAAAATAAAGGCAACACCTATATATGTCTGAAAACCGTCGATTTGGTGTAGTGAAGTATTAGGATATGAGACATTACAAGTATTGTGAAGTCTTGAAGATGTGAAGAAGCAAGGAGCTACAATGACAACAATCATCCTTCCACTTGAGGTTAGTAATATTTTACTTGAACAAATTTCATTCCCTAACGTATCTTTCAAGTTGTGCATATTGAAAACAAACTGCGAAGCATATTTGAACTCTAGATAAACATAGTATTAAGGAATACAATATGAGGTTTATTGCTTAACCATTAAACTTTGTAGATAAGATATTGCCATAATCATTTGAATGCTATTGTGATTATGTATGGGTATGAGGTGAGGATTTCATCCTAGGGAACAATGTTTTATATGTGTTCTAAGGAAGTAAGTTCATAAACTTGTTTGTGTACCGAAAAGGAAATTTCCAGGTGTTATTGGTTTTGTTATTCATTGCATATCTTATGAACAACCAATATGTGTGATTGAGTATAACCGCTCACAACTTTTTTGTGTTCTTGGTAGAACTATTCACAAAGGCCTGACTTATGTATTGGTATGACTTTTATTAGTGAAACCGATCTTAAGTAATCACCCGAGATGGTATGATCGGGTTTATGATTTTATGTCTGACCAAATATGGGAAAGGGTAACCGATCCTAGTAAGAGGTGCAGTACATCACAAAGGGGAACCGATCCTTGTATGGGGTGCATCAAGGTTTATAACAGAAAAGGGAATCGATCCTATGGACATGTGCAACACGTTTTTAGGCAAAGGGGAACCGATCCTATGGAAATGTGCAACATATATAAGTTAGATGCCATATATATGTGGGGAACCGATCCTAGTACCTAGTCAACCAAATTTAGGAAAGCTAGTGTGACTATGCACAGTACTCACATGGAAGGTAGAACCGAAACTTGTTTTGGTAGAACCGTTAAACCCATGATTGTGATTGAATGTTTGTTTGATCAATTGCTTAGTTCTTGAAAGTCAGACGAACCAATTCTAAACTTGTTTAGAAGTTTGGAAAATCGGTTTCAAGGTTGTAAGTGTGAAAGATAACTTACAAAGTAAGGATGTCGGCATACTTTGAACACGTGTTGTGAATGTTTATTTCTTTAATTATTCAAAGTTATTCCTTAATAGCTAACGGAAGAGAATCCCAGGATCGAATCATAAGTAAGTTAAGAATAATTTAATTAAGGTAAGTAACTTCATTTTGTAAGGAAATATAAGAATTAGTAATGTGCATTTACTAATTAGATTTTCCAAGAGATTTCGATCATTATTTTTGGATAGAGCATTTCCAGGAATTATGGAAACCGAATTTGTGCTTAAATAGAAATACCTTGGTGTCCAAACTCCCTTGTCTATATATACTTGAAGTTTTCCTTTCTAGAAAACTAATTCTTCGTAACAACATACATCCTCTTTTGTTGTTGTTACTGGTGTAGCTGATCGCAGTCGTATGCGTCAAAAATAATTCACTTTCTTACTCAACAAAATATAAATAAAGTATAAAGTAAGGAAGAGTTCGTATCCACAGAGAGGCGATTGTGGTTATCAAATTCTAGTTTCTTAGTAACCAAAAGGGGGGAATTTCTGATTTTTGTAAAATAAAGGTAAAAGCAAAGTAAATAGTTGGAAGTAATCAATGAGAGAAAGATATTGGTCAAGGAATTCATCTTCAATCTTAAACATGTGCTTGCATATATGATTAGAATTACGATTTAATCTCTTTTATTATCAAAATCCTAGAATATCAAGAGAGCAAGATAATCTAATAATTTCCCAAGTTAATCAACACACACATTAGAGATGCGTATGTGAATTCTACCTAAAGAATAACCTAACGCCTTGCGCTAATCAAGTTCAATTCCCAGGAGCATTAAGTTTTGGAAACAGGCTAATCAATGAAATTGTCATACATTGTGCATAACAATTCGGACAATGGTCAAATTATACATATGATTATATGAGTGTATCACTACAAACTATAATCATATCATGCTACTTGTATTTGGGTTATCGCTTGATGAAAAACCCTAAAATAGCTATGGACAAGATGCAAGTTCAATTAATTGGCCACTTAACTAAACAAACACCAAAATCCTATCACAATACATCAATCATGTGATTATTAAAAGAAGTAGAGATTTGAACGAAAACAAAGAGAGAAAAATAATACATAACTCAAGCACAAGTTTTAGAAATAGGACTACATCCTTAACCAATAATATAGAATTTAGCTACACATATTAATGGAGTTCATCATCATCAATAATCAAATAAAGAAGATGAAAAATAAATTCGAAAGAAAACCCTAGTTGCAGCTCTCTCCTCTGCTCCAAGTAGAAAATACGTGATCTCCCAAAAAGAAGTAAAACTTATCCTTTTGTAGCTTTTCTCCAAAATTAGGTTTTTTCTTCAAAGTCCATTAGTTGGAAATTCACCCAGCCCGCGAGAGAGAGAAACCCGTGTAGAAATTATGTCCCAAAAATTCTCGCAGGAAAACTGGGTTTTTGGCCGGAACCCGGCGACGTAAAGCCGCCGCCGGCCACCTGAAAAGTCAAACGGTCAATGGGTCGAGACGGTCAACTCGGTCAAGCACAGCGAGTCACACCGGGTTGAAACGAGTCAGTGATGAGTCAAGTCGGTCTAGGCCAATTGTTGCACCATCTGTAACTTTCATCATTCACAGCCAAGATGGATGTTCAGCTGCATTGTCATCTTACACTTCACATCCAAGATGGTTGTTCTGCAACTCCATTTGTTGCCAACCTCAAATTCAGCTCCTTCTTGTCAGCAACTACATCACTATTGCATCAGTTCCATTGCAGCTCCACCATCCCACTTCTCAGCCTTCACCTGCAGTTCATACATTGAAGCCAACACCACCAGTACTGTTTTCATATCTAGTTCATTGATGTACCTCAATCTCATAGCAGCACCATTAACTTCCCTGGTTTTCTTCTCCATAGCATCAACAATTTCTCTGCCAAATCTCTTAATCAAAGCCACTGCAACTGCTACTGCCATGACAACTCCAATTATGACTGGAAGCTATAATTTTGTAACCTCCAAGCTCAAAACCATTCGCAACATAGCAACACCATGGACTTGACTGTAACTGCAGCTGCTTCACTTGCGCCTGCAATATCCCAGCTGCTCAATTCTGTAGCTTCTCTGCAACCTCCAAGCACCAGCTATGCCTGCAATTGCTTCAAATCCTGTTGCAATAACACAGTACCACTGTTTCACATAGATCTATAATTATCTCCCCTACATTGAACAAAATTCATACCACCTAATCCTGCAATTCAAACTCAAACCCCAAGAGCTCATCTACATGTGTACTGCTCAACCAAACCACCATCACCTGTAACACAACACCAACTGCAACTGCCACTGCCACTGCATAATCATCTAGCAACAACAGCTTGAACTCTTTGTGCCACCAGTTCCATCTCCATTTGAGCTTTCCTTGCTTGCCATCACAACCAACGCCAAGCTTGTCCACCACTTGCTCAAGTCCAAGAACCATGCACCCTTGCAATTAACTAAACCTCCCAGCTCATCCATGCTGTAAATAATCTTCCCTCACTCTGTCACTTGACCACACAACCATTGTAATCTCCAGCTTCCAGCTACACCAGTCAATGCATTCCCAAACTTCACACCACCCCAGTAATCACCCACCAATCTCAGCTTCTTGTTGTCAGTCCCTCATAAACTCCATGGCAGCAAACTAACACCACCATTTGTAGTAACAACTCTTCCCTGTAACTGCAACTCCTCCATTCAACCACCTTGCCATCACTTGCAATACACCAGCACACGCCACTACACCATTCACAACTGCAATTTCATAATCATCTGTAGCTCAAATTGCACAATGCACTTCCATTTATATCTCATCTTACCCTTAAATCTCCACTCCTCATACCAACATCTCCAGTTCATAACCACAGATAACACCAATTTCACTTCTCAGCACCAGAACCCATTTCCTGACTGCACCAGCTTCTTTGCCTCTTGGCTATCTACTCTCAGTTGTAGCTGCAATACATTCTCTCAAATCCACCAACAACACTGCACCTTCAATGCCATTTCTTCTCTTCTTAGAACTTATCAGATTCACCAACAGATTCAAAATTAGAGGCTAACCCATACTTCCTAAGCATCAACAGATTAAAAATCTCCATCTCCATCACCAAATACAGTCCAATCAAGTCGAGAGAAACCCCCAAATGATTATCATAACTCAGATTCAAATCCCATCTCTTGAATCTTCTTTGTCTGCTCCAAATCAAGCCATTAACAGACCCATTGGTCATTAGCAGCTCAAATTCATCCCAGCATCAGCTTCAGTCACTTGCAGCTTCAATCGAACTCAAACCCGTCTGCCAATTATTCGACACACCCATACCATTTGAGAAATGGAATTTCTTCTTTCCTGTTCTTCAAAATCTTCGATTTACTCAAACCCATTAGTTAGTTCTCATGAATTGATTCCCCTAAGTTTCAACCATCTCTCTTCAAATTCTTCTCAATCTGATCTCTAGGACATAATAGCAGCAGTGGCTGCTTTCTCTCTTTCTCAATTTCATGGAAGTGGAAATGTGATGAATGAGAGGAAAGTTCTCTCATGTAGGGTTGTGGGTTGGATTTGGTATACCCCAAGTATAAGATCCACCCCCAGACTGGGTGCTTAAAATAGGTGGTCACTTCCGATAGGGGCTAACCAAGTTGGAAGTCCCTTAACCTCAGCTTGACTCCGGATAGTGTTCGCCCATGAAATGACGACTTTGTCCTTTTTCACTCTAATTGAGTAGTTTCTCCTTCTTTTGCTCCAAACGACTCCAAAGCACCTAATAAACTCAAAATCACACATAAGATACATAATTTACATGAAAACTCGCAATGAAAGCATAAATACTAGATATAAAATTAGGTGTTTATCACATCTATCAAATTCCCCCACACTTAGACTTTGCTAGTCCTCGAGCAAAGCAAACAAAACAATTCTAAAACATACATACAACTCCGTCTCGTCGAGGCTACGATCACTTTTAGCATAAATAACAAGCCTTTGAACCCCTAGGTGTCCCTAGTGGACGAGTTATAGTCTCGTGAAGGTTTACAAGAGGTATGCCTAAAAAACCTATATTTCCATCTCCGTCTACCTGTGACAAATCAATGAACGAATCCAAACTGACTACAAGAGGAGGTACCTTGCGCAAATTCAATTCATATATTAGTAAATAAAGCTCTAATTAGATAGTCGAACAAGCCACAATACTCGGAGACTAACAAACCACAATTACAGTGAAAATATTAAGAAGATGGATATAGATGTAGATGTTGGCGAATGTTCACAAGTGATTGATGTTTCCCATATCTGTCTAAAGGTCACTGCCAAGCTGAACCTAAGCATCCTATTGGATTGAGCTACTGGTTTGAATTCTATATCAACTCACTGGCATATACAAGTGAAACAGAAGTGACTTTATTCAACCAATATAATACTTTCTTTTCTTTTTCACTTTTTTTTTTTTTGTAGACATCATGATTAGATCTTTTGGATCCAAGAGCATGCTTCTTGTCAGCAAGTATATGATATTTACCTTGGATCTTGCATTCCACGCTTGTTTAGGCGACGGAGACAGGGACAACGTTTCACACATACTGCTATCCAAGTGTCTTTTTATTCCGTTTGGTCTAATTGGTCGGTTTTTTTTAGCAACTCAATCACTATATTTCATCCTAGCAGTAATAACAAGTCGATGTTTAGTGACCCACCAAAGCACTTAGAGAACAATAGATAAATATGGAAAAATAAAAATAGAATGTGATATGGTGATATTCCGAGATATGGTAACAACTATCATTTTATTTGTGATTTCTGAGCTATGTTCGTCCTTGTTAATTAATGGGTTCCTCAACTCCTGCAATCAAGATGGTTCCATCCACTAATGGTGTCATCCTAAAGGCGCAAGTTTCTAGATTTCGGAGTTCAAAAAGCACAAATTATTCCTTGTTTTTCTATTTTTCTGATTTTTTTTTAAGACATAAAACAAACTATACAAACATATAAATGCTCCCCCACACTTAAACTTTACATTGTCCTCAATGTAAAATTGAATCATCCAAAGAAAGTTCAAGGTGGGAAATTCCGCAAATGATATGCAAAAACAAAGAAAATCAAGATAAAATGCTTAAAAATAAAAAGATAAAGGTAAAGATACAAAACCGGTGGGTTGCCTCCCACTTAGCGCTTGGTTTAAAGTCGTCATCCCGACTTGCTCCTCATTTGTTATGCCTTAGCCGGCTTCCAACACATTATGGAAATCTGAGATAATGGAGCTTGGATGTTTCCTCACCTCAAAGATGTTGAAGTGTATGACTTATTCATCGAACTCCATAGTCAAGGTGCCATTGTGGACATCAATATTCGTTCTAGCGGTACTCATAAATGGTCTACCCAACAGTAAAGGTGTGGACGAGGATGAATTCACATCACTCATGTCTAAAACGTAGAAATCCACTGGAAATATTAGTCCTTTTACCTGCACCAAAACATCCTCAACAATCCATTTAGGGTAAACATTAGATCTATCGGCAAGTTGAATAACTATGCCGGTTTTCTTGAGAGGACCAAGATTTAAAGCATCATAAATTGAAGTAGGCATAACATTAATAGACGCTCCTAAATCTAACATAGATTTTGCAAACCTTGTTTTACCAATGGTGCATGGAATAGTGAAACTACCGGGATCTTTCAATTTAGGTGGGATTTTCTTTGTAAGATACGCCGAAGCGTTTCCCCCCACACTCATTACCTCATTACCGGTTAGATTGTGCTTGTTAGTGCACAATTCCTTTACACACTTTGCATAGCGAGGAGATTTCCTAATTACTTCAATGAGTAGAATATTCACTTGGACCTTCTTAAAAACATCCCAAATATCCCTATCTTGTTCCACCTTATCATTAGCTTTAGAGAATCTGCCAGGAAAAGTTAGAGGAGGAACATAAGTAGAAACAAGAGGTTTAGAGTTTGATTTAGTTACCTCGGGAGTTTGGGGAAAATCTGCATTCTTTTCCTCCAAATTTGGTTCCTTTGGCGCTTCTTCTTCACCCGAATTTGTAACTTCGGGTCGTACAAATTGTGTACCACTTCCCAACTTAAAAGCATTGACACCCTCTCTTGAGTTAAGAGGTTGGGAAGGGAGTTTCTCACCATTTTGTGCATGCAACTGATTAATATCCTCGGCCATTGAACCTACTTGTGTTTGCAAGTCCTGGACCACACCCTCCGTTCTTTGCATAAAATATTTCAGCAACTCTTCCATATTGGACCCTTGATTTTCAGGTGGTTGTTGTTGTTGCTGGAACTATTGTTGTTGTGGTTGACCAACTTGTAATTGCAACTCCTTAATTGCATTATCCGTTTTCTGCTGATTTAAGATCGCCAGTTGTTGATTTTGCTGCACCACGGACATTAGAGCCTCCACCAAAGTATCCATCTTCTCCAATTCTGGATTATGCCCTTGTTTTGGTTGTTGCAATTGTTGTTGGAACTCATGCGGATGGATGTAAACAGAACTTGCACTTGCAACTTACTCGTAAGTGTTGGAGTAAATACCATACGGCTGATTTGATAATATAGCATTGACATTCTCTACGTTCTCATAAGTTGGGCGTGACGGTTTACAACCACTGCTGCAATTTGTTGCATCATTGCCATCATATTGCTCATTTGTTGATGTAATTCAATAATCTCGTCAACTTGACTAACTCCCTTGGTAGGTGGTTCTGATCCACGACTTGAAAATTGTTGAGAATTTGCTGTCATGCTCTCAATCAACTCCCTAGCTTGTGTCACCGTCTTGTTCATAAGTGTACCACCACTTGCAACGTCAATAAGATTCCTATCACTTGCTTGGAGACCTTCATAGAAGTATTGGATAATCATTGCGTCACTAAATTGGTGATGAGGGAAGCTTGCCACCAATCTCTTGTATCGTTCCCAACATTCATATAAAGATTCTCCCACATTTTGCTTCATCCAACAAATCTCCTTGCGAATTTGAGTAGCCTTTGATGTAGGAAAATATCTCTCTAAAAAGAGTTTCTTCAACCCATTCCATGTTGTGACACTTTCAGGAGGAAAATAATATAACCAATCTTTAGCACAATCCGCCAAAGAGAATCGAAATTTTTTCAACATTGCACCATCCGCATCAGTATCCACTGGAAGCACGGCCATGACAATGCTGTGGAAGTCCATAAGATGCTTGTTTGGGTCTTCATTCACCATGCCATGGAACTTTGGTAATTCTCTAAGTAGCCCCAGCTTGATCTCAAAAGTATAATTTGTTTGAATACACCCCTGTTATGTATCCAGCTTTTGAGAAGCCAACTCCTTGAGTGTGTGATTTTCATCACCCATTGCTTCTCCCAGTTTGTATTTCAGTAAGGTACCTGAAACACAATTCTCAAAACGAAATTAAAAACAACGTAAAAATAAGAAACCAAAACTATATAACAAGCTGAATGCCTCCCCGGCAACGGCGCCAAAATTTGATCGCAGTCGTATGCGTCAAAAATAATTCACTTTCTTACTCAACAAAATATAAATAAAGTATAAAGTAAGGAAGAGTTCGTATCCACAGAGAGGCGATTGTTGTTATCAAATTCTAGTTTCTTAGTAACCAAAAGGGGGGAATTTCTGATTTTTGTAAAATAAAGATAAATGCAAAGTAAATAGTTGGAAGTAATCAATGGGAGAAAGATATTGGTCAAGGAATTCATCTTCAATCTTAAACATGTGCTTGCATATATGATTATAATTACGATTTAATCTCTTTTATTATCAAAAGCCTAGAATATCAAGAGAGCAAGATAATCTAATAATTTTCCAAGTTAATCAACACACACATTAGAGCTGCGTATGTGAATTCTACCTAAGGAATAACCTAATGCCTTGCGGTAATCAAGTTCAATTCCAAGGAGCATTAAGTTTTGGAAACAGGCTAATCAATGCAATTGTCATACATTGTGCATAACAATTCGGACAATGGTCAAATTATACATATGATTATATGAGTGTATCACTACAAACTATAATCATATCATGTTACTTGTATTTGGGTTATCGCTTGATGAAAAACCCTAAAATAGCTATGGACAAGATGCAAGTTCAATTAATTGGCCACTTAACTAAACAAACACCAAAATCCTATCACAATACATCAATCATGTGATTATTAAAAGCAGTAGAGATTTGAACGAAAACAAAGAGAGAAAACTAATACATAACTCAAGCACAAGTTTTAGAAATAGGACTACATCCTTAACCAATAATATAGAATTTAGCTACACATATTAATGGAGTTCATCATTATCAATAATCAAATAAAGAAGATGAAAAATAAATTCGAAAGCAAACCCTAGTTGCAGCTCTCTCCTCTGCTCCAAGTAGAAAATACGTGATCTCCCAAAAAGAAGTAAAACTTCTCCTTTTGTAGCTTTTCTCCAAAATTAGGTTTTGTCTTCAAAGTCCATTAGTTGGAAATTCACCCATCCCGCGAGAGAGAGAAACCCGTGTAGAAATTCTGTCCCAAAAACTCTCGCCGGAAAACTGGATTTTTGACCGGAATCCGGCGACGGAAAGTCGTCGCCGGCCACCTGAAAAGTCAAACGGTCAATGGGTCGAGACGGTCAACCGGGTCAACTCGGTCAAGCTCAGCGAGTCACACTGGGTTGAAACGAGTCAGTGATGAGTCAAGTCGGTCTAGGCCAATTGTTGCACCATCTCGTAACTTTCATCATTCACAACCAAGATGGATGTTCAAACCGCATTGTCATCTTACACTTCACATCCAAGATGGTTGTTCTGCAACTCCATTTGTTGCCAACCTCAAATTCAGCTCCTTCTTGTCAGCAACTACAGCACTATTGCATCAGTTCCATTGCAGCTCCACCATCCCACTTCTCAGTCTTCACCTGCAGTTCATACATTGAAACCAACACCACCAGTACTGTTGTTATATCTAGTTCATTGATGTACCTCAATCTCATAGCAGCACCTTAATCATTCCCTGGTTTTCTTCTCCATAGCATCAATAATTTCTCTGCCCAATCTCTTAATCAAAGCCACTACAACTGCCACTGCCACGACAACTCCAATTATGACTGGCAGCTATAATTTTGTAACCTCCAAGCTCCAAACCATTTGCAACATAGCAACACCATGGACTTGATTGTAACTGCATCTGCTTCACTTGCGCCTGCAATATCCCAGCTGCTCAATTATGTAGCTTTTCTGCAACCTCCAGGCAGCAGTTGTGCCTGCAATTTCTTTAACTCATGTTGCAATAACACAATACCACTGTTTCACAGAGATCTATAATTCTTTCCCATGCATTACACAATATTCATACCACCTAATCCTGCAATTCAAACTCAAACCCAAAGAGCTCATCCACCCGTGTACTGCTCAACCAAACCACCATCACCTGTAACACAACACCAACTGCAACTGTCACTGCATAATCAACTCGCAGCAACAGCTTGAACTCTTTGTACCACCAGTTCCATCTCCATTTAAGCTTTTCTTGCTTGCCAACACAAACAGCGCCAAGCTTGTCCACCACTTGCTCAAGTCCCAGAACCATGCACCCTTGCAATTAACTAAACCTCCCAGCTCATCCATGTTGTAAATAATCTTCCCTCACTCTGTCACTTGACCACACATCCCTTTTAATCTCCAGCTTCCAGCTACACCAGTCAATGCATTCCCAAACTTCACAGCTCACCCTGTAATCACCCACCAATCTCATCTGCTTGTTGTCAGTCCCTCATAAACTCCATGGCAGCAAACTAACACCACCATTTGTAGTAACACCTCTTCCCTGTAACTACAACTCTTCCATTCAACCACCTTGCCATCACTTGCAATTCATCAGCACACACCACTGCACCATTCTCAACTGCAATTTCTTTATCATTTTTAGCTCAAATTGCACAATGCACTTCCATTTATATCTCAGCTTACCCTTAAATCTCCACTCCTCATACCAACAGCTCCAGTTCATAATCACAGATAACACCAATTTCACTTCTCAGCGCTCAAAGCACTCAGAACCCATTTCTGATCGCACCAAATTTTCTTCGCTCTTGGCTATCTACTCTCAGTTGTAGCTGTAATACATTCTCTCAAATCCACCAACAACACTGCACCTTCAATGCCATTTCTTCTCTTCTTAGAACTCATCAGATTCACCAGCTGATTCAAAATTAGAGGCTAACCCATACTTCCTAAGCATCAACAGATTCAAACTCTCCATCTCCATCACCAACTACAGTCCAATCAAATCGAGAGAAACCCCCAAATGATTCTCATAACTCAGATTCAAATCCCATCTCTTGAATCTTCTTTGTCTCCTCAAAATAAATCCATTAAGGGACAAGGTCCCGGGGTTTTTCTGCATTTGTGGTTTCCTCGTTAACAAAATCTTGCCGTGTCATTTACTTTATATTTCCGCATTATGATTGTTTTATTATAATTAAAGTAAATCACACAAACGTTAATTCCTATTTACTTGATAAGTGAATCATATTGTGTTTGGTTATGTCCGAACCTTTTTATCAATTAACATACTTAGTTATTTTATTGTCTCGATATTGTATCCATAGACGATCACACGAAGTGTGAACCGATTAGTTATATTGTCTCGACTCAGTCCATAGAAAATTACTTTCGGAGAAATGACTTATAGGTAAGAAAAGTTTTAGCTTGAGATATATTTGGGTACCCTCGCCTTTTCAATCATGATATTGAATCGATTTTCAATGCATTCTCTGAATATCCGTTATTTCCCCGAATTCATGTTCAAATTGTCTTTGATATTCTCGGACCATTTTTGTTGTCTTTGATTGGGTTAATCACATTTATCTTAGTCCAGCCAATATTCCGGAGAATACATTATATATCTAGCTAATATTTTTATCTTTCATTTACTGGAAATAATATTTTACTTTCCAAATGATCATTATCTTTTCCGATATCATTCCCAAAATTAGTTTTCATTCACGATAACTCTGTTTGAAACTTTGACGTCCTCCTGCTTCTCAATATGGATGATTTATTATTAAAGTTGTTTGTAATTTTGTATCATTTTCTTTTGCTTCTTAATATGACTTGATATTGACCATCGAGATGTGCGAGGTGGTCGTGACTCGTCAATCAAGTTATATACGTGCATTCCAGGTATATACGTGACCATAGAAATTATGTCCCAAAAACTCTCAACAGAAAACTGGATTTTTGGCCGGAATTTGGCGACGGAAAGTCGTCGTCGGCCACCTGAAAAGTCAAACGGTCAATGGGTCGAGACGGTCAACCGGGTCAACTCGCTCAAGCTCAGCGAGTCACACCGGGTTGAAACGAGTCAGTGATGAGTCAAGTCGGTCTAGGCCAATTGTTGCACCATCTGTAACTTTCATCATTCACAACCAAGATGGTTGTTCAGCTGCATTGTCATCTTACACTTTTGTTTGTGGGAGAAAACTACTTCTGCCGGTTTAGGTAATTTTGGGTGTGTGTGGATGAGAAGTGAGTTTAAACCTTCAACAAATGTGTTGCATGATGAGCACTTTGATTCGAGAGATAATCTATACAATTCTGGCCTAAACCGAAGACACGGCCGTTCCATATTTGTTTCGGTCACAGGTGAAGGATGTGAGGTTGATCTTAGGGAGGGAAGCGAAGAAGGTGTTGAGAGTATGAAGGTGAAGGCTATTTGATGACTTGTTAACGAAAGGTTGAGCAGGCTAGCAAATGTTGCAGAAGGCTCGGGTGTTGAATACGATTAACACTTGGTTTTCTGTGTTGTTAGAACTTCTGTTTTTGGAAATAGGGAGGAGAACCTATTTATACAAGTCATTAAGCCTTCTTCACGTCTCTCGTGGGAAGTGGAGGAAGTGGAGTGAGGGAAGAGTGGAGTTGTGTGTGAGTGTCACACGATCAGAACTGCCCACTTCTCCCATCTTGACTTAACCGCCCATGTCTTCCTTTCACGTTTTTGTGATGGCGCGTTGCACGCTGCACGCTGTAAACCGCCAGACCAATACCCCAGTTTGTATCCCCCAATTGTGATGTGATTAATGTCTCGAGTGTGAGGATCGCGGGACCCATAGAAAATAGTGCACGGTGAACCATGAACTTGGTATAACATCGCATGCAACCATCTTCAGGTAACCGTTTGGAGGTTGTATAGACATGCCATGCTTTGGTCGGTTACCTTGTGAAGAAGAGTGACGGATGGTGGTCATAGTGATACCTTGTTTGCTGGTTGATTCGCACCCTAAGCCATTCATCCAAGCTTGCAAAGCTGAACGGACGAGATAACTCGTAGCCTTGCTTGCGGCCGTTGGATGGGAGGAGCGCATGCTGCCTCTTTCGGCCCAAACGTTTGCATGCTTAGAGAGTTCCAATGGAGGAACCGATCAGCCCTGCATGGAGGTAGTACAATGGTGTTCACTCCCATGCCTGCTTGACTCGCAAAGATTTAATCTAAACCACTCGACTCAGGCGGCAAAGACGAGTGGTCGAGATTAGAATTTATGGAGGAGAGTGACATGTCACCTTTGGGCGCGCGTACCGAGGAGCTTGATCACCTCCGGTCTTGGCCGATCATCTAGACATGAAGCCGGGTCCATGGTGGTCATGCTAGCATGTTCGGTTCCTTCTAAGTCTCCATCTTGGCCTTTCGTCCAAGCCTGCGAAGATGGACGCTCGAGATGTTTCTGCGCTGCAAACCCTAATTAGGTCTTTGGACCGGCCACTTTGGGCGATCGGTTTTGGGTTGCGCGCGCCTCTTTTGGGGAGACCGACCATGTATGCAACATCATGGGTCGACGGTGAGCATGTAAATGCTTGATCTATGACCCTGGGCGCAATCTAAGCCATCCAACTATGTCGGCGAAGTCGGATGGTCGTGATCGTTTTGGATCTTCTCAACCTGCATAAGGCGTTAATCTAGCCTTTGGGCAATCGTTTCTTGCACCACGGCTTGCCTATGAGGGAGTCGATCATATAGGTAGAAAGTGGGCCCGCCATTGGTGTACCATCACTTCACTACATGTTTTAGGGTATAATCTAAGCCGTCCAACTATGCCGGCGAAGTTGGACGCTCACGACTAAAAGAAACCCTAGCCGTGCATCATGCTCACTTTGAGCGCACGTTTTGGAAGGACCAACCGTAGTTGGTCTTGACCGTTCGGTCATGTGTGAAGGTGGATCCGAGGTGATCATGGTAGCATGCTCAGGACTTCTCGAATCTATATCTACACCCTCCATCTATGCCTGCAAAGTTGGACGGATGAGATATATTTTTGGGTTTGTTTTCAGCAAGTGAGACTAACATGGGAAGTCTTGCATACGTTCAACGGGGCTAGTATAACCTTCCGTCGGGTAGCCTACGGGTGTTTGCACGTCGAACACAAGGCTTTAATTAAAGTATTAATAGTAATGTTATATACCTACATAAAACCGGGATGGTTGCCACATGCTCCGTTCTGGGTATGTTTTAATTCTCAGGGATGGTTGCACATGCTCCAATGAATTAATATGGCGATAAGTATTCATCGCCTGAAGGCTTTATCCTTTGCAGGAGCCGGCTTACAAAAATTGGCTTTTTACAATTTTAGCCTTTAAATAGAAATCCACCATCAACATTAAGTCCCCTGCCTAGCATGCAATGGTTACACTATTGTAGGGTAGGCATGAGATGGTGACAAATATACGTAAAAGAAATAAAGGTAACTAACCTTGGAAGGAAGCCGCTAGTGATTTTCCATGTGGATGTACCGTCGCAAGCATGAAGTCTTGGGTGGGCCGGTTTCCCTTCTTGGTTTTTTGGAAGCAGAAAGGAATCCTTTTCTAATAAGGATTCTTCAAATTTTGCCTATAAAAGGGAGAACCCTTTTTCCGTTTTTTCTTCATGATTTTTTTTTTTCTCGAGTGGATGTCCAACTCTCTCCCGTGCCGCCGTCACTCCATACGCCAGAGTTCACCGTCACCGTTGCTGGTTTTTGTCGCCGCCGACGCCGTTTGTCATGTAGGTGCGATTTTTTTTTTTTTTTTTTTTGCAAACCCTAATTATTTAGTTAGAGTTTCTTTTGCATTTTGAGAGGATTGTAGGTGCAGCAAAACATACCATGATTAATTCCTTTACCGCCTGTTAGGGTTGCGTAGTAAAAGAAATCATGAACATGTCGTTTGTTCCCTTTATCCTTGCATGTCAAAACCCAGGTTGTAGCTTGGTAGAACCGCCATCTTGAACTTGTAAACATGATAACCAACTGTAGAAAAATATGTTGACATGTTGGCTTAGCTTTAGGGATACGCATGCAAACTTTAGTGCCCGCGTGCGTGATTTTGAGGTACTCTTGCGCTTGCGTTTACCGAAATTGCTGTAGAATCTTCATACAAACTTGGATTTCGACGTTCTGCATATGTAACTTCAAGCCCAGAAAATTTCTAAGCTTTATCAAAGAATCTTTTTGTATTTTGAGCGTGTTTAGGGGATAAAAACCGCGAAATAGTAAACTTCAAGGAGGTTTTGACAATTTTTTCAGGTTGCGTGTCTTCTGATGTTTTGGCCACCCCTCCTTGATCTTTCATCCGATTGTCGTGAAATTTTGATATTATGTAGGTAACTTCCATATGAAGAGAATGGCACATAAAATAACACTATATTCCATACTCATTGCTCCTGGTTCATAATCGAACACAGGGTAGTGTAAATTTCCCTCAATTGAGTTTGATTGGAGGATGCTTGAACCATCCCAATCCCATGTAATCTCCGTATTAGGTGTCTAACAACGAAGTTGGGAATCACGAGAATCTTTTATTGTTGTACGACTCCTTGGAAACATGCTAACACTTCCAATCTTATTGCAGTTGCTCAATGATGAACACGGAGGATAATGTTGTGAAGGGATGTGTCGACTCTTTCAGAGATGTGCCAAATATAAATGATAGAATGCTTACCAAGTCTTTTCCAATCGTCATGAGGCACCCCAGACATAATATAATCCTTATTACCGGTCCATAAAGTGAAGAGAGTCTACCATCATCTTTAGCAGGCGTGATGAGGCTTTGTATCCAGAAGAAAGAATATCCACCTTCCCCTATTGACTTCAGAATTTTCCAGAATCCACTTGACTCATACGAAGGATGGATGTGGCGCATGTTGGGTAATGAAGAGATTAGAGGCAACTTAACCAGGGTGCGAATTCTTGATGTCATTAAGGCGTCTACATTTCTTCATGTCAAGAAGGATATCCCAGGTTTGGTAGCTTTTGCTGCTCGATGGCGTCCTTCTACGAACACAGCTTTATGCACGTGGGGTGAAATGACTATCACTCTTGAGAGCATGTCTGCATTAATGAGCCTTCCTGTCGCTGGCAGTCTTAATTGCAAGCTGTCTTAAAGCGAAGACACCATCTATCAGGCTATAATTCAGAAAGTGAACGAATACGATCAGTTGGAGAAGAAGCCGAAATGTTTCTACACTTGGTGGGTAAGTGAATGGTCTTCCACGCAAGGTAATGATGATCTTAGCATATCTGCATTCTTGTCCTTGTGGTTGTCCAGAGATATCCTTGATGACGGCTCCGGCACGAAAACTATCAGAAAGAAAATCATCGTATTCGCCATTAAGCTGGGCAAAGGTATAACTCTCCCTTTGGCTTCGTTATTCCTAGGCTCGATGTATGGTCACCTGAATTCTTTAGTGGAGGAGATGTATATTTCCAACGGGTACATGAAGGTGGATACATATGTGCACGTCGCCTTTCTTCAGGCATTTTTGTGGGAGCACTTTAAGGATTACGGTCCCACTCCTACAACCTCAGTCCCCAGCTTGTATGGTGATTCAAGAATACTCCGTTGGCAGAATAGACATCCAAAAGCTGGGGTGAGGCTTGTAGATTTGCTCGATAGTGTGAGTGCCATAGACTTTCATCCTTGGGGGCCGGTTCATCCTTCTTCCATCGTCCCTGTCATTGAGCTGCCGCCTGAGGGAAGAGATATGAGCCCTGAAGAATTCGTTTTCCTGCGGAGCTGTATACCAGGATATGTTCCTTATTTTTGTGATGACAGGCTAAGCATTATTCCATATAATATTTATAGAGCCGCTCGCCAAATGGGTTTTGATCAAGGTGTCCCATTTCGTCGTCCCGCAACGCCTTCAGAAGAACTTAATTCATCATGCCTCGATGTTGATGTTTTCTCGCCGGAGCTGAAACTTCCTTTTACTTCCCTGGGGAGAAAGCTGGTAGCTACTTCTGGTTACAAAGATTTTTGGAGGGGGAAATTATTGCTCTTTAAATCATTTGCTAGCGAAGCGGTAACTGACCTTCGTGGTAAACCTCTTGATGACGTCTTGTCTGGTCATAGGCGATTGAAACCCCTTCCAGGGAAGCGAGGCAGGGTTAACTCCACCGACTGCGATCTTAAGTCCAAGAAAAAGAAGTAAACATGTAGTCCAGTAATTCTCAACTCTTCCAATATGCAGGTATTCTGAATTCTTTATGCTTAATTTTAAGTTTCAACTTCCATGAGCAGCGTTTACTAATCCTTGTTGGTGATCAGAATTTTCCTGAAGAAAATGCCTTTGCCGCGCTGGCCCGAGTTTACAATGAGGAGCGTGGAGGCAACGGGAAGTCTGGAAATCTTCATGATAAGAAGCCTGGTAATAATGATCTCCATGTAGAATAGTCTGGAAACACTGATCCTCATGCGGAGAAGTATGGCAACATCGATCTTCATGTAGACGAGTCTTGTAACACTGATCCTATCATATACAACGATGAAGATGGTGCAAGCTCGATTGAAGAGAATTCCTTTCAGAGCGGTAATTTTAATGAGCTTATAGATGAGGCTGTGTCAGCAATCCAGACCAGCACTTCGAGGAGTTTGGAAGGGACATCTACTGCGATGGTTCCTTCTAAAGAGATGTTGTCGCCAGCAGTTGTCCCTGGTGGTGTGTTCGACCTTCCCTTTGATAATCTACGTCCTGATCATGTGTTGATTGGAGGGTTCAGCGTGCTGGCCCATTTTGAGGAGTTGTATACCATAATATGGAAGAAATATGGCCATATTGCTACCACCACAAAGCTGAAGAGTCGTCTTGCTTTGGTAAATCGCGTTCATGAGGACTTACCCTCTATTCGGGAGATGAGTGTCGCCATTGGTCGTGATGTTTCTGAAGACGTGATGGAAGACTGGAAGTGCCACTTGGATGTGTTTGCGTAATATGACTTCAATGCTCCTTGGTTCCTCAAAGGGTTTCAGGAGATTCAGAAGAAGAAAGGTACGGTGTTTTCCACTGAATGTGTTGCTCGTCAGAAAAAAAAGGTTGGTAGGTTGGCCGAGGAGTTGAAATTTCAGCAAGCCGTTCTCCGAAACATGGAAGCCGCTCTTGCTTAGAAGGATGAGGTGTTGCTGAAAGATTTTCCCTGAAGTATTCATGTCGTCTACTTGTGTTTTCTCTTTAGATGCTTTTCGAGTGATTGTGAGGATTTCCTTTCACACAGTTTGGTTTTAGGTTTTGAATTAATAGGTTATTGAATCTTGGACTGGTTTATTTACGACATGCTTTTATAAATGTTTGACTTTTGGAAAAGATTATTCTAAAATAGAATCTGAATATTATATTATGAGTGATCATACGCGTCATGTGAAATCGAAAACGCAGTGTGAAAGGGAAAGGTGAGGGGTGGAGAGCATGTATGGCGCTTTCTCATTGAGTATCCTATTCATATATGTAGGACGCCAAGTCCCCAGTAGGATATATAATTATCTTACAGTAACGTTTGCTGAGACTTACTTGTCTTTCAAAATCTGTGTATGAGAATGAGCACTCCGAATACCCTCTCCCCAAAGAGCGCGTGCTAAATTCTTGAGGGGAAATATTGCTTCTCTGAATTTATCTTATTGTGGACAATGCGTTTCAATGCGTGGCACTCGCTGGTGGGGTGATGGAGAAATCGATGGTAATGACAATACCTCGGGTTGGCTGTCTCTTGATCGGTGGGCGGACGTCGTATCGGCGGCGGTCGTACTTCTCCATCACGTACCCATATCTCCAACAACTCCACAATATTCCTTATGGGAAACAGGAATCGTGGATCTTTTGAGTCTAAACTTTCCTGCGTCGGCGTGTGTCGTGGCTCTTCCCTTAGGTTTTGGTGTGAAGCACGCTTTGGAGACGGAATTGAGGCATTGTAATGCGTCACTGCATTTGCGGCCCTCTTGGTTGGGAGATTCTGCTGAAACATGGAGGATGTTGCGCTGGCGATGGCATTTTCGTTGAGTTGGTGATTTGAAGGCTGCAAGCTCCTACGTTCATATGCTCTCTGATTGATTTCGCCTTCCTCCAGCGTTTCTTCCCCTGGATGAAGAGTCAGCACGGGTTGGGTATTATTCTGAGTTTTGGCAAGAGTCTTGAGGTATAAATCTTCTAACAAGGCTTCGTATGCGTTTGATTCTCTGTTTTCATCCGGCAAACGTCGTAATTCTTCATGATGGTCGATCCGTCTCAAGCTCCCGTTACCAGGTGAAAGGTTTTGTTGGTCTCTGGGTTCTCTGGTGCCATGTGTTCCGCCAGTTCTTCTGAAAACCTGACCTCCAGAATTTCTTGCATCATTAGTGACACTTCCCGGGTAGCTTCTTGCAGAGCCCTCATGTAATTGAGCCTATATGTTGTTCAAGAGACGGAAGGTTTCACTCGCTTTCCGCAATACCGCTGATTTTCCAGACATCTTCCAAAGATCCTTGTCACATTTTCGATGACACTTGAATTATCCATGGTTTCGAAGGATTCAACGAACAGAGTACATCTCGAGATGAACTTCTGGGATTTGGTGAAGAGTGAATTGATAATCAAATCAAATCTAGGATCTGCCTCTCCGAAGTCGAATAAAACTGGTAGCCTTTAAAGATTCGAGTTCTCGCAATCGAGAGATTAACCTCCCACCGTGGTCGCCAATTGTTTGTGGGAGAAAACTACTTCGCCGGTTTAGGTAATTTTGGGTGTGTGTGGATGAGAAGTGAGTTTAAACCTTCAAAAAATGTGCCGCACGATGAGCACTTTGATTCGAGAGATAATCTATACAATTCGCCTAAAACCAAGACACGGCCGTTCCGATTTGTTTCGGTCACAGGTGAAGGATGTGAGGTTGATCTTAGGGAGGAATCGAAGAAGGTGTTGAGAGTATGAAGTTGAAGTCTATTTGATGACTTGTTAATGAAGGTTGAGAAGGCTAGAAAATGTTGCAGGCAGGCTCTGGGTGTTGAATGCGATTAACACTTGGTTTTCTGTGTTGTTCGAACTTCTGTTTTTGGAAATAGGGAGGAGAACCTATTTATAAAAGTCATTAAGCCTTCTTCAGTCTCTCGTGGGAAGTGGAGGAAGTGGAGTGAGGGAAGAGTGGAGTTGTGTGTGAGTGTCGCACGATCAGAACCGCCCACTTCTCCCATCTTGACTTAACCTCCCATGTCTTCCTAACACGTTCTTGTGATGGCGCATTGCACGCTGCACGCCGTAAACCGCGACCAATACCCCGTTTGTATCCCCTAGTTGTGACGTGATTAATGTCTCGAGTGTGTGGATCGCGGGACCCACAGAAAATAGTGCAGGGTGAACCATGAACTTGGTATAACATCGCATGCAGCCATCTTCAGGTAACCGTTTGGAGGATGTATAGACAGGCCATGCTTTGGTCGATTACCTTGTGAAGAAGAGTAATGGATGGTGGTCATAGTGATACCTTGTTTTCTGGTTGATTCGTACCCTAAGCCATTCTTCCAAGCTTGCAAAGCTGGACGGACGAGATAACTCGTAGCCTTGCTTGCGGCCGTCGGATGGGAGGCGCGCATGCTGCCTCTTTCGGCCCAAACATTTGCATGCTTAGAGAGTTCTAATGGAGGAACCGATCATCCCTGCATGGAGGTAGTACAATGGTGTTCACGCCCATGCCTGCTTGACTCGCAAAGATTTAATCTAAACCACTCGACTGAGGCGGCAAAGACGAGTGGTCGAGATTAGAATTTATGGAGGGGCCGTGACATGTCACCTTTGGGCGCGTGTACCGAGGAGCTTGATCACCGCCGGTCTTGGCCGATCATCTAGACGTGAAGACGGGCCCACGGTGGTCATGATATCATGTTTGGTTCCTTCTAAGTCTCCATCTTGGCCTTTCGTCCAAGCCTGCGAAGATGGACGCTCGAGATGTTTCTGCGCCGCAAACCCTAATTAGGGCTTTGGACCGGCCACTTTGGGCGATCGGTTTTGGGTTGCGCGCGCCTCTTTTGGGGAGACAAACCATGTATGCAACATCTTGGGTCGACGGTGAGCATGTAAATGCTTGCTCTATGACCCTGGGCGCAATCTAAGCCATCCAACTATGCCGGCGAAGTCGGATGGTCGTGATCGTTTTGGATCTTCTCAACCTGCATAAGGCGTTAATCTAGCCTTGTTTGGGCAATCGTTTCTTGCACCACGGCTTGCCTATGAGGGAGTCGGTCATGTAGGTAGAAAGTGGGCCCGCCATTGGTGTACCATCACTTCACTACATGTTTTAGGGTATAATCTAAGCCGTCCAACTATGCCGGCGAAGTTGGACGCTCACGACTAAAAGAAACCCTAGCCGTGCGTCATGCTCACTTTGAGCGCACGTTTTGGAAGGACCAACCGTAGTTGGTCTTGACCGTTCGGTCATGTTTGAAGGTGGATCCGAGGTGATCATGGTAGCATGCTCAGGACCCCATGAATCTATATCTACACCCTCCATCTATGCCTGCAAAGTTGGACGGATGAGATATATTTTTGGGTTTGTTTTCAGCAAGTGAGACTAACATGGGAAGTCTTGCATGCGTTCAATGGGGCTAGTATAACCTGCCATCAGGTAGCCTACGGGTGTTTTCACGTCGAACACAAGGCTTTAATTAAAGCATTAATAGTAATGTTGTATACCTACAGAAAACCGGGATGGTTGCCACATGCTCCGTCGGGATGGTTGCCACATGCTCCGTTCTGGGTATGTTTTAATTCTCAGGGATGGTTGCACATGCTCCAATGAATTAATATGGCGAGAAGTATTCATCGCCTGAAGGCTTTATCCTTTGCAGGACGTCATCTTACAAAAATTGGTTTTTTATAATTTTAGCCTTTAAATAGAAATCTACCATCAACAACTTCACAGCCAAGATGGTTGTTCTGCAACTCCATTTGTTGCCAACCTCAAATTCAGCTCCTTCTTGTCAGCAACTACAGCACTATTGCATCAGTTCTATTGCAGCTCCACCATCCCACTTCTCAGTCTTCACCTGCAGTTCATACATTGAAACCAACACCACCAGTACTGTTGTCATATCTAGTTCATTGATGTACCTCAATCTCATAGCAGCACCTTAATCATTCCCTGGTTTTCTTATCCATAGCATCAACAATTTCTCTGCCCAATATCTTAATCAAAGCCACTACAACTTCCACTGCCACGACAACTCCAATTATGACTGGCAGCTACAGTTCTGTAACCTCCAAGATCCAAACCATTTGCAACATAGCAACACCATGGACTTGATTGTAACTGCATATGCTTCACTTGCGCCTGCAATATCCCAGCTGCTCAATTATGTAGCTTCTTTGCAACCTCCAAGCAGCAGTTGTGCCTGCAATTGCTTCAACTCCTGTTGCAATAACACAGTACCACTGTTTCACAGAGATCTATAATTCTCTCCCCTGCATTGCATAACATTCATACCACCTAATCCTGCAATCCAAACTCAAACCCCAAGAGCTCATACACCTGTGTACTGCTCAACCAAACCACCATCACCTGTAACTCAACACCAAATGCAACTTCCACTGCATAATCAGCTCGCAGCAACAACTTGAACTCTTTGTACCACCAGTTCCATCTCCATTTGAGATTTCCTTGCTTGCCAACACAAACATCTCCAAGCTTGTCCACCACTTGCTCAAGTCCCAAAACCATGCACCCTTGCAATTAACTAAACCTCCCAGCTCATCCATGTTGTAATTCATCAGCACACGCCACTGCACCATTCTCAACTGCAATTTCATAATCATCTGTAGCTCAAATTTCAAAATGCACTTCCATTTATATCTCATCTTACCCTTAAATCTCCACTCCTCATACTCTCAACAACTCATCTAGTTCAAATCACAATGTTCCATTTATATCTCAATTTCACTTCTCCACTTCCTCATACCAACAGTAACCCATTTCACAAATAACACCAATTTCACTTCTCACCTCTTAACCCATTTCTATCTACTCTCTAAGTTTAGTATCTACTCTAAGTTGTAGCTGCAATACATTCTCTCAAATCCACCAACAACACTGCACCTTCAATACCATTTCTTCTCTTCTTAGAACTCATCAGATTCACCAGAAGATTCAAAATTAAAGGCTAACCCATACTTCCTAAGCATCAACAGATTCAAACTCTCCATCTCCATCACCAACTACAGTCCAATCAAATCGAGAGAAACCCCCAAATGATTCTCATAAATCAGATTCAAATCCCATCTCTTGAATCTTCTTTGTCTCCTCAAAATCAAGCCATTAACAGACCCCCTGGTTATTAGCATCTCAAATTCATCCCAACATCAGCTTCAGTCACTTGCAGCTTCAATTGAACTCAAACCCGTCTGCCAATTATTCGACACACCCATACCATTTGAGAACTGGAATTTCTTCTTTCATGTTCTTCAAAATCTTCGATTTACTCAAACCCATTAGTTAGTTCTCATGAATTTATTCCCCTGAGTTTCAACCATCTCTCTTCAAATTCTTCTCTCAATTTGATCTCTGGGACATAATAGCAGCAGTGGATGCTTTCTCTCTTTCTCAATTTCAGGGAAGTGGAAATGTGATGAATGAGAGGAAAGTTCTCTCATGTAGGGTTGTGGGTTGGATTTGGTATACCCCAGGGATAAGATCCACCCCCAGACTGGGTGCTTAAAATAGGTGGTCACTTTCGATAGGGGCTAACCAAGTTGGCAGTCCCTTAACCTCAGCTTGACTCCGGATAGTGTTCTCCCATGAAATGACGACTTTGTCCTTTTTCGCTCTAATTGAGTAGTTTCTCCTTCTTTTGCACCAAACGACTCCAAAGCACCTAATAAACTCAAAATCACACATAAGATACATAATTTACATGAAAACTCGCAAAGAAAGCATAAATACTAGATATAAAATTAGGCGTTTATCACATCTATCAAATTCTCCCACACTTAGACTTTGCTAGTCCTCGAGCAAATCAAACAAAACAATTCTAAAACATACATACAAATCCGTCTCGTTGAGGCTACGATCAGTTTTAGCATAAATAACAAACCTTTGAACCCCTAGGTGTCCCTAGTGGACGAGTTATAGTCTTGTGAAGGTTTACAAGAGGTCTGCCTACAAAACCTATATTTCCAATTCCGTCTACCTGTGACAAATCAATGAAAGAATCCAAAATGCCTACAGTAGGAGGTACCTTGCGCAAATTCAATTCATATATTAGTAAATAAAGCTCTAATTAGATAGTCGAACAACCCACAATACTCGGAAAATAACAAACCACAATCAAAGTGAAAAGATTAAGAAGATGGATATAGATGTAGATGATGGCGAATGTTCACAAGTGATTAATGTTTCCCATATCTGTCTGAAGGTCACTGCCAAGATGAACCTAAGCATCCTATTGGATTGAGCTACTGGTTTGAATTCTACCTCAACTCACTGGCATATACAAGTGAACCAGAAGTGACTTTATTCAACCAATATAATACTTTCTTTTCTTTTTCACTTTTTTTTTTTAATTTTTTTTTGTAGACATCATGATTAGATCTTTTGGATCCAAGCACATGCTTCTTGTCAGAAAGTATATGATAGTTTCCTTGGATCCTGCATTCCACGCTTGTTTAGGCGACGGAGACAGGGACAACGTTTCACACATACTGCTATCCAAAAGTCTTTTTATTCCGTTTGGTATAATTGGTCGGTTTTTTTTTTTTTTTTAGCAACTCAATCACTCTATTTCATCCTAGAAGTAATAACAAGTCGATGTTTAGTGACCCACCAAAGCACTTAGAGAACAATAGATAAATATGGAAAAATAAAAATAGAATGTGATATGGTGATATTCCGAGATATGGTAACAACTATCATTTTATTTGTAATTTCTGAGCTATGTTCGTCCTTGTTAATTAATGGGTTCCTCAACTCCTGCAATCAAGATGGTTCCATCCACTAATGGTGTCATCCTAAAGGCGCAAGTTTCTATATTTCGGAGTTCAAAAAGCACAAATTTTTCCTTGTTTTTCTATTTTTCTGATTTTTCTGATTTTTTTATTTTTTTTAAGACATAAAACAAACTATACAAACATATAAATGCTCCCCCACACTTAAACTTTACATTGTCCTCAATGTAAAATTGAATCATCCAAAGAAAGTTCAAGGTGGGAAATTCCGCAAATGATATGCAAAAACAAAGAAAATCAAGATAAAATGATTAAAAATAAAAAGATAAAGGTAAAGATACAAAACCGGTGGGTTGCCTCCCACTTAGCGCTTGGTTTAAAGTCGTCATCCCGACTTGCTCCTCATTTGTTACTCCTTAGCCGGCTTCCAAAACATTATGGAAATCTGATTGAATGGAGCTTGGATGTTTCCTCGCCTCAAAGATGTTGAAGTGTATGACTTCTTCATCGAACTCCATAGTCAAGGTGCCATTGTGGACATCAATCTTCGTTCTAGTGGTACTCATAAATGGTCTACCCAATAGTAAAGGTGTGGACGAGGATGAATTTACATCACTCATGTCTAAAACGTAGAAATCCACTGGAAATATTAGTCCTTTTACCTGCACCAAAATATCCTCAACAATCCCTTTAGGGTAAACATTAGATCTATCGGCAAGTTGAATAACTATGCCGGTTTTCTTGAGAGGACCAAGATTTAAAGCATCATAAATTGAAGTAGGCATAACATTAATAGACGCTCCTAAATCTAACATAGATTTTGCAAACCTTGTTTTACCAATGGTGCATGGAATAGTGAAACTACCGGGATCTTTCAATTTAGGTGGGATTTTCTTTGTAAGATACGCCGAAGCGTTTTCCCCCACACTCATTACCTCACTACCAGTTAGATTGTGCTTGTTAGTGCACAATTCCTTTACACACTTTGCATAGCGAGGAGATTGCCTAATTAATTCAATGAGTGGAATATTCACTTGGACCTTCTTAAAAACATCCCAAATATCCCTATCTTGTTCCACCTTATCATTATCTTTAGCGAATCTGCCAGGAAAAGGTAGAGGAGGAACATAAGTAGAAACAAGAGGTTTAGAGTTTGATTTAGTTACCTCGGGAGTTTGGGGAAAATCTGCGTTCTTTTCCTCCAAAATTGGTTCCTTTGGCGCTTATTCTTCACCCGAATTTGTAACTTCGGGTTTTACAAATTGTGTACCACTTCCCAACTTAAAAGCATTGACACCCTATCTTGAGTTAAGAGGTTGGGAAGGGAGTTTCACACCATTTTGTGCATGCAAATGATTAATCTCCTCCACCATTGAACCTACTTGTGTTTGCAAGTCCTGGACCACACCCTCCGTTCTTTGCATAAAACATTTCATCAACTCTTCCATATTGGACCCTTGATTTTCAGGTGGTTGTTGTTGTTGCTGGAACTGTTGTTGTTGCGGTTGACCAACTTGGAATTGCAACTCCTTAATTGCATTATCCGTTTTCTGCTGAATTAAGATCGCTAGTTGTTGATTTTGCTGCACCACGGACATTAGAGCCTCCTCCAAAGTAGCCATCTTCTCCAATTCTGGATTATGCCCTTGTTGTGGTTGTTGCACTTGTTGTTGGAACTCATGCGGATGGATGTAAACAGAACTTGCACTTGCAACTTACTCGTAAGTGTTGGAGTAAATACCATACGGCTGAGTTGATAATATATCATTGACATGCTCTACGTTCTCATAAGTTGGGCGTGACGGTTTTACAACCACTGCTGCAATTTGTTGCATCATTGCCATCATATTGCTCATTTGTTGATGTAATTCAATAATTTCGTCAACTTGACTAACTCCCTTGGTAGGTGGTTCTGATCCACGACTTGAAAATTGTTGAGAATTTGTTGTCATGCTCTCAATCAACTCCCTAGCTTGTGTCACCGTCTTGTTCATAAGTACACCACCACTTGCAACGTCAATAAGATTCCTATCACTTGATTGGAGACCTTCATAGAAGTATTGGATAATCATTGCGTCACTAAATTGGTGATGAGGGAAGCTTGCCACCAATCTCTTGTATCGTTCCCAACATTCATATAAAGATTCTCCCACATTTTGCTTCATCCCACAAATCTCCTTGCGAATTTGAGTAGCCTTTTATGTAGGAAAATATCTCTCTAAAAAGAGTTTCTTCAACCCATTCCATGTTGTGACACTTTCAGGAGGCAAATAATATAACCAATCTTTAGCACAATCCGCCAAAGAGAATCGAAATTTTTTCAACATTGCACCATCCGCATCAGTATCCACTGGAAGCACGGCCATGACAATGGTGTGGAAGTCCATAAGATGCTTGTTTGGGTCTTCATTCACCATGCCATGGATCTTTGGTAATTCTCTAAGCAGCCCCGACTTGATCTCAAAAGTAGAATTTGTTTGAATACACCCATGTTATGTATCCAGCTTTTGAGAATCCAACTCCTTGAGTGTGCGATTTGCATCACCCATTGCTTCTCCCAGTTTGTATTTCAGTAAGGTACCTGAAACACAATTCTCAAAACGAAATTAAAAACAACGTAAAAATAAGAAACCAAAACTATATAACAAGATGAATGCCTCCCCGGCAACGACGCCAAAATTTGATCGCAGTCGTATGCGTCAAAAATAATTCACTTTCTTACTCAACAAAATATAAATAAAGTATAAAGTAAGGAAGAGTTCGTATCCACAGAGAGGCGATTGTTGTTATCAAATTCTAGTTTCTTAGTAACCAAAAGGGGGGAATTTCTGATTTTTGTAAAATAAAGGTAAAAGCAAAGTAAATAGTTGGAAGTAATCAATGAGAGAAAGATATTGGTCAAGGAATTCATCTTCAATCTTAAACATGTGCTTGCATATATGATTAGAATTACGATTTAATCTCTTTTATTATCAAAAGCCTATAATATCAAGAGAGCAAGATAATCTAATAATTTTCCAAGTTAATCAACACACACATTAGAGCTGCGTATGTGAATTCTACCTAAGGAATAACCTAACGCCTTGCGCTAATCAAGTTCAATTCCAAGGAGCATTAAGTTTTGGAAACAGGCTAATCAATGCAATTGTCATACATTGCGCATAACAATTCGGACAATGGTCAAATTCTACATATGATTATATGAGTGTATTACTACAAACTATAATCATATCATTCTACTTGTATTTGGGTTATCGCTTGATGAAAAACCCTAAAATATCTATGGACAAGATGCAAGTTCAATTAATTGGCCACTTAACTAAACAAGCACCAAAATCCTATCACAATACATCAATCATGTGATTATTAAAAGCAGTAGAGATTTGAACGAAAACAAAGAGAGAAAACTAATACATAACTCAAGCACAAGTTTTAGAAATAGGACTACATCCTTAACCAATAATATAGAATTTAGCTACACATATTAATGGAGTTCATCATTATCAATAATCAAATAAAGAAGATGAAAAATAAATTCGAAAGCAAACCCTAGTTGCAGCTCTCTCCTCTGCTCCAAGTAGAAAATACGTGATCTCCCAAAAAGAAGTAAAACTTTTCCTTTTGTAGCTTTTCTCCAAAATTAGGTTATGTCTTCAAAGTCCATTAGTTGGAAATTCACCCATCCCGCGAGAGAGAGAAACACATGTAGAAATTCTGTCCCAAAAACTCTTGCCGGAAAACTGGATTTTTGGCCGGAATCCGGCGACGGAAAGTCGTCGTCGGCCACCTGAAAAGTCAAACAGTCAATGGGTCGAGACGGTCAACCGGGTCAACTCGGTCAAGCTCAGCGAGTCACACCGGGTTGAAACGAGTCAGTGACGAGTCAAGTCGGTCTAGGCCAATTGTTGCACCATCTGTAACTTTCATCATTCACATCCAAGATGGTTGTTCAGCTGCATTGTCATCTTACACTTCACATCCAAGATGGTTGTTCTGCAACTCCATTTGTTGCCAACCTCAAATTCAGCTCCTTCTTGTCAGCAACTACAACACTATTGAATCAGTTCCATTGAAGCTCCACCATCCCACTTCTCAGTCTTCACCTGCAGTTCATACATTAAAACCAACACCACCAGTACTGTTGTCATATCTAGTTCATTGATGTACCTCAATCTCATAGCAGCACCTTAATCATTCCCTGGTTTTCTTCTCCATAGCATCAAAAATTTCTCTTCCCAATCTCTTAATCAAAGCCACTACAACTTCCACTGCCACGACAACTCCAATTATGACTGGCAGCTACAATTCTGTAACCTCCAAGCTCCAAACCATTAGCAACATAGCAACACCATGGACTTGATTGTAACTGCATCTGCTTCACTTGCGCCTGCAATATCCCAACTGCTCAATTATGTAGATTCTATGCAACCTCCAAGCACCAGTTGTGCCTGCAATTGCTTTAACTCCTGTTGCAATAACACAGTACCACTGTTTCACAGAGATCTATAGTTCTCTCTCATGCATTACACAACATTCATACCACCTAATCCTGCAATTCAAACTCAAACCCCAAGAGATCATCTACCCGTGTACTGCTCAGCCAAACCACCATCACCTGTAACACAACTCCAATCGAATCGCCCTTTGCATAATCATCTCGCAACAACAGCTTGAACTCTTTGTACCACCAGTTCCATCTCCATTTAAGCTTTTCTTGCTTGCCAACACAAACAGCGCCAAGCTTGTCCACCACTTGCTCAAGCCCCAGAACCATGCACCCTTGCAATTAACTAAACCTCCCAGCTCATCCATGTTGTAAATAATCTTCCCTCACTCTGTCACTTGACCACACAGCCCTTTTAATCTCCATCTTCCAGCTACACCAGTCACTGCATTCCCAAACTTCACAGCTCACCCTGTAATCACCCATCAGTCTCAGCTGCTTGTTGTCAGTCCCTCTTAAACTCCATGGCATCAAACTAACACCACCATTTGTATTAACAACTCTTCCCTGTAACTACAACTCCTCCATTCAACCACCTTGGCATCACTTGCAATTCATAAGCACACACCACTGCACCATTTTCAACTGCAATTTCATAATCATTTGTAGCTCAAATTGCACAATGCACTTCCATTTATATCTCAGCTTACCCTTAAATCTCCACTCCTCATACCAACATCTCCAGTTCATAATCACAGATAACACTAATTTCACTTCTCAGCTGCTCAGCACCAGAATCCATTTCCTGACTGCACCAGCTTCTCTGCCTCTTGGATATCTACTCTCAGTTGTAGCTGCAATACATTCTCTCAAATCCACCAACAACACTGCACCTTCAATGCCATTTCTTCTCTTCTTAGAACTCATCAGATTCACCAGCATATTCAAAATTAGAGGCTAACCCATACTTCCTAAGCATCAACAGATTTAAACTCTCCATCTCCATCACCAACTACAGTCTAATCAAATCGAGAGAAACCCCCAAATGATTCTCATAACTCAGATTCAAATCCCATCTCTTGAATCTTCTTTGTATCCTCAAAATCAAGCCATTAACGGACAAGGTCCCGGGGTTTTTCTGCATTTGTGGTTTCCTTGTTAACAAAATCTTGCCGTGTCATTTACTTTATATTTCCGCATTATGATTGTTTTATTATAATTAAAGTAAATCACACAAACGTTAATTCCTATTTACTTGATAAGTGAATCATATTGTATTTGGTTATGTCCGAACCTTTTTATCAATTAACATACTTAGTTGTTTTATTGTCTCGATATTGTATCCATAGACGATCACACGAAGTGTGAACCGATTAGTTATATTGTCTCGACTCAGTCCATAAACAATTACTTTCGGAGAAATGACTTATAGGTAAGAAAAGTTTTAGCTTGAGATATATATGGGTACCCTCGCCCTTTCAATCATGATATTGAATTGATTTTCATTGCATTCTCTGAATATCCGTTATTTCCCCGAATTCATGTTCAAATTGTCTTTGATATTCTCGGACCATTTTTGTTGTCTTTGATTGGGTTAATCACATTTATCTTAGTCCAGCCAATATTCCGGAGAATACATTATATATCTAGCTAATATTTTTATCTTTCATTTACTGGAAATAATATTTTACTTTCCAAATGATCATTATATTTTCCGATATCATTCCCAAAGTTAGTTTTCATTCACGATAACTCTGTTTGAAACTTTGACGTCCTCCTGCTTCTCAATATGGATGATTTATTATTAAAGTTGTTTGTAATTTTGTATCATTTTCTTTTGCTTCTTAATATGGCTTGATATTGAGCATCGAGATGTGAGAGGTGGTCGTGACTCATCAATCAAGGTATATACGTGCATTCCAGGTATGTCCACAGAGGATATCCAGAAGACCATGCCAAAATCAGTTCACAAGATAAATGTATCTAGTTAATAAAACATCTGTAATTTAGCTAGATATGATTACCCGGTCAAGATAATTAATTTTTTATTATCTACTAGGGTTTGTGAATTGTCATATAAACAAGAATCTCTATGTAAGTGTAAATCTATCTCAGTAGTACTGGAAATTAGTAATTAATACACTTTAGGGGTTTTATCCTAGATGTATACCATTAATGCTAAACAACATTAATCTCTTCATTCAATTTATTTTTATCCTTGGTCGATGATCCATCTCGATACCAGTAATTTAGTGAAAACCTCGAACCTTGTCATCTTTCTCTTTTTACACGCCAAATCCCAAATCATAAGAAGCTAGTAGATGATCAAAGAATCAATATCAAAATTTTCAGAACCTATGTATATCATTAAAATCCTCGAATGATATAACATCTAGATCAAACTGGGGGACTATGAATATTAGACGGTGGAATGATTTGTCCGCACATACATCGGATTGTTCTATCCACTTATTCCTTCTCATTTTTCTTTCAAAATATAAATAAATTGAAAAACGGTTGAAATAGAATTGCTTGTATACCAAGAAGTGTTATATTGGATTTTAATTATATTTCATATCAATCTACAATGATTTAGTTGAACTATAAAATGAATCCATCACTTAAATTTAAATTTGCATCATGATAAAACATTTATGAAATCAAAATTATGTTGATTTTATTTTTTTAAATCTCGTATAAAATATCAAAAGTAATCTATTTTTTTTATCTATTATTATGATATTACAATCCGGTCAGATACCAGAGAAGGAAATAATGAAAGTTTTGATCTGTTTGAACGAGCGAAAGACAAAAATTATTGATATTTGTTGATCATCGAAAAACTTATTGGATTAACCAACCAAAATTAACTTCAATCATATATTTAACAAGAGCAACAATAACACTATTTTTAGCCCCAAATTGAAGTCTTAGATCGGAGTTTTAGCACACTTTTCCGAAGGTTATATATTTTCTTATTTAGTTATTTTGACATCCTTATTTTGACATCCTCTGCATTGAGCGAATTCGTTTAATTTTATCAAGATCCAACACGCGTCCAAGGAAATATAATCCAAGACTCATCATTTGTTAAAGGCCTTTTGTTCATCTTGGCATATCTATATGACTTCAATTAGGTAAGAATCGAAAAATTTATCCTTTTGATTACATGAATAGGTTAGACTTGATCAGAATAAAGATTTAAAAATTAATTTTGGAATTATATATGACTGGGAAATCAATATATCCCAACCGTAAATTAACTCTCCGGTTGTCAAACTATGAACTATGAACCGTAAATTAGTTCGAGATTGCATACGGTTGGGATTTCCACACAGTACATGGAACTTATGAGTTTGTCTACGATTAGGAAAATTTGGATTCCCAACCGTATACAGTGATTAGTGAAAATGCGGGGGTATAACAACCACACCCAATATTTCTTTCGGTAATTTGTATGGAATAAACTCCAATATAATTCAGAGAGCACCAACTTAAAAGTAAGACTCAATCAATAAAGATATCAAAGAGCTTTATCTCTTTCTCAATATTATCAGAAAATCAACTAGATAGAAATCCATGAGACTGATTGATATGAGAATAACTCGGATGGTACCAAATACCAATGTCCGAGTGTCAATCAAGTTTTATCCAACAAACAAGGTAGTATTTATCAACTGTGATTGAACTACGCATAACATGTGATATTTAAATCATATAAACAAATATAACGCGGAAAATAAATAACACATACACCAGAAATTTTGTTCACGAGGAAACCGCAAATGCAGAAAACCCCCGGGACCTAGTCCAGATTTGAACACCACAATGTATTAAGCCGCTACAGACTCTAGCCTACTACAAGTTAACTTCAGACTCGAATGTAGTTGATCCCTAACCAAGTCTCACAACGATTGAGGTACAGTCGCATTCCTTACACCTCTTAAATCCCAGCAGGACTCTGTGCACGTGATTCCCTTAGATGATCTCACCCACAACTAAGAGTTGCTACGACCCAAAGTCAAAGATTTATAAACAAATCTGTCTCCCATAGATATGTTTATTCTGGTTTTGTTTCCGTCTTTAAATAAATCAAGTTGAACATGAAACTCAACTAATAATCTGGTCTTATACTCTCGAAGAGCATCCTAGAAATATTAGTCACCTCACAATAACTTAACTGATTAATAGAAGAAGTTATTGCAGAATCACAAGAGTCTGAGATGAAGAACTGTTGTGATTACTTTTTATATCTTACCTATCGGAGATAAATCTTGAGTAAATCTTAGAGAAGATAAAGCTCAATACGAAAGAACAAGTAAGATCAGAATACGCAACTACATATAAAATAGTTGGATATGGCTTCACGAATTCCAAATGTAATCTTCAAGTCGTTAACCTAATAATGGTTTTGGAAAATCTAGGTTAAAGGATAATCGACTCTAGTTTGCAACTATGACACATGAGAGTGTCGAGATTAGGTTTCCCAGATGCTAGAGTTCTCCCTTATATAGTCTTTCAAATCAGGGTTGCTTACAATCAAAGCTAAGATAGCTTAGTAACAAAGAAATTTTTATTCACCGTTAGATGAACTTCAGATTTAAGATTCAAGCTAAGTCTACTTAGAAACTAAGCAATCAATCTCCACCGTTAGATGGTATTAGCTTGATACACACAAATGAAATATACCTATATTTAGATATGGATGAACCGTACCTAAACGTGTATAACCGTTGGCTCAAGAATATTTAACCGAAGTTAGCCACATGAACACTTATAGCTTAGCCATATTCATCCAACAAATATAGATCAAATATGATGATCAATCAATTGTGATAGATGATCAAATGAATTTAAATATGTTTTAAGAGAGTTGTTCAAATGTTCACTATCTCATAGAAATATCCATGAATAATTTGAAACATATTCAGTTTGGTTTGTAATTGTACAAAGTACTATACAAGAATCAATTCATGGAGATAATGTCATGGTTTGCAAAACAAGTTCGCATACCTTATTTCATTAAAGTTCCGGGAATTTAGTTCGCAAAAGAACATGAGTTCATGAGTATGAAAAACATACTTACTGATTTTAGAACCTTACCACTATGTTCTCAAACAGAGTACGTGAACCACAGTTTTGAACTTTGGCCTTGTCGTGTCATTCGCAAACAGAATACGCGAACCACAATTCCGGACTCAGACTTGTCTAGCCGTTCATAAACAGAGTACACGAACTATTGTTCCAGACCTTTTCATAGGTAAACCCGTTCGCAAACAAGAGTTTCAGACCTGAACTAGAGCTACACAGTTAGCATACAAAGTATACAACCTATGTCATATCCAGATAATGGTAGTAGTTCCAAACTCTCATTTAATCATTGAAACAACCTTAGAATACAATAATGGTAATCTTACACATACCACTAGCTTCAAGTAACTTTCAAGTGATTAACCGATCAATATGAAACTTTCCAAGTTAACATCAAATGATTGTCTCACACAAACATTATAAGATTTTTAAGGTAATTTTCACATGATCATCTTGACTTAATATTTAGCTTCTAATAAATAAATTATTTCCAACTAAACTCGTCAAGTAGATGATGATTTTTAACTAACAGGGGGTTAGTCAGTTCAGATTTGTGGAGATGTTGAAAGAATTTTAGGGACTTCTAAAATCTCTTGTTAGTTGTAGATGCATTTTACTAAAAACTACATCCAAAGGATATAAACGCAATACTCATCTCAAATGAAAGTAAACACTCCACAATGAACACAAGATATACGTGGTTCGGTATGATTACCTACGTCCACGGGGGTGAAAGGATGAATCTTATTACTTTGAAGTGTTACAAAGGTGTTGCTCTCCGTGGGATTTCCTTACAAGATGCACTTACTACTCACTTACTTCTTCTTAGTGTTCACTCGAGTTTCTCTCTTTCTCTCTCCCAAAATACAACTTAGTTTTCTTGCATACAAGTCCCTCTATTTATAGGAGAAGTTCTATACAACGAAATTAAGGTGTTGGTCATGTTACATCTATTTAGCAGTTCTATGATCGGGCCGGTTCACGTCGTCTCATGTGGCCGATGTATCCTGACTCCTCGCCTATCCTTCGTTCGGGACAATCTCTTTAGGCGCATTATTAACATGATGTCGCCTATCTTTTACTGTCGTCCTTACGGTTATCTGATGTGACCCATTCTTTCTTATTCGTTTGACCATAGCTCCTCGTTTGACCCGCCACGCCTTATCTTGTCAGCTTTATCAGGAGTCTGGGTCAAGTCTTGTCCGACATCATTATGCCCGATCCACGTGGTTCCTTAAATCTCGCGCCCGGTAATCTTCGCGTCTCTTCGTATTTGGGTACACCGGTTCTATGATGTTGCCACCTGGATCTGTAGATAATTTACACCTACATTTATTCCCCTTCTTTCGCTCATGTAGAATACACGAGTGGAAGAAAGTCGTTTCAACCGCCACGTCCTCGTCCATGTCGCAGATCCCGCCATGCAGCGTCCCACTATCTCCACTTTATTACCTGTAACCATTGTCATCGGTTACAACTTATTCTCTTTAAATAGCCAGCTTCTTTTTTCTTTTTCTCCTTCTTCACCACTTCTCAATCAGTCTTCCGCAATTGCAACCTCTTCTTCAAGATTTCTTCGTTACTTTGCGCTTAAAAAACCCTAGCTTTCTTGTTTTTCTTCCTTCATCTCCTCCTCCCCGATTTTTACAGTAGCTGTTGTCGCCTCATATTTTTTTGTTGAAAACCGAGATTTGCATTATCTCCATTAATGGCTTGTTCTCCTTCCATGACTGAGAAAAGGTCTGTTGACGACGTTTTTTCCGAGTTTGATGCTCCTTCCCTTGCTTCTCTGTTTTTGCTTGAAAGTCCTTCTAGGTATGATGATCGCGCGATAAAATCTATTTTTGCTGATAGATCTTCTTCTATTTCGTGCAGGTCCGAGAAAAGGGTGAAAGATCTCTTTGATGAAGAGTTCATTGAACAGCTGAAGGAGAAGTACGATCTTCAAAATTACGAAGTGACCCTTCTCTCGGGCCGAAACTGTATCTTGAAGAAAACCGATATGAAAAAGCACGAGCAATCGGCTGATTGTGTGGTCATCACCCTGGGCCAACTGGAGTTATCCTTCGTCTTCCCTTATACAACCCTGATAGACCATTTTATTACGAGATTCTGTCCCAGATTCGGCCTTCTCGTGCTTTGGCTCAATGGACTGGCAATACTTTTCGAATTATGAACGAGTGGAGGGATCGCCGTGATGGTCATGGTTCTGATGCTGATTGGTTGACCTACAAGCCTGAGGACGCTCCAATGTATTCCGTTGCTAATTTCCTTGTCAACTATCGGGCCAGTACTACGAACTTGGGCAATCTTGCTGGGTTTGCTGCTAGTCCTCATCGGGTCAAGGTTATGCCCGAGGGTGTTGAAAGGATGATGCTGGATGCCGATCCCATCGGCCAACCCTGCAACAAGCGACCCCGTCATTCTAATGATCCAATTTATCCCCGAGTTCCACTTCTTGTTCGAGGTCCAATTCTACATGGTGACTTCCCATCGCCTACTTTTCCCGTCGAGCCCTATTCTTTTTGGGTGGTTAATGATGACAAGGCCGATAAGGTATGCGATTTTCTTGATTTCTATCTTATTAGCTTCGGGCGTCAACTGGTCATCTATTTTTGTTTGAAAATTTCAGGTCGGTTCCACCAAGACTGTCGGATCTAGGAAGAGAGGTGCTGGCACAAGGGTTGAGGAAGACCAGGGGAAGGTAACAAACATAATGATTTTCTTATAAGTACATGTACTTTCCCCTGTTTTTTGCCTTCACATGTTCTGACGAGACACTTATGCAGAAACACCCAAGGCACGATGATGATGACGCGGGCGATGTTGACCCCAATCCTCTTAGGCGTAATCCTACCAGAGGTAAGAAAATTGCTAAGCCACCGCCGAAAACGGGCCCAATCATTAATATTTCCGATGAGGATGAGCTGTTTGGAGAGAATGTGTCGGGTGACAAAGGCGATGAACAAGGTATGGGCGACCAGCAGGAGCCCTCGGAGACGCCCAACGTAGAGAAGGTCGTTACTGATGTACCGGTAGAGCTTCCTTGTGTGCCCCGGATTACTGAGGGATCGTCTTCTAGTGCTGAAACTTCTTTTACTTTCTCTGGCCCGATCATGAACTCCTTGGGTGCGCTTACTTCCTCAAACTTTGGGAAGTATACTGATGAAGAAATGTTGAATGATGTACCCCGTTATGGAGACATCGCCCTGACACTTGACACTGTGGTGAGCGACTCGTTTCTGTATGGTAATGCCCCGCTTCTAATTTTTGTTCTTATTGTCGCTTATGATGCAAAATCGTTTGTTTGTGTTAGATTATGAACCGCGTACGCTTGGATGCCGCCTATCGCCTTAGAGATAAGCAGTTGATAGAGTCTCTCCAACTTCAACTTTAGAATGAGAAGGGTCGCACGAACGAGATGGAGATCAAACTTGCCGACGCTCAAGGTATATGATCATTCTTAACTTGTGTTGATTGAGTTTATCGTGCCAGTATCCTGAGTCGGGTATCCTTCTTCCTAGCCGAGGTATCTAGTATAGGTGTAGACGCTACTTCGGAGTTTAGGATTATGAAGAGAAAATGGGATATTGAGAAGGGTCTAGTGGAAAATCTTCGTCAACGAATGGAAAACAAAGACGACAAAATAGACCGTCAAACTGAGGAAATTTCAAGACTTGAGGACGAGTTAGAACGACATCGCCGGTTTGATTATGATCCTGCCGAGATGGAAAATTTACGGGCTCACTTGGGATCTTCTCAGCGCCTTGCTGCTGAAAAAACTGCTTTAGCCACAAGTTTGGAGCAAAGGGTAGACGCTCTGCAATTGCAGAATCGAGACCTTCACGAGGACCGCCGACTAATATTGAGAGATAAAGATGTGGTGGAGCGAGCTAATAGCGATTTACTGGGCCGAGTGAGTGAATTTGATAAATTTATGGGCGATTTAGAGTGGAGTAGATCGCAGCTTGCAGTGCTCCAAGCGTCGCGTAATCGGTTAATGGACGATTGGAATGAGCATAAGAAGTATTGCCCCAGTAACGAGTTCAACGAGCAACACTATAAATAATTAACCATGAAGTTGTCCAAGGCCGAGGATGAGTTGTCCAAGTCGGTAGAGTCCCTTCAGTCGGTGTTGCCCACCCTGTCAGGTCTCTTAGATGATGTGTTGAGGCCGTTCTTTTAGATCTAGATTGCACTTTATTCTTGCGAAAATGTTAAGTCGTACCCGATGAATAACATTCTATCTTTGTGATTTTGTAGCCGAGCAAAAACGCTCTCGGGAGCTGGATCTGGAGGTTCGCCGATTGAAACAGGCCGAGGTCGATTTGGGATCCAAGTTAGTTGAAGCTGAGGAAAACGCTTCCCAGATTACCCAACAACTCGAGGATGAACGTGTCGCCCATGTAGAGGAGTTAGACCGGAAGGTTCAGTCGGGCATTATGGAATGGGTGGGGAAGAAGCGGCTCGAGGTCACACAGAGGAAGGCCGGAGCGGTTCCTCCCAAGGCTTAAACTTTCTTTTTGTGGTGATGCGTCACTATGTTGCCCCTTCCATCGGGTTGTAAATCTCTCTGAACACTTCTCCCCTTTTTAATTTCCGCTACCTAGCTTGTTTGTTTTAACGGGGGTGCTGCGTCACCGATGTTGTTTGTTTTACTTTCGTTAGACACATCGTTTCACTTGGTCACATGACGCTTTCCGTATTTTCTTAATAGTCGTATGACGCAATCGATTTCTCCTTTGTTTCATATGTTATTCCTGCAATCATTGTTCAAGTAAGTCAGTATTCTAACCATTTCTGTCGAACACACCCAACAAGGAGGGTCATCGGGCCCTATGCCATGTCCTGATTGGGGATTCTCATCACTATCTCTTTGGATTCAGTGGAAGGGTACCAGTCATCCTAGTTCTAGGCCCGACAATCCCGAGTGGTTATCGATCAACCGATCTCGGGCAAGTGGACACGCCCACTTGCGATGGTGGTGACCTTTCAGATGTAAGTAGGCCACCTAGCTGAGTGGACCTCGCGTCTAAACAACCTTTGGAACTGGTTTCCAACCACCAGAACCCTTAGGATACCTCGGCACTTGCACACTGCCATCGCCCCCGAGTTCGAATAGCCAGCGATCAGAAGGCACCTCGGCACTTCCACACTGGCGTTGCCCCGAGTACGAATGCCCATTCGAGTGTAAGTCACCTCGGCACTTCCACACTGGCTTTGACCCGAGTACGAATGACCATTCGAGTGTAAGTCACCTCGGCACTTCCACACTGGCATTGTACCGAGTACGAATGATCATTAGTCGCTCATGCCCTATCTCATACCCCTCACGGTTTCACAGAGATAAAAGACACGTTTGCTTACCGTTTTTCCGCATCACTCGTCAAGGATGGTAGAGTTTCAGGAATCGGATGTTCCATGGTTAGAGCTCTTTTGTTCCGTCGAGTCGCAGTAGTCGATATGATCCCTCTCCCGCCTTAGATTCGATTATATATGACCCACCCCACTTTGGTGCTAGTTTTTCGCCTTTTTTGTCGCGCTCCCATTCAGCCAGAAATTTCAATACCTGCTGCCCGGGATTAAATTCTCTTGGTCGAACGCGCTTGTTGTATTCCCGTTGTAACCTCCTTTGATAATTTTCTATTTTTTGTAACGCCATTTCTCTTGTTTCTTTCAAGTCGTCTATTTTAGCCAAGATCAGATCGGATGACACGTTTCGCCTCCAAGCTTCGGTTCTTGTGGTAGGAATCATTCCTTATGTTGGTAGAATCGCCTCGGTTCCATAGGTAAGCATAAACGGAGAGAATCCTGGAGCTTCCCTTCGTGTGGTTCTGTATTCCCATAGGACGTTATATAGCTCCTCGCACCATTTTCCATATTCCCCGTCCAGTTTCTTCTTCATTTTATCGGCGATAGTCTTATTAGTGATCTCGGCCTGCCCATTGCACTGGGGGTAAATTGGGGTAGCTTTTCTCTTCCTGATGTTGTAAGTGTTGAATAGAAGATCAATGTTCTCGCCCTATAGTTTTTTTCCATTATCGGAGACGATTGCAGCCGGGACCCCTAAGCGACAAACGATATGTTCCAAAATAAACTTAAAGACATCTTTGTCCCGAATATGCCTTAGTGGTGCCGCCTCTACCCACTTGGTAAAATAATCAGTGGCCACGATCAAATACTTCCTTTGCCCCGTTCCTACATGTAATGGCCCGACAATGTCCACTCCCCATTTAGCAAAGGGCCACGGACTTATGATTGAGTTTAACGGTACGCCGGGAGCATGGATTTTCTTCCCAAAACGCTGACATTCTTCGCAAGCTCTTTCCATTTGCTTTGTGTCCTCGTTCATATACATCCAAAAGTAGCCCATTGTTTTTGCCTTAACTGACAAGCTTCTTCCCGAGCTGTGATTTCCGGCCGCCCCATAGTGTAGCTCGTGTAGGATTATATGGACCTCTTCCCTGCTTAAGCATCGTAGGAGTGGTCCTAGGTAAGATTTCCGATATAAGATCCCTTCCCTTAACTCGTAGGCGCCCGATTTGCTTTTGATCTTGTTCATCTCGGGCCGACTCTTAGGTAGCTCACCCGTCTCTAAGTATTGATGTATTGGCTTTCTCCAGTCGCCTTCTTTGTATCTCTCGGCTGTGCTAACGGCCACCTCGATCCGTACTTCTGGTGTTTCTGGGATAGACGGGTTAAGAAGCCTCATAACGCGTATCCCTTCGATGCTCGGGTCTAATAGTTGTGAGGCGATGTACGATAGAGCGTCCGAGTGTCTGTTATCCTTTCGGCAGATATGGAGGAATTTAATATCTGGAATTTGATTAATGTAAAATTGGGAGAGCTCCCAATATTTTTGCAGCACCGGATCGTGTGTAGCGTATTGGCCCGTAATTTTCCGGATCACTGAACGAATGCACGATCTTCCTCCCCTTTGGCGTGGTAAACACCAACCCGAGGCCCGATCCGTCTTTGTTTGATGCCCCATCAACAAATACTTCCCATCGTGTTGAACTACTGGCGGCTAGTAGGTCCGCTGGCTCCTTTTGTTCTTCTACCATTCCCGGTATATCTTCTACCTCGTCCTCATCACTAAGGGGGAAATCTGCCAAGAAATCGGCCACTACTTGCCCTTTGATCGCGGTTCTTGTCTCGTATATCACGTCATATTGTTTGATTATGGCTCCCCACTTGGGGATTCTACCCGATCTCCCAGCACTATCCAAGACCGCTTCGATAGGCGATTTTGTGAGCACCCGTATTCGATGAGCTTGAAAATATGTTCGTATTTTAGAGGCAGCAAAGGCTAGCGCGAGCACCATCTGCTCCATTATGGTGTAGTTCTTCTCGGCAGGACTTAAAGTTTTGCTAGTGAAGTATACCGGCTTCTTCACGCCTATCTCTGTTTTGACCAATATCGCACTGATGGCATAGGGTGCCGCGCCTAAGTACAGAGTGAGAATTTCTGACGGCTCAGGCCTTTGAAGAACCGGGAGGCTAGCTAGATGTAGCTTGATATTTTGAAAGGCTTCTTTGCTAGCGTCCGTCCATTGGAATTTTTCTCCTTTCTTCAAGATGTCGTAAAAGGCCTTGCATTTGTCCGATGACCGTGATACGAATCGCCCCAATGCGACTATGCAACCATTTAGTTTATGCACGTCTTTTACCGTCGTGGGGGATGGCATTTCAAGGATGGCTCGTACCTTCTCGGGATCTGCTTCTATTCCCATGGGGGTGATGATATAGCATAGGAATTTCCCCGACGTGACCCAGAAGTCGCACTTGGCAGGATTAATCTTCATCTTGTGTTTCCTCATTGTCTGAAAAATCTCTCGAAGGTCTCGGACGTGGTTTTTTGATTTTCGACTATTAACTAACATGTCGTCCATGTAAACTTCTATGGTATCATGAATCTTGTCTTCAAACATGTCGCCTACCAATCTCTGGTACGTAGCCCCGGCATTCCTAAGTCTGAATGGCATCTTGGTGTAACAATACAATCCTCTTGGTGTGAAGAAGGAAGTATGTTCCTGGTCCTCAGGCGCCAATGGTATTTGGTTGTAGACCATGTATCCGTCCATTAAGGTCATCGCCTCGTATCCCACTATTGATTCTACTAATTTATCTATGCTGGGAAGGGGAAACTTTCCTTCGGGCAGGCCTTGTTCAAGTCGCTAAAATCAATACATATTCTGACTCCCCCTTTCTTTTTCGATACCACAACCATGTTAGATATCCACTATGGGTAGTGGGACTTCCTTATTATTCCGTATTCTTGTAGCTTCTTCATCTCGACCTCTACCGCCGCTTGTAACTCTGGCGCGATACGCCTCATTTTTTGTCTAACCGGTTTGAACCTCGGATCAATTTTTAAGTGGTGACAGCAGACCTTCGGGTCAATACCCTCCAAATCATGCACTTCCCAGGCGAATGCATCCAGGTTTTCTTTTAATAACATCGTGAGTTTACTTGCTTGTTCGTCCGATAGTAATGCCCCGATCCTTACTACCTTGGGTTCTTCTATCGTTCCCAAGTTTACTTCTTTAGTCGACTCAACTGTCGAGAAGTTTGATTTGGTCTCCCTGACTGGGGACGCTTCCTTTGATTGCTATAAAGGTTCTTGTTCTCGAGTCTCGTGTGCCAGGACCACTTGTGAAATCACCTCCTCCAATTCTTTTGCCGTCTTCACTTCCTTTGCTTTGTTCTTTTCTTGCCTTTGTCGAGCTCGCCGTTCTTCATTTATTTCTACATCAACTTTCATGCATTGTCGTGCCGCCTGGGAGTCGCCCACAACTTCCACTATTCCCTTGCAAGTCGGGAACCTTAACCTTTGATGGTATGCCGATGCTACTCCCTTAATCCCAGAAATCCATGGGCGCCCGATAATGGCCTCGTAAGGTGAGGCGACGTCGACCACACAAAAGGTGGTTAGTGTGTCGAGGTAGCCACCACCATCTGAAACTCTCAAAGTTACTTCGCCATTTGGGATGGTTACTGTGCTGTTAAAGCCATAGATGCGATATGTTGAGGGGAAGAGCATGTCGTCTGAGAGTTTCATTCTTATGAACGTGTCATAGAACAACACCTCGACTGAACTTCCGCTATCCACAATAATCCTCCTTACTCCCCACTTCTCAATCAATAACATGATGACCAGTGGATCACTGTGTGCCTGTCCATTTGCTGGGACATCCTTAGCCGAGAACGAAATGGGAAGCGTCATCCAAGGTTCCATTGGAAGGGACTTGGCTACGCTAAATATTTATTTACCTTCTCGATCCATTTTATGGATCCTAGTGGTGATTACTGGGCCGAGGGTGTAATTTTTCATAGCCGAATGTGAAATGGTGCTCACGAACTGACTCGCCCTATCGATACGGACTTGATGAACTGGTACATCGGCTGTTGCTTCCGGTCGAAGGGGGTGTCGGACATACTGCCTCAAATATCCATCGCGGATGAGGTGCTGAACAATATCTTTCACTTCTCGACAGTTGTTGGTGGAATGGCCCCTATACTGATGGTAGTGACAGTATTCGGGATAATCTCGGGTCTCTTGGAACTGTACCCCCTAGATGCTTGGTAGTTGATGTCGTTTCTCTTCTCCACTTCCTTGAACACCTCTTCCAAAGAAGCGTTTAGAGGGGTATACGATCGGGCTTCCTGCTTTGGCTTCTTCCCTTTGGCCATCCATTCCCTCTTCTCATTGCTCCTCGGGGGCGGGTCCGATCTCTTTTCTGGTCGCCTGATATGGTCATCCATGACCGTTTTAGTTTCGGTACCAACTTCAACACTGGCTTCTTGTACTCCTCTATCTCTTGATTCGGCCTGAATTTATTCCAGGGCGATGTAGTGTTCTTTCATTCTTCTCATCTCCTTTAAGGTTTAAGGTTTTTCGGAAAACATGGCAATCTAGATGGGGTTCGATATCCCCAATGCGTTTTCAAACCCAAAGATGGCTTGATCCACCGGTACCTTCCCAATTTTAGTACACAGTTTCCTCCACCTGTCGGTCAGGGTTCTCAAGGGCTCTCTGAATCTTCGGGCGAGAGTAAACAGCTTGTTCATTCTTGGACGAGGTCGACTATTATGCATGTAGGTATCAAGGAAGGCCTCAACTAGCGCATCATATCCGTTAATCGAACCAGGTGTGAGCGAATAAAACCAATCTCGCGCCTCGCCCTCCAAACTAGCTGGAAAGAATTTGCACATAACTACCGGGTTGTTTCTCCATTGGATCAGTGACATGGTATACATCTTAAGATGCTCGATCGCATCGCCCGTTCCATCAAATCTAGAAGGGAATGAAGGTAAAGTACACTTGGGTGGGAACGGCATTTGTTCCAGTTCTTGAGAGAAAGGCGTTTTCTCGGCTTCACTCATAATCTCGGCCAACTTATTCTCTTTGCTTCCGCCCGAGAGTTCCTTGATTTTTTCTTCCAACTCCTTAAGCTTGGCTTTAGTTGTCCGATCTTGTCGCTCGTCCCTTCCTCGCCTTTCTTCGTCGGTGGACGAATCCTCGGGTGGTCCATATCTCTGTGTGGGGGGTACCGGAGGTAATGGTGGCTGACCTGACTGATCGGGATGATTAAGGTTACTTGGCCCCATCATGGGTGGTGAGTGATCGGATCGGCCGCGATAACCCGATGTCCCTCGGGTGGACGACCCTCTTGATCTGGTTCGTTGGTTCCTCAGCTGGTAGTTCTCATACTCCAAGGATAGATTCCGCTGCTAGAGTTCCCTTAGTGCCGCTTCTTGTCTCCTCTGACTCTCCAAAATGGCCAAAAACGTCGGGTCCGTACTTTCGTGACTGGAATGTCCATTAGGTTGGTGTGGCCGAGGCTGTAATGGTGCAGATGTGGGTGGTGGGGGTAGTATCGGGTTGGTTACACGATCGACCGCGTGAACAGTTGTCGGGCCGATGTTACTTGCTGCTGCTCGCCCCATCTGAATCTTCCTAAGACGCTCCTGTTCCCTTCCCAAATCTTTCTGGTACTCAACTTGTTGCTTCGTCCTTTGCATCTGATCTTGCGCTGCAAGTGCTTCCTCATCGTCATCGGTGTCTGAAGCTGTGAGTCCATCGATTTGGTCAACTCTTCTCTGAGTCAATATAACTTGGTCCAGAGGTAGAGTGTTATCGTATCGCCCCAAATCTACTTCCTCGTCTACAACAGGCATTCCTCGCGCAGCTGTATGAGACTCCTCTGGCGGTGGTTGTCGACTGTCTTCTTGCCTTGGCCCCGTTATCCCTGCTTGCATGCCGCTGCTAGTGACAGTACGATTCCTTAACATCCTAATCATCCCTGAAGCGCTAGCCATCGGTCACATCGCGTGATAAGCCGAGTATCGCCCGTCCCTACGTCAGCAAATACGAAAAAGAACCCCTTACTTTGACATGATTTTCAAATAAAAATTTCAGACATAAGGGCAAAAAGTTCGATTGTACGACTGCTGCCACTGTGTAAGATCTATTTCAGTTGTTAGGTGGGTTCTGTCCCTCTACCCTATTTTGTACCTATGCTGAATCTGTGGCTGACCTTACTTCCCCGTCGCTATCACTCCGTACGACGTCGCTCTCTGTACTCGACCTATGCATTTAAGTTAGTTTTGTCCTTTATTATACATGTTCCAAATCATTGATCTTATGCACATGATGCTTAGAAAAAAGTATGGCAAGTAACCCCTATAATCAAATCAAACTTGTACCAGCTCCACTTTCTCGAGATCTAATTATGAACTCTCCGATGACTTATGCTACGCCGCCGGCTAAAAAATTCTATACGGTTGATAGTTTATCGCATGATGAAACAGCTACAAACGCAAACTTTTGGTTATTCCGAGAACCCGACTTCATGCTGTAGCTAAAAACAACTCGTTTAACGCTAACAATTATACAACTATCAAGAACAAACAGTCGTCCTTTCAACATATTCTTCACATAGCTTCTAACCCGAACTGTTAGTCGCTGGTGAGCTCGTGAAGTCTCTCTGCTGATCAAACTGTTGAAGATGTTAAGAAAACGCTTCTACTGTTCTGGCTTTGAAGTAAATGACTCAAAACAACCGTTATTTCGGCCAACATAGTTCATCATAGCTTCAACTTCAACACGTTAATTGTGTATTGAGGAGCTTTTGATCGTCTCTGAAGGTTTTTACGACAAGGTATCCGGAGATCTTAGTCGTGTCCCCTTAGTCGGCGCCAGAATGTAGATGCATTTTACTACAAACTACATCCAAAGGATATAAACACAATACTCATCTCAAATGAAAGTAAACACTCCACAATGAACACAAGATATACGTGGTTCGGTATGATTACCTACGTCCACGGGGGTGAAAGGATGAATCTTATTACTTTGAAGTGTTACAAATGTGTTGCTCTCCGTGGGATTTCCTTACAAGATGCACTTACTACTCACTTACTTCTTCTTAGTGTTCACTCGAGTTTCTCTCCTTCTCTCTCCCAAAATACAACTTAGTTTTCTTGAATACAAGTCCCTCTATTTATAGGAGAAGTTCTATACAACGAAATTAAGGTGTTGGTCATGTTACATCTATTTAGCAGTTCTGTGATCGGGCCGGTTCACGTCGTCTCATGTGGCCGATGTATCCTGACTCCTCGCCTATCCTTCATTCGGGCCAATATCTTTAGGTGCATTATTAACACGATGTCGCCTATCTTTTACTGTCGTCCTTACGGTTATCCGATGTGACCCGTTCTTTCTTATTCGTTTGACCATAGATCCTCGTTTGACCCGCCACGCCTTATCTTGTCAGCTTTATCAGGAGTATGGGTCAAGTCTTGTCCGACATCATTATGCCCGATCCACGTGGCTCCTTAAATCTCGCGCCCGGTAATCTTCTCTCTATACTTCGCGTCTCTTCGTATTTGGGTACACCGGTTCTAGGATGTTGCCACCTGGATCTGTAGATAATTTACACCTACATTAGTCAATAGAGAGTTCTTTAAAATCTCAAACAATCTTTGTTATTGGATCGTGACTTTCTAAAAGTCTTCATAATTCTCTGTTATTGGATTTGGAATTTGAAGTCAATGATTTATGGTTTTGAGAGACTTGTAGAGACTTTTATTATAAAACATACCATAAATAGCTTAAAAAAAGTCTCTCCTAAGTAGGTGTTCTTTTGAGTGACTTTGTTCTTACTCTTTTATTTAAGGATTAAATATCAAAATATTAAAAACAATAACCAAATAAGCTACAATTAAATTCATAAAAAATTAAACTATTGTCTTTCAAAACCCAATAAGTTTACTAGAGATTCAAATCCCTTATGTTCGTCTCGTTTTGATTTTATTGGAAAAATGGTTACAATTTCTGTTAGCCATGCATGGACTAATACATTTTCATTGAAATGTTCATATATTTATTTTGGAAAGTAAATAAATATATTATTTGTATCATGTGTGTAAGCTGAGATTCATATATGTTTTATTGTCTCAATAAATCACCATAATTTCTTGAAAATCATTCAGAGAGTATCAAAATCTCTAAATTCACGGAGAGTCACCCAAAATCTCTTGCATAAAAAGTCTCTGAATGTCTCTACTAATCCCAATTGACTAACCCCCTGTAAAGCTAACAACTTCCAACACGTATTTCTAAAAATATATAAACATGATAAACTCAGCTCGAAATTTCAATTGTGTATAATGTAAAAGCCTATATAGCTATACGACTTAGTCTCTTTTAGAAGATAGAATAGAATAGACTTCTGAGTGATATATAAGTTTTAGTCTCCACATACCTTTTGTTGATAAAGTTTCTCCAAGATCTTCAGTATATATTTTTCTTCAATTGGTGAATGTCATGAAGTCTAAATCTCAACTACACCCTTTTATCCTAGTCCGTGACATAGTTATAGGTAGACTAGAAATCAAGTATATAGTTTTGATCAACTAAACTTGACAAACAAGCTTGAGATAACAATGCTTGCGAGTTCGACCGAGCAATACTCTAACAGTTACGCTTAGGTTTCCTAACTGTATATTAATTTAAGAAACCAAAAGAAAATATTATTTTGATTTTCAAACACTAACTATAAAAGTACAAATCAAAGTTGTTAGAACATTGCTCGGTCGAACTTACAAGTGTTGCTATCACAAGCTTGTTGTCAAATTTAGTTGTCAAAACTATATATTGATTTCTAGTATACATTTAGTCAGTCTCAGATTAGGATAAAAGTATGTAGTTGAGAATCGGATATCACTGCGTTCTATCGTTTGAATGCGAAGATCAACATGAGCTTTGGAGAACTTCAACATTGAAAGTGAAAAAGTGGGGGTCTAACAACCACACGCAATATTTCGATTAGAAATCTGTATGGACAACCTCCAATGTGCTTTCTAGAGAATCAACTAGACAATCATACTCAATCTAGATAAAAGTATATCAAATAGTTTATATCTCTCTCACTTGATTTGATCTTTACTCAAGCAAATAGAAATCTGCGAGTCTTTATCAAATATAAGGAGATAACTTGGATCGTACCAAAAACCAATATCCAAGTGTCAATCAATTTAAATCAACAACCAAAAGGTCAAATATTCTAATTGATTGAACAACGCACAACCTGTATTATTTCAGTTATATATAACAAATATAATGCGGAAAACAAATAACACAGACATCATAATTTTGTTAACAAGGAAACCGCAAATGCAGAAAAACCTCGGGACCTAGTCCATATTAAACATATACTGTATTAAGCCACTACACATACTAGCCTACTCCAAACTAACTTAGGTATGGACTGTAGTTGAACCCCAATCAATCTCACACTGATCCAAGGTACAGTTATGCTGCTACGTCTATGATCCCAGCAGAATACTACGTACTTGATTCCCTTAGCTGATCTCACCAACAACTAAGAGTTGCTACGACCCAAAGTTGAAGAATTTAATAAACAAATATGTATCACACAGAAAAGTCTACGACAATAGATAAATCCATCTTCCACGAATATACCTACAAGTTTTGTTTCATCTTTTTATAAATCAAGGTAAAAAGGAACCAATTGACAAAACAGACTTATATTCCCAAAGAACATCTCAGTATTATCAATCATATCACAATAGTCTTAATCGACGCATCGAAAAAAGATATTGTGGAATCACAAACGATGAGATGAAGATGTTTGTGACTACTTTTTATCTTGCCTATCGGAGATAAAAATCTCAAGATAACTCGTACGATAGAAATAACAAGATCAGATCACACAACTACAAGAAAAGTAGTATCGATGTGGCTTCACAATCCCAATGAATTCTTTAAGTCGTTAACCTGGTTTAGAAGAAGAAACCAAAGGTTAAAGGAGAATCGACTCTAACTTAACACAACTAGTATCACACAAAATACATGGGGATTAGGTTTCCTAGTTGCTAGAGTTCTCCCTTATATAGTCTTTCAAATCAGGGTTTGCAATCAATGTTAGCTTGGTAACAAAGCATTCAATATTCACTGTTAGATGAAAACATGATTAGATTCAAGCTAATATTTATCAACCGTTAGATCAAAAACATAGCTTGTTATACACACATGAAATGCACGTTTCTAGGTTTATGTAACCGTACCCAAACTTGTACATTAGTCGGTTCAACAATAGTTAACCAAATGGTTAGTCATATGATAAATTTCATATCAACCATATTCTTCTTCACCATAACTAGTTCAAATGACTCAAATAAACTAGTTAGAGAGTTGTTCAATTGCAAAAAAATCTCATGTACTACACAAGACATAATGGAAGCAAAAACGATTTGATTCACTCGAATTGGTTCATGAACTATATAGCCACGGTTTGCAATTGCATTCCTTAGTTTATAAAGATAAGTTCACAAACATCGTTTTTAGACATAACCTACTCAAGTTCGCGGAATGGGTTCGCGGACTTAAGTTCCCGGATGGAGTTCACAAACTCCAACAAAAATTTTCGGGTCGAGAACTTCCGCCAGTTCGCGGACTGGGTTCGTGGAATGAGTTCGTGGACTTAGCTCATGCACTTCTCCGATTCTCTTGATCAACAAAGTTCGCAAACTTCGGTTCAAGGAATAAGGACTTATACATATATGTGTTTCCACAACAATGCTTATATCCTCCAATGGTTAGATAGTCTAAACTCTCATTTCAATCATTGAAACATTCTCAGATGATGTTATATAGTTGTTATTCACAAACCATTTTCGTCAGAGCAATTTTCAAAGTGATTGAAACTTAACATGACTTTCGTCACTAGGTAAAGATGAACTTGACTAAAGTGAAAGCTTTACCAACACATATTTCGAGAAATAGATAGGATAGGTAAACTCGGCTCGAAATACCAAATATGTATAATCTAAGTCTATATAGCAAAACGACTTTTATCTCAAGATAGGAGATAAATAGACTTTTGAGTGATAGATAAGTTCAAGTCTCCACATACCTTTTAGTCGATGAAGATCCACCAGTTCCTTGAGTAGTCCTTCTTCTTGTATGATGATTTCCATGAAGTTCTTGAGCTCAACTACACTTTCTATCCTAGTCCGATACCTTAGCTATAGTAGACTAGAAATCAAGACTTATAGTTTTGATCACTAACATTGACAAACATGCTTGAGATAACAACGCATGCAAGTTCGACCGGGAAATGCTCTAACAATCTCCCCCTTTATCAGTTTTAGTGACAAAACTATCAATACATACGAAATACAAAAAATATATAAATAAACTTTGTAGCTCCTATTCCACGTGTCTAATCTTCAACATTACTCGAAATCTTCGTGACTTCCAAGTACTCCAGTGATCCCAAAGGTTGTAAGTTTAGCATCATCGTTGTTGAAAATCTGTAGCTATAACAACGAGAAAACAAGAGTTCTCAATCATTGTTATACAGTGTCATAATATTATTACACAACATCAAAGTCCAATTGCATCACAACTTTAACAACAATAATATGGTGATATGACACTCTCCCTTAATCATTACTCCATCTCACATGGAAACCACTCCCCCTTAAATAATGATCCGAAAACCATATGTATTTGTAGTGTGAACTACATATTAATTCTCCCTTTTTTGTTAATAAAAATGGCAAAGGTATAAGAACGGGATCCTAATGAAATTTCCAAATGAGATATTTCATGACCAAGCGTAAGTGTATATCATCTTATTTAGATGCAATAATAAAGCCCAAGCTAAATTCATTTATCAAGGAGTCTCTAAAGATACAAGATAACCCCTATAATATTCCACAGCCGCACTCCCCACAAAGATTTGGCAATTAAGCATAAGTTCTATTAAGAACTCTCCCCCATAATATGTCATTCCCGAAAGAACAACAAGAGCGACCTTAATTTCAAAAGAAAAGAAGGATTTCTTTGGACATAACAAATCACATACAAGTATGAAATTGAATCCAACAATATTCAGTTAAATTAACCATAAGAGAACCCATGATTAATTTAACCAAATATGCTCAACACAAGTAAACTTATGGAGACTTAAAAATACTCAATTAGATTAATCACAATAGAATCCATAATTAATCTAATCGGAATACACAACTAAATAAATCACAAAAGTAATCCATTTAATTTTTCATACTCGAAATAAGAAAATCTATGGAGCAATGACTAAGTTAATCATGAAAATAATCAACCCAGTCAAAAACGCTCAAACATAAGAAAACTTACGGAGTCACAACTAAATAACCAAACAAGATGATTAATTTAGTTCAATATGCTCGACATAAAGTACCTTACGGAACAACAACAAAGCTAATCATAAAAATAATCAACTTTGGTTATTTAGTGCTCAACAAAAGACACATTACGAAGCCTCACAGTAATACACAAAATATGGATCAGGGAAGATCAATTACTGCGGAATACACAAGGATTCATTCTATTTTCCATCACCATTTGCACAATGACATATAATAGACATAATCCTTGAAAACAAAAGATTTTAACCTATCTTCAATCAAAAATTTACATAATAGGCTTAACTTTTGTATTTGTCAAAAGTCAATTCATTCTTTTATCAATATATGCATATCAACTCATGAACGACTTTACTTTTGACAAGGTATGGGACAATCAAGTTCACGGACATAAACACATATATCCCATAACAATATTGTAATATATGAAACCATAAAGACTAATATTGCAAAAATCATCTTCCAAACAATTTTAGAATTTAAACCAATAAATCTAAAAACATGAAGATGAAAACGTTGGACATAGCTATGTGTAGTCACAATACTGGATATTCCAACCTCTAGTTATTCTTCTAAACAAAAACAAGAAAAATAGAAGATTTACTAGGCAATAAATCAGAGTTCATTCAGAACCTCATATCTTTCAATGAATCCATCAAAGAAGGTATCACTGATTTCCTTTATTCTCTTAACTGTAGACACACCATGTTCGTGAGTTAGAACACCAACTTTTCGATTAACAACCCAAGCAAGCTGTCTAGCTTTGACACAGTCCATGATGAGTTTCTTTTGATTTCGTATTAGAAGATTCTGATTAGCAAGAATTTTGGCCTGACCATCTAGAAGTTGATTTATTTGCAATTGAAGATTTGCAAACTTGACCTTTGAATTATTCTGAAAACAAGTTAAATCCTTGACAGAATCATCAATCCAGGAGTTGTGATCCTTTCTTTCAAGCATGTTCTTTAAAACCAGCTCCTGAATTGACTCACGTCCCTGATTGTTTTCCTCCATATCAAGATGCACAATCTCTTGAGATCTTGCTGAGTTCTCCATACAATTTTAGGGAAGGAAAAACACAATATATAATAAGTATATATGTGTTTGTAAACAAGAGTAAGAAACTCTAGTTTCGAAACCCTAAGATCTCACGAGAGGAGGATGCAGACATTTTTTGGACCGTCAACACAAAAACTGTAACAGAAATAATATACAACATACTTGAGTATTTACCAATTAATTTCCTTGCACCTCCCAAGTTAGAAGCAAGGAGACAAATACATGTAGTCAGGTAGTACAATGGAAATTAATCCCACTATGATCATCGAGAAAGGAGTTGTATATATCATCTGATTGTTTGATCTTTGTGTTCTTAGCTTTTCTTCGGCTGACTTCCATCCCTAAAGGGTAAGACATGGCGTATTTAACATATTCGTCAGATGACTTTCTCTGAGGACTAAATCTAGGACCTCTTGCAATTAGTTCAAGAGGATCATAATAGATAGGAATCCATTTTCTAGACTTAGATTTACCAGAAATATTCTTATAAGTACAGGAAATGCTTTCATTAGCAACACAAGAATTTATGCCAGAATGCACTTGAGCCATGTGATGATTTCTAGAGTAGAGATCATTTTTATAAGGTTTCTTATTTCTAGACTTAGAACTTCCGTCAGTTCACGGACTTAGCTCACGCACTTCTCCGGTTCTGTTGATCAACAAAGTTTGCAAACTTCGGTTCAAGGAATAAGGACTTATACATATATGTATTTCCACAATAATGCTTATATCCTCCAATGGTTATATAGTCTAAACTCTCATTTCAATCATTGAAATATTCTCAAATGACGTTATATAGTTGTTATTCACAAACCATTTTTCGTCAAAGCAATTTTTAAAGTGATTGAAACTTAATATGACTTTCATCACTAGGCAAAGATGAACTTAGATAAAGCGAAAGCTTTACCAACACATATTTCTACAAATAGATAGGCGAGGTAAATTCGGCTCGAAATAACAAATGTGTATAATCTAAGTCTATATAGGAAAACGACTTTTGTCTCAAGATAGGAGATAAATAGACTTTTGAGTGATAGATAAGTTCAAGTCTCCACATACCTTTTAGTTGATGAAGATCCACCAGTTCCTTGAGTAGTCCTTCGTCTTGTATGATGATTACCATGGAGTTCTTGAGCTCAACTACACTTTTTATCCTAGTCCGAGACCTTAGCTATAGTAGACTAGAAATCAAGACTTATAGTTTTGATCACTAGCATTGACAAACATGCTTGAGATAGAAACGCATGCGAGTTCGACCGAGCAATGCTATAACATAAAGGTAAGTAAAGAACCTCCTATTTTCTCAAAGTTTTCACCTTTGTATCAATGAGACATTGTCGCATGACTAAATTAGACATCACATGTGTATATGTGGCAAAACGAGTTGCTGGTTTTTAAGGAATTGAGGGGACGACCGTGCGAAGGAAACTTCTTGAACCGAGTGAAATGTTTAAGCTCACACAGATGCATTGCAAGAAAGGATTGATTTGAATTTGAGAGATCAATATGTAGGACTCCGACATAAACCAAGACAATGACCGTTCCAGAGTCAATTCGGTCACAAGAGAGAATGGTCGATTTGTAGGAGGGAAGCTTAGAAATTTGTGAGATCAATGGTGATCGAAGATTATAGGTATCTTGTGTATTCTACGTGAAGAAATAAGATAAGTTCTGATTGATTGAATTTAGCTTTGTTGAGAGTAATTATTCAGACGTCGAGTTCTTAATTTGTTGTTGTTTGTTTTACGAAATATTGTCTTGTTTTCAATCATGATTCATAAACTTATTTATATTGGAATAATTGTGGACACCTTGATCCCATGAAGTATGAAAGTTGCTGGAGTCAAAGAGTGGGGAAGTAGAAATCGTGTTAAAACCAGTTTCTCATCGTGCAGTGACTCGTTTAATTTTCCATCCAATGCTTTGCTAACTCCTCTAACTGATTGCACGACTTGCTTACATTCTCATCGTGTGTATCAACAAACGTGCCATAGACCGCCAGACCAAAACCCTAGTTGATATCCCCCATGTGACACAATTGAATTCTCGTGATTGTGGAGTATGCAAGGCATGCGTATATTTAGTTAGTCAGTTGCTGACGTTATGAGACGATGAGTCCTTGTATTGCTGAGTCAAATGTGATTTGCAAATGTTCTGAAACCCACGAATTGAATGTGTATGTTAAGACAGAGATATAATTCTCAAATAAATGTTGATAGTTAAGGTGAGCAAATATTGCTCATTTGATGAATTGTTGAATATTGATAGTTGAATCAATATTCCTTAGTCTGATCAAATGTTGCTCGTTTGATGAATTATTGGTCGTAGGACCAAATAAAATATTAATTTAAAATACTGGCAACTGAACCGAGTATAATCAATTAAAATGTTGATCATGGGATCAATGTAAAATTATTAGTGTTTGAATCTGGAATTATGAACCTTGAATTCGAAAACCCTAATTTCGATCGATTGATGATTTATTAAAAATCGACCACAGAGTGGAGGAGGGATCGACTACATGGGATGATGAGTCCACCATGTAGAGCCTAGATGCTCGAGTGAGAAAATATTAAGGTCTCTTGAAGACCAGTTGGTGAAAGGATGATTAGATGCTGGTTTAATTATTTATTAAAATAATGCTCGTCTGAGCCTTAGGTGATGAAATATAATTATGAAGAGATGAGAGATGGACCAAGGGATCATGAAACCATCCCTTGTTGGTCATGGGACCGACTTACGATCGTTTGATGAAGTTCCAAGTTGTTTGGAAGAGTTTAAACCTAATGTGCACAAATTAGGTCAAATGATGGAAATATGTGGGACTGGCCTTTTGCAAGCCAAAGATCCAACCTTGGTTGGTCAAGTTAATATGCTCATGTCACCAAAGTGTTCGTGTCTCATTCCTGATAATTTTGATATTTTTTGGTGCGCGTTTGAGCAACATTTTGAGAAAATATGAAGAAATCAAGGTTTTTGCTCAAACTGAGGAAACTTCATAAGATGAAGGAAATAATAATATAAAATAAAGGAATCATGAAGTGTGGGACCTGTTATGGCCAAGGAATGTCCGTCCAGCCAATGAGCCCGGTCCCATGACACTTTTCTTAATTTTATATTATTTTCATGATTTTAGGGAAATATCATGAAATCAAGGAGTTTGTTAAAACTAAGGAGTTTCCTTGAAGTGAAGGAGTTTCCATGAGATTAAGGAAACTATAATAATAATAATAATAATAAAATAAGGGGCATGTGGGACCGTCCATGGTCGGCCGGCTAGTGGCCCGGTCCCGTGAGTCTTCCCTAATTTTATATTATTTTCATGATTTGAAGGAAAATCATGAAATCAAGGAGTTTTCATAGAATAAAGGAAATAATAATAAAATAATAAGGATTCATATGGTGTGGGACCATCCACAACTAGACATAGCCGGCCGGCTAGTAGACCTGGTCCCATGACACCTTTCCCGATTTTATGTTATTTCCTTGGTGTGAAGGAAACACCATGAAACTGAGGAATTTCCTCAAACGAAGGAGTTTTGTTCAAATGAAGGGATTTTCATGAGATCAAGGAAAAATAATAAAAATAAAATAAAATAAAATAAAGAATTAGGCATGGGTCTGGCTAAGGCATGACTGGCCGTCCGGTGGGCCCAGTCCCCTAGCGCCTTAGCTAATATTTTATTTTATTTTTCTTCCTATTTTGCATAGGTTCATCGTTCCTTCGCATTTTCGAATGCTCGTTTGTGTATTCAAGCGCTTGTTAGTGCATTATTGTTGAATACACTTGCACCATTTTGGTCGGGGCTTACTGGATAGCGGCTCAGATGCCAGTATGTTGAATATTTATCACTAACCCATGGAATTTTGTTGGGAAGAACCATGAATTGAAGTGATGAAATATTATGAAGAACGTAGAGTATTTATGGATATTTAGTTAATGAATTTAACAATTAGAAATAATTAATTTATGGCTCTATACTAGCAGACATGTTGTCTAGGAGCATTAATTATTCGAGAATTGAGTGATATGAGCTTGTTGAAGTGTCATATTTCTTTTATATAGTCAGGAAAAACGTTGTTGCATCCTGAAGACGTTATTGCTCTATACTAGCCGGCAAGCTGTCTAGGAGCCGTCCAATCGTTCGATAATATATAACAGTAATTACTGAAATTGCACAGTATTCATGAGATATGTCGTTGCCCCAGTTGAAAGATTACACATCTACATATGCTCCGAGAGACAGTATTCTCAGTCAGAGGTTCTTGCGGCATGAGCTTTCATGCTTCAATGAAAGACATGAGCCTCAATACTCATCTGATTGCTAGATCAGGAGCATGTACAATTATGGTTTTACGATTTTAGCCTTTATCAAAAATCCACCTTCAACAACATGCATAACAGAAATTTCAAGTCAACTTTATCTTAAATATTGTTCTCGAAATATGACTATTTATGCTTAAGAACATTTGTTCTTACATGATGAATTTGGTTAAAGAACAATTTATTGTTCATGAATTAAATTATGCTTCAAGATTTAGTCATTTGAAAATATTGGAACAATGATATGTATCATTGATGTTGTTAGAGAATTGTTAGGTCGAACTCATAAGTGTTTCTATCTCAAGCTTGTTGTCAAATTTAGTTGCCGAAATTATATCTTGATTTATAGTCTACAATTAGTTAATTCTCGGACTAGGTTTGAAATGTAGTTGAGAAACGGACATCACGACAGTCATGATTATGTTATACCTTTTGAAGGCGAAGATTAACCAAATTATTTGGAGAACCTCATCAACGAAAGGTAAGTGAAGACTGAACCACCTATTTCTCAAGTTATATTCACTTTTCTATCCTTGAAACGTTGTCGCGTAACTAATTAGACTATCGTGCATATTCAAGAATTTCGAATTGTGAATTAATTATCAAGTTAAGGGACTTCTCGAAATATAATGACCAAGCTTAATGAATATTTGTTCATACTTGATGAATTTCAGTTAAGGACAATTTATTGTTCGCAATCAAAATCATGATTCACGTTTTATTATTTAAAAATAGCATGGAACAATGATATGTGTCATTGATGTTATTCGGGAATGTTTCGAATCGATTTAGAGAGAAAAATATAGAACTACTATAGATTCAGATATAAGACAGTGTTATCATTCCTACAAACTGGGAAAATTGTTATAAGTCTGAAGCCATATTACATGTAATCATACACGTAGCGGAGTAGCTATATGTCGACTAGAAAATTTGTGGTATGCATATCCTTTTGCACATCATGTAAAAATCTTGTTAAACTCGTGAACTGGATCGGTAAGCATACCCGTATGAAAACCGTAAAGGAACTGTGGTCACGGAACCAGTTTGGTATTCATTTCGGTACACATACCAGAAAAGTTATGTGTTCAGGAACTCGGTTTGTATATCTATACCTGCAAGCATACCAAGATAGTTATGTGGACTCCGAAGCCGGTTATAATCTTAAGGTACACATACCGGTACGCATACCAAAATAGTTATGTGAACTCCGGAACTTGATTGTGCTTAATAGTTCACAAACCGGAACACGTACTGTAACTGACCTAACTCACGAATGGCTACGGAATTTGTACTTTGCACATATATTAACCATGTCGATGATTTTTAAATGTAATAAAATTATTTCTACGAGATAATTAGCATTTGATCAAATCTCTAAAAGAACTAGACTTATTTGATCACATGACTGTGACTCAAGGTTAATGTCTTAAGCTTATGAAAATAAATAAAAATTAGTAATGTGCATTTACTAATTGGAGATTTTCTATTGAGAGATTTCATAAAATATTGGACAAAGCGTTTCCTGGAATTATGAAAACCGAATGGGCTATTGTTGCATATCTTGAGAATACTTTCGGTTTTGGAAATTCCTTGGTATCCAAACATCCTTGGTCTATAAATACCTAAGTTTGAATTTCTAGCAAACTATCCTAAGATCCATCCAAACTTCATCTTTTTGTTGTTTCTGGTGTAGCCTTCTATTCGGAAAAGAAAGTACCCTAATTATGCAAAATCTCTTACGACCGCTTGTTTAAAGACTTATGTGGGATCAAGAAGCTCTACAAGAACCATTGGCGGGAAACTAGATACTTGCAGTTTATTAGTTTTCGATTAATTTGGTTGACTAACGGTTGTTGAAACTTTGATTGCACCTAGTTTGTTTATTCTTGAGAATCTTCTATTTTGATATAAGATTCACTCAAACTAGAACAAAGTGTCGACGGGATCTTTAGAACTGTTTGTAGATCTAAATACATCTTGTGATAATCCATTGTTCACATAATCCGTTCTGTGCGTGATTGATCACAAGATATTCAATTGGTGTTGTACAAGTTTTAATTAAAGATTAAAGAAGATTTGAAGACGAAGAAGATTTCTTATTGGTTTCTATTATGTTTGTGTAGCACAAACCTTGATCGGCTGGGATCCAACTAGAATCGGATTTATTCGATTGATTAGTTGCGTCAGATCGGGAACGCCTAATAGTTTTCTTGAGATCTATTTTGATTGTTACAAATTCGAATCTTATTACTTAGGTAAAAGAGATTGGATTGATCTAACCATGCAAAGGAGTTTATTAGTTTGAACGGAAGAACCTTTGCATATGACTTGAGATATCTTTATATTTAAGAATCAATAGAGTTGTTACCAAACAAATTTGTTGTTCCTTTACTGTTTGGAATACGATCCAAAAGAATTATTCATATGCGTGCACTCATCGAAGTCGGAAGCGCATGGACACTGAAGAAACTAAGTGAACTAGGGTTAGTTGCTTGGTCTCAACTATACGAAGTTGGTTTAGATTTTGTATAGCGGCTTAATTATGAGAGTATTCAATTCTGGACTTGGTCCCGGGATTTTTCTGCATTTTCGGTTTCCTCGTTAACAAAATCTAGCTATGTCTTTTACTTTTCTATTTTCGCAATTATAATTGCTTATTATAATTAGAAGTAAAATACACAAACCTTAACTCCGCTTTACTTGTTAGTGATCATATAGAGTTTGGTTAAGTCCGAACCTATTGTTTGGTATCCTAAGAGCCAGGAAAACTTCATCTTTTTGTTTTTTTTTTGTGGAAACGTCTATTCAGAGAGGAAAGTACCCTAATTACGAGAAATCTCTTACGACCGCTCGTTTAAAGACTTCTATGGGATCAAGAAGCTCTACAAGTACCGTTGGTAGGAAACTAGATAATTGCACTTTATTAGTTTTTAATTGACTAACGGTTGTTGTAACTTTGATTGTACCTAGTTAATTTATTCTTGAGAATCTTCTCTTCTGATATAAGATTCACTCAAACTAGATCGAAGTATTGACGGGATCTTTAGAACTGTTTATAGATCTAAAGACATCTTGTAATAATCCATTGTTAACAGAATTTGTTCTGTGCGTGATTGATCACAAGATATTCAAGTGGTGTTGTGCAGGTTTTAATTGAAGATTAAAGAAGATTTGAAGACGAAGAAGATTTCTTATTGGTTTCTCATATCTTTGTGTAGCACAAACCTTGATCACCTAGGATCTAACTAGAATCAGATTTATTCGATTGATTAGTTGCGTCAAATCGGTAACACCTAGTAGTTCTCTTGAGATATATTTTGATTATTACAAATCCGAATCACATTACCAGGCAATAAAGATTGGATTGACTAAACCAGGAAAAGGTGTTTATTAGTTTAAACGGGAGAGCCTTTGCATATGACTTGAGATATATTTATCTTTAATAATCAATAGAGTTGTTACCAAATAGATTTGTTGTTCATTTATTGTTTGGAATACGATTCAAAAGGAATTGTTCCAGTGCGTGCACTTATCGTAGTCAGAAGCGCAGGGACACTGAAGAAACTAAGTGAACTAGGGTTATTTTCTTGGTCTCAACTATACGAAGTTGGTTTCGATTTTGTATATCGGCTTAATTCTGAGAGTATTCAATTCTGGACTTGGTCCCGGGGTTTTTCTGCATTTGCGGTTTCCATGTTAATAAAATCTTGTTGTGTCTTTTACTTTTATATTTCCACAATTATAATTGTTTATTATAATTAGAAGTAAAATACACAAACGTTAACTCTGCTTTACTTGATAGTGATCCTATAGAGTTTGGTTAAGTCCGAACCTATTATCAAGTAATCACACTTTGGTTGTCGTATTGTCTCGATCTCGTATCCATAGACAATCACACAAAGTGTGAATACCGATTTGTCGTATTGTCTTGACTTTGTCCATAGACAATTACTTTCGGTAAGAGGACTTATAGGTGGATATTTTAAAGATTGTGGTGTATTTGGGTACCCTCGTCTTTTCACATTACATTTTTTATCTTTACAAATAAAATATCACAGGTCATGCATTGATTAATCATAGTAGATACACCTGACCTTGTTTATTGGATACGACTTGATTGATTCTTGGACATTGGTCTTTGGTACATCGTCCACGTATTCTATTTGTAATTAGGTTCACGGATTTGATTATGTAAACCTTTTATTTGAAAGAGAGAGAGAAGTATAACTATAGATATTATTCCTTGATTGAGTTGAACTCTCGAAATTGTGTTGATTTTGTCCATACAGATTTCCTAAAAAAAGTTGGTGGTGTATTTTGGTACCACGCGTTTTTAGATGTTATTCGGGAATGTTTATAATTGATTATTAAAGAGATATATAGAACTATTCTTAATATGGATACATGACATTATGCATACCAGTTCACATATGGGGAGAGCTGTTATAAGTCTGGAGCCGCAGTACAGATACCCAGTACACGTACCAACGTAGCTATAGTTCGGCAACGACTTTGTGGTACGCATACCCGGTATCCATACCACAAAAGTCTGTGACTCGTGAACCAGGAACGGTACACATTCCCAATATGAAAACCATAAATGATCTGTAAGTTCCAAAACACGCTTTTGTCTTAAGGGTATCCATACCCGGTACACGTACCATGACAAAGACATTCACGAATAGGTATAGTACACTAACTTACCCCGTCGAATATTTTCAGATGCATCAAAAATATTTCTGTGAGATAATCGGCATTTGATCAACTCTCTAAAAATACTATCTAAACATTTTTGATCGTATGTGTGATTCATGAAAAGTCTTAAAGTGTTATATGAAAATGGTTAAGCATATAGTTCAATTGGATAGTTTCAGCTAACCTACATGAACATTTAATTATATACAGGTCGGTTACGGTCCATCCTAACCAGAGTTCATATTCTGCAATGTTAATCTCAAGTCAAGTTTTTCATCTAATGTTGGTTATTGATTGCTTGGTTCCAAAGCTATCTTGGCTTAACCCTTCTTAGAAATCGGAATCCTGATTAGAAATCAAAGCCCTAAGGAAGAAATCGACATCCTAATAAGAAATCAAAACCCTAAGGAAGAAATCGGCAGAAGAGTAGACAAAAAGTAGAACCCTAAGGAAGAGCCTAACAGAATATGAGACAAAATTTAGAAATCGAAACCCGAAATTTGTAGAAACCTTACCTACATCTGGCCCTAATTAGTCAAATTGTTGTTGCGATTGGGCTTGAAGTTGGTCGATTGGTGAAGACGGACTTTCCTAGATGGAGAAGAATTGGACGACGTTTCAGAGTGAGATAGAGAAAAGACCATGGTGGTATTGAGGGAGGGATAGAAGATGGTTGTGCCTGTGAGTTTTTTTTATTTTATTTTTCAAGTTGAATGATGTAGGGACTATGGAGAGCTTGGGATTTGAGAAAGAGATATGAGAGAGAGAAAATGAAGTGAGAGAAAACAAAAGGGTTGTAGGTAAAGGTTATTGACGGCTGATCTCAGTCTATGCGATATTCATATGGATTATAAAATTCATCGAACGGTGGATATTTGTCTTTGAATTCTCATACGGATTAAGAGAAGTAGGTTCCATTGAGAGCAAACTAAGCATATCCAATGAGATTTGATGTATCTCAGAGTCGGGTGAATTTGAATCGATTAATTTGGAATTGTATTATTCAATAAGATCAAATGAAAATGAAGAATTATTATCGACCTTCATCTCAATAAATAAATTTTAACAATGAGAATAATCTATAATTATTATCGACCCAAAAATAATCAAAGAAATTATAACAATCTCCTCCCCTTTAAGGAGATCAACAGAATTTGAAAGCTTCCCCTTTGTAGCCGTCGGATTTCTTGAGCTTAAAATAGAATCGTCAGATTTTCAGAAAACAATTCCGTGTGAACAATTCATGTCAGCCGTTGGATTGTCTATGTTAAAAGCCATTTGATTCGCAAGATAACAAAAGACCCTCCTTTTACAAAATTACGAAGATACCCTAACCGTCTTCTTCCCAATTTTCTCTGTCGTTCTTCATTCCATCTCAACGAATTTAACATCGTTTTATCTTCCTATTCGATTGATTTTGGATATCAACTTTTTTCCTAAGGTGATTTTAGATTACAGTTCGGGTTATGATTTTAGGATAATTAGAATGAATTATGAAAGGGTATCGATTTTTTTTGGAACGTGCAGTGTACGTGCACTCTGCCTTGTGAGAATTAATTCGAATAATAAAAATTAATAGAAAAAATTCAACTAATTAAAACAAGTACAAATAATGAGAATGAATCTAATAATTGTTATCGATCTAATAATTTAAATATTAAATAATAATCGGAAAGAATCAAACGAGAAACTAAAATCGAGAACTATATATACGAATTAGAATGAATTCTCTATCCGTGGAAATGACTTGTGTGAGATCTAACCAATGCCCTGGCATCCATATATGAGGAGAACCTTATGTGGCTCTATAGTTCATCTCTTACTCTCTGAGTAGTTGTGTATAAGTTGAGCCTTCGATACATGGTTCTTTCTTTAACTTAGGATGAGGTTTACAGACTTCTCTTAGGAATCGAGAAGCACAAGTAAAATTGTTTTATATAGTTGAACGTGTTCTTTAATGAAAAAATTAACTCGGTTGAACTTAAAAAGATAAAAACTCTTTAAAGTTGTTTCAGTCTATATGACAATCTTTAGATTAATTATCCTTCCAATGATAATAATTTAAAGATTTCAATTGTACTCCAGTTTCTGTCACCATTTGTATATCATACTTACCTTGATCCATTATCATAAACTCGATAAAATTTAACACAATTTTATTTCATTCCGTCAAAATAATTAGATAATGCTCAATATGACTGATTAGACCACTAAAATCATCTAATTTATTTCAACCATAGTCAATAACGTTAGTAGATCACACTTTCCGTGACTAATTATCGATAAAATCAATCCAACTTAACTCAATTCTATCAATACAACTAGATTCGTCTCAGTATGACTGGTTATATGTATGGTTAATTACTAAGAATGATTTATCCATATTTTATCTAATTCATTTTAATCAGACTTAATATCCAGTCAACATTACTGAATCATACTCGCAATGATTGATTATCACCAAATTCAATCCATCTGTATTCAATTCTAAACAATTTCATCGAAATCACCAAATAATAGTCAAATATACTCCATATGATTGTTTTATCTATCGATTTTCATCTAGTTCAATCCAATTGTTCTTAATTTTCATCCAACATTACTAGATCATACTCATCTTGAAAAATTATCAAAAATATGATCTGATTGCATTTAACTTCACATAATTTCATCAAAGTCGCTAAATCATAGTCATGATGGCTGAATATAATCACCATAATTGATTTATCTGTGTATTGGTCATGACTGATTATCAACAAATCCGATCTAGTTGTATTCAGTTTTGCATAATTTTATCTAAATTATTAATATATAGTTACCATGAATGAATATATTCACTCTATATAAGTTATCTAGTCGAACCGTTTGGTTCACATAGTTCAACCAGACAGTCCAACAAGTTCGAGAGTTTGCTAAATATTATATTTTACGTCATAAAAAATATTGTTACCAAAAATTCATTCTAAATAGCGAGTTGTGTATTCTTTTTTGTCACCATAAAAAACATTTGCGACAATATTTCAGTAATCACTGAAAACATGAACTGCGGTGAAGTTATAGTGTCATTGAAATGACTAAAGCGACAAAATTTAGTTCGTTACAGATGTTGTTTCTTGTGACGATTATAAGTTGTTACTATAAAAATATTTGCAACCAAATAAGCTGATGTTCACTAAAAATAAATATAGTGGCGAACTTTTAGTTTCGTTACTATAAAATTAGTTAGTGACAAATTAATTTTGTCACTGTAAACTTTTCTTTTGTAATGAAATTTATAGATTATCACGAAAAAGATTTTATGTCAATTTCTCAGCATCATCACAATAGAATTCAATGGTGACAATAATAAATAATCACAAAAAACTTATTAATAACTTGACATTATTTTGTCTCTAAACGAGGTCACTAAAAGCTTAGGAGTGACGAAACCCGAATCTCGTCGTGGAAAACCTAACAACAGTGACAAAAATTATTTTGGTCACAATAACTAAGCTTCAACAATGAAATTTTCTTCGCCGCAAAAACTATCGTCGCCAAAGCCATGTTTTCCTATAGTGCATGAACATTTAATTATACAAGGTTCGGTTATGGTCCATCCTAACCAGAGTGCATATTTTTCTATGTTAATATCAATTCAAGTTTTTCATCTAAAGGTGGTTATTGATTGCTTGGTTCCAAAGCTACCTTAGCTTAAACCTAAAGCAACCTTGATCTTGAAAGTCTATAAAAGGAGAACTTCTAACAACTGGGATCTTTGAATCCCTGACACTATTCTTATATGTCCTAGTTGTAAACTAGAATCGCCCTCTCCTTCAAACCCTTTTAGGGTTTAGCGACTAAAAAGACTTCACCTAGGGATTCGTAAAGCCATGTCCAACTATCTTTATCTTGATAGTTCGAGTATCCTGACCTTGTTTTGATTGTTGAGTTTCTTACTCAAACAATATAGATAAAAATCACAAAGTATCTTTGTCTCAGACTTTGTGATTCCACAAGTTTCGACTTGTGATATGGATAATAATCTAGGCTGCTCTTTGGAGTCATAAGACCGAATTTTGAGGTTTGCTAGACTTTGTCTCTTACAATCGATTTCCTACCTCACCTTGATCTTTGATCAGAACGTAAATAACAAATAGGCTTATCTATGGGAGGCATATTGGTTTAAATTATTCAATTGAGTTGGAGCAACTCTTAGGCTATAAAGGACGTTATCTAAGGGAAACAATTACGCGGAAACCTGCTGGGATTCAAGAGGCGTAAGGAGCGCGACTGTAATTTAATTGATGTGACAGTTTAATTCGGTCTCAACTACATTCCAGTTTGAAGTTATGATAACATGCTAGTGTCTGTAGCGGCTTAAAACAGTTTGGTTTTCAATTATGGACTAGGTGACGGGGTTTTTCTGCATTTGCGGTTTCCTCGTTAACAAAATTTTGGTGTTTGTGTTTTTTTTTTCCCGCATTATATTGTTTATCTTTATAATGAAATATCACAGGTTGTACGTTAATCAATCAAAGTAGATACATCTATCCTTGTTTGTTGGATATGACTTGATTGATTCTTGGATATTGATCTTTGGAATCGTCCAAATACTCTCACACATAATCAGTTTCACGGACTTGCTTCTATAAATTTTCTGATTGTGGGAGAAAGAGATATAAGCTCTTCATATAGTTCCTTGATTGAGATTCATTAAGTTGAACTTTTGGAATTGTATTCGAGTTTAGTCCATACAGGTTGCCTAAGAAACAGTTAGTAGTGTTGCAATGTACGTATTTTGGTACCCCAGGTTTTTAAAGATTTTTGGTAGAGGGAGAGCAAAAAGCGATCCGAGGGGAGCAAAGATCGTGATCGACTCGCCAACTAGTACCTATTTAATGTATTTTTTTGATTCGGACAAAATTAGCCTTATTGAATATACATTACACCACGAATTGAACATGAAACCGAGCTTTTATCGAACTTCAATCTTCATTATATTATTATACTAGATCTTAACCCGTGCCGTAACGGCACGAGATTTTTTATCTCTAATACGATATTGTTCACATTACTCTTGCTTAATTTTATTCGTGAGTAATTATTTTGATATTCAAATAGGTTTTGGGAAACAAAATGGGTTACCTGATCTTTTTATTTTTTACTTAAGCATGTTATTCCAATTTATTATCTGGACGGAGTAATAATGTTGTGCCAACATGAAAAAAAATAAAAAATACAGTAAATAAAAATTTCCCCCATTTATTGTTCCATCATATTATAATTTCAAACTTCAAAAAGAATATTTCATCTAACAGTACATAAACCTAAAGTGCCAATCCAACTCCATGATGTTTATGAATACATTTGTTCCGAAATAATTGATAACTAAGACTCTAAGGAGTGAAGCAAAAACCCATAATATTTTCCCTACTATAGATAAACACTATTTATTTATTTTTGGCAAATGTGAAAGTTATAAAAATGAAGAACCCTTGGCTATTGGAAGGCTGAGATATACACATGTGAGTTGAAAAGATAAACTTATAATAGTAAATCAAAACATGTGTAAGATTCTTTCTCAATCATATTGATAACATAAAATTTAAGAAATTTGTGGATAAAAAGATTTCACACCAACTATGCTAAGTAGTGCATGAATGACGTTCTCACATCTAGTGTTACTCAAGTAATTTGGAGTTTTAAAGAGCATAGTCATATTGATATTTGTATCTACATAAATTCAACTAACCTTCCGAAGAAAAATTATTAGTTTCAAGGAAGAGCCGACACAAACTTTTGTCACCTTCAATGTATACAAGACACATTGGGTTTAATCGGCCTTGAGATTAAACAAGTACCCCAACATTAGTCAAATAATGTCTACAAATGCGTGATCATGCAGGTAGGGCAATAGGAGCAAAAGGACTCAATTTGGATGAGGAAGTGGATCCAGAGGTGGGAGCTGAGCATTTCGAGTGTAAAGCTCTAGTAATGGCAGTGGAGTGGATGACAGAATGTGGTTTTGAAAAAGCAATTTTTGAGATGGTTTGTGCAAATGTGGTGAATTCTATCGTAGATGGAGAAGCTCAAGTGCACTGGTTTAATCAACATTTAATTTTGCAGTCAAGAATAAAAATTTTAGCAATAAGTTATGGTTCTGCAAGCTAGTGAATGGGTTAGGAAACAGTGTTGCTCATGACCTAGCGAAAAAAGCTAGACTTGAAGCAACTAATTTCAGTTATATTTCCAATTTCCCACCGGATATCAGTAAATGTATTGAGGAAGACTACTTTCCTTCAAATTTCAATCAATAATAAATCCATCTTTAGTATCAAAAAAAAAATGTCTACAAATACGGGATCGAAACAAAGTGCTAACGGGAAAAATGAGAGACTAACATCAGTTCTACAAATAAAATACCCTATATGTATCAAAGTTTGTTAACCAAACATGTATTCAAATTAAAAAGTCATCAACTTAACACAAAAATATAAAAGAACCCAAGTTAAATCAATACTTGCATAAACAAAACTTATAAGAGAATTTTGTAATTATTAAGTACCTTTAAAATCACTATTAGAGATTTAATTGCATGCCTCGTTAAAAACTACGGTAGGACGAAATCACCAGATTAATCTGTAGAAATTTCACTGGATATGTAGCAATTCAGAGAAGTTTACACTGGTGGTGATGTGTTCCATCTAAGTGTTGTTCGATTGATTATTTTTTTTAGAAGGTTTCGGTTTTCATTGGAGAAACCAAGAGGGAGCGTTTCATTATATTCATTATCATTCATAAATTCAAGACCAACTCGCCCTCTGTTTACGGGATCTCAATACAACCTTAGATTTATCTATTGGACGGAGAAACCTTGATACTAAATATGTAGTTTTTAGTGTTATTTATTATATAACGTGACATCCAAATGTTTTTTTCTTCTTCTTAATTTTCATGTATTTTAACCGAGTTTATATTAGCATTAAGACGATTAACCACATTTCTAATTTATAGTGTTATCCTTTTGTACCAACACATAATTAACATAGTCAATTACTACTCATCAATACCGGCCAGTACCATAAACCACCAGATATCACTTCTTTCTCCACCACCACCATTTTCCATCCCTCGTAGAATATTGGGCACACTTATAACTTTTAATCCCACACGTCATGTATAAAGTTTAGATTTAACAAACTTAGGTCGTCAATTAATTAATTCAACTATATGTTTTTTGTTAATACTAAAAAATAATACATACGAACGGTTACCAAAGATAGCAGTGGTACCAAAAACAACCATTTTGTCTTATATGATTTGATATCATCCCAAAAGTATTTGTTATCCGCCTTTTTTGATCGTGTCAAAAATAACCAACTATACTTTTCACAATTCAATGTTACCCGTCATGTAAAAAAAATTATTATTTTTGATTCAAAAAGAAAAAACCAATACCACCGCCATTAAAACCATCCAAATACTATTATTTCTTCCACCAAAACTAATGTTACCGCCTCCACCACTTAGTAACACCTTCCACCGCTTCCACCACTTACTTCTTCCTCTACTACCACCACCACCACTGATATCTATTGAAGTAATTTTTGTCAAAATTATTATTTATTGATGGAGATATGTATTATTATTAATTAAGGGATATTTATAATGTAAAATTAATAAATCATTTATCATGAGAAATTAATGAGACATCAATTAATAAAACACTTATACTAATTAATATTTAAGTTGAACAAACCATGACCATAGATTTATCTTCTCTCTAAACAAATCACTTATACTAATTAATAAAACACTTATACTAATTATTATTTAAGTTGAACAAACAACCACTGTTGATTTATCTTTTCTATCAATTCCAACCAAGGTGGAACAATGGTTAGAGGCCACTCTTATGACACAATAGGTCATGAGTTCTAAACTCTGCTTTATATTATTGATTCAATTGTTGCTTGTTTACCTGTTTATATGACCATTTGATTCTAACAAATCCCATTTCAAATTCAGAAAATATGAATCGAGACATGAAATCAACGACCTCTGGTCAAGTATGGGTTTCTTTTAATCTTTTTAAATCACACATTTAATGTATATAATTCGTAATTTCTTTGGTGGGCTGATAAGGACTGGATTTAGGAAGGGTGGTAGAATGCATAGAGGAAGAATAACAAGATGAAGGGGTTTAATTAGAAAAGTTGGACAACTGAATTCTAGATTTAATGAATTTTATTCTTCAGACAATCAGTAAATTAATGTTTCTATTTGTTTCCATGGGAACAAAGTTATCACCTCTGACTGATATATGATGCTAGTAATGAGATAGGTTAACTTAGTGGTGGCGTAGAGGAGACGGCGATCATTGTGCGATGAAGAAGAACTTTTAGAGATAAATATGTAACATCAGGCGTACTCAACAGGGGTGGTTTGTCCGAGGTAGAGGAATATATTGACTAGGTCACAATTAAATTAGCAAGTTGACAACGATTTATTTTATTTTCTCCTCGGATCACTTTTTGCTCCCCTCTAATAAAAATCGTTTTTCAAAAGTATCAGTTTAATCTAATCACTAATCTTAATTAATTCAGTTAATTAATTTCATTAGTACCAATTAATCGAGTGCATTCTATCCATCAGCAAAATTAATAGTATAAGGGTTTTTGAAGGTTACTATTTCACGACCGAATTTTGTCCTCTTGCGAAACTTCAGAACCAAAAGCTTGGATCCCCTATAATCGGACTACATGAAGAAAGTAGGACACAATAATCCTAAATGGATTAGAAACAAAATAGAATCGACCTTAAAATGAAGAACCAACGTCGATTACAATCGTGTGAAACACGTACATGACGCAGATCAACACACACAAGCACACAAAACAGAGAATAACATAACTGAGCTCAAGGCGCACACGGCAGACAATTATTAAAAGCTACCAATAGCACTACCATATACACAATACACACAAGCTAATAATAATAAAATGGTTCACCCGGACGATGAAGAAATTAAGATCTTTTTAAGCCCAACACATTGAGTACTATCCCGAAATAGTCTAAGGCATAACCCAATCTAAGTAGCTGCAATTTATTAGCATTCCATGGAGGAAACCTAAACCAAAATTCAGTTAAGAAACTTTTACTCACTACTCCCTTTTCATGGCTAAATGTGTCGAATGAAAACTTCCCATGGTACCTCCCAAACCCACTTTGACCAACGCCTCCGAATGGAATTGTATCACATGCATACTGCAAAACTCAAATCCAAATATGTAGAGTCGTCAATTCTTCAAAATATCTCTCATTCAACTTGTCTATATATGTTCAGTATGGATGTACATGTAAATTTTGAGAAATTACTTGAATAACAGCATCGTTGAATGCTAGGTTTCCCGATGACGTCTCATTTATCATTCGTTTCTTAAGCGTCTCATTATTGGTGAATACATATATCGCAAGAGGCTTGGGCCTAAAGTTTATAAACTCAATACTGTCCTCTATTTTCTTTATCTGTAAAAGCAAAATATAGATCGACTTCAGTTCATTAAAATGAAAACTTCAATTGTATGGGAAAATATGGAAGATCTTCGGATTGTTAAGTATTTACTGTGATTATAGGAAGTAATGGGCCAAAGATCTCATCAGTCATAATCTCAGCTTCAAGTGGGGGATTCAACAAGATTGTTGGCTCAATGTACCTGCATTTGCAGTTTCAGAAGATTTTCAGTAACTGAAGTAAGAAATAACAAACAAAACAAAAACATATAACAATTTTAAGTAATTGGTTTTAGGTTTCAGAATGTTTTACAAGTTAGCTTCGTCTAAAGATCCGCCATGAATGACAGAGTTACAGACTGCAGGGTCCTTAAGAAGATTCTTTAATCTTAAGAAACGTTCCTTGTTGATTATCCTTGCCATTGAATCTCTTGGGTTTTCCCCGTACATTCGCTTGATCCAGGTTTTTAATAGTTCGATCTAAACAAATCAATTTGACATCATACTGAAAGTTACATATAGTATAGTACTATACTACTATATTGCTCAGATTGACAATCGGGGAAAGAAATAAAATGGATATTCAGTGATAATCATACCAATGTAGGTGCGAATTCCTCGAGAACGAGAATATAATCGATTCCTATACAAGCTTGACCACAACATGTTCCATATTTTCCAGCAATTATTCTCTTTATAGCGACCTTTTGAATTAATATGTAGCAAAGAAAACCTTTAGCGACAACTCTTTCATGACACCAATGACTATGTTCCAGTGTTAGATTTTTTGAAGATGGAAGAAAGGTTGGAATATCCACATTCATAATGGAAAGAAGATCTGCAAACTCAGTGATAAGAAACAATATTCATGCATATATGTACCTTTTGGTCCCAAGAGCGCGGTAGAGAATCAATAACAGCTGGACATTTTCCTCCCAATTCTAAAGTAACAGGCGTTAGATGCTTCACAGCTGCAGACATGACAATACGTCCCACTCGTGGACTCCCTAGAGAATGTGCCACCATTAAATTCATTAAATACTCAGTACTACAAAGAGTAAGACGCTAATGCCTGGTAATGCTGCACTGGTCTTGGTCTTGATCCTGCTTATAAATTGCTTATAAAAAACATAACATGAATGGGCAATTTACACGTCATTTTATTATTTAATGAAAACAGTGATGATTTAAATTAAACACCTGTGAAGAAGATCTTATCCCATTTCATCTCCAATAGTCCTTCTGCGACCGTGAGTCCACCTTCGACAACTTTGATAGCTTTGGAGTCTAAATAAATTGGGATGATAGTTGCAAGTAGGGAAGAACAAGTAGGAGCTAATTCTGAAGGTTTCAGAACAACAGTATTTCCAGCCGCTATTGCGCCTATTAGTGGTTCGAATGCGAGGCCTATGCTTAGAAACAAAAACACATAACAAACACTTAGAGACCAGGGAGTTGCCCAAAGTATAAGCTATGCACACATAATCAATAAAATGATCACCTGGATCCAGATTGCACAACTAGGTAGCAATAAGCGAAGGATATAACTATGTTTATCATTACAAAATCATGTTATTAATTAGCTAAGGCTTCTCTTAAATGTATCTCATATATTTATTAACCATAACCTATTCAAAATAAGTGTTTATGGTAACCAAACAGACTTTTATAATCATTCGACATAGCCCACAAAATTATATATAATTATTGGCCGACTGTAGGAGGCCTTCTATATAGGGTGACTAATTGGATTTTGTCCGTCACACTTGTGTTTTGAGAAGTAAAATTTGGGACATAATCCCATTTGCAATTTGTAATGAAATTGATTTGGGCTACTTTTTTTTCATGGTCCTCTTTTTTAAATTAAAAAAAAATCTAATTACCTTTTTGCCGATTTAGTTGTTTAAATATAGGGGCAAAACGGTCCAAATATTTTACAACTTCATCCAGCTACAGTAAGGCTAGTTGCCTTTATATAGTAGATAGAAGATCAATTGCACATTGCACATTGCACATAATATACAAGTAACTGGGTTTTCCATTGCAAATCACAAAAATTCTTTAAAGTTGTTTGTAAAATCTGAATGAGCAAGTAATAATAATACTAATGCATGGTGCACTAGCGTCCGCCACCACTGCTGCACCAGTTATATAGTTATATATATCCCATAATAATAAGATAATTATCAAATTCATAAATTAATATCAACAAAAAAAAAACTTGATTATCTAATCAAATTTGTGTAAGATATTTGACGTAATTAATGTTTTTTTTAAGAATAATCAACACCCTCAATCAATTTTAGTATAATCATAATTGAAAAGAAGGGAAAAAAACATCATTTACCAGATTTTTTCTTTTTAGTATATTATGTTTATGGAGTTCTAGGAGAATGGTCATAGGAAAAGAATTAAAACCTTGGTTAATTCCATTTCGATTAATGTTGTTTTGGAACTTTTTTAAGGGAACAACTTCAATATATACCCCCATCAATTTTGATGTAATCATGATAAAGAAAAAACTATTTTAGAAAAAATGAGAATTAGAGTTTATTTTGCTTTGTGAAAAAGTAAGAATTAGGATATATATAATTGTTCCATTTGTGAGAATACTAAAAGAACAAATTATAATTAACTTTAAGTATGATTAAGAAAAAAAGGTTAGGATCTATTTTGATTTTGAGTAAGAAGGATTTAAGTTTAATTATTAGCAATATATTAAGAGTTGTTTGGTTTTTCATTTTAGTTTTTAGTTTTTTATTTTAACTTAAATTTTATGGGCTATGATTAATAAAAGTATGAGCTATATTTAAGAGAAGTCTTAGCTAAAGTAACCATATTCGAATTCTGCTAGTGACTAGGGATGAGCATTTTATCCGTAATCCGCGGATTTAATCGGGACCAACCGTTTTTTTGCGGATGGATGCCCGGACCGTTCGCTATTGGGTTGGACGCGGATGAAATTTTTGAAATCCAACGGATTACGGATTGGGTCCGGATGCAACCTTGAAAATCCGTTGGACATCCATATCCGTTAGATTAAGGGCATTTATATAGTTTTAGAAAATATATAGATAGTTTTGGAATTTTAAGGTGTTTGCTTGGAGTGTTGTCCATGGTCCTTATATATTTGGCCCTTATATATTTATATACATATATAAAATGTGTAGGTTCTATAAGAAGTCATCAATATTGGTTTTATTTTTTCATTATAAGTTTTAACTAACACAAATCCATAGAATTATCCGCATCCAATCCGTTCATCCGCGCATTCATTGGATGCAAATCCATTGGATGTTGGATTGGATGCGGATGCCAAATTTGAAATCCGTAGTGAATTGGATTGGATGCGGATGAGGTAAAAAGCGGTCCATACCGGCCCATACTCACCCCTACTAGTGACAGTATTCTACATGCATGGCAGCATGGGAAGAATTCATGGGCTCATTGCTCATACTTCATATCATTTGGTATTTAAGAGGCAACTCCAGAGCAGTGCCTTAATTGGATAGGCAACATTATCCAGGAGACTATGACCAAATTGAAAAACTACATTAAACGAATACTTTAAAGTTTAAACTAATTGTGATGGGTACTCACCGAAAGGAAAATTCCAAGTGGAGAATATGAGAACAAGACCTAGAGGCTCCGGCTTAATTTCTGCTGTCGAAGGAAATGCAGCCACAGGTAACTTTGCCTAAAAAATTACAGCTATGGTTAGTTCTATACACGTTTAAGTAATTTGTCTCTCCTACAAAAATCATCAAAGCCAGGTTTACTTCCTTAAAACATGATAAGATCCTTAAAATTTACCTTTTTGGAGGCAACCCAGTGTTTCAAACTCGCCAATGCAATATTAAGAGTTTTTACTAAAACCCCCATCTGCAGTAACATGAAAATGAGGAAATGAAAACAAATTTATCTCCTCGAAATAGTTAAAAGGAGGGTTATTTTCACCCATGTTTATAAAGATATCTATAAAAGAAAATTATTTCTTTTTTCTGAGGCGGCATTCAAATTGGGGAATTTGCATTTACGACTTTTACAAGTTGGTGAGCGGTGAAAGGGCAATAAGCAATGGCGGCAACATTAGTCCTTATTTTGTTCAAGGAATATTTAGGATTATTTGATACTCCCTCAGTTTTTGAAAAATATGATTGTATCGTTGTATGGTTTGCACAAAGATTAAGACAACTAAATCATTATAGTCACGTTAGTATTTTTTTTCTAAATTGTCTTTGGTCATTCATTTGATAATAGAAGAAAAAAAAAAAGATTAAGAAGTGGTCCCTTTTTGTGTTAAGAGGGAGAAAAAAAGAAAGGAGGCGTTCCTTTATATACCCCATAAATCACTAAAGGTACCCCAAATAGTTAGTTCCGTTAGTTATAATTTGGTTACTCTAAAAAACTTAAAATTATGACGATTTATTTATAATTATACCCCTTGCATGATAAAAATTCATTTCGCTCGTCATATGCCTCAGCTATAGCATGATAAAAATCCATTTCTCCCGTCATATGTCTCAGTTGTAGCATGATAAAAATGACGGAGAACATATTTGTTTATAAACAAATGGTAATTGATTATCATAAATAAAAATTCTTCATAAACAAATTTATTATTATCCTAAAATTATTATCAACGAAGTTAGAAATTGTACCAGACAAATTGAAATCAATGATGGACGAAGCTGGTGAAAATGGTGATTGATTTGTTTGTGTTTACGATAGTACGAATGGTGAAGTTAATGAAAAAGTAAATAAATTTTGAGACATTCCTTGAAAATCCATTAGAATCCCAAAGCTCTTGATTTTTATCAAAAAGTATTTTTAATCAATATATGAAACTAAATACTAGATGAAATATCTTTGCCTTTTTCAAAATAAATAAATAAAAATACTAGATGATTTTACTGATAAGACAATACAGAGATTTTCGAAATTGAAATTGAGGATATAGGTTTGTGAGAATAGAACGAAAAGATCAGGATTAAAACCAAATCATTAGCGTATGGAAGAAGGGTTAGAAGTTTTCTATTTTTTTAATAAACAAGGATTAGCAGAATTAAGAAGAAAGACATAAAAAAATACAATATTTCCCAAAATCTGCTCTTCAGTAAAGGCGTTTCTTGATTAAAAGAGGTAGTGATGGTAGTCGTCATTCACGAGGGAAATCAAGATTGATTTGAGATCTCTTTGAGGGGTATACAAATGTTAAAAAATTGATGGGGTGGGAAGATGAGTATTGAAGGTACATGGATAAAGGGGTACCATTAATGTTTTTGGGTATTTACAGGAGCACCCAAAAAAAACGAAAAAAAAAGAGAAGCAGTTCATCCATGTTTTTGGTAAACTCATAACATTTACCTTTCTATTTATGAAAACTAGTTTTTTTTGACATATCCAAATAAAAAAATCGGACTATTTTAAAAAAATGGATGGAATAGTTTTTACTTAATTGTGGTGGTTTAAATAAAGCAATAGTCCTAATATCAAAAACATGGTGGCAGCATTAGTCCTTAGTTGGGGCGGTTTAAATTCAAGAGGGATGATAATTGACCAAGTCAGCATGACCAAACCAACACACTATTTGATAGTTTCTATTTAAAAAGAAAAATGAAAAAAAATGAGATTTACCTGGCGAATTTAGGGGCCATGAAAAAGGATTTAGGGGCCAACACTAAAAGACAAAAAGGTCACCCAAACGTTAAAAGGGGTCATCCCTTAACCGATTAAGCCGTATTGGCGAAATTACCCTTATACATTCGGAAGTTAAGGACCAAAAATATCTTCCAAATGTAGTGGTTCAATCCTCGACGTGCCAAGGCTCGATGATGGTTCCATGGTGGTCAGTGCATATGGTTTGGAGTTTTTGACCACTTTACATTCGGAGGTTATATCCTTAACTTATCTTCCGAATGTAAAAATTCAAAAAAATACAAATTATGAGTTTTTTTCGAAAATCAGAATTTTGGGCCACTTTACATTCGGGAGTAAGAGTTTTTACTTATCTTCCGATTGGCCCAAAATTCTGAATTTCGAAAAACACTAATCTTTGGAGATTTTGTAATTGTTACATTCGGAAGATAAGTAAAAGCTTATCCTCCCGAATGTGTGTTGGCTAACCTTCTACAATGTCCATTGGAACCGCCTAGAGCCATGGCGTGGTTGGTTTTGAGCCTGTCATATTCGGAGGATATGTCATTTGCATAAACCTCCAAATTTACTACCGAATGTATATTGGCCCCAAAATGAGATTTGACAAAATCCTAAAATTTTTGAACTTTGGTACTACCATAATCGGTAGATAAAAATCTATATTATCTACCGATTATGGAAGATGTTCTTGGATTTACACTAGCAGAAACATAATCGGTAGAAAACTATCTACTTTATCTACCGATTATGGATGATGTTCTTAAGAAACGATGATGTTTTGAACGTGATCGAAAATTGGGTTACTCTGCCGGAAGTGGACTCATTAGAACAAAAAATAATAGGTTCTGAAGATCAAAAAAATCGTAACGAGAGAGCTACGCCCCCCCGGACAGTGGCAGCAATATGCTCCCGAATACACAACATTCGGACGATAATTTTGGTCCTTAACTTCCGAATGTGTAAGGGTAGTTTCGCCAATACAGCTTAATCGGTTAAGGGATGACCCCTTTTTACGTTTGGGTGACCTTTTTGTCTTTTAGTGTTGGCCCCTAAATCCTTTTTCATGGCCCCTAAATTTGCCAGGATTTATTAACCAGGTCATAAAAAAGAACTACAGTAAAAAATCCATATATTAATAACCTTGGGACTTTACAAAATTATTAATATACGGAGTTTATTAATATAGGGAGGTATACAAAAAAAAAAGATGAATGATATATTAAATAATATATATCCTTTATTATATTTTGAATATCCTTTAATATATTGAATAATATTTCCTATTAAGAAATTTTAAAGTTTTCTCTATACTATAAATAAATAGTACTAGATATATTAGAAGATAATTCATTATTTTTAATATTCTCTTCTTCTCAACCAAATCAAAATTTCATCCAATGTTAGGAAAGAACTCATATGAGTGATAAAATTCGTATAGAGTTGTGTGAAAAGAAAAAATCACATCCAAATTGGACGCAAAAAGATCTTGCGAAATGGTTAAAAGATACTTATGAGTAAGCAAATTGAACAGTTGCACTACACTAATTGAATGGATATGGACGTCTTCCTTAATCATCCCAATGAGCAACAAGTCGTATATGCTTCAACCGAAGAAGAAATAATCAATGGAATTAGACAAGAAGCGGATGCAGATAATCCCGATGATGATAGTACAAAGATACCAAAAGTTTCATGCTAAGAAGCTTTAAACATTCTCGACAAGTTGGAAATATTTTGACTTCAACAAGATGGTGCACATAGCAACGAAGTCTTACGCATACGCAAATCAAAAGATGCCATAATAATCCAAAAAATTACATCATTTTCTCAACCAACTATAGATAAATATTTTCCTTCATCTTAAATTTTGATGTAACAAGTTATATAATTTTCCTATAATGTTGATTTTATTAATATATGGAGGTAAATTCATTAAGGTGGGACTAGAAAAATCTATTAATATTAAAATATGGAGTTTATTACTATTTGTAACTGGCCCAAGTTGGGACCATGATTTTTTATTAATATATAGAGTTTATTAATATATGGAGTATCAATATATGGAGTTTTTACTGTAATTGCAAGAAACATGTGGATCCTGTTTAACTAACAGAATCAGTTACCAATCCCTCTTTATCTCCCCTCTCTCTCTCCTCTTCTCTAAGAAAAAAAAACAACCCAATTTCATCTTCTTGCTCAGATCTAGTCCATTTGGGGCTAGATCTGAGCAAGGATCTTAGTTTTTTTGTGTTTTAATTTTAGAATAAAAGGATTAGTTCCTATTAGGATTATTTTTCTTCACCTTCATGGTGATTCTTGTCTTCACCTTAATGGTGATTCTCTTTTATTTTAATGGTTACTTGATTTTGATTATATGTTTGTTCAAGTACATCGCCGAATCCAGACTACTCTCTATTCTGCGGTCAACTAATTTGCAGATTACTCCTATACCATTGGAGCATTACTTCATCAGGAAGATGATTTATCAAATGGTCCATGAATATTATGAAGACCATCTTCACTCCGATTCTATCGGTTCTTACATTCTTGTATTAGGTCAGTATTTGGAATTCCTTCTCTTTTCCTTGTCGGAATTTTCAATCATGTACCGTTACAAGCTTGTTATTTCTTTTTTCTTTTTCAATTTGATGTACTTGAGATTTATGTAATCTTGTTTTCCATTAATGAAAATTGAATTACCAAAAAAAAAAAAAAAAAAAAACAGAATCAGTTACCGATCAACAAAAAAACTAACAGAATCAGTTAGAAACACTGCATATCAAATATGGAGGAGGGGTCGCATACTTTAAATATGTGCTCGTCCCCATCCCAGCCGGACACGTTAATTTTCCATAATAAATGAGGGGTCATTAATATCTCATCAATTTTCCATAATAAATGGATCGTCATAATATCTCATTAATTTTTCAAAATAAGTGAGTCGTTATTAATATCTCATTCATACTAGTTAACGAATGTTCAGTGCTGTCTTATTGATTTCCAAACTAAATGTCTTATCTATACTATGTGGTGGTGTTAGTGAGTGGCTATGGAGGCGGTTGTGGTATCGGTGATGGGTGTTGGTGAGTGGTGCAGATGGGGTTGCCATCCTTGTCTACAGTGAAAACAAAGGGCCGCTTTGGATCAAATCTGAAAACAAATCTGAGCGGGAAATTATGGAAAAAACAGCACAAAAAGCTGTATTTGTTTAAGAACAACAATTTTTGCACTGGCCAGATTTTAGAAACTACGATTCTCAATGACTCGCTGTACAAATGCAAAATCTTTTACCGGATAATTCCCATTTCTCCATATATTTATCATCATTAAAGTGTTATACGTAGATCCAGATACTTAGTAGCCCAAGTTACTGCAGAGCAGAAATATAGGCCTAGTCTGTTGTTGTTAACATAATATTTTCTTTGGGCATTACCATTAGAGTTCCAAAATTCACTACCTTAATTATATACACTAGTAATACCCCATGTGCGATGTACATGCTTGAATTTGATTTTTTTAATAACACCAAATATGATAATAATGAAGAAAAAAAATCTTAATTTTTTTTTAATATTCTTGTTTGTACTCATTATGTAAATAATTCAAAGGGCTTTCCAAATATATTAATTTTACAAAAATCCGATATGTATTTTTAAAGATATCTAAGTTTTAATTTTTTTGATCTATTTTTAAAACAATGACATTTATGTGAATATACAAATATTGATTAAAGACTTATTTAATGGGGGTATTGTTGTCATGTGAAAAGGCTTCACCAAACAATTACCTATTTTCTTTGTATTAGTAAGATTATGAAAATTGTTTTTTTATTTTTCTTTATTGTAGGGTTCGTCTTCTCATAAATTATATTTATACATAAAAAAAAGAAATTTACCAATAGTTGTTTTTTAGCAATCCTTGTTACCAAAAAGATTTAACAGCTAAAGTAGCAGCAATTGTATTACACCCGGCAACGGATCAAGAAGAAAAAAAGGAAGAAAAACAAAGTGAGCGCATGCATGAGTGTGGCCAACCGGTTAAGTGAGTCGAGCGGAAGCCATCCACATGTTTAATGTGTGCATGCCTTTCAAAATTTACGACTCTTCGGATCCCTCTCGTTTTTTAAGATAGTGTGTTTAATTAAATATACTCGAATGATAATTACCTCATCTCTATAAGCTTCACAATGAGGTTTTCCCAGGTCTTTATAAAGAGCCATGAAGATCTCTTCTTCTTTATCACTCAGTAGAGTGAGTATAGCCTTCAACTGAGACCTCCTCCAGTTTACACACTTTGTCTTCCCACTTCTAAACGTTTCTCTCAACTCCTCCACTATCCTTTCCAAATTTTCCTCAACAACACTCCCCATTCTTTCAACCTAGACCTTTCCTTCTCACTCTCTCTAAAATGAAGCTCACTCTACTGCTTACTCTCTCTAAAATAAAGCTCACTTTACCGTGTCTCCCAGATTTGAACTCACCTTATATCAATCACTACTGCCGTACGCGGGTCTCTCCCATTGATATTTAACTACTAGCGGCTAACCACATTTGTCATTTTTATCTCTTTATGTCTCACACTACTCTCAATTATCACCCCTCCAGCATTTAAACCACCTCAACTGCCACACTGCTCGTTTGTTACGTACAACCTCCACATAAAGTATCAATTTTACGCATACGTTTGGCATGTCTCTGATGCCAAACAACTTACTTACTTGGTAGAGTAAGATACTAAGACTCCAAAACCTTGGTTTAAATGGAGTATTATGCAGCGGAAATGATGATCTGACATGTACAAATCATATATACATATGGTTTTCGTTGTGTGGCGTAAATTTTTTGTCAAAAGGAAAATCGTACACCGTCATACCATATCAAAGGATGGTTTTCAATTATAAAAGATAAAAAATATAAAGCGGAGAAAAAACAAACACATACACTGAAATTTTGTTAACGAGGAAACCGCAAATGCAGAAAAATCATGTCACCTAGTCCAGACTTGAAAACCAAACTGTATTAACCCGTTACACTAGCCTGCTATCGGAACTTCATACCGGAATGTAGTTGAGACCGAAGTAAACTGTGACAACAATTCAGTTACAGTCGCGCTCCTTACGCCTCTTAAATCCCAGTAGGACTCCCGCGCAATTGATTCCCTTAGCTAACGTCCTTTATAGCCTAAGAGTTGCTTCAACTCAATTGAAGAATTTAAACCAATCTGCCTCCCAGGGATAAGACTATTTGTGATTTCCTTTCTGATCAAAGATCAAGGTGAGGTAGGAAATCGATTGCAATAGACAAAGTCTAGCAAACCTCAAAATCCGGTCTTATGACTCCCGCAGAGAAGTCTAGATTATTATTCACATCATAAGTCGAAACTTGTGGAATCACAAAGTATGAGAAAAAGATACTTTGTGATTTCTATCTATCTTGTTTGATTGAGAAATTCAACAATCAAAACGAGATCAGGATACTCGAACTATCAAGATAAAGATAGTTGGACGTGGCTTCACGAATCCCTAGGTGAAGTCTTTTTAGTCGTTAAACCCTAAAATGGTTTGAAGGAGAGGACGACTCTAGTTTACAATTAGGACACACAAGAATAGTGTCAGGGATTCAAAGATCAAGGTTGCTTTAGGTTTAATACAAGATAGCTTTGGAACCAAGCAATCAATAACCAACGTTAGATGAAAAACTTGACTTGAGATTAACATTGCAGAATATGCACTCTGGTTAGGATGGACCGTAACCGACCTGCATATAATTAAATGTTCATGTAGGTTAGTCGAAACTATTCAATTGAACTATATGCTTAACCATTTTCATATAACACTTTAATACTTTTCATGAATCACACATACGATCAAAAACGTCTAGATAGTGTTTTTAGAGAGTTGATCAAATGTCGATTATCTCATAGAAATATTTTTGGTGTATCTGAAAATATTCGACAGGGTAAGTACGTGTACTGTACCTGTTCGTGAACGCCTTTGTCATGGTACGTGTACCGGGTATGGATAGCCTTAAGACACAAACACGTTTAGGAACTTACATATCTTTTATGGTTTGCATACCTGGTATGCATACCATTTTCAGTATTAAAACCAACAGTTCTTTTCTGGTTTGCATACTGGGTATGCGTACCGTTCCTGGTTCACGACTCACAAACTTTTGTGGTATGGATACCGGGTATGTGTACCACAAAGTCGTTGCCAAACTATAGATATGTTGGTACTTGTACTAGGTACATGTATTGTGCTCCGGACTTATAACATCTATCCCAGTACGTGAATTGGTATACATATTGTCCTATATATCTCTCTAATAATCAATACGAAGCATTCCCAAATAACACCTGAAAACGCGGGGGCAAACTACACAACCAATTTTTTCTTAGGCAATCTGTATGGACAAACTCAACACAACTCTGATAGTTCAACTCAATCAAGTTTTATCCAACAAACAAGGTCGGTTGTATCTATTATGATTGATCAGCGCATAATATGTGATATTTCAAATATAAAGATAAACAATATAATGCGGAAAAACAATAACACAACCACCATAAATTTTGTTAACGAGGAAAACGCAAATGCAGAAAAACCCCAGTACCTAGTCTAGCTTTGAATACCACACTGTATGAAGCCTCTACAGGCACTTGCCTACTACAAGTTAACTTCGGACTTGAATGTAGTTGAACCCTAACGAAGTCTCACATATATTAAGGTACAATCGCATTCCTTATGCCTCTAAAACCACGCCAGATTCTGTGCACTTGATTCCTTTAGTTGATCTCACCCACAACTAAGAGTTGGTACGATCCAAATTCGAAGACTTATAAACAAATTTGTCTCCCACATATATGTATATCCTTTATTCGGTTTTTGTTCCATCTTTTGATAAAGATCAAGGTGAACAGGAACCAATTGATAATCCGGTCTTAAACTCCCGAAAAGCAGCCTAGAAATATCAATCACTTCACAATAACCTAACTGATTAACAGAAGAAGTTATTGTGAAATCACAACAGTCTGAGATGAAGAACTATTGTGATTACTTTTTATATCTACCTATCGGAGATAAATCTCGAGTGAATCTTAGAGAAGATAAAACTCAATGCAATAGAAAAATTAAGATCAGAATACATAACTATAAAGAAAATAATTGGATCTGGCTTCATGAATCCCAAATGAAGTCTTCAAGTCGTTAACTTATAATGGGTTAGGAAAAACTTAGGTTAAAGGAGAATCGACTCTAGTTTGCAACTAGGACACAGGAAAGTGTCGGGATTAGGTTTTCCAGTTGCTAAAGTTCTCCCTTATATAGCCTTTTCAAATCAGGGTTGCTTACAATCAAAACTAAGATAGTTTAGTAACAAAGCATTTAATATTCACCATTAGATGAACTCCTGATTTAAGATTCAGGCTAGGTCTGCTTAGAAATTAAGCAATCAATATCTACCGTTAGATTGTTTTAGCATGTTACACACAAACGAATTATTATTATATTTGGGTAACCGTACCTAAACATGTATATTGAGTTGGTTCAATAACAGTTAACCGAAGTTAACCATATGAACACTTTTAGCTTAACCATATTCATCTAACACTTCTAGATAAAATGTGATGATCAATCAATCATGAAAGATAATCAAATAAATATAATTGTATTTCAAATAGAGTTGTTCAATTGTTCACAATCTCATAGAAATATATATGAACAAATTGAAAAAAAATCGGATTGATTCGTAATCGTACAAAGTACTTATACAAGAATCAATTCATGAACATTAAGCCATGGTTTGCAAAGTTAATTTGCATTCCTTAAATCGAATTATATTTCAATTACTACATATGAAAACAAGAGTTCTGGACCCGAATCATTACAATACGGCTCACACACTAGGTATTCATACCATGTTACATCCATACATGGGTAATTGTTCTAAACTCTCATTTGAATCATTGAAACATCCTTGGAAGATTACAATGGTAATCTCACACATATCATTAGCTTCAAGTAATTTTCAAGTGATCAAAATGATCAGTATGAAACTTCCCAAGTTAACATCAAACGACTGTCTCATACAAATCATGTAAGATGTTCAAGGTAATTTTCACATGATCATCTTTTGACTTAATATTTAGTTTCCAACAAATAGATTGTCTCCAACTAAACTCGTCAAGAATATGATGAACATAGTTAAAGCAAAAATCTTCCAACAGATATTTCGAGTAATAGATAAGCGAGATAAACTCATCTCGAAATATCAAATGTGTATAATGTAAAAGTATATATAGCTAACGAATTAGTCTCATCAGAAGATAGAATAAAATAGACTTCTGAGTGATAAATTAGTTTTAGCCTCCACATACCTTTTTTTGATGAAGTTCCTCCAATCCTCAATAGATTTTCTTCTTCAATTGGTGAATGTCGTGAAGTCTAAAGCTCAACTACACATTCTATCCTAATCCAAGATATAGTTATAAGTAGACTAGAAATCAAGTATATATTTTTTATCAACTAAAATTGACAAACAAGCTTGAGATGGCAATGCTTGCGAGTTCGACCGAGAAGTGCTCTAACAATCTCCCCCTTTGTCAATTTTAGTGACAAAACTATCAATACATATGGATTACAAAATAAATAAACTTTGTAGCTTCTCATCCATCATACTTGATTTTCTTGGCTCTTCAACTTTACATGAATAATTCGCTACTCCAAGTACTCCAGCTGTTCTAAAAGTGTTCAACTCAGCATCATTGTTGTTGAAGATCCGTATCCATAACACTAAGAAAACAGATATTCTGAATCATTGTTATACAGTGTCATAGTATTATTATACAGAATCGAAAACCAATTGCATCACAACTTTGAAATAATACTATGGTGATATGTATCACTCCCCCTTAGTCAATACTTCCATCTTACAATGAAAACCACTCCTCCTTACATAATGATTCGTAAACCATATGTATGTAGTGTGAACTACCAAATAATGCTCCACCTTTTTGTCAATATAAATTGGCAAAGGTACGAAAACTATGATATTATAATGAAATTCTCAAAGAGATAATTCATGACTAAAAGAGAACATATCAACTTTGTTTTGATGATTTCATATAGTCGAAACTTAGTGTATTCATCAAGGATTTTATAAAGATACAAGATAACTCATACAATATTTCACAACCGCACTCCCCACAAAGATATGGCAATTAAGCACAAGTTCAATTAAGAACTCTCCCCCATTTGATGTCATTCCAAAGAGAACAACATGTGCGACCTTACTTTTACAAGAAAAGAAGGATTTCATTAGACGTTAACAAATCGCATGGATTTGTATCCAGTAAACTTGAATAAATTATCCACAAGGAGACCTTATAGATTAATTTAATCAGAAAAAATCAACATAAGAAAACTTACGGAGCCATACAGTACTTTCACATTGAAGTGGATCATGGAAAGATCAATACTGCGGAATTTCCAAAATTTCATTCTATCTTTTATCAATATATGCATAAAGACATAATATACTTGACTTTTGAGCAATTATGAGATACTAGCACAGTTCACGAATGTAAAGGCATACATCTCATAAGAAATTGCAATATATAAAATCAAAATATTAAATACTGCAAAAATCATCTTCCAAATAACTTTAGAATTTAAATAAATAAATCTAAAATTATTGCAAGATGAAAATCATTGATATATCTATGTGTAATCACAATAGTTGCTATTCCAAACCCTAGTTATCCTTCTTAAACATAAGAATAAATTCTCATAAGAAGTTTCCTAAAAAAAAAAAGGCTTCTTTGATAACTTCATACCTCTCCATGACTCCATCATAAAAGGTATCGTTGATATCTTTGATTCTCTTGACCGTGGAGATTCCATGTTCATGAGTTAGAACATTCACCTTTTGATCAAGAATACGAGCAAGTTGCCTTGCCTTGATGCAATCTGAGATGAGTTTTTTCCGGTTCCGTATCAAAACTTTTTTATTTTCAAGGATTTTGATCTGACCATCAATGAGATGATTAATTTGCAGTTGAATATTTGGAAATTCGACCTTTGAGTCATTCTGATAATTAATGAATTAAATCCTTGACAGATTCAGCAATCCAAGAGTTGTACTCTTTCCTTGCAATCATTACACTATTTGTTTTCAGACATCTCATGGAGCACATGAAAAACTCAACAATACACATAAGTTACTAAGACTCAAGATGTGACTCAACATTCACATACGAAGAAAATAGATTTATTTCAAACACAAGCTCAGGCGGTATCATACAATGAACTTAAGTATCCCACAAATATCATCCTTGGAACTCTCAAGTTAGTTTCAAGGATGAATTTACCTAGAACTAGATAACAGTGTGAGATGTAATCCCACTATGCATATTGAGGGAAGAGTTGTAAATACCTTCTGAGTGTTTGTGTCGTGTATTCCTTACCTTCCTTCGGTTATATCTAATTCCAGAAGAATTAGACATCGACCTTCTTGAATCCCCATCAGAAGAATTTTTCTGAGGATTAAGTCTAGGACCTCTTGAGATAAGTTCTAGAGAATAAAGATTATGAGAATCCCATCTCCTAGACTTAGACCTGCCGGACTTATTCTCATAAGCATTAGGAGCGTGTACATAACACGTGTAAGAAGTCACACCATTATAAAGAACATGATTCATGTAAAGATTTCTAGAGGAGTGACCTTGGAAACCTTTTTTATGAGATTTCTGGTTTTCTACAGGAATGTCAACCATTATAGATGTTGTCAGACTATTTACTCCGTCGACTGTAAAAGAATCAAATTTTGAAGATCAGAAATATGTTTCCTTCTAGAAAAGCAATAATGTAGAACATTATGATTATTTTTCCCGCAGAATGAACATGATCGTGGATAAGAAACGTTTGATGAATCCATTTTTTTTTACTCATAGCCTTTTTAGATATCCGTAAGTTACGCAAACTTTTCTTAACGGATAATTCCTTAGGATTAATTTTCTCCATGCTAGGTAATACCTCATGAGTATTAGAAATAGGCACCGAAGAAGACGTATTCACTAAAATAGAGTTTTCTCTTTTCAAGGAGTTACACTGTTCCTGGGCTAGTAAAAGAGATACAACAAGTTTCTATTTTCCAACACGACAGTTGTTCAATTATGATGAATGAGACTTGATTAAATATTCTTCTCTAGTTGAGTCTTATTTAACAGTATCTTCAAGCATACTAATATTTTCGCGCTGAAGAGTAGTTTCTTGAATGAGGTTTTCGATATTGTTAGAAAAAGACTCAACGATATTATAGAGTTCCAGTTCTCTATCAAGAAACTTCTCAAGTACATCGGTGATCTGGGCATATTTTTCTTCAAGAAATCTAATTTTAGAAGCTTGAACATCAATAATCTCAACAGGTTTTTTTAAGGTTCTGATGAGTTCCATCTCAGATTCTGACATAGTGTTAACTGTCACTTTAGAGGGGTTGATATCAGAATCTGATAGCATAAGTTTTCTACCAAGGGATTTGGAAGAATATGCTAAGGAGTTATCCTTTGAGGTAAGCCCAAGACATTTGGCATAATCAAAAACTTTAGAAGAAATTTTTATGTGTGTAAAAGTGAGGTAAAGTTCTATCCACGAAAATCAGATTGCTACAAACACAGACTTATGAGGTCTTAGCGTGTTTGGATGCTCTGATGCCAATTGAAAAGGCGGGGGTATAACAACCACACCCAATAATCCGTTTGGAAATCTGTATGGACTAAACTCCAATATAATTCCGAGAGCATCAACTTAAAAGTGAGACTCAATCAAGAAATATATCAAAGAGCTTTATATCTATTTCTCAACATAATCAAAAAATTGAACAGATAAAAATCCGTGAGCCTAATTGATATGAGAAATAACTTGGACGGTACCAAAGACCAATGCCCAAGTGTCAATCAAGTTATATCCAACAAAAAAGGTCGGATTTATCAACTGATAGAACTACGCACAACCTGTGATATTTCAATTATATAAACAAATATAATACGGAAAAGAAATAACATAGACACCAGAAATTTTGTTAACGAGGAAACCGCACTATATTAAGCCGCTACAGACACTAGCCTACTACAAGTTAACTTCATACTGGAATGTAGTTGATCCCTAACCAAGTCTCATACCAATTAAGGTACAGTCGCGTTCCTTATGCCTCTAGCTGATCTCACCCACAACTAAGAGTTTATACGACCCAAAGTCGAAGACTTATACAAAAATCTGTCTCCCACGGATATGTATATTCTTTATTCGGTTTTTGTTCCATCTTTTGATAAAGATCAAGGTGAACATGAACCAGTTGATAATCCGGTCTTATACTTCAGAAGATCATCCTAGAAATATCAATCACCTCACAATAACCTAACTGATTAACAAAAGAAGTTATTGCAGGATCACAAGAGTCTGGGATGAAGAACTATTGTGATTACTTTTTATATCTTGCCTATCTGAGAAAAATCTCGAGTGAATCTTAGAGAAGATAAAACTCAATATGATAGAATGAGTAAGATCAGAATACACAACTACAGAGAAAACAACTGGATCTGGCTTCACGAATCCCAAATGAAGTATTCATGTCGTTAACCTATAATGGTTTTGGAAAAACCTAGGTTAAATGAGAATCGACTCTAGTTTGTAAATAGGACACATGAAAGTGTCAGGATTAGGTTTTCTAGTTTCTAGAGTTCTCCTTTATATAGCTGTAGGACTAGAATATCGCCATGATATTACTCTTGCGATATTAACAACACTTCTGTGAACACCACCGCGAGTTCTTCAACAACACTTTGCGAGTATCACAAGATAATTTAAAGATTGACATAATAGACGACGAATGAAGAAACATGAGAAGAGCATGATTGTCCTGCGATGGTTACAATGCTTACGAGAATTGACATTATAACTGCTGCGATAATATCGCGAGTCAGATCCGAAATTAAAGGACAACTTAGCTGTCATCCACTATGTAACTACCCTATATAAAGAGACCCAGTAGATTCAGAGAGGGGATGATGTATTTTTGAGTGTTGAGAAAGTCTTGAAGAGAGAGAAAATTCAAGAGAGCGGTTGTATTCTTGATTTCTTCAATTTCTTGTAAACATTTCTGAGAATCAAATAATAAAGTGTTGTTTTTAATCTTCAAATATGTATTAATTACGGTAAATTTTTATCAAGGGTGTAGTGTAGGTTTTCCTGCAACTACATTTTGGCGCCCGGAACATGGATGAATTGATGATTATTTGAAGAAAAAGATAAAAATTGACATTGTGATTGGAAGGAATTTGGAACAATTAGTGAAAGAACTTATGCAATATCCAACAGTTTACTAAGATTAATGGCTAGAAGAAGAAGAAATACATCAGAACCACCAACAACCGTAAGGAGGAGTAAAAGACTTGCAGGAGGAGAAACAAATGAAATGGTAGAATCTTCAAGAATAAGAACAAGAAGAAATAGAATAAGGAATGATGGAGAAAATCAGGTTCAACATCCAAATCAGCAAACACCAATGCAAGATAGAGCTGTGGATTATGATAGAGTAAGCGTGCATAATTGGTGATCAGATTCAATAGAAGAACCAGAAGATCGACAATTAAGAGATGAAAGATGAGAGGGAAAAAACCAAGAAGTAAATGTAGATGATGAAAATCAAACAGTAGAGGATTTAAGACAAAGAATACAAGAGGAAAGGATATTAGAGGCGGAAGAACGTGCAAATTTGGCAAGGCAAAACCATGAATTGAGAATGGAAAACATGAGGTTACAAAATAGAAGATCAAGAAGCACAATGAGATAAAGTTCGAGAATAATCAGAAGTGAGGTAATAAGAAGATCACCTATAAAAAATATTGAAGAAGAAAATTATGATACAAATGGAGGACATCGCGAAAGGAGAGAAATAAGGGAAGATCGTTACATACCACAAGGTGAAATTCAACAAAATGAGCAAAACAACAGAAGGCAGGAGAATGAACAGCGTCAGGCACGAAATAACCAAGATGGCGAAGAATATCAAGAGGAATGAAGGAGGATATTTCATGGAAGAGAAACTCTAAGAAATAAGCAGATAATTGAAAGAGAAATCGAGAGACATTATGCTGAACAAGCACGCTTAGCTTGCGAAAGGGAAAGATTGAGAGCAGAGGTAGAAGAGCAAGAATTCCAAGAGGCAATTCGCCAGAATAGTCATGACAATCGAGAAAGAAGACGTGAACAAAACCGCAATAATGGTACTATTAACGAAGAATACGATAGGGTGCAAAGAAGAGCAGAAGAAAATCGCAGAAGAGAAAATGAGAGATATAATGGTGTGCGCATTCGTGAAAAAATGTAAGAGAGGATAGTGGAGAAAATAATGGAGATGGAAATCAAAATCTCGCAACACAAGATAGGAAATAACGCATGAGAAGGGAAGTTGCGCTGAAAAGACCAATGGAACAAAACTCAGTTGGGAATGAACAAATCTTAAGAGAGATAGCAGAAATGAGGGGAATGTTAAATAACAGAAGAGAAGGAGGCAGAAGGCAACTTGATGAAGCCATTGAGGAAGTTGCGAGAACCACATTCACTCAAGAAGTACAATTAGGAGGAATCCCTCCAAAATGCAATTTACCAGCATTAACCAGTATCTTCGATGGGACTACCTGTGCTGTTCAGCATGTCAAGGCTTATGTTAGGTGTATGCTACAGTGGGAAAACCATGATGTTGTATTATGCAAATACTTTGCATCTAGCTTAACTGGCGAGGCGTTAAAATAGCTCGAAGGCTTACCTAAAAACACTATAACTTCTTTCGACTATCTGCAAGCTATATTTTTGGGTGCTTATATAAGCAACAATTCTTCGCGGCCCGGTATTGAAGATGTATTTGGGTTAAAATAGAGTATTGGAGAAAGTTTGAAACACCTAACCATAAGATGGAAGTCAATGTGCAGCGAGATGGCTAGTAGAGTGGATAAAAGATATCTCACTTTATCTTTCATTAATGCTATGTTCGCAACCAATCTACTATATGTTCAAATTTTCAGAGTCAAAAATACCATCACAATGACTGAGATGCGAGAATTACAAGAAGAATACATTGCTTTGGAGGAGAAACAAAATGAGATGGAATCATATCCAGTCGCAAACACCAGCTTAATAGCGGCAAACGGAAGTTTACTTCCTAAAATAATTAATAATGTGGCGAGCACCTCGCAGCCACAACAAGAGAAAGTGGTGATTGATAACCAGTAGAAGTTAGTATCCATGGGAAGTCGAGATCAAGAGGAGTATGAAAGGGAAAGGAATTATTACAATCGTGGTGGAAATAATAAAATTCAAAGACTTGATCATCCACAAGAGACTTATGGTGGTCAGAGGCAAAATAATTTTAGAGGGCAAGGAAGTCGGAAGATAATATGGGAAGAAATTAAGATTCCACCTCTAAATGCTAGTATAGAAAAAATTTGGGAGGCTATCATTTTGATGGAAAATATACCATCACCCTGGAATATGGGAAAAGAGCCACATCCAAATAATCGAAATCAATAATTTTGTCCTTACCATCATTTTCATGGTCACTCAATAAACGATTGCAGGAATATAAAAAGAATAATTTTGAGAATGATTGATCATGGAAAGTTAAATCATTTTCTAATAGGACATCGACAATCTCAAAGAAGCACCACTGCACCTCGGATATTCACAGAGTGAATACTGTAAAAGGAGCAGAAACATTTGTGATAGAGGTTGGAGCCAAGGCGAAGAATTTGTTCTATAATTTCATCATACATGCATACATGACTATTGAGGATTTCCACGACAACATTCTAAGAAGAGTCTTCGCAAGAGACGCGGATGAAAGAGAGATAATGAATATTGCGAGAGTCTCGCCATTAGAGGAGTGGAAAAAGAAAACTATTTCTTTTACTGCACAAGAAGTACCAGAGCCTGGCGAGATGCATGACAACCCACTGGTGGTAAGATTAGAAATAAATCCAAAACAAATAGAAGAAGAAGATGAAGAAAATGATGATGGTGAAACTGAAGATTCTTGGGCCATTAACAGAGTTCTAATAGAAACTGGAAGTTCAGTTGATATCTTATTTTATCATACTTACAAAACCATGGGTGGAAGAGACAAGGATCTGATACCGTCAACCTATAAGATCTATGGTTTCAATGGTACTGCAAACAAGCCCAAAGGGGAAATTACTATGCGGATTCCGTTAAAGGGGTTATCTTCCAAAGTTCAATTTTGCGTGGTTGACATAGAATCAACATATAACGCCTTGATTGGCAGGCCATGGTTACATGGAATTTTAGGTATAGAGTCAACTTATCACCAGTGCATTAAGTTTCCACATCCCAGCGGTGTTGGAGTTATAAAGGGAGATTGGATTGAGGGAAGAAAGTGTTATGAAATTGACATGGAATCTTGCGAAGAAATAGCATCGAGGAATAGAAATTGGAAGCATAACATCAAGCAGAGGAAAAGAAGTGACAAATTAATGGTTGATACAATAGAACAGCGAGAAGATGGAATACTGCAAATTCAACACACACTAAAGGCAACCGATGACGAGCGCCTCGTAGATGGAGAGAAAATAACAAAACGCAACAAAAGGGAAGAAGCAAAAAGTAGTAAGTAGAAAGGTAAAATTATGAATTTTATGAATGATTTGTTGAAGAAAATGTTTCAAAAGAATATTTCGTTTGAATGAAAAAGATGAAATTGAAAAATCATTCAAGAGTTGAAATGCAAATAAAGAGAAGATCAAAGAAAATTTTTTTTATCAGAGTTGCAATACTCGCAAGAGAAATATAAGAATGGGATGAACCTTTATGGCGTACACCCTAGTTCGCGAATAAAATTTCGTAAGAGGCAAATGTAAGATCTAAAGTGCGTCATATAAGGGGGTATCTCTTTGCATGGATCAGGGATAAAGTTATACCATTGTTGGAACCTGAGTCATGGATATTGGGGTTATTGAAAACCCATCCAGGAGAGGTACCATGGATTTCCAACTATATAAGGTTATACCCTGGTTGGACGACCGAGGATCTCTCCTAAGGAGTGAAGAGTATGATCAAGGTGCCGAGGTACACAGTTAAGTCAAGAGTGCCCGGGGCGTACGAAACTACCCTGGCCATTCTTGGCAAGTCTTGACTACAATGCATTCAGCCCGAAGAAAACCCCACTTAGGGTGCAGTCTCGTAACTATAATCCATATAGGCATAAAGGATAAGAGGCTGCGAAAATAACTGGTTGTTGTTAAGACCGGATGGGAGGAGCTAGTATTGTATGGATGATGTGCCCTCCTTGAAGGGGTAACCAGAGGGAAGATAAGGGCGGCACCCTCCATTATGGAGCTGATAAGTGTCTAAAGATGGAAGTGTCATGGGGCTTTATGCTCACAAGAGTATCTAGGCCTGTTATATTGTCGCGTGACAAGTATTATACAGAGGCAACAAGCCATGAGAAAAAGTTAAGATGAGATCAATGGGTTTTTATATGAAAGTGTAAAGACGTCCTGTGATTTCATCTCAAGATGGCAATGTCATAAGGCTTTGTTCTCGCAAGAGAGATTAGTCTCATCAAATTGTCGTAGAGAAATTGACAAAGCGCGGATAAGGAAAGATCAATGGGTTTTTACATGCAAGTGTAAGGACATCCTGCGATTTTGTCGCCAATACAAAATGTGGCAAAATAAGACCTTTAACTAGGAAGGCATAATAAGACCACAAGAAATCAAGATTGAATGACTGCGATATTGACGCAGAGATAATGAGACTTGCGATATTAATATAGGGATCATGAGATTTGCGATATTTACGCAGATATCATAAAACTATGCAACTGTTACTCGCGATGTTATCGCAAAGATTGAGGCAAAAATATTTAAATATATTTTATTCACAACTAATATCTAAGCTCTACTCAATTTTTTTTCATATTGCGGATGAATAACAGAGGAAAGTATGGGAATGAACAGAATGATAAAATTGTTATTCATCATTATATGATAAATTTACGTAGGCATTATTATATGATACATTTACACAGATAGTTAAAGATTAATAATCATGTTGATTAACTATATTGTAGAAAAGAATTGTTTTCTAATTTATACAGATATAAGCAAAATAAATTTATACACTAAGGAATGTTAGAAGGTGGAGATACTCGCAATAGTATATTACAAAGAGAAAGAGATAAATGAACAAATATTACAGAGGGATTAAAAGGGAAAGACAAGACTAATTAGACCCATCATCATCCTCTCCATATTTTTCTCCTTCTTTACCGTCATCTTAAATATGTCCTTCATCTTCGCCAGATTCTTCCGCCTCACTATCAGAGATAACAAGGTTTGGAGTATTCGTTGGAACTTCTTCAGCGAGGCAAGGATACAAAGAGTGAGAGATGTTATGATAGTCACAAACCCTCTTGACGGAGTCATTGCGAACACCGACAAGGATATTACTAAAATTTGAAGTAGTGATCTTTAATTGGTCCTTCAATCTTGAATATTTTTCATTACGAGAAGCAAGAGTCTTTGCAAGTTGACCTTTATCGGCTTCAAGTTCTCCAATTCTTTTAAAATATCTCTTCTCAGCTCCTGCGAGTATATAACAACAAATTAGAAATTTTGCGGAAATCTATGAAAGACGAGAAATTAACAAGGAATGATAGTTAACAACATTCTCTTTCAGAAATCATGTATTTAATTAAAGCCGCTTGTTCAACATAAAGACTAACATCTACACCTAAGTGATTTCTGGCATTATCAAGAATCTTTGCAGCCCAAGCAAATTCTTTATCATTGCTAATAAGAAGACAAGAGCGAACTTGGTTCTCCCTCGCAAGAAGATCCTTATTCTCGCAAATAAGTTTATCCCTCTCAATTTTAACATCAGTAAAAAATTTATGGAAATATGCTAGGGCTTGAGCACCATTTTTAGCAATAAGATCTTTCTCGTCAATAAGATCACTATTCTTACTTCCTAATCTATTAGTTTCTTCTTTTGAATCAAGATAAAGATGCTTAAACTTATTGGTTAAACTTGTAGTTGCAGGATTTCCCACACTACACCCTTGTTAAGATCTTATTAAAATCAACTCATAATTGAAGATTAAAAACAACACTTTACTAATTTTATTCTCAGAAATGTTTACAGAGATGGATGAATTCAATATTACAACTATTCTCTTGAATTTTCTCTCTCCTCAAGACTTTCTTAACTCTCAAAAATACATCATCCTTTTCTGGACACATTGGGTTTATATTTATAGGGTAGTTACATAGTGGGTGATAGCTAAGTTTTCCTCTTATTTCGGGATTGATTGTACGTTGTAATGTTAAATCTCGATTTTGTAACCATCGCAAGATAGTTGTTTTCTTCAATTAACAAGTTTGGAAATCTTCGAAAATTTTGTTAACCATCGCAAGATAAGAATGTTTATCTCAAGTTTTCTTCACTTCTCCAATTCTTTTAAGATAAGCATGTTTCTCTCAAGTTTTCTTCACTCGTCGTTTATTACGTCGCTCTTTTGATTGATTTTGTGACACTCGCAAAGTGTAGTTGAAGATCTTGCGGTGATGCTCGCTGGGAAGTGTTGTTAATATCGCAAATAATAGATGTAGTGATATTCTGGTCCTACATCTTTCCTCTTCTCATGTCTTTTCTGCGAAGAAGAGAAGATCATGAGAACTTTTAAAATACCGCAACTACTTATCTCTTCATTAATCTCTGTTTTGAAACGTTTATGCATCCTTTACCAGCTGTTTTCACGCATTCTTTCTCCTAATGAATTTGCGACACGTTCTCTCTAACCGCTGCGATCTGACCATTCATGTCTTTTCTTAATATTTATTCCATTCACCTTCTTCGAGAAATTTCTTCTTTTATAGATGTAGGACCATAATATCACTACCTCTATTCTCTGTGATATTAACAACATTACCAGCGAACATCACCGCAAGATCTTCAACTACACTTTGCGAGTGTCACAAAAGCAATCAAAAGAACGACGTAATAAACGACGATTGAAGAAAACTTTAGAAAAGCATGTTTGTTCTGCGATGGTTACAAAACTTCCGAGATTTAACATTGCAAATATCGTGGTACAATCGAAAAATCAACCCGAAATAAGAGGAAAACTTAGCTGTCATCCATTATGTAACTACCCTATAAATTTAGACCCAATATGTCCAGAAAATTATGATGTATTTTTGAGAGTTAAGAAAGCCTTGAGGAGAGAGAAACTTCAAGAGAATAGTTGTAATCTTGAATTCATCCATTTCTGTAAACATTTCTGAGAATAAAATTAGGAAAGTGTTGTTTTTAATCTTCAATTGTGAGTTGACTATAACAAAATATTAACAAGGGTGTAGTGTGGGAAATCCTGCGACTACATTTTGGCGCCCGAAACAGGGAGAATCATGCTAAAAAATCTCTAATTATAATTTGAGGATTTGAAGAAATTGTTAGAGTTGAAGAAATGGCTATAAGAATAAGAAATACATCAGAACCACCAACAACTGTAAGGAGGAGTAAAAGACTTGCAGGAGAAACAAATGAATTAGGAGAATCTTCAAGAATAAGAACAAGAATAAATAGAACAAGGATTGAAGGAGAAGATCAAATTTCACAACCTAATCAACAAACACCGTTACAAAATAGAAATGTGGATTATGATAGAGTGAGTGTGCATACTTGGAGATCTGATTCGATAGAAGGTGAAGAAGATCAACAATTAAGAGATGGAGGAAGAGAAGAAAGAAATCAAGGAATGATTGAAGGATTAATTCATGAATAAGGCGAAAATGAAACAGAAGGTGATCCAAGACAAAGAATACAAGAGGAAAGAAGGTTAGAGGCGGAAGAACGTGCAGATTTAACAAGGCAAAATTACGAGTTAAGAATGGATAATTTGAGGTTGCAAAATAGAAGATCAAGAAGTACTGTTAGATCGAATTCAAGATCATTAAGAGAAGAATTAAGGAAAAATTCTCCAATAAGAAATGATAGAGGAAATATCCAGGAGGAAATGCAAAATCCAAATGAAGAACAACGTCATGGAGAAGAAGAGGTAATAGAAAATCGCCATGATCCTCATGGCGAGAATTTGGCTAATAGATTTAACAATAGAAATCAAGAGGTAAGAAACAACCAAAATGATGAAGATAATCCAGAAGAGGGTAGGAGGATATTACATGGGAGAGAGATCCAAATAAATCGAAGAATAATTGAGGAAGAAATTGAGAGACATTATGCTGAACAAGCACGACTAGATCGCGAGAGAGAAATATTAAGGGAAGAAGTAGAAGAACATGAATTCCAAGAGGCGGTACGACAGAATAACCATGAAAATCGAGAGAGAAGATGCACCCAAAATCGTTATAATAATAATATCCAGGAAGAGTATGATAGAATACAAAGTAGAATAGAAAGACAGCGAAGAGAAATGATGATAAATGAAGAAATTCGCAGAGAAGTTCAGCTGCGATTGCAAGAAGAAGGTGAAGCAGAAGATAGCGGAAGAAGGAATGTGGATGTAAATGAAGACACACAAAATCTCGCAAGACAAGAGGTACATGAACGCGTGAGAAGGGAAGCTGCATTAAAAATACCGATGGAACCAAATTCGATGGCGAATGAGCAAATTTTAAGAGAATTAGTAGAGATTAGGGGAATAATAAATAACAGAAGAGAAGGAGGAAGAAGACAACTTGATGAAGCTATTGAAGAAGCTGCGAGAACTCCTTTCACTCAAGAAGTACAATTAAGAGGAATACCGCCAAAATGAAACTTACCAGCATTAACCAGTATTTTCGATGAAACTACATGTGATGTACAATATGTTAAGGCTTATGTTAGGTGTATGCTGCAATGGGAGAATCATGATGCTGTATTATGCAAGTATTTTGCATCTAGATTAACTGGCGAGGCGCTAAAATGGTTTGAGGGATTGCCAAAAAGCACTATCACTTCTTTTGATCATCTACAAGCCACATTTCTGGGAGCATATATAAGCAACAATTCATCGCGACCAGGTATTGAAGATGTGTTTGCATTGAAACAGAGGGTTGGCGAGAGCCTGAAACATTTAACCATAAGATGGAAGACAATGTGCAGTGAGATGGCAGGAAGAGTAGATGAGAGATATCTTATATTTTCTTATATCAATGCAATGTTCGCGACCAACCTGCTGTACATACAGATTTTCATATTCAAAAATACAATCACTATGACTGAACTGCGAGAGCTACAAGAAGAGTATATTGCTTTGGAGGAGAAACAAAATGAGATGGAATCATATCAAGTCGCGAATACTAGTTCAGTAGCATCAAATGGGAGTTTACTTCCTAAAATGATTAACAATGTGGCAAGCAGCTCGCAAGCACAACAAGAGAAAATGGAGACTGATAACCAGCAGAAGTTGGTAGCTATGGGAAGTCGAGATCAAGAAGAATATGAAAGGGAGAAGAATTATTACAATCGCGGTAGGAATATAAATATTCAAAGGCTTGATCAACCACAAGAAACTTATGGTGGACAGAGGCAAAAAAATTTCAGAAGCCAAGGAAATCAGAATATCATATGGGAAGAAATTAAGATGCCTCCTTTAAATGCTAGTATAGAAAAAATCTGGGAAGCTATCATTTTGATGGAAAATATACCATCTCCATGGAATATGGGAAAAAAACCACATCCTAATAATCGTATCCAATAATTTTGTCCTTACTATCACTCTCATGGTCACACAGTAAATGATTGCAGGAATGTCAAGAGAATAATTTTAAGGATGATTGACCAAGGAAAGCTAAATCACTTTTTAGTAGGACATCCACAATCTCAGCGATTACCTCCAGCACCAGAAATCCACAGGGTAAATACTGTAAAAGGAGCAGAATCATTCGTAATAGAAGTTGGGGCTAAAGCAAAGAATTTGTTTTGTAATTCCATTGTGCATTCACACAGAACTATAGAGGATTTCCATGACAATGTTATAAGCAGGGTCTTCACGAGAGACACGGATGGAAGAGAGATATTGAATATCGCGAGAGCCTCGCTGTTAGAGGAATGGCAGAAGCAAACTATATCTTTCACTGCACAAGAAGTACCAGAGCCTGGTGAGCAGCATGATAACCCATTGGTAGTAAGGTTAGAGATAAACCCCAAGCAAGTAGTAGAAGAAGATGAAGAAAATGATAATGAAAATGAAGATTCTTGGGCTATCAATAGAGTTCTAATAGACACAGGGAGTTCAGTTGATATATTATTTTATCATACCTATAAGACCATGGGTGGAAGAGACGAAGATCTAATTCCATCATCATATAAAATCTATGGTTTTAACGGTACTGCCAATAAACCCAAAGGGGAAATTGAAATGCGGATTCCATTGAAAGGGATAACTTCCAAGATCTTGTTTTGTGTTGTCGACATTGAATCACCGTACAATGCCATGATTGGTCGACCTTGGCTACATGGGATATTAGGTGTAGCATCTACTTTCCACCAGTGTGTTAAATTTCCTCATCCTAATGGTGTTGGAGTTATTAAGGGAGATTGGGGAGAAAGCAAGAAATGTTATGAGATTGATATAAAATCTTGCGAGGAAAGAGATGAGAAGAAGAGCAATTGGAAGTATAACATCAAGCAACGACAGAGATGTGAAAGATTGATGATTAATTCAATAGAGAAGCGAGAGGAAGATAATGGCGAGCAGCTCGCAGATAAAGAAAAAACAGCAAAACGTTACAGAAAAGCATAACCAGAAGATAGTAAGTAGAAAGGTAAAAGGATGAAATTAGCTTACGCAGAATTTGTTTAAAGAAAATGCAATTGAAAAAGTACTCTGTTTGAAAGAATTGAAAAATTTTACAAGAAAATCAAAGAAAAGAAAATTTATCAGAGTTACAACGCTCGCGAGAAACGCGAATAACATTTCGCAAAGATTAATAGAATGGGACGAACCTTTATGGCGTGCACCTTAGTTCGCGAATACAATTTCGCAAGAGGCAAATATAAGACCTAATAGTGCATCATATGAGGGGGTATCTCTTGACATGAATCAGTGATAAGGTTATACCGCTGCTGGAACCTGAGTTATGTAGATGTTGGGGGTTAAATAAAACCTATCCAGGAGAGGGATCTTGGATTTCCAATTATATAAGGTTATACCCTGATTGGATGACTAAGAACCTCTTCTAAGGGGTGCAGAGTATGACCAAGGCGCCGAGGTACACGGTTGAGTCAAGGATGCCTGGGGCGTATGAAACTACCCTGGACATCCTTGGAAAGTCTTGGCTATGATGCACTCGGCCCGAAGAATACCCCACTTAGGGTGTAGTCTTGTAACTATAAGCCATATAGGCATATAGGATAAAAGGCTGAGAAAAACAACTTATTGTTGGAAAATATGGATGGGAGGAGCTAGTCTTGTATGGCCGATGTGCCCTCCTTGAAGGGGCAACCAGGGGGTAAATAAGGGCGGCACCCTCCATTAAGGAGCTGATAAGTTTCTAAAGACGACAATGTCATAGGGCTTTATGATCGCAAGAACATTTAGGCTTGTCATATTGTCGCGTGACGAAAGTTATACAAAGGCAACAAGCCAAAAGGAAAAAGTTAAGATGAGATCAATTGGTTTTTACATTTAACAAGTGTAAAGACGTCATGCGATTTCATCGCAAGACGGCAATGTCATAAGGAATAATTCTTGCAAGAGAGTTTATACTTATCATATTGTCGCAGAGATGTTGAAAAAATATTGATAAGACAAAATTAATGGGTCAATGCATGCAAATGCAAAGACGTCCTGCGATTTTGTCACAGAAAGAACAAAAATGGCAAAGTAAGACCTTTAATTAGGAAGGCATAATAAGACCATAAGATTATTGCGATATTGCTCGCAGAAGTTATGAGATTTGCAATTCTACGCATAAATCATAAAGTTATGAAATTATTGCTAGCGATAACATCGCCAATATTGAGGCAAATTTATTATTGATTCACAACTTATATCTAATCTCTATTCAATTTTTTTATATTGCAGATGAATAATAGAGGCAAGTATGGGAATGCATAGAATGATGAAATTATTATTCATCCATCATATGATAAAATTGCATAGATGATACATTTATACAAATAATTAAAGGTAATAATTATGATTGATTGATTATGTTGCAGAAAAAGAATTGTTTTCTAATTCTTACAGATAAAAGCAAAAGAAGTTTACACATCAAGTTGGAGAAACTCGCAGTGATGTTACAAGAGGAAAGAAATAAATGTACATAATTTACCGCAAAGAAAAAGAGAAGAAACGAAGACTAAGTAGACCCATCACCACCTTTATCAGAGCTCTTTTCTTTTTCAGATCTCTCCTCATTACCAGATTTTTCTTCTTCATCATTATCTCCATCTACATCAAATTTCTCTTCCTCGCCAGATAATTCTTCATCATTATCATCTTCGCTAGACTCCTCGGCTTCGCTATCAGAGATAACTAAATTTGGGGAATAAGTAGGGATTTCCTTTGCAAGATCGGGGTATGTAGAATGAGGGATACCATGATCATCGCAGACTAGTTTAACAGCATCATTACGACCATGGAGAAGGGCATTACTAAAATTCGAAGATGATATTTTCAGTTTATCCTTCAATCTAGAATACTTTTCATTACGAGAAGATAGATTTCCAGTGAGTTGGCTTTTCTCTTCTTCTAACTCATCAAATCTCTTATGATAGTTCTTCTCGGTTACTGCGAGAAAATGATAACAAAATTAATACATATAAGAATGATTCAATTAGGAAATAATTCAGGGAAATCATAAGAGTGATAACCTTCTCTTTCAGTAATCATGTCTTTAATTAAAGCCGCTTGATCAGCATGAAGACTAACATCTACACCTAAATTAGTTCTGGCATTATCAAGAATCTTCGCAGCCCAAGCAAATTCATCATCGCTATTAATAAGGAGACGAGATCAAACTTGAGTTTCCCTCGCAAGAAGATCTTCATTCTCGCGGATAAGCTTATCTCTTTCCATTTGAACATTAAGAAGAGTTTTATGGAAGTTGTCTAAGGTCTTGGAGCCATTTTTAACGGCAAGATCTTTCTCGTCAATAAGATCACTATTCCTTTTTCTTAACCTATCTATTTCTTTCTTCGAATCAAGATAAAAGCGCTTATACTTGTTGGTCAAACCTAAATTGAATATGTGTTCAACTTTTAAGAGATTAAATTTTGATTTAAGTTCATCTATGGAGAGGGATTCAATCTTATCATCTGAGAAATTACTTAAAGAGTTATTAAGGCAAGCAAGAAGGGTATTATCATCTACAGGGTCAGGAAAAGATTGGAAGAGTGTAGCCTCATCAGTAAGACCATAAATATCTGCAAAAAGGGTTGCTTAAATAAGCTGCGATAAAAGAGAGAAGAAATAAATCATACCATACAGTTGTTGATTGGATTTATCAAGATCAGAGATTTTTTGCTTATCAACTGAAGCTTAAGCCTCTAACTGTTTATTCTTCTTACGAAGCTCAGCAACTTCAGATTCTAATGTTTCTTTATCTTGGCGAAGATTGGCAACTTTCTTTTCAATAATGATACGCCTATTGTCTAAATCATAAGCAACAACAAAAGCGGCTCTTCCAACCTGCGATAGAAATATATAAATCAAAGCTTGACAAAAATATCAATAGATACACAAAAAGGATAAACAAGTAAAAACATGCCAGGCTTCTAAGTGAATTTAAAAGACTTGGAGTTAGCGATCTTGAAACCCCGCGAAGGGTATCACTGTTAGCTAGTATGGGAGCATCGCAGACTGTGGCGAGGGACTGAGAAATTTCATTAGTAGCTTCATCTCCATACTCATTTGGGATACCAAACATATTTTTGCCAATTTTTTTGGATAAATGAGCCATCGAAGAATCAGAATCAGAAGAATTCTTTATAGAAGGGAATCTGTTATTATTGAAATCCTCGTCATTATTATCCTTGTCAAGATCAACACTTTGATTTTTAGGAATGGGTTGAGGAGTTGAAGAAGAAGAAGGTTGGGTCTTTCTTTTCTTCAAAGGAGGATCGCCATATTCTTCATTGCGAGGAGCAGAAGACTTCCCTTTAGGAGGAACATTAGATTTATCCTGATCGCTAGATTCTTCACCACGAGGGGCAGAAGGCTTCCCTTTGGTAGGAATAGTAGGTTTATTCTTTGAGGACTTTTCCTTACTTCTCACGGGTTTTATTGGTTCTAGTTCTTCGATTTCCTGCGAGCACAGATGAAGATAAGAAATAGGGGCAATAATATATTGTTAAAACTTATGAGGAAATATTTCTTACTTCATCCGTGAAAGATTTAAGAGCTAAGAAAGTGATGGGTTTCCTAAGAGTTTGATAGCTGAGTTTCATTCTATCAATCTGAGAAAGATCAAAATAGTTAGCGAGAATATAAAGAAGACAGTAAATAATAATAATGTAAAAAATCGAAGAAAATATACCTCTTTTGTTCTTTCAGGCTAATTGAAGACCCAAGGTTGGTAATATGAAAAATTCGCGGGTAATTCGCGAGAACCGGAAATATAAGGACCTTCAATACATAATGGAAAAATGAACCACTTGTCATCGCTAGAATGGCGAGGGCCTTGGTTGGTAGATGTATGCCAATCAATATCCAGCATAAGAGCTTTATCATCAACGACCTTTTCTTTTTTCAAATGAACACCCCAGCAAGTGCTATCCCTTTTCATAGGGACTATTTTATAATTTACAAAGAAGTTGTCCACAGTATCATCTGCAGAGACGATGGGGACATCTTTAAATTGAGGATTCTTTGCATCTTTAAGGTAGCGAGATCCTTTTCCAGCTCCGCAAGAGGCATATTCAAGCAGCAATCTGATACAATCTCTACCTAATTGATATAATGCTCACGAGAACCTCTCGTCAGATATTATTTGATAGAATAATGGGAGTTCTGGGTCATAGAGAGGAATGGGAAGACCAGCTTCAAGTTGACCTAGCGATACTATGATTTTCTGGCGAGAGCCTTGATGATCAGAAAATAGTTTGAGAGAAAGTTCAGATTTAGGGCTTTGATCTGGAATTGTAGATAAGATAAAACCTTTATTTTTAAGTTTTTCCTGCATCTCTCTAAAAGCAACCAAATTTTTAGCACCAGCAACAACCATTTTTGAGTATGGGAATGAAAGAGGGTTGGAAAATACGGAAAGAATCACAGCGATAACAAACGCGTAATTTGCGGAAGAACAATAAACTTGCAGAGAAATTTCGGAGAGAAAGAAGAAGAAAGTAAAAGAGGAAAAGAAAAGAATGAAAGAAGTATTTATAGAAGAAGAAATTTCTCGAAGAAGGTGAATGCAATAAATGTTAAGAAAATACATGGACGGTCAGATCGCAGCGGTTAGAAAGGACGTGTCGCAAATTTATTAGGAGAAAGAAGGCGTGAAAACAGCTGGCGAATGATGCAAAAACGTGTCAGAACAGAGATTAATGAAGAGATAAGTAGTTGTGGCATTATTAAAAGTTCTCATGATCTTCTCTTTTTCGCAGAAAAGACATGAGAAGAGGCAAGATGTAGGACCAGAATATCGCTACCTCTATTCTCTGCGAGATTAACAACATTACCAGCGAACATCACCGCAAGATCTTCAACTACACTTTGCGAGTGTCACAAAAGCAATCAAAAGAGCAACGTAATAAACGACGATTGAAGAAAACTTTAGAAAAGCATGTTTGTTCTGCGATGGTTACAAAACTTGCGAGATTTAACATTGCAACTATCGCGGTACAATCGCATAATCAACCCGAAATAAGAGGAAAACTTAGCTGTCATCCATTATGTAACTACCCTATAAATATAGACCCAATATGTCCAGAAAATGATGATGTATTTTTGAGAGTTAAGAAATCCTTGAGGAGAGACAAACTTCAAGAGAATAGTTGTAATCTTGAATTCATCCATTTCTGTAAACATTTCTGAGAATAAAATTAGTAAAGTGTTGTTTTTAATCTTCAATTGTGAGTTGACTATAACAAAATATTAACAAGGGTGTAGTGTGGGAAATCCTTCAACTACAATAAATACTTCTTTCATTCTTTTCTAAAGTTTTCTTCAATCGTCATTTATTACGTCGCTCTTTTGATTGCTTTTGTGACACTCGCAAAGTGTAGTTGAAGATCTTGCGGTGATGTTCGCTGGTAATGTTGTTAATCTCGCAGAGAATAGAGGTAACGATATTCTGGTCCTACATCTTGCCTCTTCTCATGTGTTTTCTGCGAAAAATAGAAGATCATGAGAACTTTTAATAATGCCATAACTACTTATCTCTTCATTAATCTCTGTTCTGACACGTTTCTATATCATTCGCCAGCTGTTTTCATGCCTTCTTTCTCCTAATAAATTTGAGACACGTCCTTTCTAACCGCTGCGATCTGACCGTCCATGTCTTTTCTTAACATTTATTGCATTCACCTTCTTCGAGAAATTTCTTCTTCTATAAATACTTCTTTCATTCTTTTCTTTTCCTCTTTTACTTTCTTCTTCTTTCTCTCCGTAATTTCTCTGCAAATTTATTGTTCTTCCGTAAATTGCGCGTTTGTTATCGTTGTGATTCTTTCCTTATTTTCCAACTCTCTTTCATTCCCATACTTGAAAATGGTTTCCGCTGGTGCTAAAAATTTGATTGGTTTTAGAGAGATGCAAGAAAAACTCAAAAGCAAAGGTTTTACCTTGTCTACAATTCCAGATCAAATCCATAAATCTGAACTTTCTCTCAAACTATTTTCTGATCATCAATGCTCTCGCCATAAAATCATAGTATCGCTAGGTCAACTTGAAGATGGTCTTCCCCTTCCTCTCTATGACCCAAAACTCTAATTATTCTATCAAATAATATCTGACGAGAGGTTCTCGCGAGCGATATATCAATTAGGTGGAGATTGTATCAGATTGCTGCTTGAATATGCTTCTCGCGGTGCTGATAAAGGATCTCTCTATCCTGAAGCTCCGTAGAATCCTTAATTTAAGGATGTTCCCATTGTCTCTGCAGATTATACTGTGGAGAATTTCTTCAAAAATTATAAGATAGTTCCTATGAAGAGGGATAGTACTTGCTGGGGTGTCCTCTTGAAGAAAGAAAAGACCGCTGACGATGAGGCTCTTATGTTAGACATTGATTGGCATACACCTACCAATCAAGGCCCTCGCCATTCCAGCGATGATAAGTGGTTTATCTTTCCGTTATGTCTTAAAGGTCCTTATATATCTGGTTCTCTCCCATTACTTGCGAATCTCTCAGAGTATGAGCCATGGGTCTTCAACTGGCCTGAAATATCTAAAGAAGTATATCCTCTCAACTTTTTGCATTATTATTATTCACTATATTCTTCATGTTTTTATATTCTCGCTAATTATTTTGATCTTTCTCAGATTGAGAGAATGAATCTCATCTACCAAACTTTTAGGAAGCCCATCACTTTCTTAGCTCTTAAATCTTTCACAGATGAAGTAAGAAATATCTCTTTATAAATTTTAACAATATATTGTTGCCCCTACTTCTTATCTTCATCTGTGCTCGCAGGAAATTGAAGAACTAGAGCCAATAAAACCTGTGAGAACTAAGGATAAACCTTCAAAGGATAAATCTACTGTTCCTCCCAAAGGAAAGTCTTATGCCCCTCGCGGTGAAGAATCTGGCGATCAGGATAAATTTGTTGTTCCTCCTAAAGGGAAGCCTTCTGCCCCTCGTGGTGAATAATTTGGCGATCCTCCTTTGAAGAAAAGGAAAACCCGACCTTCTTCTTCTTCAACTCCTCTACCCACTCCAGAAAATCCAAATGTTGGTTTTTATAAGGACAATAATGACGAGGATTTCAATGACAACAACTTCCCTTCTATAAAGAATTCTTCTGATTCTGATTCTTCGATGGCTCATTTATCCAAAAAATTTGGAAAAAATATGTTTGGTATCCCAAATGAGTATGGAGATGAAGCTACTAATGAAATATCTCAGTCCCTCGCCACAGTCTGCGACGCTCCCATACTAACTGACAGTGATACCCTTCGCGGGGTTTCAAGATCGCTGACTCCAAGTCTCTTAAATTCACTAGACAGCCTGGTATGTTTTTACTTGTTTATCCTTTTTGTGTATCTATTAATATTTTTGTTAGACATTGATTTATATAGTTCTATCGCAGGTTGGGAGAGCTGCTTTTGTTGTTGCTTCTGATTTAGACAATAGGCGTATCATTTATGAAAAGAAAGCTGCTAATCTTCGCCAAGATAAAGAAAAATTAGAATCTGAAGTTGCTGAGCTTCGCAAGAAGAATAAACAGTTAGAATCTGAATCTTCAGTTGATAAGAAAAAAATCTCTGATCTTGATAAAGACAATCAACAACTCTATGGTATGATTTATTTCTTTTCTCTTTTAATTCTTCTCACCCTATCGCAGCTTATTCAAGCAACCATTTTTGCAGATATTTATGGTCTTACTGATGAGGCTACACTCTTCCAATCTTTTCCTGACCCTGTAGATGATAATACCCTTCTTACTTGCCTTAATAACTCTTTAAGTAATTTCTTAGATGATAAGATTGAATCCCTCTCCATAGATGAACTTAAATCCAAATTTAATCTCTTAAAAATTGAACACAGATTCAATTTAGGTTTGACCAACAAGTATAAGCGCTTTTATCTTGATTCGAAGAAAGAAATAGATAGATTAAGAAAAAGGAATAGTGATCTTATTGACGAGAAAGATCTTGCCGTTAATAATGGCTCCAAGACCCTAGCCAACTTCCATAAAACTCTTCTTAATGTTCAAATAGAAAGAGATAAGCTTATCCGCAAGATTGAAGATCTTCTTGCGAGGGTAACTCAAGTTCGATCTCGTCTCCTTATTAATAGAGATGATGAGTTTGCTTTGGATGCGAAGATTCTTGATAACGCCAGAACTAATTTAGGTGTAGATGTTAGTCTTCATGCTGATCAAGCGGCTTTAATTAAAGACATGATTTCTGAAAGAGAAGGTTATCACTCTTATGTTTTCCCTGAATTATTTCCGAATTGAACCATCCTTCTATGTATTAACTTTGTTATCATTTGCTCGCAGTATCCGAGAAGAACTATCGTAAGAGATTTGATGAGTTAGAAGAAGAGAAGAGCCAACTCGCTAGAAATCTATCTTCTCGTAATGAAAAGTATTCTAGATTGAAGGATAAATTGAAAATATCATCTTCAAATTTTAGTAATGCCCTTCTCCGTGTTCGTAATTATGATGTTAAGCTAGTCTGCGATGATCATGGTATTCCTCATTCTATATACCCTGATCTTGCAAAGGAAATTCCAGCTGATTCCCAAAATTTAGTTATCTCTGATAGCGAAGCTGAGGAGTCTAGTGAAGATGAAGAATTATCTGGCGAGGAAGAGAAGTTTGGTAATGAAGAAGAATCTGAAAAAGAAAAGAGCTCTGATGAGGGTGGTGACGGGTCTACTTAGTCTTGTTTCTCCTTCTTTTTCTTTGTTGTAAATTTTGTGCATTTATTTTTTGCTTCTCGTAACATCGCTGCGAGCTTCTCCAACTTGATGTGTAAACTTATTTTGCTTTTATCTGTATGAATTATAAAATAATCCTTTTTCTGCAACATAATCAATCAATTATTATCCTTTAATTATTTGTATAAATATATAATCTAAGTAATTTTATCATATGATGGATGAATAATAATTTTATCATTCTATGCATTCCCATACTTGCCTCTATTATTCATCTGCAATATGAAAAAATTGAGTAGAGATTAGATATTAGTTGTGAATCAAATTAAATTTGCCTCAATACCGGCGATGTTATTGCTAGCAATAATTGTGTAACTTTATTATTTCTGCGTAGAATCGCAAATCTCGTAAATTCTGCGAGCATTATCGCAATAACGCCATGGTCTTATTATGCCTTCCTAATTAAAGGTCTTATTTTGCCATTTTTGTTCTTTCTGCGACAAAATCGCAGGACGTCTTTACATTTGCATGTATTGACCCATTGATCTTGTCTTATCAATTTTTTCAACATCTTTGCGACAATATGATAAGTATAAACTCTCTTGCAAGAATTAAACCTTATGACATTGCCGTCTTGCGATGAAATCGCAGGACGTCTTTACACTTGTTAAATGTAAAAACCCATTGATCTCATCTTAACTTTTCTCTTTTGGCTTGTTGCCTTTGTATAACTTTCATCACGCGACAATATGACAGGCCTAAATGTTCTTGCGATCATAAAGCCCCATGACATTGCCGTCTTTAGACACTTATCAGCTCCCTAATGGAGGGTTCCGCCCTTATCTTCCCCCTGGTTGCCCCTTCAAGGAGGGCACATCGGCCATACAAGACTAGCTCCTCCCATCCAGATTTTCCAACAACCAGTTGTTTTTCGCAGCCTCTTGTCCTTTATGCCTATATAGCTTATAGTTACAAAACTTCACCCTAAGTGGGGTTTTCTTCAGGCCGAGTGCATCATATCCAAGACTTGCCAAGGATGTCAAGGGTAGTTTCGTACGCTCCGGGCACCCTTGAATCAACCGTGTACCTAGGCGCCTTGGTCATACTCTGCACTACTTAGAAGAGGTTCTTAGTCGTCCAATCAGGGTATAACCTTATATAATTGGAAATCCAAGATCCCTCTCCTGGATAGGTTTTCTTTAACCCCAACATCTGCATAACTCAGGTTCCAGCAGCGGTATAACCTTATCACTGATTCATGTCAAGATATACCCCCTCATATGACGCACTATTAGGTCTTACATTTGCCTCTTGTGAAATGGTATTCGCGAACTAAGGTGCACGCCATAAAGGTTCGTCCCATTCTATTAATCTCTGCGAAAGGTTGTTCGTGTTTCTCGCGAGCACTGTAACTGTGATAAAATTTCATTTCTATGATTTTCTTGTAAAATTTTACAATTCTTTCAAACAGAGTACTTTTTCAATTGCATTTTCTTTAAACAAATTCTGCGTAAGCTTCTTTAAATTTCAGCATTTTACCTTTCTACTTACTATCTCCTGGTACTGCTTTTCTATAACGTTTTGCTGTTTTTTCTTTATCTGATAGCTGCTCGCCATTATCTTCCTCTCGCTGTTCTATTGAATAAATCATCAATCTTTCACATCTCTGTCGTTGCTTGAATGTTGTACTTCCAATTGCTCTTCTTCTCAGCTCTTTCCTCGCAAGGTTTTATATCAATCTCATAACATTTCTTGCTTTCTCCCCAATCTCCCTTAATAACTCCAACACCATTAGGATGAGGAAATTTAACACACTGGTGGAAAGTAGATGCTACACCTAATATCCCATGTAGCCAAGGTCGACCAATCAGGGAATTGTACGGTGATTCAATGTCGACAACACAAAACAAGATCTTGGAAGTTATCCCTTTAAATGGAATCCGCATTTCAATTTCCCCTTTGGGTTTATTGGCAGTACCGTTAAAACCATAGATTTTATATGTTGATGGAATTAGATCTTCGTCTCTTCCACCCATGGTCTTATAGGTATGATAGAATAATATATCAACTGAGCTCCCTGTGTCTATTGTAACTCTATTGATAGCCCAAGAATCTTCATTTTCGTTATCATTTTCTTCATATTCCTCTACTACTTGCTTGGGGTTTATCTCTAACCTTACTACCAATGGGTTATCATGCTTCTCACCAGGCTCTGGTACTTCTTGTGCAGTGAAAGATATAGTTTTCTTCTGCCATTCTTCTAACGGCGAGGCTCTCGCGATATTCAATATCTCTCTTCCATCTGTGTCTCTCGCGAAGACCCTGCTTAGAACATTGTCATGGAAATCCTCTATAGTTCCGTGTGAATGCACAATGGAATTACAAAACAAATTCTTTGCTTTAGCCCCAACTTCTATTACGAATGATTCTGCTCCTTTTACTGTATTTACCCTGCGAATTTCTGGTGCTGGAGGCAATCGCTGAGATTGTGGATGTCCTACTAAAAAGTGGTTTAGCTTTCCTTGGTCAATCATCCTTAAAATTATTCTCTTGACATTCCTGCAATCATTTACTGTGTGACCATGAAAGTGATGGTAAGGACAAAATTCTTGGCTACGATTATTAGGATGTGGTTCTTTTCCCATATTCCATAGAGATGGTATATTTTCCATCAAAATGATAGATTCCCAGATTTTTTCTATACTAGCATTTAGAGGAGGCATCTTAATTTCTTCCCATATGATCTTCTGATTTCCTTGGTTTCTGAAATTATTTTGTCTCTGTCCACCATAAGTTTCTTGCGGCTGATCAAGCCTTTGAATCTTATTATTCCCACCGCGATTGAAATAATTCTTCTCCCTTTCATATTCTTCTTGATCTCGAGTGCCCATATCTACAACTTCTGTTGGTTATCAATCTCCACTTTCTCTTGTTGTGTTTGAGAGCTGCTCGCCATATTGTTAATCATTTTAGGAAGTAAACTCCCATTTTCTGCTACTGAACTGGTATTCACGATTTGATATGATCCCATCTCATTTTGTTTCTCCTCCAAAGCAATATACTCTTCTTGTAGCTCTCGCAGTTCGGTCATAGTGATTGTATACTTGACTCTGAAAATCTGTATGTACAACAGATTGGTCGCGAACATTGCATTGATATAAGACAAGATAAGATATCTCTCGTCTACTCTTCCTGCCATCTCACTGCACATTGTCTTCCATCTTATGGTTAAATGTTTTAGAATCTCGCCAACCCTCTGTTTCAATCCAAACACATCTTCAATACCTGGCCGCGATGAATTGTTGCTTATATATGCTCCCAGAAATGTGGCTTGTAGATGATCAAAAGAAGTGATAGTGTTTTTTGGAAATCCCTCAAACCATTTTAGCGCCTCGCCAGTTAAGATAGATTCAAAATACTTGCACAATACAGCATCATGATTCTCCCATTGCAGCATACACCTAACATAAGCCTTAACATGTTGTACAACACAGGTAGTTCCATCAAAAATGCTGATTAATGCTGGTAAGTTGCACTTTGGCGGTATTCCTCTTAATTGTACTTCTTGAGTGAATGGAGTTCTCGCAGCTTCTTCAATAGCTTCATCAAGTTGCCTTCTACCTCCTTCTCTTCTGTTATTTATTATTCCCCTCATCTCTGCTAATTCTCTTAAAATTTGCTCATTCGCCATCGAATTTGGTTCCATCGGTCTTTTTAATGCAGCTTCCCTTCTCATGCGTTCATGTACCTCTTGTCTTGCGAGATTTTGTGTGTCTTCATCTATACCCACATTCCTTCTTCCGCGATCTTCTACTTCACCTTCTTCTTGCAATCGCAGCTGAACTTCTCTGCGAATCTCTTTATTTCTCATCATTTCTCTTCGCTGTTTTTCTATTCTCCTTTGTATTCTATCATACTCTTCCTGGATATTATTATTATAACGATTTTGTGTACATCTCCTTTCTCGATTTTCATGGTTATTCTGTCGTACCGCCTCTTGGAATTCTTCTTCTTCTACTTCTGCCCTTAATCTTTCTCTCTCGCGAGCTAGTCGTGCTTGTTCAGCATAATGTCTCTCAATTTCTTCCTCAATTATTCTTCTATTTATTTGGATCTCTCGCCCATGTAATATCCTCCTACCCTCTTCTGGATTATCTTCATCATTTTGGTTGTCTCTTCCCTCTTGATTTCTGTTTTTAAATCTATTATCCAAATTTTCGCCACGCGGATCATGGCGATCTTCTATTACCTCTTCTTCTCCATGACGTTGTTCTTCATTTGGATTTTTCATTTCCTCCTGGATATTTCCTCTAGCATTTCTTATTGGAGAATTTTTCCTTAATTCTTCTCTTAATAATCTTGAATTCGATCTAACAGTACTTCTTGACCTTCTATTTTGTAACCTCAAATTCTCCATTCTTAACTCGTGATTTTGTCTTGTTAAATTTGCACGTTCTTCCACCTCTAATCTTCTTTCCTCTTGTATTCTTCGTCTTGGATCACCTGCTGTTTCATTTTCGCCTTCTCCATGAATTAATACTTCAACCACTCATTGATTTCTTTCTTCTCTTCTTCCGTCTCTTAATTGTTGATCTTCTTCACCTTCTATCGAATCAGATCTCCAAGTATGCACACTTACTCTATCATAATCCATATTTATATTTTGTATCGGTGTTTGTTGATTAGGTTGTGGAATTTGATCTTCTCCTTCAATCCTTGTTCTATTTCTTCTTGTTCTTATTCTTGAAGATTTTCCTAATTCATTTGTTTCTCCTGCAAGTCTTTTACTCCTCCTTATAGTTGTTGGTGGTTCTGATGTATTTCTTCTTCTTCTAGCCATTTCTTCAACTCTAACAATTTCTTCAAATCCTCAAATTGTAATTAGAGATTTTTATCTTGATTCTCCCTGTTTCGGGCGCCAAAATGTAGTTGCAGGATTTCCCACACCACACCCTTGTTAAGATCTTATTAAAATCAACTCATAATTGAATATTTAAAACAACACTTTACTAATTTTATTCTCAGAAATGTTTACAGAAATGGATGAATTTAAGATTACAACTATTCTCTTGAATTTTCTCTCCCCTCAAGACTTTCTTAACTCTCAAAAATACATCATCCATTTCTAGACACATTGGGTCTATATTTATAGGGTAGTTACATAGTGGGTGATAGCTAAGTTTTCCTCTTATTTCGGGTTGATTCTGCGATTGTACCGCGATAGTCGTAATGTTAAATCTCTCAAATTTTGTAACCATCGCAAGATAAGCATGTTTCTCTCAAGTTTTCTTCACTCGTTGTTTATTATGTCGCTCTTTTGATTGCTTTTGTGACACTCGCAAAGTGTAGTTGAAGATATTGCGGTGATGCTCGCTGGGAAGTGTTGTTAATCTCGCAAAGAATAGATGTAGCTATATTCTGGTCCTACAAAACCCAAATTGAATCTGTGCTCAATTTTTAAGAGATGAAATTTGGATTTAAGTTCATCTATGGAAAGAGATTTAATTTGATCATCTGAGAAACTACTTAAAGAACTATTAAGGCGAGCAAGAAGGGTATCCTCATCTACAGGTTCAGGAAAAGATCGGAGGAATGTAGCCTCATCAGTTAGGTTATAAATATTTGCAAAAATGATTACTTGAATAAGATAAAATGGGGCAAAAGAAGTAAAAGAAGAAGGGAAAAATTGATACCATAGAGTTGTTGATTAGCTTTTTCAAGATCAAAGATATTTTGTCTATCACTCGAAGCATCGGTTTATAATTGCATGTTCTTCTTGCAAAGTTCAGCAACTTCAACTTCCAATTTCTCCTTATTCTGGTGAAGCTCAGCAGATTCAGATGATAATTCCTCATTCTTCTCGCGAAAATTAGAAGCCTTCTTTTCCTGAATAACACATCTTCTATCCAAGTCTGAGGCAACAACAAAGTAAGCTCTTCCAACCTGCGAGGGAACGATATAGATTAAAACTTGGTGAGGAAATGAATACATAAATGTGGCGAAGAAGTGAAAACATACCATAATACCAAGTGAATTTAAGAGACTAGAGTTATTGATCTTGAGATTCCTTGGAGAGCATCATTATTAACCAATATGGGAGAATTGCAGATCTTGGCGAGAGCCTGGGATACCCCATTAAGAGCTTCATCCCCATAATCATTTGCGATACCATGTGTAGCATCGCCAAAAATGTTGGATAGTTGAGTCATAGAAGACTCAGGAGGGAATGAGTCCTTCATGGAAGATACATCATTATTATCTTCATCCTCATTGTCATTATCAGAATCATCACTCGAACTTTCTTCATTAGATTGAGGAGTTGAAGAAGGAGGGAATTGGATTTTTCTTTTCTTTGACAAATGAGCACCAGATTTCTCTCTGCGAGGGACAGTAGACTTCTCTTTGCGAGGAACAACAGATTTCTCTTTAAAAGGAGCAGATGATTTCCCTTTGCGAGGGGAAATAGGTTTATCATCACAAGAAATACCTTTGCCTTTCGTCGTAGTCTTCGCGATCTTCGCAGGTTCTACTTCTTCAATAACCTTCAAACACATATAAAGGTAATAAATAGAGGTAACAATATATTGTTAAAAATCATAAAGGAATATTTATTACCTCATCTGTGAGTGATCTAAGAGTTAATAAAGTTTTAGGTTTCCCTAACCTTTTGTAATTAGCCTTCAATCTTTTAATATGAAAAAGTTGGAGTAATCAGCAAGAGTATGTGTAAAAGCATGAAAGAAATAGAAACAGTAATATAAGTAAAAATTAGGTAATATACCTCTTTATTCCTTTCAGGCCAGCAGAACACCCATGGTTGATACTCCGCGAGACTTGCAGGTAAATAATGAGAGCCAGAGATATATGAACCTTCTAATAGTAAAGGAAAGATATACCATTTATCATCACTTGAATGGCGAGCGGATGTATTGTTGCCTGGGTTCCAATCAATATCCAACATAAGAACTTTGTCTTCAAAAACATTATCTTTCTTTTGTAGACGGATACCCCAACAAGTGATATCTCTCCTCATGGGAATTATGTCATAATTTGCAAAGAAATTCTCTACAGTATACTTCACAGGAATAATTAGAAAATCTTTGAATTCAGGATTCTTTGCAGTATCCAGGTAGCGAGACTCCTTACCGGCACCGCGAGAAGAATACTCAAGCATTAAACGAATGCAATCCCCACCCAATTGATATACCGCTCGCGATAATTTCGCGTGAGAAAGTATTTCATAGAATAAGGGAAGTTCAGGGTCATAGAGAGGAATGGGAAGACCAGCTTCAAGCTGACCTAGCGAGACTATGATTTTCTCGCGATTACATGGAAGATCAGAAAATAATGGCACAAAAAGCTCAGTCTTAGGGTTTTGATTGGGAATGGTGGATAGAGTGAAACCTCTGTTTCAAAGATCTTTTTGAAACTTTTCGAAGGCAATCACATATTTATGACCGGCTGCAGGCATTTTTCGTATGGGAATGAAGATCGAAAAAACAAAAGATTGAAAGAACAATTGTAATAGTAGCAGATCCGGAATTTACGGAAGAACAGTAAAATTGCAGAGAGGAGAAAAGAAGAAAGTAAAAACAAGGAAAGAAAATAATGAAAGAAGTATTTATAGAAGAAGAAGATTCTCGAGAAGATGAATGTATTTAATGCGAGGAGAAGACGTGAGCGTATGAAATTTAACGGTTGAAAAAGATGTGTCAGGAATTGAATGAAAAAAAAACACGTGTAATAAATCTGGCAATAGATGCTGAAATGTGTCAGAACAGTAAAAAGTGAAAAGATGAACAGCTACGGCATTTTAATTCTCATGATCTTTCCTCCTTCGCAGAAAAGACATGAGAAGAGGCAAAATGTAGGACCAGAATATCGCCATGATATTACTCTTGCGAGATTAATAACACTTCTGCGAACACCACCGCGAGTTCTTCAACAACACTTTGCGAGTATCACAAGATAATTTAAAGAGTGACGTAATAGCTGATGAATGAAGAAACACGAGAAGAGCATGATTATCCTGCGATGGTTACAACGCTTGCGAGAATTGACATTATAACTACTGCAATAATATCGCGAGTCATATCCGAAATTAAAGGACAGCTTAGCTGTCATCCACTATGTAACTACCCTATATAAAGAGACCCAGTAGATTCAGAGAGGGTATGATGTATTTTTGAGTGTTGAGAAAATCTTGAAGAGAGAGAAAATTCAAGAGATCGGATGTATTTTTGATTTCTTCCATTTCTTGTAAATATTTCTGAGAATCAAATAATAAAGTGTTGTTTTTGATCTTCAAATATGTATTAATTACTGTAAATTCTTATCAAGGGTATAGTGTAGGTTTTCCTGCAACTACAATAGCCTTTCAAATCAGGGTTGCTTACAATCAAAGCTAAGATATCTTAGTAACAAATCATTCAATATTCACTGTTAGATGAACTCCTGATTTAAGATTCAAGCTAAGTCTGCTTAGAAATTAAGAAATCAATCTCCACCGTTAGATGGTCTTAGCTTGTTACACACAAATAAAATATACTTATATTTAGATATGAGTAACCATACCTAAACGTGTATATTGAGTTTGCTCAATAACAGTTAATCGAAGTTATCCATATGAACATTTTTAACTTAACCATATTCATCTAACACTTCTAGATCAAATATGATGATCAATCAATCATGAAATATAATCAAATGAATCTAATTGTATTTAATATAGAGTTGTTGAAATAGTCACTATCTCATAGAAATATATATGAACAAGTTGAAACAAAATCGGATTGATTCTTAATCGTACAAACTACTTATACAGGAATCAATTCATGAACATTAAGCCACGGTTTGCAAAGTTAATTTGAATTCCTTAAATAATAAATATTTTAGTTCATGAGTATGAGAATCATACATAAACTATTTTATAACTTAACCACTGAGTTCGCAAACTAGGTACGCGAACAGTCGCTCCGGACCTTGGCCTAGTCAAGCCGTTCGCAAACCTAGTTCGCGAACAACTGTTCCAGACCCAACTCAAGTAAACCCGTTCGCATACTAGGTACACAAACAAGAGTTCTGAACCTTCTCAGGTAAATCCTTCCGCATACCAGGTATGCAAATAAGAGATTCAGACCTGAATCATTGCAATATAGCTCGCATACTAGGTATGCATACCGTGTTACATCCAGACATGGGTAATTGTTCTAAACTCTCATTTCAATCATTGAAACATCCTTGAAAGACGACAATGGTAATCTCACACATACCACTAGCTTCAAGTAATTTTCAAGTGATCGAATGATCACTACGAAACTTTCCAAGTAGACATCAAATGATTGTCTCACACAAATCATGTAAGATGATCAAGGTAATTTTCACATGATCATCTTTTGACTTAATATTTAGTTTCCAACAAATAGATTGTCTCCAACTAAACTCGTCAAGAATATGATGAACATAATTAAAGAAAAAAATCTTCCAACACATATTTCGAGTAATAGATAAGCGAGATAAACTCAGCTCGAAATATCAAATGTGTATAATGTAAAAGTATATATAGTTATACGACTTATCCTCATTAGAAGATATAATAGAATACTCTTCTAAGTGATAGATAAGTTTTAATCTCTACATACCTTTTGTTGATGAGGTTGCTCCAAGCTCCTCAGTAGATTATCATCTTCAATTGGTGAATGTCGTGAAGTCTAAAGCTCAACTACACATTCTATCCTAATCCGAGACATTGCTATAAGTAGACTAAAAATCAAGTATATAATTTTGATCAACTAAACTTGATAAACAAGCTTGAGATATCAACGCTTACGAGTTCGACCGAGCAGTGCTCTAACATATTTAACTCAACCGGAGCTATTTCTTAGCGTCGAGCTCTGGAACCTCACAGCTGTCAGTAGTTCAGTAGCTGTTAGATTTTGTCATCTACATATTTACCCCTAGTTTATTTAGAATGCAGTCTTTAGATTGTATTTTATTTAAACTTTTATTTTGTGCTTTTAAACTTCAACAGCTCGGATAAAAGATATGTTTTATCGACTTACATCAGAGATATGCTCTAATAAGTCATTATGATGATATTATTATTTTAAGTTATCTTAGAAGTGTTTATGAGAGTTATAGCATAAGCGAACATAATCATATAAAGTAGTTCATGAATTTCTGCTAATACTGAAACTGTAAGTTTGCATATATCTGGAAGTTCGTGAAGTTAGGCCGTAAGGGTTTGTAAACATTGGTAGTTCAGAAGTCAGATTCAATGGGTTTCAAACCGGGTTCAAAAATCTCTCATAATTCTAATTTCAAACCTTGTAATAGCCATAAAGATTATGCATTGTTGCTTGGGAAATTTCCAAATGATCAACTTGAAACAAAAATAGTTTATGCATGAGCATTAAATTGTTTTAACTAATATTGTTAAGGATCTATGAACATCCATTTCTCGAATCATGTTTCGAGAGTTTTACCAAGAGAAGCTTGAACTTGAAATTTCTTTTTTCAATATCAATCTACTAACATTATACGACATAGTCTCATGAGATATAATTGTTTGTTCTTTAATCCTCAATCTTCGAGGGTTATTCAGTGATAATACTCAACTACCATACTCAAATCCTAATATGAGACTTGAATTTACTAGACTAGAAATAAAAATTCCATGCAGATTTTTCTAGAAGAGCTGAATTAACATGTTTTAGATTACGGAAACCCAAGTCCTCCCTGATCCTTATATGTACAGATTCTGCCCTATTATATAAGGTAAGCACCACCCGGTTTATTTTTTCCCCACCAAAAGTCTATTTGGACCTTTTAATCTTATGAATCAACTCATATGGAATTAGAAAAGTGTTTGTTAGAGTAGTGCTTAGTCGAACTTACAAGTTTTCTATCTCAAGCTTGTTGTCAATGTTAGATGAACAAAACCATATCTTCATTTCTAGTCTACTAAGTCAAGTCTCGGACTATGTATAAAAGTTGGTAGTTGAGTATCAAACATAACATTCAAATACTGAATATCGGCGAAGATATTTAGAGAACTTCATCAACAAGGTATGTGAAGAATTAGCCATTCTATTAACTCATAAGCTTTACCATTCTATTTATTTGAGACTATGTCGTATGACTTCTAGTAGATTTATTGCAAAGATCGAAATTTCGAGTCAAACTTGTCTTGTTAAAAATATCGAAATATGATTCAAGCAATGGATGTTCATTGGTTCTTAGAAATATTAGTTCTAACCAATTTATTGGTCAAAAATTAATATTGTGGATCATTTGAAAATTTCCGAAGAAGTCATTTTATCATTTGAAAGGTTTCAAACATCAAAGAGGGAAATTCAAAACTTCTGTAATTTCGAATTAGGGTAGGTTGGAGAACCATCTCGTAAAACATATATATATGAGTTTCTGGAATACAAGAAGGTTGGAAAACCAGTTCACAAAACTTAAGTTCATAATATGTGTTTATGGGTAAAACCTGTTTCTGCTGGTTTTGGTAAATTTGGGTGTGTGGATGAGAAACAAATATAAACCTAAAACAAATGCACTGCACGGGAGTACTTTAGATTCGAGAGATCAATCTATACAATCATGTCCTAAACCAAGAAATGGCCGTTCCAGTCTTGCTTCGGTCACAAAGTGAAGGAGAAGGGTTGGTCTTAGGAAGGGAAGCGAAGAAGTTGTTGAGACCATAATGGTTAATTCTGAAGGTGTGGCAGTTTTATGACTTGTATCAGAATATGGAACTAGCTTACAGAATGCAAGCTATCAGTTCTTTGGTACTTTCTGGATACTGCGTTGTTATTTTAACTAAAACTTGTCGTCTGGTTCGAAATAGGTAAAACCTATTTATACAACTCATATTGAACGCACCCTGATCTCGTAGAAAGTTGGAATGATAGAGTGATGGAGAAGTGGGGTCATGTGTAAATGCCAGAAACCACGTTCCCAATATGATTAAAATGGGTTAGTTTACACCCACTACTTCTTGCCGCCACTAACTTCCCTGCTTTATGACACTTTGTTATAATGGGCGTGTTGCATGCCGCACACTGTAAACCGCCAGACCAATGCCCTGATGAGCATCCCCCGGTTTGTGACATGTTTGATGTCTCGAGTGTTTTCGAGGAAAACGTGTAGCATATTGCTATGTGTGGCAAGTCAAAGTCATGAGACTTTCCACAGGAGAATAGCATGTGATGCTATTAGGCTTTTCTTGGCTGGTTGCTTAAGACTTTCCATAAGCCTGAAAATTCTGTGGCGAATTTGGACGGGTGAGATTGTAACTCATGAGAAAGAGTGGCCATTGATTATGGACACACTCTGTTGGCGCCTGATAATTGCACAATGGCGCCTTTGGCACATGCCAATGGCGTAGTGGCATATTTAGCGCATGCCAGTGGCACAATGGCATGGTTGGAATATATAGCATATGCCGGTGACACGCAAGTAGCGCATGGTGTAGCCATGGCCGCTGGATTTTGGCACATTTGTGTTAGACCCAAATATGGCTTGGCAACATTAGTTCCAGTTGCCACATCAATCCCAATGCTCTGGGTAGCATTACTTGGCTTGGTTGGCGTAACAACTTTACCTATATTAGGGTTTGGCATGCCGAAACCCTAATTAGAGCGTGTGGCATGTGGCCACGGCACGGTGATTTTTTTGTGCAAACGGTTCCGTAGCCATGCCAAAGGAACTATAGCAAGGCCATAATGTGGAAACGGCCACAAGATCAAGGGTTGCTATGAGTGGCTATGGTATGACGCCATTCTTAGGGTTTCCTGGGTCTCGCTTGGCTCGTGGCATTTTGTGGGGCCCGAAGTGGCACGTTTGGCATAGTTTGGCCTTTTAATGAGTGTGGCAGGTTTAAAGCGACCTGATTGGTCGATTGAAAAGGGGGGCGGAAAGCAGCATGGGGACGACCTTATTCTAAATACGTGTGGCGTATTTAGAGCAACCTTATTAGTCGATGGAAGGGGGATGGCAAGTAGCATGGGGACTGCCTCATTCTAAATGTGTGTGATGCATTTAGAGTGACCTGATTGGCTGATGGAAAGGGGGCCAGAAAGCAGCATGGGTCCAGCCTCATTCTAAACGCGTGTGGCGCATTTAGAGTGACCTGATTGGTCGATGGAAAGGGGGTCGACAAGCAGCATGGGGTCGACCTCATTCTAAATGCGTGTGGCGCATTTAGAGCAACCTGATTGGTCTATGGAAATGGGGCCGGCAAGAAGCATAGGTCCGACCTCATTATAAATGTGTGTGGCGCATTTAGAGCGACCTGATTGGTCGATGGAAAGAGGTATCGGCCAAGCATGGGCGTGGCCATACTTCCAGTGTGCCTAGCGGATTTAGAGCGACCTGATTGGTCGATGGGAAATAGGGGTCGGTCGGGCAACATGGGATGTGGCCACTTGCAAGTGGAGACAGCTGGCCTATGGCATGGCCACACCTCCATTTGTTGCTACTCCTATTCTGCGGCTCCTTTTATAACTTGTTTTCTGATGTTGGGTAGGATTTTGCACCTACTAATCCATGGAGTATTAATTGCCTAGTTCGCCTAAGCTTAATTTCGACAGGCGGGGTCTAATATACTGCGCATGGCGCAAAACCCTAATTTTTGCAAATTAGTCAGGGTAATATCTGAATCTTGTGAATTATCACAAAATTGGTTGAATTCCATGTGCTGACACAGAGTTTTTTAAGTTTATTGCCAGGGAGAAATATGCTTTCCGATTGAGTACTGTTATGCTAGGATCTTAACCTTAATACTTGGAAATTTGTGCTGCTCTGCTGAGAGTGAACACAAATTGTCATGCCATATCAATATTAAGGGTTCGGCTAGGGAACATAGCATAAGAAAACTACTCGACATGCTCCAGAATTAGTGAGTAATGCAACTAGGAGCTTATATACTCATTAGGCTCTATACTAGTGAACAATTCGTATTAGAGCTTGAGTTTTAATATAATATGAAGAGAGACATAGGCACTCATCATATTTTGATATATTCTCCAAATTCCATGCGGAACATAGAAATATCAATGTCTACTACATCTGATGTCGGGTCAGGTAGATAGACCTTTATAGTTTTCGCCCAATATTAAAAACCACCATCAACAATATGTTAGTTTACCAACACGGTTCACTAACCATGGTGATCTGAAATTGGTGAAAGACTAACAGTTGGTGAACCCAGTTCACGAGTCATTAACCATTGGCGAACCCGGTTCACAAACCATAGCACCCGGACTCGCGAACTGTCTAACGGTTCACGAATCGTTCACCAACGGTTCTAGTGGATTTTTAGCATATGCTCAAAGACTTATTTTTCAAATATGCTTAGGATTTCTATGACTTTCATAAACACCTCGAAGACATCTATGATGACTAAAACACTTTGTGTGTGCATTAAGATTAAATTCTTAGGTGTTTAAAGGAACACGATATTGCTTATTAATTCGGAAGGCATATTCGCTAAGAACTATCATTATACACGGTTCGCGTACCTGGACCACTACTTAGATTCTTCTATGAGATTTCAAGACAAACTTATCACATGCTTACTTGAAACCCTAATTAGAGTTTCATCTAAAAGATAAAGTGTTTGCTTGATTCTCAAGTTATCTTAGCTTGAATTTTTAAGTAACCCTCAGTCTTGAACATCTATAAATAGGGAGACTCATTCAAATTAAAAAATTAATCCCTCAAAACTTTATGTCCAAGTTGATTGTTAGAGTCCTCCTCTATTTACCTAGGTTTGTTATGAAAAATATAATTTGGTCTACGACTTAAAGTTTTCACATGGGGATTCGTGAAGCCATGTTCGACTATCCTTACCTTGATAGTTCGTGTGTCCTGATATTTTTTTTGTTGTCTTATCGAGGTTCTCGTAATCTCTTTCAGGCAAGATAAGTAGAAATCACAAAGTCCTATTCATCTCAGAATTTGTGATTCCTTAATATAAATATCTGAAAACTATTCTTAATTGATTAGTTCATGATTGTTCTTGAGGGGTGGTTAAGAATCCATGCTTCGCAGCTAACTGAATATAAGTATCCTAGATTTGTGAGGTTTTCTAACTTTGTTTATTGCAAACATATTTCCAAGCCTTGGTATTTGATCTAAAGGGAAATCAAATATTATTTATTAGAGGCAGATTGGTATCAAAAGTCTTCACTTAGGTTGATGAAACTCTTAGGCTGTAAAAGATGCCATCTAAGGGAATCAATTATGCCGATCCTTGTGTGGTTCAAGAGATGTAAGGAGCATGATTGTAATTGAATCGCTTAGAGTGTGGATTCGGTCTCAACTACATTCCAATCCAAAGTTTGATAGTAGGCTAGTGTTTGTAGCGGCTTATGACACTTTTTATGCTATTGCGGTTTCCTTGCTGAAAAAATTCTTGTGTGTTTGTTCTTTTTACTTTTACGCATCTTTTGATTGTTAAAAGTACTACACATGTTCATAGTCCTATCAAAACAAAAAGTTGGTGGTGTACTCGGTATCCTCTCCTTTTCAGTATTGGTAGATTGAGGCAGTTTTTAGGACATGTTGGACAAGGACAAACCTACTAGCAGTAAGCTGATTGCCTTTACATTTTATAAATTTTTTTAATCAAAGAAAGCTTCATACTTGACCCACCAATGAACAATGGATTTCCAAGATATATTTTCATTGAGATCAAATTTCTTAAAATTGAGAAATCTTATTAAAGATATGTAAATGTCTGGAGCACCTTTTTGCTGAAGAAACATCCATACTAGTTAAATTTAATAACTTGGCTAGAACAATCATTAAAGTCATTAATTAAAGCCATTTGATTTCTTGTTTTAGAATGGGTAGCTTTGATGAAGAATAATCAATCATCCACGAATAAAATGTATGTAATATTAATACTAGGGGATTTTTTAGTGACTTCAGTTTCACGAATCAAATGGCAAGACTCGACGTGCAAAAGATATATAGAAAATGGACTCTATAACTAATATGAATATATATGAAGATAAAGGATCACCAAGACTTATACCCCTAGAGGAAATTTGTAAGGTGATCTATTAAGCATGATAGAAATATTGGTTGTGCTGACATATTGAAAAATTTAGATTACACCAATCATTAAAAAATCCAAAATTTTTAAGGGCATCAAATTAGTATGACCATTTGATTATGTCAAAATCTTTCGACATATCAAGTTTGATAACCATTACCCCACATATATCCTTTCTCCTTTTCATTGAACGAACAAGTCCATGGGAAATCATTACATTATGCTATATATGTCAATTAGGAACATATGCAACTTGATAAGGTGAGATCATTTTTCCTACCAATAATTTCATTCTATTAACAATAATTTTAGATATCTTATAACTAGTGTTACATAGAGGTATATATCCAAAATCAGATAGAGTTGAAGGATTTTAAACTTTAGGAATTAAAGTGAGAAGGTATTTTTTTTGGAGCATAAAGTGAGAAGGTATGATTCGTTTCTTTGATAATGTGTTTAGTTTCAAAGAAGTTATTAACCATAAGCTAGACATCATTGACAAGTAGTTCCATGTTTTGCTTATAAAATCTTGGTGGTAAACCATCCGGACAAGGATCAGACTATAGAGTCGTTTGTTCTATAGTGTTTCTCACCTCTTGGATAGTAATTGGACTCAAAAGATTTTCACTGGGTAATACAAATGTATTCAAGGAAATCCCTACTTTTGTACGGGATTAGAAGTAGTACCAATGGTATTAAAATGTGAAACAAGAAGGTCTTCAAGGTTATTCCTATCACTAGATCATTGATCATTTGCTATTTTCAAAGAGGAAATGTGATTAAAATGCCTTTTTATTTTAATAGAAGTATGATAAAAGTGGGTGTTTCTATCATAACTTTTGAAAAATTTCTCTAAATATTTCTGTGCATAGATATCTTCTTGATTTTTCTGCCAATGCTCTAAATCAAACTCCATTTTTTTAATAGCTTCATTTGTATGATTATCATTGGTTGGAAGTTTAAAGAGTGAAGTTGATTAGTCAAATCTCTCACTTTGTGTTCGATATTACCAAATGACTCATATTCCAATTACTAAAACCATACTTAATACTTCTCAATATATTAGTGAACTAGTAGTAGTAAGTTAGTGAATCCTAACCTATGTCATAAGAGTTTTTTAATAATCTCATGAGATGTAAGTTCTCTAAACCAACATTTGAAGTATCTATATAGCATTGGATTGGTTACCAATGAAATTGGTAGGTGACCAGAACCAATGGAGTCCGTGTGAAATATCTTGGAATTGACAAAACGAAAAAAACAATGATTATTGACAAGAGCTCGATCTAATCTGGCTTTTATAATATCATTACCAAATTGTTTACTGAACCATGTGTCTCAGGCTTGAAAATGTAAATCTCTCATGGGCATCCATTGTGATGTTTAAATCACCAATAAGAACCCATGGGAGATTAACATTTTTCCTATTTATTTAATGTATAACCACAAAGGAAAGTACAAAAGAATTATGGATTTGATGGGTCATCAGAAATAACAACACTTATCATTTTAGCAGAAGTTTGAACAATTTATAAATATTAAACCAGTCTTCCACATTAAGGCAACTACCACCTAAGATACCATCAAGGGGAAAAACCCAATTACTCGCTCCGTCCCACTAATAGATGATCTGGTTAAAGTTTGCACAATTTTTAAGGCAAATATGAGGTAGGAGTATTATTAAATTTTTTTATATTTTTTACAGTTACACCCTTATGGATAATAATTAGAAAAATTTAGAAATGATTTATCTCTCAAATTATACCACGGATATTCGTAAATTTTAAACAATTATAAAGTATTTTAAAACACCTTCATAACGAATATAAACATGGCTATTAAATTATACATATTTCTTATACTAACAATAATCAATTAGATATAAGTAGTTTTACAAATATCCCGTTATTTGATGATATAGGTCACCTATTAGTGGGAGAAAATTTAAAAATGTATAGGCCATCTATTAGTGGGATGAAGGGAGTATTAGGGAATACGAACCTTCTCATGTATTGCCCCATTTTAGTAGTCTTTTTTGGTTTGACACAAAAAAAATATTATTAGGGTTTTGTGACCTTATGACATTCCCTAATGTATATTGTCGAAGCCCTGGCAACTCGACGACAAAATTTGAAAAAAAGAGAGTTGACTAATAAAATTCAAAGAGATACACAGAACTAAAATTAGTGGGTACTCAGAAGAACTAATAAAGTGGTTTTATAATGCAATTGATTATGTTGAAACTGATTAACACTCATAACTAAAGCAAGTGGTATGCTTAAAAGAATTGAAATCAATATACGAGTATGAGAATAAGTGTCAACTATATTAAGATTATGAACAATATTATGAATAAGGAGATTACTAACCGGATATTTAGAGAAGTTTGACTATAATATAACAATAACGTAACTACTGAAAACAAGAGAGAGAGTCTCTCAAATAGTAACTTTTTTCAAAACAGAAATTTTTTAGTCTGGCGAATCTATGGAAGATCAAATCAGTGGATCTTGAGCACAAATCAATCAGCAAATGGGTTCATCGTATTAGCAACAATACTTCTAATCAATGGAGGCTTGAAGCAATCATGTGTTTTTTCTTCGGGGTTTTGCGTGTCTGTGTGCCAAAGCTTTATGCACTCTTCTTGTTTGATGAAAGTTTTGTGCACTTCTAAGGACAATCTACATAAATATGTTCACCGATCTAAACCTCATGTTTCGATTATTTCATAGTCTTTAGTTTCTGTTTAAGTGAGGGTTTCTCTTTTTTGGGTAATACTCTTTTTACAGAGTTTTTTTTTTTTTCCCTCTCAAGTCGTCTTCTTATCTCCTATTTTCGTTATGAAATCCTCTACAATAATTCTTCTAGAATCTAAATCGTTTGAGTTAGCTTGGATCATCAAAGGAAAGATTAAAGAGTTAAAAAATTTGGACAGATATAAGGGTCTTCAAAACTGGATTTTCATACCGGAAGAGGCAATTCAGTGGGTTTTTAGTTCTACACTAGAAGCCGTGATAGTTATTTCGAAAAAGAACCAGAAATGGTCTAGAAGATTCAATCAAATTGTTATACTTTTGGAACTGCTTGTTAAACTTAAGGTTCAACTCAAAAATAATTGTTGTGTTATAAATCAATCTCCAAAAGAGATATATATATAGTGTTACAAGAGAAGAGAAAGTCTTCTACAAAGAAAATAAGAAAGGGGGGAAGAAAATAAGAAAGGGAGGAAGAAAATAAGGAAGGGAGGAAGAAAAACAAGCCATCCTACAAGCCACCCTATAGCCACCCTACAACTACTTCCACCTACTACTACTAATTCATTAGTCAATCTTGATGACTAATGTTACAACTACTAATTAATTATTCAACACTCCCCCTCAAGGTGGTGCATATATGTCACAGATGCCCAACTTGACAAGTGAATCGTTAAATATTTTATTTGATACGGCCTTAGTCAGAATATCTTCCAGTTGTTGTGTTGTTCGGACATATGGTACTTCAATAATTTTTTTATCAAGTTTCTCATAAATGAAATTCCTATCAATTTCCACGTGTTTCGTTCGATCATTTTGCACCGGATTCTCTGCAATTTTGATTGCTGACTGATTATCACAAAACAACTTCATAGGTTTTTCAGATGGGAACCCAAGCTCTCCCATAAGCATTTTCAACCATAATAATTCACAAATTCCTTTTACCATTGTTCTATATTCTGCTTCAGCACTTGACAAGGAAACAACCTGTTGTTTCTTAGACTTCCAAGTTACTAAGTTACCCCCGACGAAGGTAACATACCCAGATGTCGATCTTCTCCTATCGCCTTTGCCTCCCCAATCTGAGTCAGTGTAACCTGATACATCAAGATGTCCATGTTTTTAAAACATCAAACCTCTGCCTGGTGCGGACTTCAAATATCTTAGTATCCTGGTGACTGCATCCATGTGTTGCTGACCCAGATTATGCATAAATCTGCTTACAACACTTACATCATAAGCAATATCTGGCCTTGTATGAGAAAGATAAATCAAGCGACCAACTAACCTCTGGTATTGTCCTTTGTCTGCTGGTATTTGATCAGAACATTCTTCAAGACCATGATTTTGTTCCATAGGAGACCCGATTGGCGTACTACCAGTCATACCAGTTTCCTTCAACAAATCAATCACATATTTTCGCTGACACAAGAAAATTCCCTTTCTGGATCGATTAACTTCAATACCCAAGAAGTACTTAAGTCCACCCAAATCTTTCATATCAAACTCAGAATACAATCAATTCTTCAGATTACTCATCTCTTCAGGGTCATTTCCTGTTACCACCATATCATCTACATAGATAATAAGAGCAGTTACATTGTCACCTACTCTTTTAAGGAAAAAGGTATGATCAACATTACTTTGTATATACCCAAACTTCTTCATTGCAATGCGAAATCTACCAAACCATGCTCTGGGAGATTGTTTCAAACCATATAAAGCCTTCTTTAACTTACACACAACATTAACATTGTTTGGAGCATTATAACCTGGAGGTAGTGTCATGTAGACTTCTTCTTGCAAATCACCATGTAAAAAAGCATTTTTTACATCATATTGTTGTAGAGGCCAGCCTAGATTTGCTGCCAAAGACAATAATACTCGAATAGTGTTGATTTTTGCAACAGGAGCAAACGTCTCCTGATAATCAATACCATAAGTCTGGGTAAACCCTTTAGCCACAAGTCTTGCTTTATACCTGTCAATAGATCCATCTGGATTATGCTTGATAGTATATACCCACCTGCAGCCAACTGGTTTATTTCCTTCTGGTAGTGAGACTATATCCCATGTACCATTTTCTTCATGTGCCACCATCTCCTCTTTCATAGGACCAGCCCATTTCGGATTAGATAGTGCTTCTTCTACTGTTTTGGGAATAGTAACATCTGCCATTTGACTGACAAACGCTTTTCCCTCTTTTGATAATCTATGAGTTGACACGTAATTCGAAATAGGGTATTTCACCTTCCATATTGCTTCAGGTGAAAAACGATCTGGTGGAACTCCACGATTACTCCTTGGTGGCAACTGGTACCTGTCGGTGTCAGGTAGTTCACAAGTATCAATAGTATTAATCGAACAATCTATCCTTACCTCAGGGACATCAGCACTGGCTGGAGGACAATTAGATGTAGGTACTGTTGATGAAGAGAGAGATGGAGCTTCAAGATCAAGGGTGTCAATTTCTTCGGCAACAGGAATATCGAACTCTTGAACCGGCTCCATGACTTGTATATCATCAATTCTTGAACTACTGACAGTTTGATGTGTACTTATGCTTGTTTCATTTGCTGTCATATTAATTTCACTATTAGTCGGAAACAAATCCATCCATTTCAACTCTTCAATAACACTCTCTCCATGAAGAGTAGAATCAGATACATCGGATGAGTAAAACATTTCGTGCTCAGAAAAGGTGACATCCATAGTAACATAAAATTTATGACTTTGAGGATGATAACACCTATAACCCTTCTGGAATGGATGATAACCAATAAAAACACATTTGATAGCACAAGGATCTAGCTTTGTACATAGATGTTTCTGCAGATGTACAAAAACAACACAACCGAATACCCATGGAGGAAGCTTAAGATGAGAAGGTATTGTTACAAACGAAGCCAATTTTTCCAACGGTGTTTGAAATTTTAAAACACTTGTTGGTACTCGATTAAGAAGATATACTGCACTAGTAATGGCTTCTTCCCAGAATTTTGGCTTCATATTTGACCCAATCAAGCATGCCCTCGTAATTTCAAGTAACTGGCGATTTTTTCTTTCCGCCACACCATTTTGTTGTGGCGTAGACGGGCAACTAGTTTCATGAATAATTCCATGTTCTCCAAAGTATCTTTGTAATACTTCATTAACATACTCACCTCCATTATCAGAACGAAGGACCTTTAAGTTAGCCGAAAATTGTGTCTGAATCATTTTATGAAATGCGCGAAAACGATCAGCCACATCACTTTTATTCTTCATTAAATAGAGCCAAGTCATACGAGTACAATCATCGATAAAGATAACAAACCACCGAAATCCAGAAGTACTGGTAATACGAGAAGGTCCCCAAACATCAGAATGAACCAAATCGAATGGGATGTATCTTCTATTGAAACTATCTGGGTAAGTAGTACGATGACTCTTCGCAAGAATGCAAGTATCACATTTAAAGTCTGACAGTTTGCAAGACTTAAACAAATCAGGAAACAAGTGCTCCAAATATCCAAAAGAAGCATGTCCTAAACGGCGGTGCCACAATAAGATCTGATTTTTAGATGCACAAGAAGACCTTTTAACTGAAAGAGATCTCCCTTCACAAACATCGTCGATGTAATATAAACCATCTCTCTTAGTACCTCGCCCAATTATCTCCCCGTTGCCGAGATCCTGAAGAAGACAGAAAGTGGGATAGATTAGTACTAAACAATTTAACTGTGCGGTTACTTGTGCCGCAGACAAGAGATTATTTGAAAGAGAAGTAACCAATAATGTGTGTTCCAAGGACAAGGAAGGTGTTAAATCAACTCTCCCAGCTCCGGTAATCGGATACGGTACACCATTGGCGTTGGAAATAGTTGTATACGCAGGTAGCAACGGATCTCTCAAAATAGAGGCATCGAACGTCATATGACCCGTAGCACCAGAGTCGAGAATCCAACCATGATCTTTTCCAGAATCAGTAGCAAGTAAAGCGACGTCAACCTTACTTGATTGCTGGAAGAGGTTCGGGTTCACCAAAGAATGAGATTCCACCATGGAAGAATGAGTATCGGTCGTCGTAGTCATCATTGAAGTACATGTATCTACCCCTTTTTGGTCGATCTTTATTTGTATTTTATAGGCTTCCCACCAATCGGGATAACCAATTTTCTTGAAACATTTCTCCACGAAGTGTGAATTGATTCCACAGTAAACACAACATCTAACGGAAGACATTATCACGATTAAAGAAGAAATTATGAAGTATGAATACAGGTCGCAAGCAGCTTGCGAAAAATTTGGCAAGCATTTTTTTTATTTATTAAATGACCAAAAAAAGGTACAAATGAAACTGATTGTGTACACAACTGTTTTTGGGGGGGTGAAAAACAAACCGGCTAGATTCTACCTAGCAGCTAAAAATTATATGAGTAGTCGAATAAGAGGAACAAGTCCTATAATGGTAAAAACGGTAAGAGTTTAAATTCAAATCAAGTTTTCTCTCTTGCACAGAGAAATTAAATTTGACAAATCAACCAAATATATGAAAACAAACTTAACAGGGGTTTTCTTAAGAAAAACAAACTCAATAAAAAAAAAATCTTGATCAAAGATGATAACTGTTTGTACGAAACAAAAACAGCAGTACAACTTACTTATTCCAAGATAAATGGATTAACAAGTTTAAGTAAGATTTAAAAAGGACAATCATAAACATAACAAGTTTATCATAAAATCGGTAGTACAACTTAATTGTTTCAATAAGTGTATAAAGAAAAACAAGAACCTTAAGCCAGCGGAAGAAGGATCAACCGAAGTAATAAAGCACTCACTATTACTAAGAAGCACTCAACTCACCATGGAGCTCTGATACCATGTTAAACTTAAGGTTCAACTCAAAAATAATTGTTGTGTTATAAATCAATCTCTAAAAGAGATATATATAGTGTTACAAGAGAAGAGAAATTCTTTTACAAAGAAAATAAGAAAGGGAGGAAGAAAATAAGAAAGGGAGGAAGAAAATAAGGAAGGGAGGAAGAAAAACAAGCCATCCTACAAGCCACATTATAGCCACCCTACAACTACTTACACCTACTACTACTAATTCATTAGTCAATCTTGATGACTAATGTTACAACTACTAATTAATTATTCAACACTGCTATCTAAGAAAAACGGTACCTATCTCAAAATCACTCGAACTTCTCCGGATGCTATTCAGAGATTTGTCTGCATTCCAAGCGGACAAGGAGGTGCGGTCTGGAGTAGTTTTTGGTCGTCTGTTGCAAAGAAACCTCAGGTTACTGAAGAATCAATCTCGGAAAAAACAAACAAACCACTGGACTCGATGAATAAATGGAAACCAACTACTCCTACTTATGACCAAAATCTCACAGATGAAGAATTCTACACCTGGGGTTTGGCGGTATCAATTCAAAATTATAACATTGGCTGGGCAAAAATTGCAAGAGGTATTTCTAAATTTTATATATGGAGTAAAATTAATCTTTGCAATATCGACGGAAAAATGGCTTTCTTCAGGGTGGCTTCTCAGGAACTCTACTATTTATTCTTTGTTACCCAATCTTTGAATGTGGGAAAATCTCAAATCACAATTAAACAATGGCAACAGGAGGATGCTTATATCAGAGGGGCATTTTCATCAACTCAACAACATTGGATAGGCATAAGGGGATTACCACTACATCTCTGGAGTAGAAGTACTTTCGAGTCAATTTGTCTTCCTTGGGTAAAAGTGATAAACATTCACCCTTCATCTACAAATCTTTCTAAAATTAACAGCAGTAAGGTTAAGATTATATGTGATCTTCGTAAAATCCCTGTTGCTGTTAATTTTCAAGGTATCTGGCTGAGTATTGAATGGATTCAAGAAGACTTCATTCTTGATAACGACATCAAAAAACAAATAAGTTCTATCATTATGAAGTCGGGCCAACAAAAAAATAATGCGCAGGAGAATAATTGGTCAATTCCACCTAACCCAACAGCTCATTCGGCTCCACAAGTAAAAGGTAGTTCCACTTCTGAGAATACACCTTAAATTACGGAAAAAATGCAAAATAATTTGAATTCCAAAAAGAAAATGGATGCGCCACTTATTTCACCGGTACCTACATTGTTGATAAGGGGCAGTTCAACTTCCAATAACACATCACCAGGTCAAATATCAGGCTCGGGGTTAATGTTAAATTCAACTGAACCACACCATTGGATAACAGTAAGAAAGAAAAATAGGAAGGTTTTAGGTAATAATTTGGGGCACTTGATTGGTGTTTCTTCCCAAGACATACATCACTCAGAATCTATGAATCATTGTGACTTGGCTGTCTCGATTGCGTGTAAATCAAGGTCTTCACCAGTTCAAGATTCATGGATCCCTGAGTCAAATGAAAATGATAAACAAAACTCACTTCGCTCTGTCTTGCATGCGTGTCAATCAGACGAGGGGGGAGTCAAGGGTTCACATTTTTACTTTGGTTCCTTGTCATTTAATCGGGATAATTACACCCAAAAGGATTCCTACCAAATTTTTGAAAATTCAAATAATTCGAAAAGCGAGGGTGTAGCTGTTGAATGCAACAACTCATTAAATTCTACCAAGGATACTGAAATTCAAAAAATAGTGGACTTCCGTATATCATTCAATAAAAAATTGGGTATCAATTGTGACAACACATACTCGCGTAATGTCTGTAAGACTCTTCTTATTAATCTAAAGAAATCATAGGAAAGTAACATCCAAAATATTTTTGATGACCTAGATGGATTAGAAGATTATGATTCTACTTATGGAGATGAAGTTATTCAAGATTCTGTGGTGGCTTCTGGGAGTGAATTTCCCAATGGATCTTAACATAATGTCTTCAAACATTAGGGGCTTGAATGATGATCTAAAAATTCAGGCGGTTTGTCAAGCAATAATGAATAATAATGTCTCAATTTGCACGATTCAGGAGTCAAAAATGGAAATGGTAAATGAGAGTCTAATAAGGTCTGTGTGGGGAAGTAATACTTGCGAATATGCTTTCTTACCTTCAGAAAGGAACTTTGGAGGTATTATTACTATGTGGAATGGAGGCGAGGTTTGTATGGAGGATACTATGATGGGAGCTTTTTCTTTGACTATCAAATTTAGAAATACCAAAGATGGATTCACCTGGCTTTTTACCTCAGTTTATGGTGCTTCTGATCCAGCTGACTATGATCAATTCTGGCAAGAATTAGAAGATATTCGCACCATAATGCATGGGCCTTGGTATATTAGGGGAGACTGGAATGCAATTCTTTGTCAGGCGAAGAGAAATAAAACTGGTGGAGCTAAAAGAAATAGAAAGAACTTTAGAAATTTTCTCAACTCCCAAAATCTTTTAGATATCCCAATGGCAGGTGGTAGATTCACTTGGACTAATTCTCAGAGATCGCCTCTTCTTCAGAGATTAGACAGATTTGTTATGTCCATGGATTGGGAAGAGAGATGCCAGGGTTTGGTTAAAACTAGGCTAAAAAGAACTATCTCGGATCACGCTCCTATTCTTCTAAGCTGCAATGGAGGTACTTCCTTCAAATCTCCTTTTAGATTTGAAAATTACTATTTATCTCATCCAGATTTTTTAAATTGCTTGAACATTTGGTGGAATAACTTAACTTTCACTGGTAAACCAAGTTACATTCTTGCTAAAAAATTGCAAGGATTGAAATTCTTCATCAAAAAATGGGGAAGGGATAACTTTGGTTCTTTACAGGCAGAGGTTGACAAACTTGAGAATCTGATTGATGTGATGGATAGTTTAGAAGAAATAAATGGGTTATCTCAGGAAGATTTTTCCGAAAGAGAGAATTCAAGAATACAACATAAATCTGCTTCGTTAAATTTGGCAAGAAAATAGCATGCAAGATCCAAGGGTAAATGGCTAATGGATGGTGAAAGAAACTCAAAATTCTTCCACAAAAATGCTTCATATAGATACATAGCGAAAGGAATTACCTCCCTGGTAATAAATAACACTATAAGTCATGACAATGATGCTATCAATATGGAGGCGAAAAGGTTCTATAAGGAATTGTTCGAAGAATACCACTCTCTAAGACCAACTTTTGATGAACTGCAGCTTCCCTCAATGTCAGTTCATCATAGCATTATGCTAGAGAGACTTTTCACGGAAGAAGAAGTGAGTAATGTCATTAAAGGCTTTGGTTCAAACAAGTCTCTAGGTCCGGATGGCTATACTTTGGAATTCTTTAAAGCTTCTTGGGAGATCATCAAAACTGAAATAATGAATGTGCTTCATGAATTTCACTCTTCTGGTTTTCTTAATTGGAGATTGAATTGCACCAACATTATACTTCTGCCAAAAACTGAAGGTGCAGTCTCTATGAACAACTTTAGGCCAATTAGTCTTATTGGAGGAATTAACAAAATAATTTCAAAATGCTTGGTAGATAGAATGAAAATTGTAATGCCCTCTATTATTTCTAAGTTTCAAGGTGCTTTTGTTGATAAAAGGCAAATTACAGACGGCATTCTCATAGCTTAGAACTGATAGATACAAGAGAAAGATCAAATATCCCAGGTCTGATTGTTAAAGTAGATCTTCATAAGGATTTTGATAGCTTAAATTGGAGCTGTTTAGACTACACAATGTCAAGATTTGGCTTCGGGAACTTTTGGAGAAAATGGATTCATTGGTGCATCTCTTCTGTGAGATTCTTTATCTCTTTAAATGGTTCTTATTCTGAGTTATTTAGAAGCAGTAAAGGGGTTATACAAGGTGACCCTTTGTCACCATTCTTATTCTTATTGGTGGTGGAAGTTTTATCCCTAATGATACAAAAATCTGCTGAGTTACAACTTATTCAGGGATTCAAACCTTCGGAAGATGGAGACACAGTAAACCACTTACAATTTTCAGATGACCTGGTAATGTTCCTAGATGACAGTGAAGATCAGGTCTCAAATCTCAAAAACATTTTGATTGATTTTGAAATGGTTTCAGGTTTAAAAGTGATTTTTCAGAAGAGTGCTTTGGTTGCTATAGGAAATGCACATTGTGCTGTTACTGGTGCTTTAATCTTTGGCTGTCCAGTAGTGTAGTTTCCTCGAAATTACTTAGGGATATCTCTTGGTAGAAAGTCTAAGTCAGCAACAGTTTAGGTTGCAATCTTGTAGAAGTTCCAAAAAAGACTGAGTAATTGGCAGGGAAGATATTTGTCCAAGGGAGGGAGATTGATGCTTATTAAGCATGTCCTTTCAAGCCTACCTATTTAATACCTGTCTCTGTTTCAATTACTAACTGTTGTTGAAAAACAAATTGAAGCAACAATGAGAAGCTTTCTATGGGGTACTGGGAAAAAAATAGGTTGGGTAGGATGGAACAAGGTCTCCTTATCAAAACAAAGAGGGGGTGTGGGAGTAAAAAAGTTGAGGCTAATGAATAGGTCTTTACATGCAAAATGTATTTGGAGATACAACAAAGAAAAAAGCGCCTTCTGGAGATCTATTGTGCATCAAAATTTTGGTGGTTCGGTTGAAGGAATTTTTCCAAATGTTTCAAAAACTTCAGTGGGTAAAAGTTTGTGGTATGGCATTCTGAAATCAAAGAGAACAATTCAGCAGCTCTCAACTTTACATATTCAGAGTGGTAATAGATGTTCTTTCTGGAATGACATATGGGTGGGTTATCAGTCCTTAGCTAGCATATTTCCTTCCCTGTATAAGCTCTCTAGAAACAAGCATTCTATAATAAAGGAAATGGTGCAGATCAATGATAATGGCAAGGCTTGGAACTTCAACTTCAAGAGAAAGCTAAAAGATACTGAAGTGGAAATGATTGCTGATTTGCTGGGACAAATCAGTGCTCCAAATTTAACTGAGGCTGGTGATGACTATTTGTCTTGGAATCCAGGTAACACTTTCTCTGTAAAATCTTGCTATGAAGCTATTGAAGTGGCTGGTTTCATTTCTTTTCCTCATAAAAGCTTATGGAACAAAAGAATTCCACAAAAGGTGTTATTCTTCACCTGGAATTTATGTTACGGTGCAGCTCGAACTCTTGATTCTTTGCATAACTCCATTGTGATTAATGGTTGCATCATGTGCAAAAAAGCAGCAGAGTCTAACTCTCATCTTTTCTTGCATCGTGAAGAATCTAGAAAACTTTGGAATTTTTTATTCACAAGCTTTAAGCTGGTTTGGGTGTTCAGAGAGGATGTCAAGGCAACCATTTGGGAATGGAATAGAAAGAGAGGAAAAACTTGGAAACACAAGCTATGGAGTATGATCCCTTTTGCAATTTGGTGGGTTGTTTGGAAGGAAAGGAATGGAAGACTTTTTCAAGGAAAATACAATCACCATTTCCAACTCTTGAATGAAGTAAAGTGCTTGCTTTACAATTTGTCTTTAGGAACAAAGATTTTTGAGAACATCTCCATAAATGACTTGTTACACAATTGGAATGGGGTGTTGGGCATATCGTAATTTCGTTCAATTTCGGTTTTTGGGTTTCTGTTTTTGTCCCTGCTTTGAGTTGTTTAAGTTTGCTCTGTAAAATTTTGTTCTATCTTTTTCTTGGTTTCCACTTCTTTGTGGTAACTTTGATCTCTTTTTAATACATAGCCCTTTTTGAGTAAACAAATAAATAACGTAACTACTCGATTAAGAAAAGGGACGAATAAAAAAAATAGTCCTTCTTTACAGACCGCCCCATCAAAACCAAGGTAAAACCGACACTCACTATTTTTTTTAGTGGGTCTCTCCCCTCGGAAGACGTGCAGGAGTGGGTGTGAGTGTCGGTTCTTTTTGCGTTGTTTTTATCTCGGTCCGCCGAGAATTTTCGTAAAAAAAAATCCTGATTGAGAAAATAGGGATAAAGAGAGTGCCTAACCTGGTATGCATCACTTCGGGGGTCCTTTGAATGATCTTTATTAACAATTCTCCTCGAAATCTCTTGATCCATCTCTTCATCTCCATGATCTTCCATTTACTTATCAGATTCATCCATTTGATCCGTAGATTGTTCTTCTCCGTGATGAGATTCATCAGTAATAAGGTATTGAAAGATGTGGTTCTGATGGATTATTATGATTTGATTTGGTACAAAGAGATTATCATCGCCATTTCTAGGTCTCTTAGGTTTTCTACATCTATTTTCCCCTATTTAGAGATGTTTGGGAGAACGATTTTATTAGAATATTTTGAGAAATCAGAGGTAGAGGTACCTTAATCTTGCATAGAAAAATCCATCGGAGTTTCTGGGATGTTTGAGCTAGGAGCATCCGACTCTTGCATAAAGGAATCCATCCAAGACTTCCCATATCCAATTTCTGCGATGCAAATCATGAATTCCTATTGAGTTTTAACATCTCCCTTCCTCTTAATTTAATGTTTATTTCTTGAAATTAACATCATCATGCTCCACAAAGCACTCTTTGCATATTTTCTTTGATTGTCTTTCAAAATGCATATCTAACCCAAGCTTCCCCTCTGCATTTGTGTCCTCTTTTCAAAGGTTTGTTTAATTCGATTTCAACCTAAATAGTAATATTATTATTTATTTTTCAATATTTTGGCTTGCAATTTAGAAGATCAGTTTCTATCTTTTTTCATATATCATCAAAAACGATATTTATGATATTCTCATTTACATGTTCTAAGCTTAATGTTCCATATTTTGTGAGTGAACACATGGTTTTCAGATCAGATTTATTTTTGTATTTTTGAACAGCTAGCAAATAACTCTTGACATTCCAAGGAGATTTTTTCAATATGTCATGGAGGCGTCCCTGAACTTGAAAACAAACATATTGAATCCCACATAATTGATTATGATTGTTCTATATTTTCTCCAAATGTTGTTAATCTCACTCTTCACATTTAGAAAGTCAATAGGTTATGTGCTGATTTTCTTACCCAGTAAACTATTCGACCATTTATCCGCTGCTACATCAACATCTTTTGCAGTAGTGAGTGCTCTTCTTTAAAAGTTACTAGGAGTGATTATATTATTTGACTTCATCTGTGATGTTATGACAACAATCTAGGAGTGATTATATTATTTGACTTCATCTGTGATGTTATGACAACAATTTGGCTATAGTTGCTTTGGGTCTGTTATCCATGATGGAATCTTGAGAATGGTTTAGGGTTTTGAGGTTATGGAAATCTAAAAGAAAACTGCAGAATTTATACGGGTATTTAACATGATAGTTTCCCAAAATTATCTGTTTTGAATATGAAGATATGCCTAAGAATAAATGATATATTCCTCTTATTTATTGGGCCGATCGACCGGAGGGCCTGAAGGGATGGAGTTCCTTTTATGACCACTTTTTTGTAAAATGAAGCCTAAAGAAAATGTGCAATTTGATAAAAATATTGAAAATTGTTACTGTCAAAAAAACCGAAAATCCCCCTCCGTGATTATTTTTTTCCTTTAGACATTTTCGTAACTAAACCAAAGAGGAAGGGAAAATTTGTAGCGTCCCCTAAGCTAGTAGCTGACTAATCTAAGAAATTAACTAAATAAAAAGGAACTAAGGATCTAAATCATTTACTTATACATACAATTAAGAAATCTGCTACAAAACTTAACCCAAAAACTAGTCCCGCTCAGAAATATAGATATACAAGAACTCCTCTCAAGTGATACATATACAATAGTCAATTGGTTTACAAATAGAATAAACAACATAATAAACATAGCCGAAGTTAACCAAATAACGGACTCAACTCCTCGAAGCTTCCGCTGCGCAACTCCGATCTGTCTTTGAAACTGAAAGTGGGAATGGGTGAGCACATCATCCCTAAAAGGGGTGTCCAGTAGGAATAACATTTAACTTTCAAGTAATCATTGTAAATGATTTGAAAATAATTCATGTTTTCCCTAAACACTAAAATAATCAATTTCACTTAGGTAAACAATCATGTATATGGATCTAACTCCTTCCAAATAATTTACTATTATGGTGACTCGTCCCACACCTAGATAGCTATATGGTGACTCGTCCCGCACCTAGTTATTGCAATAAAAGTAAGTAGGTATAAATGAAGGAGCAGTATCCTATATACCACAGATGGAGACTCTCAGTTTCCAAACAATCAAATGGAAATTTTTATTTCCCGAATAATTCATGAAGACATCAAATCATTATAATTCCTTTCCAAGCAATGGAAATATTAAAAGAAACAACGGTACTTTCGGAATTTAAAATAAAACAATGCATGGAATACACAATCAAACAATGCATGAATTTGTTAAATATAAACTTTTGCAAAAGCAAACAACAATAATTACAGAAGAACTAAATATAGTTTTCCACCTCTTTTGATGACAGGCCTCGTCGCTCGAGATTCAAGATCCACTTGTTCATCTTTAGAATCGATCGTTGTTAATAAAGACTAACTGTTAATCATACAAGTACTCTAAGATATTAGCCAAAAAGGCTCAAACAAGGATCATACAAATCTAACTAATGGTTCTAAGCCCAAAACCACCAAACCATCCTGTTAAACTAAGGTCCAGTCCATCTAAGTCACTAACAGTCTCTAACGGTCAAATTGACGGTCAAAGGTCAAATAACAGTCAACATCAGTCAAAAGGTCAAAGTCAAAGTCTTGGTCAAAAGATTAAAGTCTTAATTGGTCAACTCAGTCAAGGTATGGAAACTCAGTCCATAGGACTGATTCAGGTGAGTCTGATTCACTTTTGACTCAGTCAGATTAACTGAGTCATCTACGAAAACTAGTCAGACATCTGACTGGGATGACTAACTGCATACTTCTATGTAGACAAACTTTAACTCTATTTCTTATATTCTCACCTTCTTGTTTAACAATTCAACTTGAATTCAAATACAAAATAACAATGAATTCCATTTACAAACAACAACTAAATTTACCTGCAATTGCAGTAGCTGCAGTAACTATCTTCTCAACTCAAACAAACCAGCATAGCTAAACTGCCACTGCATCGCTAAAACTTTCAATTCAACCTTTTTTTTTTTCAGTTTCATTATCATTTCTAAGAACCTTGTACTTCACCAGACCATACCCCCTGCAACATCTCAATTCAGTGCCATTCACTCTACAAAGTCACCACCAAACTCAATTACAATAACTTTATAACCACAATCTTCACAGCTGCAACAACATTCATTTATATAAACTTACTGCATACACAACTTTCTTACAAGAAGTTCACCAGCACAATCAAACTTCAACAACTGCAACCCATAATGCAGTACATAATAATCTGCAACTCTATTTGACTACATCACTGAATCCTCATTCACCATAGAGCCAATTAACTTCAACACCAACAATCATAACAACTCCAATTCTAGCATACTGAACTTCAATTCAACATATATACATCCCAATTCTCAATTCAATTGTCTAACACAAATATTCATACAATAAAACTAAATTGAGCTAAATCATCTCAGGAAATAATTACCTCAAATGTTGTTTTAATCCAAACTCAGATCAGTTCAACACATTCACCACCAATACACACCTCCTCCCCTGTAATATCAACACCATCAGATTCCCTCATTAACTCAGATTAATACATTGGCAACTCATATCAACAACAACTCTGTTTAATTATCTTTAAATACCACCATCACTAATTACCACTACTCTTTCACCTGCAACTCTCATTTACTGAGATCAACTCAACTCTCCCCTATGACAGAATCCAAGTTCCTGCAATATAGCTCAACTGCAACACAACCTGACCCAATTCAGTTCAACTCTTTCTCCTTCCCTTCCAGCTATAACTTTCCAGTTCAAAAACACCAATACACACAACAAACCTTTTACATCATCATTAAAATCTGAAATTCATCCTCTCAACACAAATCAACGAATAGTTCAATTAAAATCCACGAACCCTAATTGGAGAAGAACACATGAAAAACCTTAATTCATGAGGAACCAAAATTAAACTTCAAACACTGAAATTAAACAACATAGAGACTTACCCAATTACCAGCCTCCTCCAATACCTCTTGGTTCATCATCCATTTAAATCTAAAACTGGTAGAAACCCTAATTTAATCGCCCAAGCCTTCTTTATAACTATATCTTCAAATCAACATCGTTAACTTCGTATTCACTCCATACTCTTCAAAACCCATACTTCAATTACTCTTAATCATCACCTAATTGAATTCCAACTGAATTCACAGAAACCCTAATTATTTCTCAACATGTTGAATAACTGCTTCTCTTCGAAGTCAAATCCACAACCTTCCACTTCATCAGATTCATTAAAACCCATACTCTAATCTCTTTTTATTTAATTAAATCAGTTCATCTTCAATTCACAGAATCTTGACTTATAATTCTCTTCAATCCATCAATACTTCTTCGAGATTCACAACAACAACACCTCTTTTATCATCTACACGACAACATCAACCGACTCTCTCCACTGAAAGCACATGAATTGGCCAGAGCAGAAAAACATAGAAAGAAAGCGGAAGAAGAAGAAGAATAGCGTAAGGATCCTCAAGCTCGTCAACGCTATTTGACTGGTCTAGCGATGATCAAGAGACGATTTAGCCACTAATTACTCGACTAGTTAATATGAACATCAATTTATAGGGATTAATCTAACTACCATCTAGATACGAAACTATTACCGTTAGGTAGATCTCGAAAATCTATGCGAAATGGACTACTCGAACGTGTCATTCGGATACCAGACGAAGAATATATCATCGGATAAGTATGTAGACCAACCCGGCCTCCCTTATCCAAAACGTGGGTGCCTCAGTAATTCTCGTTTGCCTTATCATCAAAAACGTGTCTAAGAGAAAACATTTCTCTTATTCTTTTTCTTTCTTCTTCTCTTTCCTTCCTCCTCTTCTTTCTTCTTCGTTATCTCTCTGGCGATTCTGAGAGACATTTCTGAAGCCGTGAAATCAAAAAAGAAAGTTAGGGGAATCAATTATCTAGTTTGATAGATGAAGAAGGGGTGATTTTTCTGTGAATCTTTGAAGAAGAAGATGGTTTTGATATTGAATCGAAAACAGGTAATTTAGGTTTCAAATTGATTGATATTTCTTTATGAAATCGTTCTGTTTTGATTAATTATAGAGTGGGTTGTTGTTAATTGAAGTATAGGGTTGTTGCATGAAGTTTAATTTTGAGTTCATAGGAAATTAGGGTTTTTGTTCTTCCCCAATTTGGAATTAGGGTTTCTGAGTTAGAAATTGGAGATGTTTATAAAGATGTAGATGTTCATGGTGGAGGTGGAGAATGAAATGATCTGGTAACGGTGGTGTTTTTGTAATTGTTGGTGAACCTTATATGGAACCCACAAGTTAATGGAAGAACACATGTTACTATTGTGTGTATTGAATGAATTGAAGACGTTGGGTTGATGCAGATGGTGGTAGTGAACTTGGAACTAGGTGTTGCAAGTGTGGTGGTGTGATTAATGTATGTGATGTCTGTATTGAAGAGGGTGTTGCAGTTTAAGTGCCAATGGTGACATAATGTATGCAAGATATGGAAGAGATTATGGTTGTATTATTCAGTGCTAGGAATGGAACTAAAATGTGTATGAAGTATGCTGGTGATGAGCATTTGTGGTGGTTGTGGTGTATTGGTTCTCTTGATGAGTTTAAGAAGATGATGGAGATTGTTTTGTGGTCTTGGCTTGAGGTATGAAGGGAATATGTTTTAGTTCAGTTGAATTGGTGGTGCTAGTTGTGTTGAAGATAGAAGAACTATGGATTCTATTGGTGGTTATTGTGCATAGGTGGGTTTGAAGTTGCAGGCGTGCTAAACTGATGTTGATAGTGGTTTGGAACTGTGGTGGTTAATATTGAGTGTACATATGTAGAGGTGATGTGGCTCAAGTGAAGATAGTGTAGTATAGATTGTAAGGGTAATTGCAGGTACATTTGATTTGTGATCTGAGTATGCAGTTGCAGATGATAAGGGGTTGTAGCTATGGTTAAGGGAATTGGTGTTAGATGCTGGAGTTAGCCAAGAGTAGTTGGTATTGATGCCAGTGGTCATGGGATGCCGGGAAGAAATTGAAATGATGAACTGCAGTTTGGGTGTTGCAGTTGAAGCTAGGGTGGTAGTATTGTTAGAGATCAAGAGATATGTCAGATATTGCAAGTGTGTAGTGGTTATGGCAATGAGTTTCTGCCATTAGCTTTGTAATGGGAAGTGAGATTTATGATGTTATAGTTGGAGTTTACAGTTAGAATGTTTATAGACATTATCTATTTGCTTTTGTGTTTTGATTATGCATTAAGATGTTGGCTTGTGATCTGATTGATCTGTTTTTACCTAGGATGTTAACCAGTCAGTTGCCTGACTCTTATCTGACTGAGTCGACAAAGGAATCTGACTGAGTTGAATCGATTTGACTCAGTTGACTTGACCTTGGGCGTTGACCGTTAATTGACCCCCTTGATTATTATTGACCGTTAGTTGACTCTGCTGTACTGGACCTTATGTTAATGGTCCGGTTTAGTGGACTTGGGCTTAAGACTAGTTTTTCATATTTAGATGATTTAGACCCCTTAAGGTCCGATTAGCCTTTGGTTATTTATACAAAGTTGTATATCTTTCCAAGACCTTTCTAATGGACTATAGTACCAACCTAATTGGTTTGATAAACCCTTAGATATGGTAAATTAAGATTGATAATGAAAAGGTGTAGAACTTTAAATGGGCTTAGAACCATTAGTTACTTTACTTAACCTATAATTAGAGACTTGTGATTAGTTATTTTGCTTAACCTATAATTAGAGACTTGTTTCAGATTATGTTATGAACCTTGTGTGAGCCTTTTGGCTAATTTCTTAGAGTGCTTGTGTGATTAATAGTTAGTCTATATTAACAACGAACGATTCAAAGGATGAACCAGTGGATTGTGGATTTCAAGGTAGGTGTGGCTTGACATTAAATCAGGTGGGAACTCTGTAACCTTCTTGTAATCATTAAGCATTCTTTCTATTGCGAGCATGATGAGTCTTTATTACTCTTGGTATGTTGGTGTGTTTTACTATCAATGTAAATGCTTGTATGTGTCTTGATGTGCGTGTAATATGTGTTATATGATTTCCCCGAAAGGAGTGTCTGTGATTCTCCACGGCTCTTTGCTAAGTTGAGTATGGTGGCTTCTTCCCCGTTTTAATATTACTTAGTAGAGCGGCTTCTTCCCCGTTTCAATATATTAGTAGGGCGGCTTCTTCCCCGTTTCGATAGTATATAAATAATATATAGTAGGGCAGCTTCTTCCCCGTTATAATATTACCTAGTAGGGCGGCTTCTTCCCCATTTCGTTATTATATATACTATTTTATTTTGGGGAAATCACTCGTGTGCATATTATACTTGTTTGTCTAACTTTCTGATCTTGATAGTAATGTTATGAATCATGGTTTGTATGGGCACTCTGTGTGGACGATGTTATTATTATTGATTAGAGTTTCTCGTGCGTCGTCTTCTCTAATGAGTTTGGCGAGGCTAGAGAGACACCTGCTTCATAATGCATAATTAGCTGAATGCTTAGTTTCTCTTTTGTTTTCTTTCAATTTATAATCTTTAGAACTGTGAAGCATGTTAGTGATTACTTGAGAGTTATATGTTTTCGTTGATCCCCCTTTTTGGGATGATGTGCTCATTTGTTCCCACTTCAGTTTCAGTATTCAGAAGAAAAGGCGCACGTGAAGATATTCTTTTCCATAGCGTAAAGTTTCAGCGAATTGAAGATGTTTATTTATATTTTATGTATGTATAATGTCTCTGTAAACAACACATGGTTATATTCGTATCACATGTGAGATCTTCATTTATACTGTATCAGAGTGTATGGGTTTGCTTTTGGGCTTAGCTTATGTTGTCTAGATCCTTAAGATCGTTAGTCTAGATTTTATGCTTCAATTAGTTTGTAATCCTATTGGCTAAGCAGGTTTAGTACTGTAGGGACAGAATATCGCAAGATATTGGGTTACGAACATAGTAACAAATACAAGAGAAAAGTGTCGCAAGATAATGCGATAATAGAAGAAACACGGGAAAAGTGTGAAAAGATTACGAATATAGAATAAATTTACGAATAGAAGTCGCGATACTTCGCAAGCTATATACAGTTGTACAGATTTCACTATATATAGTAGTTCAAATGTTAAATTGGGGAGGTTCTTTAGTTGAGTATAGAAAAAGTCTTAGGAGAGAGAACAGAGAAAGTTGTAACTGTTCTAAGTTCCATTAACATACTTCTTTGTAATCAGTTGAGAATATTAATCAGTAAATTGTTATTTTTCATCAAGAACTTCTTAAAGTTTTATGAATTCTACTGTGGGTGTAGTTGTAGGATTTCCTGCAACTACATAATTGGCGCTAGAAGGAGGGGCCTGAAGATTGATATAGCAGAAATTTGAAAGAGTTTTGGAAATTTGAAAATCAAAATGGAGTCAGTAGATGAAGATTGCAAAAGAGAAGAATGTAATATGATCACAAAGACAATGATTGATGAATTTCATAACAACATGAAGGGAAGGATACACAAACGAGATTGTAGAGGAAGAAAGATCATGGAAGTGGAGAAAATAACAACTTTGAAAGAATGGGAAAAGCAGAAAATCACATTTTCAGTAACATAAATCCCAAATGAAGACTTGAACCACACTTCACCATTAGTAGTCACAATTCCGATCATGCGAGAAGAAAAGAAAACTACAAAATCTATAGAAAAATGGAAATTAAACCGAGTTTTGATTGATATATGGAGTTCTGTTGATATTATATTCTATCATGCACTTAATGGGATGGGAATTAAAAATGAAGAGATCACAAATTCAGAATGTCTTATCCATGGATTGGGAAAATCTACAACAAAATCCAAAGGGGAAATAATATTACGAGTACTACTGGGAGAAATCGAAACACACATAGTTTTATGTGTGGTAGATATGGAATCTCCATATAATATGTTTATGGGAAGACCATGGATTCATGCGATTAAAGCTGTTGCTTCGACATTACATCAATCAATTAAGTTTCCTACACCAAGCGGAATACAAGAAATAAAAGGGGATCTTGATAGTGCAAAGTTTTGTTATCAGATTGAAGTAAAACAAAGTGTGGAGGGAGAGCAAGAAAGAAACAATTTCGTAGAAAACTTGCGAAAGAAGAGAAAAAGGAAGAGGAGTTCAGAGTGTATACAATAAGAGCAAGAGAGGGAAAAGTAATACCAAGTGAGATCCCATAAAAAGAAGGAGAACCAATGAAAGTAATCAAAGAACCAACACCTATGTGAGAGCAAAATCCTAGTTACGTTGCAGCAGAACCAACCAAAGAAATAAATATTGGAATTGAAGAGGAACCTTTAATCTTGCGAATTGGAACTAAGATGGACGAAGAAGAAGAGAAAAGAATTATTGATCTCTTACGAGAATACAAAGATATATTCGCAGGAAGTGTAGATGAAATACCAGGAATTGATTCATCAGTGGCGTGTCATAGATTGAACATAGATAAAAGCGTAAGACCATTCAAACAAAGAATAAGAAAGATCTCGCAAAATTATCATGCACAAATAGAAGAATAATTACAAAAGATGCTGGATGCAGGAATCATAAGAGAAGCAAAATACCCAGAATGGATTGCGAATATGGTCATTGTTCCGAAGAAGAATAAAGGGATAAGAATTTGTATAGATTTCACTGATTTAAACAAAGCTTGTCCCAAAGACAGTTTTTCATTGCCAGACATACCACAAATGGTGGAATCAGCTGCAGGTCATGATAGAGTCACTTCACTCGGTGGATATAAAGGGTACAATCAAATATCACTCGCAGAAGAAGACCAAGAACATACTGCCTTTTTCTCTCCAAGAGGTTTATATTGTTATGTGAAGTTGTCATTTGGCCTGCGAAATGCGGGTTCTACATATCAACGAATGGTCGAAAAGGTGTTCGCAAAGTGGATACATAAAACCTTAGAGGTGTATGTAGATGATATGTTGATAAAAAGTAAAGAGGCCAAAGATCATGTGCAAGATTTGAAAGAAATATTTGAGCAAATGAGAAAATTCAACATCAAATTGAATCCTGAAAAATGTGTAATTGGAGTTGCGTCAGGAAATTTTTTGGGATACGTAGTATCAAAGGAGGGAATACAAGTCGATCCAGAAAAAGTACAAGCAATTCGTGACATGCCAACACCTGCAACGGTAAAAGAAGTGCAAAAGCTAAATGGACTCTTGGCTTCACTTGGAAGATTTATTTCGCGAATGTCAGATAAGTGCAAACATTTCTTCAACATACTTAAGAAGGGAGCAAAATTCAAGTGGACTGATGAATGTGAAAAATATTTTCAAGGAATCAAAGAATATCTCGCGAATACATCCATATTACAGAAACCAGAGAAAGATGAAGAATTATTGGTATACCTCGCAACAACTCAATATGCTTTAAGTGCAGTTCTATTGCGAAAAGATGCAGGAATAGAAAGGCCCATTTACTACATCAGTAAAACTTTTAACACAGCAGAGAGAAATTATTCTAAAATGGAGAAGTTAATCTTATCCCTGGTTTATGCATCATTTAAGTTGCGAATATACTTTCAAGCGCATGTGATAAAAGTGGTAACCAAAGTCCTAATTGAGTCAGTCATGAAGAACACAAAAAGATCAGGAAGAATAGAAAGGTGGAATGCACAAATAAACCATTATAAGATAAAGTACGAAGTGTTATCATCGCAAAAGTCACAAGTTGTCGCAGATTTCTTGGCAGAATTTCCTTTGGAAGAAGATGAGGCAGTAGAAGAAATGATGGATATTGAAGAAGAATTTTGGAATCCAAAAGACCTATTAACAGAACCAAATAGATGGGAAATTTTAGTAGACGGATCATCCAACAGTGAGGGGAATGAAGTAGGAGTTGTGTTGATTTCACCAGAAGGAGAAAGAATAGCATTCTCATTCAGACTAGAATTCGCATCCACGAACAATGAAACAGAGTACGAAGCTGTAGTGCATGCATTGAAGATTGAAATAGAAAAGAAGCTCGAAAATATAAGAATAACAAGTGATTCTCAGATGGTAATTTGTCAAATTAAAGGGGAATATACCACAAATGAGTCTTCTTTGAAGAAATACAAGAAACTCGTTGATGAATTATCTGCGAAGATACCAAAATTAAAATGGAGGCATATAACAAGAAAATACAATCGACTCGCAGATGCTTTTGCATTCATTCCAAGTATGATGACAAACCATAATACAAGAAATATCAAAATCCAGACAATTCAACATCCATCAGTGAATAAAGAAGAAGAAATTGAGGAAGCAGTTGTGATGGAAGTAGAAAGGGAACTACCAGACGACATCGTAGAAGATCTCGCAGATTGGAGAAAGGACATTCATGCATATCTCGCAAAAGGGGAAATACCCATGAACAGACTAGAAGCACATAAATTAAAGATTCGTGCAATAAATTATGAGTTACGAGAAGGAATTTTATACAGAAAATCTTTCAGTGGACTACCTCTCAGATGTTTAACTCGTGAAGAAGGAGAAAAAATATTGAAGATGTTACATGGAGGAGAAGCTGGTAATCATAGTGGAGGAAGATCTCTAGCTTATAGAGAAAAAATACAAGGATATTATTGGCCTTATATGCACACAGACGCAAAATTGTTGGTGAGACGATGCAAAGAATGTCAACGACATGGGAAAAGAACTCATGCACCAAGGGCACCACTAACCTCTTCAACAATTTGTTGGCCTTTCGGGAAATGGGGATTGGACATTGTTGGCCCATTTTTACCTGGATATGGGCAGAGAAGATACTTAATAGTCGCAATAGATTATTTTACGAAGCTCGTAGAAGTAAAAGCAGTACAACATATTCGCGATAAGGATGTTTTTGCATTCATATTTGAAAATATCATTTGTAGGTATGGAGTTCCAGCACAATTAGTATCCGACAATGGGAAACAATTTGAAGGGCAAAATATAGAGATGTTACTCAGTGCTTTTAGGATAAAATGTGGGAAATCAACTCCATTATATCCACAAGCTAATGGGCAGGCAGAGGCAACAAATAAAACAATCGCAGATACAATCAAAAAGAAATTAGAAGGACATCTCAGAGGGTGGTGCGAGCAAGTGCCTAGTGCAGTCTGGGCATACAATACAACTAGAAGGGAGGCAACTGGAATGTCTCCTTACTGTTTAACATATGGAGTATAAGAAGTATTGCCTACAGAGGTTGTAATTCCGACAACAAAGAAAGAAGCTTGGGAAAGAAATTTAAGTGCAGGGGTGATATTAAGTGAACTGGATGGTTTGGAAGAAAAAAGGGAAAAGGTGTTGCGACATATGAAAATTTATCAGGAAAGATTAGCTCGAGAGTATAACAAGAGAGTTATTGAACGTGAGTATCAACCAGGTGATTTGGTCATGCGAGAAACACCTCCCTACCAGAAAGAAAATGGAGGAAAACTAGCACCAAAATGGGATGGACCATGTGTCATCAAAGAGGTTGTGGGAAGTGGAGCTTATCGGCTGATGGATCCAGAAGGGAAAGACATGGGTTTAAGACTTGGTCTACCCTGGAATAGATTATATTTAAAAAGGTATTATCCATAAAACTCATGATAATTTTGCGAATATCATTTACTCCCACAAAAACTACCAAAATTACAAATTTTAAAATTCTTATAGCGATCAGCTTTCATTAAAGAAAGACGCAAAAATTTATTTGCGATCAACTTTCATAAAAGAAAGCCGCAAACTGTGATCAACTTTCAAAAAAGAAAGAAAGCCGCAGAAATTTTACACATGCAAACCTTTGTGACGTACACCCTAGTTCGCGAAGCAACATTTCGCAAGAGGCAAAGTCCTAAAGTACGTCATTTAAGGGGGTACCTATAAGCATGGCTCAGGGGAAACGGAACACCACCACGGAACCTGAGTACATGTACATTAAGGGGTACATAACCAAAAAACGGGGTACCTATCCGGGTAAGACACCTTGGATTCTCAACCTAATCTTGCGATGTAACATGATTTAGGTTGGGCGACTAAGGCATACTGTCTTTCCCAAGAAGTGCAGAAAACGATCAAGGCGCCGAGGTACACGGTTGAGTCAAGAGTGCCGGATGGGTTTGAAGCACATCTGCCATTCTTGACAAGTCTTGGCAAATGATGCACTTGGCCCAAAGATACCCCATAGGGTGCAACCTCGTAACTATAAGCCCTATAGGAAAAAAAGGATAAGAGGTTGCGAACAAAAGCTGGTTGTTGGCAAAACCGGATGAGAAGAGATAACCTTGTATGGTCGATGTACGCTTCCTTTAAGGGAAAACCAAGGGGAAGATAAAGGGAAGCACCCTCCATTAGGGAGCTGATACGTGCTATAAGACGCAAATGTCACGAGGCTTTTTGTTCGCAAGAACATAAAGGCTTGTCATATTTGTGCAACAATCATATTTTTGCGAGTAAAAATATATATATATATATATACTATATAATTAAATACAAAAAGAAGTTAAGATGAGATCAATGGGTTATTACATGAAAGTGTGATAACGTCCTGCGATTTCATCGCAAGACGATAATGTCACAAGGCTGTATATTCGCAAGTATATTCAGACTTGTCATATTATCGCAAACACAAAAATATTGTTAAGATAAATTCAAGAGGTTGAGGCATGCGAGTGCACCAACGTCCTGCAACTTTATCGCAAAAGAGGTGGCAAAGTAAGACCTTTACTTAGGAAGGCATGATAAGACCACAGAAACTAATGAAGTCAATTCCGTCAATGTCATTGGAGATTATTTATATTCTCAACAAGAATATGTATCAAGAATTCCTACCAAAAGAGGCAATTTTATTCGCAATCAAGGACGGATATTTCATACTCATTAAATTCTTCAAAGATTGAATACTTCTTATACTTCTTCAAGGATGTTTCATAATTCTTATACTTCTTCAAGGATGTTTCATAATTTTCATACTTCTTCAAGGATGTTTCATAATTCTTCAAGGAGGTTTCATACTTCTTATACTTCAAGGGGGAGATTTCTTATTTACTTCGCAACAACTTGAAAACTTCGCAACTTAAACGGAGGTAGATATTCTAATACTTACAACAACAATTGATCACCCGAAGAGCAATAATAAGGGGAAAGGGAATACTAAGCTAAGTCTTTAAGATATGTTATTTCTCTTCATATGATCAATTTATTCAATTTATACAAATCAGGAAAGTATTCAATTAGAGAAAGGTCAATTCATTATCGCAAAATATAAAATATACTTCTTAAGGAACATAAACAGTAAGCGTAATTGTTTGTAAAAAGAGAACCAACAGTAACCAAGAGAAAGAGTTCAAAAGAAAGAAAAACAAGAGGATTAACGATAACTTGGGAAAAGAAGTTTATCATGCTTAGTGCTCTCCATCAACACTTTGTGCTGGATCTTTAAGATGAGTAGGATCATCAGCAGTGTTCAATTCTTGCGAAACATTACCCTCTGAAGAGTCTTCAACATGAGCTTCTCCTTGAGGGATAGATTCTTTTTCACCATCAAGTCCTTCATCATCACTCTCGTAATCAAAGTCACTATCAGGATCACGAACAACTTCATCATCAGATATTTCCAGAGGTTCAAATTTCACTGGAGACAAGGATCTTGATAAGAGAATGTTGTTTATGAAGACTTGAGCTTTCAGATGACTTTCACGAAGTAGAGCTTTCTGGTGGTTAATATCTTCAATATCTTTAGCATAAGCAAGATGGTTGAATCTCCGATTGGCATGATCACGAGAATTGATCAAACGAGTAGAAAGCAAAGTGTTCTTCTTGCGAAGCTCAGAATAGGTGGTCTCCAATCCAGATTTATCATTACAAAGATTGTTCTCAGATTCTGCGAGTGAAATAAAATTTAAAGAATCAATTCTGCGAATATAACAAAATTTAAAGGTATATCAAAGGCAGTCAAATTTTGATGACTACCTTCTCTTTGTGAAGTAAGAAATTGAGCTAAAGATAGACAACAATTTTTCATCTGATCCATAGCTTTATCAAAACCATCACCAACTAATCCTTTAAGTCTGGATTGAAGCTTTTGATCTTTGGAAAGAAGAAATTTGTTATTCTTCGCAAGTTTTGTATTAAGGTTTTCTAGTTGGGAATAATCTTCTTTAAGTTTATTCCTCTTAGTGCTCAAGATTATATTCTTATTCAGAAGGGATTTCTTCTCGGCAACAAAAGAACTTCTCTCTGCATCTGAAGACTTCTTTAATTCCTCAAGTTCACCTTTTAACAAATAAAGGAGATTTTCTTGATCGCAACATTTACTCTGAAGAATATTCAATTGTTGCGAATAAATGGCCATTATATTCAAATGCGAACATCTTTCTTATGATAAGGTTTCATTCTCTTCTAATAGGGTTTCTATTCTTAAATCGGCTTTAGTTAAAGAAGAAGTGAGCTGAGATATTTCATCGTTCAAAAATTTTTGATCGTAAATTAGTTGGGTATTCTCTTGGAAAAGGGAATCTAAATTATCAAGAGCACATGAATGAAGACTAGATAAATGGGAAAATTGGTTCAAAAGACTTTCATGCTTGGCTTGATATTCTTCTGCGTCTGATTCATGATGAAGTACCAACATTCTACATTCCTGGATTGATTCTATAAAGGGGAATGGGTTTTAATGGGTGTTTCAAGCATGCGAGAAATAGAAACAAACAAAAGGAGAAAATATAAAGATAATAGCTATACCTTTTAATGCATCATTCCTCTTACGAAGGATTGCATAATCTAGAGAATCATTTTGAAGTTGATGATTATCTTTACGAAGATTCTCACACTCCGCTTTCAAATACTCATGAGTTTGGCGAAGCAATTCAACTTCTTTTTCCAAGGCTTGATGTAAAATAAAAGCATCAGGACTGATGAAGTTGTTGAGCATTTCGCAAAATTCAGACTGCGAGCGAACATTTGAAGACTACGCAATATTACTCAAAACATCAGATAACATCTGGAAAGCTGAATAAATTCCATTTCGAACTTCTTGAGGAAGGGGAGAAGAATTCGAAGGAGTAAAAGCAAGTTGTAAATTACTTGGAGCAACATCACTCAAAGGATTAGGAGCTAAAATGGGTTTTTCAAGAGAAGGGGTTGAGAAGGTAGTTTGGGAAGGTTGATCTTGAAGAAATGTTGATAAATTGACAGGGGTGGGAGACTAAAAACTGAGTAATGGAGTAGAGACAGGAGTTTGCGAAGAAGTGCTTTCACGAGGAGGAGAGGAAAATTCTTTATCAATCACAGGAAGGAAATCACTGATTGAAATTGATGGCTTGGATTTGATAATACGAGATCTCTTGGTAAGGTTGGATTCTTCACCGACCTACGAATCAAAATGTAGATTAAAAACTAAGGCAACAATATATTGTTTCAGAAGGAAGACAGAGTATTTTAACTACCTTTTGATTCTCGGATTTTCTTCTTCGAGAGCTAGGGTTTGAGCTTTTAGTTGAAGATTTCACCTGAGAAGCAGTTTTCCTGAAAGAAATCAAAATCAAACAATGGATTAAACAGAAATAAAAGAGATAAACAAGTGAAAGATGCGAGAGATAAAATAAAATTACCTCGGAGAACTCATGATGGGATTAATCGGAAGAGAAGGCGATAACCGAAGATGTGATGCGAGAAGAAGATGAAGTTGCAGAAGTAAAAAGAGAAGGTAAAAAAGATAAGGAAGGGGATAAAAGGAGTATTTATAAGGGAATAGTTAGGAAAAGACGGTTATAAAAGACGTGTTCGAATTCCGAAAAGAATAAGTAACGGTTATATTCTCACGATCGTTACTTCTTCGCAGAAATGACATGAGAAGAGGCAAGATGTAGGGACAGAATATCGCAAGATATTGGGTTACGAACATAGTAACAAATACAAGAGAAAAGTGTCGCAAGATAATGCGATAATAGAAGAAACACGGGAAAAGTGTGAAAAGATTACGAATATAGAATAAATTTACGAATAGAAGTCGCGATACTTCACAAGCTATATACAGTTGTACATATTTCACTATATATAGTAGTTCAAATGTTAAATTGGGGAGGTTCTTTAGTTGAGTATTAGAAAAAGTCTTAGGAGAGAGAACATAGAAAGTTGTAACTGTTCTAAGTTCCATTAACATACTTCTTTGTAATCAGTTGAGAATATTAATCAGTAAATTGTCATTTTTCATCAAGAACTTCTTAAAGTTTTATGAATTCTACTGAGGGTGTAGTTGTAGGATTTCCTACAACTACAAGTACTTGTGGCGTCACAAATAGAGAAATAAAAAGAAGATTAAACGTGTTTATCTTCTCGGTTTGGCGTAGATAAGGCCAACAGAAAATGATAAAGGAACCCGTCCAAACGATAAGGGCAGCCAGGCGGTTTAAGGCAAAGTGACTAATTTTCCCTTCATACAAAACTGATAGTATCTTCTTCATCCGATATCCGATTAACACGTTCGAGTAGTCCATTCCGCGTAAATTTTCGAGATCTATCCAACGGTACTAGTTTCGTATCTAAATCGTTGTTAAATTAATTTCTACTAATTAACGTTCGTGTTAAACTAATCGAGTTATTAGCGGCTAAAACGTCTCTTGGATAGTCTAATAGCGTTGACGAGCTTGAGGGTCTTTACAAAATTGGTATTAGATATTTTTGTAAAAAACCTAAAATGCCCCTACCTTTAGTCCAATTATTATCACTCTTTATGTATCATATTTTTTCAGGGGTATAATTGACAAGCAAACTAGAATATAACATATGCCTGCAAATTTGTCAAAATTTATCTCGTTGGAAAGATTTAAAAGAGATCAACACAATGAGCACAAACAACAAAATCAAATTTAGAGTTTTTACGAAAAATTCGGAGATATTTACCCTTTTCGGCACAATTAAAAAGATATATATTCCTCAAAAATAACATTCCAACAAAAAAAAGGATGTATAATGCGTTATGCAATCAACGGTGTTTCATTTTTCTTCGGTCGGCCCTCCCCACCATGGCAGCGGTGTTTTAGTAGTTCGGTTTTTTCTTGATGGTTTTTTTTGGGCGTGATCACTTTCTAGTATTCGAAGATGGAGGGTTGCTGCATCGGGCATTTATAGCCTATTTGGATAGCACATCAGAAGTAGATTTTTGACTTTTAGATGTCGAAAAGTTAGAAGTCAGTTTGGTTGTCAAATTACAAAACGACTTATAGAAGTCAAAAAGTTAAAATTTGTGAAGAAAAATAGTTTTGCTTCTGACTTCAACTTATAGAGAAGCAGAAGTCAAAAGCAGATTTATATCCAAATGCGCTATTAATATCACCATTGATTTCTGAATCATTTTTCGGAACCAAATTACTTAAATAGGTTTGTAAGAATTACCTATAGGTACTATTATAGTGGTATTATTTAGTGGCAGGTCCAGCCACTAAAGTCCAGTAACCGGAGGTCCATAATTAAAAGAAAAAAAGAAAAATTGACCTAATTTCTTATCACCTGGTCTTGTACACGTACGGGATACCTAACATGAAACTTTTAAATACCTAAACTACCCTTCCTAGACTGGTACATATATAAGAAGTCTATTTTAAAGTTTCCATAATTCTTTTTCTTCTCTGATCCGAACTCTCTACTATTCTGCTTCTCGATTTCGAACTAGGGTTTTTGAAGATTCTAGTGTGATTTTCGCAGGTATGTAATCTTTGATTTCAATTGTGTAATATTTTCTCTTCTTTTTTCTGCTACTGTTTGCTTTCAATTCTATTTATGATTTCAATTCTGTTTTGTTTCCTGTTTAAGTTTATGATTTCAATTTGAATCATGAATATCAGAGCATTTCTTATGAATTATACAATTTTTATTTCATTTTTCTAACTCGATCTATATTTTTGTTTCTTTTTTATGAATGTTGTTCGCAATTATTCAATTTTTTTGTTAGGTTATTATGTTTTTAGCGTATTTTAACTTTAGTTTTGATTATCTTTTTGTTTTTCGCTTCAAAATCATGCTTGTTTGTAGTTTCAGATGTTATTATCCAGCAATACATATATCGCATACTGATAGGAAGTGCTACTGATCGTGTTTGATTCATAGTTTTGTCATCTTTTTTAGTCTTATCCGTCAGTACATATATGAAATACTATAATATGTGTTTCGATTCTCTTATTTTCCATAGATTTTGTTAGAGCATTGCTCGGTCGAACTCGCATGCGTTGCTATCTGAAGCATGTATGTCAATGTTAGTGATCAAAACTATAAGTCTTGATTTCTAGTCTACTATAGTTAAGGTCTCGAACTAGGATAGAAAGTGTAGTTGAGCTCAAGAACTCCATGACAATCATCATACAAGACGAAGGACTACTCAAGGAACTGGTGGATCTTCATCGAATAAAAGGTATGTGGAGACTTGAACTTATCTATCACTTAAAAGTATATTTATCTCCTATCTTGAGACAAAAATCGTTTTGCTATTGTTTGATGGTGAAAACGGTTTCTGCTGATTTTGGTAATTTCGGGTGTGTGGGTGAGAAACGAATTTACACCCTAAACAATGTACTGCAAATGAGTACTTTAGATTCGAGAGATCAATCTATACAAATACGGCCTAAACCAAAAAATGGTCGTTCCAGACTTGCTTCGGTCACAAAGTGAAGGAGAAGGGTTAGTTTTGGGGAGGGAAGCGAAGAAAGTGTTGAGACCAGAATAGTTGATTCTAGAAGAGTGGTTGTTTTACGAATTGTATCAGAAAGTGAGAAGCTAATATATGGAGAGCTAGCAAATGTTTTCTGAGTGTTGTATATTCCCGACCTGAAATTGTTATTCGGTGGAAATAGGTAATGCCTATTTATGCAAGTCGAAGTGAAACGTACTCTGGTCTCATTAAGAAATGGAAAATGGGTGAGTAAATGGGAAGAGGTGGTAACCGGTAAATCCTGGAATTGATTTTCCATAAAAGAAAGCGTTTCACCATTACTCCCTGTATTTACTAACTGCCTCCTCATCCTTATGACACTTTCTTATAACGGGCGTAGTGTACGCCGCACGTTGTAAACCGCCAAACCAATACCCAATGAGCATCCCCCAGTTTGTGACGTGCGTTGATGTCTCAAGTGTTTTCGTGGAAAACGTGTAGCACTTTGTTGTATCTGGCAAGTTGAGCTTGGGAGACTTGCCGGCTTGGTGACCTTCGACGGTCGAGATTTTGCATCTTAAGAGGAAAGGTAGTCGTTGATTATTGCAACCATTCGTTCGGTAGCCAGTGGCATGAAAGCATGATCAATATGGATTTAACATGGCATAGTTTAAGCGCGGCCAAAAGTTAGGGTTTTGTATTTGTTTAGGCGTGGCCAAACTAGGGCCAAAGGTTGACATGCGTTAGATGGTAACCTTGGACGGCTAAGATCTGCACCTTAGATGAAAAAGTGTCCGTTGATTGTTGAAGGCCTTAGTTTTGGTATCCAGCGGCATGTAGCGGGGCCGGCATGGCTTTGGCATGCAGACGTGGTCAAGCTAGGATTTTGGGGTGGCCAGGCTAGGATTTTGGCGTGACCAGGCTAGGATTTTGGGGTGACCAGGCTAGGATTTTGGGGTGACCAGGCTAGGATTTTGGCGTAGTTTAGGCGCGGCCAAAAACTAGGATTTTGCCATAGTTTGGGCGCGGCCAATATTAGGTCTTGGCATTGGGTCAAAGGTTACCGAGCGTTAGCTTGCGACCTTGGACGACTAAGATCTACATCTCAAGTGGAAGGGTGGCCGTTGATCGTCGCACGCCTTAGTATGGTAGCCAGCGGCATGAAAGCATGGCCGACATGGATTTAACGTGGAGTGGAGCCACTGGTAGTGTGCGGCTTAGAAAGGAAGCGCTTGCGGTTTGGAAGGGAAGCGCTTGCAACTTTTGTCTAAATTAGGGTTTGGCATGCTGAAACCCTAATTAGCGTCCTTTACTAGAATAAATGTAGAATTCTCATACGGACTCATATTTTGATGTTTCGCCCTTCCATTCTATACGGAAAAGAATTTCCTATCTCCCTAAGATGGAATATTTAGGTTTTGAGCTCTTCCGGGAGGTGAAAACAACCCAAAAGTAAAACTCTGGAAGAATTCTAAGGTTATCATGCGTTGTTTGGCAACCTTGGACGGCTAGGATTCGTATCTAGGATGGAAGGGTCGCTATTGATCGTCGCACGCCTTCATTTTGGTAGTCGCATAGGGAAGGCCGGCATGGTTGAGTGCGGCAACGTGGTTGGCATGCCATTGGCACATGTGGCATTACATGCCTTGGGGCGGTTTTGCGTGGCCAAAACTAGGGTTTTGTGCCAAAGGTTACCATGCGTTGTTTAGCGACCTTGGACGGCTAGGATTTGCTTCTAGGATGAAAGGGTGGCCGTTGATCGTCACACGCCTTCGTTTTGGTAGCCGCAATATGGAAGGCCGACATGGTATGGCGCAGCAAGGTTGTTGGCATGCCTTGGCGCGGAGATGTGGCTATCATGGTTTGCCATTGGCACAGTGGTGTGGCTGGCATGGTTGGCATGCCTTGGCGCGGCGGTGTGGCTAGCATGGTTTGCCATTGGAATGGTGGTGAGGCTGGCATGGTTGGCATGCCTTGGCGCGGCGGTGTGGCTGGCATGGTTTTCCATTGGCACGGTGGTGCGGCTGGCATGGTTGGCATGCCTTGGCGCGGAGACGTGGCTGGCATGGTGGTGCGGCTAGTATGGTTTGGCATTGGCACGGTGCTAAGGATGGCATGCCTTGGAGCGGAGATATGGCTGGCATGGTTTGCCATTGGTACTATGGTGCGGCTGGCATGCCTTGGTGCGACGGTGTGGATGGCATGGTTTGCCATTGGCACGGTGGTGTGGGAATTAGGGTTTGGCCTATCGAAACCCTAATTAGTATTAAAAAAAAAGGTACCATGGTAATTTTATCGCAAACATATTAAAGGGTTCAATAAATGCTCTTAGTGGAAACATTATTACTCAAATTCTGTGGCATTACTGTCTGACTAGGGTTTTATGATTTTAACCCTAAGCTAAAAACCACCATCAATAGTTGTATAGACTAAGATCATACATATTTGGTATTTCGAGCTGAGTTTACCTCGCCTATCTATTTCTCAAAATATGTGTTGGTAAAGCTTTCGCTTTAGCCAAGTTCATCTTTACCTAGTGACGAAAGTCATGTTAAGTTTCAATCACTTTGAAAATTGCTCTGACGAAAAATGGTTTGTGAATAACAACTATATAACATCCTCTGAGAATGTTTCAATGATTGAAATGAGAGTTTAGACTATATAACCAATAGAGGATATAAGCATTGTTGTGGAAACACATATATGTATAAGTCCTTATTCCTTGAACCAAAGTTTGCGAACTTTGTTGATCAAGAAAACCGGAGAAGTGCGTGAGCTTCAGTCCGCGAACTGGCGGAAGTTCTCGACCCGAGAATTTCTGCTGGAGTTTGTGAACTCCATCCGAAACTTATGTCCGCGAACCCGGTAGGTTATGTCTAAAAACTATGTTTGTGAACTTATCTTTATAAACTAAGGAATGATTTTGCAAACCGTGGCTATATAGTTCATGAACCGATTCGAGTGAATCAAATCGCGTTTGCTTAAATTATGTCTTGTGTAGTACATGAGATTTCCTTTCAATTGAATAACTCTCTAACTAGTTCATTTGAGTCATTTGAACTAGTTATGGTGAAGAATAATATGGTTGATATGAAAGTTATCATATGGATAACCATTTAGTTAACTATTGTTGAACCAACGAATGTACAAGTTTGGGTACGGTTACATAAACCTAGAAATGTGCATTTCATGTGTGTATAAAAAGCTATGTTTTGATCTAACGGTTGACAAATATTAGCTTGAATCTAATCAGGTTTTCATTGAACATGCTGCTCCGGGAGTCGGACTCGGCCTGAGTTGCGCTCTGCGAATCGGGTATAACTCGGCGAAAATTTTCTTTGAAGATCTTGATTTCAGAGCTTTCACAGGTGAAAATTCTTAATTGTTTCCTCTAGTTTCAATGATTGGAGGGTACTGATTGCTATTTGGTTCATGGATTTATGTTCTAACACATCTTTGAGTGGTCGAAATAATTCTGAAATGGAAAATTTAAGTGAGGATCCAAAAATTTTGTCAATTGAGTTGCCTGATGATTTATATGAAAAAGGTTTAGATCCATGGAAACATTCTCTTATAGGTAGGCTTGATTTACAGAAGATTAAGTTTGTTGATGTTGCTGTTATATTACGAAGTCAATGGAAATTACAAGGAGATTGTCGTATGATTCCTCTAGGTCGGGGTTTTTTTGTAATTAAACTTGATAATGAAAAAGACAAGCAGTTGATTAAATCACAAAGGTGGAAGGTTTTAAATCGAATACTACAAGTGGGAAATTGGAGTTCAAACTTTAGACCTGCAAGTCAAAGGACATCTAAGGCAATGGTATGGGTTCGTTTTCCTGGTTTGGGTTTAGAATTCTGGAATGAAGATATTTTTTTTAGAATTTGCAAAGAATTTGGTACTCCAATCAAGGTAGATAATGCCACAGCAAGATGTGAAGTAGTTTATTATGCAAATGTTTTAGTTGAGGTGGATTTTGCTCAACATATACCAAATAAAATTTGGATTGGAACTAAGTATGGAGGTTTTTTTCAGGATATTGTGATTCCTGATTGTCCTAAATATTGTTCATTCTGCAAAATGGTTGGTCATCTTACTGATGAATGTAGAGTGAAGAAAACTAAGAATGCTAATGCCCAGCAAGAACAAGTAAAGTTTCAACCAAAGACAAAATAAGTAAGGAAGATGCCACAAGAAAGTTCAGAACCTTTTGATATCTGTGAGTCTAAAGTAGATTCAATAGTTGATTCTATACAACAAGTTTCTTTACTTAGTTCACCCAATGTTGTTTTTTCTCAAAACAGTAAGTTTATTCCTATTGAGATTGTTGAAAGTGAGGCAACTCCTGCAGAAATAATAAAAGAAATTTCATCTCCAAAAGAAGTATCAGTATTGGAAGGGGTTCAGAATTCTCCTGACAATTCTAGTACAGCTGATTTAACTCCAAATGTGGTAACACCATCACTGCCAGTAGCTAATAGATTGGAAGTTAATAATAATAACATTCTTTTTGTGGATGGAATCAATGGTACAGTGGTTAATACTCCAATACAAGTGACATCTTGGGCAAAGGTGGTGGAAAAGGAAGCCAAAGTTGTGGGTGAACAAAATAAAGTAGTGGAGAAGGAAATGGTGAGTTCTAAAGCTAGTACTTCCAAAAACACATCTTCTCCTGAACTTTTTAAGGTAACTAAACCAGCTGGGATGAATAGTAAATATAATTTTAGGAAAAATCAAGGTAAGGGAGGTACCAAAAACTCTCAAACAAATCAATGAAGATCATTTTTTGGAATATCAGGGGCCTAAGAAGATTGAGGGCTCAGGATAAAATTTGGAATTTGGTAAATCAATTTAGTCCTTCTTTAGTTTGGGTGGCAGAACCAAAAGTTAGTTGCAGTGCATCTTTTTGTCAAAAATTAAACCTACTTGGCATGGAAAAGATGGTAATTAATAACTCTTGTCAAGGTAAAAAAGGTAATATATGGCTATTTTGGAACAAAGATATTGTACAACCACAAGTAATTTCAGTATCAAGTCAAATGACAACAGTAAGTGTAGGTGATGTTTTAGTGTCTGGGGTTCATGCCCATGTCAAGGTAGTTCAAAGAAGATTTTTGTGGTCTGAAATGCAACTGATAAGTGATCTTAACAAGCCTTGGATTATTCTTGGTGATTTTAATGTTGTTATCACTCAAGATGAGAAAGTGGGTGGAAGATTACCAAATAGAACAGCTATGTTGGATTTCAATGATTGCATCAATCAATGTGAACTTATCCAAGCTCCAAAATCTGGTCTTCAATTTTCTTGGTCCAACTGTCAGCATGGTAGCAAGAGAATATTATGCAATTTGGATAGAGTTTTATTCAATCAGAAATGGCTCCAATTGTATGGAGATTGGAATTACAAGGTTGGTATGAGGGTTGTTTCTGATCATGCTCCTCTTTTGGGTGGGTGTGTTGGAATCCCAAAACCAAAAAATATTCCTAGAAGATTTCAAAAAATGTGGATTAGCCATCCTACATTTATGAAAGTTGTTTCTGATTGCTGGGGAAGAAGTGTAAATGGTGACCCTGCTTTTCAATTTTTACATAAGTTGAAAGAACTTAAGAAGGAGTTAAATGAATGGAATTGGAAAGTTTTTGGAAATGTTCAAACTAAGATCAAAGAAGCAGAGGCAAAAGTTAGAGTTGCAACAATATATTCTGATAACAATCCTTTTGATGAAAATGCCCTAAATGATTTAGTTCAGGCTCAAAATGAATATGCAAGTGGAGAAGTGCAAGAAAATACCTTATTAAAGCAAAAATCCAGAGTTAAGTGGATTAAATAAGGGTCTGCTAATACAAGTTTTTTCCATACTACTATGAAAATTAGAGCTGCAAGGAATTTAATAACTGAGTTGGAAGATGGAAATGGGAATGTTATTGGTGATCAAGAAGCAATTGCTCAACACTTAGTACATCATTTTCAAACTAAGTTTGAGTACAATCCAGTAGCAGAAGTTGATGACCTACTTGATGTGATCCCTACTATTATCAATGAAGATGATCAAGCTAGTTTGGATATAATCCCTGAGGAAGAAGAAATAAAGAGAGTTATTTATGATATGGACCCAGAGAGTGCTCCTGGTCCAGATGGATTTTCAGGCATCTTTTATAGAAGTTGCTGGGAGATTATAAAACAAGATTTAGTGGCAGCTATTCAGTTTTGTTGGAGAAGAAAGTTTACTCCCAAAGGTATGAATTCTAGTTTTTTATTTTTGATTCCCAAAACACAAGCTGCAAAAAATGCAAACCAGTTCAGACCAATTGGTTTGAGCAATATTATCTTCAAAATTTTTACTAAAATAATAACTAGTAGAATGAGTATCTTGATGGAAAAGTTGATTTCTCCTCAACAAGTAGCTTATGTGAAAGGAAGAAACATTCATGAGCAAGTACTTATGGCTTCTGAACTGGTCAATGAAATGAAGTTTAAAAGAAGAGGTGGAAATGTAGGTATCAAACTCGACATATCTCAGGCTTATGACACAGTCAGTTGGGAATTTTTAGTTAAGGTTCTGAAGAAATATGGTTTCTCAAATGATTGGTGTGATTGGATTTTAACTCTGTTCAAGTCTGCCATAATTTCTGTTCTAGTCAATGGAGGCCCTTGTGGTTTTTTCAAAGTTGAGAGAGGACTTAGACAGGGAGATCCCCTCTCCCCAATTCTTTTTGTGCTTATGGAAGATGTACTTAGCAGAAATATCTCAGTTTTGGTGGAACAAGGAAAATTGCAGCCTATGGTTTCAAAAAGAGGTATTCATCCAACACATTTGTTTTTTGCAGATGATGTGTTTATTTTTAGTAATGGAGGGAGGAAAAGTTTGGTTAATCTATTTAAGCTGTTAGACACCTATCAAGCATGCTCTGGTCAAGTGATTAATAAGATTAAAAGCAAACTATTTGTGGATGGAACTACTCAGCAGAGGAAAGAGTTTATTAGTGAATTTGTTAATATGGAACTGTCTAAATTCCCAGATAAGTATTTAGGTGTTTATTTAGCTCCAGGTAAAATTACTTATGCAATGATATGTCCTATAGTAGAGCAAATTCAGAATAAACTTGCATCTTGGAAAGGGAGACTATTATCCTTCCATGACAGGCTAGTGTTGGTGAAATCAGTGTTGTACAGTGTGCCCATATACAATATGTCAATTTATAGATGGCCTTCATCTGTAATTAAAGTGTGTGAGCAGTTAATCAGAAACTTTTTGTGGACTGGTGATGGTGATGTGAGAAAGTTTAAAACTATTTCTTGGAAGAAGGTTTGTACTCCTTATGAAGAGGGAGGTCTTGGAATTCAAAGATTAGCTACAATTAACAAATCTTTGTTAATGAAACTGATGTGGAAGATTTTGGTTTCTGAGAAGGAGTGGGAAAATTTTTTTGTAGCCAAATTTAAAGACAAAAAAGGCCAATGGACTAGCAACTGGAAGCAGTCTTCTGTTTGGAAAGGATTAAAATGGGCTTGGAATACTTTGAAAGAAGATTTAAGATGGAAGGTTGGAGATGGCTCTAAAATCTCTGTGTGGTTTGATACCTGGCTAAATGATTCTCCTATTATAGAAGATATTGGTTTTACAGAATTTGTGAGGTGTCATGATGAGATGAAAGTACAGTAATTAATACAAGATGGAGACTGGTGTATTGGCACAGATCTTTATCACTTTATTTCAGTGAAAGCTTTGCCTGTAATATATGGAGGTAGGGATAAGTGTGTGTGGATGGATAGTAATGATGGTAATTTTCATACTGGTATTGATGCAGAGAAGATAAGACATAAAGAGCTCCATCTACCTTGGCCCAATTTTGTGTGGCAAAATTATATTCATCCCAGCATATCCAGTAACATTTGGAAGTTACATCAAGGAATTTATATAGATGATGAAGTCATGAGACACAAGGGTTTTGAAATAGTTTCAATGTGCTGCATTTGCACCCAAGATCAGGACAGAATGAATCATACATTATGGGAATGTAATTTCAGTGTCGAAATCTGGAACTGTCTAAATTCAATATTCCTTTTTGCCAATCCTAAATCATTTGATGAGATCTATGTTGCAGCTAAGTACAGAAGCCCACTGGTTAGACAGGTTTGGATGATTGCAGCCTGTGCTACTCTAAAAGAGTTATGGTTTCAGAAAAATGCTAAATATTTTGAGGAAAAGAAACCTAATATGAATGGTTTTAAGTGTAGAATCAAGAAATTGGTTCATGAAGGAAGATTCAGAATGAATGGAGTTAGCTGGAATCAAGATTATGATCTTCAAGTAAGAAGAGCCTTCAATATTTGACTTGGTTTTCTTCTATTTCAGAGATGCTGTAACAGTGAAATTCAGTTTTTGGTGTTGGGCCTAAATGTTTGGGCCTGCTTGCTTTCTTTTGCTGTTTTCTTTTAAGTTCATGTTCTTTTTGTTTTGGGCCTTTTTGGTTAAGTCAGTCCTATATTCCTTTAGTTGTTCTTATCAATAAAAAAATGTGATTCAGCAAAAAAAATAAAAAAAATAATCAGGTTTTCATCTAACGATGAATATTGAATGCTTTGTCACTAAACTAACATTGATTTCAATCAATTAGAATATCCGACCTTTTGGTTGTTGATTTAAATTGATTGACACTTGGATATTGGTCTTTGGTACCATCTAAGTTATCTCCTTGTATTTGATAAATACTCGCAGATTTTTATTTGTTTGAGTAAAGATCAAATCAAGTGAGAGAGATATAAACTCTTTGATATACTTTTATCTATAAAATTGAGTCTGACTGTCTAGTTGATTCTCTAGAAAGTATATTGGAGTTTGTCCATACAGATTGCTAATTTGAAATATTGGGTGTGGTTGTTAGACCACCGCTTTTTCAATTGGTATCAGAACATGCAAACATGTTTAAAGACCTTATCAGTCTGCGTTTGTAGCGATCTGACTCTATGGACAAGAGTAGTATCTTTGAAAAACGCATCACCAGAAATAAAAACCTTGTCTCGTCTATTTCTATTAAAGAGAACGATCCTTCAATCTCGAACATAGACGAACCTTGTGTTCAAACTATACAGACAGGTTCTGACATGTGTTATCCTGATTACCCTTCAAAAGAGTCTATTTCTCAAAATAAACAGGAAACGGCTGAAGAGAGTGATTTGATTCTAAATCTTGTTAGAATCCAAGATGATAGATTCAATCGGTTGAAACAACATGTCAATGTTATTCTTGGTGTAATAAGAGACTGCACATTCAAATAAAATACTAAAGATCATTCTTCATGTATGACTCTTGAAGCAAGCCTTAAAAAGGATGCGTTAGAAATAGAACATCGCTTGAGTAAGCTCTCTATTCAAGGATTCTCTAAGCAGTCCAATATACCAACTACTTCTTCTATAACTAAAAATGCTCCAGCACCAAAAGTAAAATCGGAGTCCCTTCCAATCAATAAAGATGTGCTAGTATCCTCTAATCAAGAAAATTCCACACCACATGGAAGGAAGAAATCTCCTGACGAGAACGTTAAGACTAAATTACCTAATCACCAGTGTGATCAGAAAGTATGTCTCTTTTGTGAGGCAAAATGTTCCGTTATACAAAAGGAAACTCTAGGTTGAATAAAAATTCTCTTGTTCAACTTCAACACACCTTAAACCTAATTCTCAAAGGTGTAACTAAAATTCGCATGTCGAAAACTATTAGTTTTCATACTTACCCTGTGTATGTTACCAGGAAGGTCAGTTCAATGAGTTCCTCTAATGATTGAAAGTAGAACAAAAGTCTTAATAAGAATCGTCTAAGGAAAGATCAAGTCGTTTTCCTTGATATGAAAGAAATTCCAGGAGAAAGAATAAAAATTGATGATATGAGAAATAACCTGATAGAGATAATTCAAGGGTACAAATAAATTGTCAAAAAGTTGTCATCCTCCTCAAGTTAAGACTCTTCTAGTAAGAATTCAAACTGTATCTCGTATTTTGACGACAATAAATTTTATGATAATTCCTCAAATCAAAAAGGATCCCTCTCTAAATTAAGAAGGGAAAAGAAACTTGATCATAAACACAATTCTTTCAATGAGCTTAGAGCTCATACTTGTGCTAATTAATCACAAGGGTTAAAAAACTTACTCATATAAATATTGTTGAGTAAGATGTATTAGTTAATCAGGTTTACTAATGGCAAAATTGTTCTTGGTTAGTTAAGCTATTTTCTTATCGTCCATAGCTAAACTTTTTATAAGTTTGCCTAAGTATTGTTTGTACTTAGTTCTGTTTTTTTTTTATTTCTTTTTAAAGTGTCTTGCCTTCTTATTCCTTGTGGGGTATATTATATTCGAATGTGTACATAAGTTACCATATCGAGTCAATAGTTTGAAAACCCTAGAAAATCTTCCTCCCTAAGAAACCTTTAAATACCAAACCTCTGGGTCACATTTACGTGCTTTAGGTTATTTTGTTTTATCAAGAAATGTATTCTTCTTCACGAGCGTGTGGTTTTGCTAGAGGCTTTCTTGTTAAATGTATTGGTTATGAGTCCAAAGGAATGAAGAAGAGAACCCTTATTCAAGATGATCATCCCAATGCCTCATGTTACTATGCTTACTCACATGAGGATATTGATAATGGGGATTGTGGATGGTGGATTTTCAACAAAGGTCAAAACGGTAAAATCATGATAATGTATGTTCCTGATACGGCTTCAGGCATGTGATGATTCATATTTTACGAAGCCATGATGAATATGTTTTTGAAAGGCCTCTAACAACCGAGCGTTTGATCCTGGCATTTCATTGTGACCTCTAAGCAGCTGGGCGGTTCTCCAAAGATTGAGAACATAGCTCATTCAGAACGTCGGTGATACTCACTGTCCCTGACTGCATGAGATCGACCCCTACTCTATATAGAAGAATTATTGGGTGGTTCTCCGTCATATTAAGAGCAACAACGCCTTCAGGACAGTGACATTCACTGATCATGACTATGTAGAGCGACGTGTATAGACTCAGGTGTTATCCGTAGTGTCTGAGAGCACCCTCAGGATTTGTCGTCTCCTAACTATGCACATAGATTAATTATGCCATGACATTCACCACTGAATTTCCAGAATAATCTATTATTGCTCCTATTCCATGGTCGAATCCACGGCCTGATCCCATGGAATGGCAATAACAATTTCTCCTATTCCATGGTCAAATCCACGGCCTGATCCCATGGAATGGCAATAACAATTTTTCTGATTCAATGATCGATTCCACGGCTTGATCTCATAGAATAGCAATGAAACAACTATATTATCTCATTACTACGATTTCATGATCGAATATACTGATCTCATGAAATGGTGATGGATAAATCTCAATTACTCTGATTCTATGGTCGAATCCACGATGCTCGTTTTATTATTCTGAATTCGTAGTCGAATCCACGTCTAATCTTACGAATTAATAATGAAACATCCATTCACTTTTATTACTCAATTTCATGAATTATTCTCCACCGAATCTCATGAATAGACAACAATTACTCCACAATTGGGCATCTGGACCATCACCGAGTAAGCCCCGCAGAATGGTGCAAGTGTACTCGACAATGATGCACGAGTGAGCACCCGGATTCGCGAACGAGTATCCAAAAACATGAAACAATAGATAATTCTCCACAAAATAGGAGAGACAAAATAATAAACAATAAAATAATGGGAAGCTCCCATGAGTCGGGCCCACTGATCGGACGGCCGTGGCCGGTCCCATGCTTCCCCATTATTTTTCTTTATTTTCTCACGATTTTTATAAACCCATGGAGAGTTCTCCATCTTGGAAAAATTTCCTAATTTGTGAAAAAAATTCGAGACTTCTCCATAACTTGGAGGATTCACCAAATAAATTATAAAATAAGGAGTGGTGTGCGGGACCGGGCAACCTAGCCGTCCGGCCATGCCCAAGCCGTGGCCGATCCCACACCTCACAATCCTTAGATTTTTATAATTATTATTCCAAAACTTCATGGATTCTCCATATCTTCAAGGACTCTCCATAACTTCAAGAATTCACGAAAAATAATAATAAAATAGGAAAAGGTGTGCATGACCGGGCAACTTGGCCGGCTGGCCATGCCCTAGCCGTGGTTGGTCCCACACCTTGCAATCCCTAATTTCTCATTATTATTATTTCCCTCAATTCATGAAACTCCTGGGTTTGAACAAAATTCGTGACTTCTCCATATTTTCTCAAATATTGCACGAATCGCGAAAAACCAAAAGCCAACATGGTCACACGGCCGGCTAGCCCCTCACGGAAATTTTGGATTATTAAAATATTTTATTTTAATATTTTCAAAATATTGATGAATTGAGCATACATGCTCATTCCACCAAAAAGTCGAGAATTCTCATCTAAGATGAAACTCTTCTGAAAATTCACAACATCGCTCAAACGCGCATCAGAAAATACTGAAACTCTCAGTATGGAGACACGGAAATCATGGAAACATGTGCATACCTCCATGACCGACCAGGTTGCTTCTAGGGCTTGCACGAAGCCGGTCCCACATGTTTTCGCAATTCTGACCTAATTTGCTCAATTGCTCATACTGGGCCCGAGATCTCTCCAACCAACTGGAGAATCCTCCAAACGACCAACACTTGGTCACGTGATGACCAGGAGCCGGTCCATGCCCTCTTGGTAGGTCCCATATATCATACCTAGGTTTGACACCAAATGCTAAACCCAGCAATATTTTCAGTAAATGGTGAACTCCCCATTTAATCATCACTTTTCACCAACTCTCAAACTGAGAACCCTGGTGTATGCTCACTCGAGAGATGGGCATCACATGGATGTTCCTCATCCCATGTGGTCGGTCCCTCCATCACTCATAATCAATTTTCTGCAATTCTCCAATTGACTGAGGATTGTCCAAAATTAGGGTTTCGAATGAACGCTCTGTGAAACCATTATTCTGAGCAATTTCGAACACTAATAAATTTATGTTGATTCATCAATCAACATCTAAAATTAATTAAACAATATTCGGCAATCTACCAATATTTTCATTAATATTTTACTAGGTCACATCACTAATAAATAATTCGCCGAATCGAGCAATACTTTCTCAATCGCCTGAATATTAGTCAATATTCAACAATTCTCCAGTATTTGGGGAATTGAGCAATACTTGCTCAGTTGCCCATCAAATCCTTAATTTTGGAGAGTTGAGCAATACTTGCTCAATTTCCCATCAATTTCCCATAATTCGGTGAATTGAGCAACACTTGCTCATTGAATTCTCATAATTCGCGGCAATAATTGCTCAATCACTCAACTAGTCAGTAACTTGTCATACTGGCATCTCTCCAGAGAACTACATGTTCGACCCATGAATCGCTGAGCATTCACCATTCATTCTTGATTCACCAAACTTAAGCTCAGTATCTAATCAGTCAATAATTGATTAAACCTAAACACGTCTGCCCCGCAGACTCCACGATTCGTGAAACATCAATCACGTCACAAATGGGGGGATAACACTTAGGGTTTTGGTCTGGCGGTCTACGGTACGTGGATTCATCCCACGACGAGAAATGTGTGTAAGTTGTGTTAACGGTTGAAGGAGTTATCAAAGTAGTGGGTGCACGATCGGTTAAGTCTCCGAACGATGTGGAACTGACTTTACCACGATCTCCCACTTTCCCACTCTCTCAAGAAACCGTCACACTTACAGGGGTCAGTGGTGTTACTATTCTAACAGCAAAACTAAATCTCTGAATTCACGATTGAGGACAACGAATTACAACATCATTAGTCATCCTTGCATAATTTCTCGAGTAACTACTCTCAATAATTCACCAATCACTCAGAACTTATTCGAACTCAACAGTTCACTAATACTACAGAAACCTTCAACACACCCACAAACCTCGATCATCACTGATCCCACACAATTCTCAGCTTCCCTCCTATAGATCAACCCATATCCCTCTTTGCGACCGAATTGATTCTGGAACGAACATTGTCTTGGTTTAGGCCGGAGTCGTACAGATTGATTTTCGAATCTAAGCACCCCCCTTTGCAGCAATGCATCTGTGTGAGGATTAACATCTTGCCTGGCTGAGGAGTCTCAACAACTCGCTCGACTCTACACTTTCTCGAAAAACCGGCGACACGTTTTTCCCCATCCACAGATTGACGACCACAGTGGGAGATTAATCTCTTGGTTGCAATATCTCATTTTCGCAAAGATGGTCGATATTAGGTCAGGTTCAGTTACACATCCCAACACCAACCACGCTAGTACCAGAAACAACACTGGTGGTACTCCGAAATAATTCCCGCTTCTAATGATGGTGGTGACATTACTCCTCCTCACACCAATGTCGAAGATCATCCTCTTTTCGGGCGGCATCCATAAGAAATTAGAGAAAATCCTCCTACCATAGGCGATATCATGAAGGTCCAGTATGTTCTCGCCAAGAATCAAACTGACATGGATGCTACTCAGAAGGAACTATTCAAATATCTCAAAACTCTCACTGACAAGATGTCAGACAAAACTCAAGAGAAGGGGAAAGATAAGGAAATATCTCCAACGGACCCCGAAGTTATTCATGTTCCTAATGAAGATGAAACACCCAAAGCCGCAGAGCCTCAACCTGCCGGCTTCATCACCCGTGAAGACTTAAAGCGCTTTATGGAGAATCGAGGAAGGGGTCATACAATAACCGTGAACCATCATCAACCTCCATATCTTGCAGCCACACAGAGGATCCCTCTCCCAAAAGGATACACCTCTCCAACGGAACGGGAAATGCTCGAGGAAACGTTTCTCGATTTCTGGAAGTATTAGGAGAACATGAACACAACCATGTTGTCCGCTTGAAGGAGTTTTCAAAATCCCTGACGGGTCATGCATACACTTGGTACAATAACATCGCACCAGGAAGCATTGCTAATTGGAGATAAATGATTAATGCTTTATACAGAAAATACTTCTTTGTTTCTGAGCAAATTACCCTTTCTGACTTGGGGAGGATGGCTCAGAAGACTATTGAAAACCCCAACGATTACGTGAAGAGGTTCAAGATCCAAGCCCTGGATTGTCATGATCCAAATGTTACTGAACAACAACTGGTGGACTTGTGTATCAATGGGATGATCCCTATTTACAGAGCTTTGTTGGAGAATATCCGCTTCCAGACCTTTTCGGAACTTCACGAAGCAGCCAAGCGATCGGCAACTACTGCTCCCGCCTTGCTAGAAAGAATGAAAACTGTAAAAATGGAGGAATCGAAAGACACTCGAAGCAGCAGTGCTTGGCGCCTGATCAACAAGCAGTATAAGGTTGAAGCTTTCATGAATGTTTCCGAAGGAAGCAAGAGAAAATCCGAAACATATCAACACAAAAACGCTTCTCCAACGTCTTACCCTCCAAAAGCTCCAAGGAAGGACAACCAGACCAGAAATGCACAATCACAACAGAATGATGAGGAAGTTCCTAATTTTCTATTTCTCATTGAAGAAGTGATCGATCTACTGGAAGTCTGGATCCAAGATGGTGCAATCAAGATACCTCATGTCAAAAAGGAACCAACCGCGGAGAAAATGGAAAATGCACGCTATTGCCACTTCTATAGGTATGTTAGTCATCCAACCCGTGACTGCAGAAATTTAAAGCACATCTTCAAAGAAAAGGACGACTCAGGAGAACTAGGGACTGAAGGAGTACACATAAATCCTCTCCCGATCAGAACATTCGCACCCTCCGAACAACCAGTCAAGGAAGTAGTTCAGTCTTTAATGGAACACGTCTGCGAGTTGCTGTACTTATCAAGGGCCTAAAGAGATGACATGTTTGCTGCGCTAAACCTTGTCGTGTCTGGAAAATGACTGAAAATTCAGGAAACATTCCCTGAACCACCTGTGACAGACAAAGAGATGTACGACTGTGGACTTCTCACTATGGTGCATCTCAAGGGGAACGAATTCAGATGAGCATTGGTCGACGTTGGCACTGCTGTCAACATTATCCCTCTGAAAACCCTCAGAGCCGCTGGCATCACTCGTCAAGAAGCAACTCACGCTCCAGTATCAATCAGAGATCATGAAAGAATCTCCAGGGATGCTTATGGTTACATCATTCTCAACATAAGAAGTTATTCAACCTGGACAGAAACTAAATTCTTCATAATCATGGAGGATCCTGGATACAACATGGTTCTTGGAAGAGCGTGGATTCATGATGGAAAAATTGTTGTGGTATCTTCACCCTCAGTTACACACTTCTCCATTGAAGAAAGCTCTGACTCAGAAGATGACCAGCCTTTCGAGCATTTAGAAAAGGTTTAAACTCTGATGGGACTCACGCAAAATCCTAGAGAAATCCCTAACCAATTCTTCAGGAGGTTTCTCACTCAGTCAAGTTTTATTCCTCATGATGCATATGTGTTACCTACTTTCAAAAATGCTACCCTAATTCGAGGACTCGATCAAAACCTACCTGTCATCAAACGCTATGAATGGACAGTCTCGCCTCAGCAATACTACACTGCATGGTTGGAACCTCTTCTGACTATGCACCACATTGAAAGGTTTATTGCTGAAGACTTGGCTCAGTTTGACAAGCGATACCCACTATATTTTCCTTTGCATGAGTGTCCACATGTGCCACAGAATTGGAAATATTCACCAGCATGGAATCCACGGGTGATTCCAAACCAGCGGAAGATATTCAGGGCATGCGAAACCAAGCCTAACAAATTTTATGAAGGAGATTTAGTTCTCAAAGTAGTTAAACTAAAAGAGCGTTCTAGGAGGAAGCCTAACTGGGAAGGGCCTTTCATGATCACCAAATCCATGATCGGTGGGTACTACAAGTTGATCGACATGGATGATAAAGCCATTGTACCGGTGATTCGTGAGAAATGGCTCAAAGCTTTTGAAGCCTAAGAAAGGGATATTTGAGGTACTGGAATTTAGGACATAAACGTCCAAAACTTCTGAATTTGGCATTTAGGATTTTATTTCATTATATTTTCAATTCCTCGAAAACATGTGCATGCTTGCACTCAGCATTTGAAAATTCAGCAATCTATCAAAGTTCTTTATTTAAGAAAATCTCTATCAAATCTAAAATCAAAAAACAAAATCCTCAGTCACTCATAAATTTAAAACCCAAATAAAATCTCACATCTCTCTCAGAAGTTCAATGTTCATGAGATTTTGGAAAGGAAACTAAAGAAAGCCATCAAAGAATGATTTCTTCTTCTCCGCATCATCCAAAGCTTTCAAAGACGCTTTCTCCAATTCCAGTTTCTTGGTCAGTTCAACAACTTCATCCATCTTCTTTATCACAGCGTCATTAATAGGGAAAGGAGCACTACCCTCTACTTTTTTCCTAATAGCTTCAATCCTTTGACGAAGCCACTTCAGATTGAAGCTAAGTTCTTCAGCATTCTTCGAGTTGTACTCCCAACCAAAGAGTACGTCTCGGGTAACATCATTTCTGGGAGTCATACAGATATCACGTATAATACGCAAGATGGATTCCACTTGCTTTGTCAATAAATAGATTTTTTCTGGATCCTGAGTAACCACGATGTGTCCATACATTTTCCATAGTTTCTCATACATAATAGCATATCCGATGGGAACACTAAAACCACCAACTAACTGGTGGTATGGGAGTAACTCACCAAATTGAGGATCAAAATAAATACCTGCATTGGGATACTCATGAATTATCATACGCCTCTCAACTACTGAAGCAGCATCGACAATCATGGAGACCACTTCAGACGAAGCAGTTTCTACTATTCTCGCTTCGGGTTCCACCATCTGAGGCTCAATTGGGACTTCCACCATCTCCCATGCATCAACAACCAACACTTCATAACCTGGAGGTGCAGATATAAGAGTTTCATCGCCAAAAACTTCAGGACTTCCCAAGCTATCATTATTGGATCCATAATTCCCAACTTCGTCATTCGGTACCTAATGCGAAGATTACATGGGATTAGGGTGGTTCAGGCATGGAAATCCAATACAATCATAAAGTTAAGAAATTAAGTGAACTAACATCATTTAAGTTCCTTATTACACATCTAAAACACGCACAAATAGTGTAAAGTTCATGAAACACGTTTTCAAACAAGCTCAGCTGAAGAAAATTTGCACTGCCCTGTGTTCAATGATGAACTGGGAGCAATTGGTGGGGAATCTATATTTTTGTTACATACCATTCTCTTTGTATGTAAGTCCTCTACAACACATCAAAATTTCATAACAATCGGATGAACTAGCAAGGAGATGTGGCCGAAACATTGGGCAACATGCAATCTGAAAAAGTTCTGAAAGTCTCCTGGAGCTTTACTGTTTCGCCTTTTTCAGACTCTAAACATGCTCAAAAGTCAAAAATATTCTTTACAAAAGATTGAAAATTTGCTGGGATTGAGGATACATATGCATATGTCGAAAATCTGACAACAAACTAGGATTCTACAACATTTTTACTAAAGGGCTGAAGTTTGAAATTTCCTGGTGACGTATTTCGGCAAAATTACTCGTATATTCACATGGGTTTTCAGTCATTCATCAACAATTTTGTACTTCTATGAAGAGGTCACAGGATATATACTTACTAAGGGAGTCTCTAAACCATTTGGAGGCTCGGCAATGGTGGAATCTCCATTGGAAACTCTGCTATGTCCATTCGGTTCGGGATTTCGGGAATTCTCCATATTCCCATTTCCCGAAGAAGAGCACGCTTCATCAACATGCTGCTTATCTACAATGATTTCTTCCTGGATTCATCAATGATAATTATTATTGTTTCATTTAAGGAGATGCCACAATCAGCTACACAAAAGAGATACTTATATCAACTTCTTCATCAGTGTTGGGTTCATGAATTATTTTCCTGGGAACAAGTGAAGATCGTCGATGGAGCAAAAGTATGAAAAGAAATGACAAACCTTGGACTCGTGATCTTAATTGCACGGGAAAAGTCATGACACAAGGAGCGCTAACAGCTCACCAAAGAAACGGCTGGGGACTGGACATCATTTGCTAACGTCCTTACTTATGGGTTCTCCGCTCCCATAGATTTTCATCCCTTTTCAGGGAGTCTACATTGATTCGGGATCTCACTACATGATCATCCTATGGTGAAGCTAAGTACAACTTAGTATGAAAGATCTCTCACCACTCAGAGAACATCGTTCATACAAAGCGCAGGATTCGACAGAACAATGAATCATGGATTAAAGGTGCTCACAACAGCGTCTACAAAAATGGTAATCCTCCACTTTTACCTATTTACGTTTCACGAACTTAGTGATAATAACGTAAAACCCTAGAAAAACTTGCTCGCTTCTTCAAACCTGCCAAGATGAGCAAAATTCATTATTTAAAGCCATCACTTGACTTTTCATGAAACTATGAATAGTTCACATAACCTTTCATGTGAACATTCGCTGATTTTCTACGTATGTGCATACACTGTAAAATTTCCAAACTCATACATACATGATTTTATCACGCATACAATTGCTTGCTTTCAGCAATTGCTCAAAAGTCATAATTTGATTCACATAAAACCGTGAACAACTCAAGTAAATTTTACTGAGTGAACATCCACTGGTTTAAAAAAAAAATTTGGACAGACATCCATTCCACAACTGTGAAAACTCACATACAGATATTATTTCACCATATATAATTATCTACTTTCAACAGTTGTTCAAAATAAAAACGATAAATTAAAAATATATATATATATATTTTGCTTCCTCTCCTGAGATGTCTATGAAACGATAGTCTTTTCTATTTTTGTAAAAGTCTACATGTTTCAAACAAAATTTTGAAAGTTCATAAATAAATTTTCATCATGAACTCCAGGTCTTTTCAAAATTCCTTCAACTCTAAGCATTAGTATTTATCACTTTTACGAACAAACCTACGTTTCTAAAAGTATTTACAAATTCATGATTTGAAAACAAACTTGAGTTTTCATAAGACCTAATAAAACACGGGTTTCCCTTTTTTGACTCGGGCCCGCAAATCCTAAATCGACCATAACTAAGCTTTTAATCACCCAAATCAGCAGTGCCTCATCTCTCTACGCTCATGAGATAACACTCTACCTTATTATCAGAGTTCTCATCCACACATTTGCTCGTACATGATCTCATTGGGGTAAATTTAGGATTCTGAAACTACCTTTGTAGACTGAGTTCAACTAGACCCAGTCGACTGAAAATCACCATTTAATGCATACTGCAGAACATGACTATTCCCCACTATGCAGGGGACTTAATGTAGATGGTGGATTTTTAACAAAGGTCAAAACCGTAAAATCATGATATTGTATGTTCCTGATACGGCTTCAGGCATGTGACGATTCATATTTTACGAAGCCATGATGAATATGTTTTCGAAAGGCCTCTACCATCCGAGTGTTTGATCTCTCGAATTTCATTGTGACCTCTATGCAGCTGGGCGGTTCTCCGAAGATTGAGAACATAACGCCTTCAGGCCTTCGGTGATACTCACTGTCCCTGACTGCATGAGAGCGACCCCCCTATACATAGAAGAACGATTGGGCGGTTCTCCGTCAGATTGAGAGAAACAACGCCTTCAGGATAGTGATACTCACTGATCATGACTATGTAGAGCGACGTGTATAGACTCGGGTGTTCTCCGTAGTGTCTGAGAGAACCCTCAGGATTTGTCGTCTCCTGACTATCCACATAGATTAATTTTGTCGTGACATTCACCACTTAATTCCCAGAATAATCTATTATTGCTTCTATTCCATGGTCGAATCTACGACCTGATCCCATGGAATGGCAATAACAATTGTTCTGATTCTATGATCGAATCCACGGCTTGATCTCATAGAAATGAAACAACTGTATTATCTCATTACTCCGATTTCATGATCGAATCTACTGATCTCATGAAATGGTGATGGATAAATCTCAGTTGCTCCGATTATATGGTCGAATACACGATCCCATGGGATGGTAATACTCGTTTTAATATTCTGAATTTGTAGTCGAATCCACGTCTGATCTTAAGAATTAATAATAAAACATCCATTCACTTTTATTACTCAGTTTCATGAATTATTCTCCACCAAATCTCATGAATTGACAATAATTACTCCACAATTGGGCATCTGGACCATCACCGAGTAAGCCCCGCATAATAGTGCAAGTGTACTCGACAATGATGCACGAATGAGCACCCGGATTCGCGAACGATCATCCAAAAACGTGAAACAATGGAGAATTCTCCACAAAATAGGAGAGAGAAAATAATAAACAATAAAATAATAGGAAGCTCCCATGGGCCGGGCCCACAGGCCGGCCGGCCGTGCCCTAGCCGTGGCCGGTCCCATGCTTCCCCATTATTTTTCTTTATTTTCTCACGATTTTTATAAACCCATGGAGAGTTCTCCATCTTGGAAAAATTTCCTAATTTGTGAAACAAATTCGAGAGTTCTCCATAACTTGGAGGATTCACCAAATAAATTATAAAATAAGAAGCGGTGTGCGGGACCGGGCAACCTAGCCGGCCGGCCATGCCCAAGCCGTGGCCGGTCCCACACCTCACAATCCTTATATTTTTATAATTATTATTCCAAAACTTCATGGATTCTCCATATCTTCCTGGATTCTCCATATCTTCAAGGACTCTCCATAACTTCAAGAATTCACGAAAAATAATAATAAAATAGGAAAAGGTGTGCATGATCGGGCAACTTGGCCGGCCGGCCATGCCCTAGCCATGGTCGGTCCCACACCTTGCAATCCCTAATTTCTCATTATTATTATTTCCCTCAACTCGTGAAACTCCTGGGTTTGAACGAAATTCGTGACTTCTCCATATTTTCTCAAATATTGCACGAATCGCGAAAAACCAAAAGCCAACATGGTCACACGTCCGGCTAGCCCCTCACGGAAATTTTGGATTATTAAAATATTTTATTTTAATATTTGCAAAATATTGATGAATTGAGCATACATGCTCATTCCACCAAAAAGTCGAGAATTCTCAGCTAAGATGAAACTCTTTTGAAAATTCACAACATCGCTCAAACGCGCATCAGAAAATACTGAAACTCTCGCTTAATTCTCCGCATGACGTGGAACTGACTTTACCACGATCTCTCGCTTTCCCACCCTTTCACTCAAGAAACCGTCACACTTACATGGGTCAGTGGTGTTACTACTCTAAAAGTATAAATAAATCTCTGAATTCACGATTGAGGACAACGAATTACAACATCAATAATCATCCTTGCATAATTTCTCGAGTAACTACTCTCAAGAATTCACCAATCACTCAGAACTTATTCGAACTCAACAGTTCACCAATACTACAGAAACCTTCAACACACCCACAATCCTCGATCATTACTGATCCCATACAATTCTCAGCTTCCCTCCTACAGATCAACACATCTTCCTCTTTGCGACCGAATTGATTCTAGAACGGCCATTGTCTTGGTTTAGGCCGGAGTCATACATATTGATTTCCCGAATCTAATCACCCCCTTTGCAGCGGTGCATCTATGTGAGGATTAATATCTTGCCTGGCTGAGGAGTCTCGACAACTCGCTCGACTCTCCACTTTCTCGAAAAACCGGCGACACGTATTTCCCCATCCACAGGGATATGATCTCTGCTGAAGTGGTTCATGACTTTCTTAAATATTACAAGGAAGAAAAACTGCAACTTGATGGTACTTTGAAAAGTCTTGACGTGTTAAACACTGAGTTGGAAAAGGTTACATCTGACCTTGATCTCATGAAAACACAAATTAAAGAACTTCTTCATGAAGACATCTTTTCTAAAGTTGCAATAAATGATGTAGATCACAAGATTCAAAAATCTCAAGACTCATAGGAATCCAGAACTGTCAATATGACTTCAGTTTGTGTTCGGCTTTAGCATTGAAGTGTTTTTAGTTCAGTCTGTTTTGATTTTGTTTGCCTAGTAAATCTTCTATTTTTCTTGTTTTTGTTTATAAGAATAACTAGAGTTTGGAATAACCATTATTGTGATTACACATAGCTATGTCCAACATTTTCATCTTCTTTTTAGATTTATTGGTTTAAATTCTAAAATTGTTTGGAAGATGATTTTTACAGTATTAATCTTTATGATTTTATATATTGCAATATTGTTATGGGATATGTGTGTTTGTGTCCGTGAACTTGATTGTCCCATACCTTGTCAAAAGTAAAGTCGTTCATGAGTTGATATGCATATATTGATAAAGGAATTAATTGACTTTTGACAAATACAAAAGTTAAACCTATTATGTCAATTTTGTTGATAGAGGATAGGTTAAAATCTTTTGTTTTCAAGGATTATGTCGAGCATAGAATGGAAAATAGAATGAATCCTGGTGATGGAAAATAGAATGAATCCTTGTGTATTCCGCAGTAATTGATCTTCCCTGATCCATATTTTGTGTATTACTGCGAGGCTCTGTAATATGTCTTATGTTGAGCACCAAACAACCAAAGTTGATTATTTTTATGATTAGCTTAGTTGTTGTTTCTTAAGGTACTTTATGTCGAGCATATTAATTTTGTTTGGTTATTTAGTTATGACTCCGTAAAATTAGTTATGTTTGAGCGTTTTTGACAGGGATGATTGTTTAGATGATTAATTCAGTCATTGCTCCATAGATATTCTTATGACGAGTATGAACAATTAAAGTAATTACTTTTGTGATTAGTTTAGTTTTGTATTCCGGTTAGATTAATTATAGGTTCTCTTGTGATTAATATAATTGTGTTTCTTAAGTCTCCATAAGTTTACTTGTGTTAAGCATATTTGGTTAAGTTAATCATGGGTTCTCTTACGTTTAATTTAATTAAATATTTTTTTGGATTCAAATTCATACTTGTATGTGGTTTGTTATTTCCAAAGAAATCCTTCTTTTCTTTTGAAATTAAGGTCGCTCTTGTTGTTCTTTCGGGAATGACATATTATGGGGGAGTGTGACTACTTATTTTCCCATAGTCTACGTAAATGTAAACAGTTCTGAGGATCGGATACTAAGTAGTATCGATACCTCTGTTGAACTGATAATGCTAAGTAAATAAAGACGTGTACGGTCACGATAATAACAAAGAATCACAAATATAAGGTAAAAGCATCTAAGTTATCACGAGACACAAGAGATAACGTGGTTCAACATTTGTCTAGGTCCACGGGGGAAATGAGTAATTGTTTTTGTAATAAGTTGTAGTGGTTACAAAGATCTTAAATGCTTCCCAAAGTAATAGAGAGAACTCAAGTTATGGCAGTTACTTAAGTTCTAAACATTAAAGAGGTATAAGCTTAAGATTAGATATTCTTCTTCTTCTAGGTTATGAATTGAATGCCTTTAGTTTTTTGGTAAGGCTTTCTATTTATAGCCCCTTCTGCTCCTGGTATATCTTTGCTGACTCTTGGTCCATCGTCCGCTAATATACCTTAGGTGTCAGTGGTACCTTCGTTCACTGCGTTCTTGCTTCAGTAGAATCATGCCATCCCTACTAAACCACGTTCCTTCGGGAACTACCCATCTAATGGGAGTCCTCCATACTTCCTCTCTCTACGTGCCTTGATATATGCGTGTAGACAAGAGTTTTGTGCATTTAATGCTGATTAGATGCATCATCTACCTCTGTACCCTTGCCAGCTGCGTTTTGTAGATTAGACTTGTACTTCTTCCATCTCTACCGTCGAGGTCTTCTTTCTTAGGGTGAGATAAAGTAGATTTGCGAAGGTATCCTTTGCTGCTTAGGTTCCTTTGTCCAGCTAAGGCTATATAGTTCAGTTATTGTGCGACCACTAAGATCGTGACACATGCTCCGTAGAATATTGTTATTCACAGTTTGCCCCTTTTCTTTCATATTCAACCGTTTGGTTGAAGTGGAAGAAAATTTCCATTACGCCGCCATTTTTTCACGTACCGCTCGGGTGGTCCCTACATGTCCTTTCATGCAATAAATTCCCCTTGGATTTTGTTCCCTCCAAATTTTGGATTCTTCAGCCGCCTATAAGAGGAGAATAAAGAGAAGGAATTTTTCTTTAACTCTTATTCCTCTTTCTCGAACTGTCGCTCTCCTTTTTCTCCAAAAGTCTTCTTCTGCCGCTAACTGCTCTTCTTGATTCCGTATACGATCTGAATTCACGACTGATTATCCAAGTAAGTACTATTCATCTTCTTCCCATGTTTGGTAGCATGTCTCCTGCTTAAACTAGGGGTGTTGATGTTGATGTTTCTGTTTTCGCTCGTATGTGAGAATGGTACTCTTGGTTCGCTTGTTTGCATTATGTTAAAACTTAGGTTTTGCTTCGTTTTGATCCTTGATAAGGTTTTCTCCATGATTATCGTATACCCAAAATCTTGCTCCCATGATGTATGATGTTTATTTTTCCCTTGTAGTATAATCAAACTGTTTCCCCTGGTTCGTTTAGTGAAACCCATGCCCAAAGTACTTTAGTTTTTTCCCCTGTTTCGTTTTTGGGTGATCTGCAAATTTCTGCTTTCATTGATGATGGAGAAAATATTCCTACTGGTGTCAGGTATTATGAGACTCCCGAAGAAGTCTACGCGTAAATCCACGAAGGTATCTTCGTCGACGTATCCACCTCCGTGGATGGATCATCCATATGCTATGCCTTCTCCTCCTCTTGAGGATTCTGAGGTTCCTGTCGATGCCTGCAGTTGCTGAGGAGGATGCGGTTATTTATGAGGCTGTTGTTTGTGGAGATCTTCTTATTCCTTCTCACCATTATGAGTTTTCAAGGCTCCAGCTTCGTGAGAAGGATAGCTACGCTCATTGGACTATTGTTGAGATCTTTCAGTCTTTCCGTCTTCACAAGTTTGAGGTCTCCTTTGTTAATGGCCCTGATGTTCTTACTGAGACTCTCATCCGAGAATTTCCTTATAATGAGAATAATCTTCTCATTAGCGTTGGACAATTAGCCGTAGGTATGCTCCTCCCCCTGTTCAGTAGAAAGGACCCCTTCTATTACGATGTTTTGTCTTCGAGGGATGATCCAGCAAATAAGACTCAAGTCAGAGGAGTCATACAATATACTGGAAACTTCTGGCGTGCCTTTCGTGAGTGCTGGTACCGTAGCAAGAGTAAAACAACTATGGAGTCTTATGACCCTTTTGCTGAAGGAAGGTCTAAGCGTGAGGATTACACCCCTGCTAATTTCAATGCTACGTATGCTGGTGTGATTCATAAGACTAATCTTCTTCCTTGGAATGTTGGTACTCATCGTATTCATGTTACCGCTAGGAATATTAGGGAGGGTAACAACCTTCGTTTGTTGGAGAATATCAACAAGACTGGTTTGACTACCATCCCCTACTCTACTAGGCTGTCTTTGCCGAAGAATGACCGCATCCATCTTGATCATGATGACCGCTGGGCTCGTACTCCTATTCGTATAGTTGGTCCTTGGGCTTATGGTTTTACCACCGCGTACCCTTCTATTCCTCGTTCAGTTCGCTCTTTTCCGGAGAAGTATAACAGATATCATCATTGGGTATTTAATCATGCTGCTTCTCATGAGGTACCTTTGCATGTTCTATCTTTGTTTAGTTCAATATCATTGCTTACTGTGACATCTTCATTTACTAAGGGAGCCTTTGTCTGCGTTTCTGATGATTTTGTTTCGTAGTTTGCTCCTGCTTCCTCTATTGGGGCTGCTTTGAGCTCTTCTAGTAATTCCGTAGCTGCAAGGACTAGGAAGAGGAAAGCTTTGGCTGAAACACCTGAGGAGGTAAGGATTATTGTCATACCTTTGTGTTTGTAGGTTCTTTATTGACTTTCCCCTAATTCTTGGATGTCGTATGTGTTTCTTTTTAGTCTTCTCAGGGGAAGGGTAAGTTGAAGACCGTCATCGATCTTGATGCTTTGGAGGAGGAAGCTAAGTATATTGGTGAGGATATGGAAGACGTTGAGGACACTGGCCTTAGCCCTCATCTAGATGATATCGAGGAAGATTTTGTCAAGGGTATCCCTAGTCCTGACCGAGCTCCTTCAGTTGAGGGTGAGAACCTTCTTGTTGGTGCCGGTGCTCAATTTTTCAATCTTGTTAGTGTTCATGACCCCGTTGTTACATCGTCTTTGAATATGCATTCGTTTTCTGCACCTAATGTAGCCTTCCCCGCTACTTCCGCTGCTGCTGGAGCTGTTGTTGTGGCTTCGAAGAGTCATCCTTCGTCTCCTGCCACCTCCCTTCAATCAATTGGTTCATTTTCCAAGGTTGTTATCCCTACGTCTAGGGCTGGTAGTTCAAATTCACAGTCAAAGAAGAAGGTTGTGATTTCACTAGGCAGCTTCTCCTTCAACGTTGCCCCCCCCTCGCTTGGGAGTGCTCAGTCTATCTCCACTACCCCTGCAAGCAAATCTGTTGGACCTCCCCCTTCGTCACCATACTGGACCGTGCTTGGTAATCTTCCTTCTACCGGTGAACTAGGTTTAAGTAGTTCCGTAGGTCCTTCTTTTGTTCCTAGATCGTTTACCATGCTGTCTTTTCGTCAAGGTGAGGGTTCGGAAGTTGTGCCTCATGTTTGTGTTGAACCAAGGCATGACAAGCTGCTGGAGAGCTTGAGCTTAGGTAGCTCCGATGATACTATTCTCGAAGCTGTCTTACAGGATTACAAAGGTCTCTTCTCTGCTGGAGTTGATCATCATCATCTTGAAAGTTCTATTGAAGTTGTTTCATAGTTGGATGTGCTGACTGCGCAGCACCGTGCAGCTAAGGACTTGTTCTTTGATCCTGACTATCTTCGTTCTAGCCAGAGCTTTGGTGAGATCCTCCGGGGTAGTATCCACGAGATGGAAGCTTTCACGGATACCTACGCCACTTTCCTTCCTCGTCTCACGGCCTTTTCAGTAAGTGATTCTTACCTGAGTGTACTTCTCTTTAATTTCACCCTTCGTCCGCCCTTATGCTCCTTTGTTTGCAGCTTTGTAAGAAGATCGATGTCAGCTATACCTTATTCAAAGTTTATAGGGCCAAGTGTACTCATCTGAGTGCCTTGTTGGAACGTTCTCACCAAGAGTATGCACTTGCTTTTGCAAAGCATCCTTCGTCGAGTGACGCTATTTCGGTTACTAGGATAGCTTCGATTGAAGATGATTTGAGGAAGGCGCAAAGGTCTCTGGAGGCGTGCTTGTTGGATTTTAGGAGGGATAATGATGCATCCAAGGTTACTGAAGATGGTCGTAGAGCTGCTGATGCTGCTTTAGCCGTTGAGTCCTCCAAAGCCATAGGTTTGTTTATTCTCCCTTTTAGCTTTTTCTTTATCTTTGCTGGATGCGTAGTCCTGAGATAACCTTCGTCTTCCAGCCGGTGGCTCAAGTGAACTTAGATATCTCCGAGATCAAGTCGCCAAGTTAACCTCTGATATTTGGTATTACCAAAAGAAGTCGGATAGTTTGATGAATGTAACCGTTCACAATGAGGCTCAACTATCTCCTGAGTCTGCTCATAATACGGATTTAGTGAAGTAGATGGATTCGCTTCGTAAGGAGCATGAAGAAGCCCTTAGATGGAAGGAGAGTCTTATTTTAAAGCAAAAGGAGGATATTGCCTTAGTTGAGAAATGTCTCTCATCCCAAGATATCATTCGGAAGAAATACTACGCTGATTTTGAAGATGCTTGTGCATCCTTAGCTAAGGTTACCACAGAGCGTAACGTATTGTTGTTTATGGGTGAAAACTACTCCTGCCGGTTTTGGTAATTTGGGGTGTGTGGATGAGGAATGAATCTAAACCCTAAACAAATGCACTGCGCGTTGAGTGCTTGTAGATTCAGGAGATCAATCTGTGCAAGTCCATCCTAAACCAAGAAATGGTCGTTCCAGACTTGTTTCGGTCACAAAGTGAATGATATGGGGTTGATCTTAGGGAGGGAAGCGAAGAAGGTGTTGAGAATGTGAAGGTGTTGGCTAAGTATGAATTGTATCAGAAAGCTGAACTGTCTTGCAGGATGTAAGCTATCAGTTCCGGTGTTTGAACACTATTGTATTAACACTTGCCTCTGTTGTCTTGTCTTATTTGAAAAATAGGATGGAGAACCTATTTATACAAGTATTTTAACCTAACCCTCGTATCTCGTGGGAAATGGAGAAAGTGGAGTGATGGAGTAGTGGAGTAATGTGTTAGTGTCACACGACCAGTCTTGCCCACTTCTCCCATCATCACTAACCGTCCATAACTTCCTGACACGTTCTTATGATGGCGCATTATGCGCTGCACGTTGTATATCGCCAGACAAATACCCCAGTATGTATCCCCCAGTTTGTGACATGATTGATGTCTCGAGTGTGTGGATCGTGGGACCCACATAAAATAACATGTTGTTGATGGTGGATTTTCATATAAAGGTGTTCATGGTGGATTTTCATTTAAGGTTAAAATTGTAAAAGCCAAAATTATGCGCTAACATCTTGTAAAAGATAAAGCCATCAATAAGTGTTAAATACTTCTTCACTTTACTAATTAACCTAGAATGGAGCATGTGGAAACAATCCCAGTCTGTGAATTAAATACAACATTATTAAGTAATGCATAACCAGCCTTGTATTTCCTGTACTCAATATCAATGCGGCATGACGACTGAGTGTTGCTCTCAGCAGAGCAACACGAATCTCCAAGCATTATAATGAAAGCATATACGAAATAACCGTACAGGCTGCAACTCTCGGTGTGCTATACTAGCCCGATTGAGCAACTCTCGGTGTGTTATACTAGCCCGATTGAGTATCCGGAATGTCCGTATCAGTCTGGAAATAATCATGACCATCCAACTCCACCAACATGATTGGATGTCCCAGATCGATTCCATAACCCCCGTGCAGGTATGGAATATCCGTTACTGAACCAACGTGGCCGTTGCATGGTCGGCCTGCCCAAAAGATTGGCATATCTTGCCAAAACGTCCAAGCCAGAGCGGCATGGACGGAAAACCCTAAATTAAGGTTTGCGGCATATTACATATGTCGCAAAACAGTCTCAACCATCCATCTTCGCAGGTATAGATGGAGGGTGTAGATGTAGATTCAAGGGCCCAGAGCATGTCAATACAATCACAGTGGGCCCGCCTACATAACTAACCGATCGGTCAGGACCAACCATGGTTGGTCATCCCAATTTGTACGCCCAAACCGAGCATGACGCACGGCCGCGAAACCCAAAATTAGGGTTTTGAACATCACGAGCGTCCATTTTCTCCGGCACGAATGAAGGTTCCAAGATTAGATTAAGCATGTCCGGTCATACCAACATGATCACTGTGGACCCATCTATCCCCTCACCAGATCTTCCAAGGCATACCATTCCTGGTTATCCCAAATCTCCCGCCCAAACTAGCCTGGTCACACTTCCCAGTTGCAAACTGATCTCGACCACTCAACTTCGCCGGACAATTTGGGTCGCTTAGATCATGTTTTCATGGGACAGTCAGGTATAGGCGTTAACACCATCCTAGTACCAACACGCCAAACCAATCGACCAAGACCGACCAAGATTGGTCGTCTTGGAACGCGCGCCTGAAGTTGGCATGATGTGCGGCTTTTGCGGCACCAGTTTTCTGTCGCAAATTGATCTCAACCACTAAACTTCGCCAGACAAATTTAGTGGCCCAGATCACACTTTCGTGAGACAATGGGGTATGTGCGCCTACACCGTCATGCCGTTTACACACGTGTATAATCGGCCGGCCAAAATTTGTATCCCAATCTTGGATTCGATCAGGCTGAAGAGTGGTGCTTGTGCACCTACTCCAAAACCCTAATTTCACCAACGATCGCAGGTGAGTGTGTCAGACACCATCTCGTCCATCCAACTTCACCGGCTTGGTTATACAACCCTGGTCAGGAGTTAATTGGTCAGTGAGGCATCATGATGATCACCATTCATCACTCTACCACACCATGTGGTCGGCCATGGAAGGATTTGCTTGAGCAGCCTCCAAACCATCACATGAAGTAGGCTGGACATGAAGTTATTTTGAGACGCTCAAACAGCGATGCTTCATACATGATGAATATACTCGATGCAGTACCTGCATAGTATACACACTATCGACTTCCTGAATAACGCAGTTATTCAATCTAGCATTACATGCTATTTTCTGTGAGTCCCACGATTCACGCACTCGAGACATCAATCATTTCACAAACTGTGGGATACATACTGGGGTATTGGTCTGGCGGTTTACAGCGTGCAGCGCACAACGCGCCATGAAAATAATGTGACAGGAAGTCATGGACGGTTAGTGATGATGGAAGAAGTGGGCAAGCCTGGTCATGTGACACTAACACATTACTCCACTACTCCATCACTCCACTTTCTCCACTTCCCACGAGATACGAGGGTTAGGCTAAAAGACTTGTATAAATAGGTTCTCCTTCCTATTTTTTAAACAAGACAAGACAACAAAGGAAAGTGTTGATACAATCGTGTTCAAACACCGGAACTGATAGCTTACATCTTGCAAGCCAATTCATCCTTCTAATAAAAGTCATACATAGCCAACACCTTCACAATCTCAGCACCTTCTTCGTTTCTCTCCCTAATATCAACCCCATCTCATTCACTTTGTGACCGAAACAAGTCTGGAACGACCATTTCTTGGTTTAGGTCGGACTTGCACAGATTGATCTACTGAATCTACAAGCACTCACCGCGCAGTGCATTTGTTTAGGGTTTAGATTCATTCCTCATCCACACACCCCAAATTACCAAAACTGGCAGGAGTAGTTTTTTACCATAAACATTTGGCGACCACAGCGGGAGGTTAATCTTTCAGTTGTAAAGTCAATTTCTTCGAAATACGATTCAATTTTATCGATTTCAAAAAGGGTAGATCTTAGAACCAATTCAATCAGCAATTTATTTCAAGATGGTAGAACTCAGGTCTGGATCAGCAATCAATTATGACGGAGCTAGTGTGGATAACACTCCCGGTGTCGATGTACATGTCAGTGGAGCTACCGTGGTCAATACATCTCTTGGAGCTGTCACTTCTACCACCAGCGCCAGCGTAGCAGGAGCTGTTCCTTTAAGTGTAACACCTCCCATCACCAGAGCCATTGCAGCCGAAAATACCAACATCTCCTCAAGTATAACACCTCCGGTAGTCACCAGAGCAACAAATTCCACTCCTTTATCAGGATGAGGAGCCAAAGGGACGAGAGGAGGACCATCTCCTATTACCATTACAGACTTGATGGAGAAACAATAAGTTCTTGATAAGACTCAAACGGATATGGACGCAACTCAGAAAGAGGTACCCACTTTTCTTAAGACATTAACTGATCGATTGCCACAAGAACCACGACCTCCCTAGAGCCAACAAGGAACGCATTCAACGCACCAGAGAAGGTATTTCAGCAGCGCATACCTACATAGACCTGATCAAAGAAATGACATCAGGTATGAGCGGTCCTGTCATGGAGACTCCTACACTGGGGACTGATCCTCACAACGATCCTCCTCACGTAAATTGTTTCACTATGAACCATAGGCCTGTGGATCGGGAAGCGGTTTCTCTAGTGGAAAGTTTATGCGAACTTTAGCACCTCTCGAAGAATCAGCGTGCGGAGACGTTTTGCAGCAATCAACCATAGGAAGGTCACAACCGTGTCCTACATGTCACCGCACACATCAAGGATTCAGAGTTCGACGGCCCTTATCGACACATGAGCGTCTTCTAATGTGATTACTCTCAATACTATCAGGACATCCAAGGTTCTCCCATGAAAGGTCGTATGGAAGCCTACTACAATGACGGACTTCGAGGAAAACCAAACCAGCACATACGGGAGAAGCTCCGCAGAAAGAATCAGACAAGTTCGTTGTGTCCCGCTCCCCATGTGGGCATCAATTCAGGAAGAAGACTGACTTGCATCATTGAGGGCTAAAACCCACTATGCATCGTTGCTGACAAAGCATTCTTCTCCATCCTGTGAAGCCACGACCCACGTTCACACGAAGAGGGAACGAACTATTGTGACGAGTCGTGACCAGAAAGGGAAAAAGGTATACCGATGCCGCCATTACCAATTACCAGGGGATACTGTTACCCAGTCTCTCCACCCAATGGAATGCTACAACAGCAACAAAACACAAGAACAAGTGCTAGATGCTCCACAACAGCTGCAAGATGGCACCAACTCCATAACTGATGAGATTGAAATCGTTGAGGAATCTCCTAGGCCTATCTCCATCAGCTCAACCTTGTGTACGGATAAACGCACGAAGCTCGTGGAACTTCTCAAAGAGTATACCAGGACATATTCTATTGGAGATATGAAGAAATTCCGGATTTAGATGAAAATTGGTCACCCATCATCTACATGTCATACCTGGATCCAAGTCGGTTAAACAGTTGTAGTTCATACACGAGGAAAATGGATAGATCAGGTGCTGCATAGAATTCAGAGACTTGAACATGTGCTTCTCCAAAAATGATCATCCTCTATCTAATATCGACATGTTAGTAGATGCAACCAGCGGACATGGAATGTTCTCCTCTATGGATGGATGTAGGGGCTACAACCATATAAGGATGTAAGAGCATGATGCAAGTAAGATAGCTTTTCAAACTCCTCTCGGAAATTTTTATTATACCATAATGCCATTTGGTTTAAAGAATTCCGGTGCAACGTATCGACGATCTATTATGGAAATCTTCTACTAGAGCCGATACCTCACGGGAGTAACCTCAAAAAGATAACGATGTCCACGTGTCATATTGAACAAGATCCGGGTGAGTCACTTTATCAGACAATGTTACATGTCTATCATGATATGTTGGAGAATATGCGCTTTTGGTCATCCTCTGGAGTTGTTGAACGCTCATATACAACAACATATGCCCTGATAGAAATAACCAGGCCTGCCGGTAATGAAGAGCTTCATAATGTTCGTATGGGCATATATCTCACCAACAGGCGATACAACCTTCAGCCTTTGTATGCAGTTCCTTGAAGAAGCAAGAAGAAAACCACCGAGATACAACATCCTGCGCGTCCTCCAACTCCAGTACCACATGCGCGACTCCCACAATGATGAAACGATATCCAAAATATTCCATATCTGGCTCGACAACAACCACTATAAAAAAACCATGTAAACAACACTTGGGGACTGAGGCTCAGCATGAAGTTCCTTCACCGTCAGTTAAGGACTTCTTCAACATGAGAGAGATGGTCAGTCAAGAAGCATGGAATTCGCAAGGGTAAATCAAACTGAAGAGGAAGCCACTTCAACGCTCCCTTCAGCAGAAGTTGCTTCGATGGTCTATTCAATAGCCGCCTCAATGCTCTTTTCGGGACCCATTCACTTCATAATCCTGCTTCAACACTCTCCCCAGGATCCACCTCAACGTTCGCACCAGAAGACACTTTAACATCCTCTCGAGTCGTTTTAACACTCAAGATGCATCAATAATCTGCGCTCTGGTCAAGTTATCTTTGATGTGCTCATTGCTCAACATACGTCTCATCTATCCTTCATGAGGGCCCAACGGAGCATGAAAAACCTTGAAGTCGATATGAGAAGGGTTATCTTATGGAAAAGTTATTTACATATAGTTGAAAGGGCGTGGTGAACAACTCATAATCAATGTTCGACATGTCTTTGAAGCTGTCAACACCTCCTGACTTGGTACCAGCATTATCCCCAGAAGACATCTCAACATGAGTTCTTTTCTTTATTCTATAATAAAATATAAGAGTTGGTACTTGTATAAAAACGCGTGAGATGTGTAGTCACACACGACACACATTCATGTTGGGGTACACAAGGCTGGTATTGGGCCCAAACACCGGTATTGATCAAGTTTCAAGTCCGGTATTGCTCAAGTTTCAAATCCAGTGTTGATCAAGTTTCAAGTCCGTTGTTGATCAAGTCACAAGTCCGGTATTGCTCAAGTTTCAAGTCCGGTGTTGATCAAGTCATAAGTCCAATATTGCTCAAGTTTTAAGTCTGGTATTGATCAAAGTCACAATTATGGTATTCGAATAAAATAAGCGCACGCAGCAGGGCCGGCTTTCAGTCGAAACACAGGGTCGACGTTCAGTTAGGCACGCAGCGAGTCCCACTTAATCCCATCCCTAGATTGGTCGAAGCAGACACAGCCGTCCCCAATCAAAGCTCTCTGGTAGGATCGGAAAGATACCTACTTCTATGTATAAACTGCAAGTGCACAGTGTCGACAAGCAACACAGGGCAAGCACAGGTCGAACCACAGAGACTTGGAGAGTGTAGAAGTTGATTCTAAATCCTGATTCAGAGAGTAACCAAAAGGGGTTTGATTTTGTCAATACGACGATATGATTTTCAAGTGACTGAAATAATAAAAATAAAAGATGCAAATAACAAGATATGTAAATAATGATAATATGGATACTAGGGTATTCAAATCCACCAATAACCTATGATATGCATTCAACTTGTAATATTATTCTTGTCCTTATAGTAGATTCAAGTCTACCGTATAACTAAGGTGTTTCTCCAATGGATAATTTAATCACAACTAAAGTATTTCTCCAAAGCATTAATTGTCTAATTAAGCACAACTAATCTAAAGATCAATATTTGGTTAAGCATGAGTTGTAGCATAATCAACATAGAGATATTCTAACTACAATGGATACATGGCATACATTGTGAGAGCAAGATGTTGAAAAACTTGGATTAAATTATATCTTTAAACAATTCTAAACTTTCAAGAACAAAATACAAGATACCAATGAGATTAGGGCTTCATCTAAACCCTAGTAAATGAAATTAGAACATGAAGAACATTACAACAAAATTGAAATTTGATAAACTAACATGAACAAGCTATTCTTGGATGAGTTTTCAACACAACAACCCTCTCTATTTATACACAAAAACTCTCTCAACACTTGGATTCGAAATTTAATGTAGCAACCACTCAACAATTAAACAAAACATGTTTTCTTAATTGATGGATATAATGGAATACAATGGGGGTGAGGTGGATGTTTTGGAAAGAATCCAATGGGGGTGAGGTGGAAATGGATTTGGGTCTTGGGTTTTGGATCATGGGTTTTTAATCCCATGAATTTGTAAACAGGTTGCCACTGATGCGCGAGCGGGTTGCAACGCTTCCAACTTTCTTCTCTTTTGTCTTCTCAATTCTTCCAAGCTTTATTTAGTACTTAAAAACACAAAATTAATTAATACAAATATTTATTCTTGAAGATGGTAAGAATGCAGAATTTGGGATAATATATGACTTTGAAGCGCGAAAGATGAGTTAAGTGCCAATGAAAAGGTGTATGAATATGCAATATTTGGCAGTCATCAAATACCCCCAAACCTGAATTTTACTTGTCCTCAAGTGAAACAGAAATCCAGAAATCCTAACTATACCACTGTCGCTGGTCTCTCGAATGCATTTAGCGTATGCACTAAGCCTTTAAACCCCTAGGTGTCCCTAGTGGACGAGTTGTAGTCTCGTGAGGGCCTACCAAAGATGTACCCACAAAACCTTCTCCAATTTCAGAGCATCATAGAAATGTCTTCGTCTTCGGTCTTCAACTGTAGATGATGAACTTCGAAATTTCGTAGAACCTTGACAATTTTTTTTTTTTTAGATCCTCTACACAGCTGATCATAATTTGTTTTTGTTTTTTTAGAGACCCGCTACATAGCTGGTCATAGTAAACACACTACAAAAGACCCTCTCCACAGCTGGTCATAAAGGATAACAACAAAAGACTCAAAAAAAAATATATGCAAAAGACTACAAAGGATCCTACAAAAGACCCGCTCCACAGCTGGTCATAAAAAATAACAACAAAAGACTCAAAAATTGAAAAAGACTACAAAGGATCCTACAAAAGACCCGCTACACATCTGGTCATAAAAAAATACAAAAGACTACAAAGGATCCTACAAAAGACCCGCTCCACAGCTGGTCATAAAAAAAGCAAAAGACTACAAAACGCCATATGCAAATACTCCCCCAAACCTAAATCTAACATTGTCCTCAATGTTTCAAAAGATAACAGAAACCACAACAAACTATGAGAACAAAACAGATTCAAAGGAAAGAGATTACCAGATGCCAAACCAGAGACAGTAGAGTATGTCCAAAGCAACCAGCAGGGAAGATATCTGTGGTATGTACAGGGGGTGAACTTTTTAGTCCACATAGATTGGATCAGCAAGATGAGTTGTTTCAATCTCAGGTGGGATTGGTTCAAGGAACGGCTTTAGTCTCTGCCCATTGACCTTGAAGACATTCTTGGTTGTTATATCTTCTAGTTCTACAGCCCCATGGGGGAAAAAATTTCGCACCACGAACGGGCCTGTCCATTTAGAATGTAATTTTCCTGGAAAAAGGTGCAGTCGTGAGTTATACAATAGAACTTTCTGGCCTGGAGTGAATGACTTGCGCAAAATGAGTTTGTCATGGAACACCTTCATTCTTTGTTTGTACATTTTTGCATTATCATATGCATCATTTCTTAACTCTTCCAACTCATTGAGTTGAAGCTTCCTTTGGGTGCCAGCTTTATCTAGATCAAAGTTCAGTTTATTTATAGCCCAATATGCACGATGTTCTAACTCTACAGGGAGATGACAAGCTTTACCGTACACAAGTATGTAAGGGGACATACCAATGGGGGTCTTGTATGCAGTTCTATAGGCCCATAAAGCATCATTCAATCTTAAAGACCAATCTTTTCTAGAATGGTTAACCGTCTTTTCTAGAATGTGCTTAATCTCCCTATTTGAAACCTCTACCTGACCACTGGTCTGTGGATGATATGGGGTTGCAACTTTATGAGTTATTCCATACTTACGGACTAAGGACTCAAAAGGCCTATTGCAGAAATGTGAACCACCATCACTGATTATAGCTCTAGGGGTGCCAAATCGAGAAAATATGTTTTCCTTTAAGAACAAAAGTACCACCTTGTGGTCATTAGTTTTGGTTGCAATTTCTTCTACCCACTTAGAAACATAGTCAACAGCAACAAGAATGTACAACTTTCCTTCAGAGCTAGGAAATGGACCCATGAAATCAATGCCCCATACATCAAATAGCTCAACAATCAAAATGGGTTATAAGGGCATCATGTTTCGTTTTGATATACTTCCCAATTTCTGGCACCGGTCACAAGAAACACAGAAGGCATGGCTATCCTTAAACAATGTTGGCCAGTAAAAACCACTCTTCAAGATCTTTGCAGCAGTTTTCTTTGCACTAAAGTGTCCTCCACATGCTTGATCATGACAAAAAGAGATGACATCCCTTTGTTCAGAATTGGTGACACATTTCCTAATGATTTGGTCAGGGCAGTATTTGAACAGATATGGATCATCCCATAGGAAATGTTTCACTTCGGCCAAGAATTTAGACCGGTCTTGTTTAAACCAATGAAGTGGCATCCTACCTGTAGCAAGGTAGTTCACGATGTCGGCAAACCATGGCATTTCAGAAACCAGCATCAGTTGTTCATCAGGGAAGGATTCCCTAATAATCTCTGATTCATCAGCAAATTCGACATTCAACCTAGATAAGTGATCAGCAACAACATTCTCTGACCCTTTTTTATCTCGAATTTCGAGGTGGAACTCTTGTAACAAGAGTATCCATCGAATTAGACAAGTCTTAGCATATTTTTTAGATAAAAGATATCTTAATGCGGCATGGTCAGTATAAATGATTATTTTAGATCCTATCAAATAAGATCTAAACTTATCTAATGCAAACACAACAGCTAGCAACTCTTTTTCGGTTGTTGAATAATTCATTTGGGCCTCATTCAGTGTCTTACTAGCATAGTATATCACATAGGGGTGTTTGTCAACTCGCTGACCTAAGACAGCTCCAACAGCAAAATCAGATGTGTCACACATGATTTCAAAAGGTAATTTCCAATCAGGAGGTCGGACTATAGGTGCTGAAGTTAGAAGAGTTTTGAGCTCTTCCCAAGCATGCACACAAGCATTATCAAACACAAAGGAAACATCTTTACTGAGTAGATTACACAGTGGTCTTGATATCTTACTGAAATCTTTAATGAATCTACGGTAGAAACCAAGATGGCCTAAAAATGATCTAACCTCCCTCACAGAGCGAGGTTGCGGCAAGTTTTGAATGAGGTCGACTTTGGCTTTGTCTACTTCAATGCCTTTTTCAGAGATGATGTGTCCTAGAACTATGCCCGAGTTCACCATAAAATGACATTTCTCCCAATTTAAAACCAAATCTTTCTCTTTACATCTAATCAGCACGCGAGTAAGATGGTTCAAACATTCATCAAAAGATGATCCAAACACATAGAAATCATCCATAAAGATCTCAAGGAAGTTATCTATCATATCAGAAAAAATGCTCATCATACAACGTTGAAATGTAGCGGGTGCGTTGCACAACCCAAAGGGCATACGACGATAGGCAAACGTTCCAAATGGACATGTAAATGTAGTCTTTTCCTGATCTTCAGGTGAAATATGAATCTGGTTGTAACCAGAAAAACCATCCAAGAAACAATAGAATTTACGCCCAGACAATCGTTCAAGCATTTGATCTATGAATGGAAGAGGGAAGTGATATTTCTTTGTAACTGCATTCAACTTCCTATAATCAATGCAAACTCGCCACCCTGTGGTTACTCGAGTAGTGATTAACTCATCTTTATCGTTTTGAACTACAGTAACTCCTGACTTTTTCAAGACAACCTGAATGGGGCTAACCCATTTGCTATCTGAGATTGGGTAGATGATACCCGCATCAAGAAGCTTTATAATCTCACTCTTAACAACCTCTTTCATGTTAGGATTGAGACGCCTTTGCATCTCCCTAGATGGTTTAGCATTGTCCTCAAGGTTTATATGATGCATGCAATCAGTGGGACTTATGCCTTTAAGGTCCGAGATGGTCCATCCTAAGGCTTCTTTATGCTCCTTAAGTACTTCTAAAAGTTTACTTTCCTATTCTGTATCTAAGGCAGATGAAATGATTACAGGAAAAGTATTAGAAGGTCCCAAAAATGCATATTTAAGAGTATCAGGCAATGGTTTCATTTCGAGCTTTGGTGGCTCAACAAGAGAGGGAACAGACTTGGATTCCAAGAGTAGAAGTGGTTCCACTCTAGCTTTCCACTTAGTCGTGTCCATAAGTGGTGTGGATTCAAGCAAAGTATTCACTTCAATTATGTATTCATCATCAAACAAATCCAAGTCAAAATTATTCAAACAAGCATCCAAAGGGTCAACAGACATGCTACTAGACAACGAATCCTGAATCAAACTTTCAATCATGTTGATTTCATGCACATCATTATCATCATCAAGATCTAAATGTTGTTGGCTAGTATTGAAAACATTCAACTCCACAGTCATATTACCAAATGACAACTTCAACACTCCATTACGACAGTTAATGATTGCATTGGACGTTGCTAAGAAGGGACGTCCCAAAATGACAGGAATGTGACTGTCAGGGTTTTGCACAGGTTGAGTATCTAAGACGATGAAGTCCACAGGAAAATAAAACTTATCAACCTTAATCAAAACATCTTCTACCACACCACGTGGAACTTTGACGGATCTGTCCGCCAATTGCAGAGTTATAGGTGTTGGCTTCAACTCTCCAAGACCTAACTGCACATATACTGAATATGGTAGTAAATTCACACTTGCCCCTAAGTCTAGCAACGCCTTCTTAACCGTTTGGTCACCTATTTTGCATGTGATAGTTGGACTACCTGGGTCTTTAAACTTAGGAGGTGTGTTGCTTTGAATGATTGCACTCACTTGCTCAGTGAGAAAAGCACGCTTATGCACATGAAGCTTTCACTTTTGTGTGCACAGATCCTTAAGGAATTTAGCATAAGCAAGGACTTGCTTGATTGCATCAAGAAATGGGATGTTGATGTTAACTCGTTTGAACATTTCCAAAATCTCGTTGTACTGTATACTCTCTTTTTGCTGCACCAATCTTTGTGGGAATGGAGAAACAGGTACATGAGATGGTGCAGAGACATTAGAATTATGGGAATTCTTATGTTGCTCAGATTTGTTTTCAACATTAGGTGTTTTCTGTGGAGTTGTATGCACTGGTGAGTCCGATTTAGACTCACTCGACTGTGGTTCACCTACATTGTTTTCAACAATTTTACCACTACGAAGAGTGGTGACAGCATTTACTTGGGAGGCCTCATTTCGAGTTGAATTTTCTGCCTGATATACAGTTTTTGGATTTTGTTGGGGCTGACTAGGGAGTTTTCCTTTGTCTCTTTCATTCAATGCTTCACAAATTTGACCCATTTTAAGTTCCAGACTTGTAAAACGTTGGTCTGTGGTCTTTTGGAGTTGTACCAAATTTTGGGTCAACAAACCGAAACTTTCTTCGAAGCTAGGCTTTTTCTCTACAGGGTACTGCACATGTGGTTGCACTTGGGGGTTTCTAGGATAAGAGTATCCTTGGTTATTATTTGATGTTCCCCCTTGTACAGGTCCCTTAGACCATGAAAGGTTAGGGTGATTTCTCCACCCTGGGTTGTAGGTCTGAGAATATGGGTTGTTCTCTTGCCTTTGGTACAAAACATTGGCTTGCTCGGTTTTAGACTCTTGAAATGCATGGAGGTCCGGACAAGTGTCCACTAGATGGTCTGAACTATGGCATGCGGCACAAGTGGCCATTTCAATTTGACTACGGAGAGTAGGGATATTAGTTTTTCCATTCTTTTCTAGTTCTAGCTTTTCTATTCTCCTGGCCAAGGATGCCATCTTTGCACTTCCTTCGAAGTCAGAGTCAATTCTATGAACATTGGATGCAAAGGTAATCCTATTTGGTTCACGGGGGGATTCCCAATGCTGAGTCTTTTCAGCGACTTCGATTAAGAAATCCCAAGACTCATCAGCAGTTTTTTCAATAAATTGACCATTGCACATGGTCTCAACTGTAGTTCGGTTCTTGACATCTAAGCCTTCATACAAAATTTGCACAAGTCTCCATTTTTCAAAACCATGGTGAGGACATTGGAGCAATAATTCATTGAATCTCTCCAAATATTTTGCCAAAGTTTCCTCCTCTAATTGCACAAAACTATTCAGACTTTGACGAATTGTCGTAGTCTTATGGTTTGGGAAGAACTTTTTGAAGAACTCTTTCGTAAGAGCATCCCATGTATGAAATGACTGTGGCTGTTGAGCACACAGCCAAGTCTTGGCTTTGTCTATCAAAGAAAAAGGAAAAACTTTCATTTTGAGGTGCTCATCCGTCATTTGGTTGATCCGAAGAGTCCCACAAATTTCCTCGAACTCTCTCACATGGTGGTAGGGATTTTCAGCTTCAACCCCTTTAAATTTAGGCAACATATTGAGGATACTTGCCTTTAGCTCAAATTGTCCATCAATAGCTGGTAAGACAATGCACGAGGACTGGGTTTTCCTCATTGGGTACATGTAGTCCTTTAGACTACGGACTGGGTTTACTGGTTCTCCCATTGTTTCGGATGGGTTTGGACTGTCTGCCTCAGAACTATGTATTTCAATTAACTCTTCTTGACTGATTCTAACTAGTCGGCGTGTATGGTCTCTAAAAGACACAATCATAGCCTAGCTAGCACATCAAGCATGTTAACCATTCACCTAGAAGGCAAGTTCTATGCAATCACAAACAAGGATGACTCCACCACAGTAAACCTACTGATTTCTAGCAAACAAAAAGCATGATGGCTCCACTTAGATTGTTTTCTAGACCAGCTTCTAATCCTTCGAAAGGGAATTCGTTACAATCTGAGCAAACCCCTCTGGAATCAATCCGAGTTTAAGTAAATTGAATAGAGGCGAGGGAAGCTGCTAGAGCTTTGATACCCAAGGCCTCACCGTATTACAAGGAGGCGCAGTCACGCATTCAATTTACAGAAACCATCATGAACTTCGAAGTATGCTTAAAGAGTAACCAATATTTTTCAAATGACTTTCCTACTAAGCTCGTTACCTTATAGGTCTTGTTCTATTCAAAATTTTAAAGCTTAGGTTCACGTATGTATCGTTTTCCTAAGGCGGGCAAGAATAGAACGATGATGAAATCCGAACCCTTATCTTGTATGGCCAGTCCTTGCCCTTTACTAGGAAAATAAAGCAGCCGTATTCAATTCCTCAACATATATGCAAACGAAGGAATATAGTAACTCTCTAACAAGGGATTCGCGAGTGTTTCGACAAACTTACCTCCCGTTCCACAAGGGGGATGAACCGTTGTTGTCGACTCGGGCCACGACTCCTATGTCATGAACGAACCCGAGGGGCCGAGGTGATATTGTAATCACCGTTCTTCTCTGCAAATAGTTGATATTTAATAATACCCTTCCGTAGGGTTTAAAAATAAAAATAAAAATAGAATGTCCAAGTCCAAAGTCCAAAATAAAGTGCAAAAGAAAAAGAAAATTACAAGAGTAGAGGAATCCTAATACAATAAAATAAACTCTTTTTTTTTTTTTTTAATTTAAAATAAAAACTTCTTTCGCTTCCTTTCCTTCGCCTTTACAACAGCTACTCCGGCACCTGTTGAGCTCAAAAGAGGTAGTTAGGGTTTCGAAGTTTTAAAGCAAAAGCAAAAATTAAAAAAAAAAAAAAAAAAATAAGTGTAAAATTGACTGTGAATAGTTGCGCTGCTACAATGATATGTGAACAGTTCCAGGAGATGAAAAATGAATAGTGACAGGAGATGAAAAATGAACTACACCACTACCGAGTCCCCGGCAACGGCGCCAAAAACTTGGTAGGATCGGAAAGATACCTACTTCTATGTATAAACTGCAAGTGCACAGTGTCGACAAGCAACACAGGGCAAGCACAGTCGAACCACGAGAGACTTGGAGAGTGTAGAAGTTGATTCTAAATCCTGATTCAGAGAGTAACCAAAAGGGGTTTGATTTTGTCGATACGACGATATGATTTTCAAGTGACTGAAATAATAAAAGTAAAAGATGCAAATAACAAGATATGTAAACAATGATAATATGGATACTAGGGTATTCAAATCCACCAATAACCTATGATATGCATTCAACTTGTAATATTATTCTTGTCCTTATAGTAGATTCAAGTCTACCGTATAACTAAGGTGTTTCTCCAATGGATAATTTAATCACAACTAAAGTATTTCTCCAAAGCTTTAATTGTCTAATTAAGCACAACTAATCTAAAGATCAATATTTGGTTAAGCATGAGTTGTAGCATAATCAACATAGAGATATTCTAACTACAATGGATACATGGCATACATTGTGAGAGCAAGATGTTGAAAAACTTGGATTAAATTATATCTTTAAACAATTCTAAACTTTCAAGAACAAGATACAAGATATGAATACATACCAATGAGATTAGGGCTTCATCTAAACCCTAGTAAATGAAATTAGAACATGAAGAACATTACAACAAAATTGAAATTTGATAAACTAACATGAACAAGCTATTCTTGGATGAGTTTTCAACACAAAAACCCTCTCTATTTATACACAAAACTCTCTCAACACTCGGATTCGAAATTTACTGTAGCAACCACTCAACAATTAAACAAAACATGTTTTCTTAATTGATGGATATAATGGAATACAATGGGGGTGAGGTGGATGTTTTGGAAAGAATCCAATGGGGGTGAGGTGGATGTTTTGGAAAGAATCCAATGGGGGTGAGGTGGAAATGGATTTGGGTCTTGGGTTTTGGATCATGGGTTGTTTAATCCCATGAATTTGTAAACAAGTTTTCCACTGATGCGCGAGCGGGGTTGCAACGCTTCCAACTTTCTTCTCTTTTGTCTTCTCAATTCTTCCAAGCTTTATTTAGTACTTAAAAACACAAAATTAATTAATACAAATATTTATTCTTGAAGATGGTAAGAATGCAGAATTTGGGATAATATATGACTTTGAAGCGCGAAAGATGAGTTAAGTGCCAATGAAAAGGTGTATGAATATGCAATATTTGGCACTCATCACTCTCTCTCCAGAAGAAGGCGTTTCAGCTCCAACACTTCAACACTCTCCCGGGCCTGCTCCAGAAGCTGATTCAATGCTTTTTTCAGTACCTACATTTACATTTGAGCACACAAGGTTCATTTTTTTAAACAAGGTTGCTCACATCGGGTTCCATGTTCGAGCAAAGCAAACAGCAAGGCCGGTGTTTGGTCAAATTATCAAGTCCGGTCTTTAGTCAAGCAAGCTGGGTCGGTGTTTGGTCGAAGTAGAAAGATGACACTCGAGCAGGCACATCAATCCCATGTTCGATCAAGCAGGCGCAGTAGCCCCACGAACGAAACATTCGTAACAGTCCATCGAAGCAGGAAAGACCGACATCATGCTAGGTGAACGCTCGCCTAGACGTCTCTTGAACGTGACATGCTCGAAGGACAGGACGACCCGTCTCTCCTGGTAACATATAACTTTGTCTCATAAGTTTTATCTTTAACTGTCACCATCATATGCCTACCCCACAATAGTGTAACCATTATGTGCTAGGCAGGGGAATTAATGTTGATGGTGGATTTTCATTTAAGGGTGTTGATGGTGGATTTTCATTTAATGTTAAAATTGTAAAAGCCAAAATTATGCGCTAACATCTTGTAAAATATAAAGCCATTAATAAGTGTTGAATACTTCTTCACTTTACTAATTCACCTAGAATGAAGCATGTGGAAACAATCCCAGTCTGTGAATTAAATACAAAATTATTAATTAATGCATAACCAGCCTTGTATTTCCTATACTCATTATCAGTGCGACATGACGACTGAGTGTTGCTCTCAGCAGAGCAACACGAATCTCCAAGTATTATAATGAAAGCATGTACGAAATACCCGTACAGGCTGCAGCTCTCGGTGTGCTATACTAACCCGATTGAGCAACTCTCGGTGTGTTATACTAGCCCAATTGAGTTTCCGGACTGTCCGTATCAGTCTGGAAATGATCATGACCATCCAACTCCACCAGCATGACTGGATGGCCCAGTTCGATTCCATAACCCCCGAGCAGGTATGGAATATCCTTTGCCGAACCAACTCGGGCCCTGCATGGTCGGCCTTCCCAAAAGATTGGCATAGCTTTCCAAAACGTCCAAGCCAGAGCGGCATGGACGGAAAACCCTAAATTAGGGTTTGCGGCACATTACATGTGTCGCAAAACAGTCTCGACCATCCATCTTCGCAGGTATAGATGGAGGGTGTAGATGTAGATTCAAAGGGCCCAGAGCATGTCAATACAATCACCTTGGGCCCGCATACATACATGACCGATCGGTCAGGACCAACCATGGTTGGTCATCCTAATTTGTACGCCCAAACAGAGCATGACGCATGGCCGTGAAACCCAAAATTAGGGTTTTGAACATCGCGAGCGTCCATTTTCTTCGGCACAAATAAAGGGTCCAAGATTATATTAAGCAGGTCCGGTCATACCAACATGATCACCATGGACCCATATATCACCTCACTTGATCGTCCAAGGCATACCATGCCTGGTTATCCCAAATCGCTTGCCCAAACTAGCGTGGTCACACTTCCCAGTTGCAAACTGATCTCGACCACTCAACTTCGCCGGACAATTTGGGTGGCTTAGATCATGTTTTCATGGGACAGTCAGGTATAGGCGTGAACACCAGCCTACTACCTACGCGCCAAACTAATCGGCCAAGACCAACCAAGATTGGTCATCTTGGAACGCGCGCCCGAAGTTGGCACAATATGCGGATTTTGCGGCACCATTTTTCTGTCGCAAATTAATCTCGACCACTCAACTTCGCTAGACAAATTTAGTGGCCCAGATTGCACTTTCGTGAGACAATGGGGTATAGGAGCCTACACCGTCATGCCGTTTACACACATGTATGATCGGCCAGCCAAAATTCGTATCCCAAACTTAGATTCGATTAGGCTGAAGAGTGGTGCTTGTGCACCTACTCCAAAACCCTAATTTCACCAACGGTCACAGGTGAGTGTCTCAGAGACCATCTCATCCGTCCAACTTCACCAGCTTGGTTATACAACCTTGGTCAGGAGTTAATTGGTCAGTGAGGTGTCATGATGATCACCATCCGTCACTCTACCACACCATGTGGTCGTCCATGGAAGGATTTGCTTGCGCAGCCTCCAAACCATCACATGAAGTAGGCTAGACATGAAGTTATTTTGAGACGCTCAAACAACGATGCTTCATACATGCTGAATATACTCGAAGCAGTACCTGCATTGTATATACACGATACTTCACAAGTATCGACTTCCTGAATAACGCAGTTATTTAATCTAGCATTACATGCTATTTTTTGTGGGTCCCACAATTCACGCACTCGAGACATCAATCATGTCACAAACTGGGGGATACATACTGGGTATTGGTTTGGCGGTTTACAGCGTGCAGCGCACAATGCGCCATCACAAGAACGTGTCAGGAAGTCATGGACGGTTAGTGATGATGGAAGAAGTGGGCAAGCGTGGTCATGTGACACTAACACATTACTCCACCACTCCATCACTCCACTTTCTCCACTTCCCACGAGATACGAGGGTTAGGCTAAAAGACTTGTATAAATAGGTTCTCCATCCTATTTTTCAAACAAGACAAGACAACAGAGGCAAGTGTTGATACAATCGTGTTCAAACACCGGAACTGATAGCTTACATCCTGCAAGCCAGTTCATCCTTCTAATACAAGACATACATAGCCAACACCTTCACAATATCAACACCTTCTTCGCTTCCCTCCCTAAGATTAACCCCATCTCCTTCACTTTGTGATCGAAACAAGTCTGGAACGACCATTTCTTGGTTTAGGCCGGACTTGCACATATTGATCTCCTGAATATACAAGCACTCATCGCGTAGTGCATTTTCTTAGGGTTTAAATTCATTCCTCATCCACACACCCCAAATTACCAAAACCGGCATGAGTAGTTTTTACCCTTAAACACATGTAATGCTAGATTGAATAACTGCGTTTTTCAGGAAGTCGATACTTGTGAAGAATTGTGTGTATACTATACAGGTACTGCATCGAGTATATTCAGCATGTATGAAGTATCGATGTTTGAGCGTCTCAAAATAACTTCATGTCCAGCCTACTTCATGTGATGGTTTGGAGGCTGCGCAAGCAAATCCTTCTTTGGCCGACCATATGGTGTGAGCGTATCCCAATCGATGTTTGAGCGTCTCAAAATAACTTCATGTTCAGCCTACTTCATGTGATGGTTTGGAGACTGCATCGAGTATATTCAGCATTTACTATGACTCCGTACAATATTGACAGGGCAGCTCGTCAAATAGGGTTTGACCAGGGTGTTCCATTTATCCGTCCATCAGAGGCTCCGAAAGAACTTCTCCCGGATATTCTTAATGCTGACGTGTTTTTCGAACGACTAAGTCTTCCTTTCTGGCCTATTGGGAGAAATCCAGTGGTAACCGATCAGTATAAGGAATTTTGGAGGAATAAACTGTTGGCTTTTCAGAAATTCTCAGAGGATGTTGTGACAAATTCTCGTGGTGAGCCATCTTCTGACATCTTGAAGAAGCATTTTCGGTTGAAACCACTCCCAGGAAAACGGACCAGAGCTGATGACTGTAGTCCCCAAGCAGAAGGGATATCCAAAAGGCAAGCAAGCAATTCAGTGATCCTCAATTCCTCCAATATGCATGTATTTAAATCTCTTTCCGTCGACTCCTCCATTTCCCCAGAGTGATCTCTTCTAAGAGTGATCCTTGCTTGAATTTAGGGAATTCCGAAAGAGAATGTTTTCACAAGGTTGGCACGCATTCAGAACTAAAATTCCGGTGGCATTGGCCTTCGTGTTGAGAAGTATGGCATTACTGATCCTCATGCTGAGAAGTCTGGTGATACCGAAACCTCTCCTTCATTGGACAATGACAGAGATGACGCAAGCTCGGCTGGGCAAGGCTCCTCTGTAAGTGATATTGTTGATGAAGTGGTGATGGAAATCAGTACCCAAAGCGAAGTAGACATCTAGAGAAATGTAGGAGAGGCAACATATGCTATTGTTGAGACGACTCCCCTTGAAGCACGTTCTGAACAGGTTCCCATCAATCAAGCTATGGTGACTTCTTCCGAAAGGCATCCTGCAACTGACTAGACTCCTGCAATTGGTGAAGTATTGGTAATGCAGCCTGGGGCTTTGTTCGATCCTCATTTCACTACTCCTTATCCAGGTCATGTGTTGATTGTAGGATTCAGTGTGCTGGCTCAGTTCGAAAGTTTGTACAAGTTGATATGGGAGAAGCATGGCCACATTGCTACCACTATAAAGATCAGAAGTCGCCTTGCCTTGGTCAATCGCGTCCAATAAGCTTTATTTTCTATCCATGGTATGAGCGTCACGACTGGTCGAACAGTTTCTGATGAGGTGATTGGAGACTGGAAGTGCCATCGAGATGTGTTTGTGCAGTATGATTTCAATGCTCCTTGGTTCTTCAAAGGGTTCTCCGAGATTCAGGAGCTCCAGAAACTACAATATGAAGTCCCTTCTGTAGATTGTGTTACTCTCCAGGAAGAGAAGATTGAAAGGATGTCTAATGAGTTGAAGCTGGAACATGCCGTTGTTCAGAAAATGAAAGCCGCTTTTGCACAGAAAGACGAGTTATTGTTGAAGAACTTTCCTTGAAGGATTCACGCAACTTATTTGTCTTTTCTTTTAGATGTTCTTATTTTCGAGTGATAGTGAGGATTTCCTTTCACAATTTGACTTTCGGTTTTGAATTGATAGGTAATTGAATTGGTTTATTTTGAGATAGTTTTGTGAATTGACTTTTCTGAAAAGGGATTATCTTAAATGTAATTTGCATCTTGGTCATGAATGATTGCACATATCACATGAAATTGCAAATGTCGCGTAAAAGGGAAGTATAAAAGAAAACAAACATGGTGTTTAATTATTGAGCCTCTTTTTTTCCATACCCGGGATGTCAAGTCCCCAGTGAACTTTAAAACTATCTTTCTTGTAAGATTGTTGGATATAACTTACTTTCTTTCGAGACCTCACTTGTGTAAAACCTAAGTAGCCCCTCCAAGGAAGTCATCCGCATTGATTTATCAGAGAAGGAAAGATATCCCTCTGAACCAAGCTTCTCCTGAGAAATGCTCTTTAAAGCGTTGCATTCACTGGTGGGGTGGTGAAGGAACTGGTGGAAATGACAATACCTCGGGTCCATTACTTCTTGATCAGTGGGTGGACACCATACCGGAGGTAGCTCCACCTCTCCGTTTTGCACCCATGCCTCCAGCAACTCCAAAATCTTCTTCATTAGGAAGGGAAAGTGTAGGTACTTTGAGTCTAGATTTTCCTGCGTTAGTGGGCGTTGTGATGTCTCTACGTGGCTTTGATGTGGAGAACGTTTCGGAGATGAAGTTGGAAGATTTGCGAGTGTCATCATATCCGCGGATCGCTTGCCTGGGTAAAGGGATGTGGAAGGTGTCGTAATATCACTGTTGAGTGATCGAATTGAACGCTCTCATCCTATGTATTCACGTATTTCTTGATTGATCTCTCCTTCCTCAAGCATTTATTCGCTTGGTTGAAATATCGATGTGGATTGGACAGTCTTCCTGGCTTCAACAAGAGTCTTGAGATATAAATCTTCTAGCAGGACTCCGTAGGCTGCAGGCTCCCTTTCTTTATCTGGAAGACGTTGTAGTACTCCAGACAAGTCCTTTCCTATATGGAGTTTCCCTGAGTCTTCATTGTCGGCTCGACCATGTTGTTCATCTTTCCTGAGTCTCCTGCGATTACGCGCTCTTTTCGCTTCTCCATTGGCAAAGGTGTGACCCCTGGCTAAGGGTCCAGCGTTTCTCGTACTGTCTGAGTAGATGTATGTCGACCCTTCTTGTAATTGTGTTGTTATATCATTCAAAAGGCGGAATGTTTCGCTCTGTCTTCTAGTGATACCAACTTGATTTTCCAAGACATCCTCCAGCATTCTATCTATACTTCCCATGATATCTGAAACACCTATGGTTTCCTGGTGAGGATACATCGCGAGATGAAAATCGAAAAATTGAGAATTCAATTTTTTGCAACCGAGAGATCAACCTCCCACTGTGGTCGCCAATTATTTATGGGTGAAACTACTCCTGCTGGTTTTGGTAATTTGGGGTGTGTGGATGAGGAATGAATATAAACCCTAAAGAAATGCACTGCGCAGTGAGTTCTTGTAGATTCAGGAGATCAATCTATGCAAGTCCGGCCTAAACCAAGAAATGGCCGTTTCAGACTTGTTTCGGTCACAAAGTGAAGGATATGTGGTTGATCTTAGGGAGGGAAGGGAAGAAGGTGTTAAGATTGTGAAGGCGTTGGCTAAGTATGACTTGTATCAGAAAGATGAACTGGCTTGCAGGATGTAAGCTATCAGTTCCGGTGTTTGAACACCATTGTATCAACACTTGCCTCAGCTGTCTTGTCTTGTTTCAAAAATAGGATGGAGAACCTATTTATACAAGTCTTTTAACCTAACCCTCGTATCTCGTGGGAAGTGGAGAAAGTGGAGTGATGGAGTAGTGGAGTAATGTGTTAGTGTCACATGACCAGGCTTGCCCACTTCTTCCATCATCACTAACCGTCCATGACTTCCTGACACGTTCTTGTGATGGCGCGTTGTGCGCTGCATGCTGTAAACTGCCAGACCAATACCCCAGTATGTATCCCCCAGTTTGTGAAATGATTGATGTATCGAGTGCGTGAATCGTGGGACCCACAGAAAATAGCATGTAATGCTAGATTGAATAACTGCATTATTCTGGAAGTCGATACATGTGAAGTATCGTGTGTATACTATGCAGGTACTGCATCGAGTATATTTAGCATGTATGAAGCATCGATGTTTGAGCGTCTCAAAATAACTTCATGTCCAACCTACTTCATGTGATGGTTTGGAGGCTGTGCAAGCAAATCCTTCCTTGGCCGACCACATGGTGTGGTAGAGTGACGGACAGTGATCATCATGACTCCTCACTGACCAATTAACTCCTGACCAAGGTTGTATAACCAAGCCGGTGAAGTTGGACGGAGGATATGGTCTCTATGACACTCATCTGCGACCGTTGGTGAAATTAGGGTTTTGGAGTAGGCGCACAAGCACCACTCTTCAGCCTGATCAAATCCAAGATTGGGATACGAATTTTGGCTAGCCGATCGTACATGCGTGTAGATGGAATGGCAGTGTAGGCTCCCATACCCCATTGTCTCATGAAAGTGTGATCTGGGCTACTAAATTCGTCTGGCGAAGTTGAGTGGTCGAGATCAATTTGGGACAGAAAACGGGTGCCCCAAAAGCCGCACATCGTTCCAAATTTAGGCGCGCGTTACAAGACAACCAATCTTGGTAAGTCTTGGCCGATTGGCCTAGCGTGTAGGTGGTCGGATGGTGTTCACGCCTATACCTGACTGTCCCATGAAAAAGTGATCTAACCCACTCAAATTATCCGGCGAAGTTGAGTGGTCGAGATTAGTTTGCAATCGGGTAGTGTGACCACGCTAGTTTGGGCGTGCATTTTGGGATAGCCAGGCATGGTATGCCTTGGCCGATCATGTGAGGGGATATATGGGCCCACGGTAGTCATGTTGGTATGGCCGGACCTGCTTAATCTAATCTCGGAACATTCATTCGTGCCGGAGAAAATGGACGCTCGTGATGTTCAAAACCCTAATTTTGAGTTTCACGGCCGTGCGTCATGCTCCGTTAGTGCGCACGAATTGGGATGACCGAACATGGTTGGTCCTGAATGATCGATCAGGTATGTAGGCGGGCCCATGGTGATCGTGTTGGCATGCTCTGGGGCCTTTGAATCTACATCTATACCCTCCATCTATACCTGTGAAGATGGATGGTTGAGACTGTTTTGCGACACATGTAATGTGCCGCAAACCCTAATTTAGGGTTTTCCGTCCATACTGCTCTGGCTTGGACGTTTTGGCAATCTATGCCAATCCTCTGGGGAGACCGACCATGCGGGGCCTGCGTTGGTTCGATAGTAGATATTCTATACCTGCTCGGGGGTTATAGAATCGATCTGGGCCATCCAATCATGCTGGTGGAGTTGGATGGTCGTGATCATTTCCAGATTGATATGGACAGTCCGGATGCTCAATCGGGCTAGTATAACACACCGAGAGTTACTCAATCTGGCTAGTATAACACACCGAGAGTTGCATCCTGTACGGGTATTTCGTACATGCTTTCATTATAATGCTTGGAGATTCGTGTTGCTCTGCTGAGATCAACACTCAGTCATCATGCCGTACTGATAATGAGTACATAAAATACAAGGCTGGTTATGCATTAATTAATAATACTGTAAATTCACAGGGTATATGGGATTGTTGCTACATGCTCCATCCTGGATGAATTTCGTGTATTTAATTCACTGATTGGGATTGTTGTCACATGCTCCATTCTAGGTGAATTAGTAAAGTGTAGAAGTATTCAACACTTATTAATGGCCTTATCTTTTACAAGATGTTAGCGCATAATTTTTTGGCTTTTACAATTTTAACCTCAAATGAAAATCCACCATCAACAATTGTCTTCTAAGGTTCGTTCTCTTAAGGATAAACTCGTCAACGCTGGCTCCGAGTCTTCCTCCATGTCTTATGCATATTTAGCAAAGAGGTTTGAAGAGTTAGAAAATTTTTACCAATATTTGTCTTCTAATAATGCTTTTCTCTAAGTAGATGTAGATGATCTTCGAACGAAAAAGGATACCCTTTTTTAAGATCTTGAGGCATCTGAGGTGGACCTTGCTGAAGCCCAGCATAGTCTTGATGAATCCCATAGCCATGTCGGAGGTAGCTTAGGATGTCATTTATCTGTGGCATCCTTAGTGTCTTTATTTGTATCTCCTTGTTTCTAATACCCTTTGCATACGCAGGTCTCCAGGAGCAGTTGGTGGGTGCAAATGCTAAGATAAATCATCTTGAAGGTTAGATATCTGCGTTGGAGATATCTCGTCAGTTTAATGCTGCTGCCAAGCTTAAAGCGGAGTCTCTTCAGCAAGCTAATGATCATCTTAGTGCTCAGGTTGTGGAGCTTCGTCGGAAATTGGCTTCGGACTCGGAGGCTCAGGCTTCTCGGATAAAGGAGCAGTACAAGCGTTCTGTCATTGATTACATCAATAATGCCTTTGCTGAGGCTGAGCTCCAGGATGAAGGAGTTGTCTTTCCCCGTCTTCCTTATCCTTGATCATGTTATTTCTGCTATAGTTTCAATTTGAACTTCTTTGTTTGCGTTTTTCCCCCAGCTGAGGGGTATTTGATGTTTCTGGAACACCCTTCGGTACATTCTAAACCTTCGTCATCTACAACTGTTAAGACATGTTAGTTGTGTTTTGGTAACACTTGTTATGGTACCTTCATTATTGTATGAAAGCATGTAGACAAATCGTGTTTAGTTATTCGTACATTCTTGCATGTAACAAGGTGCTAAGGTTTTGTGTGACTTTGGGGAGGAACATTTCACGTCCTACCAAGATATCCTTTGGCCAGAATCTATTGTGGCGGAGAGGGTCCCTACGTGGGTTGTAACCCTACGTGTTCAGCGATGTTGCTTTACTTTCGACAAGGTATCTCTCTTTATTGGATATATTGCTTACATTCTGCCTTTGGAGGGATACCTTCACCCTTAGGATCCGAGATTCACATATGCGCAGTTATGCCGTGCCTTGCCTCATCGTCAATTTAGACGAAAATTCTGACGGTGGGTGTAATTTCTAACCCAAATTGTATTTTAATCAACTCTTACTTTTCTTTAGCAAAAAAGTTTTTTTTTTGCATTGATTAGTTAAGGTTGTACTACCTCTGTTCAGGGATAGAACATGGTGGGTTGTATCCCTCTTCCTTCTTCTCCTAAGTGATAGCCATTCACTTAGGGGTAGTACTTCCTTAGTGTAGATGGGGAAAAACGATTTGCTATTTTTTGCGGAATTGAGGACGATCGTGCGAAGGAGATTCCTTGAACCGAGCGAAATGTTCAACCTCATACAGATGCACCACTATGAAGGGGGTGCTTTAAGTTTGAGAGACCAATCTGTAGTACTCCGGCCTAAACCAAGACAATGGACATTCCAGAGTAAATTCGGTCATAAAAAGAGGATGGGTTGATCTGTATGAGGGAAGCTAAGAAATGTGTGAGATCAATGGTGATCTGAGATTGTAGGTGGGTTATAACTTCAGCGTGAAAATGCTATGAATGATTGAATTTTTCCTGATTGAGAGTGATTTCTGTGAGTTCGTGTAGACGAAAGAGTGTATGTATGAACTTTGATGAGAAATTGCTCATTCAGGATATTGTTGTTCGAATGTTGTTCTTTCAATCAGGATTCAGAGACATTATATAATGTCGGAGATGAAAACACCATGATCCCACGAAGTATGAAAATTTGATGGAATCAAAGAGTGGGGAAGTGGGAAATCGTGTTAAACGAATTAATCATCGTGTAGAGACTTGATTAATTTTCCACACACTACTTTGCTGATTCTTCCAACTGATTGCACGACTTGTTCACATTCTCATCGTGGGTGAACACACTGCCGTAGACCGCCAGACCAAAACCCTAGTTGATATCCCCCAAGTGACACTATTGACATCTCGTGGTTAATTTAGTCAGTTGTTGATTTCATGACTTCGTGGGACAATGAGTCCACGTATTTGCTGAGTTAAACATGATTTTGTGAAATGTTCTGCAACTCATGAATCAAACATGTCTGCTGAGACAGTGGTGGAATCCTCACGTGGAGGTGAGCGAGTGTTGCTCGATAATTTGTTGAATATTGATAGTTGAACCAATATTCCTTGATTTGAGTAAATATTTATCATCTGAGCAAGTGTTGCTCGTTTGATGAATTATTGGCAGCGTGACCAAAATAAAATATTAATTAAAATGATGGTAGTTGAACCGAGCATAATTAATAAGAATACTGATCATGAGATCGTTGCAAAATTATTAGTGTTTGAATCTGGAATCATAATCCTTGGATTCAGAAACCCTAATTTGACCAATTGATGACCGATTGTTGGTTTATTTTAAAATTAACCATGGAATGAAGGAGAACTGGCTTCATGGGACCGTGGATCAACCATGCTCATATGCTCGCGTGAGCAAAAACCAAGACCTCTTTGAAGAGTTGGTGAGTTGATGAATGAATGATAAAATGATGGTTTAATCATTTATTGAATTACTACTGGGTTCAGTATTAGGTGATAAAACCTAATTCATCATGAAAAGGTGAGGGACCGACCAAGGGGTCATGAAACCGGACCTGGGTGGTCACGGGATCAAATGATGATCGCTCCGTCAAATTCTGAAATTATTTGGAGAGTTTTGGACCCTATACGTGCAATTGCGCAAATTGGGTCAAATTGTGAAAACAGGTGGGACTGGCTCATTGCGAGCCAAAAATCTAACCCTAGTCGGTCAAGGTAACATGATTTCGTCGTTGAGACGTCCGTGCCTCAGTCCTGAGAATTTTGATGTTTTCTGGTGCACATTTGAGCGACCATTTGAGAAAATATGACAAAATTAGGTTTTTTGATAAAACCGTCAAAACTTCATCGGATGAAGGAAAATAATAAAAAAGTGAAGGAATTATGAAGAGGTGAGGGACCGACCAAGGGGTCATGAAACCAGCTCTGGGTGGTCACAAGATCAAATATTGATCATTTGAGCAATACCCAGATTGGTTGAAATCCTAGTTAGCGCCCTTTGGTAGAATCGATGTAGGATTCTCATGCAGACTCGGATTTTGATGGTCCGCCCCTCCATTCTGTACGGAAAAGAATTTCTTATTTCCCAACGCGGGAATATTTAGGTTTTAAGCTCGTTCGGGAAGTGAAAACATCCCGAGAGTAAAACTTAGGAAAAATTCAAGCGGCCGATCTCATAGTATTTTTCCTAATATGATAAAACGAAGGAGTTTTGCCAAAATTAAAGAGTTTTGTTGAAATCAAGGAGTTTCCATGAGATGAGGGAAACATAAAAAATAATAATAAATAAAATAGGGACGTGTGGGACCGGCTTGGAGCATGGTTGGCCGGCCAGAGCCCGGTTCCGTGCGTTTTCCCTATTTTATGCATTATTTCATGATTTGAAGGAATTTTCATAATTTGAAGGAAATATCATGAAATCAAGGAATTTTCATAGGTTTATGAAAATATGAAAAATATGCTAATAAAAGCGGGACGTGTGAGCCATCTAGGGTTTGGCCGCCCTCAATACAGATATTCCGTTGTCTAGCCGTGAGACTACACATATGTATGTATTCTGAGAGAAGTATTCTCAATCAGAGGATTCAATGGGAGACCCGTGTCTCAATTTTCGCATCTGATTGCTTGATCAGAATTTCGTATAATTATGGGTTTACGATTTTAGCTTTTGTCGAAAATCCACCGTCTACACTTAGGTACATTGCGTTCCAAGGGTGTTGCAATACTTCTCCCTTGAGGTTCCTCAGGTAGTATGACCCTTTTCCAGTGATGTCATGTATGATGTATTTCGTCCCATGTAGGAGCTAGTTTTACCTATTCCTTGTTCTTTTGATATGGTGGTATTTGGCGTAGGACGTTTCTTCAAAACAAAGTTTCTCGAATTACCCGTTTGTTGTATCCACAAGCTAGCTTTCGTTGTTTTACCATTCTTTGCAAAGCCAAATGTCGTCCATCTTTTACAAATAATATCCATTGTTAAAAATTTTCCCATGCCTCCGTTTTAGTTGTTGGCAGCATTATCCCCGTTGGGATGACTACTTCGGCTCCGTAGTTTAGCAAGAACGGAGTTTTTCCCGTGGCCGCCCTTTATGTGGTCAATTTTTATTTATTTGTTATTTTTCATCCTATTTTGCATAGGTTCATCGTTTCATCGTATTTTGAAATACTCGTTCGTGCGGTGGTTGTTAATGTATCATTGTTGAATATACTTGAACCATTTGAAATGGGGCTTACTCAGAAGATAGCTATGATGCCCGTGCGTTGAATATTTATTACTAACTCATGGATTTCTTCTTGGAAGAACCATGGTTTGCGTAATGAAATATTAGTGAAAATATTTGAATATTTTCAATAATTCTGCGGATGAATCCAAGAATCTAGGTTTGAGGCAAGGCTCGCTCAGAGGCAGTTATGATACCCATGCATCGAATATTTATTGCTAACCCAAGGGTTTCTGCTGGGAAGAACCATGGTTTGCGTAATGAAATATCAGCAAAAATATTTGAATATTTTCAGAAATTATGCGGATGAATCCAAGAATTTAGGAATTATTAATTTATGACTTTATACTAGCAGATCAGGCTGTCTAGGAGCATTAATTATTCTGATATGAGCTTGCCGTAGCTTCATATCCTTTATATAGTTAGGGTAAACTCGTTGTTTGTATCCTGAAGATGTTATCGATTTATACTAGCAGAGCAAGCTGTCCAGGAGCCGTCCATCCCATGATACTATATAGAAATAATTACTGAAGTGTTCAGTATTCATGAGATATGCCGTTGTCCATCTATGAGACTACATATCTACATGTACTCTGAGAGAAAGTATTCTCGATCAGAGAATTCGACGAGACACCCGTGTCTTAATACAGATATTCCGTTGTCCATCCGTGAGACTACACATCTGTATGTATTCTGAGAGAAGTATTCTCAATCATAGGATTTCATGGGAGACCCGTATCTCAATTTTCGCATCTGATTGCTGGATCAGAAGTTCGTATAATTATGGGTTTTTCGATTTTAGCCTTTGTCGAAAATCCACCATCTACATTAAGTCCCCTGCTTAGTGAGGAAATCCGTGTTCCTCAGTCAGCATTGAATGGTGATTTTACGGTCATAAAAATATAAGCAATTGAACACAGTCATAAGTTAAGATGTTACCGGATTTCGATCGTACGAGCATACCATGACTTGAAAGCAGATTCTAGTGGCATGATAGAATGTCGTTTGATGAGCATAAGTTGGTGTTGAACCGCTAATTTGGATGACGGGACCTTGGTCATTTAGGATTCGCGGGCTGGGCCTATGAAAAGAAATCCTTGTTTTAGGAATAGACGCTCGTTTGTTCGTTAGTTTAAGGAACAAACAAAATAGACCTGAGTCTAATGATATAAAATTTTGTCTATGAGATTTCACGAAAAACAAAATTTTATCTTTGTGAGATTTCACAAAATGGAATAAACTCTCGTTCCAAAGGTGAAAGCTCGTACGAGAGAAAATTTTTTTTAGAAGACGTGCGTCTGTTAATAAAATTTTTGTCTATGAGCTTTCATGAAATTTTTTATTTTCGATATGTGAGCGTTCACAAAAATCAATGTGAGCTTTCATGAATGTTTGTTTTTACGTGTGTTTCACGTTGAATATATGTATTTTGTAAAATCAATGTTTTGATCTTGAACAACTGTTTGAAAGTAGACAATTATACATGGTGAAATAATGTCTGTGAGTTTTCGTAATTCCATGGTGAATTTTCACACAATAGAAATGTTCGTGATTTTATGAAAAATCTGATTTTTTGAACGTATTTTGTAGGTTCAAAGAGACGAACGATTTTGGAGTGTTAACTCTAGCATTACTATCACCACCGTTAGTGGAAGCATAAAAAGGTAAGAGTTAAGAGTTACCATTTTTGTAGACGCTGATGTGATCATATTGATCATTTCTGTTGTGCTTTAATTCCACTGCTTTGATGAAATCTGTATCTACGGATAATATACTGAAGTAGGAATATTTTATGGACGTCACAACAACTTTGCAAGAATGACCGGTTCCCATGACGATGCTTCCAAAGATGATATTTCCATAGATGATATATCTACATATGCATCTTCAAGAAATGATGCTTCTGGGACCTCTAAGTGATGGTGAGAGATCCTTTATACTGAGTCGTACTTCCGCTTATTTCTTTAGATTTACCTCAGGATGATCGTAGTGTAATCCTAAATAGATGTAGACTCCATAGAAATGGAAGAAAGTCTACGGGAGCGGAGAACCAAAAGTAAGGACTACAGGATGTTAGCAAATGACGTGCAGTCACCAGCCGTTTTTTTGGTGAGTTGTTAGCGCTCCTTGTGTCATGACTTTTCCCTGCCCGTGCAATTAGGATCACGATGCCAAGGTTTGTTACTTCTTTTAGACTTTTTCTCCATCGATTGACGACCTTCAACTTGTTCCCGAAAAAACAATCCAGATGAATAAGTCGATGTAAGCATCATGCGATCATGGCATCTTCTTGAATAAAATAATAATTATTATTGATGAGTCCAGGAAGAAATCATTGTAGATAAGCAGCATGTTGATGAAGCATGCTCTTCTTTGGGATATGGGAATATGGAGAATTCCCGAAATCCCTAACCGAATGGAGATAACGGCGTTTCCAATGGAGATTCCGGTATTTTCGAGCCTTCAAATGATTTAGAGACTCCCCCATTAAGTATATCTTCTTTGAATCATTTTTATCCCATGTAATCTTCACATTAGGTTTCGAACGACGAAGTTGGGAATCATGGATCCAATAATGATGATTTGGGCAATCCAGGAGTTGTTTGTGACAATACTTTCATAGTTGCGCCTCAGGATGATGAAGTGATGGTCGCTGATACCGTGGATGTGGTGGAAAATCCAATTGTGCCTCATACGGTGGAACCCGAACCCGAAATAGCAGAAGTTACTTCCCCTGAAGTTGTCTCTATGATCAGTGACACTGCTCTAGTAACTGAGAACCAGATGATAGTGCATGAGTATCCTACTGCAGGTATTTCCTTTGATCCTCAATTTAGTGAGTTACTCCCATATCACCAGCTTGTTGGAGGTTTTAGCGTTCCCATCGGATATGTTGCTATATACAAGGAACTGTAGGAAATGTATGGACACATTGTTGTTACTCGGGATCCAGGGCGTAGTTATTTCTTGAAGAAAAAAGTAGAGGCCATCTTGTGTGTTATAGATGATATCCAGATTACAACCAGAAATGTTGTTTCCCAAGATGTATTCTTTGATTGGGAGTACAACTTGAAGAATTCTGAAGAACTTGGCTTCAATTTTAAGTGGCTCCGCAAAAGACTTAAAGTTATCGAGAAAGCAGAAAAGGGTGACGCTCCTTTCCCTACTAGTGATGATGTGTTGAAGAAGATGAAGTAGCCGAGCTAACCAGGAAGCTGGAGGTACCTTGATGAAGGACTTAGCGAAAAGACCTCACACGGCGTCGGAATTCGATGCTTGACCCAAACATTTGAAGCTAAGAGACTGAGTTATTAAATGATAGAAGAGTCACTCAATCTGGGGTTGTAGAAGTCCGCCAATGAAGCATGCACATTTGCAATTTGTAATCCCACATAAATTTTTTAGGCTTCGTAGACCTGGCGGTAAAGGCCAAATCTTTCATCTTGTATGTCCGATTAATGCGCCCTTTTTTTATGTTGTTGAAGAGACACAGACGAACATCTTTGTTGAGGAAGTACAGTCACATTCCTCACCCATTGGCACGTGTTTTGCAAACCCATGACCTGAAGTGTGTTGTATCTTATCTGTAGAGGTGACGAGAACATCTTGTAGAAGACTTTGGATTATTCCCACCAGTCGTGCCAACTTTGGGAAGACTTCATGTGAGCATGTTATTAGGTCTACACCTCTTGATATGAATCATTGGTTCTTATAGAAGTCCGCTTCATGTGTAACACTTCCGAGAATTATTAGTTGATGAAGCCCTGAGGATGTTGCTCCTGAGACCATTGTTAGTGTTGAGACCATGAATAATCACGCTCCAGAGATCTTTGTCGATGTTGAGATCATGGATGGTGTTCCCTTAGAGATTATTGTTGATGCTGATATCACGGTTGAAGTTTCTCTAAAGACCGAAAAGTATAGAACCATGATTATAGACATAATAGTTTCTCCTGCATCCAGTGAGCCTTTTGGTGTGTTGATCATCTCTAAGATGAAGGTGTTCTGGGAGTTCAACATGAATTCTCCTGAACAGTATGATTTTACTGTGAACTGGATTCTTTAGTGATTCGATGATGTTGCGGGAGATTGCATCAACATCCTTAATTTTGGGTGTGATCGGTGAAGAGAAGAAGTTCTTTAGTCGTGCAGGAGCTTGTGATGTAGAGAGATCCCGTTGATGAAGTTTCATGGAATCACATCAGGTTGCAATAGCTTGTTATGTGGATAACATTTATTGAAATAAAACCGATTTCTCCAGCAAGATCAAGTCCCCAGCGTATGTTGAAGGAATTCGTGCCATCCATGGGTGAATGATATTTCATCTGCTTCAGAAGTCTTGTCATGGAGATAGTGAAGACTCAGCGATTGTAGTTTAGTTGCATTTTGATTGCGCTGGTGGTGAATAAGTATGTCATCATCGAGGTATTTATGCTGAAGCCAGAGGCGTCATTATCGAAGGTGTACTCTTTGATTGGGAGTACAATTTGAAGACTTCTTAGATGCTTTAGCGTTGAAGTGTCATATCCTTTGAGATTTGAATGTCTTAGGCTTAATTGTCTCGGCCCCGAGTATCTTATGTTGATTCAGCATCCCTTTCGTTGCGGTAGTGGGATTCAACACTTGTGCAGACATCAGAGCTTTCTGATTTTTTGGGACACATGGACACTCCTGCAAGGCTCTGGAGAAACGCCCAAAGTATTCTTTTCCATGCTTGGACATCATTTCAGTAATGAATTTTTCAATGCTCAATTCGGAGAAATATCAGATTCAACCACTTGGTAAAATAATAATCCGGTGAAGCTACCATTCATAACATCTTGAAGAGTTGCTAGCATAATTGAGTCCCCGTGCTAGGATAGCATGTGAGGAAATAAATGACAGAGACATGAAATGAATGAGACTTTCCTGAGTGTGGAACCTCTTGACGAATATCTATGCATCTTTTGCAGGTTCTTGTTTCAACCTCGTCGAAGTTGGAAATTCCTCAAAGTACTCTGATGATGGAATGTCCGTCAAACTTTCTGGATCAGAACTTTCTTCGTTAGAGAGATGTGTAACCAAAGATGCTTCGTAAGTATCCATCTTTTCAGTGTGGACCTACGCTCTTCTGAAGGACATGTCATATCCGGGATCTTCCTGATTATGCAAAACTTGGTTTCTATCCAGGTTGGTCTTATGTTCACTTTGAGAGTGATGCAGGCATGAGTATTTCCGAGCGCTCCTTCGAGGTCTCTGATTGGGATGGAGAATGAGTATCTTCTTGACGAGCGATGCATGTAGATCCGATGGTTTTCACTGGAATGTTGTTGATGGTGGTGTCAGATCAACGTTCTTCCAAATTCGTTTCTTCTGAGATTGACTGCGGTAAGCAGTCCCCAGTCGTATATCTCTTGATCTGTGGCTGGAGGCTTAAGACGTATTTTCTGGATGAACTTCTTGACATGATGTGGTTCAGTGATGTTAACATGTCTCTCCTTTGTGCCTTCAAAAGATAACGTAATTCACGTTCGTCTTGAACTGCTTATTTGATAGGTTTTCCAAAGAGTGCAAAGGTTCTGACTGGGAGAGGATTCTTGTGTACTCCTGTGGAAGCGGCAGTAGCGAGGATTTTCTATGTCTTCTTCAGTTGGTTCTTTCCGGACATTTGGCAACTTGATTGCACCATCTTGGATCCAGACATCTAGAAGTTCGATCACCTCTTCAATGGAAAAGGAAAGTCATGTGCTTCTTGATCAATAACTCTTGTGCGTTGATCAGAGGCTTGTGCATCTTGATTATTCTTGCTTTGTACTTTTGAAGGAGCTGAGGTATGCTTGCACGGCAGTTTGGCTTCCCATTTTCTCCTTTCTGCAACAGTGTTTATGAAAGGCTGGAGGTTGTACTGCTTGTTGATCAGACGCCTGCTTCCTCAAGTGTCTCGCGATTCTTAAGTCTTTGTATATTTTTTTTCTTTCCAACAGAGAAGGTGCAGTGGTTGCTGATCTCTTCGCGGCTTCGTGGAGTTCTGAGAAAGTTTGGAATCGAAGATTCTCCAGTAATGCTTTGTAGACCGGGAGCATACCGTTGATGCATAATTCCACCATTTATTGCTCTGTGACATTTGGATCATGACAATCCAAGGCTTGGACCCTGAATCTTTTTACAAAGTTGTTGGGGTTTTCACCAACCCTTTGAACCATCCTTCCAAGGTCAGAGAGAGTGATTTTCTCTGACATGAAGAAGTATTTTCTGTAGAAAGCATTAATCATTTCTCCCCAATTATTGATGGTCCCTGGTGTGATGTTGTTATACCAGGTGTATGCTCTTCCTTTAAAAGACTTTGAGAATTCCTTGAGACGGACGACATGGTTATGTTCATGTTTACCCAAAGCTTCAAGAAAGCGAGAGACGTTCTCTCTAGCATTTCTAGTTCCATCATACAGGGTAAAGGTTGGAGAGGTATAACCTTTAGGAAGTGGAGTCCTTTGTGTAGCAGCAGGATAGGGAGGTTGGTGATGATGGACATGTGATGTCTTATCTTTTCCATGATTCTCTAGAAGGCGCTCCAAGTCTTCCCGGGTGATGAATCTTGATGACTCTTTTGCTGATGAATTTCCTGTGGCTTTGTTGGTTTCATCATCGTTCACGGTGTGAATTGGAATTACCTCAGGGTCAGCAGCATCTGAGGATTTCTCCTTCTCTTTCCTTTTGTCTGGAGTTTTCTCTGACAGTTTGTCAATAAGAGCCTTCAAGTAATCAAATAGATTTTCTTGCGCTGCAGCCATGTCTGTTTGATTCTTTGCAAGAGTTTCTTGCGCTTTGATGAGGTCAGCGAGGGAAGGTGATGGATTTCCTCTTATTTCTTCGGGATGTCGGCCGGACACAGAGGGTGGCTTTTTGTATTGATCTGAGGAGGAATATCGTTACCCCCGTTGACATTAATAGCCGGAACTATTTCCGGGATGTCTTCATTGTTGATTGTGCTAGCAATGTCTGTATTAGGATTTGTAATGGATCCTGACCTAAGACCAACCATTTTTGAGAGAATTGAGATTGCAACCGAGAGAATGATCTCCCACTGTGGTCGCCAATATATAGATGGGGAAAAATGATTTGCTGGTTTTTGCGGAATTGAGGATGACCATGCGAAGGAGATTCCTTGAACCAAGCGAAATGTTCAACCTCACACAGATGCACCGCTATGAAGGGGATGCTTTAAGTTCGAGAGACCAATTTGTAGTACTCCGGCCTAAACCAAGATAATGGGCGTTCCAGAGTAAATTCGGTCACAAGAGAGGATGGGTTGATCTGTAGGAGGGAGGCTGAGAAATGTGTGAGATCAATGGTGATCTGAGATTGTAGGTGTGTTATAACTTCAACGTAAAAATGCTCTAAATGATTGAATTTTTCCTGATTGAGAGTGATTTTTGTAAGTTCGTGTAGACGAAAGAGTGTCTGTATGAACTTTGATGAGAAATTGCTCGTTCAGGAGATTCTTATTCTAATGTTTGAGAACTCTTCGAATGTTGTTCTTTCAATCAGGATTCAGAGACATTATATAATGTTGGTGATGAAAACACCATGATCCCATGAAGTGTGACAGTTTGCTGGAATCAAATAGTGGGGAAGTGGGAAATCGTGTTAAACCAATTACTCATCGTGCAGAGACTTGGTTAATTTTTCTCCCACTACTTTGCTAATTCTTCCAACTGATTGCACGACTTGTTCACATTCTCATCATGGGTGAACACACGTGCCGTAGACCTCCAAACAAAAACCCTAGTTGATATCCCCCCAAGTGACACGATTGACGTCTCGTGGTTAATTTAGTCAGTTGTTGATTTCATGACTTTGTGGGACAATGAGTCCACGTATTTGCTGAGTTAAACATGATTTTGTGAAATATTCTGTAACTCATGAATCGAACGTGTCTGCTGAGACAGTGGTGGAATCCTCACGTTGAGGTGAGCGAGTGTTGCTCGATAATTTGTTAAATATTGATAGTTGAACAAATATTCCTTGATTTGAGTAAATATTGCTCATCTGAGCAAGGGTTGCTCGTTTGATGAATTATTAGCAGCGTGACCAAAATAAAATATTAATTAAAGCGTTGGTAGTTGAACCAAGCATAATTGATAAGAATACTGATCATGAGATCGTTGCAAAATTATTAGTGTTTGAATATGGAATCATAATCCTTAGATTCAGAAACCCTAATTTGATCAATTGATGACCGATTGATTGTTTATTTGAAAATTAACCATGGAATGAAGGAGAACTGGCTTCATGGGACCGTGGATCAACCATGAAATTCTCATATATTCGCGTAAGAAAAAACCAAGACCTCTTTTAAGAGTTGGTGAATTGATGAATGAATGAATGATTAAATGCTGGTTTAATCATTTATTGAATTACTGCTGGGTTCCGTATTAGGTGATAAAACCTAATTAATCATGAAAAGGTGAGGGACCGACCAAGGGGTCATGGAAAATAAGGGCCTGGGTGGTCACGGGATCAAAGGATGATCGCTCTGTCAAATTCTGAAATTATTTGGAGAGTTTTGGACCCAATACGTGCAATTGCGCAAATTAGGTCAAATTTTGAAAACACGTGGGACTGGCTCATTGCGAGCCAAAAATCTAACCTTGGTCGGTCAAGGTAACATGCTTTCATCGTTGAGACGTCCGTGCCTCAGTCCTGAGAATTTTGATATTTTCTTGTGCACATTTGAGCGACCATTTGAGAAAATATGACAAAATTAGGGTTTTTTGATAAAACCGTCAAAACTTCATCGGATGAAGGAAAATAATGAAAAAGTGAAGGAATTATGAAGAGGTGAGGGAACGACCAAGGGGTCATGAAACCGTCTCTAGGTGGTCACGGGATCAAATATTAATCGTTTGAGAAATACCCAGATTGGTTGAAATCCTAGTTAACGCCCTTTAGTAGAATCGATGTAGGATTCTCATGCAGACTCGGATTTTGATGGTCCGCCCCTCCATTCTGTACGGAAAAGAATTTCTTATTTCCCAACGCGGGAATATTTAGGTTTTAAGCTCGTTCGGGAAGTGTAAACAACCCGAGAGTAAAACTCAGGAAAAATTCAAGGGGCCGGTCCCATTGTATTTTTCCTAATATGATAAAACGAAGGAGTTTTGCCAAAATTAAAGAGTTTTGTTGAAATCAAGGAGTTTCCATGAGATGAGGGAAACATAAAAAATAATAATAAATAAAATAGGGACGTGTGGGACATGATTTGCTTGGAAATATCATGCATTTTCATAGGATTATGAAAATATGAAAAATATGCTAATAAAAGCGGGACGTGTGAGCCATCTAGGGTTTGGCCGACTGGCCATGGACTGTGCACACGGGTTTTATGCATTATTTCATGATTTGAAGGAATTTTCATAATTTGAAGGAAATATCATGAAATCAAGGAATTTTCATAGGATTATGAAAATATGAAAAATATGCTAATAAATTGTTGAATACACTTGAACCATTTGAAATGGGGCTTACGTGTGAGCCATCTAACTCATGGGTTTGGCCGCCCTCAATAGTTCTGATACCCATGATATTTATTACTAACCCATGTTGTCTGGTTTGCTTAATGAAATATCCGTAAATATTTGAATATTCTACACATATGTAATTTAGGAATAATTAATTTATGACTTTATACAAGCAGAGAAGTATTCTCAATCCATTATATAGTCGAGGATTCAATGGGAGACCCCATCCCGTGTCTCAATTTTCGCATTGTCTGATTGCTTATTCTCGATCAGAAATTTAGACCCGTGTCTCAATACAGATAATTATATGGGTTTACGATTTTAGCTTTTGTCGAAAATCCACCGTCTACACTTAGGTACATTGCGTTCCAAGGGTGTTGCAATACTTCTCCCTTGAGGTTCCTCAGGTAGTATGACCCTTTTCCAGTGATGTCATGTATGATGTAGGGTTCGTCCCATGTAGGAGCTAGTTTTACCTATTCCTTGTTCTTTTGATATGGTGGTATTTGGCGTAGGACGTATTCTTCAACCACAAAGTTTCTCGGAATTACCCGTTTGTTGTATCCACAAGCTAGCTTTCGTTGGTAGTTTACCATTCTTTGCAAAGCCACTTCACGCCTTTCTTCGATGTCGTCCATCTTTTACAGCATAATATCCATTGTTAGGTTCTTTTCCCATGCCTCCGTTTTAGTTGTTGGCAGCATTATCCCCGTTGGGATGACTACTTCGGCTCCGTAGTTTAGCAAGAACGGAGTTTTTCCCGTGGCCGCCCTTTATGTGGTACGGTAGGCCTATAGGACATTATGTAGCTGCTTGCACCATCTTTTGTTATATGGTCCCAGCTTTTTCTTCCAGTTCATTGCTATCGTCTTATTTATGGCCTCCGTGTGTCCATTTCTCTTAGGGTATATCGGAGTAGACTTGTTTTTATCAATGTTCAAAGCATTTAACAGCATGTTTATGTTCTTTCCTTCCAGTTGCTTGCCGTTGGCATAGACTATAGCCGCCGATATTCCAAACCTGCATATGATTTGCTCAAATAAGAATTTAAAGACATTTGTGTCCCTAATTCTTGCCAAAGCCCTTGCTTCCACCCATTTGGTGAAATAAACCGTGGATACTATTAGATATCTCCTTTTTGATGTCCCCTCTATCAAGGGTCCAACAATGTCAACACCCCATTTGGAAAATGGCCATGGGATGATGACCGAGTTAAGCTCTATTGCTGGTGCTTTAATCTTCCTGGAAAAGCGTTGGCATCTTCCACAACGCCTTGCTACGTTCTTTGCGTCTTCATCCATGCTTAGCCAATAGTATCCTTATGTTTTGGATTTGATTGCAAGGGACCTTCTTCCGCTATGATACCAGCTTCTCCGATGTGTATGTCATGTAAAATTCTCTTACCTTCGGTTTGTGAGAGGCACCGCAACAAAGGTCTGAGGAATGACCTTTTGTATAATATCCCATCCCGTAGGCTGTACATTGCTGCTTTTGACTCGATTTTTCGAGCTTCTTTGACGTCTACGGGAAGGATACCTTTGTCAAGGTATTGGTGTATTGGAGTTCTCCAATCATCTTCTGGTTTACCTTCGTTGCTTTCATCAGACATTGATTGGTCTTCGTCAGATTTGAAGGCTTCGTTATCCGGCTCTTCGGATTTTTTTATCTTTCTTTGCTTTCTCCGCTTCCCTCATGCCCCTGGTCTGGAAGGCCAGGGCTTCTTCTGCTGAGGTTATTCCTTCTATCAAAGTTCCATATATTCTCCCTATCCCAAAAATACGACAACCAAATCACTTCCACAAATACGAGGTGGTGTTTCCAACCACCCCCTCAAGATCGATGATATGAATGCTAAGGCATTTGAGTGTCTAGAAACAAACCCATTTGATTGTCTTTCCAAAATTTGAAATTCAAACGACATGTCGTATAGAATGTCACCTTTTTGATTTTTGATGCATGCTCCTGTTCCGGCTTTAGGTAGTATTGGATCCATATTTTGGTATTTGAGCTTTATTTGTCTAATGAATAATTTTGAGTCACTAGTCAGACGAACATCTGATAGGCCCAGCTCCTATGCTAAGCATAGGTTGTGTATGACCGCCTCATACTCCGTGATGTTGTTGGTGTATTATTTGAATTCTAACCTGAATGCATGGATGAGCATGTCTCTGGTGGGGGTTGTTATCAAAATCCTTATGCATGCGCCTTCTCCGTTGGAGGAGCCATCTATGAATATTTCCCACCTTCGTGAGCTTTGCAGTTCCAAGATGTCTTCTGGTTCCGGATTTTCTTCCTCCATTCCTAGGATGTCGTCTATCTCTGCTTTATCATTCAGAGGTAGGTCCGCCAATAAGTCTGCTAAGATTTGTGATTTCTCGGCCTTCCTGGTTTCAAAGGTTATGTGAAACTGCTTGATCATGACATTCCATTTTGCCACTCTTCCAATTTTCTCCGTGCTGTCGAGGATCTGATTTATCTGAGCCTTTGAAAAATCTCGGATGGTGTGCGCATAAAAATATATCCTTAGCTTTTGTGTTGCCACAACTAAGGCATATATTAATTGTTCCACCTTAGTGTAATTACGCTCCGCTGAACTGAGTGTCTTGCTGATGTAGTACACGGGTTTTTCTCCTTACCCTTGATCTCGCACCAATACTGCGCTCACAGCATAGCTTGTTGCTGCTAGGTATATGGTAAGTATCTCACCTGACTCCGGCTTCTGTAGGATTGGTACGGACGCCAAGTATTATTTGATCTTGAGAAAGGCCTGTTCGCACTCCGTGGTCTATGTGAATTTTCTTCCTTTCCTTAGCGTGTCGAAGAATGCCTTGCACTTTTCCGATGATCTGGATATGAATCTCCCCATAGAAGCTAAAATTCCATTTAGATTTTGCACTCCTTTTAAGGTTTGCGGTGACGGCATCTCCATTATAGCTCTGACCCTTTCAGGGTCTACTTCCATTCCATGCTGAGTTACTAGATATCCCAAGAATTTTCCTGAGGTAACTCCGAATGTGCATTTCTCCAGGTTCACCTTCATGTGAAAGCTCCTCATGACTTAGAATATCTCCCTTAGATGTGAGAGATGGCCTTTTGCTTCCTTGATTTTGACGATCATGTCGTCCACGTAGACCTCTAGTATCTTGCCTATCCATGGTTTGAAGATTTTTTATACTAATCGTTGGTATGTTTCCCCCGCGTTCTTTAGTCCAAAAGGCATCCTTGTATATCAATACATGCCTCGTGGGGTAAAGAATGCAGTATGCTCCTGGTCTTCTTCTGCAAGAGCTATCTGTTTGTAACCTGAGTATCCATTCACGAAGGATAGTCTTTGATGGCCTTTTGTTTCTTTGACCAGTTGGTCAATATTTGGAAACGGGTAGCTGTCCTTGGGGCACGCCTTGTTGAGATTGCTAAAGTCGATATAAATGCGTACGCCTCCGTTCTTTTTGGGAACGATTACCATGTGGGATATTTGACTTCTCGTATGAATCCTACTTTGAGTAGCTTTTGCAACTCCTTTTCTACCCCTTCGTGGTAGATGTCCGCCACTTTTTGTATGCGCTGCTTGAACGGTGGTATCTCCGGTTTGATACGAAGGTGGTGTGAGACCAAATTCGGGTCAATTCCTGGCATGTCCTATATTGACCATGCGAAGATATCTACGTATTCTTCTAGTAATTGTTGTAGCTACACATCCTCTTCCTCGTCAAGTAAAATTCCAACGTTGAGTAGCTTTGGCTCCGCTTTTTTCCCAATGTTGATCTTCTTTGTTGGTTCCACCGGGGAGCAGATTTGTTGCTGAGGCCATTGAGGAGTGCTTTTATGTAATTATCATTTGGTGGAAGTATTTTTAGTCTTAGTTGCGGAGATACCTGCTTCTGGTGCGGAGGTTCCTTCGGGGACTAAGGTGTCTCCGTCCTGTACCTTTTTTTTGCTTACTTTGCGTTATTTATTTCCTGTTGTTGATCCGCAGTTCTTTCTTCGTTGAGTTTGATTTCAGCCAGGTTGCAAAGCCTTGCGTCTTGTTGGTCACCTTTGATCTCCATTTCTCCCATAGGTATAGGAAAGTGTGGGTACTGATGGTATGTCGAAGCCGTTTCTAGTAATTTGTGGACCCAGAGCCTGCCCATGATGACATTATAGGGCGAAGGTGCTTCTACCACGCAGAAGCGTGTGTTGGTTACTAAGGGTCCTACGTGTACCTGCAAAAAGATTTCTCCTCTTGTTCTAGAGACTGCTCCGTTAAAGCCGTATATTGTGCAAGTGGAAGAATCCATCTGCTCCGTTGTTAAACCCATGCGTTGGTAAGGTTCGTAAAATAGCACATTTAAAGAACTGCCCCCATTAACGAGGACCTTCGTAACATTCCATCAGTGTATTGGAAGAGTGATTACTAGTGGGTCGTTGTGCATTTCAACCTCCTGGTTGACTTCTTTTGTTGAGAATGTTAATGGCGTGGCCATCCAATCTTCCCAGGTACCGGTAGGTGGTCCGCTTAGCTTGAACACCTCATGGGATTCAATCTTCTTTCTGTTTTGAGCTAGCTCCAATATGTCTTCAAGTATGTCTTCTTGACTTCCGCTGGAGTAAGTAATCATGTTGATGTATTTTCCGTCTAGAGGTAGCTCCACCCTTTTCTTTGAGGCCTCCTCGGTCTCTACCGGTTGTAGTTGCACGTATTCCAAGAATTTGACTTCATCGATGAACCTTTGGATTACGTTCCGTAGGTGGTAACAAGTATCTGTGGTATGTCCGTAGAACTGGTTATACGCACAGTACTCCTTAGCCTCCTTCGTTTTGTCCGGATTCTTTCCCCTGGTGCCTGGGTATGGGAATCCCGGTTTTTCTCCTTCCTTGCTTAGGATGTGAGAGAAAGTTGTATTCAGCTTTGTGTAGACTTTGTCGATAAATTCTTATCTCCTCTTGCCTCTTTTGTCATCTCCGTATTTGGAACGTTTGTCTTGGTAGCTCGCTCTGTCCCCAGCTTTATTCTGTCGCTTAGGTATCTCCGGATATGGTTCCAGGGAGTTGGTTCGTTGCGGAGCTACTGCTTCCTTTACTTGTGCCCTGGGGTTTTCCTTCTGGATCTCCTCGAGCTTGATGTAACGATCTTGAACAAACCTGAGCTCTCCTTCGGAATCGAGGGCTCTGTTGTGTAGTTCCACGAAGATGGTTGAGGTTCTATCAAGTCCGTACTTATAGCAGTTGATGCTAATTTATGGATTGACTTTCCCTATTTCTTGGCATGTCTTTTGCCACCTATCTGTGTACTACATGGGTGTTTCCCGGGGTCCGATAGATAAAGCAAATAACCTATCTAACCCTGCCTTTGTTGATTTGTTGTACATGTATGTCTCCAAAAAGACCATAGACAACTGCTCAAAGGAGTCAATTGAGTTTGTAGGTAGGTTGTCATACCAAGTAAGTGTTGATCCTGTTAAGCTTGCCGGAAAGTACCTACAAAGTACTGCCTCATCTCTTTCCCAATGGGTAAGGACACGAGTGTAATACCGTAGGTGGGATGCGGGATCTGAGGTACCATTGTATGTCTGGAACGTAGGTACCGGACACTTAGGAGGAATGAGTTCCCCTAAAATGCGAAAAGATAATGGGGACGTTGTTTCCTCCTGTAGTGCTTCCTCTAGCCTTGCTCCTGCGTGACCAGTTTTTAGGCCTCGTATCTCCCTCCGCATTTTCTCTATTTGCTCCATCACCATGTTCACATTGTGAGCATCTTTGGACAACGCCTTGTCATAGTATCTTTGAGAGGGTTTGTATGTTGAGTCCACCTCCTCCTGGTCGTGGTGTGGTTTTCCAGATCCGTTAGGTTGATTAGTCATGTTGAGATTCAACCGTCGTCTTCCTAAGATAGCTCAGTTATCCTGCCTCTTTTGCGGAGGGCAAGCTTGGGAGCCTTTGATCTGTATGTCCAACATACCTTTGAGATTCTGGTTTTTCTATGCCATCTTTTTCAATGCATCTTCATTTTCCTTGTTGCGGAGCATCAAGGCTGCTACTTGTGCCGCCATCTGATCTTTTTTGTGGGCTCCACCTCCTTGTGGGGTGCTGCCTGCTGGATCTTCAGAGTTTTCTGCCATTTCGTCTATGATTGGTGCATCTGGATCTATCTGGATTGTTGTTAGGTTTCCCAACCCTCGTCCCGTAGGTACCAAGGTTCCTGGTAACCCTGCGTTTGACGCATGTGGCTTCGTAGTAGCTGGACGCTCCGGTAACGGCATGCTATAGATAGGTTGAGCTCCCGATGTTTTCCCCATCCCCTCAGTAGGAATAGGTATCTTTGTAGCAACTGTTCTTCTTGCTATCTCACTTTGTCCGTCTTCTGCCTCGTTCCTTTAGTTTGCTTGAGACGGCTTTTGGGATCTTCCTCTTGTGAGCGCTGGTCGTGAGCTTGTTGGTACATCACATGGTTTCTGCATGCCTTCGGTCTTTTGATACCATGTGGTCACAAAGAAAGTGAAGAAATCTACTACTTGGGTACCTTCGTCAAAAGTAGCAATAAATGCTTTGACACGGAAGGTGTCCAAGTCTCTTTTTCAGAAAAAGGTACTGAAATGATGTCTTTGACAGACATATTTTTAATGCTTATGACACCCTTGGAAAAAACAACCTTAAAACGTTGAAAACCGAAAAAGGGGGTATTAGAAATAAGAAAGAATGAGGTTATTAAATGCTTTAGAAGGTCTATCTTCCTTAAAAACTTTATTGAGATTCCTCTGTCAGTCAAAGGTTCTCAGATCTAGAAAACGTTTTGCCAAAAAGGGTTATTTTAGCATGAAACAAAGATTTTGGCGTTTTTGTGGATACATTTTTCGTGAAAAAACTTTGTAGATCTATAAAGCCGTGTGTTTGTAGAGGTTATGAAATACAAAACATACACGAATAACAAATGAACGAGTCACTTAGAGAGTGAGATTCATCGTTAAAACATGGATCCCTTCGTTTCCGAAGATGCAAATAATTGAAAAGAAAAATTGTGTCTAAGCTCACGGTCGTGAGAAAGAACACGGTCGGTGCCAAACTGTGACTACTTATTTTCCCATAGTCTACGTAAATGTAAACAGTTCTGAGGATTGATACTAAGTAAATTAAGACGTGTACGGTCACGATAATAACAAAGAATCACAAATATAAGGTAAAAGCATCTAAGTTATCACGAGACACAAGAGATAACTGTTGATGGTGGATTTTCATTTAAGGGTAAAATTGTAAAACCCTAAAAATTATGCGCTAACATCTTGTAAAACATAAGTCCATTAATAAGTGATGGATACTCCTTCACTTTATTAATTCACCTAGAATGGAGCATGTGGCAACAATCCCATTCTGTGAATAAAATACACAAAATTCAACCAGGTTGGAGCATGTAGCAACAATCCCATATAACTTATGAATTTCCAGCATTATTAATTAATGCGCAACCAGCCTTGTATTTCCTGTACTCATTATCAGTGCGGCATGACGAATGAGTGTTGCTCTCAGCAGAACAACACGAATCTCCAAGCATTATAATGAAACATGTACGAAATACTAGTACAGGATGAAACTCTCGGTGTGTTATACTAACCCGATTGATCCATTCTCGGTGTGTTTTACTAGCCTGATTGAGCGTCCGGACTGACCGTATCAGTCTGGATATGATCACGACCATCCAACTCCACCAGCATGATTGGATGGCCCAGATCGATTTCATAACCCCCAAGCAGGTATGGAATATCCGTGTCGAACTAATGTGGGCCCCGCATGGTCGGCCTCCCCTTGGCCTAGCTTGCCAAAAATGTCCAAACCAAAGCAGTATGGACGAAAACCCTAAATTAGGGTTTGCGGCACAATACATGTGTCGCAAAACAGTCTCAACCATCCATCTTCGCAGGTATAGATGGAGGGTGCAGATGTAGATTCAAAGGGCACGGAGTATGTCAACACAATCTCCGTGGACCCACCCACATACCTGCCAATCGGTCAGGAACAACCATGGTTGGTCATTCCAAATCGTGCGCCTAAATGGAGCATGACGCACGGCCTTGAAACCCAAAGTTAGGGTTTTGAAATCACGAGCGTCCATTTTCTCCGGCATGAATGGAGGATCCGAGATTAGATCAAAGCAGGTCCGATCATACCAACATGACCATCGTGGACCCGTCTATCCCATCACCTGATCGGCCAAGACCGAACTCTCTTTTTCTCCTCCGTTCGCGTGCCTCCAACATGCATGGTTGCTCCTTCCAAATTGCAAACTAATCTCAGCCGCTCGATTTCGCTGGACAAATTGAGTGGCATAGATCATGTTTTCGTGGGATGGTAAGGCATATGCGTGAACACCAGACTACCACCTACACGTTGGAGCAATCGGCCAAGACCAACCAAGCTTGGTCATCTTGGAACGCCCGCCCGAAGTTGGTACATTGTGCGACTTTTGTGGCACCAATTTTCTGTCACAAATTGATCTCAACCACACAACTTCGCAGGACGAATTGAGTGGCCTAAATCACACTTTCATGAGACAATGAGGTATGGGCGCCTACACCGTCATGTTGTATACACACATGCACGACCGGCCTAGCCAAATTTGTGTCCCAAGCTTGGATTCGACCAAGATGAAAAGTGATGCATGCACACATTTTCATAAACCCTAATTCCATCAACGGTCGCAGATGAGTGTCTCAAAGATCATCTCGTCCGTCCAACTTCACCGGCTTGGATATACAACCCTGGTCAAGAGTTAATTGGTCAGTGTGGCGTCATGGTGATCACCACCCGTCACTCTACCACACCATATGATCGGTCAAGGGAGGGTTAGCATGCGCAACTTCCAAACCATCACATGAAGCAGGCTGGACATGAAGTTACTTTGAGATTCTCAAACAACGATGCTTCATACATGCTAAATATATTTGATGCAGTACCTGCATAGTATACACACGATACTTCACAAGTATCAATTTCCTAAATAACATAACATTACATGCTACTTTCTGTGGGTCCCATGATCCACACGTTCAAGACATCAATCATGTCAAAAACTAAGGGATATATACTGGGGTATTGGTATGGATGTTTACAGCGTGCAGCGCATAACACGCCATCACAAGAACGTGTCATGAAGTCATGGACGATTAGTGATGATAGGAGAAGTGGGCAAGCCTGGTCGTGTGACACCAACACACTACTCCACTACTCCATCACTCCACTTTCTCCACTTCCCACGAGATACGAAGGTTAGGCTAAAAGACTTGTATAAATAGGTTCTCCGCCCTATTTTTCAATAGGAACGACACAAGACGAGATAACAGAGTCAAGTGTTGATACAATTGTATTCAAACACCGAAACTGATAGCTTACATCATGTACAAGTCATACATAGCCAACACCTTCACATTCTCAACAACTTCTTCGCTTCCCTCCCTAAGATCAACCCCATCTCCTTCACTTTGTGACCGAAACAAGTCTGGAACGGCCATTTCTTGGTTTAGGCCGGACTTGCACAGATTGATCTCTCAAATCTACAAGCACTCACCGCGCATTGTATTTGTTTAAGGTTTATATTCATTCCTCATCCACACCCCAAATTACCAAAATTAGCAGGAATAGTTTTCATCCATAAATAATTGGCGACCACATTGGAAGATTAATCTCTCAGTTGTAAAGTCAATTTCTTCAATACCATTCAATTAATTTGGAGATGGTTGGTCTTAGGACCACCTCGACAGTCTCGAATCTTGATGGTTCCTCCAACGAAGATACCCCTTATCCTAACGACGTACCTGGCGGCATGATCATGAGATTCCCAACATTAAGCGAACTAGCACAGGTACATGAGATTCATACGAAGAACATGGAGCTGATAAAGGAAACGATAAATGGAATACTTGATCTCCTCATCAAGATGATGTCAGAGGTGAGCATTCCGGATACCTCTACACCGTAGACTAGTTCTCCCCATATCAACAGCTTTACTACGAACCAGAGACCAGCAGATCAGGAAGCGGCATCTCTAGTGGAAAGTTTGTGTGAACTCTTACACCTATCGAAGAATCAATGGGCGGAGACATTTGCTGTAATTAATAAAATAGCTCTGGACATATACCTGACTCCTTCACGTCCGGAGGTCCTAATCACATTGAAAACTTCCGTAAATAATAATATGTTTACAGAAGATGACATTATGGCATAGGAAGGTCACAATCGGGCCCTACATGTTACCGCGCGCATCAAGGGTTCAGAATTCAGGAGGGCCCTCATCAACACAGGAGCTTCTTAGAACGTTATTACTCTCAAGACTCTCAAGACATCCAAGGTTAATCCATGCAAAATTGTATGGCAGACTACCACAATGACGGACTTCGAAGGAAACCAGACTAGCACGTACAAGTATGTTAATCTGAATTTATTAGTAGGACCCGTTCAGTCGAAAGTAAAATTTGAAGTCATAGAAAAGGAACCAGACTACCATATGATACTAGGTAGACCGTGGATTTATGACAATAAAGTCATCCCTTCAATGTATCACCAATGCCTGAAGACCATGCTAAAGGAGGAAGTTATACGTATTCCTGCATCATTGTCTCTGTACGCACCAGTATGCGGAGTGGAACTGTTCGAGCCAAAAGAAACTCCGCAGGGTAGGTCGTATGAAATCCTGTGCACCCCACTACCAACGTGGGCCTCAATCCAGGAAGAAGACCGACTTGCATCACTGGGGACTAAGCGCCATGACACACCTTTTCTGACGAGGCGTTTACCTTTGCCCGATGAAGTTTCAACCCATGCTCACTCCAAAAGGGAACGCGCTTTCGAGGCAAGCCATGATCAGAAGGGGAAGACAATATATCGGCACCGCTGTTAGCAATTAGAAGGATAGATTGGTACCCAGTCTCTCCATACAATTGAATGCTGCAAGAATGACGAAACACAAGAAGAGGTGTTAGATGCTCCGCGACAGCTACAAGATGGCACTAACTCCACAACTGACGAACTCGAGATTGTTAACATCGGGAATGAAGAATCTCCTAGGAATGTCTCTATCAACTCAACTTTGTCCGTAGCCGAGCATGAGAGTCTTGTACAACTACTCAAAGAGTACCAAGATATGTTTGCTTGGATATACGAGGAAATGCCAGGTCTAGACGAGAAATTGGTCAACCATCACCTTCATGTCATACCCGGATCCAAACCGGTAAAGCAATCTCCGAGGAAATTCAGACACGAAGTGGAAGATCAAATCAAGGACGAAATTCAGAAGTTGTTAGCTGCTAGATTCATCAGACCTATCCATCATCTGACCTGGTTAGCTAATGTGGTCCCAGTAAAAAACGAAAAACGGACAGATTCGGTGTTGTGTGGATTTCAGAGACTTGAACAAGTGCTTCCCCAAGGACGACTTTCCTCTACCTAGCATCGACATGTTAGTAGATGCTACCAGCGGACACGGCATGTTCTCCTTCATGGATGGTTACAACGGATACAATCAGATAAGGATGTATGAGCACGACGCAAGTAAGACGGCCTTCCGAACCCCTCTTTGCAATTTTTACTATATTGTTATGCCATTCGGTTTAAAGAACGCCGGTGCAACGTATCAACATGCTATGATGGCAATCTTCCACGACATGATGCATAAACAAGTAGAAGATTACGTAAATGATATTGTGGTCAAGTCCAGGACCCGAGCAGATCACGCCAACGTCTTACGGAAAGTGTTTGAGAGGTGTCGAGAATACAAGTTGAAGATGAATCCTTTGAAATGCGCTTTCGGTGTCTCTTCAGGCAAATTTCTTGGATTTAAAGTGACCGCGGAAGGGATCAAGGTGGACCCGTCCAAGACTCATGTTATCCTCACAATGCCACCTCCCCGAACTGTGAAGGAACTCCAAAGTTTCATGGGCAAGGTAAACTACATCCGACGTTTTATACCTGGTCTACCCTAACTTGCCGCCTCATTCACTCCCTTACTGAAGAAAGGAGCTAGCTTCGTCTGGACCGCAATCCAGCAGGAAGCTTTTAGGAAGATTCAACGAATACCGTCATCCCCAGCCATAATGAAGTATCATGTCCAAGGGAAGCCGATGCGTCTCTACACCGACTTCAGTGACACCGACGTGGGGGCTCTGCTAGCTTAGGAAGATGATGAGGGAGTCGAACATCCTGTATACTACTTTAGCCGAATATTAAGAGACGCAGAACTCAGATACCCCAGAGCGGGAAAAGCATGTTTGGCCTTGATCCATTCCATTCAGAAGTTTTGGCATTAACTACTGTCTAACAGGGTCATACTCGTGTCTAAATCTGATCCTGCAAAGTTTATACTTTCAAAACCGGTCCTGACGGGAAGGATAGGAAAATGGCTTCTCCAAATTTCAGAGTTGGACATAACATGTGCATCACCTAGATCTATCAAGGGTCAAGCAATTGCAGACTTACTGGCGGCGTTTCCTGGAGAAGGCACTACATGACTGCACGAAGACCTTCCTGGAGAATTTCCAGACATCTCCGTTTTGGAAGAAGAAGTATCCTGTATTTTGATGGCTCTACTATCCTTAGTAGTAATACTGGAGGAGCGGGTGTGGTATTAGTCTTTACAACTGGAGAAGTGTTCTCAAATTCCTTCAAGCTATACTTCGAATGCACCAACAACTCAACAGAGTATGAAGCTTTCCTCATAGGGATGTCGATAGCTAAGCAAGCAGGAGTCACGCGTCTGGAGATAAGAGGAGACTCCAAGTTACTAGTAAATCAGATGAATAGAGTATACACATTGAAAGAAGTAACACTAGCTCCATACCGATCAGAAGCGCAAAGGTTACTAAAATATTTTGCCGATACAACCATAATCCATGTCGGTCGCACCAACAACAAACACGCTGATTGTCTGGCAACACTGGCCTCCAAATTGAAGTTCGAAGGTTCGGAAGAAACCCTGACAGTAAAGAGGAGAACCATAGAATCGACATGGCTATCACAATACAGAGATACCAAGAATGATGATTGGCGAACTTCAATCACTCAAGAGCTCAACAACTCGCTCTCCCAAGGAAAGGTAAGTCTCAAAACCCTACAGAATTTTTTCATTCTTCATGGTATGTTGTATTATCGAAATCCGGACGGCTCTATGTCGAGATGCCTTGGAGATGACGAAGCACAACTATAGATGAATCGTGTTCACAATGAAATTTGCGGACAATCACTGGTGGTAATGATATACCGACGACTCCAACGTCTGGGCTATTACTGGCCGGAGATGGAGACTTAATCCAGACTACTTCATAAGTCATGTTCAAATTGCCAAGCACCGCCACACCAATTGGAAGTTTTTAGTGTAAACCACACTGGGTACTGGAGAGAGCCATACATCAATTATCTTCGTGATGAAACAACTTCTGTCAATCAAAAGGATGCCATCAAGATAAATCAAAAGGCTAAGAGATTCGTATTCTACGAATGGATCCTGTAACGTAAGAGTTTCGGAGGTAATCTATTAAGGTGCCTATTTGGGGTGGAAATTCCAGTCATTCTGAAAGAAACACACGAATGGGAACATCAAGGAAAGAGGAAACTATTTCTCCAGATACACGAGAAATACTATTGGACGATCATGGAGGATGACGTGACCGCTTTTGTTCAAAGCTGTCACAAATGCCAAATTCATGGGAACCTTGTTCATGCGCCTTCCACCCCTTTACACTCAATAAGCAGTTCGTGGCCATTATACAGCTGGTGACTGGATATTATCGGGAAGATCAACCCGCCCTCATCTAAGCAACACGAGTACATCATAACCGTGACAGAGTACTTCACCAAATGGGTAGAATCCATTCCCCAGTGGGGAACTACATGAGCAAAAATTGCGGCTTTCATTAAGGAACACATCATTTGTCGTTTTGGAGTACCTAAGCATATCATCACTGATAACGGCACTCCCTTCTCCAATAAACATGTACGAGAGATACTTGAAGGATATGGCATCAAACAGGTTTTCTCCACCATCTACTATCCTCAAGGGAACGGACAAGCTGAAAGTACCAACAAGACGTTGATCCGGATCATCAGTCGAACAGTACATGACAATCCTAGGGAATGGAACGACTAGTTACCAATGGCACTGTGGGCATACCAGACATCACCTAGAAGCTCCATTGGAGTTTCCCTATATTCACTTGTTTACGGGGCGGACGCAATTCTCCCGGCAGAGATCAAAATCCCATCATCCAGGATTGCGGCAGCGACCGGGATCCACTGGGACGAGGGTGAAGCTTCTAACTCCAGAATAGCGGAGTTAGGCACTCTAGATTTCAGAAGAAACAAAGTGGAAGAACGCACTCAGGTGTATAGGAACAGAATTTCCAGGTCATATAACAAAACTATGAAATCACGTGTTTTCAAAGTGGGAGATTTGGTCTTTGTTTGTGGGAGAAAACTACTTATGCCGGTTTAGGTAATTTTGGGTGTGTGTGGATGAGAATTGAGTTTAAACTTTCAAAAAATGTGCTGCATGATGAGCACTTTGATTCGAGAGATAATCTATACAATTCTGGCCTAAACCGAAGAAATGGCCGTTCCAGATTTGTTTCGATCACAGGTGAAGGATGTGAGGTTGATCTTAGGGAGGGAAGCGAAGAAGGTGTTAAGAGTATGAATGTGAAGTCTATTTGATGACTTGTTAACATAAGGTTGAGCAGGCTAGAAAATGTTGCAGGCAGGCTCTGGGTGTTGAATACGATTAACACTTGGTTTTTTGTGTTGTTCGAACTTCTGTTTTTGGAAATAGGGAGGAGAACCTATTTATACAAGTCATTAAGCCTTCTTCACATCTCTCGTGGGAAGTGGAGGAAGTGGAGTGAGGGAAGAGTGGAGTTGTGTGTGAGTGTCACACGATCAGAACTGCCCATTTCTCTCATCTTGACTTAACCGCACATGTATTCCTAACACGTTCTTGTGATGGCGCGTTGCACGCTGCACTCTGTAAACCACCAGACCAATACCCCAGTTTGTATTCCCCAGTTGTGACGAGATTAATGTCTCGAGTGTGTGGATCGTGGGACCCACAAAAATAGTGCAGGGTGAACCATGAACTTGGTATAACATCGCATGCATCCATCTTCAGGTAACCGTTTGGAGGCTGTATAGACAGGCCATGCCTTGGTCGGTTACCTTATGAAGAAGAGTGACAGATGGTGGTCATAGTGATACCTTGTTTGCTGGTTGATTCGCACCCTAAGCCATTCGTTCAAGCTTGCAAAGCTGGACGGACGAGATGACTCTTAGCCTTGCTTGCGACCGTTGGATGGGAGGCGCGCATGCTGCCTCTTTCGGACCAAACGTTTGCATGATTAGAGAGTTCCAATGAAGGAACCGATCATCCCTGCATAGAGGTAGTACAATGGTGTTCACGCCCATGCCTGCTAGACTCGCAAAGATTTAATCTAAGCCACTCGACTCAGGCGGCAAAGACGAGTGGTCGAGATTAGAATTTATGGAGGGGCCGTGACATATCACCTTTGGGCGCGCGTATCGAGGAGCTTGATCACCGCCGGTCTTGGACGATCATCTAGATGTGAAGCCGGGCCCACGATGGTCATGCTAGCATGCTCGGTTCTTTCTAAGTCTCCATCTTGGCCTTCTGTCCAAGCCTGCGAAGATGGACGCTCGAGATGTTTCTGCGCCGCAAACCCTAATTAGGGATTTAGACCAGCCACTTTGAGCGATCGGTTTTGAGTTGCGCACACCTCTTTTGGGGAGACCGACCATGTATGCAGCATCTTGGGTCGATTGTGAGCATGTACATGCTTGCTCTATGACCCTGGACGCAATCTAATCCATCCAACTATGCCGGCGAAGTCGGATGGTCGTGATCGTTTGTATCTTCTCAACCTACATAAGGCGTTAAACTAGCCTTGTTTGGGCAATCGTTTCTTGCACCACGGCTTTCCTATGAGGGAGTCGGTCATGTAGGTAGAAAGTGGGCCCGCCAATGGTGTACCATCACTTCACTACTTGATTTAGGGTATAATCTAAGCCGTCCAACTATGCCGGCGAAGTTGGACGCTCACGATTAAAAGAAACCCTAGCCGTGCGTCATGCTCACTTTGAGCGCACGTTTTGGAAGGACCAACCGTGGTTGGTCTTGACCTTTTGGTCATGTGTGAAGGTGGGTCCGAGGTGATCATGGTAGCATGCTCAGGACCCCCTGAATCTATATCTACACCCTCCATCTATGCTTGCAAAGTTGGACGGGTGAGATATATTTTTGGGTTTGTTTTCAGCAAGTGAGACTAATATGGGTAGTCTTGCATGCGTTCAACGGGGCTAGTATAACCTACCGTCAGGTAGACTACGGGTGTTTGCACGTCGAACACAAGTCTTTAATTAAAGCATTAATAGTAATGTTGTATACCTACAGAAAACCGGGATGGTTGCCACATGCTCCGTCGGGATGGTTGCCACATGCTCCGTTCTGGGTAGGTATATTTAATTCTCAGGGATGGTTGCACATGATCCAATGAATTAATATGGCAAGAAGTATTCACCGCCTGAAGGCTTTATCCTTTGCAGGACGTCAGCTTACAAAAATTGGCTTTTTACAATTTAACCTTTAAATAGAAATCCACCATCAACATTAAGTCCCATGCCTAGCATGCAATGGTTACACTATTGTAGGGTAGGCATGAGATGGTGACAAATATACGTAAAAGAAATAAAGGTAACTAACCTTGAAAGGAAGCTGCTAGTGATTGTCCATGTGGATGTACCGTCGCAAGCATGAAATTTTGGGTGGGCCGGTTTCCCTTCTTGGTTTTTTGGAAGCAGAAAGGAATCCTTTTCTAATCAGGATTCTTCAAATTTTGCCTATAAAAGGGAGAACCCTTTTTCCGTTTTTTCTTCACGATTTTTTTTCTCTCGAGTGGACGTCCAGCTCTCTCCCGCGCCGCCGTCACTCCAGCCGCCGGAGTTCACCATCACCGTTTCTGGTTTTTGTCGCCGCCCGACGCCGTTTGTCAGGTAGGTGCGATTTTTTTTTTTTTTTTTGTAAACCCTAATTATTTAGTTAGAGTTTCTTTTGCATTTTGAGAGGATTGTAGGTGCAACAAAACATACCATGATTAATTCCTTTACCGCCTGTTAGGGTTGCGTAGTAAAAGAAATCATAAACATGTCGTTTGTTCCCTTTATCCTTGCATGTCAAAACCCAGGTTGTAGCTTGGTAGAACCGCTGTCTTGAACTTGTAGACATGATAGCCAACTGTAGAAAAATATGTTGACATGTTGGCTTAGCTATAGGGATAATGAAAAATACTAGAACCCCCTACTATATGGGTTCAATATATAGAAGCCCCATTAAATGGATCCTCCCCTATCAACTCCATACTTTCACTTTTTAATATTTTTAGGCCCAGAATTTTAGATTTCAGGGCTTGGTAATAAAGTTTAGGGTTTGGGGAAAATTTGTAATACCAAAAATACCCTTTACTATATATACCTAATGAAATAGGCTATAGGTTTCATTTTCATATTCATTTTCATTTTCACTTTCTCTCACTTCTCTCTTGTCTCTGCTCTGAAGAAAATTATGGTTGTTTGATCATACCGAAAGAAAACGATTGCAGAGAGTAAGAAAACAATTCTCGCTCCATCGATATCCGGTGATGACGTTTAATTCAACGTTTCTTCTAGTTTTTATTGTATGATTTTGTAGTAGAAAAAACGAATCCGATAGAAGATTTCAATCAAATAATCTGCAGATTCAACTCAGATTCATCAACAAGCTAATTATACAGGTAAGTATCCTCTTCTCTTTGTGATGATGCTTCGGTTTAGAGATTTTAGTTGATTTATTTTGGATTCAAATTTCAGAAAAGTATTTCAAAACCTAAATCTTCAGATGCTTTTCAATTGACTTATCTGAATCGAAATCAGAGCTTAGATTCACAATCATCTACTTACTCTGGTTGTTTTGATGTAGAGGTTTTAAAGAAAAAAATTGAACAAATATTTCTTATCTATTCATCGTCAAAATCGTTGTATACCTCTATTTCTATCTTCGATCTAATTTGATTTTCTACTGATTATCGTTTTTTCTTTTGCTTGGATTTTGTTGAATCTGAGAAGAGGAAGAAGACAGGTTGGAATAGAGAAATCAACATAGGTATGTTCTCGATCTAGTCTTGAATTTTATTGATTTTGATTTTTATGATTTGGATCTTTCCTATTTCGTTATTTTATTTTTTCATTTGGTTGATACTGAGAACATTATTTGGTTGATATTGAGAACAAGAAGAGAAATAACATTGTTTCAGAATAAGGAAAACAACAAATCTATGTACGAATCTTATTTTGGTTTGATTTCAAAACGTTTTTCAATTTTTTTTCGATTATTTGTTGTTCTTGTTTGTCCGATCCGAGAATTTGTTGTTTATATTTTGTTGATACTGAGAGGAGTATGAAGAAACAATTTTGTTTCATAAGAACAACTTCAAATCGATGTAGACATGCGCTATTTTTTGTTACAGTATGTGTAACTTGAGGTTACACATATATATCATATTGTATTTTAACATGGAATTTGTATTTTTCTTTTGTTTTTTGTTTTTTTGTGAATTTGTTGCGAGTTTTTTTGTTTGATACTGAGAATAGGATGAAGAAATAATGTTTTTTCAGAAGAACAACTTCAAATTGATGATGTAGACATGATGTTTTTTGTTTTACAGTATGTGTAACTTGAGGTTACACATATATATCTTATTGTATTTTTAGCATGGAATTTGTATTTTTCTGTTGTTTTTTGTGAATTTGTTTTGATTTTTTTGTTTGATACTGAGAAGAGGATGAAGAAACAATGTTGTTTCGTAAGAACAACTTCAAATTGATGATGTAGACATGATGTTTTTTGTTTTACAGTATGTGTAACTTGAGGTTACACATATATGTCGTATTGTATTTTTAGCATGGAATTTTTATTTTTCTGTTGTGAGTTTTTTTGTTTGATACTGAGAAGAGGATGAAGAAACAATGTTGTGTCAAATGAACAACTTCAAATTGATGATGTAGACATGCTATTTTTTGTTTTACAGTATGTGTAACTTGAGGTTACACATATATATTTGCATGTGTATTTGTAAACAATTGTAGAATTTGTATCTTTAAGACACATTGTATCTATTTCTTTCTGCATATAATATATTTCTCACGTTGAGTATGTTGATGACTCATTTTATGTTTAGCTTGTTGCATTTGATATATTTTTCTTGGTGGAAACTTTAAGAAGCTTGCACCATAATATGAGAAGCTTAGTGGAAACTTTAAGAAGGATACGACTGTTCTTATTGGAAAGGTTAAATAATTCTAACTTATTTACTTTTGATCTATGTTGATGTTTTTGAACTTTCTTCTTGCATGATGTGTCATTCTGATATTACTTTTACCCTGTCTCCGTTTTAAGTAAGTAGAGTGGAGGTTTTGAAATAAGTACTACTTAATGGAAGCATCAAACTGTGCTACTGTGTTTCTCATTCACTATTGTCTTTACCATTTCTAGTACATTGTCTTTTCTCAGAAGTTGTCTAATCAATAGAAAAACTGTCTAAAACTAGTAATTACTTCTTTTTTGAGTCGAGTCTTTATTTGCAACGTGAAATGAGTGCCTTCTTCTTGTTGTAGTTTTGTTTTCTATCATTAGATGTCAAGGTGCAACCCTTATTGTTACACAAGCTATATGGATGTGTAACTAGTAGTTATATGGATGTGTAACTAGTAGTTACACAAGCTATATGGATGTGTAACTAGTAGTTATATGGATGTGTAACTAGTAGTTACACAAGCTATATGGATGTGTAACTGCTAGTTACACATCATGGGATATAAAGTTTATGCTCTATATATTGCAGGTTCTTATGAAAAGGTATATCATGCATATTTGAATGACTAGACAACATTGGTTGGCAGTAGCTTTATGGCCATCTTGTTCTCAGTAAAGGACCATCATTCGGTTTGGATGATGATCTAGTATTTATATGGATGTGTAACTAGTAGTTACACAGGATATATGTATGTGTAACTGCTAGTTACACATCCTGGGATATAAAGTTTATGTTCTATATATTGCAGGTTCTTATGAAAAGGTATAGCATATTGAAATGACTAGACAACATTTGTTGGCAGTTGCTTTATGGACAACTTTTTCTCAGTAAAGGACCAGCATTCGGTTTGGATGATGATCTATATAAATAAACGAGTAAAGCAGGTCAATTCTTTATCCTAAAACTCTCTCCCTCAACTCTTCCTTGAAAGGGAAAAAAACTATTCAATGCACTCAAATTATTTTTGATGTTTTATTCACTTTTAGTTTTTGATAACATATATGGATGTGTAACTGCAGGTTACACAAGTATATGGATGTGTAACTACAGGTTACACAAGTCCTTTTGTGTTTCTAACTGCAGGTTAAACAAGCATACGCATGTGTAACTATAGGTTACACAAGTTCTTTGTGATTCTAACTGTAGGTTACACAAGCCATATGGATGTGTAACTGCAGGTTACACAAGCTTATGCATGTGTAACTACATGTTACACAAGTCCTTTGTATTTCTAACTGCAGGTTACACAAGCCATATGGATGTGTAACTGCAGGTTACACAAGTATATGCATGTGTAACTACCGGTTACACAAGTCCTTTGTGTTTATAACTTCTGGTTACACAATCCATATGCATGTATACCTACTAAGAATCTGTAAGCATTGTTTATATGTGGAAGTATGACATTCTTTTCTTGTACAGTGATTAAAAGAATTTATTGGGACATTTCGGTTTATTTTTGAAGTGCATGATGATGGCTTAATGTCTTGGAGAAACTGAAGAAGCACTATTTTGTTTTGAGTAATTTTGGAAAGCCAATATACTCCAGGTCAGTGTCATTTCTAAAATGAAATTTGATACTATTGTTGTTGTTTTTTTGTTGATCGTAACTTTGGTATATTCTTGCAGTTTATGGATGGATAGATAAGGATGTTGGCTAATGTCCAGGTGAGAAGTGATGATTCTTAGCTCTTTTATAGTTGAAAATGTGTGCTTTATAAGGATGTGTAACTCTTAGTTACACATATTATATGCATGTGTAACTCCTAGTTACACATGCTAAAATGAACAAACTTGCAACCAAAAAATTCCACATGCTAGGTATCCAAGTCATATGCATGTGTAATTGTCAATTACACATGACAGATGCATGTGTAACTCCAAGTTACACATGCTAAGATGGGTTATCATGCGTCTTTTATGTGATCTTTGTTCTATAAATTTTCCTTACAATTGTCCTATAATATTATTATTTTTTGCTTTTTATTCATCCAACCTAATCCATGGATGTTTATTTCGTTGCAGATATGCAAGCATTTTGGAGTGAGGAAGACAATAAAAAAAGGCAAAACTTCTAGTATCGGTTTCAGGGGCTTATTTCTAGTGTTTTAACTCATTTATTGTGTCCAGTAACAACCGATTACTATAGATGGTAAACAGAGATATTATTGTAAATGAATATTAATGCGATAGATGTATTTTTTGTATATTTTTTTTTCTGTTGTGTAACTGTTGACTACACATGCCATATGCATGAGTTGTGGATACACTTGTCATATGTATGTGTAACTTCTTATTACACATGTCATATGGATGTGTAACTTTTAGTTACACACTATTGAATACACAACATGAATGTGTAACTTTTATACATGTGTAACTTCTAGTTACACTTGCAATATCAATGTGTCGTAGGTGGTGGTGAGCGGCGGCGGCGGTGGTCGGTGGTGGTCGGAGGTGGTTGCCGGCAGTGGTCGGAGGTGGTTGGCGGTGTCTGTGGTGGTTGGTGGTGGTCGGAGGTGGTTGGTGGCATTGGTGGTCGGAGGTGGTTGCCGGCAGTAGTGGTCGGAGGTGGTTTGTATTGGTGGTGGTCGGAGGTGGTTGGCGATGTCTGTGGTGGTCGGAGGTGGTTGGTGGCGGTGGTGGTCGTCGGTGGTTGTCGTCGGTGGTTGCCGGCGGTGGTGGTCGGAGGTGGTTGCCGGCAGTGGTGGTCGGAGGTGGTTGGCGATGGATGTGGTGGTCGGAGGTGGTTGGCGGTGGTTGGAACATCATCACATAATATTTTAATAATTTTGGGCCTAAATTTAAATTTTATTTAATTATGGGCTTGACAATATGCATAAGGGTATCAAGGTCTTTTAATAATTTGGGGCCTATATTTAAATTTCTTTTAATTAAGGGTCTCATATTATGGGTTATCCATGGGTTGGGTCTTAGCCTAATTTTCCCATAGGGATACGCATGCAAACCTTAGTGCCCGCCTGCGTGATTTTGAGGTACTCTTGCGCTTGCGTTTACCGAAATTGCTGTAGAATCTTCATACAAACTCGGAATTCGAAGTTCCGCATATGTAACTTCAAGCCCAGAAAATTTCCAAGCTTTAACAAAGACGATTTTTGTATTTTGAGCGTGTTTAGGGGATAAAAACCGCGAAATAGTAAACTTCCAGGAGGTTTTCAAAAAATTTTCAGGTTGCGTGTCTTCTGATGTTTTAGCCACCCATTCTTGCCCTTTCGTCCGATTGTCGTGAAATTTTGATATGTTGTAGGTAACTTCCATATGAATAGAATGGCACATAACATAACACTAGATTCCATACCCATTGCTCCCAGCTCATAATCGAACATAGGGTAGTGTAAATTTCCCTCAACTGAGTTTGTTTGGAGGACGCTTGAACCATCTCAATCCCATGTAATCTCCGTATTAGGTGCCTAACAACGAAGTTGGGAATCACGAGAATCTTTTATTGTTGTATGACCCCTTGGAAATGTGCTAAAACTTCCAATCTTATTGCAGTACATCATGAAAGGAGTTGGTGATGATAACTCTGCAGCTTCTTCAGAAAAACGTTTTGAAGTTGATAAACCAGAAGCTAACGCACATGAAGAAGTGATGGCTAAAATTGATTCGCCACTTCGTGAAGTCGGCCATGCCGTACAGGGAATGTCTGTCTTGCATTTAACCATTGTCAGGGGGCGGCTCCGTGCTCTTTCAGCTGCAATTGATACGGAGGAGGAACAAAGACATGAAGAAGCGTTGCGAATGAAGTGGAAACGCGAGGAGTCACAAGCACCAGCAGGCTCGAGAACTGAAAGGTTTGCGGCTCGGTTGAAGATATAGAGGGTTGAACACGAACGTCATGCAGGTGATGGGAAGTGTGATTACCCAATACGTGGTGGTGTAATAATCCTTGACCCTGATACTGATGAGACTGAACGCCCGAAAGTGATTGGCACGATTTCTAAGGTTGCAATGGATTCTGTAAAAGGTGCAGAAGATACGCATGCTGAAGATGTTAAGGCGGCAGCTGCTGTGTCCAAAGAAGAAGAAGTTGAGGCGTCTCTGGAGAAAACGGCACAAGATGTGGATCCCAACAGTGATGAAGACGCAACCGGCAATTGAGTTTCCCTGTTATTCTTATTTGTAGTGTTTTTCTTTCATATACTCAGTGGTGGCTGAGTTTTAAGTTTTCTTCTTTGCTTGCTTGTCTTGAACAAAGTTTTATTCAATGTTGCTTTTCGAAACATGCATTTTTTTCTGCTTGTGCCCCCTGATGTGAGTCTGGCTCTGTTGAAGTAGATCATGTAGGATACCTTCCTCCTCCCTTCTTACATGTTTTACTCCTCCCATATTACCAGGCCGGTATGAAGATTTGGTATGAGGATTTAGGGTTTTCTTCCTGGGTAATGGTGGTTTGAAGGTGACTCATAACTTTGTGTGATTTTATGTAAAAGGAATGAAATCTTGATTACTTGAAGAAATATTGAAACCCTAATAAGTATGAAGGCAAGCAGTGCCATCATTTTGAAGGAATTACAAATATTGTGAAAAGGAAAATTATTGAAGGAATCCCCGGGGGGGATTAGAGAGGTGGTTTCGTGTCTTCAAGTAAGGTAGGGATTGAGCCACCATGAGTGAACAACCACACCTTCGAGTTTGTCTGCATTGATGATCTTGCAGTAACCTCCCAAGATAACATCTGCCACTAAGAATATTTCCTCTTCCTTTGCAGGCATATCATACTGGGAAGTTATCTTTACTGCCATGTTTCCAACTTGGAACGTGGTTACCTTTGCTACTATATCTCCGATTTGAAACGGATTTGGACTCGGCATAACAGCTTGCTTCTGACACGTATCGTTCTTGACTGCTTCAAAGCTTTTGGTGAAGCGCTTAAAAGGGGCCAGTACTCCATTCACATCTCTTGGTAGTGGCCCTCCTGTCAGGTGAAACAGTCCCTGGTGGTCTAACAGGATAATCATCCACTACTTGCAAAGAGGGTCGTTCAATGAGACTTACTTGGGCTCGGAATCTCTTAACGCAAGACAAAGGGATTTCACCAGGGAGTTGCGTTATGCCTGTGAGTTGTTGGTATGGGGGCAACAGGCAGTCTTCGATTCTCCAAGGTTTGTTGGAAATCATCGGAGCTGGCTTGTTGGAGATTCTTTCAGGTACTGAGATTGGTAAGGAATGCGCCTTGTGTACCCACGGGCGCCCCAGAATCATGTCGTAATCCGGATGTTCCTTAATTATATGGAATCTATCTTGTGTTGGAGTGTTACCAATCTTGACATCAAGGTTAATGTATCCGTAGACATCCACAAATTCTCCCGCTGGGCTCTTGATCACAGTCGGACCACGGGTAGCCTCCTGCTTTGAGATTTTCGCAGCTTGCAGGGTCTTGATAGTAATGATGTTGAATTCAGAAGCTGCATCGATTAATGTGCTATCGAACTTGACATCTTTCAGATGGGCGACGGTCAAAAGTCCCCAGTTTCCTTTGTTGGTGCTATTTTTCAAGGAGGCTTGAGACGCTGGAACGACTTCCTTTTCTGGATACAATCGCCTTCCTGACATAATACGATTGAGGGCCATGAACATATCTCGATGTTGTACCTTGGAAAGGTACAAGATTTCACACAGGTGTTCCATCATGGATTGTACAGTCTTGCGCACAGAGCTTCCAGAGATCATGCAACTTCGGACGGGAAGGGGGTCTGTGTGAACTCCTTCATTTCCCAATTGGATCTCTCCTGCTTCTATCTTTTCCCTGAAGATTTCTTTCAGCTTGTTGCAATCCTTAGTTGGGTGGTGGACAAACCTATGATAACAGCAGTACTTAGGGTCTGCCATGTCTTTCTCAGTTGGTGGACGTTTGATAGGAGGTAGTCTGATAGCATCATCCTTAATCCATGCCTCCAAGAGTTCTATTACTTCATTTATCGGAAACGGGAAGCCTGTGTCTTCGGTGCTCTGCGCATGATCTTTGCATGTTCCCTTTTGAGGCGAAGATTTATGTGTTTGAGTCACACGCTTGGGTAGTTGTTCTGCGACCACTGGAGCTTTTCTCTTTCCACCTTCGCTTACTATACTGACAGAAGGGCCAATATTATATTGCTTGTTGATGAGGCGCCTGTTTTCCCGATTATCTCGTGAATCGTCACTCCGAACGATCCTGGTTCTTTCCAATAATGCTGGGGCGGTAGTGGCCGAACGTTTGGCTGCTTCATGGAGATCTGAGAACGTCTGGAATCCCAAGTTTTCCAGTAGGGTGCGATATATGGGTATCATTCCGTAGATGCATAATTCCACCAGCTGTCGTTCTGTGAAATTTGGTTCATGGCAGTCCAACGCTTGTGTTCTGAACCTTTTGACAAAATCATTTGGATGTTCGTTGTTCCGTTGGGAGATTCTCCCAGTGTCTGAGAAAGTAACTTGCTCAGATACAAATAAGTACTTCTTGTAAAATGCGCTGACCATCTCACTCCAATTGGATATGCTGTCGGGTGCGATGTTGTTGTACCACGTATAGGCTCTCCCCGTAAGTGATTTGGAGAATTCCTTCAGGAAGAGAACGTGATTGTATTCATGTTCTCCTAAGGATTCTAAGAATCGAGAGACGTGTTCACGAGAATTACCGGTACCATCGTAAAGGATGAATTGAGGGGAGGTGTATCCCCTGGGAAGAGGAATCCGTTGCACGTCTTGTGGATATGGAGGTTGGTGTCGATGCGCGTCCATCGGATTTTCTTTACCACGATTTTGGAGGAGTCTCTCCAGATCTTCACGTGTAATAAAGTTGGACGATTGGCTCCTTTTCCTGAGACGCTCGTCCATTTATCTTGCGTGGTCTGCAACATAAGACTCTTCATTCAGGTAGGCTTGCATAACTGAGGTACCTGATCCAGGTGTGCTAAACGTATTTCTTGTTGGCCCTTGAGGATGTCTCGACTCTTGTGGTAATCGATCGGTTAATGTTTTAAGGAAGGTGAGTACCTCCTTCTGAGTGGTTTCCATGTCTGCCTGAGCTTTAGCGAGGGTTTCTTGTCTCTCCATCAAGTCCACCATGGTGATAGGAGGTTGTCCTCCTCTGGGTCCTCCAGATCCTCGTCCTTAAGGGGAAGTAACAGTTGTTCTGGTGACGGACGGAAGTGTCATGCTTGAGGAAATGCCTGGATTTGAGGCCGCTCTGGATCTTTTAATGGGAGGTGTCATGCCTGTTGGAATGTCTGCTCCTAATCCACTGGTACTGATGATAGAAGACGCGGTTCCACGAGACACATTGGTTGCACTGGCGGGTTGCACTGTAACACCAGACCTGTTGGATATCAGCGCCACCAGAAGCGTTGTCGGTGCTAACTCCATCGTTGGTTGCTGCTCCAGACCTAAGATCCACCATTCTTGAAATCAGAGAGATTGAATTGGTATTGAAGAAATCGACTTCACAACCGAGAGATTAACCTCCCACTGTGGTCGCCAATTATTTGTGGGAGAAAACTACTTCTGCCGGTTTAGGTAATTTTGGGTGTGTGTGGATGAGAAGTGAGTTTAAACCTTCAACAAATGTGTTACACGATGAGCACTTTGATTCGAGAGATAATCTATACAATTCTGGACTAAACCTAAGACACGACCGTTCCAGATTTGTTTCGGTCACAGGTGAAGGATGTGAGGTTGATCTTAGGGAGGGAAGCGAAGAAGGTGTTGATAGTATGAAGGTGAAGGCTATTTGATGACTTTTTAACAGAAGGTTGAGCAGGCTAGCAAATGTTGCAGGCAGGCTCTGGGTGTTGAATACGATTAACACTTGGTTTTTTGTGTTGTTCGAACTTCTGTTTTTGGAAATAGGGAGGAGAACCTATTTATACAAGTCATTAAGCCTTCTTCACGTCTCTCGTGGGAAGTGGAGGAAGTGGAGTGAGGGAAGAGTGGAGTTGTGTGTGAGTGTCACACGATCAGAACTTCCCACTTCTCTCATCTTGACTTAACCTCCCATGTCTTCCTAACACGTTCTTGTGATGGCGCGTTGCACGCTGCACGCTGTAAACCGCCAGACCAATACCCCAGTTTGTATCCCCCAGTTGTGACGTGATTAATGTCTCGAGTGTGTGGATCGCGGGACCCACAGAAAATAGTGCAGGGTGAACCATGAACTTGGTATAACATCGGATGCAGCCATCTTCAGGTAACCGTTTGGAGGCTGTATAGACAGGCCATGCCTTGGTCGGTTACCTTGTGAAGAAGAGTGACGGATGGTGGTCATAGTGATACCTTGTGTTCTGGTTGATTCACACCCTAAGCCATTCGTTCAAGCTTGCAAAGATGGACGGACGAGATGACTCGTAGCCTTGCTTACGACCGTTGGATGGGAGGCGCGCATGTTGCCTCTTTCGGCCAAAACGTTTGCATGCTTAGAGAGTTCCAATGAAGGAAACGATCAGCCCTGCATGGAGGTAGTACAATGGTGTTCACGCCCATGCCTGATAGACTCGCAAAGATTTAATCTAAGCCACTCGACTCAGGATGCAAAGACGAGTGGTCGAGATTAGAATTTATGGAGGGTCCGTGACATATCACCTTTGGGCGCGCGTACCGATGAGCTTGATCACCGCCGGTCTTGGCCGATCATCTAGACGTGAATCCGGGCCCACGATGGTCATGCTAGCATGCTCGGTTCCTTCTAAGTCTCCATCTTGGCCTTCCGTCCAAGCCTACGAAGATGGACGCTCGAGATGTTTCTGGACCGCAAACCCTAATTAGGGCTTTAGACCGGCCACTTTGAGCGATCGGTTTTGGGTTGCGCGCACCTCTTTTAGGGAGACCGACCATGTATGCAGCATCTAGGGTCGATGGTGAGCATGTAAATGCTTGCTCTATGACCCTGGGCGCAATCTAAGCCATCCAACTATGCCGGCGAAGTCTGATGGTCGTGATCGTTTTGGATCTTCTCAACCTACATAAGGCGTTAAACTAGCCTTGTTTGGGAAATCGTTTATTGCACCACGACTTTCCTATGAGGGAGTCGGTCATGTAGGTAGAAAGTGGGCCCGCCAATGGTGTACCATCACTTCACTACTTGTTTTAGGGTATAATCTAAGCCGTCCAACTATGCCGGCGAAGTTGGACGCTCACGATTAAAAGAAACCCTAGCCGTGCGTCATGCTCACTTTGAGCGCACGTTTTGGAAGGACCAACCGTGGTTTGTCTTGACCGTACGGTCATGTGTGAAGGTGGGTCCGAGGTGATCATGGTAGCATGCTCAGGACCCCCTGAATCTATATCTACACCCTTCATCTATGCTTGCAAAGTTGGACGGGTGAGATATATTTTTGGGTTTGTTTTCAACAAGTGAGACTAACATGGGTAGTCTTGCATGCGTTCAACGGGGCTAGTATAACCTACCGTCAGGTAGCCTACGGGTGTTTTCACGTCGAACACAAGGCTTTAATTAAAGCATTAATAGTAATGTTGTATACCTACAGAAAACCGGGATGGTTGCCACATGCTCTGTCGGGATGGTTGCCACATGCTCCGTTCTGGGTAGGTATATTTAATTCTCAGGGATGGTTGCACATGCTCCAATGAATTAATATGGCGAGAAGTATTCACCGCCTGAAGGCTTTATCCTTTGCAGGACGTCAACTTACAAAAATTGGCTTTTTATAATTTTACCCTTTAAATAGAAATCCACCATCAACAGTCTTGAAAACGGCTAAGCACATCCAACAAGACATGTCCGAATCAAAATTCTCACTAAATTAGGAAGGTTCCTACGCAGTGACCAAGGCTTACAATACTGGCTACTACTAGATCATCAAGGTGGACGGAGGTAGGCTGGAAGCAGTCATCAATGGAAAATGGCTCAAAGCATATCATGCTTGACCATTGTTCACTCTGTCTCGTGATGCTACAATACATGCATTTATTTTAATTATATGTTTGAATCTTCAGTTATATTCATAAATGCATTAATGAAAACCTGTTTCACCAATAAAAAACCAGTGCAATTTATTCCGCAAAGATGTTCAAAAGAAAACTTTGACACAAACGTCACTAATAATGAGGGAATACAGCTACATGCGATTTAGAAGAGGCCATCTAGCAGATTATAGTTCCTTGATAGAATCATCTCCAGTCTAGACTGATACCTCTCGGTCCTTTTCTTCAAGTCATGTACTGCCTGTTCTACCTTCTTTGATTCCGCAGCCAGAGCCTTCTCCTCTTCCAAGATAGCTTCCGCAGCAGGAACAAAATTTACGAGGATGCCAGCTCGATCGACCTTGATGATATCAAGACGCTGCCACAGCCAACCTACGTTAAACTCCATGGATTCGCAGGTAGATACCATATCCTCCCACTTTTCGAGGCTTGATTCGGCAATATTGCGGATAGAAATATTCTCCATCTTAGAAACCATGGGAAAAAGGCAGTTTACCGTGGAGACCAGAGCAGATAAACAGTGCCTGACCACATTCCTGGTTGCGATATGGCCGTACTTTCTCCATAACTTTGTGTACAAAGGTACAAACTCCTTCCGCACTAAGAACCCACCAACGTCTCGGTAGCTAGAAGATAAACACTTCATGTGAACATCTAATGAAATACCCGCATTGGGGTATTCATAAGATGAGATACCCAAATCAGTATCTTCGAGGTCCGCAGGGGTAAGCGTGTTTGAGTTTGAAGGAAGAGGACAGTTTAAGTCGTCATCATCGATAACTGTCACACATGTTCCGGTGGGATATCTCTGTAAGAAGGAGAGGATTATTCACCTGATCATTATGAGGAACAAGCAATTGATCAGAAAAGGAAAGAATATGAACCGGTATGATCTTCTTAACTCGGGGAACACGAGCAGGGGATTCATCATGAAGCTCGGACGCAGACCACGTAAGCTTGACAGAAAAACCTGGGTGATACGAAGAAGACGATCTACTATTGCTCGTCATGTTAGAGAGATAGAGTTTTCTGCAAAAAAAAAAAAAAAAAATCTATCGGCAGTTTTAAACTCCGCATGCATACTGAAGGAAATCCTAAGGGAGACCGGATCAACTACAATGGAACTCGTCCGATAAATGAGGTCTCAACGTCGACTAGGTCGTACTTCTCCTCCAAACCCTAATCAGGACTCCCAAGGTGACGCCTGACAAGGTCGGCCTATCCGGTAAATATGATGTAAGGACCCTCAAGTTCGTCAACGCTATTAAACCAGTCAAGAGACGACTTAACCGCTAATGACTCGATTAGTTAATATAGAATTAATTATTAGAAATTAATATAAAAATAATTTCGATATGAAACTAATATCATTGAATAGGTCTCGCAAAGTTATGCGCAATGCGCTAATCGAATGTGTCATTCGATTACTGGACGAGGAAGATAACATCATATCAGTATCAAGGGGAAAATGGTCTCTTTAGACCGACCTGGGTTGCCCTTATCCAAATCGATGTGTTTCGTAGCAGAACCATTTGGAATTATCCCTTAACCGTTCGAAGAAGAATTCATTTCTTCTTATCTCTTCTTCTTTCTTCTTCTTTTCTGTTCTTCCTCTTCTTCTCTCTGTCAATCTCGATCTCAGAGATTTGAGCTTCAAATGTTCGATAAATTCTTGTAGGGATTAATATCGTGTTTAATTGAGGGGGGAGGTGATTTTACTTCTGTCGATTGGGTTTTTGAAAGAAGCAGAAAGTTATGGTTTGAGGAATAATTGAGTTAGGGTTTTATTTAAGCTTCAAAGAAGAATTAGAAGATGAAGATGATGGTTTAGGGGATTGAAGTAAGTTGGGTTTATCACGAATTAGAATATAAGGTTAAAGAGTGGTTTGAATTTGATATTAGGGTTCCTGTGAATAAGAATTAGGAATTTGGGATTCGTTTTAATGATGATTAAGATGAAATTCAAGGATGGGTTTTAAAGAGCGTGATATGAAGGAAGAGGGTATGGTTTTAATTTTAAGATTGAGTTTGAAACAGGAAAAAAATTGGGGAATTAGGGATTTCAACTTAAGGTAATACCATCTTTGTCAATTCAACTGAATCATGTTCTTTTGAGTTGAATTTGTGTTTATTTAGTTACTTCTGTATAGATAAATTATTGTGTTTAATTGTTGAACTTGAAAGTGAAATTGTGAGTTGTTAGGATAAACCAGTGACCTAGAGCTTTTATGTTGTGTTACTGATCTTAGAGTTTGGTGTAGTTGTTGGTAATTTAGAGTTAGGATTTGTGACAAGAAGAGGACGAATATAATTGTTGTTGAGTGAATAGGATATGGTTGTGTATGTAGTTTAAGTCATGTTGAGATACATGGATATGAAGTTACAAATATTTTGAATGGCTTGGGAAGTTATGGGGGGAATTGGTGATGAATATTGTGCATGTTTAAGTCTTAGATGAATGTTAAGTATTTGTGTTAATGGTGCTGGTCTCAACTGAGGTTGTGAATCTGTTAAAGAATGAGGATTTGAAGGAGGTTCTTGAACTGTAGAGTTGGTGATGAAATAGAATTTATAGATGAAATGCAACTGAATTATGAAGTGATGTGTTACTGTGAATGGTGATGGGGCTGAAATGGATGTGGATGAATTGTGTTGAAGTGTCGTGTTTTTTTGAAGAAGATTTCTTTTAGATTTAATGTTGAACTGAACTGGAGATGATATTCCTGTTAACATGATTGGTAGTGAAGACATTGAGGTGATGATGATTGAGACTGAAATTGAAGTAAAGGGTAACACAGATATGAAGATGATGTAAACTGTGATGAATATAGATGGTGACATAAATGGAATTGTTTGGCTTAGTGGGTTGGCTCTTGTGATGCACTATCATAGTACAGTTAAGTCTTTGGCCTATGTAATGGCTCAGGCCAGTGTTCTGTCCTAGTCAGATGTCTGACTGATTTAATCTTCTTGACTCAGTTGTCTAACTGAGTTAACCCTTTGACCTGAATCAGTCTTGTTGACTGAGTTGGCTCACCGATTCATATTTGACCATTGACTTGACTTAGACTTGACGTAGACTGTTAGTTGACCATTATTGACCATTAGTTGACCATGATGAATCAGGCCTTGGATTATTGGGCTGTGGATTTGGGCTTTTGGCCATAATTCTTAATAAGAGTGTTTGGACCACTTATGGTCTGAACTAGCCTTTGGTACCTTATACAAAGTCGTACATCTTTCTAAGACGTATTTAATGGACTATAGAACAAACCAAATTTAATTAGTAAACCTTATGTGCTAAAGATTAAATAATGAAAAGGTGCAGAACCATAAATGGGATTAAAACAATTAGATAGTTCACTTAGTTTATAACTAGAGAATTGTATGAGATTATGTTATGAGCCTTGTTTGAGCCTTTTGGAAAATCTCTTGAAGTTCTTGTGTGATTAACATTTAGTTTATTTTAACAACGATCGATTCAAAGGATGACTAGTGAATCACGGATCTCGAGGTAGACAAGGCTTGTCATCAAATCAGGTGGGAACTATGTAACCTTCTTGTAATCATTAAGCATTCTTTTTATTGCGAGCATGATGAGTCTTTATTACTCTTCGCATGTTTGTGTGTTTTACTATCAATGTAAATGCTTGTATGTGTCTTGTTGTGCATGTGATATGTGTTGTATGATTTCCCCGCAAGGAGTGTCTGTGATTCCCCACGGCTCTTTGCTAAGTTGAGTATGGCGGCTTCTTCCCCGTTTTAATATTACTTAGTAGGGCGGCTTCTTCTCATTTTCAATATATTAGTAGGGCGGATTCTTCCCCATTTCTATAGTATATAAATAATATATAGTAGGGCGGATTCTTCCCCGTTATAATATTACCTAGTAGGGCAGCTTCTTCCCAGTTTCGTTATTATATATACTATTTTATTTTGGGGAAATCACTCGTGTGCATATTATACCTGTTTTTCTAACTTTCTAATCTTGATGGTAATATTCTGAATCATAGTTTGTATGGGCACTCTGTGTGGATGATGTTATTATTATTGGTTAGGGTTGTTCTCGCGTCGTCTTCTACAATGAGTCTGGCGAGGTTAGGATAACACTTGCTTCTTGTAGCATGAATTGCTAAATGCTTAGATTCATTAATCTTCTTTCAATTTTTATACTTAGAACTGTGAATCATGTTAGTGATTACTTGGAAGTTATATGTTTTCCATTGGGCACCCCTTTGGGATGATGTGATCACTCGTTCCCATTTCAGTTTCAGTAACCAGAAGCAATGGTGCGCATGAAGATATCCATTTTCGTAGATTAAAGCTTTTAGCGATGTTAGAGATGTTGAGGATCTTGAGATATATGTATTCCATATTTATTCTGTAAGACAACACATTAATATATTCATATCACTAGAGAGATTTTTCATTTGTATAATATCAGAGAGTTTGGGTTTTGTTATTAGCACCTTATGTAATTATGATTATTAGAATCGGTAATTTAGAATTGACTCATCAATTATAGGTTGTAATCTTATTAGCTAAGTTGGTTTAGTACTTGGGGCGTCACAAATTAGTATCAGAGCTCACTATTAGATCTTACATGGGAAACAATAGATAATAGCTAGTATCAGTTAGTGAATTAGATTAGTTTAGAACTGGAATGGGTTGTGAGATAAATCTTAATCACAAAAAAAAAAAAAAAAAAAAACTATCAATAACTAAAATATTATTTTGATTGAATTGTTCACTTCCTTGTGGTGTGTGTATACTATGAATTAAAAATTGTAGGTCAACCCAATTGTATTATGGTTTATAAGTTCATTGAAGTTAGAAAACAATTAGTTTGGAATTATATATGTACACAAAGTGGAATCCAACACTAGAGAAATAGTGAGATTAGTAATGTTGATAGATGTTGAATTTTTCTAGAAACTAATTGAGTAGCTTTACATATATTTAGAACCATTAAATCATTGAACTAGAAAGTTAGTATGAGAAACTTAGGCTTCCCTCTTTGTTAGAATCTAAATCAGCATGGTTGAAATTTATATATTGTATAATAGTAAAGTTAAAATAGCAGACATTACAGAGTTAGTGAAATCAAAATTTTGGATTAGATATATGGGTAAACTACATCAAACTATATATTATTAAATATTAGACTATAAATTTTTAGCGCGGAGAACTTAGACATACATATATGTTAGAATACCAAACTATTGTAGTTATACCTAGAGCTACCAAGTATGGATTTTAGTTGTAGAATTCCATATAGGATTCTGTTTCATTTTTTATTGTTTCGAACTCACTTGAAATGAGTTAGATTTCGCGCGTTTGTAAGTATGCGCAGTACTTACATTTAAATGAGAGATAGTTTTTCTCTATAAGGTGGGGAGTTTTGAAGACCGGAAGGTGGTTCGATTTTCGATGACGAAAATGAATAAGGTGGGGAGAATATAAGGACCCTCAAGTTTATCAACGCTACTAAACCAGTCAAGAGACGACTTAACCGTTAATGACTCGATTAGTTAATATAGAATTAATTATTAGAAATTAATCTAATAATAATTTCGATATGAAACTAATATCATTGAATAGGTCTCGCAAAGTTATGCGCAATGCGATACTCGAATGTGTCATTCGATTACCAGACGAGGAAGATATCATCAAATCAGTATGAAGGGAAAAATGGTCTCTTTGGACCGACCTGGGTTGCCCTTATCCAAATCGATGTGTTTCATAGTAGAACCATTTGGAATTATCCCTTAACCGTTCGAAGAAGAATTCATTTCTTCTTATATCTTCTTATTTTCTGTTCTTCCTCTTCTTCTCTCTGTCAATCTCGATCTCAGAGATTTGAGCTTCTCCTGTTCGATAAATTCTTGTAGGGATTAATATCGTGTTAAATTGAGGGGGAAGGTGATTTTACTTCTGTCGATTGGATTTTTGAAAGAAGCAGAAAGTTATGGTTTGAGGAATAATTGAGTTAGGGTTTTATTTGAGCTTCAAAGAAGAATTAGAAGATGAAGATGGTGGTTTAGGGGATTGAAGTAAGTTGGGTTTGTCACGAATTACAATATAAGGTTAAAGAGTGGTTTGAATTTGATATTAGGGTTTCTGTGAATCAGAATTAGGAATTTGGGATTCGTTTTAAAGATGATTAAGATGAAATTCAAGGATGGGTTTTGAAGAGCGTTATATGAAGGAAGAGGGTATGGTTTTAATTTGAAGATTGAGTTTGAAACAGGAACAAAATTGGGGAATTAGGGATTTCAACTTAAGGTAATACCGTCTTTGCCAATTCAACTGAATCATGTTCTTTTGAGTTGAATTTGTGTTTATTTAGTTACTTCTGTATAGATAAATTATTGTGTTTAATTTTTGAACTTGAAAGTGAAATTGTGAGTTGTTAGGATAAACCAGTGACCTAGAGCTTTTATGTTGTGTTAGTGAGCTTAGAGTTTGGTGTAGTTGTTGGTAATTTAGAGTTAGGATTTGTGACAAGAAGAGGATGAATATAATTGTTGTTGAGTGAAGAGGATATGGTTGTGTATGTAGTTTAAGTCATGTTGAAATACAGGGGAGATGAAGTTACAAATATTTTGAATGGCTTGGGAAGTTATGGGGGGAATTGGTGATGAATATTGTGCATGTTGAAGTCTTAGATAAATGTTAAGTATTTGTGTTAATGGTGCTGGTCTCAACTGAGGTTGTGAATCTGTTAAAGAATGAGGATTTGAAGGAGGTTCTTGAACTGCAAAGTTGGTGATGAAATAGAATTTATAGATGAAATGCAAATGAATTATGAAGTGATGTGTTACTGTGAATGGTGATGGGGCTGAAATGGATGTGGATAAATTGTGTTGAAGTGTCGTGTTGTTTTGGAGAAGATTTCTTTTATATTTAATGTTGAACTGAACTGGAGATGATATTCCTGTTAACATGATTGGTAGTGAAGACATTGAGGTGATGATGATTGAGACTGAAATTGAAGTAAAGGGTAACACATATATGAAGATGATGTAAACTGTGATGAATATAGATGGTGACATAAATGGAATTGTTTGGCTTAGTGGGTTGGCTCTTGTGATGCACTATCATAGTACAGTTAAGTCTTTGGCCTGTGTAATGGCTCAGGCCAGTGTTCTGTCCCAGTCAGATGTCTTACTGATTTAATCTTCCTGACTCAGTTGTCTGACTGAGTTAACCCTTTGACCTGAATCAGTCTTGTTGACTGAGTTGGCTCACCGATTCATATTTGACCATTGACTTGACTTAGACTTGACGTAGACTGCTAGTTGACCATTTGACTGTTATTGACCATTAGTTGACCATGATGAATCAGGCCTTGGATTATTGGGTTGTGGATTTGGGCTTTTGGCCATAATTCTTAATAAGAATTTTTGGACCACTTATGGTCTGAACTAGCCTTTGGTACCTTATACAAAGTCGTACATCTTTCTAAGACTTGTTTAATGGACTATAGAACAAACCCAGTTGAATTAGTAAACCTTATTTGCTAAAGATTAAATAATGAAAAGGTGCAGAACCATAAATGGGATTAGAACAATTAGATAGTTCACTTAGTTTATAACTAGAGAATTGTATGAGATTATGTTATGATCCTTGTTTGAGCCTTTTGGATAATCGCTTGAAGTGCTTGTGTGATTAATAGTTAGTTTATTTTAACAACGATCGATTCAAAGGATGACTAGTGAATCACGGATCTCGAGGTAGACAAGGCTTGTCATCAAATCAGGTGGGAACTATGTAACCTTCTTGTAATCATTAAGCATTCTTTTTATTGCGAGCATGATGAGTCTTTATTACTCTTCGCATGTTTGTGTGTTTTACTATCAATGTAAATGCTTGTATGTGTCTTGTTGTGCATGTGATATGTGTTGTATGATTTCCCCGCAAGGAGTGTCTGTGATTCCCCACGGCTCTTTGCTAAGTTGAGTATGGCGGCTTCTTCCCCGTTTTAATATTACTTAGTTGGGAGGCTTTTTCCCCGTTTCAATATATTAGTAGGGAGGCTTCTTCCCCATTTCGATAGTATATAAATAATATATAGTAGGGCGGCTTCTTCCCCGTTATAATATTACCTAGTAGGGTGGCTTCTTCCCCGTTTCGTTATTATATATACTATTTTATTTTGGGGAAATCACTCGTGTGCATATTATACTTGTTTGTCTAACTTTCTGATCTTGATGGTAATATTCTGAATCATAGTTTTTATGGGCACTCTGTGTGGATGATGTTATTATTATTGGTTAGGGTTGTTCTCGCGTCGTCTTCTACAATGAGTCTGGCGAGGTTAGGATAACACTTGCTTCTTGTATCATGAATTGCTAAATGCTTAGATTCATTAATCTTCTTTCAATTTCTGTACTTAGAACTGCAAATCATGTTAGTGATTACTTGGAAGTTATATGTTTTCCATTGGGCACCCCTTTGGGATGATGTGCTCACTCGTTCCCACTTCAGTTTCAGTAACCAGAAGCAATGGTACGCTTGAAGATATCCATTTTCATAGATTAAAGATTTTAGCGATGTTAGAGATGTTGAGGATCTTGAGATATATGTATTCCATATTTATTCTGTAAGACAACACATTAATATATTCATATCACTAGAGAGATTTGTCATTTGTATAATATCAGAGAGTTTGGGTTTTGTTGTTAGCACCTTATGTAATTATGATTATTAGAATCGGTAATTTAGAATTGACTCATCAATTATAGGTTGTAATCTTATTAGCTAAGATGGTTTAGTACTTGGGGCTTCATATGCATTCACTTTAGCTTGGTCATTTCAGTGTACAAATTCATCACCATCTCATACCTACCCCACAATAGTGTAACCATTATGTGCTAGTCAGGGGACTTAATGTTGATGGTGGATTTTCATTTAAGGGTAAAATTGTAAAACCCTAAAAATTATGCACTAACATCTTGTAAAAGATAAGGCCATTAATAAGTGATGGATACTCCTTCACTTTATTAATTCACCTAGAATGGAGCATGTGGAAACAATCCCATTCTGTGAATAAAATACAAGAAATTCATCCAGGTTGGAGCATGTAGCAACAATCCCATATACCCTGTGAATTTCCAAAGATTATTAATTAATGCGCAACCATCCTTGTATTTCCTGTACTTATTATCAGTGCGGCATGACGACTGAGTGTTGCTCTCAGCAGAGCAACACGAATCTCCAAGCATTATAATGAAACATGTACGAAATACTCGTACAGGCTGCAGCTCTCGGTGTGTTATACTAGCCCGATTGAGAGTCCGAACTGACCGTATCAGTCTGGATATGATCACGACCATCCAACTCCACCAGCATGATTGGATGGCCCAGATCGATTCCATAACCCCCAAGCAGGTATGGAATATTCGTGCCGAACTACTGCGGGCCCCGCATGGTCGGCCTCCCCTTGGCCTAGCTTGCCAAAAACGTCCAAACCAAAGCAGTATGGACGAAAACCCTAAATTAGGGTTTGCGACACATTACATATGTCGCAAAACAGTCTCAACCATCCATCTTCGTAGGTATATATGGAGGGTGCAGATGTAGACTCAAAGGGCACGGAGTATGTCAACACAATCACCGTGGACCCACCAACATACCTGACCAATCGGTCAGGACCAACCATGGTTGGTCATTCCAATTCGTGCGCCTAAATGGAGCATGACGCACGGCCTTGAAACCCAAAGTTCACGAGCGTCCATTTTCTCCGGCACGAATGGAGGGTCCGAGATTATATCAAAGTAGGTCTGGTCTTACCAACATGACCATCGTGGACCCGTCTATCCCCTCACCTGATCGGTCAAGACCGAACTCTCTTTTTATTCTCGGTTCGCGTGCCTCCAACATGCATGGTCGCTCCTTCCAAATTGCAAACTAATCTCAACCGCTCTATTTTGCCGGACGAATTGAGTGGCTTAGATCATGTTTTCGTGGGATGGTAAGGCATAGGCGTGAACACCAGCCTACCACCTACACGTTGGAGCAATCATCCAAGACCGACCAAGCCTGGTCGTCTTGGAACGCCCGCCCGAAGTTGGTACGGCGTGCGGCTTTTGCGGCACCAATTTTATGTTGCAAATTGATCTCAACCACCCAACTTCGCAGGACGAATTGAGTGGCCTAGATCACACTTTCGTGAGACAATGAGGAATGGGAGCCTACACCGTCATGTTTTCTACACACATGCATGACCGGCCTAGCCAAAGTTGTGTCCCAAGCTTGGATTCGACCAAGATGAAAAGTGATGCATGCGCACCTTTTCATAAACCCTAATTCCATCAACGGTCGCAGATGAGTGTCTCAAAGATCATCTCGTCTGTCCAACTTCACCGGCTTGGCTATACATCCCTGTTCAGGAGTTAATTAGTCAGTGTGGTATCATGGTGATCACCACCCGTCACTCTACCATACCATGTGATCGGTCAAGGGAGGGTTTGCATGCACAACTTCCAAACCATCACATGAAGCAAGTTGGACATGAAGTTACTTTAAGACTCTCAAACAGCGATGCTTCATACATGCTAAATATATTCGATGCAGTACCTGCATAGTATACATACAATACTTCACAAGCATCAATTTCCTAAATAACGTAGCATTACATGCTACTTTCTGTGGGTCTCATGATCCACATGTTTAAGACATCAATCATGTCACAAACCGGGGGATACATACTAGGGTATTGTTCTGGCGGTTTACAACATGCAGCACACAACGCTGCATCACAATAACTTGTCAGGAAGTCATGGATGGTTAGTGATGATGGGAGAAGTGGGCAATCCTAGTCATGTGACACCAACACACTACTCCACTACTCCATCACTCCACTTTCTCCACTTTCCACGAGATACGAATGTTAGGCTTAAAGACTTGTATAAATAGGTTCTCCGTCCTATTTTTCAACAAAAACGGCACAAGACGAGATAACAGAGGCAAGTGTTGATACAATCGTATTCAAACACCGAAACTGATAGCTTACATCATGTACAAGTCATACATAGCCAACACCTTCACATTCTCAACACCTTCTTTGCTTCCCTCCCTAAGATCAACCCCATCTCCTTCACTTTGTGACCGAAACAAGTCTGAAACGACCATTTCTTGGTTTAGGACGGACTTGTACAGATTGATCTCTCGAATCTACAAGCACTCACCGCACAGTGCATTTGTTTAAGGTTTAGATTCATTCCTCATCCATACCCCAAATTACCAAAATTAGCCGGAATAGTTTTCACCCATAAACAATAACGTGGTTCAACATTCGTCTACGTCCACGGGGGAAATGAGTGACTATTTTTGTATTAAGTTGTAGTGGTTACAAAGATCTTAAATGCTTCCCAAATTAATAGAGAGAACTCAAGTTATGGTATTTACTTAAGTTCTAAACATTAAACAGGTATAAGCTAAAGACTAGATCTTCTTCTTCTTCTAGGTTATGAATTGAATGCCTTTAGTTTGTTGGTAAGGCTTGGTATTTATCGCCCATTCTGCTCCTGGTATATCTTTGCTTCCTCTGGGTCCATCGTCCTATGATATACCTTAGGTCTCAGTGGTTTCTTCTTTCACCGCGTTCTTGCTCTAGTAGAATCATGCCATCTCAGCTAACCCACGTTCCTTCGGGAACTACCCATCCTCCGTGTAGGTTGTACCTTCGTTCACCGCCTGCTTCTGCCAATGGGAGTTCGCCACGCTTCCTATCTCCACGTGCCTTGATATATGCTTGTAGACAAGAGTTTTGTGTATTTAATGATGATTAGATGCGTCATCTACCACTGTCCCCTTGCCAGCTACGTTTTGTAGATTAGACCTGTACTTCTTTCATCTCTACCATCGAGGTCTTCTTTCTTGAGGCGATATAAAGTATATATGCAGAGGTATCCTTAGTTGCTTAGGTTCCTTTGTCCAGCGAAGGCTATATAGTTCAGTTATTGTGCGACTGATCTCTGTCGTAAGCGTCAAAAATAATTCACTTTCCTACTCAACAAAATATGAATGAAGTATAAAGTAAGGAAGAGTTCGTATCCACAGAGAGGCGATTGTTGTTATCAAATTCTAGTTTATAGTAACCAAAAGGGGGGATTTTTGATTTTTGTAAAACAAAAGTAAAATAAAAGCAAAGTAAATAGTTGGAAGTAATCAATGAGAGAAAGATATTGGTCAAGGAATTCATCTTCAATATTAAACATGTGCTTGCATATATGATTAGAATTACAATTTAATCTCTTTTATTATCAAAAGCCTAGAATATCAAGAGATCAAGATAATCTAATAATTTCCTAAGTTTACCAACACACACATTAGAGCTGCGTATGTGAATTCTAACTAAAGAATAACCTAACGCCTTGCGCTAATTAAGTTCAATTCCTAGGAGCATTAAGTTGGGAAATAGGCTAATCAATGCAATTGTCATACATTGCGCATGACAATTCGGACAATGGTAAAACTCTACATATGATTATAAGAGTGTATCACTACAAACTATAATCATATCATGCTACTTGTATTTGGGTTATCGCTTGATGAAAAAACCTAAAATAGTTATGGACAAGATGCAAGTTCAATTAATTGTCCACTTAACTAAACAAACATCAAAACCCTATCACAATACATCAATCATGTGATATTAAAAACAGTAGACATATGAACGATAATCAAGAGAGAAAACTAATGCATTAATCAAGCACAAGTTTTAGAAATAGGACCACATCCTTAACCAATAATATAGAATTTAGCTACTCATAGCTATGGAGTTCATCATAATGAATTAAGGAAGATGAAACGAAAGCAAACCCTAGAAGCGTAAGTTTTAGCAGCTATCTCCAGAACTCCAAGAATAATACGTGATATCAAAGTTGTAGAAAACTTTTCTTTTTGTAGCCTTTTTCTCCAACTTCTAAAATTAGGTCTTCAAAGCCCAAAGTCCAATACAAAGATGTCCACCAAGCCCATGAAACCATGTGTGAGAAAAACCCATGTAAAATTATGTCCAAAACCTAGTCGTCGGAATTTGGCCGGAATCCGGCGCCTGACCGGAGCTCAGGTGATCAGAATAATGCCTCGGGCGATCGGTCAAATGTGTCAAACCATCGAGTCAACTGAGTCAGGTGAATTGAGACCGATGTGGAACAGTGATATCAGCTAAGTCAGATCTGAGTCAGTGCTAACTCAGCTGACTTAGCTTTAGCCAAAGCCATTGCGAATACCTAAACTGCTGCTGCACAAACATTGTTCTTCACTGCTTCTCCCAGCCAAGATGGCTGCTCATTCTTACACATGCACGGCCAATTCAGTTCATTCCCCCAGCTCCAATGCATCTATGGAAGTAGTTGATACCACCATTAATTCAAGAACTCCACCTCCAGTTTCTCTGATTCCAGCTGCAGATTCAATACCTCAATTAGCTCCTCTTACTGCAACCAGTTCAATCCACCTCTGCAATTTCACTTCACATCACTACCTGTGACAGCACTATTCTTGCAGTTCACCATTTCCTGCAACAGAGCTCCTCCTTATTCAAATGCTATTCTCAACACCAATATCCCACCAGTTCACCTGCAACCACAGTAGCACTTACCTGCCCTTCCCATATGCACTCAGTATTAGCTCCTAAAATTGCACAGCAACAACCACTCATATTACCAGCAGTAACTAAGCTGCAAGATAGAAATTCAGTAGCTTTATTATCTCCTTGTTCTTCATATCCATCTCAATTTCTGACCTGCAGATTCAATGGCCTACGATACTTGTTAACCAACGTACACTACCAGTTCTATCTCCCATTACCTTCAACACTAGCATCATTCTAGCTCAAGGAACTCAACACTACAGATTCATTACTTTCCTCCATTTTTCTTGACAGCAACAACATGAGCTCACTCTACTACAGTATGAAGTTTCGCCAACATAACTCAAAACCCATCTCAATCTTCTCAGTACCCTTCTAGTTCACTGCCTCAATATTTGACCCATTTCACCATTACATTCCCTATGACAGCAGCAGACACACACACACATACAGCTTACCTGTAATAACCCACTATTAAAACAATTCCAACCAAGCCTTCCTTGGCTTAACATAACAACCTCAGGCCAATTCATTACAGCGCCTGAACCTTCTGAAACTCCTTGAACTACACCCTCAGCTCAGCAATGAATGCACTACCATTTCCAACTTTACCTCCAGAACCATCAGCAATTTTTGCTCTTTCTCACAGCTACTACCTCATAATTCCTTCCATCTCAGACTCGGTTGCATCTCTAGCTGTAATTGATGTGTCCATCTCCTTTTTCAATACTAGAAGCAGCATAGGTTCATAATCTCCTCAATCTCTTCAATTCATGGCCACCAACAAAAAAACCAATTTCTCGGATTCAGTCTACACAGATCAAACCCCTAAATTCTTAACTTAGCTGCAACATCAGCTCAGCACCACAAAGCAGCACAAACCCATGAGAATCACCACTTACACCTGCATCAGTTAGCACCAACATTTCCTCAATCCAATAGCAGCAACTTCACCTCTAGCCATGATAACTGCAACTCATGTACCTGACCTGTAATTCCATTTCTAGTACCATCTCTTGCCAAACTTCCTTGGCTTCCCTGTAACAAAATACCACCAGTTCTCAACCATTCTACACTGCAATCAATACCATCATCCCATGTATCCTAGGCATACATCTACCAGATTCAATTAACATTTTCTATAATTTTAACTCACACAGAACCAACCCAAAATCAACAGAGAACACCAAATTCTTCAGTCACAGAGACCCAAATTCATCCCATTTATCACCAGAATCAAACATTTGCACTGCCAATCCTCCTATCAATCAATCCAAACCAAACCCACCTTCAACTGTAGTTCGACAACCACCAGACCAAATTCATCTTCAAAACCCATCTCAGATTCAGAAATAAACCCTAGCTTTCATTTATTGTTCATCATCTCTACAAATCCCAGATCTCCAGTTACAGTAACCCTTCTTATTGAATTGATTCTACAACAACAAAACCCTATCTTTCTTTATCTAGATCCGTTTCTGTCTTCCATTTCTCTGCATCTTTCAAGAACAATAAAACCTTCACTTCTTCTTGAAATCGGTAGCAGCAGCCACTGTTATTTCCTTTCTCAATTTCAGACACACAATGATTGAGAAAATTATGAGATGGTTTCTCGATTTAGGGTTTTGCAATAGTAGGGCACTGATAACTACACCCCACTACATAAGATAGGGGATACCCCAGTGGATACCCTGTAACAGGTGGTTGTTTTTGAGAGAGTTATCCCTTAACCTTGGCCCGCTTAGCCTCCTTCTTGCTCAACCATAGCTAGCTTTGCTCACCTGTGAATTGGTCCTTTGTGCTCCTTTTTGCTCCAATTGAATGCTTCTCAAATCTACCTTTTCTCTCTAATTTCTCTTCATCACTAAAGCTGCCATGCTTTTCAGACAAAATTTGCATCACTAAAGCTGACATGCTTTTCAGATTGAAATTAAGAAATAGAAGCAAATAATGAGAAATAATCCTCCTCCAACACTTTTGCCCTGTTTCCTCTTCTTTTTTCCAAATGACTCCAAAGTACCTAAATACTCAAAAAGCAAACATAAGATACATATTTTACAAGAAAACTAGCAGAGAAAGCATAAACAATAGATAAATAAAAAGGTGTTTTAGACACCTATCAAATTCCCCCACACTTAGACTTTGCTAGTCCTCGAGCAAATCAAACAAAATAATTCTAAAACATACATACAACTCCGTCTCGTCGAGGCTACGGTTACTCTAAGCATAAATAACAATCCTTTGAAACCCTAGGTGTCCCTAGTGGACGAGTTTTAGTCTCGTGAAGGTTTACAAGAGGTCTGCCTACAAAACCTATATTTACAACTCCGTCTATTTGTGACAAATCAATGAACGAATCCAAAATGACTACAGGAGGAGGTACCTTGAGCAAATTCAATTCATATATAAGTAAATAAAGCTCTAATTAGATAGTCGAACAAGCCACAATACTCGGAAACTAACAAACCACAATCACAATGAAAATATTAAGAAGATGGATATAGATGTAGATGTTGGCGAATGTTCACAAGTGATCGGTGTTTCCCAAATATGTCTGAAGGTCACCGCCAAGATGAACCTATGCATCCTATTGGATTGAGCTACTTGTTTGAATTCTAGTGTCAACACACTGGCATATACAAGGGAACCAGTGGTTAACAATCTTAGTTCTACATCAACTCAACCGGCATATACAAGGGAACCAGGAGTGACTTTATTCAACAAATAATAATATTTTCTTTTTCTTTTTCTTTTTCTTTTTCTTTTTCTTTTTCATTTTTTTTAGACAACATGATTAGATCTTTTGAATCCAAGCGCATGCTTCTTGTAAGCAAGCATGTGATAGTTGCCTTGGATCCTGCATTCCATGCTTGTTTAGGCGACGGAGACAGGGACAACGTTTCACACATACGGATATCCAAGTGTCATTTTTATTCCGTTTGGTCTAATTGGTCGGTCTTTTTTTTTTTTTTTTTTTTTTTTTTTTTTTTTTTTTTTTTTTTTTCTTTTTCTTTTTTCTTTTTTTTCTAGCAACTCAATCACTCTATTTCATCCTAGCAGTAATAACAAGTCGATGTTTAGTGACCCGCCAAAGCACTTAGAAAATAATAGATAAATATGGAAAAGTAAAAATAGAATGAGATATGGTGATATTCCGAGATATGGTAACAACTATCATGGTATTTATAATTTCTGAGCTATGTCAGTTCTTTTAGTTAATTGGTTCCTCAACTCCTGCAATCAAAATGGTTCCATCCATTAATAGTTTCATCCTAAAGGCACAAGTTTCTAGATTTCGGAGTTCAAAAAGCACAATTTTTTCTTGTTTTTCTATTTTTTTGATTTTTTTTTTACTAAAGGCATAAAAAAAACTAAAACAAACTATGCAAACATATAAATGCTCCCCCACACTTAAACTTTACATTGTCCTCAATGTAAGATTGAATCGTCCAAAGAAAGTTCAAGGTGGGAAATTCCGCAAATGATATGCAAAAACAAGAAAATAAAGATAAAATGCTTAAAGAATAAAAAGATAAAGGTAAAGATACAAAACCGGTGGGTTGCCTCCCACTTAGCGCTTGGTTTAAAGTCGTCAGCCCGACGTTCTCCTTGTTTGCTAAGACTCCTCCAGATGGAGCACTTCCACAAGGTTAAATCCTTCCACGACATCCGAAGAGAAGTTCTCATAATATGGTTTCAACCGGTGCCCATTCACTTTAAGTTCATTACCTGTAGCTAAACTACGAATTTCAACTGCACCATGAGAAAACACATTAGTCACAACAAAAGGCCCAATCCAACGTGACCTTAATTTACCCGGAAATAATTGCAAGCGAGAATTAAACAAAAGCACTTTCTTCCCAATGCAAAATTGTTTCTTTGTAATCATATTATCATGAAATGCTTTCGTCTTTTCCTTGTAAATCCGTGAGCTTTCAAATGCATCATTTCGAATCTCTTCTAACTCTTGGAGTTGCAACTTCCTTTGCTTTCCAGCATCATCCAACTCCATATTGCATTGCTTAATAGCCCAAAATGCCTTATGCTCAATTTCTACGGGTAAGTGACAAGGTTTACCATACACAAGCCTAAAGGGAGACATCCCAATAGGTGTCTTGTATGCTGTTCTATACGCCCACAAAGCATCATTGAGTCTCAAACTCCAATCTTTCTTTGTTGGATTCACCGTCTTTTCGAGAATGGATTTTACCTCTAGGTTGGAAACCTCGGCTTGTCCATTTGTTTGTGGATGGTATGGTGTTGCAATCCGATGCGACACATTGTACTTCTTTAACAAGCCTTGCAAGAACCTGTTTTTGAAGTGTGAACCTCCATCGCTAATTATTGCCTTTGGAATTCCAAACCTTGCAAATATATTTTCTTGCACAAAATCTGAAACAACTTTAGAATCATTAGTTGGGGTGGCCTTAGCTTCCACCCATTTCGAGACATAATCAACAGCAAGCAAAATATAATAATTTCCACTAGAATTGACAAAAGGGCCCATAAAATCAATTCCCCATACATCAAAAACCTCAACAAATTGAATAATAGTTTGTGTCATTTGATTTCGGGCACCTAGATTGCCTATTCTTTGGCACCTATCACATGTGGTACAAAATGCATGTGCATCCTTAAACAAAGTCGGCCAATAAAAACCATATTCTAGTACCTTGAGAGCGGTTCTCTTGCTCCCAAATTGTCCTCCACATGCGTATGAGTGGAAAAAAGACAAGATAGAGTTAAATTCAGATTCGGGAACGCACCTTCGTATTACTTGGTCACTACAATGTTTCCATAAGTATGGATCATCCCATATGTATTGGTTTCCTAGCTTCTTAAGTTTGTCTCTCTCAGCACGAGACAATTTCTTTGGGATTTGTTTAGAAACCAAGTAATTAACAATATCAGCGTACCATGGTTCTCCAAAGGCAATTGAGAATAGTTGCTCATCCGGGAAGCTTTCACGCAACGGGATAGTTTCCTTGTCCACAGCAAGACGGCTCAAATGATCCGCAATGGTGTTCTCAATTCCTTTCTTGTCCTTGATTTCAATATCAAACTCTTGCAAGAGTAAAATCCATCGTATAAGCCTCGGTTTCGCCTCTTTCTTTGTAAGCAAGTACCTAAGTGCTGCATGATCAGAAAAAACAACAACTTTTGTACCAATTAGATAAGAGCGAAACTTTTCCAAAGAAAAAACAATAGCTAACAACTCTTTTTCAGTGGTTGTGTAGTTTTGTTGGGCCTCATTTAACAATACCTCATTTAAATAGCGTGAGGTATCTTCCCCACATGCTGCCGAAGCACCGCACCAACCGCATAGTCACTTGCATCACACATGAGCTCAAAAGGCTTGCTCCAATCTGGTGTTTTAATGATAGGAGATGAAATCAACAGTTCTTTCAAACGATTGAATGCCACCATACACTTTTCATCAAAGTTAAAAACCACATATTTTTGAAATAAATTGCAAAGTGGTGATGCTATCTTGGAAAAATCCTTGATGAATCTACGATAAAAACCTGCATGACCAACAAAAGAGCGTATCTCCCTCATCGTAGTGGGATGGTTTAGAGCACGAATAAGGTCTATCTTAGATTTATCAACTTCCAAACCTTTAGAAGATATTATATGGCCTAAAACTTTGCCATGAGTTACCATGAAATGGCACTTCTCCCAATTCAGTACAAGATTTGTTTCAACACATCGTTCAAGGATTGGTGACAAATTGTTTAAACAAAGGTCAAATGAATCACCAAAGACACTAAAGTCGTCCATGAACACTTCGATTATGTTTTCAACATATTCTAAAAAGATACTTACCATGTACCTTTGAAAATTAGCTAGAGCATTGCACAAGCCAAAAGGCATCCTTCTATAAGCAAAAGTACCGAAAGGACAAGTGAAAGTGGTTTTCTTTTGATCCTCCGGCGCTATCACAATCTGATTATAACCTGAATAGCCATCAAGAAAGCAATAATAAGAGTGTCCAGCTAAATGTTCAAGCATTTGATCAATAAAGGTAATGGATGGAAAGTGATATTTTCTAGTAGTGGCTTCAATTTCCTGTAATCAACACAAACCCTCCAACCGGTTTGCACACGAGTTGGGAAAAGTTCATTCTTATCATTCTCCACCACGGTCACACCTGATTTCTTTGGTATAACTTGTACCGGGCTTACCCACTTGATGTCGGATATGGGGTAGATAACACCCACTTCCATAAGCTTGAGTATCTCCTTTTTCACAACTTCCATCATGGGAGGGTTCAAATGACGTTGCGCTTCCCTTGTAGGCTTTGAATCTTGTGCATACAAACGGCAAGGCTTATATCCTTGATATCAGCGATTGTCCATCCTATGGCCATCTTGTTCTTCCTTAGCACCCTTAGAAGTTTTTGCTCCTGTAATTCACTAAGATCGTTAGAAACAATCACAGGTAACTCTTCATTGTCACATAAGTACAAGTACTTTAAGTGACTTGGAAGAGGTTTCAATTCTAACTTTGGAGATTTAACAATTGAAGGTACAAGATTTTCATCATTGCACGATAAAGAAACATATGAAATATTCTTAAGTGCAGATTTTTCCAGTAATGAGTTAAGAGAACCAATGGTTTCCTTAATCTCATCACCGTACTCCAAACCATTATCAATAGGTGTAGTGAGCACGGTTTCCAAAGAATCAGCGCCATTCAACTCAAATATTTGTTGCGCCAATGTGTCCATCACATCAACGGAGAAACAAGAGTGGATATCACTAGGATATCTCATCGTCTCGAAAATGTTGAAACGTATTATTTCTCCATAAAACTCCATAGTCAGCGTTCCCTTGTCAACATCAATAATGGTTTTAGCCGTTTTCATGAAGGGACGCCCAAGTAGCAATGGAAGAGACGAGTCCGGTGAACCTTCATCCATCTCTAAGACACAAAAGTCAGCTGGAAATACAAGTTGATTAACCTACACAAGAACATCCTCAACAATACCCATTGGGTAGACATTAGAGATATCGGTTAATTGCAACACAATTCCAGCCTTTTTAAGAGGACCAAGATCAAGTGAGTTATACATAGATGCAGGCATAACATTTACGGATGCACCTAAATCCAACATAGCTTTATTAGATGTAGTATTACCAACTATGACGGGAATGTCAAAGCTACCCGGGTCCTTTCATTTCAGTGGGAGTTTGTGTTGTAAGATTGCCGAATCATTCTCCCCCACACTTAGAACTTCATTACCTTTGAGCCTTTGCTTATTGGTACACAAATCCATTAACACCTTTTCATACTTTGGAACTTGCTTTATAGCATCTATGAGTGGTATGTTCACATGGATCTTCTTGAGAACGTCTAAAATCTCCTTTTCTAGAGCCTCCTTCTTGGAATTTGCAAATCTGTGAGGGAAAGGTAAAGGAGGAACATAAGTAGAAACCGGAGTTTTAGAGTTAGGAATAGGTACCTCAGAAGTTTGGGTAGAATCCTCATTCTTCTCCTCCAAAATAGGTTCCTTTGGTGATTCCACCTTGCCCGAATCAGTAACTTCGGGTTGCACAAGTTGTGTACCACTTCTCAACGTAATTGTATTGACACCCTCTTTTGGGTTGATAGGTTGAGAAGGGAGTTTCCCACCAATTTGTGCCTTCACTTGGTTCAACTCAGTAGCCATGGAACCCATTTGTGTCTGCAAATCCTTTAATGCACTCTTAGTCTCTTGTTGGATGTCTTTAAACATAGTAGAAATGCCTTGCATCATTGTTTGAAGCTTTGAGTCGATATCGGAACCTTGATTTTGAATTGATTGTTGTGGTTGTTGAAATTGTTGTCTCGGCTGGAATTGTTGTTGTTGTGGTTGAAATCCACTCGAATGGTTGAAGTTAGGTTGTTGAGCCGCTCTTTGCTTGTTCGCATAGCTAAAATTGGGGTGATCTCTCCATCTCGGATTGTAGGTATTTGAATATGGATCATACCCTCTTTGCTGATTTGGAAAGATCACATTAGCTTGCTCATTGGCTTCTTCATATCCTTGATGAGAATTTGGTATAACCGCGGATGCAACTTGTTGCATCATTGCTGTCATGTTACCCATTTGTTGACGAAGTTCCTCGACTTCGCTCACTTCATTGACTCTCCTAAGAAGCACATCCGAACCACGACTCAAAAATTATTGGGAGTTTGCTGCAATGTTCTCAATCAACTCTCTAGATTGTGCCACCATCTTGCTCACTAGTGCACCACCACCCGCAGCGTCAATAAGATTCCTATCACTTGATTGGAGTCCTTCATAGAAGTATTGGATAATCATCGCGTCACTGAATTGGTGGTGAGGGCATCTTGCCACCAACCTCTTGTATCGTTCCCAACAATCATATAAGGATTCTCCCACATTTTGCTTCATTTCGCAAATCTCCTTGCGAATTTGAGTAGCCTTAGATGCAGGAAAATATCTCTCTAAAAAGAGTTTCTTCAATCCATTCCAAGTTGTGACACTTTCGGAAGGCAAATAGTATAGCCAATCCTTAGCACTATCCTCCAAAGAGAATCGAAAAACTTTTAACATTGCACCATCCGCTTCTACATCAGCTGGAAGCATGGCCGTGACAATGGTGTGGAAGTCCATAAGATGCTTGTTTGGATCTTCATTCACCATGCTATGGAACTTAGGTAATTCTCTAAGCAACCCCGGCTTGATCTCAAAAGTAGAGTTTGTTTAAATACAACCCTGCTGAGTATCAAGCTTGTGAGAAGCCAAGTCCTTGAGTGTACGATTTGTATCACCCATTGCTTCTTCTTCTTTTTCCTCTTCAAAAGGAATCTCATGTTCTAGAACTTCTTCTTCTAGTTGCTGGAAAGTATCGTGTTCTACTTCCAAGTTTTCTTCTTCCTTTGTGCCTTGCCTTGGTTAAAATATTATGCCTTTTCGAGTAGCTATCCCGCACCTTGGATAATTCCAATCTTTAGAAGCCAGGGATTAGGTACCTGAAAACAATTCTCGCAAACAAATGATAAACAAGACAAGAAACGAAAAGCAAATATGCAAGCCGAAATAATAAAAAGAAACTAAAAACTTAATAACTAGCCGAATGCCTCCCCGGCAGCGGCGCCAAAATTTGATCGTTGTCGTAAGCGTCAACAATAATTCACTTTCCTACTCAAAAAAATATGAATGAAGTATAAAGTAAGGAAGAGTTCGTATCCATAGAGAGGAGATTGTTGTTATCAAAATCTAGTTTCTTAGTAACCAAAAGGGGGGATTTCTGATTTTTGTAAAACAAAAGTAAAATTAAAGCAAAGTAAATAGTTGGAAGTAATCAATGAGAAAAAGATATTGGTCAAGGAATTCATCTTCAATCTTAAACATGTGCTTGCATATATGATTAGAATTACAATTTAATTTCTTTTATTATCAAAAGCCTAGAATATCAAGAGAGCAAGATAATCTAATAATTTCCTAAGTTTACCAACACACACATTAGAGCTGCGTATGTGAATTCTACCTAAAGAATAACCTAACGCCTTGGGATAATTAAGTTCAATTCCTAGGAGCATTAAGTTGGGAAATAGGCTAATCAATGCAATTGTCATACATTGCGCATGACAATTCGGACAACGGTCAAACTCTACATATGATTATAAGAGTGTATCACTACAAACTATAATCATATCATGATACTTGTATTTGGGTTATCGCTTGATGAAAAACCCTAAAATAGTTATGGACAAGATGCAAGTTCAATTAATTGGCCACTTAACTAAACAAACATCAAAACCCTATCACAATACATCAATCATGTGATATTAAAAACAGTAGAGATATGAACGATAATCAAGATAGAAAACTAATGCATTAATCAAGAACAAGTTTTAGAAATAGGACTACATCCTTAACCAATAATATATAATTGAGCTACTCATAGCTATGGAGTTCATCATAATAAATAATAATGAATTAAGGAAGATGAAACGATAGCAAACCATAGAAGCATAAGTTTCATCGGCTATCTCCAGAACTCCAAGAATAATACGTGATATCAAAGTTGTAGAAAACTTTTCTTTTTGTAGCCTTTTTCTCCAACTTCTAAAATTAGGTCTTTAAAGCCCAAAGTCTAATACAAATATGTCCACCAAGGCCATGAAACCATGTGTGAGAGAAACCCATGTAAAATTATGTCCAAAACGTAGTCACCGGAATTTGGCCGGAATCCGCGCCGGACCGGAGCTCAGGTGATCGGAATAATGCCTCAAGCGATCGGTCAAATGAGTCAAACCATCGAGTCAACTGAGTCAGGTGAATTGAGACCGATTTGGAACAGTGATATCAGCTAAGTCAGATCTGAATCAGTGCTAACTCAGCTGACTTAGCTTTAGCCAAAGCCATTGCGAATACCTAAACTGCTGCTGCACAAACATTGTTCTTCACTGCTTCTCCAAGCCAAGATGGTTGCTCATTCTTACACATGCACGGCCAATTCAGTTCATTCCCCCATCTCCAATGCATCTATGGAAGTAGTTCATACCACCATTAATTCAAGAACTCCACCTCCAGTTTCTCTGATTCCAGCTGCAGATTCAATACCTCAATTATCTCCTCTTACTGCAACCAGTTCAATCCACCTATGCAATTTCAGTTCACATCACTACCTGTGACAGCACTATTCTTGCAGTTCACCATTTCCTGCAACAGAGCTCCTCCTTATTCAACTGCTATTCTCAACACCAATAGCCCACCAGTTCACCTGCAACCACAGTAGCACCTACCTACCCTTCCCATATGCACTCAGTATTAGCTCCTGCAATTACACAGCAACAACCACTCATATTACCAGCAGTAACTAAGCTGCAAGACAGCAATTCCGTAGCTTTATTCTCTCCTTGTTCTGCATATCCATCTCAGTTTCTGACCTGCAGATTCAATGTCCTGCGATACCTGTGAACCAGTGTACACTACCAGTTCTATCTCCCATTACCTTCAACACTAGCATCATTCTAGCTCAAGGAACTCAACACTGCAGATTCATTACTTTCCTCCATTTTTCTTGACACCAAGAACATGATATCACTCTACTACAGTATGAAGTTTCGCCAAAATAACTCAAAACCCATCTCAATCTTCTCAGTACCCTTCTAGTTCACTGCCTCAAGATTTGACCCATTTCACCATTACATTCCCTGTGACAGCAGCAGACATACACACACATACAGCTTACCTGTAATAACCCACTATTAAAACAATTCCAACCAAGCCTTCCTTGGCTTAACATAACAACCTCAGGACAATTCATTACATCACCTGAACCTTCTGAAACTCCTTGAACTACACCCTCAGCTCAGCAATGAATGCACTACCATTTCCAACTTTACCTCCAGAACCATCAGCAATTCTTGCTCTTTCTCACAGCTACTACCTCATAATTCCTTCCATCTCAGACTCGGTTGCATCTCTAGCTGGAATTGCTGTGTCCATCTCCTTGTTCAATACCAGAAGCAGCATAGGTTCATAATCTCCTCAATCTCTTCAATTCATGGCCACCAACAAAAAAACCAATTTCTCGGATTCAGTCTACACAGATCAAACCCCTAAATTCTTAACTTAGATGCAACATCAGATCAGCACCACAAAGCAGCACAAACCCATGAAAATCACCACTTGCACCTGTATCAGTTAGCACCAACATTTCCTCAAGCCAATAGCAGCAACTTCACCTCCAGCCATGATAACTGCAACTCATGTACCTGCCCTGTAATTCCATTTCTAGTACCATCTCTTGCCAAACTTCCTTGGATTCCCTATAACAAAATACCACCAGTTCTCAACCATTCTACACTGCAATCAATACCATCATCCCCTGTATCCTAGGCATACATCTACCAGATTCAATTCACATTTTCTATAATTTTAACTCACACAGAACCAACCCAAAATCAACAGAGAACACAAAATTCTTCAGTCACAGAGACCCTAATTCATCCCATTTATCACCAGAATCAAAAATTTGCACTGCCAATCCTCATATCAATCAATCCAAACCAAATCCACCTTCAACTGTAGTACGAGAACCACCAGACCAAATTCATCTTCAAAACCCATCTCAGATTCAGAGACAAACCCTAGCTTTTATTTATTGTTCATCATCTCTATAAATCCCAGATCTCCAGTTACAGAAACCCTTCTTCTTGAATTGATTCGACAACAACAAAACCCTATCTTTCTTTATCTAAATCCGTTTCTGTCTTCCATTCCTCTGCATCTTTCAAGAACAATAAAACCTTCACTTCTTCTTGAAATCAGTAGCAGCAGCCTCTGCTATTTCCTTTCTCAATTTCAGACACACAATGATTGAGAAAATTATGAGATGGTTTCTCGATTTAGGTTTATGCAATAGTAGGGCACTGATAACTACACCCCACTACATAAGCTAGGGGATACCCCAGTGGATACCCTGTAATAGGTGGTTGTTTGTGAGAGAGTTGTCCCTTAACCTTAGCCCTCTTAGCCTCCTTCTTACTCAACCGTAGCTAGCTTTGCTCGCCTGTGAATTGGTCCTTTGTGCTCCTTTTCTCTCCAATTGAACGCTTCTCAAATCTACTTTTTATCTCTAATTTCTCTTCATCACTAAAGATGCCATGCTTTTCAGATAAAATTTGCATCACTAAAGCTAACATGCTTTTCAGATTGAAATTAATAAATAGAAGCAAATAATGATAAATAATCCTCCTCCAACACTTTTTCCATGTTTCCTCTTCTTTTGTTCCAAATGACTCCAAAGTACCTAAATACTCAAAAAACAAACATAAGATACATATTTTACAAGAAAACTAGCAGAGAAAGCATAAAAAATAGATAAACAAAAATGTGTTTTAGACACCTATCAGCGACCACTAATATCATGACACGTGCTCCATAGAATATTGGTATTCATAGGGAGAGTTCTTAAATGAACTCGTGCTTAATTGCCAAATCTTTGTGGGGTGTGCGGCTATGGAATATTATAGGGGTTATCTTGTATCTTTATAGACTCCTTGATGAATGCATTTAGCTTCGGCTTTATGATTGCATCTAAACAAGATGATATATACTTACTTTTGGTCATGAAATGTCTCTTATAGAAATTTCATTAGGATCCCATTCTTGTACCTTTGCCAATTTTATTAACAAAAAGGGGGAGAATTAATATGTAGTTCACACTACAAATACATATGGTTTTCGGATCATTATGTAAGGGGGAGTGGTTTCCATGTGAGATGGATTATTGACTAAGGGGGAGTAACATATCACCATAGTATTGTTGTTAAAGTTGTGATGCAATTGTACTTTGACGTTGTGTAATGATACTATGAAACTGTATAAAAATGATTGAGAACCCTTGTTTTCTCATTGTTATAGCTATGTATTTTAAACAATGATGATCCTAAACTTACAACCTTTGGGATCATTGGAGTACTTGGAAGTGACGAAGATTTCGAGTAATGTTGAAGATTAGACATATGGAATAGGAGCTACAAAGTTTATTTATATATTTTTTGTATTCCATATGTATTGATAGTTTTGTCACTAAAATTGACAAAGGGGGAGATTGTTAGAGAATTGCTCGATCGAACTCGCATGTGTTGATATCTCAAGCATGTTTGTCAATGTTAGTGATCAAAACTATAAGTCTTTATTACTAGTATACTATAGCTAAGGTCTCGAACTAGGATAGAAAGTGTAGTTGAGCTCAAGAACTCCATGGAAATCATCATACAAGATGAAGGACTACTCAAGGAACTGGTGGATCTTCATCGACTAAAAGGTATGTGGAGACTTGAACTTATCTATCACTCAAAAGTCTATTTATCTCCTATCTTGAGACAAAAGTCATTTTGCTGTATAGACTAAGATTATACACATTTGGTATTTCGAGACGAGTTTACCTCGCCTATCTATTTCTCGAAATAAGTGTTGGTAAAGCTTTCGCTTTAGCCAAGTTCATCTTTACCTAGTGACAAAAGTCATGTTAAGTTTCAATCACTTTGAAAATTGCCCTGAAGAAAAATGGTTTGTGATTAACAACTATATAACGTCCTTTGAGAATGTTTCAATGATTGAAATGAGAGATTAGACTATATAACCAATGGAGGATATAAGAATTGTTGTGGAAACACATATATGTATAAGTCCTTATTCCTTGAACCAAAGTTTGCAAACTTTGTTGATCAAGAGAACCGGAGAAGTGCGTGAGCTTCAGTCCGCGAAATGGCGGAAGCTCTTGACCCGAGAATTTCTGCTGGAGTTTGTGAACTCCATCCGAAACTTAAGTCCGCGAACCCAGTCCGCGAACTTGAGTAGGTTATGTCTAAAAACGATGTTGGTGAACTTATATTTATAAACTAAGGAATGATGTTGCAAACCGTGGCTATATAGTTCATGAACTGATTCGAGTGAATCAAATCGTTTTTACTTCAATTGTGTCTTGTGTAGTACATTAGATTTCCTTGTAATTGAATAACTCTCTAACTAGTTCATTTGAATCATTTGACTAGTTATGGTGAAGAAGAATATGGTTGATATGAAAGTGTTGATGGTGGTTTTTAACTTAGGGGTAAAGTCGTAAAACCCTAGTCAGACAGTGACGTTACAGGATTTAAAAGCAATTATTGAACCCTTTAATATGTCTGCGAGAAAATTACCAGGGTACCTTTTCTTTAATTAATTACTAATTAGGGTTTCAATAGGCCAAAACCCTAATTCCCACGCCATGTGCCAATGGCAAACCATGCTATCCACACACACTGCGCTTAGGAATGCCAACCATGCTAGCCGCACCCATGTGCCAATGGCAAACCATGCCAGCCACACCCACCGCGCCAAGGCATGCCGACCATGCTAGTCGCACCCCTGTGCCAATGGCAAACCATGCCAGCCACACCCACCGTGCCAAGGCATGCCCACCATGCTAGCCGCACCCCTGTGCCAATGGAAAACCATGCCATCCACACCCAATGTGCCAAGGCATGCCAACCATGCTAGCCGCACCATATGCCAACTGCATGTCAAACCATTGGCCCCACCATGCTAAGCCAAACCGCACCTTGCCTTGCCCCTAGCCATGCTAGCCACACCATGTTCCAACGGCATGCCAAACCCTTGGCCCCACCATGCCAAGCAAAAATCGTACCTTACCTTGGCCCTAGCCATGCTAGCCTCACCATGTGCCAAACGACATGCCAAGCCCTTGGCCCCACCATGCCAAACACACCTAGTCGAGCCATCATGTTGTCCTTCCCTACACGGCTACCAAAACGAGGGCATGCGACAATCAACGGTCCCCTTCAATCCCATGAGAAAATCCTAGCCATCCAAGGTTACCATACAACGCATGGTAACCTTTGGACCGAAAACCTAAGTTTGTCTACGCCAACGACATGCCAACCTAGTCACGCCACCATGCTGGCCTTTCCTACACGGCTACCAAAACAAAGGCTTGCGACAATCGACGGTCCCCCTTCAATCCCAGGAGAAAATCCTCGCCATCCAAGGTTACTTACCAGACAACGCATGGTAACCTTTGACCCGAAAAACCTAAGTTTGTCTACGCCAAACCATGCCATGCCAACCTTGTTACGCTATCATGCTGGCCTTCCCTACACGGCTACCAAAACGTGGGCATACGATAATCAACGGTCTCCCTTCAATCCCAGGATCAAATCCTAGCCATCCAAGGTTACCAGACAACGCATTGTAACCTTTGGCCACGCCAAACCATGGCATGCCAACCTAGCCACGCCACCATGCTGGCCTTCCCCATGCGGCCACCAACAAACGAAAGCGTGCGACGATCAATGGCTACCTTTTCTCTTAAGATGCAAAATATCGGCCTTCGAAGGTCACCAAGCTACCAAGTCTCCCAAGCTCGACTTTCCAAGCAACAACAATATGCTACATGTTTTGCACAAAAACATTCGAGATATCAACACATATCACAAACTGGGGGATCCTCTTTGGGTATTGTTTTGGCGGTTTACATCGTGCGGCGTATACTACGCCCGTCATAAGGAAGTGTCATAAGGATGAAGCGGTTAGTAAATACAGGGAGTTAATGGTGAAACGCTCTTTTATGGGACATTAATTCCATGCATTAACGGTTTTATGGAACATCAATTCCATGCGTTAACGTTACCACCTCCTCCCATTTACTCACCCATTTTTCCATTCCTTAATGAGACTAGAGTAGGTCTCACTTCGACTTGTATAAATAGGTCTTATCTATTTCCACCGAACAACAAGTTCAGGTCAGAAATATACACCACTCATAAACATTTACTAGCTTTCTATCTGCTAGATTCCAACTTTCTGATACAAGTCATAACACAACTACTCTTCTAGAATCAATTATTCTGGTCTCATCACTTTCCTTGCTTCCCTCCCCAAAACCAACCCATTCTCCTCCACTTTGTGACCGAAGCAAGTCTGGAACAGCTATTTCTTGGCTTAGGCCGGACTTGTACAGATTGATCTCTCGAATCTCAAGTACTCCCTTGCAGTACATTGTTTAGGGTTTAAATTTGTTTCTCACCCACACACCCGAAATTACCGAAATCAGCAGAAACAGTTTTCACCCACAAATAATTTGCGACCACAGTGGGAGATCAATCTATCGGTTGCAATATCGATTTCCATATTTCCGATATCACCTTACGCTTACAACTCCAACATGGTGGAACTCATATCTGGATCAGCTGCCGAGAACACCAACTCAGAATCTGTCCCTGGTGTTAACGCTACTTCCAACAACATCACTACGCCATCTACTGACCCCAGTAGCACCGAAAGCACTCCTTCGGATGTAACGCCGCCGATCACCAGGGCTAGAGCCGCTGCCGCCTCTAACGTCTCTGCGCAACTCGTTAATCTTGGCAGTACTGAAAGTGCTCCTTCAGGTGTAACACTTCCAGTCACCATGGCCAGAGCTGACGCTACCATTCCTAACGCTTCATCAAGCATGGCGCCTCCAACCGCCACTACTCCAACTACCCCCACAAACGAGACGAGAAACCGTAGGAACCAGAGGAAGCCGACCCTATATCACCATCGCTGATTTGATGGAACGACATGAGGTTCTCGCTAGAGCCCAAACGTATATGGTTTCGACACAGAAATAAGTACTCGTCTTTCTCAAAGCCCTGACATAGCGGCTTCCACGTGAGCCATGCCATACAGATCCATTTAGAAACGCCTCCAACACCCCCGACGCTAGCGCCTTGGCGGAACGTGTCTCCTCAGACGATGAGATTTGTGCCAGACCCCCATTGGAAAGAAGTCAGCCATCCAATTTTTTCACATGAGAAGATCTGGAGCAACTTCTCCGAAATCGAGTCAAGAATGATGAGGTAGACATGCATCAACATCAACCTCCTTATCCATATAAAATACAAAGAATTCCTCTACCAAGAGGATACTCCTCTCCTCAATTCACCTTGTATGATGGCACTGGAAATGCATGTTAACACGTCTCTCGTTTCCTCGAATACCTGGGCGAACATGAATACAATCACGTTCTCCGTCTGAGGGAGTTTTCGAAATCTATTACCGAAAGAGCGTACACGTGGTACAACAGCATCACGCCAAACAGCATTCCCGACTAGGGTAGCATGGTTACCGCATTTTACAAGAAGTAATTCTTCGTGTCTAAACAAGTTACCTTCTCGGACCTAGGAAGAATGTACTAGCGGGACAACGAACATCCGAATGATTTCATTAAGAGATTCAGGGTTCAAGCACTAGACTGTCACGACCCAAACGTGACCGAACAACAGCTGGTGAATACATGCATCAACGGTATGGTTCCCATTTACCGCGCCTTGCTAGAGAACATGCGTTTCCATAAATTCTCCGAACTCCATAAAGCTTCTAGACGATCCGCAACGACAATACCAGCGTTATTGGAAAGAGCTAGACCAACCAGAACCGAAGACATGCGCGAAACTCGTTGGAATAGACGTCTCCTCAGCAAGCAATTTAACACTGGCCCCTCCTATGTAAGCGTAGTAAATAAGGGAGGGAAAATGAAGGCCCCAGCTGCAGAACATTATCCTAAACGTGAAGCACCGGAACAATGAGGAACTCTATCACGGAAGGCCGCCGCTAAAACTCCCATGCATCATCACGAAACTGAAGGAAATACCATGGGTTTATCGTTTCCCATTGAGGAGGTGATCGATATCTTAGAAGCATGGATTCAAGATGATTTTATCAGACTACCATCTCCTAGACGCCTACCGACTGAGGACGAGATGGCAAACCCCAAATACTGCCACTACCACAGATTTGTTCACTACCCAACCCGTGATTGAAACAGACTAAAACATATCTTCAAAGAAAAGATAGAAGCAGGGTAACTCCAACTGAGAAACGAGGGCGTACATCGAGACCCACTTCCAGTAAGGAATTTTGGGGTCTCTGGGGATTCCGAGCATGAGACTGTGCAATCCATGATGCAACACGTATGCAAAATTCTCTAACTTTCCAAGGTGCAGCGCCAAGATATTTTCACGGCTCTCAATCGTGTCGTGTCAGGAAAACGGCTTTTTCCCTCCATGGAAGTCAAGCCAGGAGCCCAAGCTCCTCCAGCAAGCGGGATAGAAAAGGACAACTGGGGACTGCTGACCACATCTTATTTAAGAGGTATTGAATTCGATAACACGCTCGTCGATGCGGCCTATGACTTCAACATTATTACTTTCAAGACTCTGAAAGCAACTGGGTTTATGAAACAATAGGATACCCGATCCCTATCCATGATTGAGAACCCAGGAGGGGAAGCCTTGAACGCGCACGGTTACATCAACCTCGAGGTCAAGATAGGAGACGCTATAACGCGTGGCAAATTTCACATTGTCAAAGAACTGGATTACGACCTGGTATTTGGGCACTTGTGTGTACTCAACAACAAGGAAAAATTGGGCACATCCCCTCTACCAACGTCAACGCCCGAAAGAATCTCCAACAAACCGTCCTACTTGTTGTCGTATCGACGAGTTGCTGATGGAACCCGGACGCCTGGAGAAGACCTGTTGGCACTAACTCGTGGATTCCAAATGCAAGTAAGTCTGGCCGAACGATCTTCTCTATAACCAGTTATTTCTTCCCATGTTTCATCATGGGGACTCAGCACAATTACTGGTGCGGACACTGTCAAGAGATGTGAATGGGGCGCTGGCCATTCAAACGCTTTGCGAAGAATTTGGAAGCTGCCATCGAAACCAACGAGACCAAGATTCAAATGGTTGCACAACACCTAAACCCGTTTTCAATCGGAGATATAGTGGTCAAAGTGAAATCGTTTCAAGTTGGGAAGATGGCGGTAAAGATAGCTGTTCGGATTGGTTTGCCTGAGGAAAAGAAGACGAACCTTATCTGGTAGCAGACGTTCTTTTAGGAGGATACTGCAAGCTCATCAATGCATACAAGCCGGAAGGTGTGATACTTCACTCGTGATGGCTCAAGCTTTCCAATACCTAAAATGCTGTACTTTTCCCAGCCACTCTCCCTTTAGTATTTCCTTCAACAGCTTCTCTTGATACTTGTATTTCCCCGAGATGAATACACCGTTTGTATTCTTCTCCGGAGTTTTGTTTTTCATTCAAAAAAAAAAACATTTCTTTCCGAGTAGGTTTTCCTAAATCTCAGAAAAATATAGCAAACCAATCCATAATCATTGATAATCCATTAACCATCATATCACAACCAGAAATCCAAAGCCGTGTCAGAAATACTTTTATTCAATCATTCGAAAACAAGAAATTGCAAGCGGGATACTCATTGGCGAAGCCCTAGCTTCGCCACGAACACAAAAAAGGTAAATATGAGTCTGCAAAGCATCAAGACGACTACACAACATATAGAAACAATAAAAGGAAAAACTAGTCATCGAAAGTTGACGCGCGAGTCGCCTCAGTCAAAATTCCCTTCAAGCACTTTCCCCAACAATCTCTCGGGAAACAAAGGTTCCATCCGATAGCCGCATCAGCAGTAGCAACCTCAATATCCCATTCGAAAGCCGCCTCAGCAGCAGGAACACCCGTTTCCTTCCCAACGCCCGCATCAATAACTGGCCCAGCATATGCCACCATGACCCGCCCGATGGAGCCGACAACATTCTCGGCGCTTACTCTGAAGGCTGTCTCAGTTTCATCAAATGCGGATTCCTTGAGAGTTTTCTCAGCAACCTTATAAGGTGAATTTCTCGTTTCATCCGCATCCGAATCGAGAATTGTGACACCATCCCGAATAAAGAATTTATGTTGGCTTTCCCCTGAAAGTTTCACAGACTCAGCTTTCTGTCGTTTCAACCCAGAAGCGGGCTGTACCTCCCTAACATTAGGCCGTGAAGAAGTATCACTACACTGAGGTCTCTCAAAACACCAAGGCGTTTCGTCACTCTCTCATTCCTCCTTCATGTTCACTGAATCCAAGATGGTCAGAGCACGCGCCCACACTTCACCTAGATGGGAGGAAGGTAGGCCCTGAATAATTCTGCAAGCTTAATGGAACAGAGATTCAATTCTGTCTAACGCCTCCTCATAAGAAGAAAACTGGTTTTCTCCGATCCCAAAACTTTTATCCGAAGGGTTAGAGGTACGAATGCCTCCGGAAGATCCCATTGTGCACTACAAAACCAGAGAAAGTAGGCAAGTTTTTACCCTATTTTACACTGGCAGCATACATAAATAAGAAGACAAAATAGAAATCATAAAACACGAGACGATACCTTCAAGGAGGGTGAGCACGATTTCAGGATGAACTATGCGAATGAAGGATCCAAGATCATCTCTTATCGGCACAATGACGCAATCCCGAAAAGGAGAGCTTTCTACTAAATTGATAATTAAGGCGTGATGTCCGGTCTTAATTGAAACCTATTCTACTAGCAAATAAAAAGGGAAAGTCTCATGCATGGCTATGCGATATAATAAGGGTTTGGTGAGAAAACATGGAAGTACGGGTTTGAGATATGCTTGCTCGCGTTTTTCTTTTTTGACCACCAGCATCGAGATTCGGGAACAAAACCGACAACATAACCTGAGAAGAAGGAGTAACGCCCCTTTTATGGGCATATCACTCTCGGTTTTTGAAAAAAATCCAGTTCAATCTACACAAGAAGAAAGGAAATCGGTCCCACAAAGACAAATCACTACCACGACGAGCCGTTCGTGCACACCTCACCGAACCGCACCGTACCATGACCACACAACGCCAAGTAGTCCATTTCATTGTTGTGGCCTCATCATGCCAAAATCGTCTGCCATGCTTTGCCTCTCCAAGCCGTCCACGCCGTGAACTTGCCAATACCAACGAATTCTCCAAGTCAGCATCATGATGTTCCCTAGCCCAGTCAAGATGATGTACGACCAGACCAAGCCAGCAAATTTCATCTCACCACTCCACAATCTACATCCCCAGCACAATTTATACGGGGCCACCAACACAGGAAACACAAACTCTCTACACCTCTCGAAAGACGTTAGACGGATCTTCCTGACCATCTTGCATGATTTACGTTTCGATTTCTTCCTTCTCTATCACCATCTTATCCTTACCTCACAACAACGCCCCTGTTCCGAGCTAAGCAAGGGACTTAATATTGATGGTGGTTTTTAACTTAGGGGTAAAGTCGTAAAACCCTAGTCAGACAGTGACGTCACATGATTTAAACGAATTTATTGAACCATTTAATATGTCTACGAGAAAATTACCAGTGTACCTTTTTTTTTAATTAATTACTAATTAGGGTTTAAATAGGCCAAAACCCTAATTCCCACGCCCTGTGCCAATGGAAAACCATGTCATCCTCACACACCGTGCCGAGGCATGCCAACCATGATAGCCGCACCCATGTGCCAATGGCAAACCATGCCAGCCACACCCACCACGCCAAGGCATGCCGACCATGCTTGCCGCACCCCTGTGCCAATGGAAAACCATGCCAGCCACACCCACCGTGCCAAGGCATGCCAACCATGCTAGCCGGACCATATGCCAACGGCATGCCAAATGGCCCCACCATGCCAAACCAAACCGCACCTTGCCTTGTCCCTAGCCATGCTAGCCGCACCATGCACCAACGGCATGCCAAACCCTTGGCCCCACCATGCCAAGCCAAAACGCACCTTGCCTTGGCCCTAGCCATGCTAGCCGCACCATGTGCCAACGGCATGGCACACCCTTGGCCCCACCATGCCAAGCCAAAACCGCACCTTACCTTAACACTAGCCATGCTAGCCGCACCATGTGCCAAACGGCATGCCAATCCCTTGGCCCCACCATGCCAAACACACCTATCCGCACCACCATACTGTCCTTCAATACACGGCTACCAAAACGAGGGACGGTCCCCCTTCAATCCCAAGAGCAAATCCTAGCCATCCAAGGTTACCAGACAACGCATGGTACCCTTTGGCCCGAAAACCTAATTTTGGCTACGCCAAACCATGCCATGACAACCTAGCCGCGACACCATGCTGGCCTTCCTTACACGGCTACCAAAACGAGGGTGTGCGATAATCAACGGTCTCTCTTAAATCCCAGGAGCAAATCCTAGCCATCCAAGGTTACCAGACAACGCATGGTAACCTTTGGCCCGAAAACCTAAGTTTGGCCACGCCAAACCATGCCATGCCAATGGCATGCCAACCTAGTCGCGCCACCATGTTGGCCTTATCCATGCGGCCACCAACAAGCGAAAACGTGTGACGATCAATGACTACCTTTCCTCTTAAGATAAAAAATCTCGGCCGTCGAAGGTCACCAAGATACCAAGTCTCCCAAGATATACTTGCTAGGCAACAACAATATGCTACATGTTTTCCACAAAAAAATTCGATACATCAACACATATCATAAAATGGGGGATCCTCTTTGGGTATTGGTTTGGCGGTTTACAGCGTGCGGCGTACACTACGCCCGTCATAAGGAAGTGTCATAAGGATGAAGCGGTTAGTAAATACATGGAGTTAATGGTGAAATGCTCTTTTATGGGACATCAATTCCATGTGTTAACGGTTTTATGGAACATCAATTCCATGCGTTAACGGTTTTATGGAACATTAATTCCATGCGTTAATGTTACCACCTCCTCCCATTTACTCACCCATTTTTCCATTCCTTAATGAGACCATAGTATGTTTCACTTCGACTTGTATAAATATGTCTTACCTATTTCCACTGAAAAACAAGTTCAGGTCAGGAACATACACCACTCAGAAATGTTTACTAGCTTTCCATCTGCTAGCTTCCCACTTTCTTATATAAGTTGTAACACAACTAATCTTCCAGAATCAACTATTCTGGTATCATCACTTTCCTTGCTTCCCTCCCCAAAACCAACCCATTCTCCTCCACTTTGCGACCGAAGCAAGTATGGAACAGCCATTTCTTGGTTTAGGCCAGACTTGTATAGATTTATCTCTCGAATCTAAAGTACTCCCTTGCAGTACATTGTTTAGGGTTTAAATTCGTTTCTCACCCACACACCCGAAATTACCGAAATCAGCAGAAACAGTTTTCACCCACAAACAGAAAGTTATCATATGGATAACCATTTGGTTAACTATTATTGAACCAACAAATGTACAAGTTTGGGTATGGTTACACAAACCTAGAACGTGCATTTCATGTATGTGTAACAAGCTATGTTTTCGATCTAACGTTTGACAAATATTAGCTTGAATCTAATCAGGTTTTTCTCTAACGATGAATATTGAATGCTTTGTTACTATTTTAATATTGATTGCAAACCCTAATTTGAAAGACTATATAAGGGAGAACTCTAGCAACTAGGAAACCTAATCCCCACACATTCTGTGTGATACTAGTTGTGCTAAGCTAGAGTCGATTTTCCTTTAATCTTTGGTTTCTTATTCTAAACCAAGTTAACGACTTAAAGACTTCATTGGGATTGTGAAGCCAGAACGATACTACTTTTCTTGTAATTGTGTGATCTGATCTTGCTGTTTCTATCCAAGTTATCTCCTTGTATTTGATAAAGACTCGCCGATTTCTATTTGTTTGAGTAAAGATAAAATCAAGTGAGAGAGATATAAACTCTTTGATATAGTTTTATCTAGATTGAGTCTGACTGTCTAGTTGATTCTCTAGAAAGTATATTGGAGTTGGTCCATACATATTGCTAATTTGAAATATTGGGTGTGGTTGTTAGACCCTCGCTTTTTCAGATTCGTCATATATTGTTGTCATGTAGTTGATTTGTAGTTCATGAATCTTCAGTACATATATCCATATTGAAAGGAAGTGCTACTAATCGTTTTTGATTCATAGTTTTGTCACCCTTTTTAGTATTATCCGTCAGTACATATATGAAATACTGTAATATGTGTTTCGATTCTCTTATTTTCCATAGGTCCGTCACATATTTTTGTCATGCAGTTGATTTGTAGTTCATGAATCTTCAATACATATATCGCATACTGATAGGAAGTGCTACTGATCGTGTTTGATTCATAGTGTTGTCACCTTTTTTTAGTCTTATCCATCAATACTTGATCGCAGTCGTATGCGTCAAAAATAAGTCACTTTCTTACTCAACAAAATATAAATGAAGTATAAAGTAAGGAAGAGTTCGTATCCACAGAGAGGCGATTGTTGTTATCAAATTCTAGTTTCTTAGTAACCAAACTGGGGGATTTCTGATTTTTGTAAAATAAAAGTAAAATAAAAGCAAAGTAAATAGTTGGAAGTAATCAATGAGAGAAAGATATTGGTCAAGGAATTCATCTTCAATCTTAAACATGTTCTTGCATATATGATTAGAATTACGATTTAATCTCTTTTATTATCAAAAGCCTATAATATCAAGAGAACAAGATAATCTAATAATTTCCTAAGTTCACCAACACACACATTAGAGCTGCATATGCGAATTCTACCTAAAGAATAACCTAACACCTTGCGCTAATTAAGTTCAATTCCTAGGAGAATTAAGTTTGGGAAATAGGCTAATCAATGCAATTGTCATACATTGCGCATGACAATTCGGACAATGGTCAAACTCTACATATGATTATAAGAGTGTATCACTACAAACTATAATCATATCATGCTACTTGTATTTGGGTTATCGCTTGATGAAAAACCCTAAAATAGATATGGACAAGATGCAAGTTCAATTAATTGGCCACTTAACTAACCAAACATCTAAATCCTATCACAATACATCAATCCTGTGATATTAAAAACAGTAGAGATATGAACGATAATCAAGAGAGAAAACTAATGCATTAATCAAGCACAAGTTTTATAAATAGGACTACATCCTTAACCAATAATATAAGATTTATCTACTCATAGCTATGGAGTTCATCAACATAATCAATAATCAATTAAGGAAGATGAAAAATAAATACGAAAGAAAACCCTAGTCGAATATCCGCTCTCCTCCTCTGCTCCAAGTAGAATACGTCATTTTTAAGTTCTAGAAAACTTTTTCTTTTATAGCTTTTCTCCAAAATTAGGTCATAACTTCCAAAGCCCAATACTTAGATGTCCACCAAGCCCATATGTAGAAGAACCCATGTAAAATTCTGTCCCAAAAAGTGCTCATCGGAAAACTGGGTATATCACCGGAAATTATCCGGAATCCGGCATCTAAAAAAACTCAGGTGACCGGCAAAGTCCACCTGGTCACCGGTCAAATAGGTTAACTCGGGAAGGCAACTGAGTCAATTCGGGTCAAACACACCGAGTCATGATGAATAAGATGTTGAATCTGCTGCGCCATCATTGCCAGCCATGATGGCCATTCAACCTGAACTCAACTCTCTTGCAACATCATCATTGAACCCTTGTGCAAAAAAATCCAGTGGTACCAACAACATTACTCCTACAACAACATCTCATTCCCTGTATAGCCCATTAACACCACTGCAAAATCATCCTCATGGCATGAACTGCATCTACCAGTTTGAACATCATTTAACTCAGAAAATCATCAGTTTGCAGCTCTATTACCCCCAGTCAGTGCTCCACCATTCTCTGTAACTAACCATTTCTCACTCATCCTGCAACTCATTTCCATTTCAGTTCAGTTGCAATGCATACACACAATACCACCTAACTCAAGTCACAGTTATCTCCTTCCATGAACATCATCTGAGGCATTGCAACAAACCTTCTTAGCAGCTTCACTATAAACAGAATGGCACCAGTTTCACAACCTGCAATTCATTATTTCCCTGAACTCAGTTGCACCTGTCGCGACTCACATCTAGCTAACCACTAATGCAAACATCTATTGCAGCAACAACTCAGACTTCAATTCTTAGCTTATAGCCATTCTCTTCTAATCCTTTGTAGACACTCATCATCAAACAACAATTCACTACTATTCATCACCAACTCAAGGACAAGAAAAAGTTCTTCCCTGCAATAATCCTACATGTTCATCTAAGACATTCTTCATAAAATCACCCATTTTCCCATCTACTCCACTGCAAGCATCTCAGGCCTACCTGCAATCTTTGATCATCACCAATCGTACCCATCTCATAAATGTAACATTAGACCACCTGCAATGCATACATTCACAAACCGGTAGCTTCACTGAATTCCACAAACAACAGCGACTCAACACCAACAACCACAGCACGAGAACGTCTCTGCATCTGGTCAATTGCTCCACCAACTCTCAACAACACTATTATTATCTCTTCCTTGATTCTTAGTTCATTTGAGAACCACACCGGGACCTTCTTTATTTGAATCACATATGAACATCAACAACATCAACATTTTTTCTCTCAAAATCAAACCATACTGAAATCAGAGACCAACCCATTCACAAATTCAACTCTGCCAACAACTAGAATCAAGCTCTTAATCCACTAGGATCCACAGCTCCAACCATTATCCTTCTTCAGTCATCAAGAACAGCAGAATTCCCAATCTTTGGTCAAATTCCTCTTATCTCTAGGTTCCAACTGGTACCCATAGCTCTATTCTCTGTCAATTTATTCATGGCTTGATCACAACAACATCTTGTTCACTGTGAGGTCACTAATCTCAGTCACCAATCACTACCAGTATTCCCTTATTAAGGACCCCATTACCAACACCATCTCTTCCCACTGTTTCAAATGGAAACAGATCCCCAATCTTATGTGTTCTTCTAAACTGCAACCACGAAACCTCAGATTCAATTATGTCGTCTTCATACTTCAAACCCAATACAACATCAACTAGTATTTCTCGAATTTCAGTGACCCCTCTGGTTAATTTCATCAGCATCAGAGAACCCTTACTTTCTTAAAAAAAAACCATTAATTCGTATCCTCAGGAGAAATTGAGAGCAACCCCTATCTTCTAATTCCTTGTAGAGCTTTAGAGTCACCAACCCATCACCTAATTTGACATTCAAAGTTCACCCATCATCTGAGTCTCAGTTCTCAATTTTTGTCATCAACTAAGCAAGTACAACTCAATCTTCAATCTCTTATTTTCATCATCAGATCCCCTTTATACACAACCGACTAGCATCGTAATCTCCTTCATTGATATTCCATAACTAACAGCAACAGAACGAATTCCTCCACCATCATCTTGAATCGATAATAGTTAACAACATCATCATCTCGATCAATTTCTGACTAAATCATCATCTTCTAAGTTTCATGAATCTGTCGAACCCCTTCAATCTCTTCTCGATTTGCTCTCCAATTTCTCCCAATCTCTCAATTGACTGAAACAGTGGCAATAACTCCACCATCTCAATATCCTGTCTCAACAATTGCCATACTCCTTTCTCTCTTCTTCTCTCTGAATTTGATTTGGAAAAATAATTAAGACTCTGAATTCTAGGATTGTGTAAGAATGGGAGTGGCTACACCCACTCAAGTGAAATAGATAATGGGTTACCCATAAATAACTCTAGGCACCCATAAATAGGAAAAAGGGCCAACCAAATGACATCCCTTGGGTTATTTTGGCTCGACTCCCATGTTCCTCGCCTGCAAAATGATCTTTCTTCCCTTTACGCTCCAAATGGACGATTTCTTCTTCTTTGAATTCTTTCACCAACAACAACCATCTTTAACTTCACAAATTCACTTCTTCCCTTCAATGTATTTTCATCACTAAAGTTGTCATACTTTTTAGACAAAATTGCATCACTAAAGCCGACATAATTTTTAAACAGAGATGAAGAAACAAAAGCAAATAATGAGAAATAATCCGCCTCCAATAGAAGTTGCACGTAAGATGAGACTTTTGCACTGTTTCTTCTTCTTTTGTTCCAAATGACTCCAAATTACCTAAACACTCAAAAGAAAACATAAGATACATAATTTACAAGAAAAATAGCAGAGAAAGCATAAACAATAGATAAATATCAAGGTGTTTTAGACACCTATCAAATTCCCCCACACTTAGACTTTGTTAGTCCTCGAGCAAATCAAACAAAATAACTATAAAACATACATACAACTCCGTCTCGTAGAGGCTACGGTTACTCTTAGCATAAATAACAAGCCTTTGAAACCCTATGTGTCCCTAGTGGATGATTTTTAGTCCCGTGAAGGTTTACAAGAGGTCTACCTACAAAACCTATATTTCCAACTCCGTCTATTTGTGACAAATCAATGAACGAATCCAAAATGACTACATGAGGAGGTACCTTGATGCAAATTAAATTCATATATAAGTAAATAAATCTCTAGTTAGATAGTCGAACGAACCACAATACTCGGAATCTGACTAACCACAATCACAATGATAAGATTAAGAAGATGGATATAGAAGTAGATGTTTGCGAATGTTCACAAGTGGTTGGTGTTTCCCATATCTGTCTGAAGGTCACCACCAAGATGAACCTATGCATCCTATTGGATTGAGATACTTGTCTGAATTCTAGTGTCAACACATTGGCATATACAAGGGAACCAGTGGTCAACAATCTTAATTCTACATCAACTCAACTAGCATATACAAGGGAATCAGGAGTCGACTTTATTCAACAATAATAATATTTTTCTTTTATTTGCTTTTTCACTTTTTTTTTAGACATCATGATTAGATCTTTTGGATCCAAGTGCATGCTTCTTGTCAGAAGATTACATGATAGTTCCCTTGGATCCTGCATTCCACGCTTGTTTAGGCGATGGAGACAGGGAGAACACACACATATTTCTATCCAAGTGTCATTTTTATTCCGTTTGGTCTAATTGGTCGGTTTTTTTTTTAGCAACTCAATCACTCTATTTCATCCTAGCAGTAATAGAAAGTCGATGTTTAGTGACCCACCAAAGCACTTAGAGAACAATAGATATATATGGAAAAATAAAAATAGAATGTGATATGGTGATATTCCGAGATATGGTAACAACTATCATGTTATTTATAATTTCTGAGCTATGTTCGTCTTTTAGTTAATTGGTTCCTCAACTCCTGCAATCAAGATGGATCCATCCACTTATATTGGTATTGTCATCCTAAAGGCACAAGTTTCTAGATTTCGGAGTTCAAAAAGCACAATTTTTTTCTTGGTTTTTCTATTTTTTTAATTTTTTTTTTCTTACTAAAGGCATCAAAACAAACTATACAAACATATAAATGCTCCCGCACACTTAAACTTTAAATTGTCTTCAATGTAAAATTGAATCGTCCAAAGAAAGTTTAAGGTGGGAAATTCCGCAAATGATATGCAAAAACAAAGATAAAATGACGAAAAATAAAAAGATAAAGATAAAAATACAAAACCGGTGGGTTTCCTCCCACTTAGCACTTGGTTTAAAGTCGTCAGCCCGACGTTCTTCTTGTTTGCTAAGACTCCTCCAGAGGGAGCACTTCCACAAGGTTAACTCCTTCCACGACATCCGAAGAGAAGTTCTCATAATATGGTTTCAACCGGTGCCCATTCACTTTAAGTTCATTTCTTGTAGCCAAACTACGAATTTCCACTGCACCATGAGAAAACACATTAGTTACAATAAAAGGTCCAATCCAACGTGACCTTAATTTACCCGGGAGAAATTGCAAACGAGAATTAAACAAAAGTACTTTCTTCCCAATGCAAAATTGTTTCTTTATAATCATATTATCATGAAATGCTTTCGTCTTTTCCTTGTAAATCCGTGATCTTTCAAATGCATCATTTCGAATCTCTTATAACTCTTGAAGTTGCAACTTCCTTTACTTTCCAGCACCATCCAACTCCATATTGCATTGCTTAATATCCCAAAACGCCTTATGCTCAATTTCAACGGGTAAGTGACAAGGTTTACCATACACAAGCCTAAAGGGAGACATCCCAATAGGTGTCTTGTATGCGGTTCTATATGCCCACAAAGCATCATTGAGTCGTGAACTCCAATCCTTCCTTGTTGGATTCACCATCTTCTCTAGAATGGATTTCACCTCTCGGTTGGAAACCTCGGCTTGTCCATTTGTTTATGGATGGTAAGGTGTTGCAATCCTATGCGACACATTGTACTACCTTAACAAGGTTTGCAAGAACCTATTTTTGAAGTGTGAACCTCCATCGTTAATTATAGCCTTTGGAATTCCAAACCTTACAAATATATTTGCTTGCACAAAATCTGAAACAACTTTAGAATCATTAGTTGGGGTGGATTTAGCTTCCACCCATTTCGAGACATAATCAACAGCAAGCAAGATATAATAATTTCCACTAGAATTGACAAAAGGTCCCATAAAATCAATTCCCCATACATCAAAAACCTCAACAAATTGAATAATAGTTTGTGGCATTTGATTTCGGGCACCTAGATTGCTTGTTCTTTGGCACCTATCACATGTAATACAAAATGCATGTGCATCCTTAAACAAAGTTGGCCAATAAAAACCACATTCTAGTACCTTGAGAGCGGTTCCCTTGCTCCCAAAGTGTCCTCCACATGCATAAGAGTGGAAAAAATACAAGATAGAGTTAAATTTAGATTCGGGAACGCACCTTCGTATTACTTGGTCACTACAATGTTTCCATAAGTATAGATCATCCCATATGTATTGGTTTCCTAGCTTCTTAAGTTTGTCCCTCTCAGCATGAGACAAGTTCTTTGGGATTTGTTTAGAAACCAAGTAATTAACAATGTCAGCGTACCATGGTTCTCCAAAAGCAATTGAGAATAGTTGCTCATCCGGGAAACTTTCACGCAATGGGATAGTTTCCTTGTCCACAGCAAGACGGCTCAAGTGATCCTCAACAGTGTTCTCGATTCCTTTTTTATCTTTGATCTCAATATCAAACTCTTGCAAGAGTAAAATCCATCGTATGAGCCTTGGTTTCACTTTTATCTACGTTAGCAAGTACCTAAGCGCTGCATGATCAGAAAAAACAACAACTTTTGTACCAATTAGATAAGAGCAAAAATTTTCCAAAGCAAAAACAATAGCTAATAACTCTTTTTTAGTGGTTGTGTAGTTTTGTTGGGCCTCATTTAACGTTCTAGAAGCATAATAAATAGCATGAGGTATCTTCCTTATACGCTGCCCAAGCACCGCACCAACCGCATAATCACTTGCATCACACATGAGCTCAAAAGGCTTTCTCCAATCCGGTAGTTTAATGATAGGGGCTGAAATCAAAAGTTATTTCAAACGATTGAATGCCTCCAAACACTTTTCATCAAAGTTAAAAACCAAATCTTTTTTGCAATAAGTTGCAAAGTGGTGATGCTATCTTGGAAAAATCCTTGATGAATCTATGATAGAAACCTGCATGACCAAGGAAAGAACATATCTCCCTCACCGTAGTGGGAGGGGTTAGAGCACGAATAAGGTCTATCTTAGATTTATCAACTTCTAAGCCTTTAGAAGATATAATATAGCCTAAAACTATGCCATAAGTTACCATGACATGGAACTTCTCCCAATTCAGCACAAGGTTTGTTTCAACACATCGTTCAAGGATTAATGACAAATTGTTCAAGCAAAGATCAAATGAATCACCAAAGACACTAAAGTCGTCCATGAACACTTCGATTATATTTTCAACATATTCTGAAAATATACTTACCATACACCTTTTAAAGGTAGATGGAGCATTGCACAAGCCAAAAGGCATCCTTCTATAAGCAAAAGTACCGAAAGTACAAGTGAAAGTGGTTTTCTCTTGATCCTCCGGCACTATCACAATATGATTATAACCTGAATAGCCATCAAGAAAGCAATAATAAGAGTGTCCAGCTAAACGTTCAAGCATTTGATCAATAAAAGGTAATGGAAAGTGATCTTTTCTAGTAGTGGCATTCAATTTTCTATAATCTATACAAACCCTCCAACCAGTTTGCACACGAGTTGGGACAAGTTCATTCTTATCATTCTCCACTACGGTCATACCTGATTTCTTCGGTACAACTTGTACCGGGCTTACCCACTTGCTATTGGATATGGGGTAGATAATACCCCCTTCCAAAAGCTTGAGTATCTCTTTTTTCACAACTTCCATCATGGGAGGGTTCAAACGACGCTGCACTTCCCTTATAGGCTTTGCATCGTCTTCCAAACGGATCTTGTACATACAAACGGCAGGGCTTATACCCTTGATATCGGCAATTGTCCATACTATGGCCGTCTTGTACTTCCTTAGCACCCTTAGAAGTTTTTGCTCCTGTAATTCACTAAGCTCGTTAGAAACAATCACATGTAACTCTTCATTGTCACCCAAGTACAAGTACTTTAAGTGACTTGGAATAGGTTTCAATTCTAACTTTGGAGATTTAACAATGGAAAGTAAAAGTTTTTCATCATTGCGAGGTAAAGAAACATATGAAATATTCTTAAGTGCAGATTTTTCCGGTAATGAGTCAAGAGAACCAATGGTTTCCTTAATCTCATATTCGTAATCCAAACCGTTATCAATATGTGTAGTGAGCACGGTTTCCAAAGAATCAGCGCCATTCAACTCAAACATTTGTTGTGCCAATGTGTCCATCACATCAATAGAGAAACTAGAGTGGACATCACTAGGATATCTCATCGTCTCGAAAATGTTAAAACGTATTATTTCTCCATCAAACTCCATAGTCAGCATTCCCTTGTCAACATCAATAATGGTTTTATCCATTTTCATAAAGGGACGCCCAAGTAGCAACGGAAGAGACGAGTCCGGTGAACCTTCATCCATCTCTAAGACACAAAAATCTGCTGGAAATACAAGTTGATTAATCTGCACAAGAACATCCTCAACAATACCCATTGGGTAGACATTAGAACGATCATCTAATTGCAACACAATTCCATCCTTTTTAAGAGGACCAAGATCAAGTGAGTTATACATAGATGCAGGTATAACATTTACGGATGCACCTAAATCCAACATAGCTTTATTAATTGGTATTACCAATTGTGATGGGAATGTCAAAGCTACCAGGGTCCTTGAAATTCAGTGGGAGTTTGTGTTGTAAGATTGTCGAAGCATTCTCCCCCACACTTAGCACTTCATTACCTTTAAGCCTTTGCTTATTGGTACACAAATCCTTCAACACCTTTGCATATTTTGGAACTTTCTTGATAGCATCTATGAGCGGTATGTTCACATTGATCTTCTTGAGAACGTCTAAAATCTCCTTTTCTAGTGCCTCCTTCTTGGAATTTGAAAATTTGCGAGAAAAAGGTAAAGGAGGAACATAAGTAGAAACCAGAGTTTTAGAGTTAGGAATAGGTACCTCAGAATTTTGGGGAGAATCCTCATTCTTCTCCTCCAAAACAGGTTCCTTTGGTGTTTCCACCTTTCCCGAATCAGTAACTTTGGGTTGCACAAGTTGTGTACCACTTCTCAAAGTAAAAACATTGACACCCTCCTTTGGGTTAATAGGTTGAGAAGGTAGTTTCCTACCAATTTATGCCTTCACTTGGCTTAACTCAGTAGCCACGGAACCCATTTGTGTTTGCAACTCCTTAACCGTGCTCTCCGATCTTTGCATAAAATATTTCATCAACTCTTCCATATTTGACCCCTGATTTTGAGGTTGTTGTTGTTGTTGAAATTTTTGTCGCGGCTGGAATTATTGTTGTTGAGGTTGAAGTCCACTTGAATTATTGAAATTAGATTGTTGAACCGCTCCTTGCTTGTTCGTATAGAAAAAATTGGGGTGATCTCTCCATCCCGGATTGTAAGTGTTGGAATAAGGATCATACCGTCTTTGCTGATTTGGAAAGATCACATTATCTTGTTCATATCCTTGATGAGAATTTGGTATCACCGTGGCTGCAACTTGTTGCATCATGGCTGTCATGTTACCCATTTGTTGACGAAGTTCCTCGACCTCGCTCACTTCATTCACTCTCCTAAGAAGTACATCCGAACCACGACTCAAAAATTGTTGGGAGTTTGCTGCCATGTTCTCAATCAACTCTCTAGCTTGTTCCACCATCTTGCTCACTAATGCACCACCACCCATAGCATCAATAAGATTCATATCACTTAATTGTAGTCCTTCATAGAAGTATTGGATAATCATCGCGTCACTGAATTGGTGGTGAGGGCAGCTTGCCACCAATCTCTTGTATCGTTCCCAATAGTCATATAAGGATTCTCCCACATTTTGCTTCATTCCACAAATCTCCTTGCGAATTTGAGTAGCCTTTGATGCAGGAAAATATCTCTCTAGAAAGAGTTTCTTCAACCCATTCCATGTTGTGACACTTCCGGGAGGCAAATAATACAACCAATCCTTAGCATTATCCCCCAAAGAGAATCGAAACACTTTCAACATAGCACCATCCGCCTCAACATCCGCTGGAAGCATGGCCGTGACAATGGTGTGGAAGTCCATAAGATGCTTGTTTGGGTCTTCATTCACCATGCCATGGAACTTTGGCAATTCCCTAAGCAACCACGGATTGATTTCAAAAGTAGAGTTTGTTTGAATACAACCCTGCTGTGTATCCAGCTTGTGCGAAGCCAAGTCCTTGAGTATACAATTTGCATCACCCATTGCTTCTTCTTCTTCCTCTTCAAAAGGTGGTTCTTGTTCAACTGGAACCTCTTGTTCTATAACTTCTTCTTCTACTTGCTGGAAAGTATCGTGTTCTACTTCCAAGTTTTCTTCTTCCGTTGTGCCTTGCCTTGGTTGGAGTATTATGCCTTTTCGTGTAGCTATCCCGCACCTTGAATAATTCCAATCTTTAGAAGCCAGGGATTAGGTACCTGAAAAAAATTCTCGCAAACAAGTGAGAAACAAGACAAGAAACGAAAAACAAGTATGCAGGCAGAAATAATAAAAAGAAACTAAAAACTTAATAACTAGTCGAATGCCTCCCCGACAACGACGCCAAAATTTGATCGCAGTCGTATGCGTCAAAAATAATTCACTTTCTTACTCAACAAAATATAAATGAATTATAAAGTAAGGAAGAGTTCATATCCACAGAGAGGCGATTGTTGTTATCAAATTCTAGTTTCTTAGTAACCAAAAGGGGGGATTTCTGATTTTTTAAAAATAAAAGCAAAGTAAATAGTTGGAAGTAATCAATGAGAGAAAGATATTGGTCAAGGAATTCATCTTCAATCTAAAACATGTGCTTGCATATATGATTTGGATTACGATTGAATCTCTTTTATTATCAAAATCCTAGAATATCAAGAGAGCAAGATAATCTAATAATTTCCTAAGTTCACCAACACACACATTAGACCTGCATATGGGAATTCTACCTAAAAAATAACCTAACGCCTTGCGCTAATTAAGTTCAATTCCTAAGAGCATTAAGTTTGGGAAATAGGCTAATCAATGCAATTGTCATACATTGCGCATGACAATTCGGACAATGGTAAAACTCTACATATGATTATAAGACTGTATCACTACAAACTATAATCATATCATGCTACTTGTATTTGGGTTATCGTTAGATGAAAAACCCTAAAATAGCTATGGACAAGATGCAAGTTCAATTAATTGGCCACTTAACTAACCAAACATCTAAATCCTATCACAATACATCAATCATGTGATATTAAAAATAGTAGAGATATGAACGATAATCAAGAGAGAAAACTAATGCATTAATCAAGCACAAGTTTTAGAAATAGGACTACATCCTTAACCAATAATATAAGATTTAGATACTCATAGCTATGGAGTTCATCAACATAATCAATAATCAATTAAAGAAGATGAAAAATAAATACGAAAGCAAATCCTAGTCGAATAGCCGCTCTCCTCCTCTGCTCCAAGTAGAATACGTCATTTTTAAGTTCTAGAAAACTTTTTCTTTTATAGCTTTTCTCCAAAATTAGGTCATAACTTCCAAAGCCCAATACTAAGAAGTCCACCAAGCCCATATGTAGAAGAACCCATGTAAAATTTTGTCCTAAAAATTGCTCGCCGTAAAACTGGATTTATCGCCGTAAATTAGCCGGAATCCGGCATCGAAAAAAACTCAAGTGACCGGAAAAGTCCACCCGGTCACCGGTCAAATAGGTCAACTCGGGAAGCCAACTGAGTCAACTCGGGTCAAACACACCGAGTCATGATGAGTCAGATGTTGAATCTGCTGCGCCATCATTTCCAGCCATGATGGCCATTCAACCGGAACTCAACTCTCTTGCAACATCAATTGCAACAGCATCACTGACCCCTTGTGCAAAAAATCCAGTGGTACCAACAACATAACTCCTACAGAAACATCTAATTCCATGTATAGCCCATTAACACCACTGCAAAATCATCTTCATGGCATGAACTGCATCTACCAGTTTGAACATCATTTAACTCAGAACTTCATCAGTTTACAGCTCCATTACCCCCATCCAGTGCTCCACCATTCTATGTAACTAACCATTTCTCACTCAGCCTGCAACTCATTGCCATTTTAGTTCAGTTGCAATGCATACACACAATACCACCTAACTCAAGTCACAGTTATCTCCTTCCATGAACATCATCTGAGGCATTGCAACAAACCTTCTTAACAGCTTCGCTATAAACAGAATGGCACCAGTTTCACAACCTGCAATTCATTCTTTCCCTGAACTCAGGTGCACCTATCGCGAGTCATAGCTAGCTAACCACTAATGCAAACATCTATTGCAGCGACAACTCAGACTTCAATTCTTAGCTTACGTCCATTATCTTCTAATCCTTTGCAGACACTCATCATCAAACAACAATTCACTACTATTCATCACCAACTCAAGGAAAAGAACAAGTTCTTCCCTGCAATAATCCTAAACATTCATCTAAGACACTCTTCATAAAATCACCCATTTTCCCATCTACTCCACTACAAGCATCTCAGGCCTACCTTCAATCTTTGATCATCACCAATCGTATCCATCTCATAAATGCAACATTAGACCACCTGCAATGCATATATTCACAAACATGTAGCTTCACTGAATTCCACCAATAACAGCGACTCAACACCAACAACCACAGTATCAGAACTTCTCTCCATCTGGTCAATTGCTCTACCAACTCTCAACAACACTACTATTATCTCTTCCTTGATTCTTAGTTCATTTGAGAACCACACTGGGACCTTCTTTATTTGAATCTCATATGAACATCAACAATATCAATATTTCTTCTCTCAAAATCGAACCATACTGAAATCAGAGACCAACCCATTCACAAATTCAACTCTTCCAACAACCAGAATCAAGCTCTTAATCCACCAGGATCCACAAATCTAACCATTATGCTTCTTCAGTCATCAAGAACAGCAGAATTCCCAATCTTTGGTCAAATTCCTCTTGTCTCTAGGTTCCAACTGGTACCCATAGCTCTATTCTCTGTCAATTTCTTCATGGCTTGATCACAACAACATCTTGTTCACTGTGAGGTCACTAATCTCAGTCACCAATCACTACCAGTCTTCCCTGATTAAGGTCCCCATTACCAACACCATCTCTTCCCACCGTTTCAAATGGCAACAGATCCCCAATCTTCTGTGTTCTTCTAAACTGCAACCACAGAACCTCAGATTCAATTCTGTCGTCTTCATATATCAAACCCAATACATCATCAACTTGTATTTCTCAAATTTCAGTGACCCCTCTAGTTAATTCCATCAGCATCAGAGAACCCTTACTAACTTAAAAAAAAAACCATTAATTCGTATCCTCAGGAGCAATTGAGAGCAACCCATATCTTCTAATTCCTTGCAGAGCTTTAAAGTCACCAACCCATCTCCTAATTTGACATTCACAGTACACCCATCATCTGAGTCTCAGTTCTCAATTTTTGTCATCAACTAAGCAAGTATAACTCAATCTTCAATCTCGTATTTTCATCATCAGATCCCCTTTATACACAACCGACTAGCATCGTAATCTCCTTCATTGATCTTCCAGAACCAACAGCAACGGAACTAATTCCTCCACCCATCATTTTGAATCGATAACAGTTAATAGCATCATCATCTCAATCAATTTCTGACTAAATCATCATCTTCTCAGTTTCATGAATCTGCCGAACCCCTTCAATCTCTTCTCGATTTGCTCTCCAATTTATCCCAATCTCTCAATTGACTGAAATAGTGGCAATAACTCCACCATATCAATCTCCTGTCTCAACAGCTGCCATACTCCTTTCTCTCTTCTTCTCTCTGAATTTGATTTGGAAAAATAATTGAGACTCTGGATTCTATGGTTGTGTAAGAATGGGAGTGGCTACACCCACTCAAGTGAAATAGATAAGGGGTTACCCAGAAATGACTCTAGGCACCCATAAATAGGAAAACGGCCAACCAAATGACATCTCCTGTGTTTTTTTGGCTCGACTCCCATGTTCCTCGCCTGCGAAATGATCTTTCTTCCCTTTACGCTCCAAATGGACGATTTCTTCTTCTTTGAATTCTTTCACCAACAACAGCCATCTTTAACTTCTCAAATTCACTTCTTCCCTTCAATGTCTTTTTATCACTAAAGTTGTCATGCTTTTCAGAAAAAATTGCATAACTAAAGCCGACATACTTTTCAGACAGAGATGAAGAAACAAAAGCAAAAAATGAGAAACAATCCGCCTCCAAGAGAAGTTGCACGTAAGATGAGAATTTTGCGATGTTTCTTCTTCTTTTGTTCCAAATGACTCCAAAGTACCTAAACACTCAAAAGAAAACATAAGATACATAATTTACAAGAAATCTAGCAGAGAAATCATAAACAATAGATAAATATCAAGGTGTTTTAGACACCTATCAATACTTATATGAAATACTATAATATGTGTTTAGATTCTCTTATTTTTCATAGATTAGTCACATATTCTTGTCATGCATTTTATTTATAGTTAATGAATCTTCAGTACATATATCGCATACTGATAGGAAGTGCTATTGATCGTGTTTGATTCATAGTTTTGTCATATTTTTTAGTCTTATATGTCTGTACATATATGAAATACTGCAATTGTTGTTGTGTTTTAATATTGTTACATCTTTGTCACATTTACAGGCTCAAAACATGTCTACTGTTGATTATTCCGATCCAAATACTTATTTCTATGCATACATCTATTATAAGCATCATCATTTTCCCACCTGGTTACTTTTTGTTATAGTATTCATGATATGAAGTTTATTATTTGTGAGAATTGGAAAACCTTGAACCCTTCTGATATTGTTATCAATTTTGTTGAGAATGGTGTCAAAGTGCCTGTGATTGCTGACTTTTAACTTCACGATCTCGCTGCCTTGTATTTTTCAAAGAAAGCAGCGTTCTTTGAGTTTCATGTGGAGTTTCTTTCTCTTGGTGCATGTAATTCCCCTATTTTCAATAACGTCGAAAATAATTTAGAACTGATTAGAGCAGCTAGATATAATTATGAAACTGATGGAAAATAAGTTGTTAAACCTCTTTTGTCCAATAAGTGGGAGAATGTTTTTGAAAATCCGGATAAGATTTTTCATGGTGGTGTTGATGTTGTTCGCTTAGCCTGTCAAGAGTATTGTTTGAAGACTGGGTATTGTGTTACAAAAGTGAATAATGATCGAGAAAGGTTCACAATAAAATGCAGTAAGGTTCCATGCACTTGGATGATCCATGCAGTCGGTATTGATTCTTCTTGTGATGTTTTCGGGATAAAAAAAGTATGTTGACATGCACACTTGTGGAGGTGGGGTCAAGTTGTGAAGTCCAAAAGTATCGAAAAAGCTAGTGCACAACCTTATTCATGAACATGTGATGCACAAACCTCTTATCAAGCCTCAGAAGATTGCAAATTACATAAAAGTTAGGGTTGGTGTTAATATCAAATATCGCCATGCATATCATGGTTTGGAACTTTCACACCATGAGATTTTTGGCAATGATGTAAAGTCTTACTCCGATATGATTTGGTGAGTTAATTCATTGAAAGAAACGAATCTTGGATATTATGTGGATTTTCAGCATAACGATGCAACCCAAACATTTGAAAGGTTATTCATTGCAATAGGCGCTTGTATTGAAGGTTATAAACTTTGTCGACCAATGATTTTTGTAGATACAACTTTTCTGACCGGGAGATGGAAAGGTACCCTTATAACTTCGACTTTTCTGAACGGGAATCAAGGCAAGTTCTTTTTTTACATTTTAATTGTTATTGTTTACAAGTTATTCATTGCTTTTAATTGTTGGAACTTTTTGCGTATACCATTTATGTTATGCAAATTAACTAGTTTGTTACTAGTATACCATTTATGTACTGAAAATTTGTTGTGTCTAACACAAATAGATTCGTATATGTAAGCATAAGACTGTTTTTTTGTAAACAGTATGGCTGTTATGTACCGGAAATCCTTAGTTTATTTTCCAGTTTCAACTAGTATAGCGACATAGTTTGTGACAGTATATCATATATGTATTGTTTTCTTTCAGCAAATTTTTATCCTCTAGCATATGCATTGGTCCCCGGAGAAGATATTTACAATTGAGAATGGTTTATGCGTAATCTTAAGAACGTTGTTGATGATCGTCCTATCACAGTTATGTATGATCGTGGTGAAGGATTGTTGAGGTCTATGTTTGTACCATGAGTAAAAATACCACATATTGGGCCAGAATATTGTTTTGGACACTATTCATCTGCCAACAGTCAATCGAAGCAGCCCACCATCCTGCCCAGTATTACATAAATTCAATAACCGGTCAATGGTCAAAGTCAACATATGGTCAATGGTCAAAGTCAACCGTCGATCAACTGTCAATGTCAGGTTGCAAGTCGCACCTCTATCCAATTTCCAGTCATGTTGCCAGCAGTGATGTTAACCAATTTCCAACTAGCTACTCCGCCGTAATGCCATTCGTTTTCTAGCCATGTTGCCAGTTTCCAGCCATGTTGCCAGATGCGCTGTCAGCCAATCTTCATCCATACTTCCATCCCATTCTGCCAGTCAATCCAGTCTGCCAGCAAAGAAAAATGATTATAGGAGGCATGCAGGCAGTTTCATGCAGAATTGATTGCATGAGGCATGCATGAGCCATGATGGGAAGATTAATATAGTTTATGACCATGCAGAATTAATACAGTTTATTGCTAGGAGGCATGCAGGGCATGACCAGCAGGCATGCAGGGAAGTTTAACTCAATTTATGTTATTTCGCAATTAAGAGAGGAGATAATTCGCAACTGTATATATAAGGGAAATTGTAACCCTGAGAAGAGGGGAAGGCAAAAAGAGAGAAAAAATCCACTGTAATTCTATTATCAATAAAACACCACTCCCCAAGGGGATTCGTCCGTGGATGTAAGCAAACCATGTCGAACCACGTAAAATCTGTGTCTCTCGTCTTTATGTAATTTCATGTTTTTAACCCTGTTTTCATCAACATACCAAAATCATCGTGTTTAGTATTCGGAAATATTTCTGGGTGCAAACATTGGCATCGACTAAGGGGATTATGAGAAAATGAATCGTGTTTACTCATGGAGAAAAGTTGTACAAAATACTTCAAAATCGTGTCCGTCAAAAAGCAGTTTGAACGTCTTGAACAATCACTGTTGCAGTCCAGTTGATCGCAACTGCTACAATCCAGTTGATCGCAACTGTTACAGTCCAGTTTGATCGCAATTATTGCAGTCCAGATGATCGCAGCTGCTACTGACCATATAATCGCAGATATTGTGGTCCAGTTAATCGCAAATGCTGCAGTCCAGATTCGTTGTTTGAGATCTGCTAAAACTATTACCTTCGGAAACCACTGGAACTGCATCTTACAAAGACCGATGAAACCGCTCCCAGGACATTTGGTCCACAGTAAAAGATGGCGTAAAAACATCAACGAAATTGTTGCAAGATATTTGGTCCGCAACATGATAGGGTCGAAAGTTCGTTGCAACTTCTACCAAATACCGTCAAGATTGCTATTAGAACAAACAAACAAAAAAAGGCGCTGACTAAGGGGATGAATTGTTATAGTCCAGTTCAAAAGCAACTGCTGCACTCAATTGGAAGCAACTGATGTAGTCCAGTTTTGCTCACCAATTCTGTACTCAGTTGGACGCAACTGATGCAGTTTGGTTTTAATTGTAACTGTTACACATAAGTTTATCGAACTATATTAATCTAGTTCCTCAGCAACTGCTGGAGTCTAGATGATCGAAGCTACTGCCGTCTAGTTATGTTCACTGCTCATGCAGTCCAGCTGATCACAGCTGCTGCAGTTCTGTATAACTCGTCGCTCCTGCAGTGCATTTATGCTCATTGTTGTTGCAGTCCAGCTGATCGCAGCTGCTGCAGTCCAGCTATGTTCGCAGCTCCTGCAGTCCAGCAGATCGCAACTGCTGCAGTAAAACTTTGCTCGTCGCTACTAAATTTTATCTGATCGAAGCTGCTGCAGTCCAGCTATGTTCGCAGCTGCTGCAGTGCATCTTTGCTCGTCGCTGCTGCATTTCAGCTGATCGAAGCTGCTGCTGTCCAGTTATGTTCGCAGCTCCTGCAGTCCAGCTGATCGCAGCTGCTGCAGTGCAACTTTGCTCGTCGCTGCTACATTTCAGCTGATCGAAGTTGCTGCAATCCAGCTATGTTCACAGCTTCTGCAGTCCAACTGATCTCAGCTGCTGCAGTACAACTTTGCTTGTCACTGCTGCAGTTCAGCTGATCGAAACTGCTGCAGTCCAACTGATCACATCTGCTACAAACCATATTTGCTTAATGCTGTTACTACCCAGTTTTTCTCATTACTGTTAGAGCATTGCTCGGTTGAACCCACCAAACGTTGGTATGTCAAGTTTGGTTGTCATATTTTAGTGAAGCAAAACTCATTTAAGAGTCACTTGACTTAAATGTACTAGAGTCAACTTCGTATAGGTTAGCTTGAAAGTATTAGGGTGAGACATTACAAGTATTACGAAGACTTTAAGAAGTGAAGAAGTACAATGACAACATCATCCTTCTACTTGAGGTTAGTGATATTTGACTTGAACTGTTTCATTCCCTAACATATCTTTCAAGTCGTGCATATTGAAAACAAAACTGCGAAGCCATGAATGATTATACTCTAGTTAGACATAGTATTAAGGAATAAAATACGAAGTATAACGGTTATCTTTTGAACTTCATATATAAGACATCGACATAATCGTTTGAATGATATTGTGATTATGTATGGGTATGAGGTGAAGATTTCATCCTAGGAAACAATGTTTTACATTCGTTTAAAGGAAGTAAATTTATGAACTTATTTTGTGAATCGAAAGGGAGATCGTTGGGCTTATTGGTATTGTTATTCATTACATATCTTTTGAACTACCAATATGTGTGATTAGTATAACCTCTCATGACTTGCTTATGTTCTTGGTAAAACTGTTCATAAGGCCTGACTTTTGTTAACCATTAAACTTATCTAGATAGACATAGTATTAAGGAATACAATATGAAGTTTCTTGCTTAACCATTAAACTTTTTGTATAAGACATCGACATAATCGTATGAATGCTATTGTGATTATGTATGGGTGTGAGGTGAGGATTTCATCCTAGGGAAGAATGTTACATGTGTTCTAAGGAAGTAAGTTCATGATATGTGTTGTGAACCGAAAAGGAAATCGCCAGGCGTTATTGGGGTTGTTCTACATTGCATATCTTATGAACGACCAATATATGTGATTAGTATAACCGCTCATGACTTGTTTGTATTCTTGGTAAAACTATTCACATGAGGTCTGACTTATGTATTGGTATGACTTTTATTAGTGAAACCGATCTTAAGTAATCACCTGGGGTATGATCGGGTTGTGAGTGTCTGAACTTATTACTGGGAAGAGGGGAACTGATCATAGTAAGAGGTGCAGTGCATCACAAGGGGAACCTATCCTTGTATGAGGTGCAGAAAGGGGAACCGATCCTATGAACATGTGCAACACGTTTTTGTGAAGGGGGAACCGATCCTATGGACATGTGCAGTGCATACAAGTTAGATACCAAATATATGTGGGGGACCGATCCTAGTACCTAGTCAGTCGTATCTTTGGTAAGATAGTGTAACTATGCACAATACTCACATGGAGGTAGAACTGTAAACCCGTGAGTTGTGATTGAGTGGAACTTGATCAATCACATAGTTCTTAAAAGTCATATGAACCAATTCTAAACTTGTTTGGAAGTGTGGTAAATCGGTTTCAAGTGAGCAAGCATGGAAAAGACTTACAAGAGTAAGATGTCGTAACACTTTGAACACGGTGCATTAATGCTTATTCTATATTGTTCAAAGATATTCCTTAACGGCTAAGAAGGAAGTAAATCCCAAGATCGAATTTAAATAAGTTAAGAATCTTTTTAATTAATGGTTTTTAATTATATATGGAAAATAAGAATTAGTAATGTCATTTGCTAATTAAATATTTTCCAAGGAGATTTCGATCATATTTTTGGACAGTGCATTCACAGGAATTATGAAAACCGAATTTGGGTTAATATGGAAAAATATCTCGAGTATATTTTCGGTTTTGGAAATTCCTTGGTGTCCAAACTTCCTTGTCTATAAATACTTTGAGTTTTCATTTCTATCAAACTAATCATGTGTAACATTAGACTTACTCTTTTGTCTTTGTTACTGGTGAAGCCGCCTATCGGAGAGGAGAGTAATCTAATTAGGTGAAATCTCTTACGGCCGCTCAATTTAAAGTCTTCGGTTGGGTTTGGTAATGCCTTTATTTTTCCAAAAGCACTTTCAAAACCTATATATGTCAAGAATTTTTGAAATTGGTGTTTGGTAAAAAAAAATTAAAGTGCTTATTATCCAAAGTACTTCCCAGATTCCTCAATTTTTAAAAGCTGGGGAAGAGGAGCTTTTAAAAGCTACAAAAGCCCACCAAAATTTAATGCTTGATTTATCTTTTTTGTCCCTATTTTATTTTGTAAATGACAAAAATTACCCTTAAATATATATACAATCAATTTTTATTTCTTATTTCTTATATTTTATTTTTTAAATATTATTATATTTTATTTTCAAACTATTGTATGATACCATTTCATTTAATTTGTCAAAAATAAAAGTAAAAGCAAATTTTAAATAATTACTTAATTTTAGTTTATTTTTTGTTTGAAAATTATATATATTTAAAATTGGTTAAGTAAAAATAATTTTTCTTAACAATCATAATAATAGTAATAATTAGTAAATTTAATATTTAATCTATTTATATTTAATAGTAAAAAAAATAAAATCTAACCCCAATAAAATTGAATAAAACTATTTTTAGAGATATGTCTGTTTTTGTCATTTGTCACAACAGCAATGGTTGAATCTAGTATTTTACCAAACACACTTTGATTATTTTTTTAATCATATTTAACTTTAATTAATATTTTACAAAACGTCTAATTGCTTTTTTCACACAACACAGCACAACAACGCACAACAGAAAAGTGCTTTTACAAAAGCTGCAACAATACCAAACTAAGCCTTCTTTGGGATTGAGAAGCTCTAGCGCGACCCGCTGGTGGGAAACTAGATATTGCGGTTTATCTTTAGTTTTCATATTGATTTGATTGACTAACGGTGGTTGAACTTTGATTGCACCTAGTTTGTTTATACTTGAGAATCTTCTCTTCTGATATAAGATTCACTAAAACTAGTTCAAGGTTTTGACAGGGATCTTTAGACAGTTGTTAGATCTAAAGACAATCTTGTGATAATACATTGTTAACAGACTCCGTTCTGTGTGTGATTGATCACAAGAGATTCAGTAGTTGTGTGCAGGTGTTTATTGAAGATCTAAGAATATTTGAAGACAAAGAAGATATTGAAGATTTCTGACTTGGTTTTTTACAATCTTTGGTGTGCACAATACTTGTTTGGGAAAAAATAGGATCCAATTAATAATCGGTTTATCCTTGTGGTACATTGGATTGATTAATTGAGGAAGATCGGCATCAATACGATTCCTTGTGATTAAAGGTATTGATTAGCTTAATCTTAACGATTACCTTTGGGTGATTGAACATAAGATAGATCTTGGAACCTGGCAAAGGAGTTTATGTTAAGATAAACAAGGGAACCTTTGCGCAACTCATATCACTTGGTAGAAGAGAGTTGATACCAAACAGATTTGTTGTTCCTTTACTGTTTGGGATACGAACCAAAGGAATTAGTCCAAGTACGTGACTTTTTTACAGGTTGGAGGCGTGGGAATACAGACGGAACTAGGTGAACTATATGTTTAGTTGCTTGGTCTCAACTATACGAAGTTGTCTTATTTTGTATAACGGTTTAATCTTAAGAGTATTCAATTCTGGACTAGGTCCCAGGGTTTTTATGCATTTGTGGTTTCCTCGTTTACAAAATCTTGCTGTGTCATTTACTTTATATTTTCGCATTATAATTGTTTTCTTATAATTAAAGTAAATTGCACAAACGTTAATTCCTATTTACTTGATACGTGAATCATATTGAGTTTGGTTAAGTCCGAACCCCTTTATCAAGTAAACACACTTTGTTGTTGTATTGTCTCGATCTCGTATCCATATATGATCACACAAAGTGTGAACCGATTTGTTGTATTGTCTCGACTCAGTCCATAGACAATCACTTTCGGGGAAAGAACTTATAGGAAGGAAAAGTAATAGCTTGAGGTATATTTGGGGTACCCTCGCCTTTTCAATTACTGCAGGGGATAGTTTTTTTTTTTGGCCATCGCAGTCAAGTTTACCGCAATCACAATAGCCTCACTTGGGGACGACTTGATTACGATTTCCACAATCAACGAAGGCAGTTTCTTTACGTTTCAGCAACACAGATTTATTCTTGGGGGCGTCTTGATTTTCGCAAACAGCAACAGAAGGTTTCCAAACACTTTAGCAACAATAATCCACACTTAAGGGCGATTTTTGTCATTGATCAATTGAAATGAAATATTCTTAACCCCCAACAAGTTGGAGGTTAAGAGGGGGCAATGTTTGTACCATGAGTAAAAATACCACATATTGGGCCAGAATATTGTTTTGGCCACTATTCAGCTGCCAACAGTCAACCGAAGCAGCCTACCAGCCTGCTCAGTATTACATAAATTCAATAACCGGTCAATGGTCAAAGTCAACGCCTGGTCAATGGTCAAAGTCAACCATCGGTCAACAGTCAAAGTCCGGTTACAAGTCGCACCTCTAGACAATTTCCATTCATGTTGCCAGCAGTGTTGTCAACCAAATTCCAACTAGGTACTTCTCCGCAATGCCATTCGTTTTCTAACCATGTTGCCAGTTTTGCCACCAGCCATGTTGTCAGATGCGCTATCATCCAGTCTCCATCCATACAGTCAGCCCATTCTGCCAGTCAATCCAGTCTGCCATCATAGAAAATTGATTCCAGGAGGCATGTAGGCAGTTTCATGCAGAATTGATTGCATGAGGCATGCAGGATCCATGAGAGGAAGATTAATACAGTTTATGACCATGCAGAATTAATACAGTTTATGACCATGTAGAATTAATACAGTTTATGGCTAGGAGGCATGCAGGGAAATTTAACTCAATTTATGTTATTTCGCAATTAAGAGAGGAGATAATTCACAACTGTATATATAAGGGAATTGTAACCCTAAGAAGAGGGGAAGGAAAAAAGAAAGAAAAAATCCACTGTAATTCTATCAATAGTATAAAGCAGAGTTTGGCTAACTTTGCCTATCTGAGTGGTGGTCAGGATTTATCCTTGGCAAAGATAAATCAAAGGATGTGGTTCTCCGTGCCACACCCTACAAGTCGCACACGTGGTGTTCATTCTAATATTATGAATTAAAAATGAATACTCAAGTCAAGATATGTAATTTCAAAAATTATAACGGGGAGGTTCGAACTCATGACCTATTGTGTCATAAGAGTGGCCTCTAACCATTGTTCCACCTTGGTTGGAATTGATAAAAAATATAAATCAACAGTGGTTGTTTGTTCAACTTAAATATTAATTAGTATAAGTGTTTTATTAATTAGTATAAGTGAGTTGTCTAGAGAGAAGATAAATCTATGGTTATGGTTTGTTCAACTTAAATATTAATTAGTATAAGTGTTTTATTAATTGATGTCTCATTAATTTCTCATGATAAATGATTTATTAATTTTACATCATAAATATCCCTTAATTAATATTAATACATATCTCCATCAATAAATAATAATTTTGACAAAAATTATTTCAATAGATATTAGTGGTGGTGGTGGAAGTAGAGGAAGAAGTAAGTGGTGGAAGAGGTGGAAGGTGTTACTAAGTGGTGGAGGCGGTAACATTAGTTTTGGTGGAAGAAATAGTGGCGATGGATGGTTTTAATGGCGGTGGTATTGGTTTTTTCTTTTTGAATCAAAAATATTTTTTTTTACATGACGGGTAACATTGTATTGTGAAAAGTATAGTTGGTTGTTTTTGACACGATCAAAAAAGGCGGCTAACAAATACTTTTGGGATGATACCAAATCATATAAGACAAAATGGTTGTTTTTGGTACCACTGCTATCTTTGGTAACCGTTCATACGCATGATTTTCAGTATTAACAAAAAACATATAGTTGAATAAATTAATTGACGACCTAAGTTTGTTAAATCTAAACTTTATACATGACGTGTGGGATTAAAAGTTATAAGTGTGCCCAATATTCTACGAGGGATGGAAAATGGTGGTGGTGGAGAAAGAAGTGATATCTGGTGGTTTGTGGTACTGGCCGGTTTTGATGAGTAGTAATTGACTATGTTAATTATGTGCTGCTACAAAAGGATAACACTATAAATTAGAAATGTGGTTGATCGTCTTAATACTAATATAAACTCGGTTAAAATGCATGAAAATTAAGAAGAAGAAAAAAACATTTGGATGTCACGTTATATAATAAATAACACTAAAAACTACATATTTAGTATCAAGGTTTCTCCGTCCAATAGATAAATCTAAGGTTGTATTGAGATCCCGTAAGCAGACGGCGAGTTGGTCTTGGAATTTTGAATGATAATGAATATAATGAAACGCTCCCTCTCAGTTTCACCAATGAAAACCGAAACCTTCTAAAAAAATAATCAATCGAACAACACATAGATTGAACGCATCACCACCAGTGTAAACTTCTCTGAATTGCTACATATCCAGTGAAATTTCTACAGATTAATCTGGTAATTTCTTCCTACCGTAGTTTTTAACGAGGCATGCAATTAAATCTCTAATAGTGATTTTAAAGGTATTTAATAATTACAAAATTCTCTTATAAGTTTTGTTTATGCAAGTATTGATTTAACTTGGGTTCTTTTATATTGTTGTGTTAAGTTGATGACTTTTTAATTTGAATACATGTTTGGTTAACAAACTTTGATACATATAGGGTATTTTCTTTGTAAAACTGATGTTAGTCTTTCATTTTTCCCATTAGCACTTTGTTTCGATCCCGTATTTGTAGACATTATTTGACTAATGTTGGGGTATTTGTTTGATCTCAAGGCCGATTAAACTCAATGTGTGTTGTATACATTGAAGGCGACAGAAGTTTGTGTCGACTCTACCTTGAAACTAATAATTTTTCTTCAGAAGGTTAGTTGAATTTATGTAGATACAAATATCAATATGACTATGCTCTTTAAAACTCCAAATTACTTGAGTAACACTAGATGTGAGAACGTCATTCATGCACTACTTAGCATAGTTGGTGTGAAATATTTTTATCCACGAATTTCTTCAATTTTATGTTATCAATATGATTGAGAAAGAATCTTACACATGTTTTGATTTACTATTATAAGTTTATTTTTTCAACTCACATGTGTATATCTCAGCCTTCCAATAGCCAAGGGTTCTTCATTTTTATAACTCTCACATTTGCAAAATATAAATAAATAGTGTTTATCTATAGTAGGGAAAATATTATGGGTTTTTGCTTCACTTCTTAGAGCCTTAGTTATCAATAATTTCGGAACAAATGTATTCATAAACATCATGGAGTTGGATTGGAAGTTTAGGTATATGTACTGTTAGATGAAATATTCTTTTTGAAGTTTGAAATTATGGTATGATGGAACAATAAATGGGAAATTTTTTTATTTACGGTATTTTTTATTTTATTTTCATGTTGGCACAACATTATTACTCCGTCCAAATAATAAATTGGAATAACATGCTTAAGTAAAAAAATAAAAAGATCAGGTAACCCATTTTTTTTCCCAAAACCTATTTGAATATCAAAATAATTACTCACGAATAAAATGAAGCAAGAGGAATGTGAACAATGTCATATTAGAGTTTAGATAACTTTTCCTATCTGAGTGGTGGTCAGGATTTATCCTTGGCAAAGATAAATCAAAGGTTGTGGTTCTCCGTGCCACACACTGCAAGTCGCACACGTGGTGTTCATTCCAATATTATGAATTAAAAATGAATACTCAAGTCAAGATATGTAATTTCAAAAATTATAACGGGGAGGTTCGAACTCATGACCTATTGTGTTATAAGAGTGGCCTCTAACCATCATTCCACCTTGGTTGGAATTGATAAAAAAAGATAAATCAACAGTGGTTGTTTGTTCAACTTAAATATTAATTAGTATAAGTGTTTTATTAATTGGTGTCTCATTAATTTCTCATGATAAATGATTTATTAATTTTACATTATAAATATCCCTTAATTAATATTAATACATATCTCCATCAATAATTTTGATAAAAATTATTTCAATAGATAATAGTAGTGGTGGTGGTAGTAGAGGAAGAAGTAAGTGGTGGAAGCGGTGGAAGGTGTTACTAAGTGGTGGAGGCGGTAACATTAGTTTTGGTGGAAGAAATAGTTGAGCTGGATGGTTTTAATGGCGGTGGTATTGGTTTTTTCTTTTTGAATCAAAAAAAATAATTTTTTTTACATGACGGGTAACATTGTATTGTGAAAAGTATAGTTGGTTGTTTTTGACACGATCAAAAAAGGCGGATAACAAATACTTTTGGGATGATACCAAATCATATAAGACAAAATGGTTGTTTTTGGTACCACTGCTATCTTTGGTAACCGTTCGTACACATGATTTTCAGTATTAACAAAAAACATATAGTTGAATAAATTAATTGACGACCTAAGTTTGTTAAATCTAAACTTTATACATAACGTGTGGGATTAAAAGTTATAAGTGTGCCCAATATTCTACGAGGGATGGAAAATGGTGGTGGTGGAGAAAGAAGTGGTATCTGGTGGTTTGTGGTACTGGCCGGTATTTATGAGTAGTAATTGACTATGTTAATTATGTGCTGCTACAAAAGGATAACACTATAAATTAGAAATGTGGTTGATCGTTTTAATGCTAATATAAACTCGGTTAAAATACATGAAAATTAAGAAGAATAAAAAAACATTTGGATGTCACGTTATATAATAAATAACACTAAAAACTACATATTTAGTATCAAGGTTTCTCCGTCCAATAGATAAATCTAAGGTTGTATTGAGATCCCGTAAGCAGAGGGCGAGTTGGTCTTGGATTTCTGAATGATAATGAATATAATGAAACGCTCCCTCTCGGTTTCTCCAATGAAAACCGAAACCTTCTAAAAAAATATAATCAATCGAACAACACTTATATGGAACGCATCACCACCAGTATAAACTTCTCTGAATTGCTACATATCCAGTGAAATTTCTACAGATTAATCTGGTGATTTCGTCCTACCGTAGTTTTTAACGAGGCATGCAATTAAATCTCTAATAGTGATTTTAAAGGTATTTAATAATTACAAAATTCTCTTATAAGTTTTGTGTATGCAAGTATTGATTTAACTTGGGTTCTTTTATATTTGTGTGTCAAGTTGATGACTTTTTAATTTGAATACATGTTTGGTTAACAAACTTTGATACATATAGGGTATTTTATTTGTAGAACTGATGTTAGTCTTTCATTTTTCCCGTTAGCACTTTGTTTCGATCCCGTATTTGTAGACATTATTTGACTAATGTTGGGGTATTTGTTTAATCTCAAGGCCGATTAAACCCAATGTGTGTTGTATACATTGAAGGCGACAGAAGTTTGTGTCGACTCTACCTTGAAACTAATAATTTTTCTTCAGAAGGTTAGTTGAATTTATGTAGATACAAATATCAATATGACTATGCTCTTTAAAACTCCAAATTACTTGAGTAACACTAGATGTGAGAACGTCATTCATGTACTACTTAGCATAATTGGTGTGAAATCTTTTTATCCACGAATTTCTTCAATTTTATGTTATCAATATGATTGAGAAAGAATCTTACACATGTTTTGATTTACTATTATAAGTTTATTTTTTCAACTCACATGTGTATATCTCAAATTTTCCAATAGCCAAGGGTTCTTCATTTCTATAACTCTCACATTTGCAAAAAATAAATAAATAGTGTTTATCTATAGTAGGGAAAATATTATGGGTTTTTGCTTCACTCCTTAGAGCCTTAGTTATCAATAATTTCGGAACAAAAGTATTTATAAACATCATGGAGTTGGATTGGCAGTTTAGGTATATGTATTGTTAGATGAAATATTCTTTTTGAAGTTTGAAATTATAATATGATGGAACAATAAATGGGGAAAATTTTATTTACTGTATTTTTTTTTCATGTTGGCACAACATTATTACTCCGTCCAGATAATAAATTGGAATAACATACTTAAGTAAAAAAATAAAAAGATCAGGTAACCCATTTTGTTTCCCAAAACCTATTTGAATATCAAAATAATTACTCACGAATAAAATGAAGCAAGAGGAATGTGAACAATATCGTATTAGAGACAAAACATCCCGTGTCGTTATGGCACGGGTTAAGATCTAGTTATCAATAAAACACCACTCCCCAAGGGGATTCGTTCGTGGATGTAGGCAAACCATGCTGAACCACGTAAAATCTATGTCTCTCATTTTTATGCAATTTCATGTTATTAACCCTGTTTTCATCAACATACCAAAATCATCGTGTTTAGTATCCGTAAATATTTTTGGGTGAAAATAGTCTACTCCCGCTGTCTTTACTAATTCCCATCATGGATATTGTTACTACCACTTGAAGCAGAACTTACCAATCAAAAAAGAAACTTATGCTCTCACACCAGCAAGATATGAAGAAGCACTTATGGAAATGAAGTTAATGGGAAGGGATGTGGTTGTTAACTATTGTCGCGATATTCCTAAGGAGCATTGGTCCAGCGCGTTCTTCACTGGCTGTAGATTTGGTCAGACTACATCAAGTGTTGCTGAGTCCTTTAATAATTGGATTCATAAGGACAAGAGGTTGCCTTCTTGGGCCCTCTTTGACATGATCAAGTTTTTTTTTTTTTTTTTTTTTTTTGGTGTTTTCTTTGGTTTATCTTCATTTTTTTTGTTCAAAATTTATTACATGTGCTCTTTGTGTTCCATTCATAGGTTACGCATTATGGAGTTGATGACAAAAAGTTACGAACTGAGTGTTTTGATGAACCCTGAGTTGCTCACTCCTACCTACCGGGCGTTACTGAAAGAACATATTCTATGAGATTATGTGGACGAGAAGATCGATGAGTAACGCATGTGGCTGATATTCATCAAAGCCTTGCTTTTAGTGTATTTCTTAAGATTGTGACAATCTTTAGCAATATGACCAAACCCTTTACACTTAAATCACTGCAGCTGATATTCATCATCTTCTTCATGATCCCTTTTGACAGAAACTCAATCATGTGGACGAGAAGATCGATGAGTATCCTTTCTGAATCTCTTATTTCTTTTATTTAAGAGATCTCAAAACTGTCTAGTAATCAATGATAATGATTGTTCAATTTCATCATCATAATTTTTTGCAACCTGTTCATCTGAATCATCAATATGTCTATTCCTCTCCATTGGAGCTTTCAGAACTTTTGCAGCTTTAAAATCGATTCCTTTTGTTTGAATAGAATGTGATTCATGGTCAAAGATCTTTAACTTTCCAATGAGTGTGCTTCATGAGAGAGTTCAAAGATCATTGTCTTCTATGATTGCATGCTTCTTAGAATCGTATCTAGATGGCAACGATCTAAGAACTTTGCACACTATATCTTTTTCATAAATAGTCTTTCCAAGAGAGAAAGAAGCATTAATTATCTCAGAGAGTTTAATATGAAACTCTTAAAAAGTGTCGTTGTCATCCATTCGAAGGTTTTCCTAATGGGATGTAAGAGTTTGAAGTCTAGCTTCTTTCTCTGAAGTGTTTCCTTCGAATACGATCTGAAGATTATCCCAAGATTCTTTCGAAGTTTGACATGTTGATACATGATGTTGCAGATCACATTTTACAGCATGTATTATTGCATTCAAACCATCTGAATTCTGCTTTGTAAGAGCCTTTTATTCGTTTGAAAAATCTACTAAGTGTTTAAACTTAGTTTCCGAATTTTCTATCTTTAGACGAATATATCCATCGACGACTAATAGCCATGTATTAAAGTCCCGTGATTGAAGAAAAGATCTCATGGAATATTTCCACCATAGATAGTTTGTTCCATCAAATCTTGGTGGTACTATAATTGAAGTCGATTCATGAGAAATCGAGTTCATTCTTATAGGTTGGATCGCACCAAACACAAATTGTTAGATCTTTACGTCTTTGTCTGCTCTGATACCAATTGAAAAAACGAGGGTACCCAAATATACCTCAATCTAAAACTTTTCCACCTATAAGTCCTTTCTCTGAAAGTGATTGTCTATAGACCGAGTCGATACAATACAACTAATCGGTTCACACTTCATGTGATCGTATATGGATACGAGATTGAGACAATACGACAACAAGATATCTTGCGTGATTGACTATGAATACAAGATAGATACAATACAACAACGAAGTATGTTTACTTGATAAATGTATCGGACTTAACCAAACACAATATGATTACTACCAAGTAAATAGGAATTAACGTTTGTGTATTTTACTTCTAATAATAATAAACAAATTATAATTGCGGAAATAGAAAAGTAAAAGACACAGCAAGATTTTGTTAACGAGGAAACCGCAAATGCAGAAAAACCTCGGGACCTTGTCCAAAATTAAATACTCTAAGGATTAAGCCGCTATACAAAATCAAACCAACTTCGTATAGTTGATACCAAGCAACTAAACCTATAGTTCACCTAGTTCCGTCAATATCCCTGCGCCTCCAACTTGTTAATAAGTCACGCACTTGGAACAATTCCTTTGGTTCGTATTCCAATTAGTAAAGGAACAATAAATCTGTTTGGTAATAACTCTTTTCAACCAAGTGATATGAGGTCGACAAATGGCTCTTCCGTTTATCCCAATAAACTCCTTTGTCAGGTCCTTAGATATATACAATAACAACTACCAAAGTAATTATCAAGATTTTGCAATCAATACTTTTAATCATAACGAATTATATTGATGCCGATCTACTCAACTAATCAATCCAATCTATCACAAAGATAAAACGATTATAGTTGGATCTTCTTTATCCGAAACAAGTATTGTGCACACCAAAGATTATGAACCCAAATCAGAAATCTTCTTCATCTTCAAATCTTCTTAGATCTTCAATAAACACCTGCACATAATCAACTTGAATCTCTTATGATCAATCACACACAGAACGAAGTCTGTTAACAATGGATTATCACAAGACGTCTTTAGATCTACAAATAGTCTAAAGATCCCCGTCGAAACTTCGATCTAGTTTGAGTGAATCTTATATCAGAAGAGAAGATTCTCAAGCATAAACACACTAGGTGAAATCAAATTTCAACAACCGTTAGTCAATCAAATCAATCGAAAACTAATAATAAACCGCAATTATCTAGTTTCCTACCAACGGTACTAATAAAGCTTCTCAATTCCAAAGAAGTCTTTAAACTGAGCGTCCGTAAGAGATTTCGCCTAATTAGGTTACTTTCCTCTCCGAATAGGCGGCTCCTCCAGTAACAACACAACTAGGTAATTTTCCTGGCTCTGAGGATTAGTTTGCTTGAAATGCAAACTTTGATATTTATATACCAAGGAAGTTTGGACACCAAGTAATTTCCAAAGCCAAAAATATCCTCAAGATATGCAATATATTTCCAAATTCGGTTTCCATAATTCCTGGAAATGCTTTGTCCAAATATTGACCGAAATCTATTAGAAAATCTCCAACTAGTAAATGCACATTACTAATTTTTATTTTTCAAATATAAAAATTAAAAACCTTAATTAAAAGATTCTCAATTTATTTTCGATCCGGGATTTTCCTTTAGCTATTAAGGAATATCTTTGAACAATAAAAGATAAGCGTTACTGCACATGTTCAAAGTATGTCGACATATTTACTTTATATGTCCTCTTTCATACTTACAATCTTGGAATCGATTTTCCACACTTCCAAACAAGTTTAGAATTGGTTCGTATGACTTCCAAGAACTATGTGATTGATTATCCTATCAAATCACCAAACATGGGTTTCACGGTTCTACCAAAACAAGTTTCGGTGCTACCTTCCATGTGGGTACTAGAAATTAGTCACGCTAGTTACCAAAACTTGGTTGACTAGGTACTAGGATCGGTTCCCACATATATATGGTATCTAACTTGTATTTGTTGCACATGTCCATAGGATCGGTTCCCAATATCTAAAAACGTGTTGCACATGTTCGTAGGATAGGTTCCCAATATCTAGAAACTTGATGCACCTCTTACAAGGATTGATTCCTCTTTGTGATCGGTTGCACCTCTTACTAGGATCGGTTCCCCTTTGCCTAGATTTGGTCATACCAATAACAAAATATCGATCATACCATCTCAGGTGATTACTTAAGATCGGTTTCACAAATAAAAGTTATACCAATACAAAAGTCAGGCCTTATGAACAGTTTTACCAAGAACATAAGAAAGTCATGAGAGGTTATACTAATCACACATATTGGTAGTTCAAAAGATATGTAATGAATAACAATACCAATAAGCCCAACGATCTCCCTTTCGATTCACAAAATAAGTTCATAAATTTACTTCCTTTAAACGAATGTAAAACATTATTTCCTAGGATGAAATCTTCACCTCATACCCATACATAATCACAATATCATTCAAACGATTATGTAGATGTCTTATATATGAAGTTCAAAAGATAACCGTTATACTTCGTATTATATTCCTTAATATTATGTCTAACTAGAGTATAATCATTCATGGCTTCGCAGTTTTGTTTTCAATATGCACGACTTGAAAGATATGTTAGGGAATGAAACAGTTCAAGTAAAATATTACTAACCTCAAGTGGAAGGGTGATGTCGTCATTGTAGCTCCTTACTTCTTCACATTCTTCAAGCCTTCACGTAATACTTGTAATGTCTCATATCCTAATACTTTCAAGCTAACATATACGAAGTTGACTCTAGTATATAATCAAACGACTCTTTAAATGAGTTTTGATTCACTAAAATATGACAACCAAACTTGACATACCAACGCTTGGTGGGTTCAACCGAGTTATGCTCTAACAATCTCCCCCTTTGTCAATTTTAGTGACAAAACTCTTACATCATATGGATAAACAAATTACAAGAATTCATTACACATACGCTTGATTCCCAAACTCAACAACACTATAACCTGTATACACTCAATCCATAAATGCCATTGTTGACATTATAATAACAAAGCTAATACTCTACCTAAAGGTAAGATAGGTAGATTTTCAATCCGCACATCTTTGTTATTTCCATCATCGTATGATATGTTACTCCCCCTTAGTCTATGCTTTACTCTTTCGTTAGATATAACGTTAAGCACCAATGTCCTTTCCCTTAGTGATATGAAATCAATACCAATTAATATCAATATCACTTGTTTACTCCATATATTTCTCCCCCTTTTTGTCACAAAATGACAAAGGTACGAGCAAATAAAAGACAAACCGAAAGGATCTTACAAACCTCACAAAGAGACTTGCAACCTATAAGAGTTAAGCACGAGGGTTCCACATACCATTTTTTATAACTAATATCAAAACCGAAACTACAAAGTAATTTTGTTTTGATATGTTACCAAGAAAACAATTGCCTGAAGCAATTTTCCCTAATAGTTTAGCAAACCAAAAATCGACTAAGCACCTTAGTTCGTTTGCTAAACCGATTGCACAAATACAATCACTTTTTCGATAAGACCAAAATAAAGATAACTCTATTTTTCTCATCAGGTTCTAATTATCCACATAACTTAGACTTTTCACTTTTAAACAAGACAAGTACTAGGTTAGTTAACTAGCATTTTTTGTTAAGGAATTCGATTAGACTTGAATAACCGAAACCTCCACTTTGATAAGTCTAACTAAGATCAGAATTAACTTAGTTTCTCTTATCCGAAATCAAATTGGACTAAACAATTTATCCCGAAAACCTTTTGTTTTGTTAAGCCATAAATAATTCATACAAACCAAATAAATCAACTTGCATAATTATTTACCTCAATCGGAAGCAATTGAAACAACATAGACATTAAAGCACCGCAATTGCACCGAAATTTTGTAAGCTTAAACGATTGATACCAAACAATAAACCAAGATAACAATAGTTTTTCTTAACCAAAAACAATTGAATCACACACACATCCATACACAAATAATGGAATAAAACATCAATTGTACCGAAATTTTGTTAAGCGAAAGCAATAAATATACGCAATAAAATCAGGCTTTTCTTAAACAAAAAAACGATTAACTAACAAAGTTGTTACCTCAAATTTCGCATCCTCTTCTCCAATAATGTTTGCATCTTCTTCTTTCCAGGGAGAATTGATACCGAAATATCATTATGTTGTCATCCTTATGCAAGACAAAAGAACAACAACAACCAACCTTCACCAGAGAAAGGTTGAAAATCGGTTTTAACTATTGCAAGCAAAAGTTGAAACCTCGAAACATATATGATTTTATGCTAAACCAAACGATTCAACATATTGTGACTTTTTCACATATTGTTTCAATCAGAACCCCTCATGATCCTTTGATAAAGCCTACCAACATGGGCTAGAACTTAATCATGCTAAACCAAAAAGTCACCCAAACCATAAGGGTTCACACATATGAGATCGGATATCAAGGTTATGAAAACCGAAAACTATCGCAAGAAAAATTATAAACCAATAATTTTATTCATAATAAGATAGTTTTATTCATAATAGATCTAATACAATTATTGAAAGAAATCAAAAACTGAAGTCTGTTTTTTTCGCAACTTAGTCCTTCATATCAGTGCTAAATGAAGGCAGCTTATTACTTTCAGTCTTCAGCTTGTGAATTTCTTTAAGTAGAAAACCTTGTTGCTTGACCAGAATCTCTTGCACGTGAGAAATTTTCGAGAAGGATTCTCCAAGAGCATGTAATGCTGTCTTTGATTAAATACAGAAGTGTGTCAATGCTTCAATACATTGATATTTCTTCAACATATTCTCTCTTTCCTTCTTGCTAAGCCAATCTCTCCTTTTGATTTTACTCTAAATATCAAGAGAAGATGCAGACTTAATCTTAAGTTGATCTTTCTGATCTATCATCTTACCAAGAGAAGATGTTGGGTCCAGACTCATGGTTTAGACAAGGAATGACCAAAGAAGAAGAAGAATCTTTTTATAATTTTCATACTTCCGAAAATATAATATTCCTAAAAATACGTATCTCAAATATTTTCAATTACTGGATTTTATTCCCATAATCTACACATAAGTGCCTTGATTTTTTTTCTTCCTCACTCAAAGATTTGGCACACATGGTGAGGAAATAATTCTAATATCGATCAGTTGGTATTATGAGATTTTCTCTCATAATGGAATTTTGAACAACCAGAGTGTTCTTGATCCAGTATAGTATGACAATTTCTCCTTTTGTTACCTCGAACTAGCGAAGTATCTTGAGATTGACTTTGGTTTCCTATGTAAGTTTTAGCAATTCTATTTTTGAGACAGTTTTTGCATCTTGTCTTATTTTCCCCTTTACCATTAGATGATTTAATAACATCGGAAGACATGTCCATTTTTAAAATGGGTAAATCACTAATGGAGGAGGAAGAAATAAGATTGACAATTAATCCAATATTAGCTGTTTCTTCTTCTTCAAAATCATATGAATCAGAGCTCTCATCTAGAGTTACAACCATAGCCTTGCTTCCAGTGTATTTCTTAAGATTGGGACAATCTTTAGCAATATGACCAGACCCTTTACACTTAAAGCACTACAGCTGATATTTATCATCTTCATCCTTTTTTACAGAAACTCGATCATGTGGACGAGAAGATCGTTGGGTATCCTTTATGAATCTCTTATCTCTTTTCTTAAAGAGATCTCGAAATTATCTAGTAATCAATGTTAATGATTGTTCAATTTTATCATCACAATTTTCTGCAATCTGCTCATCTGAATCATCAATCTGTCTATTCCTCTTCATGGAGCTTTCAGAACTTTTGCAGCTTTAAAAGCGAATGTTTTTGTTTGAATAGACTGTGATTCATGGTCAAATATCTTTAACTTTCCAACGATTGTGCTTCGTGAGAGAGTTGAAAGATCATTTGCTTCTATGATTGCATGCTTCTTAGAATTGTATCTAGATGGCAACGATCTAAGAACTTTGCACACTATATCTTTTTCAGAAATAGTCTTTCCAAGAGAGAAAGAAGCATTAATTATCTCAGAGAGTTTAAGATGAAACTCTTCAAAAGTGTCGTTGTCATCCATTCGAAGGTTTTCCCAATCAGACGTAAGAGTTGAAGTCTAGCTTCTTTCTCTGAAGTGTTTCCTTCGAATACGATCTGAAGATTATCCCAAGCTTCTTTCGAAGTTTGACATGTTGATACATGATGTTGTAGATCATAGCTTACAACATATATTATAGCATTCAAACTATCTGAATTCTGCTTTGCAAGAGCCTTTTCTTCGTTTGAAAAATCGACTAAGCGTTTAAACTCAGTTTCTGAATTTTGTATCTTTGGATGAATATATCCATCGACGACTAATATCCATGTATTAAAGTCTCGTAATTGAAGAAAATATCTCATAGCAGATTTCCACCATAGATAGTTTGTTTGTCAAATCTTGGCGGTACGTTAATTGAAGTTGATTCATGAGAACTCGAGCAGAGTGACGAACACATGCAACATCTGTCTCAGCCATCCTAACCATCTCTCTATCTCTCTCGACAGTTTCGATTGCACTGGTCTGGCCTGCAGAAAACATCCGCCAAGACAAAAGTTCATCTTATTCAAGGCGCACAGAAGTATTTCTAGGAAAAAAATAACAGCAGGTCAAAGGTTCCTGAAATAATATACATGTGCTTACTCATTCAACTAATCTCTCATCTTGGCTTGCCTCGACAGGTCTACGTCCAGTCACAAGCTCTAGAAGCACCACTCCGAATGAGAACACATCGAATCTATCAGTCAATTTTCCACTTGAAGCATACTCAGGTGCCATGTACCTGAAAATGTATAACTCCAAATTTATTAATAATTTACAAGTGATGCCACATTATTTCATATCACTGTTATATTAGCATCGGTTTATATAAAGACCTTACAAACTCATTAATAGATATGATTATAACCTACCCATATGTTCCCGGTACACGAGTTGAAACATGGGTGGTGATGTCATTTGATAGCTTAGCAAGACCAAAATCTACAAATAGATAATCAAATATCTCAATAACTTCATTAGTACCCAATATATTCCTCCAGCGACTTTAGGGTGCAAATCACATCCCTAGATCCGTAGTATCCATTGTGACATCCCTGAGGTTTACATATAAAACATTAATGTACTTGGGGTTCAAACTTCTACTGGTCTCCCAATCACATACACCACAAAACAAATTATCTACTGCCAGTGTAAATAATCAAGGCATGAGTATGATGCTAGTAGTCGAGCATGGTTAGAACATAAGCCTACAGTGTAACCATTTACAGATTTTACACAGGAACAACCATATACAAAGAAATTCAATGTTAAAGTAGGCGTGTTCTCTCCTCGAAATCGAGGGCTAGACTTTGGACCACCTACTTATTCTCCCAAATATACTGAAATTATTACAAATAAGGATAACTAATATGACAGGGCAACAAAACCGCACAAGCCCTTTCATCTCTCTAAGATGAGATACCATGATAATGAATTTCAGATAAACAACATAGTTTATGCCTAGTGTCAATTTAGCAATTATCTGAAATAGTAATTAAAAAAAAAAAGTTACAAAAGGCGACGATGAGATTACCCTGTTTGCAGACACCCATTTTCTGATGCTGCGAGTCGAAGCTCATCAACATCCTCATCCTCTGCACGTTTCCATAATAGTTCAATTCCATCCATGTGAGCCATCCCAACCACTGCCACTATAAGTTTTTCTTCCATCCCTCTAAGTCTTGTAAACATATGTATGTCTATATTTTCAAACATTGTACAACATCTAATTTTCCAGTAAAATCACATTTACAGTATATCAAAGTTTAGTATGATCTGGGACAATACATGGCAGATGAAGAAATCCCCTAAATCCATATCCATTTCCATCAGATTCGATTTTTCCTTCTCTGACTTAATCATGGCATAACAACCACCAGATTCATCTTTTACACACCCTAAATTCTCCATTAATCTTCAATAATTCCTCCATCTGAACCTAATCACCAATCTCAGCAACTCAATCAACCAATACCACCTTCTAATTCCCTTAAATTTCTCGATTGGTTCTTAACCCATGGTAACAGTAACACCAATTTCTTCTTAGCTTCTCAACTCATCTCCTCCAGATTCAACCATATCAGTTCAACTCCTACGAAACCTAATTCTTCATAAACAAATCCAATTGATTTGATACACTCCCAATAGCACCTAATTCTCCTTTCACAACCGAAAGCAAAACCCCCAATTCCTTCAAGCCCTAATCACCACCACCTAGATCATTAGATCCATTAATTCTTCTCGTTTCAATTAACATCAGTCGCGATAAATTAAAATGATAATAATAAATCAATCTTACCTTTCAAATCACTTTCGATGATTTAATCTTCGGATTGGTTTTACTGATATTGATTATGCTCAAACTTTTCCCTTCTTTTCAGAATTCTTCTTCAAGAATAGCTACTGCTAATGATGATTTAGGTTTTTCAAGTTTGACACGAATTGAATAGATTTAACTTGAAAGAGGAATTAGTTCTGGTTGCGGCGAGGTGGAGGTGGCGTTTCTATGGAGTTTCTCCGTTGGAGTTAGGGAACGAAGAAGAAGAAATAATGAAGGAGAAGGAAAAAAAGGAAGAAAAAAAAAGAGGTTGTCGGGATTCGAACTCAGGGCCTCTACCTCGATTTTTACTAAACTGACCCTCAACAATTAAAAGAATTCCAACCTCCGTGTCCTTTTTTTCTATCCACTAACTTTACACGATTACCCTTCATTTTGTGTTGTATTTACGGTAATTTCAGTAAGAATTGGAAACATGGAGGGGCTCTTTTGACATTTCATTGTTGATTGAAAAGGGTTTGGGACACCAAACCCAATCTTTTTGTGTCAATTGACATTTCATTGTTGATTGAAAAGGGTTTGGGACACCAAACCCAATCTTTTTGTGTCAATTGATGACTTACAATTTACAAAAAAAAAGACCATATAAAGGTCCTCCCTCGTTTCGCTCGGTCGGCTCAATGAAAACATAATATTTGTTACAACATTAAAAAAATGTTTTAATTCATTTAGAATGGGGGATATGCAATTCAAATTCTCAATATCTAAAACAAAATGAGCATGAAGTCAGATTTTTCAACGTTACGAGAAATATGCACTGCACTTTCCAAAAACAACATACACGTTGTTTATCAAAATAAATAGGAAAACGTACCCAGACTAAGGGTGAACAGGAACCGAGCCGTACCGACGGACCGTCCTGGAACCGGTGAAATTGTACCTGTTTTTGTACCGAACCGAGGAAGGGGGTACAGGTACCGGTCCAAAAAATAGGAACCGGGACCAAGCAGATATAGGTACACGGTCCTGCCCTGGTCCCGGACCAAATGTACCGTGTCAAGTCCGTAACTTATTTTCAGCATACCAGCAGAAGATTTCAACGCCTTTGCAAGGGCCAATAACACTAAACCAGGAGTATTCTTTAAAGCCAATCAATATGCGACAACAGTTTGTACTGAATATGTAAAATGAGATACCATACCATGTTAGTGTACCAATGTGGATGCTCTAATGAATATGAACTTCTTGAATATTGTGATCAACTAGAAGATAAGGAAAAATGAGTAGAGTATCCACTGTTGGAATATTTTCAACCGCTATTTAAGGGGGTCCTGGGGACGTAGCCCCTGTGAAACAGGTCGACTTTGACAGTCGGGTCGTGGGAGTCAGGGGAGACCGCCACTGGTGGGGTTTAGGGGGCAACGCCCCGAATTTTTTGGATATGCAATTGTTTGGACAGTTGGAAAACGTTTCCAGAAAATTCTAAATTCAACAGAGCAGTGGGTCACATTGATGAAGAGACGATCTCTTTGTGAAGAGAAACTCAGCGTGGTGAAAAGACATGTCTTTTCCCAACAGATGCAAAAACCCCTATAAGTAGCATCTCCCAAACCCATTTCAAATCATCTCTTGAAAAACCCTTTCTCTGCTTTCTCTCTTCTTCTAAAGCATCATCAACCTTCTTTTCATGTGTTCTTGATTGGGTCAAGGGGTGCAAACCTTGAATCCAATTTCCTATTGTAGGGCTTTCATTGTATCCTGAAGGCAGTATTTCACATACCTGTTGCAATTGCCAATTCGTTGGAAGGGTAGAAATATTTGTCTAAAAGAAATCACCAGAGCCTTGAAAGCTTTTGAGTACAACCACAATTGATTTCTGTCATTCATCTCCATTGTAGCCCGGTAATTTTTTCCAACATCCACTATCCAGTGGCTTTCCCTGGATCCACACCTATTGCGTATTGTATTGTGGGGATCGGATATTAAGTGGATTTTAAGAAGAATGTACCATTGCTCACCCATGTAATGTCATACAGCTTACTTTCGCCAGACTATGGAGTTGGTACTTGGTACTGCATCATTATCATTTTCTCCTCAGCCAGCCACATTAGTCTTTCTCGATTTGGGAAATCAATGCGGCTAGAGATAATCGTGGCAAGTGACAAAAGGCGGAGGCACTTGATGGATCCTACTATTACATGCACAGAAGACTAATTGTCTAGAATATTCCTATCCCCCCGGATTACGTACATTGAATTAATAACACTAATTAGATGGTAATTAACTGTGTCCATAAGTTTTAGATATGATCTTCTATAAAGTTCTCTAACTAATGAATGTCAATGTGCATCAGGAAATCCGAAACACGTCACAAGAAATGCAGCAAGTAATGGTTAATAAAAATAGTTTTTTCTTTTACATGGTTGTCGTTTTTAATGTAAGGTATTTATGCCTGATCATGTTACTGATTTGTCATTACGTTAATTTGAAGGGAGTTCCAATAGCGACGCAAGGCGCCCCAAACATTCATCAACAGACGATGGTTCCAGGGTGCGTTCTACAACCATATAATAACCAAAGTGGCTGGCAGTCGATGTATCAATATATCATTTATTCGCAACAACCGTGACTGGTACCGGAACCATACCTAGTACCGTACTAGTCCCGAATAATACCGGAACCGAGGTACAGGGTACAGATACCGGTCCAAAAAATAGGAACCGAGATTAGAGAGGTACAGGTACTCGTTCTCGTCAAGAATCGAGCCGAACCGTACCGTATGCACCCTTAACCCAGACGCATCAATGTGCAATACTGGTATGTACTTTCTTAATGTTTGTGCATGCCAGGCGCGCGCGGCATACACTTTTGCTTTGTTAAAAGTTTGTGCATCACTGTCTTGGGTTCACTACATCCGCTGATCACATAACAGCTGTGTGACTGATTTTCGCCGGTGCAACGTGTCCTCCACATACTTGGTAAAGCGTAAGACCAACACGTGGCAGTAATGAATCCCACTCGTCCTGGAAGGGGAGCACATGTAAATACTGCTGAGATGTATAATATCGAAACTCAAACAGATAACATTGTTATGCCAAATAACGTCAGAAGAAGAGAAAAGAAGCTGGAGCCGAGTAAACAGAAGCAGAAAAAAGAAATAATTTAAAACAAACAATTTTTTGAGGGAATTCAATTCAATATTTTCTCCACTGCTCTAAGGTACGAAATTTCGACTAATTGACCGCCAAACTGATGAATTAGGTTTTTTTCCCACTATAATTAGGTTTTTCATTTTAGGACACGAACTAATTCATCAACCGGTAAAATTCTGTTTGGAATCTTTTAGGGTTTATTTTTATATATATTTTTAATCTTTACGTCGATTTCTTTTGCCTATATAGGTTATTGGAATGCAAACATTGCTTGATGAAATTGATGATTACTGTTTTATTTAGGTTGATTGGGAGAGGAAATTCTTAGGTTGGGCAACTTAGATTGGTTTAATTTTTAAGTTTGTCGGTATATTCTCTTAGGAGATTTATGGATGCTATAATTACTTGATTCAATGTGATTTAGAAGGGTGTCTGAGAAAGAAACAATGAACAATGATTATTGTATAAATTGTGAGATTTTGTCCAATGTTTAAAGAGGCTAGGTTATTATGTCATTAAGAGAAGTAATTGAGCCGAAATAAGGTGAATCATTAATGTTAAATGCAGCTGATATATATGGGCGATAAATTTTGCATGGGTTGAACTTTTCTTTCACTCGGATGTTTTAGCTGCACTGATTCTTCACTGCATCCTTCTAATGTTTTCTTGGGATTTATTGCTTGGGGGTTTGCAACTCTCTTTGCTCTAGGACTAGGGATACCTAAAGTTATATTGGATCTTTCCAAACATAAAGTTAAGGGAATAAATCTACACTTCTTAATCTGGTAATTGGTTATGATACACGATAAGAGGTTGCGTGAGTATATATTGTGCTATTGCATTCAACTTAGTTGCATTTAAGATTTTCACATTATGTTCTTCATCAGCACCAAGATTCTTATTAAGGTTCTCTTTTTTGTGTGATTATTTGATTACAAACTCTTTTCTATTAAGACATAAGGGTGGTGATTGCCTGCCCTGCATAAATTTCTTTTAATCAATATTTTTGTGGTCCGATGTGTTTCAGAGAGTGATTGAACAATATGACTTCTGTTTGCCCTTTTGCCAAAGCACCTCGGTCTGATGATATTTGTCCAAGGAAGTCAGGTGAAACGAATAACCAGAATGAGACAGAACATAGGGAAAAAGTTAAAAATGAATCTGATGACCCTGCCAGTGTATCTCCGAAGTGCCCATTTGGTTATGATTCCCAAACATTTAAGCTGGGTCCTTTCAGCTGTGTAATTTGCCAAGCCCTTCTATTCGATAGCAGCAAGTGTGTGCCTTGTTCTCATAAATACTGCAAGTAAGTATCTGTGACAGAAAGTTTGTATTATGTAAATTGTTCATTGTCAATGTATGCATGTTATTACTATTAAAATACTGCTTCTCACTTTTCTGTTTGCCAGAGTATGTATATCACGCTTTAATGATTGCCCATTGTGCGGAGCTGACATTGAGAGAATTGAGCCGGACAAGGATCTTCAAGATGTTGTTGATCGCTTTATTGAGGGTCATGCGAGAATTAAAAGGCCTCAAGTTAATGGCGATCTTAAGGAAGTGGTGGGTGATAACAAGACAGTGACATATGCGGATGTGTCTTTGGAGAGGGGTGCTTTCTTAGTGCAACAAGCTATGAGGGTGAGTTCTTAAGGTGGATAAAATTGATAGATGTTGAAGTTTGTCAACAGGAAAACAAAGCAACTTGTCCCTTCTTATAATGTCTTTATTAAAATTTGACTTTAAAAAAACTAGAAATAGCTAAAGTTCCAAGGTTGCTCACTACGTTATTTCTCAGCTACTAATCTGCACATTTTTCAGGCTTCTTCTTCATCTGTTTATCCCCACGCATAATGCTATTATTGGCTATTTTTTACATGTTCAGGCTTTTCGTTCCCAGAATATACCGAGCGCAAAGTCAAGACTTAGTCTATGTTCGGAGGACATTAGGGAGCAGTTAGAAAGACTTGGAAATACCTCAGAGTTATGTTCACAACTTGGAGCAGTCCTCGGAATGCTTGGTGACTGCTGGTCAGACTTCTCTCTCTCTCTAAATTTTTTGTTTATGCACATTTTATATGATGTGGGCTGATTCTGGGAAGCTGTGATGTTTAACATAATTACTTGCCATATTTTTTTGAACTGCTCGACTGTCTCCCCTCATTGCAACTGATGAAAGAATCAAGCTGAATTCTTATCAGTTTGACTGATGATTCCTATATGTTTTAACTTTTATTTTAGTGGTTCCCTTGTAGTTTCCATTATATGATTTTGAAGGGCATAGTGTCTAGAGCGAAACTGGAAGAAGCGCGCATCCAACTTCTAGCAGTATAGCTTTTAAATAGATTTTATTTTGCTGGGTCCACCAAGATGTGCACCTGCCTTCATCTGTTCACTAGATATTACGATTAAGGTAGTTATGTTCATAAAGTTCGTTTCTTCCGCAAATATTAACACATTACAATAGCATGTGTACTTCAGTCGTGCAATGGGAGATGCTGGTTCTGCAATTACTTACTTTGAGGAGAGTGCTGAATTCCTTTCAAAATTTCCGACAGAAGATATGGAGGTTATTGCATTCCTACACATTATATGAAAACTGTTCTTAGCTTTAGTAGGTATATGCTTAGGTAGTTATGCACACATCTAATCTTTGCAGCAATATATTACAGGTGACCCACACTCTATCAGTCTCTCTCAATAAAATTGGAGATCTTAAGTACTATGAAGGGGACCTGCAAGCTGCAAGATCTTGCTATTCCCGATCTCTGGATGTACGCCGAAATGCTATCAAGGATCGTTTAAATGTCTCATCCCAGGTAATCAAACATATTTCCTGTTGTCATATGAATGTACCTGTTCTAAATTCATTTAGTATCCGTTTGTAGTGAAGCAGTCTTCTCCATCTTCTTTCTTGTTCTTTCGTTTCTTCCCTGGTATATATAAACAAACTTACCGTCTCTCTAAAAAGAATTAACGTTTTCTTGAAAATAAAATAGTGGGACAGCGTTGCAGCAGTGCAATTTTATTTGATTTAGGATCTTGGAAATGGTCGGGTTGAGGGAAATCATAAGAATTATAGGAGAATATTTTGGTAGGGAGTACAGACTTTGGTTTGGGATAAGCCTCTTGGTAAAAAGCTTTCGTTTTTTATGCCTTTGGTAACCATTATACTCTTTAGTAACTTCAGGGGTTTCAGAGCATTGTTGGATGCATTTGTCTTTAATATGTTGTATAATTATAATTACTATGCAAGAGTTGCTAAATTCTTGGTTCGAATCCAACTTGATGTGCTTGTATTCAGATAATAGATGTGGCTGTATCTGTTGCCAAAGTTGCTGACGTGGACAGGAATCTTGGCCACGAGGATGTAGCTGTTGATGGATTCCAAGAAGCCGTGAAATGCTTGGAGTCCTTGACACTGAATGCTAATGAAGCTGGTCTCGAGCAAAAGGTGGTATTCCTTATATGTACAATTTAGTTTGCTTAACACTTAATTCTAAACTGGTTCAACAAACCAACTGTGTTCAGCTTTAAGTGCTAAAGATTTGAAACCGATTCAGAACTAGGGGAAATAGCCTAAATGCCTCAAGTCATTTAACTTGGTGATCGTTATGTTTTAAAACCGTATTAAGTCCCACAAATCACATGGTGGACTCTTCTTTTTGATATTAGATAAAAATTGTGGGCCAACAAGTGAATCTAGTTAACGAAATCAAACTAAGTTCTTTACGGATTACTTTTGTTCCTTGCTGAATCATGAACCATTTTCTGGTGGTTTTCTTTGTACAGCGTGTTTCAGTTCTGGAGTACCTGCGCAGCCAACTTACACCAGAACAAACAGCGACAACTGTTTGATGGTCTCGGCTTCAAGTGAAACAAGTTCACTACTCTTTCCTTCAGTCTCTTATGGAACATATAATAATATTATCCATAAAGAATGTACCATATAAGCTTCTGATAAATGCTGTGCTAGCTCCTAAGTACGGTAGAAGTCATCGGTGTAATGTACTTGAATATGTTACAGTTTTCTTACCACTATGTTTTACGTAATGATAGAAAGTAGGTGCAGTACCATAGTTAATTATCCCTACTCAGCAGTCGCATTCTTTAGATCGGCAGAGTCAAATGGAAAACGCATCTCATTATGGAGCTGGAAACCGAAACACAGTAATATATCATATCAACAATGATACATAGTGTTGATCTAATTTTTTTGTTTGTATGGAACTACCCGTCTCCACCCACTGGGAAACTTAATGACTTGGTTAGCATCCTTCAACTGAAATTGAGTTGCTGGAATTGATGCAATTAGAAATGAATTGAAATTGAGTTGCTGGTATTGATGCAATTAGAAATGTAATGTATTATTGAGAAGAGCATCTATAGATAATCTTGCTTCAAAAAAAAATCTATAGATAGTCTTGGCAGAATCTATACATAGTATTGATGCATCTATACATAGCATGTATAGCATCTATAGCATAGTATGTATAGCATCTATACATAGTATTGATGCTTCAAAAAAAAAATCTATTGATAATCTTGGCAGAATCTTAGTAAAAATGTTTCTAACACATGACAGACTGAACAAAATGGAAAAGTTCAAACTTCGGACTGTAAAATCTAGCAACTAATTTCACCATCTTGTAATCCCACCAATAATGTCGAATCTTGAATGAAAAGCACTTGACAGTTGCCCGTAACCAATCTAACTACAATAAGAATAAGAAAAGAAAAACGAATCTGAGTAGTTTCTAAAGAATTTGACATCAGTGGAGGACTCGGAAAAGAAATATGGTTTGATGTTCCTTTCTTTCTTCTCTTATAACAAAAATGTAGCTGAATGCAACAGTTCACTAAGTCTAAATAGTTTTACCATGTGAAAAACGGTTTTACTTGAATGTCGAGATAGTTTCAGAATTGACATCTCATCTTAACAAGCATATATCATCAGTTTTACTATAAAGCAACTAGAAACACATACTTCTTATGTTTAAGCTGCATTATTTCCTTAAATTTCTCCATGCAACAACATACAACAAACCACTCTCCATCTCCCTCTGCCTCACTCATCCGTTCTCTTTCTCGCTCTCTTATTCTTGAATTGATGATGAAGGGTGAATACGGCCATCATACTTGCATTAGTGGCGGTCTACTCAAGATACTTTGTATGCAAGGAGAAGATGATGATGGAAGTTATGCAAGAAATTCAGAAGCACCGGCATCAGCTATTTCTTTATCGAAACCGATACTACTAAAAGGTATTGAATCCATGAAACTTTTTGATGGAGATGTGAATGAATGTCTGAGAATTGCAGACTTGGGTTGTGCTACAGGCTACAATACTTTAGCCACAATTGACCTAATAGTTGACACCTTAATGAAACGATAAAAGAAGAAGGCAATTACGAACCCGAATTCGAAGCCTTTTTTTCAGATCTCCCATCCAATGATTTCAATTCTCTCTTTAAATCCTTTCAACAATTCAATGATACTAGTAAGAAAAGACGGTATTATTCCGCTGGTGTTCCTGGTTCCTTCTATCACCGCCTATTTCCTAAAAGAAAGCTTCATGTTGCTGCAAGCTGAAGTGCATTACATTGGCTATCTAAGGTAACATTTCCATATTGCCGCAATTACAATGACGAGTCCTTCCTTTTAAAATGAATTTTGAAGAATGTTAGGGTTCTAGACCTTTTAACACTGGAGAAAGCTTAAACACAAGGAAAAGAACCGGATAAACCCTTTGAGTTGGGGGTTAGCCACCAGCTTTGTGAAGAAAACTAAATAAACTTAACTTTGATATATTGATTGATTGCAAAACAACTTACGGACAGGCTATTTATAGCTTCAAAGCCTTGGTAAACAAGAAAAGAACTTAGAGTTTAATAACTATCTAAACTGAGAAAGAGTTATTAAACTGAGAAAGAGTTTTAACTAATTATGGAAAGCTAAGATACGTAACTATAGCAAATACCTAAGTGTGTGGTGTTGGCATCACAACATCCCATCCCCTTGAAAACAGACTTGCCCTCAAGTCGATCCTTATGATTTATCATGGAAATGTAATCGAACTTCGCAGATGCTAACCAAATTGGCTTCCACAATCTTGACAATCTTGAAAAATCATCGTGCCCTGGAAGTACTAACCAAGGTGACTTCCATAAAAATCTAATGAATCCAAATATGCTTAAGAGATGTATCAGTTTAGCAAGTTTATGCGCTAGAAGATGCACTTGTATCGGCAACAATCTCCTTGGTGCAGTGGATAAACTATTTATCTTTTGCAGGAAAAGCGAGTACTGAAGTATTACATTTTCCCGAGGGACGCAAGCTACTTGAATGTCGGCATATTTGTTTGACACATATATCATTATGACTTTGGCAACTGCAACAATAGATACCAATAATAATAATTCTTTGACATTTCCATGTCTAATCTTCTCATACCATACAGCTGTGGATATTCCAGTTAGTGACATGATTTTGTTTTTCCTTGGAGCCCACAAATCATCATATAGTTTTGCAAAATTCAGCTCAACAACATTAGCATGGTCCAAAAGACATACTCTTAGCGCTTCATCCTCCAGAAATAAGATCTTGCCTTTCTCGTAGTAATTATCACCGAAGTTATCTGGAAAAATGAAATTGGGTAAAACTGCTTGAGCTGTTCGATTCCTTTCGAATTCCGAAAACAGAAAACTACTAAACTGTGACTTCCTTTGAGAGTTCGCCGAACCAAATTCATTGACCTTGAAATTTAAAAATCTAGCATATTTCTGTAGCTGGTATTCTGAGAATCTTGCAAATGTTATATCTGGACCTTCTGCATTCGGCAAGTGACTCTGGGCACAAAAATTTCTAGGATCCCACTTAGGATCATCCATAACATAAAATGACAAATCAGTGGACGACATGCACGTTTTCCCTAAACAGCTCTCATCAAAGCTTATATAAGTTTGCTTCGCACCACTACATTCTTCATCATTATATATCAACTGAGATGTCCGTGTAAATATCACCGTGACACAAGATTGGCTAGAAGTTTCAAAAACTAGTAGACGTAATATCTCATGGAAGTTATAATTCAAAGTAAGAATAAGACATAAAAACTTACCGTTCTCCCAACTACTTGGCCTCAGTGTAGTATAGCTTCCATAGTAGAAATTCGAAAACTCATTCATATCGATCCAACGACCATTAACGAGTAAAAACTTTCGAAAACTCTGGATATCATCTGCCCAACATGCAGCGATAGTCTTAAGGAATTCTGGGAAGCGTAAAGGTCCAGCCCATACTCTAGAAAGGAAGGGTGCACTGTCATATTTGATGAAAGCATCATCCGCCATTCCATGTAGTAATATACCTTTAGGAGGTTTGCATTCATCTCTTTTAATTTGCCCAGTAAAATCATTTATGATTCCTCCTTCCACATCGAGGAATTTAGTAACAATAATTTGTGCCTCAACACTTGAAGTCGGTTTCTCGAAAGATTTTGGTAATTTCACGAATAAGGTCCATTGCATGCCGACTGCGACCAACTTCTCTAATCTGGAACTCTTTTTAACACCGTGCTTCAAATGTTTTCCACCAGTTAACAAGAGATAAACAATAATCAAGTCCAAAATAGCACCAAAATGTTTAAGCAATGTTCTTTTTACGGTCTTCTGTTCAGTCCCTGGAGGACTGGATGGTAGTATTCGCAAGCTTATGGTAGGAAGTTCCCCGCTGCAAAACAAAGTATTACGTTTCAACCTTGCAAAAGTTATAGGTAGGTCAATGGCTAGGCTACCTTCATTTATGTCTTTATATTTGAATCGAGCATTCGGCAGAAACAAGACATGGAGAACCTTAATAGGAGCTGAGTTCAATTTCGACAGTAAATACATGAAAATAGCTTCACGAATAGCCTTAACTTCAGATCCATCTTGCATTTTCACAGTTGTACATTGCTGAAAGAAAGGAGTCCAGGAGAGACAATAAGCCACCGTGGAATCTTCCTTATTTTTAGTGTAAAAAACATCAATTGGAGCACCTAAGATTGAGGCGACAACTATTGGAAGATTTGCATTATTTCGAACCAACAGGTTAATCAGCGCAGTCACAACACGCCTGAGTACTATACTATATGCCGTTTCTGCATAAATCCCAATAATCCCTTGAGAATTGACGACACCGGATTCCAAGAGAGTAATGCAACGGTTAAACTCCTCGGTACCGAAGTAGTCATCAAAATTTACGTACTTCAAGTTTTGTTTTCCAAATTTTTTTCGCATTGACTCCAGCAGTATAATACAAACGTCACTCTTAATCGTCTTTTTCATCATATAAATCAGCCGCTTGATAATCTTCTCAACATTTATTCCATGCTGCAAGAAATGTGAAGTGGTTTCTTCTAAAATAGATAAACGACTGAGCTTGAACGGAACGGAGTAAATTTGCAAAGACGATAACAAACAGTATGAATTAAGACAAAACTCCCCTGCAAGAATTTCATTGTTAAAGTTACGTTCCATACGGACTGTACCGAAAGTAGAACTGACACACCGTAAAAATGTAGTATTGTGTTGCCTGTTGAACTTCCAAATTTCTTGTAGTTCTGTACTTATTGGAATAACATGAGGTGTGTTTAAAGGCTGCCAAACAATTTTTTCCACGACGTCTCTTAAATGGCCTGTCAAAACACCTCCAAGGTGAAACCCATATTCCATATGTATTGCAGCGGAACCTCTCGTACTTCTTGTTGCCGGAAACAGTACAAAAGCATTCTTCTTGTAAGTATAGATGTCATCAAAGGCTAACATGATACTTCCAGCTGAATACATTTTCTCTAATATAGTTTCTGTCATAATCAATTGCTCAGTTTTTGATAAAACTCGACCACGAATTCTTCCAGCTGAATTTTCAAGAGCGATATCATATTCACAAACATTAACAAATTCATGGAACGATACTGAAGAATTATCAGATGATGAATCCATTGCTGTATTCGGCTGCACAAAAGCATCAAGAACAATAGCATCACGAATTGGAAATCCACTGTCATACCGCGATGCTGTCGCTTTGGTAGAATAAACTTTAGGAAAACTCCATCCAATACCCTTTGGTGTAGACCAATGTAAATACGTCTCTTCAATGCAAAACTTATCAGCCGAGAGCACAGTGCATATGAAGCTTTTCAAATCCGACAATAACCTTTCGGATAAAATTTGACGACCGATGTAATCTTCAATATATGCATATTTCAGAAACAGATGTTTATGCATACCAACAAACATATCAAACGACACCCATGAATTCTCATTGATTAGCGCAACGAGTGGAGCCTTACCAGGGCTTGTATGCAATACTATTTGTGTATCCAGTGGATCAATAACTTGATTATTATCAACAAAAGAATGAACATGCATATCAACATCAGAAGTTAAGACCATATCAGATGACTTACCAGTAAGTTCAGAAAAATCATGTGATTCTTCAAGGACCAAGCTGGCATGATTTTCTTCCTTATGAATATGATTTACTTCGTCTGTTTGAGAAGTATTTGTCATCTCTGCCGCACCAACTGATGTAGCTGAAATAGTTCCAACGACCAAAGACGACGACAAAGCCTCTTGGGTTGATGAAGAATCGGTCTGCGTTATTGTAGAAGCAACATCGCATGAATGAGTATGCTTGGGAGAACCAAATTGAGAACGAATTAAAGAACAAAATTCTTCCCATGTAGTAACTGTAGCCGTAGTCTTCTTCCAACGAAACCACCGATTAGCCTCACCGTTAAGATGTGCAGCAGCTACTATAATTTTTAGAGCATCGGAAGTATTGTAACCATTAAAATATTGAGTTGCGTTAAAGAGCCAGCCGTTGGGAAATTTAATTGTAGGGCCCAGCTGTTTTGGTTTACCATGATTAGGTTGAATGGGTGGTGGAGTACCAGGATGCTGTTGTATCTGAGGTAAAAACTCTCTAAACATGTTGCGTAAAGAAGTTTCATGGTTGTTGCAATGGTTGTGTGGAGGGTTGTTGATAACTCGGGTACAAGAGCATCACTTTCTTGTGCACGTTGCAATAACGTTTTTTCCATCTTCTTATGTAGATGAAGCTTAGTAATTGTGTCCACCAGATTGTCGATCTTCTTTGCTACACCTTGAAGACGTATAAAACATAGCGAAAAGGAAAAAAGAAAAAAAAAATTGGTCGATTTTTGGGAGATTGATCTTAACCTGCTCTGATCCAGGTGTTAGGGTTCTAGACCTTTTAACACTGGAGAAAGCTTAAACACAAGGAAAAGAACCGGATAAACCCTTTGAGTTGGGGGTTAGCCACCAGCTTTGAGAAGAAAACTAAATAAACTTAACTTTGATATATTGATTGATTGCAAAACAACTTACGGACAGGCTATTTATAGCTTCAAAGCCTTGGTAAACAAGAAAAGAACTTAGAGTTTAATAACTATCTAAACTGAGAAAGAGTTTTTGTTAGAAAAAACAATGTTTTGTTTTAATCAAAAAATGCATGGACCATGTTTTGATCCCAAGACCTATTGCTCCCTAGATGTTTTTTCATGTGAATGAATAAAACATTAGTCCCATATAGACTAAAACACTAAGAGTTTTAGACTTAAATAGCATTGGTTTAGCCTTAAGGGCATGGCCCTTTGGGTCTTTAGACCTTTGTGTATGGGGAAAGCCTAGACTATGGCAAGGTTGCCTAAACCTTATTGCATTTCTTATTGCCTTTCCCGTTCGCGCGGTGCTTCATACAGAAGCACGCACGCTCGCTCGGCTCGGCGTGGCGTGGCGTGGGCGTGGGCGTGGGCGTGGGCGTGGGTTTATCCGACCCTTTCTTTTTACTGAAAATTTCCACTCGTTTCTCCCACACATGTAAAGAATTTTATTCTTTGCCTTCTCGGTTTTGGATATCCGACATCCACTAGAATCATCTTTAGTCACACACGGTTAATTCTCACGCGTGAATTCTCTTAACTGTTTTCATCGTAAAGAATCTTTAATCTCACGCGTGTGGACACATGTGCACAGAGATTTCTCGTCGAGAAGAATCTTGCCCGACAGATGCGTTTTTTACTGTTATTTTAACGGATGCTTTTTGCTTTTACTCGTCCGACAAATTGAACGCGTGATTTACGGATCTGTGTCTCAAACGTTCGAATTCTTACCTATAAATAAGAGTTAAGGCTTTCAGTTTAAAGACATACCATTCAGAACTCTTATCTTCTGAATTTCTCCTTCTTCTCTAATTATATTTTCAGAAACTTAAGTTCTTATTCATATTTGTCTTAAAACTCATAAAACGTTCAGTTCTTTTCTGAAACAAGTTGTAGTTTACAGAAACATAATTTTGTATAAATACTTCTTGATTTACAGAATTTTAGTTCACAGAAATATAGTTTACAGAAACATAAAATTGTTTTTACATTACTCAGAAACAATTTGTATTTTCAATTTGTGTTTTTGTTTTTATTTTTGCTGCCAAGTTCTAAGGGTTCTCTCTGTGTATGCTACACATAGAGGAGAACTAACAGTAGTTGTATCCTGGAGGTAGTTAGCTAATTGCTATAGCATCTCAGAGGAGTAGCATGCAATATTACCTTTAGCTCAGTGTATCTCATACGTGCCTCTACTAAGTTTATTGAGTTATTTGTTACTACTATCAGTGTAATCTAAGTATTATTTCCCATTTGCATTCGATTATTGTAATTAATTCCGAAAATCTAAAGGTAATAACGTGCCTTATTGTAATATTGTAATACTTTGTAATATTCTTTTTGTTGTAAGAACATGGGAAAGAATACTGTAGAAAAACCACCAAAGTTCAGTGGTAAGGACTTTAAGAGATGGCAGTCTAAAATGCTATTCTTCCTAAACGACCAAAGGTTAGATGGATATGCTTTAGAAAAACCCTCGAGAAAACTTCATCGCCGTGGTAATGAAGATAAATTGGACAGGTGGAATAGGAAGAATTATTTGTGCAAGAATCATATTCTTAACTGTCTTGATGACTCCTTGTATGACTTCTATAATGCAAAAGAAGATTTTAATGCTTTTGATTTATGGGAAGCTCTAGAAGAAAAATATCATCTTTGAAGCTCCTGGAAGTAAGAAGTTCTTGATGGCTAAGTTCTTAGAATACAACATGACTGACGAAAAGCCTGTGGTAGAACAGTTCGTCGAACTTCAACTCCTCATCAGCGAGATTCTTGCTGAAGGCATGACTTTTGATGAAGCTCTACAAGTATCGGCTGTGATTGAAAAGCTTCCACCCTCATGGAGCGAATACAAGAGGAGGTCATGACACAAGACTCGTGAAATCACCATGGTGGAGCTTGGCAAAAAGATCCAGGTTGAGGAGCTTATGTGCAGCAAGGACAAGAGCATGATGCTGAGCAAAAACATGTCCAACAAAGCTCATGTTTTGGACGATAAAGCTGCTTCAAAGAAAACCCCTGGAGAATCCATCAAAATGGGTAATAAACGTAACAGACGTCGAAAACCCAGAGGTAACAATTTTAAGCCTAGAGGTGGTGTCACTAAGCACACCATCAAAGGCGATTGTTTTAATTGTGGTAAACCTGGACATATGGCTAAAGACTGTAAGGCCCCTAAAAGGATCAAATATGATCCAAAACAGAAAAATAAGGCAAACATAGTAGAGGACTCTGGATATTTCACTGGCATGGTGTCCAAGTCGACCTTGTCTCTAGTATGACTAATGTGAGAGACTGGTGGCTTGATTCTGAGCCACCAAGCATGTATGTAAATTCAGAATGCTTTCTCCTCCTATGCCATAGTAGGAGATGATGAGAAACTGTTCATGGGAAACTCTTCCACCGCGAAAGTGGTGGGGAAAGGCAAGGTCGAACTGAAGCTAACTTCAGGAAAAACTCTCGCATTGAATGACGTATTCTACGTCCTAGACATATGCAAAAATCTTATCTCATAAACCATCCTGCTAGGAAAAGGTTTTAAAATTGTTGCTGAGTCCAATACTGTTGTGATTTCTAAGCATGGTGAATTCGTAGGAAAAGGTTATGTTACCGATAACATGATTAAGCTTAGTGTATCTGATTTGAAATTGAATGTTAATGCATCTTCTTCTGTTTATGTTTGTGACTCCTCACATGTTTGGCATGATAGACTTGGGCATGTTAATTTCAAATCGCTAGAAAGACTTGCTAATTTAGGTTGCATACCAAAAATAAACTTTGATAAAAAACAAAGATGTGAAATCATGTTGAATCTAAATATGCAAGAAAACCATTTAATAAAAGTGTTGAACGTAGAACAGTTCCTTTGGAATTAATACACTCGGATTTAGGAGTCTTGAAATCAACACCAACAAGAGGTGGTAGAAAATGGTATATCACTTTCATAGATGATTACTCACGATACTGTCAGGTTCATCTTCTTTGAAGTAAAGATGAGGCCTTAGAGGCTTTCAAGTTTTATAAACTTGAAGTAGAAAACCAAAAAGGAGTTAAGATTAAAACTCTTAGGTCTGACCGTGGCGGTGAGTATGTGATACCCATAGGAGAGTTTTGTAAAAATAATGGAATCATTCATGAAACCACTGCACCATATTCACCTGAATCGAATGGTGTAGCCGAAAGGAAAAATAGAACACTCATAGATATGGTAAATGCTATGTTGACAAGTTCAGGGTTATCTTCGAACTTGTGGGGGGAAGCTATCCTCTCGGCATGCTATATTTTGAACCGAGTTCCATTTAAAAAATCAGATAAAACTCCCTACGAATTGTGGAATGGTAAACAACCTTCATATGCATACTTTAAAGTGTGGGGGTGTTTGGCCAAGGTGGCCATACCTCATCCCAAGAAAACTAAAATAGGTCCCAAAACAGTCGACTGTGTTTTCTTAGGGTTTTCCTGAGCATACAATTGCACACAGGTTTATGGTCATCGGTTCGACCATAATAACATTGGTCAGAATACCATATTGGAATCTAGAGATGTTGTGTTTTATGAACACATATTTCCTTTAAGGTCTGGACCTCGGAAAAGGGTCCATGATGACCTCCCGGATGTTCCATCGATTAGTCAAACTCCAACTTTGGAGTATGAGACTGAACCAAGAAGAAGTAAGAGGGTTAGAACTGAAACAAGTTTTGGCCCTGATTTTTTGACTCTTACGGTAGAGTCTGAACCCCAAACCTATAAGGAAGCTATGACTTCTCCAGAAGCTCCTTTCTGGGAAAAAGCTTTATTAAATGAATGGGAGTCCATTCAGCAAAACGAAACTTGGGAGCTTGTAGACTTGCCTCCTGGAAGTAAATCCATAGGTTGCAAATGGGTGTTCAAGAGGAAACTTAGAACAGATGGAACTATAGATAAATATAAAGCTAGGTTGGTAGCTAAAGGCTATAGACAACATGAAGGAGTAGATTTCTTTGATACCTATTCACCAGTCTCTAGAATCACCTCGATTAGAATGTTGATTGCTATTGCTTCAATTTATGATTTTCATATACATCAGATGGATGTTAAAACTTCTTTTCTATATGGTGAATTGAATGAAGAAATTTATATGGATCAACCTGAAGTCTTTATAGTAAAAGGTTATGAAAACAAAGTATGCAAGTTAAACAAATCTCTTTACGGTTTAAAACAAGCACCTAAACAGTGGCATGAAAAATTTGATCATGTTATGATAATTAATGGCTTTAAGGTTAATGAATCTGATAAATGTATTTACATTAAATCTGTGGATGATTCTCATGTTATTTTATGCCTATATGTTGATGATATGCTCATATTAGGCAGTAACCTTGATATTATTAATACCATTAAAAGCATGCTTAGAGATAATTTTGACATGAAAGACTTAGGCCCTACTGATGTAATCTTAGGGATGAAAATCAAAAAGATGTTTGATGGATATAGTCTTAGTCAATCTCATTATGCTGAAACCGTACTAAAGAGATTTAATTATGAAAATGCTAAACCTGCATCTACTCCGTTTGATCCCACTTGTAAATTGAAAAACAACAAGGGTAAGGGTATTGATCAACTTGAGTATTCTCGCATTATTGGTAGTCTTATGTATTTGATGAACTGTACAAGACCTGATATTGCTTACTCTGTGAGTAGATTAAGCAGTATACTTGCAACCAGGCAGGATCACCGAATGCTCTCTTCAGAGTTTTACGTTACCTGAGAGGGACCTCAAACTATTGCTTAAGTTTTGGGAAGTATCCTGCGTACTGGAAGGGTATTGTGATGCCAACTGGATATCAGACTCAGAAGAGTGCAAATCTACTAGTGGGTACATCTTCTTACTTGGAGGTGCGTCTGTCTCATGGAAGTCTACCAAACAGACATGTATAGATAAATCCACTATGGAGTCTGAGTTTATAGCCTTGGAAAAAGCTGGAGAGGAAGCTGAATGGATGCGATGTTTCCTGGGAGAAATTCCACTCTGGCCCAAGCATGTGTCTTCAATCGCCATCCACTGTGACAGTAAAGCTGCTCTTGGTTGCGCAAAGAACAATGTATACAACGGAAAGTCTCTACATATACGTAGAAGACACAAGACGGTGAAACAACTACTCTCTACTGGTATTATCTCGATAGACTTTGTAAAATCCAAAGATAATCTTGCATATCCTTTGACGAAAGGTTTACCGAGAGAGGAAGTTAAATCCACATCGAGGGGGATGGGACTTAAGCTCATAGAATAAATCACCATGAAGGATACTCAACCTTGTGATTGGATTTCCAAGATCAAGGTTCAATGAGACAACTAATTTATGGTGATATTGTGAAAGCACTATCTTAGTCCCTCCCTATGGTGTAACCGTGTGATAGTGCAACCTGCAGGATTTACAGGATGATCTTTTGAGATCTTAATGGGTTCCATGGCTTTGATTAAAGCGGGGTGTGGCAGGACACTATTTATGGACCCACCTTTATGGATGTTGGAAGTGTGGCCGCTTCCTATGAGAATAAGAGCTGATTCTCTTGAGACATTCATTAAGTCCGGGATTTTAGCCCACGGCCAAAATGGGCACAACCGCAAGAGCTTGGCAGCTGTTTTCTTCGGTTGAGGCATCAAGTGTGGTTGTTATTTCTGAATTGCATTCTTTGTTGGCGGTTCAAGACATTGCGTTCACCGCATCAACAAGCAGTTCAGGTAACCTCTCACTAAGTTAAGGTTCAATCTTTGGGACACCTTAGCCTATTTTGTTGCCTTATGTTTTATCGTGTTTTATCGACATGTTTTATTATTCATGTGGGGGATTGTTAGAAAAAAACAATGTTTTGTTTTAATCAAAAAATGCATGGACCATGTTTTGATCCCAAGACCTATTGCTCCTAGATGTTTTTTCATGTGAATGAATAAAACATTAGTCCCATATAGACTAAAACACTAAGAGTTTTAGACTTAAATAACATTGGTTTAGCCTTAAGGGCATGGCCCTTTGGGTCTTTAGACCTTTGTGTATGGGGAAAGCCCTAGACTATGGCAAGGTTGCCTAAACCTTATTGCATTTCTTATTGCCTTTCCCGTTTGCGCGGTGCTTCGCACAGAAGCACACACGCTCGCTCGGCTCGGTCGGGCTCGGGCTCGGGCTCGGGCGTGGGCGTGGGAGTGGGAGTGGGAGTGGGAGTGGGAGTGGGAGCGGGTGTGGGTGTGGGTGTTGGTTTATCCGACCCTTTCTTTTTACTGAAAATTTCCACTCGTTTCTCCCACACATGTAAAGAATTTTATTCTTTGCCTTCTCGGTTTTGGATATCCGACATCCACTAGAATCATCTTTAGTCACACACGGTTAATTCTCACGCGTGAATTCTCTTAACTGTTTTCATCGTAAAGAATCTTTAATCTCACGCGTGTGGACACATGTGCACAGAGATTTCTCGTCGAGAAGAATCTTGCCCGACAGATGCGTTTTTTACTGTTATTTTAACGGATGCTTTTTGCTTTTACTCGTCCGACAAATTGAACGCGTGATTTACGGATCTGTGTCTCAAACGTTTGAATTCTTACCTATAAATACGAGTTAAGGCTTTCAGTTTAAAGACATACCATTCAGAACTCTTATCTTCTGAATTTCTCCTTCTTCTCTAATTATATTTTCTAAACTTAAGTTCTTATTCATATTTGTCTTAAAACTCATAAAACGTTCAGTTCTTTTCTCAAACAAGTTGTAGTTTACAAAAACATAATTTTGTATAAATACTTCTTGATTTACAATTTTAGTTCACGAAATATAGTTTACGTAAAACATAAAATTGTTTTTACATTACTCGAAACAATTTGTATTTTCAATTTGTGTTTTTGTTTTTATTTTTGCTGCCAAGTTCTAAGGGTTCTCTCTGTGTATGCTACACATAGAGGAGAACTAACAGAGTTGTATCCTGGAGGTAGTTAGCTAATTGCTATAGCATCTCAGAGGAGTAGCATGCAATATTACCTTTAGCTCAGTGTATCTCATACGTGCCTCTACTAAGTTTATTGAGTTATTTGTTACTACTATCAGTGTAATCTAAGTATTATTTCCCATTTGCATTCGATTATTGTAATTAATTCCAACAATCTAAAGGTAATAACGTGCCTTATTGTAATATTGTAATACTGTAATATTCTTTGTTGTAAGAACATGGGAAAGAATACTGTAGAAAAACCACCAAAGTTCAGTGGTAAGGACTTTAAGAGATGGCGCCTAAAAATGCTATTCTTCCTAAACGACCAAAGGTTAGATGGATATGCTTTAGAAAAACCCTCGAGAAAACTTCATCGTCGTGGTAATGAAGATAAATTGGACAGGTGGAATAGGAAGAATTATTTGTGCAAGAATCATATTCTTAACTGTCTTGATGACTCCTTGTATGACTTCTATAATGCAAAAGAAGATTTTAATGCTTTTGATTTATGGGAAGCTCTAGAAGAAAAATATCATGTCAAGCTCGCTGGAAGTAAGAAGTTCTTGATGGCTAAGTTCTTAGAATACAACATGACTGACGAAAAGCCTGTGGTAGAACAGTTCGTCGAACTTCAACTCCTCATCAATGAGATTCTTGCTGAAGGCATGACTTTTGATGAAGCTCTACAAGTATCGGCCGTGATTGAAAAGCTTCCACCCTCATGGAGCGAATACAAGAGGAGGCTGCGACACAAGACTCGTGAAATCACCATGGTGGAGCTTGGCAAAAAGATCCAGGTTGAGGAGCTTATGTGCAGCAAGGACAAGAGCATGATGTCATAGCAAAAACATGTCCAACAAAGCTCATGTTTTGGACGATAAAGTCATTTCAAAGAAAACCCCTGGAGAATCCATCAAAATGGGTAATAAACGTAATGTACGTCGAAAACCCAGAGGTAACAATTTTAAGCCTAGAGGTGGTGTCACTAAGCACACCATCAAAGGCGACTGTTTTAATTGTGGTAAACCTGGACATATGGCTAAAGACTGTAAGACCCCTAAAAGGATCAAATATGATCCAAAACAGAAAAATAAGGCAAACATAGTAGAGGACTCGGATATTTCACTCGGCATGGTGTCCGAAGTCGACCTTGTCTCTAGTATGACTAATGTGAGAGACTGGTGGCTTGATTCTGGAGCCACCAAGCATGTCTCAAATTAATAAATGCTTTCTCCTCCTATGCCATAGTAGGAGATGATGAGAAACTGTTCATGGGAAACTCTTCCACCGCGAAAGTGGTGGGGAAAGGCAAGGTCGAACTGAAGCTAACTTCAGGAAAAACTCTCGCATTGAATGACGTATTCTACGTCCCAGACATATGCAAAAATCTTATCTCAGAAACCATCCTGCTAGGAAAAGGTTTTAAAATTGTTGCTCGAGTCCAATATCGTTGTGATTTCTAAGCATGGTGAATTCAGTAGAAAAGGTTATGTTACCAATAACATGATTAAGCTTAGTGTATCTGATTTGAAATTGAATGTTAATGCATCTTCTTCTCGTTTATGTTTGTGACTCCTCACATGTTTGGCATGATAGACTTGGGCATGTTAATTTCAAATCGCTAGAAAGACTTGCTAATTTAGGTTGCATACCAAAAATAAACTTTGATAAAAAACAAAGATGTGAAATCTGTGTTGAATCTAAATATGCAAGAAAACCATTTAATAAAAGTGTTGAACGTAGAATGCTTCCTTTGGAATTAATACACTCGGATTTAGGAGACTTGAAATCAACACCAACAAGAGGTGGTAGAAAATGGTATATCACTTTCATAGATGATTACTCACGATACTGTCAAAGTTCATCTTCTTAGAAGTAAAGATGAGGCCTTAGAGGCTTTCAAGTTTTATAAACTTGAAGTAGAAAACCAAAAAGGAGTTAAGATTAAAACTCTTAGGTCTGACCGTATCGTGAGTATGTGATACCCATAGGAGAGTTTTGTAAAAATAATGGAATCATTCATGAAACCACTGCACCATATTCACCTGAATCGAATGGTGTAGCCGAAAGAAAAAATAGAACACTCATAGATATGGTAAATGCTATGTTGACAAGTTCAGGTTATCTTCGAACTTGTGGGGGAAGCTATCCTCTCGGCATGCTATATTTTGAACCGAGTTCCATTTAAAAAATCAGATAAACTCCCTACGAATTGTGGAATGGTAAACAACCTTCATATGCATACTTTAAAGTGTGGGGGTGTTTGGCCAAGGTGGCCATACCTCATCCCAAAAAAAACTAAAATAGGTCCCAAAACAGTGGATCGTGTTTTCTTAGGGTATCCCGAGCATACAATTGCACATGTGTTTATGGTCATCATTCACCATAATAACATTGGTCGAATACCATATTGGAATCTAGAGATGTTGTGTTTTATGAACACATATTTCCTTTAAGGTCTGGACCTCGGAAAAGGGTCCATGATGACCTCCCCGGATGTTCCATCGACTAGTCAAACTCCAACTTTGGAGTATGAGACCTAACCAAGAAGAAGTAAGAGGGTTAGAACTCAAACAAGTTTTGGCCCCGATTTTTTGACTCTTACGGTAGAGTCTGAACCCCAAACCTATAAGGAAGCTATGACTTCTCCGAAGCTCCTTTCGGGAAAAGCTTCATTAAATGAATGGGAGTCCATTCAGCAAAACGAAACTTGGGAGCTTGTAGACTTGCCTCCTGGAAGTAAATCCATAGGTTGCAAATGGGTGTTCAAGAGGAAACTTAGAACAGATGGAACTATAGATAAATATAAAGCTAGGTTGGTAGATAAAGGCTATAGACAACATGAAGGAGTAGATTTCTTTGATACCTATTCACCAGTCTCTAGAATCACCTCGATTAGAATGTTGATTTCTATTGCTTCAATTTATGATTTTCATATACATCAGATGGATGTTAAAACTGCTTTTCTATATGGTGAATTGAATGAAGAAATTTATATGGATCAACCTGAAGGCTTTATAGTAAAAGGTTATGAAAACAAAGTATGCAAGTTAAACAAATCTCTTTACGGTTTAAAACAAGCACCTAAATAGTGGCATGAAAAATTTGATCATGTTATGATAATTAATGGCTTCAAGGTTAATGAATCTGATAAATGTATTTACATTAAATCTGTGGATGATTCTCATGTTATTGTATGCCTATATGTTGATGATATGCTCATATTAGGCAGTAACCTTGATATTATTAATACCATTAAAAGCATGCTTAGAGATAATTTTGACATGAAAGACTTAGGCCCTACCGATGTAATCTTAGGGATGAAAATCGAAAGATGTCTGATGGATATAGTCTTAGTCAATCTCATTATGCTGAAACCGTACTAAAGAGATTTAATTATGAAAATGCTAAACCTGCATCTACTCCGTTTGATCCCACTTGTAAATTGAAAAACAACAAGGGTAAGGGTATTGATCAACTTGAGTATTCTCGCATTATTGGTAGTCTTATGTATTTGATGAACCGTAAAGACCGATATTGCTTTACTTCCGTGAGTAGATTAAGCGGTATACTTGCAACCCAGGGAAGGATCACTGGAATGCTCTCTTCAGAGTTTTACGTTACCCTGAGAGGGACCTCAAACTATTGCTTAAGTTTTGGGAAATATCCTGCAGACTTTGGAAGGGTATTGTGATGCCAACTGGATATCGACTCAAGAGTGCAAATCTACTAGTGGGTACATCTTCTTGCTTGGAGGTGCGTCTGTCTCATGGAAGTCTACCAAACAGACATGTATAGATAAATCCACTATGGAGTCTCGAGTTTATAGCCTTGGAAAAGCTGGAGAGGAAGCTGAATGGATGCGATGTTTCCGGGAGGAATTCCACTCCTGCCCAAGCATGTGTCTTCAATCGCCATCCACCGTGATAAAGAAAGCTGCTCTTGGTTGCGCAAAGAACAATGTATACAACGGAAAGTCTATACATATACGTAGAAGACACAAGACGGTGAAACAACTACTCTCCCATTGGTATTATCTCGATAGACTTTGTAAAATCCAAAGATAATCTTGCATATCCTTTGACGAAAAGGTTTACCGAGAGAGGAAGTTAAATCCACATCGAGGGGATGGGACTTAAGCTCATAGAATAAATCACCATGAAGGATACTCAACCTTTGATTGGATTTCCAAGATCAAGGTTCAATGAGACAACTAATTTATGGTGATATTGTGAAAGCACTATCTTAGTCCCTCCCTATGGTGTAACCGTGTGATAGTGCAACTGCAGGATTTACAGGATGATCTTATGAGATCTTAATGGGTTCCATGGCTTTGATTAAAGCGGGTAGTGGCAGGACACTCTTTATGGACCCACCTTTGTGGATGTTGGAAGTGTGGCCGCTTCCTATGAGAATATGAGCCGATTCTCTTGAGACATTCATTAAGTCCGGATTTTAGCCCACGACCAAAATGGGCACAACCGCAAGAGCTTGGCAAATGTGTTTCTTCGGTTGAGGCATCAAGTGTGGTTGTTATTTCTGAATTGCATTCTTTTGTTGGCGGTTCAAGACATTGCGTTCACCGTATCAACAAGCAAGCTTCAGTAACCTCTCACTAAGTTAAGGTTCAATCCTTGGGACACCTTAGCCTATTTTGTTGCCTTATGTTTTATCGTGTTTTATCGACATGTTTTATTATTCATGTGGGGGATTGTTAGAAAAAAACAATGTTTTGTTTTAATCAAAAAATGCATGGACCATGTTTTGATCCCAAGACCTATTGCTCCCTAGATGTTTTTTCATGTGAATGAATAAAACATTAGTCCCATATAGACTAAAACACTAAGAGTTTTAGACTTAAATAACATTGGTTTAGCCTTAAGGGCATGGCCCTTTGGGTCTTTAGACCTTTGTGTATGGGGAAAGCCCTAGACTATGGCAAGGTTGCCTAAACCTTATTGCATTTCTTATTGCCTTTCCTGCGCGGTGCTTCACACGCACGCACGCTGCTCGCTCGGCTCGGCTCGGGCGAGGCGGGAGTGGCGTGGGAGTGGGAGTGGGAGTGGGTGTGGGTGTGGGTTTATCCGACCCTTTCTTTTTATTTTGAAAATTTCCACTCGTTTCTCCCACACATGTAAAGAATTTTATTCTTTGCCTTCTCGGTTTTGGATATCCGATGACCACTAGAATCATCTTTAGTCACACACGGTTAATTCTCACGCGTGAATTCTCTTAACTGTTTTCATCGTAAAGAATCTTTAATCTCACGCGTGTGGACACAAATACGAGATTTCTCGTCGAGAAGAATCTTGCCCGACGTATGCGTTTTCTTCGTTATTTTAACGGATGCTTTTTGCTTTTACTCGTCCGACAAATTGAACGCGTGATTTACGGATCTGTGTCTCAAACGTTCAATTCTTACCTATAAATACGAGTTAAGGCTTTCAGGTTTAAAGACATACCATTCGAACTCTTATCTTTTGAATTTCTCCTTCTTCTCTAATTATATTTTCTAAACTTAAGTTCTTATTCATATTTGTCTTAAAACTCGAAAAACGTTCATTCTTTTAAAACAAGTTGTAGTTTACGTAAACATAATTTTGTATAACTACTTCTTGATTTATGCAATTTTAGTTCACGAAATATAGTTCTGAAAACATAAAATTGTTTTTACATTACTCAGAAACAATTTGTATTTTCAATTTGTGTTTTTGTTTTTATTTTTGCTGCCAAGTTCTAAGGGTTCTCTCTGTGTATGCTACACATAGAGGAGAACTAACAGTAGTTGTATCCTGGAGGTAGTTAGCTAATTGCTATAGCATCTCAGAGGAGTAGCAGGCAATATTACCTTTAGCTCAGCGTATCTCATACGTGCCTCTACTAAGTTTATTGAGTTATTTGTTACTACTATCAGTGTAATCTAAGTATTATTTCCCATTTGTATTCGATTATTGTAATTAATTTCAACAGTTTTAACTAATTATGGAAAGCTAAGATACGTAACTATAGCAAATACCTAAGTGTGTGGTGTTGGCATCACAACAAAGAACTTATCAACTATATATATTTCTGAAATATTTCTTAAAATGTTTTTTTAGATACCAGATAGTGTATTAGATAAGAAATCAGAAGCTTGGAACAAAGGTAGGGCTTGGATAGATGGAACTAAGAAGGAAGTTGTTGAAGCTTATTCCAAGCAATCAATGGAAGATTTAGAAGCTTTTCTGCAGTGTCGAAGAGAGGAGATTGTCGAGGGAGGATTATTGTTTATCTTAATGGCCGGAGGACCAGGCTCTCAGCAACCCGAGAACCAGTTAGGTGATCCAGATTCAAGAGCCAAACATCCATTTACTAACTCCATGGATCAAGCATGGGAAGATCTACTAAAAGAGGTGTGTACGTCTATGAATAAATGTGGCAGCAGTAATTCTTAATATAATAAGTACACAATTAAGTCTAATTTAAGTGTTACGGGGCATTAATTAATGTGGCGAATCCACCACAGGACACAGGTACGTACTTGTTCATTACTTATTTTCTTTTGATTTCAAAATGATGTTGTACTTCAGGGATTGATCGATGAAGAGACAAGAGATACGTTTAGCATCCCAACATATATGAGAAGCACGGATGAAGTTTTTACGGCCTTTCGCAGATGTGGTGGATTTGAGATTCAACGGCTTGAATACCAGAGAATTGTCGAACATTCCAAGGAGAAACAAGAAGAGTGGATAAGGATCCCAAGTCCTATGGCAGAGCCAAAGCCAACCTAGTTCGTGCAACTCTGAAACCAATTGTCGAGTCTCATATAGGGCCAAAGCTGTCAGAGGAGTTGTTCAAAAGGATCGAGAAGAGAGCTTCAGAAGATACTGCTATGCTTCATAAAACTTGTTTTTATGGTGTTATTATAGTTTGTGCAATCAGGATTAAGAATGATAATATAAAATTAATTAGTGAATCAAGTGATTAGTAGTACTTGTTTCTGGCCTAGGGACGGCGATCGAATTAAATGCAAACCAATAATCTATGAGGCAGTTTCTCGGACTTGCCCAAAGTTGGATTTTTGTTGTTTGGCTCATTTGAGTCATAATGTTTTAGACTATCGTAGTTATTACATTGCGAGTGTTATACTATAATCTCTTCCTTTTGGAAAAAATATACTATTACTATAAGTATTTATTTTTAGAATAGGAGGAAGTAGTTTATTAGTTTGGAATACCGAGTCGCCTTAGCAAGGCGAACAGAGAGCTCTACCTGCTCTCTGTTCACCTTCGTTCTCCTATGTAAATGTGTAATTGTTTTAGTCTCTCCTCTGCTCACCTTCGTTCTCCTATCTCCGAAAGTTTTGGCATCTATCCAATTCGAACTCGAGTAAAACATTTAAAGGAATTTCTTTTCTTTTTTCGATAAATGACGCATTATCATAACAATATTAGAAACGTGAAAATGATGTGGTCCTAATAAAAGGCTATTATCGGGGCGTCACCATCTAATAGAGGGGTTTTACTTTGATTTTTAGTGTCCAAAAAAGTGATTATGGGATATCCTAATACAAATACAAAATGTATAGATTACCCTTTAACTAAATAAAAACTCAAAAACCTAATCTTTTCTATTCTAATTCAAGAAAAAAACTGCTCCTCTTCTCCTCTTTCTTCTCTTCCTCTCCTCCATAGTAACTTCAACTTCAATTCAACTTCACTTTCCTTCTCACTTCCCATGGTGTATGTTACGTAATAATCGAACAAACCCATCTTTGTTTACTCATTTTTGTGCTTAAAATAGGTTAGATTGAATGAAATCGAACTGAAATTAGGGTATCAGTTGTGTTCCTGAAAGTGTTACGTCTAGGTTAGGAACTGCTTTTCAAACCGTAATTTTAGTTTATGAAGAACTTGCGGCTAGGTTTAGTTGAATTCAAACCGTAAAATTTGATTTGCATGTTGCGTTACGGCTAGGTTCAGACTGAATTTTCCAACAGTAATTGGTTACAGTGTGGTTTTTTATAGGATAAACCTAGATGTAATGAGTTACGGTTGGATTTTTCATGCCACTTTACCAACATTAATTAATCTTTTGTCCTATTGAAAACTAGTTACGGTTTGGAGTTCATCCTAACCTAACCGTAAATATGGATTACAGTTGGAAACGAAGCTCAACCCAACCGTAATATCCCATGAAAGTCGAAAAATCTGATTTTTTTAACATACTTTAGCTAATTTTGTGCAAAATTGAACTCATGGGAGATAGTTTAGAGGCATGCCTGTTGATTTTTCAACCATTGGTTCTTCACTTTGTTGATAACTTGTTTCATTCATTTTGGCTGATTCAATCAAAAAAAATAAATCTCCAAATTTTTTATTTTTTCTCTTCCCTCTAGTTTTTCTTCTCACAAAAACTTTGTCCCAGAATTCACCAATGGTGGGTTTGGATGTAGAATTTTAAAAGTGGAATTTATGGGTCCAGGGGATTTGGTAGAATTACGTTTCCCTCGGTACGTTTGATTTCCCGAATCCTTGGAATCACTTTTCCTATGAGATTCAGTTTTCCAGCAACTCCTCCATATGGAGTCCGACCCCTTCCCCCTAAGATTTGCTGGAAAACTTAACAAGGGATTTATGGACCCACTTTTTTTAAATTCTAAATCACATATATACATGCAATTTCAAGATTTGAGGGTAATGCCAAACGGTATAAAGACTTTAAAACAAAAAAACCCTATAAATCCTAGGAATTTTAATTGAGTTGCCAAACACACATGGGATTTATATGAATCCCGGAATTGGTAATCCCATGGAATTATAAATTCCCGGAATAGGTGAATTCTACAAACAAACCCACTGGTAGGCTCGGAAAGATACCTACTATTGTGTATACTGCAAGTGCACATTGTCGACAAGCAACACAGGGCAAGCACAGGTCGAACCACAGAGACTTGGAGAGTGTAGAAGTTGATTCTAAATCCTGATTCAGAGAGTAACCAAAACGGGTTTGATTTTGTCGATCTGACGATATGATTTTCAAGTGACTGAAATAATAAAAGTAAAAGATGCAAATAACAAGATATGTAAACAATGATAATATGGATACTAGGGTATTCAAATCCACCAATAACCTATGATATGCATTCAACTTGTAATATTATTCTTGTCCTTATAGTAGATTCAAGTCTACCGTATAACTAAGGTGTTTCTCCAATGGATAATTTAATCACAACTAAAGTATTTCTCCAAAGCATTAATTGTCTAATTAAGCACAACTAATCTAAAGATCAATATTTGGTTAAGCATGAGTTGTAGCATAATCAACATAGAGATATTCTAACTACAATGGATACATGGCATACATTGTGAGAGCAAGATGTTGAAAAACTTGGATTAAATTATATCTTTAAACAATTCTAAACTTTCAAGAACAAGATACAAGATATGAATACATACCAATGAGATTAGGGCTTCATCTAAACCCTAGTAAATGAAACTAGAACATGAAGAACATTACAACAAAACTTAAATTTGATAAACTAACATGAACAAGCTATTCTTGGATGGTTTTTCAACACAACAACCCTCTCTATTTATACACAAAATTCCCTCAAGCACTTTGATCCGAATTTTGGCACTCATCCACTCAACAAAACATGTTTTCTTAATTGATGGAATATATTTGGTTGTGGGAAACAAATTGGGAGTGATTGAGTGAGAGAATGGGGGTGAGGTGGATGTTTTGGAAAGAATCCAATGGGGGTGAGGTGGAAATGGATTTGGGTCTTGGGTTTTGGATCATGGGTTTTGGATCATGGGTTGTTTAATCCCATGAATTTGTAAACAAAGTTGCCACCGATGCGCGAGCGGGTTGAAACGCTTCCAACTTTCTTCTCTTTGTCTTCTCAATTCTTCCAAGCTTTATTTAGTACTTAAAAACACAAAATTAATTAATACAAATATTTATTCTTGAAAATGGTAAAAATGCAGAATTTGGGATAATATATGACTTTGAAGCGCGAAAGATGAGTTAAGTGCCAATGAAAAGGTGTATGAATATGCAATATTTGGCACTCATCAAATACCCCCAAACCTGAATTTTACTTGTCCTCAAGTGAAACAAAATCCAGAAATCCTAACTATACCACCGTCATTTGGTCTCTCGAATGCATTTAGCGTATGCACTAAGCCTTTAAACCCCTAGGTGTCCCTAGTGGACGAGTTGTAGTCTCGTGAGGGCCTACCAAAGATGTACCCACAAAACCTTCTCCAATTTCGTAGCATCCATAGAAATGTCTTCGTCTTCGGTCTTCAACTGTAGATGATGAACTTCGGAATTTCGTAGAACCATGAAAATTTGTAACCAATTTTTTTTTTTTTTTTGAGACCCGCTACACAGCTGGTCTTAGAAGACAACAAGACCCGCTAAGACCATATAAACAAAAGACAAAAAAATGCAAAAGACTACAAAAATCCTACAAAAGACCCGCTCTGCAAAAAAATGCAAAAGACTACAAAGGATCCTACAAAAGACCCGCCCACAAATAGTCATAAAAAATGCAAAAGACTACAAAGGATCCTACAAAAGACCCGCTCCACAGCTGGTCATAAAAGATGCAAAAGACTACAAAGGATCCTACAAAAGACCCGCTCCACAGCTGGTCATAAAAGATGCAAAAGACTACAAAGGATCCTACAAAAGACCCGCTCCACAGCTGGTCATAAAAGATGCAAAAGACTACAAAGGATCCTACAAAAGACCCGCTACACAGCTGGTCATAGAAGATAACAAAAACAAAAAAATGCAAGACCCGCTACACAGCTGGTCATAGAAAAGACTCACAATGCCATATGCAAATACTCCCCAAACCTAAATCTAACATTGCCCTCAATGTTTCAAAATATGATAGAAACAACAACAAACCATGAGAACAAAACAGATTCAAAGGAAAGAGATTACCAGATGCCAAACCAAAGACAGTGGAGTATGTCTAAAGCAACCAGCAGGGAAGATATCTGTGGTATGTACAAGGGGTGAACTTTTCATTCCACATAGATCGGATCAGCAAGATGAGTTGTTTCAATCTCGGTGGAATTGGTTCAAGGAACGGCTTCGATCTCGCCCATTGACCTTGAAGACATTCTTGGTTGCTACATCTTCTAGTTCTACAGACCCCATGGGGGAAAATTGTTCGCACCAAGAACGGGCTGTCCATTTAGAACGTAATTTTCTGAAAAGAGTTTCAATCGTGAGTTGTACAATAAAACTTTCGGCCAGGCGTGAATGACTTGCGCAAAATGCGTTTGTCATGGAACACCTTCATTCTATACTTGTACACCTTTGCACTATCATAAGCATCATTCCTAAGTTCTTCCAACTCATTGAGTTGGAGTTTCCATATGTACCCGCCTTATCAAGAGAAAAGTTAAGCTTTTTAATAGCCCAATATGCACGATGTTCAAGTTCAACAGGTAAGTGGCAAGGCTTCCCATACACAAGTCAGTAAGGGACATGCCAATAGGGGTTTTATATGCTTTGTTCTATAAGCCCATAATGCATCATTCAATCTTAAAGACCAATCTTTTCTAGACGGGTTAACCGTCTTTTCTAGAATGTGCTTAATCTCCCTATTTGAAACCTCTACTAAGCACTGGTCTGTGGATGATATGGAGTTGCGACTTTATGAGTTATGCCATACTTGCGAACTAATGACTCAAAAGGCCTATTACAGAAATGTGAACCACCGTCACTGATTATAGCTCTAGGGGTTCCAAATCGAGAAAATATGTTTTCCTTTAAGAACGAAAGTACCACCTTGTGGTCATTAGTTTTGGTTGCAATTGCTTCTACCCACTTAGAAACATAATCAACAAGAACAAGAATGTACAACTTTCCTTGAGTTAGGAAATGGACCCATGAAATCAATACCCCACACATCAAAAGCTCAACAATCAAAATGGGTTGCAGGGGCATCATGTTTCGTTTTGATATACTTCCCAATTTCTGCACCGGTCACAAGAAATACAGAATGCATGGCTATCCTTAAACAATATTGGCCAGTAAAAACCACTCTGCAAGATCTTTGCAGCAGTTTTCTTTGCACTAAAGTGGCATCCACATGCTTGATCATGACAAAAAGAGATGACATCCCTTTGTTCGGAGTTGGGGACACATTTCCTAATGATTTGGTCAGGGCAGTATTTGAATAGATATGGGTCATCCCATAGGAAATGTTTCACTTCGGCCAAGAATTTAGACCGGTCTTGTTTAGACCAATGTAGTGGCATCCTACCTGTAGCAAGGTAGTTCACGATGTCGGAAAACCATGGCATCAGTTGTTCATCAGGGAAGGATTCCCTAATAAGAGTGGATTCATCAGCAGACTCGACATTCAATCTAGATAAGTGATCTGCAACAACATTTTATGACCCTTTCTTGTCTCGAATTTCGAGGTTGAACTCTTGTAACAAGAGTATCCATCGAATCAGTCGAGCCTTAGCATCTTTTTTAGATAAAAGATATCTCAATGCGGTATGGTCAGAATATATGATGATTTTAGATCCTATCAAATAAGATCTAAACTTATCTAATGCAAACACAACAACTAGCATCTCTTTTTCGGTTGTTGAATAATTCATTTGTGCCTCATTCAGTGTCTTACTAGCATAGTAGATCACATAGGGTTGTTTGTCAACTCGCTGACCTAAGACATCTCCAACAAAAAATCGGATGCATCACACATGATTTCAAAAGGCAATTTCCAATCAGAGGTCGGAATATAGGGCCGAAGTTAAAAGAGTTTTGAGCTCCTCCCAAGCATGCACACAAGCATCATCAAACACAAATGCAACATCTTTACCGAGTAGATTACACAATGGCCTTGAGATCTTACCTGAAATCTTTGATGAATCTACGGTAGAAACCAAAGATGGCCTAAAAATGATCTAACCTCCCTCACAGAGCGAGGTTGAGGCAAGTGTTGAATGATATCAACCTTGGCTTTATCTACTTCTATGCCTTTTTCTGAGATGATATGCCCTAGAACAATGCCTGAGTCAACCATGAAATGACATTTTTCCCAATTCAAGATCAAATTCTTTTCTTTACACCGAATAAGCACACGAGTAAGATGATGCAAACATTCATCAAAAGAAGAGCCAAAGACAGAAAAATCATCCATGAAGATTTCAAGAAACTCATCTATCATGTCCGAAAATATGCTCATCATACATCTTTGAAAAGTAGCAGGTGCATTACACAACCCAAAAGGCATACGACGATAAGCAAATGTTCCATACGGACAAGTAAATGTGGTCTTATGCTGATCTTCGGTCTATGTGAATTTGGTTGTAGCCTAATAGCCATCTAAGAAACAATAGTACCTATGTCCCGACAACTTTTCTAGCATTTGATCAATGAAGGGCAGTGAAAATGGTCTTTCTTAGTTACCGTGTTCAATTTCCTATAGTCAATACAAACTCGCCACCCCGTAGTTACACGGGTGGGGACAAGCTCATTCTTCTCATTTTGAACTACGGAATGCCGACTTCTTGGGTACCACTTGAATGGGACTGACCCACTTGATATCGAACCTGGGTATATGATACCCGCCTCAAGAAGCTTTATGATCTCACTCTTAACAACCTCTTTCATGTTAGGATTGAGACGCCTTTGCATCTCCCTAGATGGTTTGGCATTGTCCTCAAGGTTTATATGCTGCATGCAATCAGTGGGGCTTATGCCTTTAAGGTCCGAGATGGTCCATCCTAATGCTTCTTTATGCTCCTTAAGCACTTCTAAAAGTTTTATTTCCTGTTTTGTATCTAAGGCAGATGAAATGATTACAGGCAAAGTATTATAAGGTCCCAAAAAAACATATTTATGAGTATCAGGCAATGGTTTCAGTTCGAGCTTTGGTGGCTCAACAAGAGATGGAACAGACTTGGATTCCAAGAGTGGAAGTGGTTCCACTCTAGCTTTCCACTTAGACGTGTCCATGAGTGGTGTGGATTCAACCAAAGTATTCACTTCACTTATGTATTCATCATCAAACAGATCCAGGTTGAAATTATTCAAACAAGCATCCAAAGGGTCAACAGACATGCTACTAGGTAGCGACTCCTGAATCAAACTTTCAATCATGTTGATTTCATGCACATCATTATAATCATCAAGATATAAATGTTGTTGGATGGCATTGAAAACATTCAACTCCACAAATCATATTACCAAATGAAAACTTCAAGACTCCATTACGGCAGTTAATGATTGCATTGGACGTCGCTAAGAAAGGACGTCCCAAAATGACAGAATGTGACTGTCAGGGGTTTTGCATAGGTTGAGTATCTAAAACGATGAAGTCCACAGGAAAGTAAAATTTATCAACCTTAATCAAAACATCTTCTACCACACCACGTGGCACTTTGACGGATCTGTCCGCCAATTGCAGAGTTATAGGTGTTGCCTTCAACTCTCCAAGACCTAACTGCACATATACTGAATATGGCAGTAAATTCACACTTGCCCCTAAGTCTAGCAACGCCTTCTTAACCGTATGGTCACCTATTTTGCATGTGATAGTTGGACTACCTGGGTCTTTAAACTTAGTGGTGTGTTGCTTTGAATGATTGCACTCACTTGCTCAGTGAGAAAAGCACGCTTATGCACATGAAGCTTTCGCTTTTGTGTGCATAGATCCTTAAGGAATTTAGCATAAGTTGTGGGACTTGCTTGATTGCATCAAGAAATGGGATGTTGATGTTAACTCGTTTGAACATTTCTAAAATCTCGTTGTCTTGTGTACTCTCTTTTTGTTGCACCAATATTTGTGGGAATGGAGCAACAGTACATGAGATGGTGTAGAGACATTAGAATTATGGGAATTCTTATGTTGCTCGATTTTTTTCAACAATAGGTGTTTTCTGTGGTATTTTATGCAATCGGTGAGTCCGATGTAGACTCACTCGATCGTGGTACACCTACATTGTTTTCAACAACTTTACCACTACGAAGAGTGGTGACAGATTTACTTGATTATTGGAGGCCTCATTTCGAGTTGAATTTTCTGCCTGATATACAGTTTTTGGATTTTGTTGGGGTTGACTAGGAATTTTTCCTTTGTTTCTTTCATTCAATGCTTCACAAATTTGACCCATTTTAAGTTCTAGACTTGAAAAACGTTGGTCTGTGGTCTTTGGAAGTTGTACCAAATTTTGGGTCAACAAACCGAAAATTTCTTCGAAGCTAGGCTTTTTCTCTGCAGGTTACTGAGAATGTGGTTGCACTTGGGGGTTTCTAGGATAAGGGTATCCTTGGTTATTATTTGATGTTCCCCTTGCACATGCCCCTTAGACCATGAAAAGTTAGGGTGATTTCTCCACCCTGGGTTGTAGGTCTGAGAATATGGGTTGTTCTCTTTCCTTTGGTACAATACATTGGCTTCCTCGGTTTTAGACTCTTGAAATGCATGGAGGTCTGGACAAGTGTCCACTAGATGGTCTGAACTATGGCATGCGGCACAAGTGGCCATTTCAATTTGACTACAGAGAGTAGGGATATTAGTTTTTCCATTCTTTTCTAGCTCTAGCTTTTCTATTCTCCTAGCCAAGGATGCCATCTTTGCACTTCCTTCGAAGTCAGAGTCAATTCTATGAACATTGGATGCAAGGGTAATCCTATTTGGTTCACGGGGGGATTCCCACTGCTGAGTATTTTCAGCGACTTCGATTAAGAAATCCCAAGACTCATCAGCAGTTTTTTCAATAAATTGACCATTGCACATGGTCTCAACTGTAGTTCGGTTCTTGACATCTAAACCTTCATACAAAATTTGCACAAGTCTCCATTTTTCAAAACCATGGTGAGGACATTGGAGCAATAATTCATTGAATCTCTCCAAATATTTTGCCAAAGTTTCCTCCTCTAATTGCACAAAACTATTCAGACTTTGACGAATTGTCGTAGTCTTATGGTTTGGGAAGAACTTTTTGAAGAACTCTTTCGTAAGAGAATCCCATGTATGAAATGACTGTGGCTGTTGAGCACACAGCCAAGTCTTGGCTTTGTCTATCAAAGAAAAAGGAAAAAGTTTCATTTTGAGGTGTTCATCCGTCATTTGGTTGATCCGAAGAGTCCCACAAATTTCCTCGAACTCTCTCACATGATGGTAGGGATTTTCAGCTTCAACCCCTTTAAATTTAGGCAACATATTGAGGATACTTGCCTTTAGCTCAAATTGTCCATCAATAGCTGGTAAGACAATGCACGAGGACTGGGTTGTCCTCGTTGGGTACATGTAGTCTTTTAGACTTTTTACTGGTTCTCCCATTGTTTCGGATGGTTCGGGACTGTCTGTTTCAGAACTATGTATTTGAACTAACTCTTCTTGACTGATTCTAACTAGTCGTTATGTATGGTCACGGAAAATAACACTCATAACCTAGCTAGCACATCAAGCATGTTAACCATTCACCTAGAAGGGAAGTTCTATGCAATCACAAACAAGGATGACTCCACCACAGTAAACCTACTGATTTCTAGCAAACAAAAAGCATGATGGTTCCACTTAGATTGTTTTCTAGACCAGCTTCTAATCCTTCGAAATGGAATTCGTTACAATCTGAGCAAACTCCTCTGGAATCAATCCGAGTTTAAGTAAATTGAACATAGGCGAGAGAAGCTGCAGGATCTTTGATACTCAAGGCCTCACCGTATTACAAGGCGGCGCAGTCACGCATTCAATTTATATAAACCGTCATGAACTTCGAAGTATGCTTAAAGAGTAACCAATATTTTTCAAACGACTTTCCTACTAAGCTCATTACCTTATAGGTCTTGTTCTATTTCAAATTTTAAAGCTTAGGTTTGCGTAGGTAACGTTTTCCTAAGGCGGGCAAGAAGAGAACGGTGATGAAATCCGAACCCTTATCTTGTATGGCCAGTCATTGCCCTTTACTAGGAAATTAAAGCGGCTGTATTCAAATCCTCAACATATATGCAACCGAAGGAATACATTAACTCGCTAACAGGGGATTCGCGAGTGTTTCGACAACCTTACCTCCCGTATCAGACGGGGGATGAACCGTTGTTGTCGACTCGGGCCACGACTCCTATGTCATGAACGAACCCGAGGGGCCGAGGTGATATTGTAATCACCGTCCTTCTCTGCAAACAGTTTGATATTTAATACTACCCTTCCGTAGGGTTTAACAATAAAAATAGAATGTCCAAGTCCAAAGTCCAACCCCTCCATATGGAGTCCGACCCCTTCCCCCTAAGATTTGCTGGAAAACTTAACAAGGGATTTATGGACCCACTTTTTTTAAATTCTAAATCACATATATACATGAAATTTCAAGATTTGAGGGTAATGCCAAACGGTATAAAGACTTTAAAACAAAAAAACCCTATAAATCCTAGGAATTTTAATTGAGTTGCCAAACACACATGGGATTTATATGAATCCCGGAATTGGTAATCCCATGGAATTATAAATTCCCGGAATAGGTGAATTCTACAAACAAACCCACTGGTAGGCTCGGAAAGATACCTACTATTGTGTATACTGCAAGTGCACAGTGTCGACAAGCAACACAGGGCAAGCACAGGTCGAACCACAGAGACTTGGAGAGTGTAGAAGTTGATTCTAAATCCTGATTCAGAGAGTAACCAAAAGGGGTTTGATTTTGTCGATACGACGATATGATTTTCAAGTGACTGAAATAATAAAAGTAAAAGATGCAAATAACAAGATATGTAAACAATGATAATATGGATACTAGGGTATTCAACTCCACCAATAACCTATGATATGCATTCAACTTGTAATATTATTCTTGTCCTATAGTAGATTCAAGTCTACCGTATAACTAAGGTGTTTCTCCAATGGATAATTTAATCACAACTAAAGTATTTCTCCAAAGCATTAATTGTCTAATTAAGCACAACTAATCTAAAGATCAATATTTGGTTAAGCATGAGTTGTAGCATAATCAACATAGAGATATTCTAACTACAATGGATACATGGCATACATTGTGAGAGCAAGATGTTGAAAAACTTGGATTAAATTATATCTTTAAACAATTCTAAACTTTCAAGAACAAGATACAAGATATGAATACATACCAATGAGATTAGGGCTTCATCTAAACCCTAGTAAATGAAACTAGAACATGAAGAACATTACAACAAAACTTAAATTTGATAAACTAACATGAACAAGCTATTCTTGGATGGTTTTTCAACACAACAACCCTCTCTATTTATACACAAAATTCCCTCAAGCACTTGGATCCGAATTTTGGCACTCATCCACTCAACAAAACATGTTTTCTTAATTGATGGAATATATTTGGTTGTGGGAAACAAATTGGGAGTGATTGAGTGAGAAAATGGGGGTGAGGTGGATGTTTTGGAAAGAATCCAATGGGGGTGAGGTGGATGTTTTGGAAAGAATCCAATGGGGGTGAGGTGGAAATGGATTTGGGTCTTGGATTTTGGATCATGGGTTGTTTAATCCCATGAATTTGTAAACAGGTTGCCACTGATGCTGAGCTGGGTTGCAACGCTTCCAACTTTCTTCTCTTTTTGTCTTCAATTCTTCCAAGCTTTATTTAGTACTTAAAAACACAAAATTAATTAATACAAATATTTATTCTTGAAAATGGTAAAAATGCAGAATTTTGGATAATATATGACTTTGAAGAGCGAAAGATGAGTTAAGTGCCAATGAAAAGGTGTATGAATATGCAATATTTGGCACTCATCAAATACCCCAAACCTGAATTTTACTTGTCCTCAAGTGAAACAGAAATCCAGTAAATCCTAACTATACCACCACTCGCTGGTCTCTCGAATGCATTTAGCGTATGCACTAAGCCTTTAAACCCCTAGGTGTCCCTAGTGGACGAGTTGTAGTCTCGTGAGGGCCTACCAAAGATGTACCCACAAAACCTTCTCCAATTTCAGAGCATACATAGAAATGTCTTCGTCTTCGATCTTCAACTGTAGATGATGAACTTCAGAATTTTGTAGAACCATGAAAATTTGTAACCAATTTTTTTTTTTTTTTTTTTGAGACCGCCACAGCTGGTCTTAGAAGATAATGTCTTAGAAGATAGAAGACAACAGAAGACCCGCTACACAGCTGGTCATAGAAACAAAAGACTGCAAAAAAATGCAAAAGACTACAAAAGATCCTACAAAAGACCCGCTCCACAGCTGGTCATAAAAAAAATGCAAAAGACTACAAAGTATCCTACAAAAGACCCGCTCCACAGCTGGTCATAAAAGATGCAAAAGACTACAAAGGATCCTACAAAAGACCCGCTCCACAGCTGGTCATAAAAGATGCAAAAGACTACAAAGGATCCTACAAAAGACCCGCCCACAAATGGGTCATAAAAGATGCAAAAGACTACAAAGGATCCTACAAAATACCCGCTCCACAGCTGGTCATAAAAGATGCAAAAGACGACAAAGGATCCTACAAAAGACCCGCTACACAGCTGGTCATAGAAGATAACAAAAACAAAAAAATGCAAGACCCGCTGCACAGCTGGTCATAGAAAAGACTCACAATGCCATATGCAAATACTCCCCCAAACCTAAATCTAACATTGCCCTCAATGCGTCTTATGTTTCTTTGCCTATTACTAATGAAAAACGTTTACCCTCGATTGCGCAGGCACCTATTCTTGAATTGAAACCTCTTCTGTATCACCTTAAATACGTATATTTAGGTGACAATGAAGAGTTACCGGTGATCATTGCCAATAACCTTACTGAGGTGCAAGAGGAGAAACTTGTGCGAGTGCTAAGAGAGTACAAGTCTGCCATTGGGTGGACTATTTCCGATATCAAAGGAATCAGTCCTTCAACATGTATGCACTGAATACTTCTTGAGGAAGGGGCATAACCAACAAGAGAAGCTCAACGTCGCTTGAACCCTCCGATGATGGAAGTAGTCAAGAAAGAAATCCTGAAGTTGTTGGATGCCGGGATTATCTATCCCATATCCGATAGCAAATGGGTGAGCCCGATTCAAGTCGTTCCAAAGAAGTCTGGTATCACGGTGGTGAAAAATGAATATAATGACTTGGTTCCAACTAGAATCCAGATCGGTTGAAGAGTTTGCATTGACTACCGAAAGCTCAACTCTACCACTCGAAATGACCATTTTCCTTTACCATTCATTGATCAAATGCTTGAAAGGTTGGCTAGACGTGCTTACTATTGCTTCCTTGATGGTTTTCATGTTATAACCAGCTTGTAATAGCTCCGGAAGATCAAGAAAAGACGACGTTTACTTGTCTTTTTGGCACTTTTGCGTATAGACGTATGCCATTTGGCTTGTGCAATGCTCCAGCCACTTTTCAACGTTGTATGGTAAGCATATTCTCAGATTATGTGTAAAGCATCATAGAAGTGTTTATGGATGATTTTAGTGTGTATGGTGATTCTTTTGACAAATGCTTAGATAACCTTGCACTTATTCTTAAACGACGTGTAGAAACTAATCTTGTGCTTAATTGGGAAAAATGTCACTTTATGGTCACTCATGGGATTGTGCTAGGCCATGTTGTATCTTCTAAAGGGTTAAAAGTTGACAAGGCTAAGATAGATTTGATTTGGAACTTACAATACCCCACAAATGTGAGGGATGTTCGCTCTTTTCTTGGTCATGCAGGATTTTATAGGAGATTCATCAAGGATTTCTCCAAGAATGCAATGCCCATGTGTAGACTTTTGCAAAAAGATGTGGCCTTTGATTGTGACAAGGAGTGCAAGGAATCCTTTGATACCTTGAAAGAGTTGTTGACTACCGCACCAATTATCAAACCACCCGACTGGAGCAAGCCATTTGAGCTGATGTGCGATGCAAGTGATTATGCCGTTGGAGCCGTGTTAGGACTGCGAGATGGTAAAGTTCCATATGCCATTTATTATGCTTCTAGAACTCTCAACGGAGCACAAATCAACTACTCTACAACTAAAAAGGAGCTTTTGGCCATAGTGTTTGCACTCGAGAAGTTTAGATCTTATTTAGTGGGTACAAAGGTGGTTGTTTTCTCCGACCATGCTGCACTTCGATACTTGCTAACGAAGAAGGATGCTAAGCCAAGGCTCATAAGGTGGATACTCCTTCTTCAAGAGTTCAACATGCAAATCAAAGACAAGAAGGGCAGCGAGAATACCAGTAGCAGATTGGTTGTGTCCGAAGAAGCGATTCCTTTGCATGATAGATTCCTGGATGAGCAACTCCTTGCGGTTGGTGGCACAACTCCATGGTACGCTGATATTGTTAACTTCTTGGTGACGGGTCAAGTACCTAGTTCCATGTCTACATTCCAAAAACACAAGCTCAAGAAGATTTCCAAGCAATATATATGGGATGAACCTTATTTGTGGAAGCATTGCTCGATCAAATGATCCGCAGTGCGACTTGAAATCCGAGTTCCAATCAATTCTTTTAATTTTTGTCACTCATATGCTTGTGGTGGCCATTTCGGAGCCAAGAGGACAGCCCTCAAGGTTCTCGAAAGTGGTTTTTATTGGCCTACATTGTTTAAGGATGCATTTTTATTTTTTAAGGCTTGTGATAGGTGTCAAAGGACAGGCAACCTTGGTGCTAGAAACCAAATGCCGCAAACACCAATTCTCGCTGTTGAGATTTTTGATGTTTGGGGTATAGACTTTATGGGGCCTTTTATGAATTCCAATGGGAAATTTTTTATACTTCTTGCTGTAGATTATGTTTCTAAGTGGGTGGAAGCTAAAGCCACTCCTACCAATGATTCTCATGTTGTTTGTGAGTTTGTGAAGAAACATATCTTTTCTAGGTTTGGAACACCTCGAATGGTGATTAGTGATGGAGGCTCGCACTTCAAGAGATCCTTCCACGCTCTTCTAAAGAAGTACAACATTTCTCATAAAGTTGGCACACCGTATCACCCACAAACGAGTGGTCAAGCTGAAATTTCCAACCGGGAGATTAAGTCCATCTTAGAGAAGACAGTGAACATTACAAGGAAGTATTGGAGTTATAGACTCAATGATGCTTTGTGGGAGTATAGGAAAGCTTATAAGACACCCATCGGTATGTCTCCTTTTAGGCTTGTCTATGGCAAACCTTGCCATCTTCCCGTCGAACTTGAACACAAAGCTTATTGGGCTATCAAGGTATGTAATATGGAATTAGATACAGCTGGTGAACATAGGAAACTTCAAATCAATGAGTTAGAAGAGATACGAAATGATGCATATGAAAGTTCACGCATTTATAATGAAAAGACCAAGGCTTTCCATGATAAAATGATTTCCCGAAAGAGTTTTGAAGTAGGGCAGAAAGTACTTTTATTCCATTCTCGTCTTAAATTGTTTCCGGGTAAACTTAGGTCCAGATGGGTTGGACCATTTGTTGTTACTAATGTGTTTGCGCATAGTGCAGTTGAGATTACTAGTCCCAAAACAAGGCTGATTTCCAAGGTTAACGGCCATCGCTTGAAACCATACTATGAGCAGTTTGTGATGGAGAATCAGGATATGATCACATTGAGTGATCCACTCCCTCTGGAGGAGTAATTGGAGCTGAACGTCAGGCTGAGGACAATAAACTAAGCACTGAATGGGAGGCAACCCAATGGTATTGTATTTTCTATCTTTATCTTTTGTTTTTCATATCATATTTAAATTTCCCACCTTATTTTACTTTGGACGAGTCAATTACATTGAGGACAATGTAAAGTTCAAGTGTGGGGAGTGTTTCCATATTTTGCATATAGAGTTTTTAGCATTTTTGAGTCAATTTTTTCAAATGTTTGTAAATATTTGCATAAAAAAATAAAAACCTTCAACTTGTAGAGATTTTAGAGTCACTAGCATACTTCTAGGTATGTTTACATAGAGAATTCTGACCGACATAACTGAACTTGGAAGTGTTAGGGAACTCGTTCGGATTTATTACGAATTGGAGTGTTAAATAATGGATTTAATCACGCCAAAGGATGCAAATTAGGATCGAGAGAAATGCATTATTAGAGTTGCTGAACAATCATTAGTGGAGACTACCTTTTTTCAAATCAACAGAGGCACCAGACCAAAATTTTTTTGTAGCTGACTAAAGAGCTTTCTTTTGAGTGTGTGTCACCGTACATAAATTCCGGGTAGAATGGTGAGCTACCCAACTTCACACCATTTTCAGCACTATTTTTGATCTCTTGAGTGCTAATTTTGTCAATCATGAGGATGACGTCTATAGATGAAAACCTCCTTCTTGTAGTTTGATTTGCAGTTAGCACCATTCTCTCTCGCCAACAACAGGTCCATAGAAACACCCATCATCATCATCAACAAAGGAGCGACATCAAAATCTACAAGGAAAGTTGAAGATGTTTCAGGTTTATAAGCAACAATTCAATGAAGAGCAAAATTCATATCCAAGTAATGCAACATACAATGAGCATAATTCTATATCAAAGTATGAAGACTTATTTACAAGAGCAGAGAAAATCAAAAAGATGAGAGTTATTGAAGTTTATGATACGAAGACAATACAAGTTGTGAAAATCAAAATGGTAAAGTACTTCTTTCATGGCCATGAAAATTCAATTTAATTTTTAATTATAGTTGCAATCTTTTTAATAAAAAATACAAAAAAAATACAAAAAATAAAAATAAATAATACTAATAATAAAAGCCATGTGTGGCATCCTTTTTATAAAAAAAAATACAAAATACAAAAAACAAAAAATACAAAAAATACAAAAATACAAAAAGATTTGCATTTAGGATTTATTTCATCAATAAAGCCATGAGGAAGAAAAATCTATAAAAAAGTTTCAAGCAACAAGAAAATAGAGGAAAAGAGTTACAAATTGTCAAAATTTTATGAAGTTCAAAAGTTTATCATCAATAGTTGAAGACCGAAGACGAAGACCAAGAAAATGAAGAAGACGAGCTGAAGACTACGTTTCTATTGGATGCTGTGAGAGTGGTGTTATCATCATTGCAATCAGATGTGAAGGTGGTAAGTACTCTCATCCTTGCTACACTGGTTGATTTCCTTTCTTAGAGATCATCAGAAAAAGTATTTTGTTTCCCACGATTTTGTGGGGTCTCCAGAAATAATTCGGAAGGTTTCCTTCCCACCATTCAACGTGTGTAGGAGTTCTCTCTTTATTCCTACCTGCACACATATGAGACCCATAAAAAAGCTATCTTATTGAGTGCAATTATCATAAAATCCTTTTATGTAAGGCAGAAGTCGAGGCGAAATGCTTATTGGTCGCTCTCAAACACGCGTTTTCTCATTATGGTGTGATTATTTCTCACTCAAAATTTAAAGAATGAGAATATGTTCTTTGGTATTTCTAACTTCTTATTACTAGCATGCAGAAACTCTATGTCCTCATAACTCTTTGGATGCTTGGGACGCTGGAACGCTTTGAAGTTGGAGTAGGTTTTGTGGGTATACCTCTCGTAAGCCCTCACGAGACTATAACTCGTCCAATAGGGACACCTAGGGGTTTAAAGGCTTGTTTCACATGCTAAGTGCAATCGGGTCCTCAACGACAGAGATTTGTTTTGTTTTAGGTTAGGTAGTTTGCTCGAGGACTAGCAAAAGCCAAGTGTGGGGGAATTTGATAAGCACATATTTCACATCTATTTAAGTGTTAATTCCATGCTAGTATTTGTTGGTTTTCTTGCATATTATTGTGTGTTACGGTTGTTTTCTCTTATTTGTGTGTTATTAGGTGAATAATCCAAAAAGAAGTGAATTTGAGCTCAGTTGTGCAATAAAAGAAGCTAGCCAAGAGTGAAGAAGGGCCAAAGACCAAATGTAACTCGTTCAAATACAATATTTCTACTTTTCATAATGTAGATGACGATAAGGGGAAGCGAACGGCGAAAGAACGGAGTCATTCGGAGTTCGTATGAAGAAGTTATGGGCAAAATAAGAATGAACTTGGAATTAAACTGTCAGTCTTCCAGGACTGACAGTTGAATGGGAATCTCTTGTTAAGGGGCACCCTCACTTTCCGTTAAGGGACACCTTCCTGTTAAGGGGTAGTCAGTTCAAGGGAAGTGCTAAAGGGAGTCCGGTCTATTACTTAAGGGGTTGTAAAAACTCGAATATTGTTAATGGCACCTGCAATACTGATAAGGGGCCGCCATCATCTTCTTCACTTTCACGACCATTCATGGTTGATACCATGGAAGAGGTAGTACTGTTGCTCGAGCTCGATGGAGTTGCTGCTGTCAACATAGGATACAATGGGCAGGGCAGTGAAGAGAACGTAATGGACAACGTTGCTGTCATGGAGAGAGCTCGAGCTGGAGTTTGGCAGTTGGCAGCTCAACAGAGAAGTCAGTGGAACTCGACGGTGATGGTGGCTGTTAAAGTTTTGAATGGCTTGCATTGATTGAGCCGAGTTAAAACTCAAGGTCATTGCGGTGATGTGAAGCTCAGGGAGGTGCTGCGTTAGAGCTCGAGCTTGGAAGTCTGTTCGAGATGATGAGAAGACAAGCTCATTGTTGTCATGGCCGTGAGCAATGGAACAGTAAAGGGAAAAATTAACGATGGCAGTATTGGACGGAGTTGAAGTTCGACAGTCGCTGATGAACGTGATAGGGCATGCATGGTCGGAAAGGAAGTTGCTGTTGAGATGACGGAGCTCAGTGCGATGGAGAGAGCGTGAGATGGGGCCATTCAACTTCTATCACATGCAATAAAGAAATGATGAGAAAACTGCCCACCACATGGAGTTGTTGTCTTTCTTTCTTTACCAAGTTCAACACGGAAATACACGCAAGAGAAAGCACATGCGCATTCTCACTTGCGACGAGTAAAAGAAAGAAAAAGAAATGTGAAGAAATAGAGCGTGAGGAGCTGAGCTCGAGTTGGAAAAGATGAAAAGATGTCAGTCAAAGAAGCACATGCGACCGCAATTGATAAAAAACAACGAGAAAGTAGCATTCAACGCGTACTTCACTAAGAAAGAAAAGAAAGGAATAAAAAATTAAAAAGCATGCGCAGTGAAAAAGTTAGAAAATGTGTCAATCCTTTGGTATAAATAGGGGTCGAATGACCACATCTCATAAAACACCTCTCCTTCTACTCTTCTTCTCTCGAGTTCTTCTTCTTCTAATTCTTTCATTTTTAGCTATACTTTAATTCTACTTCTTTATTTACTTATTTGCTAGTATTTTAAATTATGAATAACTAAAACTCTCTTTGATTAAGGGCGATTTGAAGCCAAATATGAATCTATATTTGATATGAAATAACTTATTCTATTGCATTTATTTATGTTATTGATTGATTTTCTACTATGCTATTATTGTTTATGGATTATTTGTTAAGGGTTTAAGTTCGAAATTGAATCATTAATTCTTAATCTATTTGCTAGTTTAGATTTTCTTCGAATTCGTAATTGTCTAGAAATATAAAAGCAAGTAGCAATATATGGGTCTGATGATGCGACTTTGTTAAGTGCCCGTATGTAGAAATCAACACTAGTAGGTGATTCATGCTTTTGAGTTCATCACTAGGAGCAACCTTATCTCACAAAACTTAGAGCATTTGTTTAAGTCACACCTAGTAAGCGTACCTCTAGGAAACTTGGCAAGTAGGAACCGAAGTCGAGCGCTTCCGTATCCGGTGAGCTTAGGGAGATAATAACAGAATAGTTGAGCGTACTAATTATTCTAGGGTTGTTAGTAACATGATAATGCAAAGAACTTGGCTATATATCAATTTGGTTTGTATTCCGTGGTCTAGAATGAACCTTTAATCAATTCCATCTCATTTTTGAATACAATTTACAATTCTCAGAATTTCCACAACAAAATCATCTTTGCTAAGAGTATTTGCATAACAACTTAGACTTCATACCTCCCTTGGGACGATCCTACTTACAATATACTACTTCCTAGTTAAAGAGAAGTAGAGAAATTTATTTTTGCGAGTTCGACGCCTCGTCAGTTTCCCAGCCGTAAGTACAGACACAGCTGAAATCCAATACATCAATACTTAGAAACGGGTGAGATACCTAAGAGTCGGCCCGAGATAAACAAGATCAAAAGCAAATCGGGTGCCTACGAGTTAAGAGAAGGGATCTTATATCGGAAATCTTACCTAGGACCACTCCTACGATGCTTAAGCAGGGAAGAGGGCCATATAATCCTACACGAGCTACACTATGGGGCGGCCGGAAATCACAGCTCGGGAAGAAGCTTGTCGGTTAAGGCAAAAACAATGGGATACTTTTGGATGTATATGAACGATGACGCAAAGCAAATGGAAAGAGATTGCGAAGAATGTCAGCGTTTTGGGAAGAAAATCCATGCTCCCGGCGTACCATTGAACTCAATCATAAGTCCGTGTCCCTTTGATAAATGGGGAGTGGACATTGTTGGGCCATTACATGTCGGAACGGGATAAAGGAAGTATTTGATCGTGGCCACTGATTATTTTACCAAGTGGGTAGAGGTGGCACCGCTAAGGCATATCCGGGACAAATATGTCTTTAAGTTTATTTGGGAACATATCATTTGTCGCTTCGGGGTCCCGGCTTCAATCGTCTCTGATAATGGAAAACAATTACAGGGCGAGAACATTGATCTTATATTCAACACTTACAACATCAGGAAGAGCAAAGCTACCCCGATTTACCCCCAGTGCAATGGGCAGGCCGAGATCACTAATAAGACTATCGCCGATAACATGAAGAAGAAACTGTACGGGGAATATGGCAACTGGTGCGAGGAGCTATATAACTTCCTATGGGCATACAGAACCACACGAAGGGAAGCTACGGGATTCTCTCCGTTTATGCTTACCTATGGAACCGAGGCGATTCTACCAACATAAGGAATGATTCCTACCACAAGAACCGAAGCTTGGAGGCGAAACGTGTCATCCGATCTGATCTTGGCTAAACTCGACGACTTGGAAGAAACAAGAGAAATGGTGTTACAAAAAATGGAAAATTATCAAAGGAGGTTACAACGGGAATACAACAAGCGCGTTCGACCAAGAGAATTTAATCCCGCGCAGCAGTATTGAAATTTCTTTGAATGGGAGCGCGATAAAAAGGCGAAAAACTAGCACCAAAGTGGGGCGGGCCATATATAATCGAATCTAAGGCGGGCGAGGGATCATATCGACTACTGCGACTCGACGGAACAAGAGAGCTCAAACCATGGAACATCCGATTCTTGAAACTTTACCATCCTTGACGAGCGATGCGGAAAAAAGGTAAGCAAACATGTCTTCTATCTCTGTGAAACCGTGAGGGGTATGGGATAGGGCATGAGTGACTAATGGTCATTCGTACTCGGGGCAATGCCAGTGTGGAAGTGCCGAGGTGACTTACACTCGAATGGTCATTCGAACTCGGGGCAAATCCAGTGTGGAAGTGTCGAGGTGACTTACACTCGAATGGGCATTCGTACTCGGGGCAACGCCCGGTGTGGAAGTCAGGGTGCCTTCTGTCGCTGGCTATTTGAACTCGGGGCGATGGAAGTGTGCAAGTGCGAGGTAGCCTAAGGGTTCTGGTGGTTGGAAACCAGTTCCAAAGGTTGTTTAGACGCGAGGTCTACTCAGCTAGGTGGCCTACTTACATCTGAAAGGTCACCACCATCGCAAGTGGGCGTGTCCACTTGCCCGAGATCGGTTGATCGATAAACACTTGGGATTATCGGGCCTAGAACTAGGATGACTGGTACCCTTCCACTGAATCCAAAGAGATAGTGATGAGATGCCAAAATCAGGACATGGCATAGGGCCCGATGACCCTCCTTGTTGGGTGTGTTCGACAGAAATGGTTAGAATACTGACTTACTTGAACAATGATTGCAGGAATAACATATGAAACAAATGAGAACTCGTTTGCGTCATGCGACTATTAAGAAAACACGGAAAGCGTCATGTGACCAAGCGAAACGAAGCGTCTAACGAAAGTAAAACAAACAACATCGGTGACGCAACACCCCCGTTAAAACAAACAAGCAAGGTAGCGGAAATTAAAAAGGGGAGAAGTGTTCAGAGCAATTTACAACCCGATGGAAGGGGCAACATAGTGACACAACACCACAAAAAGAAAGTTTAATCCTTGGGAGGGGCCGCGCCGGCCTTCCTCTGTGCGACCTCGAGCCGCTTCTTCTCCACCCACTCCATAACGCCCGCCTGAACCTTCTGATCTAACTCTTCTGCATGGGCGACGCTTTCATCCTCGAGTTGTTGTGTAATCTGGGAAGCGTTTTCCTCAGCTTCAGCTAACTTGGAGCCCAAATTGACCTCGGCATGTTTCAATCGGCGAACCTCCAGATCCAGCTCCCGAGAGCGTTTTTGCTCGGCTACAAAATCACAAAGATAGAATGTTATTCATCGGGTACATTTTTGCAAGAATAAAGCGCAATCTAGATCTAAAAGAACGGCCTCAACACATCGTCTAAGAGACCTGACAGGGCGGGTAACACCGACTAAAGTGACTCAACCGACTTGGACAACTCATCCTCAGCCTTGGACAACTTCATGGTTAATTCGTTATAGTGTTGCTCGTTGAACTCGTTACTGGGGAAATACTTCTTATGCTCGGTCCAATCGTCCATTAACCGATTATGCGACGCTTGGAGCACTGCAAGCTGCGATCTACTCCACTCTAAATCGCCCATAACCTTATCAAATTCACTCACTCGGCCCAGTAAATCGCTATTAGATCGCTCCACCACATCTTTATCTCTCAATATTCGTCGTCGGTCCTCGTGAAGGTCTCGATTCTGCAATTGCAGAGCGTCTACCCTTTGCTCCAAACTTGTGGCTAAAGCAGCTTTTTCAGCAGAAAGGCGCTGAGAAGATCCCAAGTGAGCCCGTAAATTGTCCATCTCGGCAGGATCATAATCAAACCGGCGACGTCGTTCTAACTCGTCCTCAAGTCTTGCAATCTCCTCAGTTTGACGGTCTATTTTGTCGTCTTTGTTTGCCATTCGTTGACGAAGATTTTCCACTAGATCCTTCTCAATATCCCATTTTCTCTTCATAATCCTAAACTTCGAAGTAGCATCTATACCTATACTAGATACCTCGGCTAGGAAGAAGGATACCCGACTCAGGATACTGGCACGATAAACTCAATCAACACAAGTTAAGAATGATCATATACCTTGAGCGTTGGCAAGTTTGATCTCCAACTCGTTCGCGCGACCCTTCTCATTATGAAGTTGAAGCTGGAGAGACTCTATCAACTGCTTATCTTGAAGGCGATTGGAGGCATCCAAGCGCACGCGGTTCATAATCTAACACAAACAAACGAGTTTGCATCATAAGCGACACTAAGAACAGAAATCAGAAGCGGGGCATTACCATACAGAAACGAGTCGCTCACCACAGTGTCAAGTGTCAGGGAGATGTCGCCATAACAGGGCACATCATTCAACATTTCCTCATCAGTATACTTCCCAAAGTTGGAGGAAGTAAGCGCACCCAAGGAGTTCATGATCGGGCCAGGAGACGGAAAGGAAGTTTCATCACTAGAAGACGATCCCTCGATGTCCGGGCACACAAGGAAGCTCTACCGGTACATCAGTAACGATCTTCTCTACGACGGGCGTCTCCGAGGGCTCCTGTTGGTCGCCCATACCTTGTTCATCTCCTTTGTCACCCGATACATTCTCTCCAAAAAGCTCATCCTCATCGGAAAGATCAATGATGGGGCCCGTTTTCGGCGGTGGCTTAGCAATTTGCTTACCTATACCAGGATTACGCCTAAGCGGAGTGGGGTCAACATCGCCCGCGTCATCATCATCATGCCTTGGGTGTTTCTACACAAGTGTCTCGTCAGAACATGTGAAGGAAAAAAACATGGGCAAGTACATGTACTTATAAGAAAATCATTATGTTTGTTACCTTCCCATGGTCTTCCTCAACCCTTGTTCCAGCACCTCTCTTCCTAGATCCGACAGTCTTTGTGGAGCCGACCTGAAATTTTCAAACAAAAAAGATGACCAGTTGGCGCCCGAAGCTAACAAGATAGAAATCAAGAAAAGCGCATACCTTATCGGCCTTGTCATCATTAACCACCCAGAAAGAATAGGGCTCGGCGGGAAAAGTAGGCGACGGGAAGTCACCATGTAGAATTGGACCTCGAACAAGAAGTGGAACTCGGGGATAAATCGGATCATTAGAATGACAGGGTCGTTTGTTTCAGGGTTGGCCGATGGGATCGGCATCCAGCATCATCCTTTCAACACCCTCGGGCATAACCTTAACCCGATGAGGACTAGAAGCAAACCCAGCAAGATCGCCCAAGTTCGTAGTACCGGCCCGATATTTGACAAGGAAATTAGCAACGAAATACAATGGAGCGTCCTCAGGCTTGTAGGTCGACCAATCAGCATCAGAACCATGAACATCGCGACGATCCCTCCACTCGTTCATAATTCGAAAAGTATTGCCAGTCCATTGAGCCAAAGCATGAGAAGGCCGAATCTGGGACAGAATCTCATAATAAAAGGGGCTATCAGGGTTGTATAAGGGAAGACGAATTCCCAGCTCCAGTTGACCCAAGGTGATGACCACACAATCAGCCGATTGCTCGTGCTTCTTCATATCGGTTTTCTTCAAAATACCGTTTCGTCCCGAGAGAAGGGTCACTTCGTAATTTTGAAGATCGTACTTCTCCTTCAGCTTCTCAATGAACTCTTCATCAGAGAGATCCTTCACCCTTTTCTCGGACCTGCACGAAATAGAAGAAGAGCTATCAGCAAAAATAGATTTTATCGCGCGATCATCATACCTAGAAGGACTTTCAAGCAAAAACAGAGAAGCTAGGGAAGGAGCATCAAACTCGGAAAAAACGTCGTCAACAGACCTTTTCTCAGTCATGGAAGGAGAAGAATCCATTAATGGAGATAATGCAAAGCTCGGTTTTCAACAAAAAAAAAAGATGAGGCGACAACAGCTACTGTAACAATTGGGGAAGAGGAGATGAAGGAAGAAAAAACAAGAAAGCTAGGTTTTTAAGCGCAAAGTAACGAAGAAATCTTGAATAAGAGGTTGCAATGGCGGAAGTGAGAAGTGGAGAAGAAGAAGAAAAAGAAAAAAAAAAGGAGCGGGCTATTTAAAGAGAATAAGTTGTAACCGATGACAACGGTTACATGTAATAAAGTGGAGATAGTGGGACGCTGCATGGCGGGATCTGCGGCATGGACGAGGACGTGGCGGTTGAAACGACTTTCTTCCACTCGTGTCTGCTGCACGATCAAAAGAAGGGGCATAAATGTAGGTATAAATTATCTACAGATCCAGTTGGCAACATCCTAGAACCGGTGCACCCAAATACGAAGAGACGCGAAGTACAAAGTGAAGATTATCGGGCGCGAGATTTAAAGAGCCACGTGGATCGGGCGTAATAATGTCGGACAAGACTTGAACCAGACTCCTGATAAAGCTGACAAGATAAGGAGTGGCAGGTCAAACGAGGAGCTATGGTCAAACGAATAAGAAAGAACGGGTCACATCGGATAACCGTAAGGACGACAGTAAAAGGTAGGCGACATCGTGTTAATAATGCATCTAAAGAGATCGTCCCGAACGAAGGATGGGCGAGGAGTCAGGATACATCGGCCACATAAGACGACATGAACCGTCCCGATCACAGAACTTCTAATAGATGTAACATGACCAACACCTTAATTTTGTTGTATAGAACTTCTCCTATAAATAGAGGGACTTGTATTCAAGAAAGGTAGGTTGTATTTTGAGGAGAGAAAAGGAGAGAAACTCGAGTAAACACTAAGAAGAAGAAGAAAAGGGAGTAGTAAGTGCATCTTATAAGGAAACCCCACGGAGAGCAACACCTTTGTAACACTTCAAAGTAATAAGATTCATCCTTTCACCCCCGTGGACGTAGGTAATCATACCGAACCACGTATATCTTGTGTTCATTGTGGAGTGTTTACTTTCATTTGAGATGAGCATTGCGTTTCTATCCTTTGGATGTAGTTTGTAGTAAAATGCATCTACAGTTTCCTATATAGAGATACATAATAGATATAATAGTTAGCAACTGCACCGGAATGTCAAACTAGTAGGTTAATTCTAGTGTTATAAAATTGTATAAGTGATTACAAAAACTTATTGGGTGTGGTGTGTTTCTGAATCCTATTGGTTTAGACATATAAAACACAAACTATAACACTAATACTGTCTATACTCACCCATTTGATGCGAGCTTCATCAGAAATCCAAATAACTACGCCCGTTTCTTTATTAGTAGATGTATGGGTGTCATAGAATGTTTGAATGTCACCTTCCTCGAATCCAACTTTCCGTTTCTGTTTTACACATGAAATAAAAAACAAGTAAGTGGATGTTGAAATAGAAAAAGAGTAAACGTTAGACAATCACATTCCATCCTAAGCTTCTAAAGGACTTAAAAAAACTATACATCTGAACAAACATCACTAAACATCACTATAAGAGAGAATCATATTATTATTCATAAAGCAACATACCTCCGCTCTGTGGACCACATGTGACTTAGAACCTCCACAATGGTTGAATGGAACAGCTTCTCTTGCTTTTGCACCTGCTGCAGAGCGCTTCTGCAAAATAAAGCAAAAGTAAAATAACAACTTAGATAAACATATTGTACTACAATTAAAAACATGTTCCAAAAGAAGAAGATGATAAAAAACAGTACCTTGAAACTTTCACTGGAAAACACGTGGTCGCACAACCAGTCCCAATCTTCCAGCGACACGTTCTCATACGGCTTTCTCTTTGCATCTTCATAAGTTCCAGCTTCTAAGGACAAATTAAAATGAGTTGACATTTTATTCCTACGATTTGAGTACTTTGTGCCCATAGAATTCATTAAGAATTCCTTCACCATCGGCAAAGAAGTGTCCAAGATGAATTTATTCTGCAAATGAAAACTATATTAGTATCCATATATTAATTCTAAATGAATTATTCTTAACAGAAATGCATTACCTTGAGTCTTTCAATCAACGCATCTCTCTCACGGAGAGGTATTTTGGTCCATGAATTATATTGTAATGGGGCAAGGGAGCGCACAATTACTCCACACTCGCTTGCGAGTGGACTGGCATTTTCACAGTCTGGCTTTCCTTCTAATTCAGAGAAGTGGACAAAAAGCTTTCCTTTGTTGGCTGCAATCAATGCATCCAACTTCAGCCCTCGTGTCGGGCCCCTCACGTTCCTTGATGTTGTTGTTGTGCCTACAAATGTTAAAATGATCAATTTTGTGGGAAGGTAATAGAGATAATGTGAATACTACAAAAGTGGTACCCTATACATATTTTACAACAAGGCATATTAGGCAAAAGTGGGACCAGTAATCACTAAAGAGATTAACAAGATGAAAATCAATTTGTTGTTCAACTTAGTTTCAGACTCCAAGTAACAAAAAGAACTTTCAAACACTACTGCTTGCAGTTAGAGAAAGAAGGGGCCAAGTAAGCTACCAAATCGACCTACCGACACATATATAAGGTGATCTGATTTATTGAAAAACTAACAATCTAACTGTGGAGATTAATGAAGTAAAAGTCCAAAAAGAAGAAAAATGGGAAAAGTAACAGGTACCCTCAGAAGATGATGTTTTTGGAGCTAGTTGTTCACTATTGTTCACCATTTTTCACCTGGGCAATGAAACAACACCATGATTAACAGAACAATTATGAAACCCAACTCCGGAAGTAGGAATTCATGTTTGGGTGGTGAAAAAAAACCCAATGAAAAAATAACAACACTAACTGAACAGTTTCAAACAACTTACTTATGGAGGAAAAATGTAAAGATTTCCTAAGCTATATGAGAAGCGGTGACATTTGATTGCATTACAATACTCAATTATCGAGCAAAAATAAATAAACTATGGTACTCAACTACTGACTACCAAACTAAACGAGAAATAGAAGAGGGATCCTTTTAGGTCAATTTACATTAACAAAAGGAGAAATAAGCACAATGGATATTACTATTATTTGCTTATTCATTGAAACAATTGATCAAACAATTAACTTACTGACTTCTAAACATAACAAAGTACAGAAATACAGCTTGTTCAGAGATACAAATTGATGAAACACTTTAACAAAATTTGAGAAAAACATCTTCAGGTTCAATAAAACAATTCATCAAACAATTAACCTACTGAAATTAGTGAAAGTTGATTGAAACAAATTTTGGTTCAATAACACAAATAATCAAATACTAAATCTACAGAAATCCATAAAATAGAGTATACTTAAAGATATTGAGCACTGCAGTGATTACTTGAGCATTTAACTTGGGTAAATGAATACAATTAAACAACAGAATACAAATGGAACTCAAAGTCGCAGAACAAACCTTGAGTTAGAGTTCTGAAAATCCTTTGAAGTTAGGATAACCAAGGGATAGAATCAGCATGGAGAACAAAGAACTACAAAATTAGGGATTTGCATATATGATTTAACATATCAAATTGAAGAGGGATGTGAGAAGAGAGAAATTACCTTCAATTGGTATCTTGTGAGCAAAACTTGATAACTCTGGGGATGTATTTATAGGAGATAAAATGAAATATCAAGAGGGAAAAAATCCTGCCCAGTTTTTTCCCTTTTGATTTACATGGCGCCAAAAAGATGAAGATTAACCAAAATCGAAATGGTTTCTTAGCTTGTTTTTCTCTGATTTTGAGATAAAACTAGGGTTTTTCTGTTTATCCATATCTTCTTTCCAAATGGGTTAATATTCTTCTCCTTAAAATCTAAAATTTCCATCCAAAATAATTCTCAACAAGAAAGATTTACCTGTATGGATCGAATTTAAGATTTACTGACAGCCATATGATCTGCTTATCTACCCACGATTCAACCATTCACCCCTCAAAAAACAATATCTTGAAAATCTTTGAGACAAACTTCAGCCAATCAAATCCTGATTTCTAGTCAAATCCCTTTTACACGATGTCTCTATTTTAGGTAATCAATAACAAAAAATAAGAAAAATTCGGCTTCTTTATTTTAGGGAAGAAGAAGAAAGAGTCTCTGAGATTTTCGATCTGAGACTTTCGATAGAAAAAAGGTAACAAGAGATATTCTAGGGAAGTTGTATCATGTACTTCACGATGCACTATATTAGGATACATCCGACCCTTCATCCAATGGGGACTTGCCAGGCATTATTCAAAAACCAAAGATTAATGCTTGTTCTTTTTTTAAGCAAATAATTTTGTTTTTGGTAGTAAAGACTAGCTTTATAATTTCCAAAAAATTCTTCTTGACCTCAGGTCAAACCCCGCCCGGCGTTGCACACGGGACTCGCCAGCGCTCCTTCGGCGCATGAACATCGGATCAAAGTAACCTGGAGGACCGCTGGCTCTTAAAGAAAATGTATTTTAATACTAAACAAATGAGCTTGTGCAAGGATTTTAAGATAGCCGGTGTATTTTAGGACGTGCTGACAAATGTCAAGTGCGCAATGATGAATCTCGAGTTGGGAAGTAAATTTTAGTTTCGCCGGAAATTTTAGGGTTGGTATTTATGCGTGTAGTTAAATTTAAATTTGATGAAAAAACCGAGTCACGGAGAAAATTTTGGTTACAAATAACAATATACTCTGTGTTTCAAATTTTGGTCATATATGCATAATGACCACTTACAGATGGGAGGCTGTTGAAGTACTCAACTTCTCAATCAAAAGAAAGTTGGACAAATTAGAGTGAAATTTGAGGAAATTCTAGTGAGATTATAGGATATTATACAAAGAAATAAAAAGATACGGAGCAAATTCAAGCCGAGCTAACAAGATTTTGTCATACAAGAAAACTTGGGATGTAAAATTTGTGTCACAAGATAATTCTTTCACACGGTAAAACATTCATCTAATTCAAATTTTTTTTACCATGTAATGGTGTTTATATACACATATACAATTAATATACTAGATGGACACTTTTACAGTTGGAAGCCAAGAACTCAACTTCTAAATAGGAAGAAATTTGGAATAGTTAAAGAGAGCATGGAAAACATTATAGTGATATTGTAAATTTATTAAAAGAAATGAGAAGATGCCGATGATATTTCAAACAGAGTTGGCATGTATTGGGATTTAGATTCTTGGCTTACAAAATAAAATTTTGGTCCAATAATTAATACATTTATTCTTGAATTTAATTCGAACTTGATGAAAATTTCGAGTCACTGAAGGCTATTACACGAGGGTATATGATACCAAAATATTCATCAGTTACAATTGGAGTAGTGCGCCATGAATCGAAAGTAGCAAATAGTGAGCCGGATTGCGAGCAGCAGCCTCTGGATCAAAGTTGCATCGGGGGATTATGTTGAAGTCGAAGATCGGAGGCCTTCGTTCAATGCTTTTCACGAGAAAAGCTGTACTTTTGATGGACATGGCTGAGTCCATAAGTGTTTAGTTGATGAAATTATAACGAAATTGTAATATTATAAGTGTAATTTTTATTGTAGATAATAAAATATACTCCCTCCGTTCCTTTTTAATAGGTTGGTTTTGTTTTTAGAGAAATTTAATGAAATTAAGAGAACTAATCATCGAAATTAAGAGAACTAATCATCACTTGTCATCAAAGTGGTCCACATGACACTTGTCAGCAAAAGAAGTTAAGAGAAAAGTAGTCCCAGAAAATTAAAGTAACATTTGACTTTTCCAATTAGGAAACCGGCCTATTTTTGTGAAATATTTATTTATAGAAACCAGCCTATTAAAAGGGAACGGAGGGAGTACTCAATTAGTTTCAATGAAATTGTTTGTTTTAAACACGATAATTTATTTTTTAATATGGCATATTTTTAAATTACGTGCACTGTAACCCTAAAAATGAGTAAAAAATTATTTGGCAGTTATGTGAACTATTTTGACTATCAATTATAAGCTCAACCAAATTAGAAAAATAGAGGATTTTTCCGAAATCTCATTTTGGGGCGATTCTATATTCGGTAGTTATATGAACTATCTTGACTACCGATTATATTAGGATTTCGGTAAAGAGGTCCACTGTATAATCGGAAGTCAGGATACCTTCATTTACTACCGATTATAGGCTCAACCAATGCAGTTGAAAAAGCTCGGTGCGGGCATGGACGTGGTATGAATACAATGCCGGTACACTATATAGGGGGTCTGGGTCGTAGAATTTTTTTTTCTACGAGAAAATTCAATTTCAGTCCGTTTTGATTTTTTTTTCTGGTTTTCAATCCGCTGTCGGCACAGTCATTTAATTCTCGAGAATAATTGAATCGGGGGTCAGGATACCTTCATTTACTACCAATTATAGGATAATCAAAATTCAAAAAATAGAGATTTTTTTGCAAAATCTCATTTTGGGGCTACTCTATATTCGGGAGTTAAATAACCTAAATTCCCTACCGATTATGGTAGCATTTTAGCCTAAGGTCTACTTTAATCGGGAGTCAAGATAACTTTATTTACTACCGATTATTGGATAATCAAAATTCAAAAGATATATGATTTTATTTTAGGGATACTTTATATTCGGAAGTTAAATAAACTAAATTGACTCCCGATTGTAGATTAACTTCCGATTATAAAGTTATCTACCGATTATAAAGGGTAATTTGACCATTAAAATTTTTTTGGAATCGCCCAAAAAATGCTAAGTTAAGAATTTACAATCAAATTACGATCCATCCAAGTTAGTTTACCCATACCAAGGCTCCATGTGGTCTCTTGGAAAACTGAACGGTTTAATAACTATGGAGCAACTTATTATGCTAAATTTGGCTACACCATGTTATAACCCAACGGAGTCTCCCATATTCCTAGTTTCTAGGGCTTTCGATAGAAAAAATGAAAAATGGAAATCTCTGCTTCTTCTCTCCCGTAAAATAAAGAAAACGAAATCGAAATTGATGATGAATGGAGTAATTAATGGGTAAGATGGGTAGGAATCGAAGACATTCTGCTGATTTCAGGTATGCTTCGATTTAGTTATGTGCTTAATTTTGATGACTGCCTATAGTTAGGGTAGGAATTAAAAAAATCTTCTTCTTCTAATTCTTCAGTTCTTGTTTCATCTAGAGAGATCACTGCCTATAGTTAGGGTAGGGATTCATCTCTGCGTAATTCTTGCGTGAAGATTGAAGAATCGTAGATTTTGAGATATTTTCATTCTCTTCTTTTATTTTCTGTTTAGTTAATGTCTTCTGAAAATATGTATGTAAATTTTTTTTTCTTGTGTAATTTGGGATAATCCGCTGCTAAAATGTGCCGGTGAAAATATATACCGCCGGTGAATGGTGCTTGTTTGTGTAATTTCGGTTTCTTTTTCTTTATCAACAGTTTGAATGGGTTAGGAATTGGGTTCCGACTTTCGATTTCTAAAGCAAGTTGGGAAAAGATTTGGAAACAGCTGACGAAGTGCTGCGAATTTGATTTAGCTTGGATTTCTTATTTTAGATTGGTTTCTCTTTGTAAAGTACTTGTCGTCCAAGCATGTACACCATCATAGAGAACTATAAATACAAGCATTCATGAGGAAACCAAGCACAATCAAATTCGTCACATCTTCTTAATTCTCTGGATCTTGACGGCTTAAGGTGAAATTGAATTCAAATCTTTCAAGGTAATTGTTATGTTTATAGTATTTCAATCCTTGATTAATCATATTTGGAAAGGGGTTATTAGTATTGATAGCTTTTCCCTCACATCCAGGAAGAAAAGAGGTATAATTTGAATTGGAAGAAGGGATAGAGACGAAGAAGTTTGCAAACAAAGGTTAGTATTCTTCTCCTGTTAACAACGATTAGCCTGAATGGAGTTGTCAATCATATTTTCCACTAAATTATTGAAAAAATTATTAATTGTGTGCTTCAGTTTCAGTTTAGGGCTAATGATAATAAATTCAATTCGTCTCGGCTGAGACTACTACTGGAATTAATTGTATTGATGTGCTGTTTAATTTTGTACTTTGGTGATTGCTGAAATTCTGGAAATATATGAACTCATGCTTGACTTTTAGGGAAGTCAGATCGGATTAGACTCTTGATTACTTTGGCCATAATTTGTTAGTTAGCTATTTGTGGATTTAAATGTATGCTAGACCAATCTAACTATACAGGATTCCTTGAATAATAATTTGGAACAAAATTAATGAAAAGTTGTACTTTGAAAAATCCTAGTAGCTCTCTGAGGCTCACAACTCTAGGTTTTGCCTTATCTTTATTTTCTCTATCTCGTCTGCTCACCGTTCCGTTATTCTGATTATGATTATGCAAGACAAGCTTATGAGTTACAAATTATTAAGCTCTTGTATTGTTCCATAGAATTGGTGTTTGAGGCTCTTAGAGTCTGTAGTTTTGGGTCTGAGGTGAGGCGGAGTTAGCAGGCCACCTACTAACTTGGTTGATGCCCAGAAAAATTCCTAGGCTTAAATTATAAACATGTATCAGTTAAATTTTCTTAGATCGAAACAAGAAATGTTGAATACGAAACATTTTAGTGTAGCACATGTGTACTTAATCCACTTTTCCGTATATCGGTTCTTACATATTAGGCCCCCATATTATATGCTAATGAAGGACTAGTTATAACATAGTTTGCAATTGGATAGATGACACCCTGGTCAATTTTTTAAATCAGAAGGGGAGAAAAACATGAATATGGGGGCCACGTATGCTAGTATGTGTTTGTGCAAAAAGTTAACACACACACATGAAAAATGTTTGTGCAAAAAGTTCATGTCTGTTTGCACATTTATTAGTTTTGAGGCTTATGGTGGCTTTTGTCGGACCAGGCACAAAGAAATAAAATATATTTGGTCATATTGGTGTCTGAGTCTACAAGGAACTTATTATGATTATGCAAGACAAGTACCTGTTGTTACTCTAAGTAGTTTGCAGAGTACTGACAAGTTCTATGAGTTTGGTTCTAACAGATTAAATAGGTGTATGACTACTATTTATTACTTGTGTGTCTAAGTAGTTGTCTCTTGATGCAGGGTATTGTAGAATCACTATTCTGGGTTTAAGGGCCTGCTGTAAGTTTGCTGGTCAGGATCTTTCACTGGTATAATAAAGCAAAGAAACCATGGTAAGTACTTGTTTTACTACCACTCTTTTACCTCTCTGTGTTGGTCTTATTTCCAACACCATATATTTACATGTTCTGTCTGCCCGCGTATGCTAGTATGTGTTTGTGATACCTTTTTTTCTTTTCTTTTTGAATTAAAAGATAGATAAAAGCTGGACGCATTTACACGACAGATTGAGCAGAGAGTTTCGGTCAGGTGTTGACTTCTTTATTGAGATGACCAAAGAGCATCTCATAAGAACCAAAAAGGACAAGTGCCGATGCCCTTGTAAAAACTGCTTGAATGGAAACGAGCCAGTTTCGCTAGATGTGGTCAAAAATCATTTGCTTAGATATGGCATGGCAGTTAGTTATACAATATGGTCTGATCATGGAGAAGAAGACAACCCTGCACAAGATCAGTCAGCGTCAAGTTCTGTCAATGTCCATAATGATGAAACAACTTTCATAGGGAATGAAAATGAGGCTGTACTTGAGATGTTACGTGAAAATGTTGAATCCTTAACTTCTGATAGACAGGCTGGAGGGGAGAATGACAACACTTGTGAAGCTGATTTAGCCATATTTACAGCATTATTAGATGAAGCTAAGCAAGAGCTATATCCTGGTTGTAAGGAATTTACATCGTTAACATTCTTGGTAAAGTTAATGCACATAAAAGTTCTTAACCGCCTGAGCAATAAAATCTTCGAGATGCATCTGGAGTTACTTAAAAAAGCTTTTCCAAATAACAACAGCATTCCCAGTTCATATTATGAAGCTAAAAGAATGTTGAAGGGTTTAGGATTGGGTTATGAGTCAATTCATGCTTGTAAAAATGATTGTGCTTTATTCTGGAAGGAGTATGAAAAGGAAGACAAATGTCCGGTATGCAGTGAATCTAGATACAAGTTTAATGACGGAAAAGTAAGAAGATCCCACACAAGGTGCTGCGTTATTTTCCTTTAAAACCAAGACTGCAGAGACTGTTTTCGTCAAAACACACAGCTCGGGACATGAGATGGCATATGGGAAGACATGTCGAAGATGGTGTTCTAAGGCATCCAGCTGATGCTGAAGCATGGAAGGATTTTGATGCGCGGTATCCAGGGTTTGCAGCAGAACCTCGTAATGTGAGGTTGGGTCTTGCTACTGATGGGTTTAATCCCTTTGGAAATATGAGCAATGCGTATAGCTTATGGCCAGTGGTACTGATGCCCTACAACCTCCCTCCGTTTAAGTGTATGAAGCAGCCTTTTTTCATGATGTCGTTACTTATTCCTGGACCGCAAGCACCTGGCAATGACATTGATGTGTATTTGCGCCCCTTAATCGATGAGTTAAAAGAGCTGTGGGAAGTCGGTGTGAAAACTCATGATGTCTCGACAGGGAAAGTTTTCTGTATGCGTGCAGCTGTGTTATGGACCATAAATGACTTCCCGGCATATGCTAATTTATCTGGTTGGAGTACAAAAGGGTATCTCGCCTGTCCCGTGTGTAATGATGATCCGCCTTCACGGAAACTGAGAAGCAAGATAGGTTATTTGTGTCATCGACGATTCTTGAATCCTGGTCATACCTGGCGAGATAGCAGACTTCATGATGGACATAAAGAACATCGGGATCCACCGGAAGAGAAAACAGGGGAGCAACTGTCGCAGCAAATGCAGAATCTTGGGATCAATCGTTTGGGAAAACATCCGAGTTACTCAACCAAGAAAAGAAAGCGTTCCAAGGAAGAACTGAGCTGGACGAAGAAGAGTATCTTCTACGAGCTTCCATATTGGAAATATCTCAAAATCAGACATAAGATTGACGTTATGCATGTGGAGAAGAATATATGTGATAGCATTGTTGGAACGATGTTAGGTATTGATGGGAAAAACAAGGATACAGAGAAAGCTCGGTTAGATTTGGAAGATATGAACATTAGGAAAGAATTGCATCTACGACCTAAGGGAGATAAATTCTAAAAGCCCCCAGCATGTTATACATTAAAACCAGAACAAAAAAGAGATTTTTGTAAGTTTTTGAAGTCGGTGAAGTTCCCAGATGGTTATGCGGCTAATATATCGAGATGTGCTAACATTGCTGATGGAAAGATACATGGTCTGAAAAGCCATGACTGCCACATCTTATTACAAAGACTTCTTCCTGTTGGAATTCGTGCTTATCTTCGCAAAGATGTGTGTACTGCCATTATTGAATTGTGCAATTTCTTTCATGATTTATGTGCAAAGACTTTGAATGTGAGTCACCTGGATAAATTAGAAAAGGATATTGTATTGATCCTTTGTAAGTTGGAGCGAATATTCCCACCGGCATTTTTTGATGTGATGGTTCATTTGGCTGTTCACTTGCCACGGGAAGCGAAACTTGTTGGACCAGTTGGATATAGTTGGATGTATCCAATCGAAAGGTATATTTTACTTGTTTTTAATGTTTTTTCTAGTGTATGGAGCTCTAAATAATCTGAAGTACTACTTTTCTCTATAATCTGAAGTATGACGTATGACAATAAGATCTACTATACATACTTATAACTTTTCTATAAGTTTTCTCTATAATTATATGTATAGTTACTGATGTTTACCTTCTTGTATATATATTATAAGGTACCTTGGAACACTTAAACGCTACGTGGGAAATAAAGCGCGCCCAGAAGGTTCAATTGCAGAGGCTTACATCATTAATGAATGTTTGACATTCATCTCGATGTACTTCACTGAAACTGAAACTAAATTCAATCGGAAAGAACGAAAAAATGATGATGAATTAGATGGCAGTCTGCGACGCCAAGGAACAATATCTGTTTTTGCTCAAAAAGTTCGCCCAACTGGTGCTGTAGATATAAAGTCATTGTCACCAGAATAACGAGATCAGATACATTGGTTCATCCTTAACAATTGCGAAGAGGTGCAGCCTTACATGAAGTAAGTGAAACTATCAACTAATTGCTTCTTAGATTATTTCAGTGGTTATTATGTTTGCACATTAGTTCCAAACTTAGGAGCATAGCTTAGGACCTAATGAAGTGGACCTCTATTTAGTAAACATTTACGCTCTTTAGTATTTATTCTAGGTAGGTTGGTAGATAAATTCCATATTTTCTCTGTAACCTCAGTTGTTTAAGTAGTATCTACTGAAGTGACATCTCAATTTTAGTATTTGGTCACTATTTTGGAAATTTAATCCTATAATTGGGTATGAACATCTTTTATTTTAATATTTAATCTTAACTGAAAGAACTGCTTTGCAAGCCAACTTGGGTCTCTTTAACATATTGATGTATGTTCCATTCAATGTGAATTCTCCCTCTGTTTCTTATCTGTAGTCATATTGATGTATTGGAGAGTACCAGCATGTCAAGTCTTTATTGAAGATATTCTGATCAGTCTCATAAATATATTATATATATAAGATAGAAACTTAACAAAATACATACACGGGTTTGAGCACAAAAAAGTTGAGCCATAGCGCCAAACATTAGTACCAGCATGGTTGTTGTACTCTTGTCTATAGTTGTTGATATCTAATATTTAGTGCCAAGTTTGTGTGCATGCGTGTATAGGTGTTTGTTTTTGTGAATGTGTGTGTATTTATTTGAATGAGTTCAGAATCCATGCTTTTATTTAAAGAATGATTAAAACAAGTGTAGCTCATGGAATGAATGTATCAGAGAGGGACTCCATTGGAGTGTATGATAGTATGTGTACTTCAGATTCTATGCGATTGACTTTTCTGTTTTAAAAATATAGGGAACACTTGAAGAAGTTGAAAGAAGAGATGAATAATGATAACTTGCTATCACAACGGCAACAGAAAGAGTTTCCTGATTGGTTTAAGAATCGGGTATGTGGAAAATTTCATTGTCTCAAGTTTTAATACATTATGATCATCTATTTTTATTTATTCAAGTAGTGTTTTTCAAACAATTTGCAGATGTTTGATTTGCGTTCTATGAATTCCCCGGAAGCTGCTGACGAATTGTATTCATTGGCTTTGGGGTTTGAGTTACGAGCAAACTCATATTCAGCTTGCAACCTGAATGGAGTTCGGTATCATACGAAACAACGTGAAGCTCGCCGAACAACCCAAAATAGTGGATTGGTAGTTGATTCAGTATTTGAAGGCAAGGAAATTGAGTTTTATGGTGCATTATGTGATGTTATTGAGGTAGAATACCTGAACAATTATAGGGATGTGTTATTCAAGTGTGACTGGTTCGATTTGACTCCACGGAAGAAAAATCTTCAAACAGATTATGATTTGACATGTTTAAATGTGAGTAGTACGTGGTTTCAGAATGACCCATATGTTATCGCATCGGACGCGCGGCAAGTGTTCTACCTGGATGATCATAAATTCGGAGCAGGCTGGAAAGTGGTTCTAAAGATGCATCACAGACATATATGGGATGTGCCTGAAATGGATGATGATGAAGAAGAAGAAGAAGAAGAAGATGTTTATCAACAAAAGGAGATGTTTATCAACAAACTATCATCATCATATACAAGAAGATAATAATGTTGGACTAGATGAACTCCATAGAGATGATGTGGAGGCAGAGTTGGTAGATGCATAGATTGTACGCGCAGATGATATTGACGTGGATGATGTTGATGTCGAGGAAGAAGATGAGACATTGGTTGATTATAATGACTCAGAGGTGGACGAGGAAGATATTGTGCCAGTTGACGATGACACAGATTTAGAGGATTAGTTATTTGCATTTTATTTACTTAAAAATAGTTGTTTGGTTTGATAATTATTTTGATTAGAACAGTAGCTCAATGATTCAGAGATTGGTTTTTTTATTTTTATTTTTTTTGAACAAAGGGATTAATTATTTTTGTTGTTGGTTGGAATTCAACAATATTCTGTCTCAAATTCAGATTTTTTTTTGTTGGAATTCAACAATATTCTTTCCTTCCTAATGCAGTATGGGAATCCACTTTCTTCATATTTTTTTTTTTTTTGTCTTTTTTGTTCTCATTGTGCATGGTGATCTTTTATGTTGGCATAACTTGAGGTGCTCAAACAGATTCTGCCAAGTTTCCCCGGTTTAAACTTGAAATCCCCGGTTTAAACTTGAAATGGCAAAACACGAAATTCTTGTCTAAACTTGAAATGACAAAACACGAAATTCTTGTCTAGGAAAAGGAAGGCTAGTTGCACCGGACACATTTTTGATTCAATCTTATAGATTCAATCTTTGGTCTATAGAACATTCTTTTCGATCTTTTCCCATTAAACGACGTAAACAAATGACGACTTGTATGTTTTCCCTAATGAAAAATTACTTCGACAAGTGAAGTGATTCTCTCTAATTTATTACATTATTTTTAAGTATTATGTTTAACATGATAAAATATATTGTTACCAAAAACTTATTCTTTAGCAGCTACGTATTTTTTTTATCACCATAAAGAAATCTTTGTGACAACATTTCAGTAATCACTGAAATCACAAACTGATGAAGTTGAAGTGTCACTGAAAATGACTAAAGCGACAAAATTTAGTTCGTTGCGAATATTCTGTCTTGTGACGATTAGAAGTTGTTACTATATAAATATTTGCAACCAAACAAGCTGATGCTCACTAAAAATAAATATAGCATCAAACATTTAGTTTCATCACTATAAAATTAGTTAGTGACGAATTAATTTTGTTAGTATAAAATTTTCTTTGGTAACGAAATTTATATATTATCACCAAAAAGATTTTATGTCAATTTTTTAGCATCATCACAATATCATTGAATGGTGACAAACATATATAATCACAAAATTTTTATTAATGACTAGACATTATTTCGTCTCTAAATAAGGTCACTAAAAACTTATGAGTGACGAAACCAAAGGCTTGTTGCTGAAAACCGAACAACAGTGACAAAAATTATTTTGGTCACAATAACTAAGCTTTAGCGATGAAATATTCTTCACCGCAAAAACTATCGTCACCAAAGCCATGTTTTCTTGTAGTGTGTGGAACCCAAAAAAGAATTCTCACCATCCAGATGAGTAGTCATGACCTTTGTTCTCGGCCATTTCTGGAAAAACAAAAGAAGAGAAATGAATAAATGAATCTACCCTTATTTATCCCAGTTAATTAATGCAAGCATATAATAACGTGAGGTAATATATCTGCAAGAAGTCATAAAGATCGTTACGATACCCATTTCATCACAGAGGAAGGCCAAGTTTTTCATATATCAAACTAAAAAAGTCCATGTGGAATATACAAGAAGTCATATAAGTGGTGTACAAGCATATACACCTCTTATAACAAGGACAAAAAAAAGTGCACTTCCATGTACACCGCGTGTAGCTGGTACATAAATGAGTAGTAAAATGTCATATATTTGCACATGAATGAAAAACTGTTTAATAAAGATGGATGTTTTTACCTAATTTCCTCAGAAGTCACAACCCCAGGCATCTTCACAAGAATTTGATTGTACTCTGGCCTTGATGTCTGCATTCCGATCAATACAACAACACACATAAGAAACTAAATGATTCACATGCCTATGATGTACAGTCAACTTCCGTATTACATTCTTGGGTTATATAACTAACAAATGACACTTCAAAAGAATGCATCATGAGATGTACAACCATGTGCGCACTGAAAATTAACATGTGTACAATTATGTACACATTAAGAAAACAGGTGTACAACTATGTACACACGAAAAATCAACATGTGTACAATTATGTACACATTAAAAATCAAGACAAAAAAATAAGGAGTTTCTTCATGAAAATCCATATAAATAGGCTTTGGAAGCGAGGTGAAATTCTCCCCACATGCACGAATCTGGCTTCATAACTCTATTGTGTCAACTACGAAATTGACTTCTTTCTAGAATCATTCTTCAGGACTATATAGGGGCTCATTATGTCCAAATGCAACTGTAAGAAGAGTGTAGTTCAAGTCTCTACAGGGAAAGTACAAGTGCATTTTTTCTCTAAATTATTAAACGATTAAAATGTCCACCTTACAAAGGCAAACCACAATAGGAGCTTCTATAGAAACAAAACTACATATTAGAAAATATTCATCTAAGGAATTATTTGTCAAACTGATCAACAAGTATATAATTACATGCACATTGAAAAACAACATGTGTACAATTATGTACACGTAAAGAATCATGTGTACAACTATGTACACCTAAATAATTAACATGTGTACAAATTTATACACATTAATTACCCCCAACAATATGTGTCTAATTTCTCTAATTAGTATTCGATCCAATAAATTCATACTTTTCTTTTTAAGATATTTACCTCATTATGGTCATGAAGCAGAGTGGGAGTGTTGATCAGTGGAGAGAAACTAACTTCTAGTAATCCTCGTGTCCTGAAATAACGAGCATCAGTTGAGGCTGGGAGGATCTCAGGCTTACCTAGCTTTCCATTAGCTTTCTTTACCACCCCCTCCGTCCACTTCCACTATGGGTTAAACTTATCGGTAACAGTGATAAACTTCTTTTCAAAATTGTATCCCTGCTGCTTAAACTGACGAAGATTAAAAACATAGTTAGTCTACATCACATAATGCAAGTATTATTACAACTTTTTGAAACGTATTCTCATGATAATCCAAAAAAAAAAAAAGCCTTATTATCGTAATTCTTAAGAACTCTAACAATTATAGTATTTCCATGGTGTAGGCCACTTAGAGGAAGGAAGGACGGAGCAGCAGGGTAGGGTGAGATCAACGAAGAGCAAGCCAAACAAATAACCACTAAAATAAAATAGCACCTTTGGGAAGACTTCAAAGAAGATGGTTTTCAGGCTTAAGTAGAGCTTGAAGAAATAGCTAATACAAAACAAAAAAAAACCATGATTCGGTTGTATATCAAAGGATAAAGGTGAATAATCTCATTTTTAAAGGATGCAACAGCCTCAGTTAGGAAATAAAAGAACAAAGGTATATACAGCTTAAATTATACGCAATGTAAAATTATCAAGTCTCTACAAGGAAAGTACAAGTGCATTTTTTTTTTCTGAATTCTTAAACGATTAAAATGTCCACCTTACAAAGAAAGACTCCAATAAGAGCTTCTATAGAAACAAAACTACATATTAGCAAATACTCGTCTAAGGAATTATTTGTCAAACTGATCAACAGGTGTACAATTACATGCACATTGAAAATCAACATGTGTACAATTATGTACACATTAAGAATCATGTGTACAATTGTGTACATATTAACAAATCAATATTAACTCCTAATATACCATGACTTTTGGTTCTTATCAGGCTTACCAAAATCCAAAGTCATTATGTCCACACTGCAATGAAAAGTGATTACCAAAATTCAAAAGAAAGCTTCATTGCATCTATATTGTTACTGAACCTTACTTTTGCTGCCGGCACTTACATATTCCAAGTAAACGAAAATTATGTGTGAGAATTCTCTAAAAAATAAAAAAAAAAAGAGTATGTATCTCTACACATACAACAAAAAAGAGATGATATCAATTCAAATGGTCCTTTAACTAAGGACTAATAGTTTTCTAAAATTCTAAAGAGAAATAATCTATTCAAATGGTCCTTTAACTAAGAACTACATCACCACTAACCACTGCTCATACCATCACAAAAATGAACTATGGTGGAGATTTTTCCACATCGACCACTCATCTCCGTAACCCAACAACACTTTTGAAATGTGCTCGAGGGGAAACATAGAATTTTTTTTTCACTATATCATTTATTTTTGTCCGTCAGTGGTGCTTGCTTCCATTTGTTGGACTAAATTCCAAAACTTCTTAATACCCAAATGATTTGTTCCTTTTAAACTTCTTCCCACTTCGATAAGAATTTAGGCATGTTATCCTTTATGCAAGGATGTCAACATTGCCAAGAAATAAACAAGACCCCATTTCAATTCTGATTTCAATTCTGGCCACCAAGCAATTTGACCTCAGACGTAGGTTATATATTGATCGGATGTTTGTGCTGCCAGTAATTTGGTTCAATTAACCAATGTTGTTTTTAAGTTCGGGTTTAAGGTGTACAACCTATATAAGTACAAATATAGAAATTAACAAATATAAATTAAGAGATAAAAATGTACTCATCATGCGTACCTTAACCTCTCAGATTGACAAGTATTAGTGGCAACTTGTAAAGGAACAACTGTGCCAAGAGAAGCCTATTGTTATTCGTATGACGCACTAAAGCTTTGTCAAGAAACCATTGCAGTCAACTTCTTCCAAAAATAAATGTATTTTAGTAGAGTATGCAAACGACGGATCCGTTCTTCATTAGCCTGGCCAAATCAATAAAGTTTTATAATTACTCAGTTCAGCATTTTTCTACAGATTATAAGGCAAATTAAAATATGAAAATCAAGTAGGTTACACTAAACTTCCGAGAAACTCACCTAAATAGTATGGGTAGACTCAATATGTAGTTAATATCAGGTCGAAAAACCAATCCAAATGATTTTTGAAAAGATTAGATGGGTAATATTTTTGATAATTTATTTTTTGATAAAATTACAAATATGAAACCAAATGATATTATGAAGAAAAAGATATATTGCAATACAATTAGGAACCCTAAAAAAATTCTGCAAAAATTTCTTTGAAATATTTTTGATAATTTTTGACTCAAAATGATGACAATAATCCCAAGATTATAGATCGACGCACTTATTTTGAATCAGAAAATAAATTTTATATGAAATCAAAGCTCTGAGTTTTCAAAATCTCAAAAAATCAGAAACGTTAAAATACCTCCAATGGTTTTCGGTGGCTTCGTCAATAAATTCCACCTTCCTCTTCAACATATCGAGTGGGAGGAATTAACATTTAAACTCCACCTTCTTCTTCAACCGATCGAGAGGGAGAGAGACAAATTTGCCTGAGACGAGAAGCAGAGAGATGAAGACGTTTTTGGATTTGAGAATTGAAATAATGGAACTAAACTAAATCACGAAAACTTATATCTTTGATGGGTAGTTTTGCCATCATAAAAATTCATTTTGAACTAAATCGTTTGAAAAGGCACTAACCCGTTCATAATTTGATAAATTTGGACTTCCTAGTGTTAGGATTGAAGGAATAGGACTAGAGCGTCCAAAGCCCATTAATTTTGGGACTGGGACTAAACGTCAATTTCTACGTGGTAAAAATTATGCATAGGAGACAATGACCTGATAGTGGTATCCCAACATTTGCGCGACACCGACCCATCCACTCCCAACACGTGATCTAGATTTGCTTTGTAACTTGGAATCTGTAATCGTGACCGAAATGAAATTTTAACTGCGACTCGCTATTGATCTTGGTACAGGCCGGCAATGTCCACATAGTTCCTTTTATGTATAAGAAAGTCAGATTCGTAACAACAGCTAAGACATTTTGGCCGAGTGGTCTAAGGCGCCAGAATCAGGCTCTGGTCCGAAAGGGCGTGGGTTCAAATCCCGCAGCTGTCATAAACTTCTTTTTTTCTTTCTTTTCAACACTAATTTTCCTTTTTTGTTCTTTTTGAATCATTTGCCACCGCCATTTCACACTCCAAAATAGGGGCAATGTTGGATACTAATATCCAGTGGGCATAGGTTCCTGAACAACTTCAAATTGAAAAGTCACTGGCATTGCCCCCACCATTTCACACTCCAAAATAGGGGCAATGTCGGATATTGATATCCAGTGGGCATAGGTTCCTGAACAACTTAAGTTGGAAAGAGACAGTGTCATAAACTTCTTTTTTTCTTTCTTTTCAACACTAATTTTCCTTTTTTGTTCTTTTTGAATCATTTGCCACCGCCATTTCACACTCCAAAATAGGGGCAATGTTGGATACTAATATCCAGTGGGCATAGGTTCCTGAACAACTTCAAATTGAAAAGTCACTGGCATTGCCTCCACCATTTCACACTCCAAAATAGGGGCAATGTCGGATACTGATATCCAGTGGGCATAGGTTCCTGAACAACTTAAGTTGGAAAGAGACAATGTACTCGAAACAAATCCAAACAAATTCCTTGTCTAAAAAACTTCATCAAATAGAATAAGACTTTTAAGGATTTTTTACATGAAAACAAAATAACACTAGCAACCCAATGATCTAACATGCCCATTGGGGAAAAACAAAAGAAAATCAAAATCTGTTTTGCAGTAGTATCTTAAATCCTTTTTTTTTTTTTGGAAAATCACATTTCAATTCATTCAAACCAAAATAGTGATTACATGATTGCTTACAAGATTATCAAAAACACCAAAATACAAGATAATCAAAACCCAAATACAAATGATGACACCAATTGCAAATACATCGCGAAGAGAAAGAGCCATTCACCGCAAAGATATCCAATTTTTGTACCAGTAGTATTGACGAAAGATGGTGTGAACCGGAATCAACTCCGACCATTTGAAATAATTATCTTCTTCTTCAATAAGAGATGCTCCAAATAAAATAGAGTAATTTGCCCAAAATCTTGTAGATCCAAACGAATCCGGATGCCCTAAATCCCTTTTGTTGAAGATGAATCCAAAGCGAATCCGAGCAGAATCATTGATGTTCTTGATGAATCTAGAATAGCAAGCCAAGAAACACCATGGAGATTTGAGAGAATCGCTATTAGAGCGAAGAGAAAATCGTCCCAAAGACGAAGAGAATATCGCCCAAATAGCGAAGAAATGTGTCCATAGACACCAAAAATAACAAAAACAAAACCTAAAACTACAAATTGCTCTACTTTTATTCATAAAAAAACAGAAAATCCTTGCTCAGATCTAGCCCAAAAGGACTAAATCTGAGCAAGAAGATGAAGAAGCTCTAGAGTTTTTGTTTTTCTTAGGAGAGAGAAGTGAGAAGAGAGGAGGATTCTCCTTCTTAAATCCTAAACATCCAAGGAAAACCCCTCAGCAAATATGTTCAGAGACATGATTTGCATAAGAGGAAAAAACAAAAAAGAAGAAATAGGATACAGTTTCAATCAACTACAGAAGCAATTAGGAGGCAGGGTGGGCCTAACATGATGCTGATGATACAATTGTCCAGGATCTAATTGGTATGGTTGAGTACAGTGGTTGTCGGAAACATAGGAATTAGGAGGCAGGGTGGGCCTAACATGATGCTGATGATACAATTGTCCAGGATCTAATTGGTATGGTTGAGTACAGTGGTTGTCGGAAACATGGGAATTAGACAATCATGGTAGGTTACAGTGTAATCATCAGTTACTTAACCTTCTTGACAAGTTCTGAAGTCCTGAACTCCGCATCATTCTTGATGAAGCTCCACCAAAGGTAGGCGAGGGGTATTGTGGTTAAGTGCCAGAGAGCATGAGCGTCAATAAATCCCATGTATGGAGGGAAATCATAGATCTTCAAACGCATTGCAAGTCCACCTCCCACAACTTCCACTTTGAAGGGTGACGAGTTACGCCTGCCCAGACAGCCCATAAGAGAAGCTGTGTCACTCCCATTACAACACACACTTTCATGTTCCAACCTGCATCCCCATGTTTTCAGAATTTTCATTAGCCCATCAACTCATTACATACTCCACAGGAAATAAAGACGACATCTATCTAGATTACTACTTTAGAAATTATGACCTTACCACTTGGAAAGAAAGAAAAAAACACCCTAGAACAAGTCACATATGATGCTTTTACATTAAGTAATACCCGCAAACAAGTTTATCTTTTGTCTTTCCCACTAAAATGCTTTTAAATACAACGAGCAACCACCACCCATGTCTTGTTTTCTTTTCTGAAATTGGGGAGAATACAATGCCTCGGCATATTTTATTTGAGTCTAATTGCCATCGACTCATAAGAGAAAAGCAAGGTGTGCGTCATGAATACACATGTTGGGCAGTAGTCACTCACACTCAGCTAACTCTATATGCAGATTAAACATAATCCTGGAGTAATGAGATATAAACCAGATAGGAGTGGGGAACCTATCACCATGGAATAAGATGACACTGTACTTGAACTTGTAATATGGAAACGTTAAGCGGAAAGATGAAGACTTACCATAATCAAGTTGGTAAAAGTTGAGGTATAAAATATGGGTGGTAATAAATGCCAGTAATGGAGCAGAAATCATGACTCTAGATGCTTCATGCCTCACATTGAAAGTACGTAAAAATGCCAGAATGAGGCTGAATCCAAGTAATGCTACAGCCGAGGAGTAGTCAATCTTTTCTGTAAGATCCACGTCTCTGGAAGAAAAACAAATTCAGATGATGACTACTGCAGAAACAAAATATTTAGGCAATAGACATTATTATATCAGACATATGGAGCAGCTTATTTTGACATTATTATATACCATCAGTGAGGCTCCTATAAAGCACTGAGTGACTAAATACCAATCTCCGAGGATGCAATCGATTTTCGAATAGGCACTCAAACAAAAGCATAATCATTAAGCAACCAGATACAAGTCTGCCTCGTGGTAGGATAAATGTTAAAGTCTGCGGGCATCCAACTCAAAACCAATTGACGATGAGTGGAGCGGCCCTTCCATATTATATTTAAGTTAATTAAGCGGATTATAGTGATGTGAGACTATTTGTCCTTCACACGCCCCCTCACGTGTAAGGCCAGTCACTGGGCCTCACACGTGGACCTACGTCTTTGAGTTACCACCCATCGGTAATGAGTGCACACAGTGAGTGACTATATCGGGGGTAACACCTCGGCCAAGATCGACAACGGCCTACACCCGGTGTACAAGTGACAATATCGATTAAACACTTCGCCAAGATAACTCGGCCTACACACCTCGCATACGCAGTCCGGGTCCTGGGCTTAGCTCTGATACCATGTTAAAGTCTGCGGGCATCCAACTCAAAACCAATTGGCGATGAGTGGAGCGGACCTTCCATATTATATTTAAGTTAATTAAGCGGATTATAGCGATGTGGGACTATTTGTCCTTCACAATAAACCATATTTGTTAAATGCTTCTTTTCTTTTGCTAAAATAACACAATCATTTAGGGAGAAGAAAAAGTTAATCAGCTTACCCACTGTAAAAACAGCACTCCAGAACCAGGAATTCATCGCAAGGAGGCCATAAATATGCCATAAGCAACTGAATTCGTAGTAAGGTTTTCTAGTTTCAGGTCGTAGAGGCAACTTGTAGCACAGAAGAAGGAAGAAAGATAACCATCCGTGGAATTGCATGGCTAGGTTAAAAGCAGAAAATGCCACAGATACGGGCTCCTAAGTACACGGAGGAAAGTTTTATTGTTTCTGAGTTTTCTCTTAAGAGTAGGAATGCCTGATAAAAATCAAGAACCACGGGTAGCCCATTAGATGACAAATGTTACAAACCTGAATCCCGAAAACTCGCTTGAAGGGCCATTTACCATGGTACTTGACTGGAGCTTTACCAAGATTCTCTCTCTTTCTCTCTATCAAGCATGCAGTGGTAGCGGCAGTCACTCTGGCAGTCCCATTGCTTCCACCTTAGATAAAGTGGTTCCTGCATGTACCACTTACCATCAGCAGACGCGCCATCAGAGGAGAATCTACGGTGTTGAAAACAGTTTTCTCCTACACACCCTGTATTATTGCACTGCTCAACACAAGTCCTGTGATCGAAATAAATAACATTGAGATCGAATCAAAGAATTGTCCTTTTAAATACTCATGCATGGTTAAATAATGCGCAAAGATTAACGGGGGTTTACTCAATAAATACTTTTATTGATTTCCAAAGAGTTTAATGGATTTACAAAGTATTGTGTTACTAGTTGTATACTTTTGAAATCTCTTTCAAAGTTTATGTTACTGGTTGTAGATTGTCAAAAGGTCTTCTAAAGTTTGTGTTACTCGTTTTAAATTTGAAAATTCAAAGACTTTGTATACTTACCTATTTTCAAGACTTTGAGTGACTTTTGTGCATATATTTGTCTTGATAAAAGTCTTGCAAAATATGTAAGATTTTGGAAGACTTCCAATTTTTTTATATAGATGTTTTTTGCTCTCTTTTAATTTATTTATTGAATATACAATCTATAAAACTCCTATTATAGATGATATAAATTATATGGTATGATTAAATATTTTTTAATTTTAATTATTATGCACAAATGTATAATAATAATTATTTTAATTTATGGTTACACTTTATTGTATTTTATTGAACAAATGAAATAAGTTATATATATAAAAAAGAATAATAATTTAATTTAAGTTACTATAATAAATAAGCTATAATAAATTTTGTATTTATGTATATCATGCATATTTTCATATAAAATTTGTTTTTACAACTTTTTAGGACTCTACAAATGTCTGCAAGACATTAAACAACTCTGCATAACTCCACAAAAATTTGCTCAATTCTGTATAATTCTCGCAAAATTATTAATTTTCGTGACTCTTTTTAAATCTCTATAAATCTACAAATATATATATTGAGTAAACCAAAAAAAAATCAAAAAATCATATTAATGACACTATGTTTTAATTTATTTGCTAGCAATGTCTCGTTAGATGTGTACATGAAATTAATTACATATCTTAGTAGCTGACATGCTTGGCCAATAGCAAAACTTCTGTTCCTATCTTTGTCCATCTGTTTTCCGAACGTAACGTAAGATTTAGGTTAAATAGTACTTGGATGGTGTGACGTAATAGTCAGCTTTCAACTTTAAACATCAGGAGCCTAGTTAGCAATTCGGAGTACGGAGAGGAGTTCGGGACGACATACGTTCGAGAATTATATGGATTTGGATAGGTCGGATTCGGTCAAAAAATCGGTCAACGGTTCGTTGTTCGGAGTGTAATTCGGAACGGATACGTACGTGTATAAATCGTTTTAGAAATATGAGTTCGGTACGGAAAATTAGAAACACATCAAATTAATAGAAATTATATTTTAAAGTTTGTATAGAGTTGAAAGAATGATTTAAACCAATTTTATTGTATTATATAGATAATACATTAAGAATAGACAAAAACAAGCAAATAACTCAATGGTTTGAGCCTTAATTAGCAAGTAAGAGGTCATGGGTTCAATCCCCACCAACAACTTCTTTTTAATAACTCTAAAAAAAACACTTAAATGGGTTCGAATCGCCTAGTCACATGTCCGAATTGATTCGACGAATAATTCGCGAATCCGAATTATTCGCAAAAAATTCGGATAACCCATATAATGCGCGAACCGGGGTCGCGGTCGCTGTTAGAGTAATTCGGCTGAATACATAGGATTCGGTTGATTCGTACGAATTCGCCGAATTACTAACTAGGATCAGGAGGTGAGCAGAAATGTAGAATGACTTATGAAACAAGACATTCTAGGGAGTCAGTGTTTACCGGTGTTCTTCGAATATATCTATGTCAGTTCATTTCACTATCACGGTATCTCGGAGCTTCCAAAACAATAGTAGTTCAAGTTGGTCCAAACACTATGGGCCAGTAAAACCAGCTTTTAACACCCAACAGAAACATTACATACCTAAATCTGCAATATATCACTTAAAAACTTGATAATTCCATTACTGCTAGCTCCTGGGACTCGGACGAACCAGGTAAATGTTTTTCATTACCTATTTGTGCTAATACTTTGTGATTTTTGCAGGGTATTCATTTGAAGTCGCTTGAGCTTCTTCACTTTCTATCAGTTTCATACCGGCGTTGTCTTAACGGAGCTTTTGTTTCGGGTTTGTTCTGGATCGTGTTTTGTTGGTTCCCTGAATCCTATCCTATCCTTTTCTTTTCAAGTTCCATCGACCTCTTTTTTAAAGCAGTTATTGCCTGCTATCACCTTACCTTATTAATTTCCTCCTTGCTGCTCTGCTTTTGTAAAGCTACCCTTCACAACATTCAATTATTCTCTTTTCATTCTTCACCTGCTCCCTTTGGTGTCTCTTGTCTGCTTCTAAATATCTTCTTTGAGCCCGTAGTTATTGCCTCTGAGCTGCTCTGCTCGTTGTAGTCCTGCCTTCGTATTTAACCGAGTATGGTCTCATTATGGTGTACATGTATATTAAAGTCCCTCAAGTCTTTGGTCAATACGGAAGTAAATTTCCTGTGGTGGTTTTACTGGTTCTGGTTATTTGCATTAGACACAATGATCTCAATATCGTGGTGTAAAAAACTGAAAGAATTAATGGCAAACTTATCGCCGGAATGTTTGAATCTCAACTCTTCTTCTCTTGCTATGCATGAGGTGACATCTTCGGAGACTACAACGGAAGACTTATTGTCCATCCTAGACATCAACAGAGAATACAAGATGAATGAAGGAGAAATAGCTGTAAGCAGAGCCAAGACAAAGTTCTTAATCATCTCAAAAATCAACTGCTCTTTCAAGATTAGTAGGGAGAGAGCAACAAAGATTGTTCAGGATGTTTGGAATCTTGATTACAATCCGGAGTGCACACTGGCACATAAAGGTTCTGAAAATAACATCTTTGTGTTTGGTCTGGACTTTGAAAGTGAAGTACAATATGCACTTTCTAAGAATCTGTGGAGCTTGGGCCCGTTTCTTCTGGTGGTCCAAAAATATATCTATGGGGTTCCTCCTGCATCCATCAATATGGACATAATTACGATGTGGACTCGCCTTATGAATCTCTCACCTGAGCTAGCAACTGATCCAATGCCGTACAACATCGCAAGCTCCATGGAAAGATGTCTTATAGTGGAACAACCTTCCAAAAGCAAGTATACTCTCTCTTGTCCTAGAACCCTGGTAGAGATAAATGTCAATCACAGATTATGGGACCACATACCAGTCAATATTGGGAAAAGGGAACCAGTTATAGTGCAACTTTTCTTTGAGAAACTACCCAAAGGCTTCTGCAAGCACTGCAGAATACTAAATCATCCAAAAAAGAAGTGTGTGTCAAAAGTACAAGAAAAGTTACCGAAGGATGATTTCATGGAGGAGCTGGAGGAAAAGGAAGAAGAACAGTCATTTGTGGACGACCAACTTCTCGGAATCGCAATGGCTGCATCAAAGGAAATGCAGTCGACTAATGAAAAAGGCTCTAATAATCTACACAAGGGTGAATCTAGCATGACGGAGATTCTGGACCGAGATCTGTCAATGGAGGAACAAAAAGACGAAATCAGGGTGGTGTCATCACATCCAAGTTTCAAGTTAGGTGTTCTCCTTACAGAAACACTAATGGAAGAAGAAAATATACACACCAAACGTCCACAAACTTATGGTGTTGAAGATGCTCCTTCTAACAAGATTCAAAGAACTGACACAGAGCTAAAAGGTGGTCTACATCGCGTCTCCAACTCGGGTAGCTTTCGCTTTGTGCATGGTCCTCCGACAGAAGGTAGTTTAGAAGCTAATAAAAAAGCGGTTTTTCAACTTGTCGATCTGGGCGCTTTTCTAGAACCTCCTCCGGGGTTTGAAAACTTCAAGAAAATTACAAAATCGACTAGGAGGATCCAATTAACTCAATTCAGGGGAACCAGACAAAGGGGAAAGTCTAAGATGGATATCAGGAAAGGAAAACAAGATGAAAAATCTGAAAGGGTGGAGTTTTGTATGGGGAGAAAAGGCAAAACAACTCTATCAATTGAAGAAAAAACAGGAACAAGAAGTTATCTCTTTGAACCTTACCAAACTCCGGAAATATCTAAATCAAAATCAAAGCTATCTACTGAGGCTAATAAAGAGGATTCGCATGGGGTTGATAAGCTATCATCAACCAACACAAGCTCTCAAAAAGAAATCCAACAACAAAAGAAAAAAGTAAACAGTTCCAGGAAAATGAGGCTCAAGAGGAAGAAAACGATAAATGCTAAATTATCTACCAAAGTTCTGAAGACTAATTTGGAGAAAGCACTGATGCAAGCAATGCTACAACTCACGGAAAAGAAACATAATCGAATTAAGGAAAACATTATCAATATGGATTTTGAGTTAAACCCGAACCTGAAATTACCACATCAACTGATGATCAAAAACCAGGAGAGGCATGAAAATTATCCCACAGAATCCATGTCCCTCGACTATCCACCAATCTCCCTTTCAGTCCAACCCATATCCCATTCAACTATGTCAGTCCCTGCACCCAGATCAAATCCAATAACCATTCCTTTCCCATCGGCTTTGTCTGCTGACTATGATGATTTTCTTTTTGACCTCCCTCCGAATATCCTTTTCCCTTCGCCGGCTGATAGAATTGTGGAGTTAAGCGGAGAGAGACTTCAGATGCATCCCTTGCGAAGTTGCATAAAGGCACAAGATGAGAAATGGACTGCTAGCTCAAGTTCGATGGGTCAAAACTCGGAATCTAACCAGGTAACTATCAAATATGTGTCTCATTTTCTGAGTTTAATTTATCAATTAAGCTTCATCAACATTTTTGGGTTTTTCTCGATTCACATAATGTCTCTTAATATCGTAGCGTGGAACTGTCAAGGGTTGAATAAAAATACCCAAAATCATCTAGCCAAATTAATCAAAAATCAAAACCCGGACATCATTTTCCTTCAAGAAACGAAACATCATGAAAACTTCATCAAACCTATAATCAAAAATCTTCAATACCTGGATATGATTGTTGTAAATCCGACAGGGGTAATTGGTACTGCTGGGGGAATGGTGTTGGCTTGGTCCTCCAATGTCTCTGTTCATCTTCTACAAACTTTGGATAATCAAATAGATGTCTTAGTCACCGATAAAACTAGGAATTTCGAATGGTTGTTGTCCGCTGTCCATGGTTGTCCCTACAAGGTTAGAAAACACCTAAGCTGGAATTATTTTAGAAATCTTGCTAGAACTGTTGAATTACCTTGGTTAGTTGTGGGAGATATGAATTTTGTGATTCAGGAAGGAGAGAAGCGAGGGGGTTTGAAATTGGATTCTGTGGAATCTCATTTCTTCTCCCAACTTATAGATGAAGCGGGCCTGATGGATTTGGGATTCGTGGGATATGAGTTTACCTGGTCTAATAAAAGGGGCGGAAAATATTTCATAGAATCTAGGCTAGATAGAGTGCTCACTAATTCTGAATGGTTTGATCTTTTCCCTAGAGCGGTGGTTTATCACCTTCCGGCATTGGGATCTGATCATAGTCCTTTGCTAATCCGTACTTCCCCCTGTTGGAAAGATGGAGCTAAACCATTTAAATTCTTTGGAATTTATCTGGAAGACCCATCGTGCTTCAAGGTAATTGAAGAAGCATGGGAATTAGAAGTTGATGGCTCAAGTTCTTTCAAATTTGTATCTAAATTAAAAAAATGTAAAGGAGGATATTAAAATCTGGAATAGAGATCATTTTGGGAATATTCAACATAATATTAAAAACATCAGTAATACTATCCTTCATGCCAAAAATGTTTTAAAACTCCCGCAGAACAGCCCTAGGATAACACACTTGCAAGAAGAATTGGAAAGATGGTATAATTTTGAAGAAGCTTTTTGGAAAATCAAAGCAACTAATAACTTTCTATCTCTAGGAGACAAAAATACGGGATATTTTCACTCGGCGGCAACAGTGAGGGCAAAGAAATTAAGGATAGAGGCAATAAAAAAGGAAAATGGGGAATGGTGCCATAATCGTCCTGACATTGTAAATACCATCTTTAAACACTTTGAGAAAATGGCGACTTCTTCAAATCCTAGGACCCAAGAGGAAATTATAAACATTATCCCAACTTGTATTTCTGAGATGGACAACATCAAACTCCTGAGTACTCCGTCTGAGTTGGAGATAAAACTTATTGTCTTTGATATGCATCCAAATAAATCTCCGGGGCCTGATGGTTTCCCAGCAGCTTTCTACCAAAAAAATTGGCATCTCCTCAAAGATGATGTAACGAGACTAATAAAACATTTCTTCGAGTCAAAACATCTTCTAAAAGAAATAAATGCAACCTTTATTACTCTCATACCCAAAAAAGATTTTGTAGAGACCCCAGCGGACTGCAGGCCCATCTCTCTCTGCAATACTATCTACAAAATAATATCTAAATTGCTTGCGAACAGAATAAAGCCATTCCTTGATAAATTCATTTCCACCTATCAATCGGCTTTTGTCCCTGGCAGGAAAATATCGGATAATATTGTGATAGCCCATGAAGTTATACACACAATGAGAACAAAGAAAACAAAAAAAGGATATCTGGGGTTAAAGCTAGATATGTCAAAGGCGTTCGATAGAGTCGAGTGGAATTTCTTAGACGCTGTTATGAAGAAACTGGGATTCAGTAATGAATGGATGGAATTAATACGTCAATGCATTAACACTACTTCTAGTGCGGTGCTTGTAAATGGCTCTCCAACGAGTTTTTTCAAACCAAGTCGTGGAATCCGACAAGGCGATCCTCTATCGCCATACCTGTTCATTATTTGTATGGAAAGCCTATCAAGAGTGCTATTAGAAGCAGAAAAACTAAAATGGATTAATGGGGTTCGCTTCTCAAAAAATTCTTTCTCTATCTCCCACCTCCTTTTCGCTGATGATTGCCTAATTTTCACAAGGGCAAGTAAAAAGGATTGTAGAAGACTAATGGAAATTTTGGAAACGTTTAGTAAAGGGTTTGGGCAACTGATTAATTATGAAAAATCGGGAATCTTTTTCAGCAAAACGGTATCAAATAGGAAAGCTAGGGAGATAATAGACATTCTCAAGGTGAGACGCATCAGATTAGATGATAAATACCTAGGAGTACCCCTATTCACCCATAAATCTAAAGTTAAATGTTTCGAAGCAGTGGCGGAGAAGCATAAAGGCAGATTAGCCGGTTGGACGGGTAAACTTCTTTCTAGAGCTGGAAAAGGAATTATGATCACTCATGTGGCGGATTCTCTATCAACCTACCATATGACATGTTTTATAATACCAAAAACAATCACTGACAGAATGAACAAGAGGAACAGAGTTTCTTTGGTGGGGAAATAAGAGGGAAGATGGGAGAGGATATTGTCCTAAACGTTGGGATAATGTGTGTATATCAAAAGACTTGGGAGGAATGGGGTTTAAAAATTTCGAAAAGTTCAACAAAGCGTTAATCACTAAGACGGCTTGGAGGATGGTGAAAAACAAAAATCAATTATGGGCTCGTGTTATGGAGGAAAAATATTTCAAAGATATCTCTCCTCTATGCATAGTGAAATTGAAATCAAATAGTTCGTGGCTTTGGAAGTGTATGAATGTGGGTTTACAAATTCTAAAAAAATGGAGCACCTGGAAAATAGGAAATGGGAAAAGTGTACATATTTGGAAACACAATTGGTTTTCAAAAAACAAAACGAACCAGCTCAATGAGGAGCATCTTAAACCGATAATTCAAAACACCCTTTTGCATGTAAGTGAAGTGATAGATGAACATACTGGCCAGTGGAAGGTCCAGTTCTTGAAACAGGTCTTCCATCAACCCTCAGTGGAAAATATCATGTCTATTCAATTACAAAACTCGGACATCCAAATTGATCGTCTTATTTGGCCGTATACTGCGGATGGAAACCTGAGTGTACGGTCGGTTTATCAGTGCCTAACTGAGAGAGACCAGGTTACTATGCAATCACCAACAAAAAACCCGTTATGGAAAAAAATTTGGAAACTGGAAACTATACCTAGGATCCAAGTCTTTATTTGGAAATGCCAAAATGATATACTCCCAGTTAAGTCAAAATTGTCTCGTTATATGTCCCACATATCTCCTATCTGTGACTTGTGTTCTGTCCACAATGAAACTTTAACTCATCTTCTGCTACATTGTCCATTCAGTAGAGCAGTTTGGATAGGTCTAGGGTGTGGAGTTCCGCCGGATAATAGTGAAACAATTCAACAGAGGATTGTTAGTTGGTTATCTAATGGACGACTGACCAATGAAGAAATCAGAAGAAGAAGACGCCTTGAAGCCGTGGCCTGCCGGTGTATTTGGAAATCTCGGTGTGCGAGAAGTCTCCAAGCGATGATCGATGAAACTCAAAACAACAATTGCACAAATCAATCATCTTCTGAAACAATATGAGCAGACACCCACTGAATGGTCTTACAACAGAAACCCAACACACAACCAACTGAACTCAATGCAACTAAGAATTCAAAAAACAAAAACAAGGACTGCTATTATATATTGTGACTACAAAACTCATCAAACAAAATCCTTGGTGATTATTATTTTTGCAGATGAAGACAACAAAGTTGAAGACTGCAAAGTCTTTGCTTGCAGGGTAGAAACGCATCAACAAGGAAATATACTGGGGTCTCCCACGATGCGATCAAGTGGAAGCAAAAACTCCATGAAAGACATTGCACGATCCAGCTGGAGGATATGAAGATCATAAGGGAGGCAAAGAAGAAATGGAGCAACAACCAATATCAGTCCAACATCACGATGCTGGATAATTATGTAGATTATATATCTTATTTCCGCAAGTTTGATTTTATTTCACTAAGGCAGATGTGGATGCCAATGTTGAAGGAAATAGTCTCTCGTTGTAACTCAAACTCTAGTATGTTTGAGATAAGAGACTTATTTCCTGACAATGAAGACATGGTAAGACAATTTGACTGTCACTTAAAAACAATGAAAATTAATTCAATATCAAATTCTCCACTTGATCTTATATGCTTCTGTCATAGGTCCTGAAATTGCCAATAGAAGAGTGACTTTATTTCTAGTTTCAGCTCTAGGGCTCTCGAGCTATATGAAAATATGAGTTGGACAGCTGAATATTGAATAACAACTATCCATTTAACTTCTTCATGAACAAGTAAAAGTAAACATCTCCGCAATCAAAGACCATCCAGAATCATCATATCCTAAATCTTTTAAGGAGTGAAAAACATGACCATCAAGCTCCCCTAGCAACTGTACAATCCGTTGAAGCAATCGAGAAATGCTTGGCTCAATCACAATTAAATCTCTTAATTGCGCCAATGTAGATCTACATCCTAGTGTCACTAGCATCAACTAAAATCACTTACCTTTTAAAATTCTCCCAAATTAAACAAATTTATTTCCAACTTCCCTCTTGCTAAGCACATTTATCACCAACTATAGTTTCCTTGTTATGGTCCAACACCAAACACAATGGAAATCAGACCAAATACTTAAGAAAACCAGGATAAAACCCTTTGAGTTGGGGGTTAGCCACCTCTGCTTGGAAGATTAAGAGAAAAAAAAATTAAGAAATAAGATTTGTTTTATTAATTGATATCTAAACAATTTACGGCCAGGCTATTTATAGCTTCAAAGCCTTGGTAAACAAGAAAAAAACTAGAGTTTCTAAACTGAGAAACTAAGCAAACTAAATATGGTAGTTATAAATAGGGAAATACGTATAATGTGGTGTTGGTGTCACAACATTCCTTAATTCATACAGCTCCATTCATATATTTCTAAACTCAGTTCCCATAAAACAATAACTAAAGAACTAAATTCTACTTCTAAATGAACAAGAGAGATGAAAACTTCATGACTCTATATGCTCATAAATTTCAGCCAAACAGATCCAAAGTAAACAAAATAAAAACTCTTACAAATAAACATATCAGTGGATAGAGAAAGAGAGGAGACATACTTGTAGAGAGGATCAGAATCACCAGGGCTAGAATCAACAGCTTGAATGAAACAACACGAAACTCCCAATAAAACAACAGCAACAACCCAGTAACTGTTCTTCATATCGATCCAGCAATCAGAAAAACAATCTCTAGCTCTAAAATCAACAAGATCTTATCAACTACATATAAACAAATAAATTCATTCAATTTGATTAAATAATAATATTTTATTAGTTCTCCTGTTGTGCTCCAATAAGCAGTACCAGCTGTGGACAAGGTTTAGTTAGGGCTGAAACAAAATCACCCCTCCTTTAAAAGGCTAAATCATATGAGCTCCCACGTTGCACGGTGAGCATGACACCCACCTCAAATTAAATTAGATAAAAAGCTTTCAACTACACCAATTCTGGAGAAGACAAGTATCGTAACGTTATTGGCCGAAGATTTTTTTTTTTAAACACCCCCTTAGTAGAGAACGTTATTGGTCCAAGCCCCCTGATTTTAACGGCCAAATACTAAAACCGTTAGTAGAAACATGGGTGTACAAAACTTATGTGTTGATTTACACCTAATAAAAAAATTACACTGGGTTTACACCAAATACTTTACTGGACATTAAGTAACACCGTTAAGTAACAACGTCAAGCAGGGACGTTACGTCAAAATCTTATTAATAGATTCAGTTGACCCTACCATGTTTACTAAACACGTGGGTAAACTTCATGGTATATCCTTTCATTTAACAATTTCTCGCAATAAACCTTCTTAATCGAACATGGCTGATTGATAGACGCATTTATGTGTCTAATTTGTCCTCAATGTTTCGTATTGTTAGTACTCGTTTTTGTCCTTATTATGGTGTTTTGTGTGTTTGTAGGTATTTTTTGGAAATAAAGATTGTTGGAAAATTCGGCTCGAAAAGTTGCTCGGAACACCCCCAGAGGACATTTGATATTCGGACTCCCACTTTGGATAAGGGGTAACCCAAACTCTAAGGGGCAACCCATTGCTATTTACACCCCACAGGTGGGCAGCTGCTAAAGGGACACCGTATCCAGATAGGGGTACTCCCCTTTCTTCTTTGTTTGAATTCACTTTTTGGAGGGAAACTGGTTTTGGAACTGGCAGAATTAGGGATAGAAATTTGATCGTGTTTTAGGGAGATTAAATGGCCGAAACTTGTTGGGCTTGTTGATTTTGGCTCAACAAAGCTGGTAATGTTCGTCGTTTGGACCAGAATTGGATAGAGGTGGATTTAAGGACTGCACATATGCCCGGGTTTTCTTCCTGCGATTTTGGTCAAGTTGAAGTGAGACTCGAGCACTGGATTTGGTTTCTTTGGGCCTTTTTTGACCAAACAAGAATGGTATGATCAACGGTTTCGGTTAGAGTTGGTTGCATCGTCGTAGAGGGTTTGTTTGATGTTATTCCGTGGAGTTTAAGTAGGGATAACTTCCTGGAACGAGTTTTAATTCTCCTCAAACACTTACTCTACGTGTGTGGAGCGTGTAAAACACCAGCAGTCGCGTGAATGAGAGAAAGGAGGAAAGAATACCCGAAATATGGCAGAATATTATTCTTGAGTAATGAAGATAATTCCCGAGTTATGGTCGAGATTTCACTGTGGTGCTATGTATTTAAAGTGTTTCTTGGGGTCATAGAAGATATACAGAGAGTTTGGGGTACAAAGGAAGTGCGGAGAAAGCTGGAAGAAAAAAAAGTTGTAGTCGTCGCTGCACTTTCAGGTGAAGAAGAAGACGAAGAATAGATCACTACTTTAACAGAGCTGTCATCTTATCTTTGTAACAAATTTTGTAACATTTATTTGGTGTTCGCAACAGTTCTGAGTGATTCTGAGTAATAGTTGTTTCTGTAACAACTATATCTGTTACAAACCCCATTTTCATCTTTGTAAACACCCTTTGAGCAATAATAATGAATTTTGAGCGTGTTTCCAACATGATGAGCGGCTAAATCTCCCACAACCAAGGCAATGAGGAAGCTATTTGCGCATGAATAATTGGTAATTATTTATTTTCTCTAATTTATAATTTATAATTCACTAAATCACTATTTTTGCAGAGTTTTTAATTGTTTGCATAATTTTCTTCATTAGTTGTGATTCAATTAGATAGGTTATGCTTTGTAGTAAGATAATCTATGCTTAAGGGATACAATTAATTTTTGAGAATTTGTCTGATTATTTGTGAATTAAGAAACAAGGGATTTAAAAGATAATTATAGTTTTGGATTGTTTACCATAATTTATTCATGTGTAATAGTGGAATCAGTGTCTTGGTTATTCCTAATATCTTGAAATTAATTTTGAGTTAAGTTTTCTATATTTTTAAGTTCTACTAAGTCTAGAAATCATTGCCTTCAAAAGCCTCAACGAACTCTTTACTACAACTTCAATTGAAAATCACATCAATTTTTGGCGCCGTCGACACGGAGCTTGTCTTTAGGCTAGAGTTTTTAGATTTTTATTTTTATTTTTATTTTTAGGTTTTCATTTGTTTTTAGTTTATTTGTTCTTCTTTACAGTTTTGTCTTTGTCTTTTTACTACAGATTTTGGAATTTGGAGCGAAAGAAAAATTTGCCAAAACTTTTGGTGAATACTTAAAGATTTGGAGTTAAAGACAAAGTAAAAGGAGAAGCGAAAGAAGAAGATTTATTTTTTTTATATAAAAAAGAGAAAAAAAAGAAGAGAGTTTATTTTTTTTAGATTGTATTAGGATTTTTCTATTCTTGTAATTTTATTTTTCTTTAACACTTTACTTTACTTTTTTTTGGACTTTGGACTTGGACACTTGGACATTCTTATTTTTATTTTTGAAACCCTACGGAAGGATAGTTTAAATATTAAACTGTTTGCAAAGAAGGACGGTGATTACGATATCACCTCGGCCCCTCGGGGTCCGTACATGACATAGGAGTCGTGGCCCGAGTCGACTTCAGTGGTTCATCCCCCGTCTGGTACGGGAGGTAAGTTTGTCGAAACACTCGCGAATACCCTGTTAGCGAGTTACTGTATTCCTTCGTTTGCATATATGTCGAGGAACTAAAAAGGGTTGTTTTAAATTCCTAGTAAAGGGCAAGGACTAGCCATACAAGATAAGGGTTCGGATTTAATCACCGTTCCCTTCTTGCCTGCCTTAGGAAAACGAAACTTAACGTGAACCTAAGCCTTAAAATTTGGAATAGAACGAGACCGATAGGGTAACGAGCTTAATAGGAAACTCGTTTGGAAAATATTGGTTACTCTTTTGAGCATTCTTTGAAGTTCATGATTGTTTCTGTGAGTTGAATGCGTGACTGCGCCGCCCTGTAATGCGGTGATGCCTTGGGTATCAAAGCTCCAGCAGCTTCCCTCGCCTCTATTCAACTTACTTAAACACAGATTGATTCCAGAGAGGTTTGCTCAGATTGTAATGAATTCCTTTTTGAAAGAATATAAGCTGGTCTAGAAACAATCTAAGTGGAGCCATCATTCTTTTTGTTTGCTAGAAAATTTTAGGTTTTCTTTGGTGGAGTCAGCCTGCTTTGTGTTTTCTTAGAACCTCCCTTCCTTTTAGGATTTTTCTTTTTCTTTTTATTTTTCTAGTGTATGCCCGAGGTCATTAGAGAACGGTCTTGGAAAAGAAACACTCTAGGTCGTTTGATTAGTGACAAACCTAGTAGTTCTTCTTGTGAAGGCGGGGAGCTCGAAGACTCTACTTTTGAGAGCCCCGTTTTTGGAAACTTCAGTTTTGAGAATCTGTCTCTTTGTAATGAAAGTACCCCTAGTACGTCAGCTGTTCCAGCAATGACTACTTTGAAATATTACATGTTCCCAACTAGGGCCAACCGAGCTTCTTGCATTAAATTGCCAGCCAATACGGCTAATTTCGAGATAAAACCTAGTATTCTTCAGATGATCCCTATATTCTTAGGAAAAGATGATGAGAACCCTTATTTTCATATTAGGTACTCTGAGGAAATTTGTGGGACTGTTAGAATAAAAGACCTTACTGATGAAGTCTTGAAACTTAAGATGTTTCCTTTTTACTTGAGAGATAAAGCCAAGACCTGGCTTAACAACCTACCATCTGAATCCATTGAAACATGGCAGGAACTGATTATAGCTTTCTATATGAAATTCTACCCTAAGCATAAAACTGCAGCTGTTAGGAAGAAAATTAGTGCTAGTGTGCAACAAGAGGGAGAATCTCTTTATAGGTTTTTAGAAAGATTCAATGATCTCCTATCCCAGTGTCCTCACCATGGATTTGATAAGATGAAACTTGTGGAGATTATTTATAATGGTTTAGACTATTCAACTAAATCCATGGTCGAGTCTATGTGCGCGGGTGAGTTCACTAATAAAACTTCTGATGATGCTTTTACCTTCTTAGGAACTATCGCTGAAAAATCTCAATAGTGGGAGACTTGTGTTGAACCCCATAAAAGACTCTTGGTCAATAGAAGTAGCACCAATGTGGTAGATACAAGCTTTGAGTCAGATGCTAAGTTTGCTTCTTTGTCTAGAAGGTTAGAATCTTTGGAAATGGGTCAGTCTAAAAATAGGTCCCTTGTTGAACCTAATAGAGCCTCTCAAGTCTCTAGTTGTGGAATAGAGCCCGATAAATCATTTTGGGAAGGTCATGTTAGTGAAGAACAAGCCCATGCTGTCTATAACAATGCTAGGCTTGAGAACCGGCAAAAGTTTAACCCATACTCAAATACTTACAACCCTGGTTGGAGAAACCATCCTAATTTTTCTTGGTCTAAGGGCCAGAATCAAGGACAGTCTAGTAATTCTCAGCCTCCCCCAGGTTTTGGTTATGCTAAGAACTCTTCAGGTCAACCCCAGTTCCAGAACCATTCGGATAAAAAGATCACAAGTTTATAAGAGACTCTCGCCTCATTTATTAAAAGTTCTGAAAAGATCAACCAAATGGTTGCACAAGGGATAAAATAAAGTAAGAGTATAGGTTATGCCAACTCTCAGGCTATTTCCGAGTTAAAAACCCAGGTTAGTCATATAGATGAGTCTTTGAGGGAAAAAGGTAAGTTTCCTAGTCAAATTCAAACCAATCCTAGAGGAGTTCATGAAGTAGGTGGAAGACCATCAGAACATGTGAATGCTATTAAAACCCTTAGGAGTGGTAGAGTAGTAGACAACAAGGTAACCATGCCTGATAGTGAACATGATGTAGTTCACCCTGCTGAGCCAGAAAATGATGAGAAGACTGATAGAGTCTCTAATGAGACCAATGAGGGTCCTGTTGAGTCCGGCTTTGTTCCTAGAGCCCCTTTCCCCAAGCTTCTAGTTCCAACTAAGAGGGAGTCCAACTTTAATGATATATTGGAGGTTTTTAAATAGGTAACTATCAACCTACTATTGTTGGATGCGATTAAGCAGATTCCCGCTTATGCCAAGTTTCTTGAGGACTTGTGTACACGAAAGCGTAAGCTTAGTGTTCAAAACAAAGCCTTCCTAGCTAGTCACGTGAGTTATATTATTCAAAATACCACTACTCCCAAGTACAAAGACCCAGGGTCCCCTACCATTGCTTGCACAATAGGTAATTACCGTGTTTAGAAAGCGTTGCTTGACTTAGGAGCCAGTGTGAACTTACTCCCATACCATGTGTAACTTAAGCTAGGACTTGGTGAGATGAAACCTACCCATATGAATCTTCATTTAGCTGATAGGTCCGTTAAAATTCCTCGGGGTATGATCGAGGATGTTCTCATAGAGGTCGACAAGTTTATTTATCTAGTGGATTTTGTTATGCTAGATACCCAACCTTTCCCTGACCCAGAGAACCAGATACCAGTAATTTTAGGTCGCCCATTTTTAGCTACATCCAATGCGATCATTAACTGTCGAACTGGTATTATGAATTTGTCTTTTGGTAATATGATTATTGAGCTGAACGTCTTTCATATTAGTAAGCTACCCGCTGAACTAGATGACTCGAGCATAGAAGAGGTGAACATGATAGGAACATTAGTTGAGGAGCCATTGCCAAACACTTTGTTAGAAGATCCATTAGATAAATTCCTAGCTCACTTTGGGATTGATTTTGATGATGATGATGTGATTAATGAGGTGAATGCTTTGTTAGATTCAACCCCTTTGATAGACACTAGTAATGGATGGAAACCTAAGTTCGAACCTCTACCCGTTTCTGAGTCTACCCTAGTTCCTTCGTTGGAAAAGCCTCCTAAATTGGACCTTAAACCATTACCAGATACCTTGAAGTATGTGTTGTTAGGCCCATCTGAAACTTTACCTGTGATTATTGCTTCCGACTTGGATAGTGATCAGTAAAGTAGGCTAGTGACCATCCTTCAAAACAACAAGGAAGCTTTAGGGTGGACCATAGCAGACATTAATGGTATAAGTCCCACTGTTTGTATGCATCAGATCTATTTAGAGGAAGATACCAAACCTTCTAGGGAGATGCAACGAAGACTAAACCCTAATATGAAATAAGTAGTTAGAACCGAGGTTCTTACGCTGTTAGATGCATGCATTATCTACCCCATTTCATATAGTAAGTGGGTTAGCCCCGTTCAGGTTGTTCCTAAGAAATCCGGTATTACTGTAGTCCAGAATGATAATAATGAGTTAATCCCAACCCGAATGACCACGGGTTGGCGTGTCTGTATTGAATATAGAAAATTGAACAAGGTCACTAGGAAGGACCACTTTCCCCTTCCCTTCATCGACCAAATCCTAGAAAGATTAGCTGTACGTAGCCATTTTTGCTTCTTAGATGGATTCTGCGGTTATAATCAGGTTCCTATTGCCCCAGAAGACCAAGAGAAAACCACTTTTACATGTCCCTTTGGTACCTTTGAATATAGACGCATGCCTTTCGGGCTATGTAATGCCCCTGCGACCTTTCAACGTTGTTTGTTGAGAATATTTTCTGACATGGTAGAAAGGTGCTTAGAGGTCTTTATGGATGATTTTTCAGTGTTTGGTTCGTCTTCCAATGAGTGCTTGCATCATTTGTCATTAGTTTTGACTAGGTGTAAGGAAAATAATTCAATGCTTAATTGGGAGAAATGTCATTTCATGGTTCGTTCAAGAATTGTTCTAGGGCATATCATATCTTCGAAGGGTATAGAGGTAGATAGAGCCAAAGTTGACCTTATTAAAACTTTACCGGTCCCAAAAACCGTAAGAGATATTAGGTCATTATTAGGGCATGCTGGTTTTTATCGTCGATTCATTAAGGATTTTAGCTTGATTTCTAGACCTCTTTGCAATTTGCTTGCAAAAGATGCTAAGTTTGTCTTTGATGATGCTTGTTTAGAGGATTTTGAGAATCTTAAGACTTTACTCACTACCACCCCCATAGTCCAGGCACCCAACTGGAACCTACCCTTTGAGATCATGTGTGATGCTTCAGATTATGCTATTGGTGTTGTGCTAGGTCAGCGAGAAAACAAATTACTTCATGTGATTTATTATGCCAGCAAAACTCTGAATGATTCCCAGTTGAACTATACCACTACCGAGAAGGAACTGTTGGCCATTGTGTTTGCCTTAGACAAGTTTAGATCATACCTCTTAGGTTCTAAGATCGTAATCTATACTGATCATGCTGCTTTGAAATACCTTTTATCTAAGAAGGATACCAAACCTAGATTGATTAGGTGGATCCTTTTATTACAAGAATTTTGTCCAGACATTAGAGACAAAAAGGGTGAAGAAAGACCACTTGTTTAGGCTAACTGTTAGTTCCCCTGATGATTCCCTTCATATAAGGGATAGCTTTCCTGATGAACAATTGTTCTCTGTTTCCCAATCACCTTGGTATGCAAATATAGTGAATTATCTTGTTACTGGTCGAATGCCCCAATATTGGGGTAAACAAGATCGTTCTAGGTTTTTAGCCGAGGTTAAGCACTTCTTTTGGGATGATCCTTATTTATTTAAGTATTGTCTAGACCAGATTATTAGGAGATGTATACCTGAGAGTGACCAGTCCAATATTATTTCCTTTTGTCATGATCATGCTTGTGGGGGTCACTTTAGTACTAAGAAGACTGCTACTAAGATATTGTAGTGTGGATTCTATTGGCCTTCGTTGTTTAAAGACTCCCATAGTTACTGTGTTACTTATGAACGTTGCTAGAAATTAGGAACCATTTCTCGTAGGAATATGATTCCCTTGAACCCGATTTTAATTGTTAAGGTCTTTGATGTGTGGGGTATTGAATTTATGGGTCCATTTCCTAATTCTTTTGGTAACCTATACATCCTTGTCGCCGTAGACTATGTTTCTAAGTGGGTTGAGGCGGTTGCGTGTAAAACCAATGACCATAGGGTTGTGATTGAGTTCTTGAAAAATAATAAACTTACACGTTTTGGCACACCGCGAACTATAATTAGTGATGGAGGGTCGCACTTTTGTAATGGACCTTTTAAGATTTTGATGAAGAAATATGGTATTACACATAAGGTAGCTACCCCGTATCATCCACATACTAGTGGTCAGGTAGAGTTTTCCAATAGAGAGATAAAACGTATATTAGAGAAAACAGTTAATCATGCATAATCGGAAAGACTGGTAGTCTAGGCTCACTGATGCCTTATGGGCTTACCATACTGCGTTTAAGACCCCCATTGGAATGTCGCCTTATCGGCTTGTGTATGGAAAGGCATGCCATTTACCTTTTGAGTTAGAACATAGAGCTTATTGGGCTGTTAAGCAGCTAAATTTTTCTCTTGACAAGGCAGGAGTCCACAGGAAACTCCAGCTCAATGAGTTGGACGAGATTCGTATAGATTCTTACGATAGTGTGAAGGAGTATAAGAACAAAATGAAACTTGTGCATGACAGAAATATTTTACGGAAGTCATTTTCTCCAGGTCAAAAAGTTCTTCTGTATGATACCCGCTTGCATCTTTTCCCTGGGAAGTTACGTTCTCGGTGGATGGGTCCTTTTATTGTTCACACTGTCTTTCCTCATGGAGCTGTTGAAATTGAGACACCGGATGGTAGTAGTTCTTCGAAGGTTAACGGTCAGAGATTGAAACCCTTTTTAGAGCCCTTTCCTACAGGTGATGTTGAGGAGGTCCCTCTGGAGGACCCTGTTTACCCTTGATTGACCATCAAGGCAGTTGTATGTTGTATATTAGTTTTGTTTTTCTCTCTCTTCACCCAGGTACTATCTCTCCAAATTCTCCTCGTGTTATTTTACTTTTGGTATTGCTCTTTCATTAGAAACATTGAGGACAATGTTAGATTTAAGTTTGGGGGTGGGGAAGAACTTTTTAGTTGCACTTTTGAAACTTCTAGCGTCACATGGTATCCGGTTAGCTAAGTTTACATACTGTTTCTCACCGAAAAGATAGAAATTGGAATGCTAGGGATAACAACCTATTGAGACATTAGAGAAAAAGACATTGAGATCCTTGAAATTCAGGAGAGAACTTGTTCCTTTTAGAGGGTAACCGTGATGGACCTAACCATCCATGATGGAAAGGCAAGTAGGTCAGGAAATGCCAGAAAGACAAATCAACCTCACAATGTAGTCTTAGTTACTGGATTATAACTCTCTCTCAGTAGAAACTTATCATCATCAACAAACAGAGCGACATCAAAATCTATGAAGGAAGTTGAAGACGTTTAAGGTTTAGAAGCAATAATAAAAAAGAATATTTCAAAACTGTTACAAGAATTTATAAGAGCAAATTATATAAGTTGTTGGAATTCATGATACCAAGACATCACGAGTTGCGAAGATCCAAGTTTTTTCTCTCATGGCCATGTAAATTTTTGTCTTGTAATTTTTGTGTTTCAAAAAAAAAAAATAAAAAAAAATCACCATTACATTTTTTTTTTAAGTAAGGCCATAGTGGAATTTTTTTATGTTAAAGCAAGAAATCGAAGAGAAGAGTTAATTGTCAAGGTTCTACGAGGTTCAAGAGTTTATCATCAACAGTTGAAGACCGAAGAAGACATTGTTTCTACTGAGCACTGTGAGAGAGTCGAACAAAGATACATTTGGTTGCTTTGTTAGTCCACTTTCAATATGACACAAGATCTTTCTAGCACTGGTTTAACTCATCACATGTAATTAGTCTAGCTGTGTAGCATATGTCCCTCTCATCTTTTTCTCTCTCCTAATCTTATCCATCTGTAAATCAGCGGATGCATCTTACAATGTTTATCTAGCTGTGTAGCGGATATCTCTTTATTTAGCAGTGTTGCGGATCTGTCTCCCCTTTTCTTCAGTCAGCTTTAGAGCTGTCACCTTTAATTTCTCTGGCATTCTAGTCACTTGGAGATAGGTTGAGAATTTTTATGTCCTCATAGCTCTTTGGATACTTGTTACCAATTAGAAGTACAGGTTTTATGGGTACACCTCTGGTAAACCCTCCGGAGACAACACCCCGCCGCTAGGGCCACCAAGCGGTTTAACGGCTTGCTGCACGTGCTAAGTGTAGACATTTTATTTTCTAGATTAGATTTGCTCGGGACTAGAAAATAATAAGTTTGGGGGTATTTGATAGACGCATTTATGTGTCTAATGTGTCCTCAATGTTTCGTATTGTTAGTATTTGTTTTTGTCCTTATTATGGTGTTTTGTGTGTTTGTAGGTATTTTTTGGAAATAAAGATTGTTGGAAAATTCGGCTCGAAAAGTTGCTCGAAACACCCCCCGAGGACATTTGATATTCGGACTCCCACTTTGGATAAGGGGTAACCCAAATTCTAAGGGGAAACCCATTGCTATTTACACCCCACTGGTGGGCAGCTGCTAAAGGGACACCGTATCCAGATAGGGAGACTCCCCTTTATTCTTTGTTTAAATTCACTTTTTGGCGGGAAACTGGTTTTGGAACTGGCAGAATTAGGGATAGAAATTTGATCGTGTTGTAGGGAGATTAAAGGGCCGAAACTTGTTGGGTTTGTTGATTTTGACTCAACAAAGCTGGTAATGTTCGTCGTTTGGACCAGAATTGGCTAGAGGTGGATTTAAGGACTGCACATATGCCTAGGTTTTCTTCCTGCGATTTTGGTCAAGTTGAAGTGAGACTCGAGCACTGGATTTGGTTTCTTTGGGCCTGTTTTGACCAAACAGGAATGGTATGATCAACGGTTTCGGTTAGAGTTGGTTGCATCGTCGGAGAGGGTTTGTTTGCTGTTATTCCGTGGAGTTTAAGTAGGGATAGCATCCTGGAACGAGTTTTAATTCTCCTCAAACACTTACTCTACGTGTGTGGAGCGTTAAAACACCAGAAGTCGCGTGAATGAGAGAAAGGAGGAAAGAATACCCGAAATATGGCAGAATATTATTCTTGAGTAATGAAGATAATTCCCGAGTTATGTTCGAGATTTCACTGTGATTCTATGTATTTAAAGTGTTGCTTGGGGTCATATAAGAGATACAGAGAGTTTGGGGTACAAAGGAAGTGCGGAGAAAGCTGGAAAAAAAAAGTTGCAGTAGTCGTTCCACTTTCAGGTGAAGAAGAAGATGAAGATTAGATCACTACTTTAATAGAGCTATCATCTTATCTTTGTAACAAATTTTGTAACATTTATTTGTTGTTCGCAACAGTTCTGAGTGTTTCTGAGTTATAGTTATTTCTGTAACAACTATATCTGTTACAAACCCCATTTTCATCTTTGTAAACACCCTTTGAGCAATAATAATGAATTTTGAGCGTGTTTCCAACATGATGAGCGGCTAAATCTCCCACAACCAAGGCAATGAGGAAGCTATTTGCGCATGAATAATTGGTAATTATTTATTTTCTCTAATTTATAATTTATAATTCACTAAATCACTGTTTCTGCAGAGTTTTTAATTGTTTGCATAATTTTCTTCATTAGTTGTGATTCAATTAGATAGGTTATGCTTTGTATTAAGATAATCTATGTGTAGTTGCAGAATAACCTACAACTACACCCTCAGTAGAATTTGTGAAACTTAAGAAGTTCTTGATGATGAATGACAATTTTCTTATTAATTCTCTCAATTGATTACAAAGAAGTATCTAAATGGAACTAGAATAGTTACAACTTTCTCTATCCTCTTTCCTAAGATATTTTCTAACACCTATTAAAAGAACCTCTCGAATTTTACATTTGAACTCCTATTTATAGTAAAATTTGTACAACTGTATATGTGTTGCGAAGTATCGCAACATATCTTCGCAAGATTATTTTATGCTCGCAAATCTTCCATGCTTCCTCTATCATCGCATTGTTTCGTAGCTCTTTCCTCTTATATTTATTACGATGTTCGTAAGCTAATGCCTTGCGATATTCGGTACATACATCTTGCCTATTCTCATGTCAATTCTACGAAGAAGGAATGTCATGAGAACCTCTATTCTCGTAAATTTAATATAGTTATCACCACCTGTTAGATTCGCAACACGTATTTTTCTCTTTTATTAAATTTTTGACACGTTGTTTCGTAACCGTCCTTCTCAACCGTTCACATCTAATCGCATTGATGAATTTTTTCCTTCGTCAAACTCTTTTTTATTTTTATAAATACTATCTTTAATTCTTCTTTTTACTCTTTTATTCTATTCATCTTCTTAATCACATCTGCTTCTGTAATTTCTTCCTTTTTTCTTCTATTGCGATTTCTTATCTCTTTCACCTCTTTTCCTTTATGTTTTCGATCTCTTACCCAATGGCTCCAAAGAAGAAAACTATTGAACAAATTAATGCAGAGCTTGCTGATAGGGACCTCATTCTTTCTGAAATTGATGGTCATGACAATAAATCTTCTCTCTGTATGGAGCTCTTTACTAATCTTTCTTGGAATGATCAGAAAGTTTTAATCTCACGATGTCAAATCCTCGCAGGTCTTCCTCTTCCTCTTTACGATGTCAATCTTCCTTTATTCTATGAAATTATTTCCCACCCCAATTTTTCATGTGCCATTTATCAACTGACTGGTGATTGCATTCGCATTATGGTTGAATTTGCAACTCGTGCTGCTACTGGAAGATCTTTGTATTCAGTTGATCTTAGGAAACCTGGATTTCGAGATATGGAGATTATCGCTGCGGACTATACAGTTGAGGGTTTCTTTAGGAATTACACATTAATTCCTGCGAGGAAAGAAGGTAAACGTTGGGGTGTTCGTCTTCATCGTAAAGCTAATATCGCAGCAGATGACCTTCTCATGCACGACATTGATTATGCCTCGGGAAATAATAAAACACCTCGTCCTTCTAATGATGAAGATTGGTATAATTACCCTTTAGCATTATCGGGTTCTTATATTTTTGGGATAGTAGATCTTCCTGCGAACCTTCGTGATCACAATTACCAACCTTGGGTCTTTTCTTGGCTTAACAAAGATAAAAATGTATGTATCTCCATCTCCTTATCTTCTTGTTACTCTTCAATTTATTTTCAAATGAGGTAAGAAACACTCTTGTATGCTTTTTAAACAATATGTTGTTGCCTCTGTTTCTTATCCTTATTTGAATTTGAAGGTTCTTCCTGATCTTCCTGAGGTTGTTGCGGGTGAGAATAAGAATTCTACTTCTTCCAAAAGGTTAACTACGAGACAAAAAACACTTCGCTCTGTGAAGGATACTCAAACTTCTGGTAGTCAAGATGATGCTCTTCGCAAAGGAAAAAGGAAACTTGAGGATGTTGTTTATGAGAGGAAGAAAAAGAAGAAACTCTCAACCAATGCTTATTCCAATGTGATCTCTTCTAGTAAGAATGTTGACGAAGATCAAAGTGATGAAGATGATAAATTTCCTGAGAAGGACTTTAATTCCAATTATGATACCCTTTCTGATAAAGGATATGATGGTGATGATACTGATGAAGGTGAAGATGAAGATTATAGCAACACGGAAACTTTTGATTCAGTAATGGTTCGAGTATCTGAGGATTTTCTTCATTCTTCTCGTGGGTTAGGAAACTCTCCTACTGTGAATGCTCGTAAGCTTATTGCAAAGGCTTGCAAAGTTCCTACTGTACTCAATAACAACTCTCTTAATGGAATTTCAAGATTTGTCTCTCCTGCTACATTATATGCTTTAGGGAGTATGGTAAGTTTCTTTTCTATTCCTTATTTGTTTCCCTTATTTCATTAATTTCCGACCCTTTTTATTTGTTCAGGTTGGAAGAGTCAGCTGCGCAGCTGCTTCTGATTTGGAAAGACGTCATTCTATTGCTGAGAAGAAAACTTTAAGCCGTTGTAAGAAGTTAGAGATTGAAAATTCAAAACTTCATCAAAAGTTAGAGGATTTAAGTATTGATAATGCAGAATTAACATCTCGTCACGAAGATAATCCACAATCTGCGAGCATCGCAACTGAAAGTTCTTCTCTTCTTGAGGAGAATCATCAACTAAAGCTTGAAAACTCTTCTTTTCGTAATGATAAGAAGCAATTAGAAGGTAAATTCTTCGTAATGGTAAGTATTTTGATTACTTTTCCTTCGTAACTTGCTAACCAATTCCTTAATTTCTTCCCTTGATACAGAAAATTATGCGAAGATGAATAATGATCTGGAAACTATTCTTGCCAGTCATAATCAGAAGATTTCTAATCTAAGATATCAACTTCTAATTTCCCAGAACAACCATAGCTTATATGTGAAGCGTTTCCGAGCTATGATGACTCGCAATATTTGTGAAGACAACCAAATTCCTCTCAATAAGTACCAGATGCTCCTTTATGAAAAAATTCCTGAGGATACTCCATATCTGGAAATCTCCGATAGTGAAGTTGAAGATGATTTCTCTGAAGAAGAAGAAGAAGATCAATTTGATGGGAATAAATCACCCAAAAATAGCTTTATTCTTTTTTGTATATCTGCTCTAGTTCTATTCATATTGCCTGTTTGAACACAATACTTTCTTCTTTCCTGCACTCTTGATCAACCAACAATTTCTTTTTGAAGCTTAACTAGTATTAATGCCTTAATTTTACGATGATGAATTGATCTTTCTTTGATTGAGTGCTTCCCTTATTCGCATAACTTGATCATGTGGAGAGAAATAATATATCTTAAAGACTCAGCTTAGTATTTCCTTTCCCCCTATTATTGCTCTTCAGATGATCAAACATTGTTGGAAGTATTAGAATATCTGCCTCAATTTAATTTGCGCAGCTTCAGCTTGTTACGATTGTGAATAAGAAATCTTCCCTTTGAAACATACGAAATACGAGGTATGAAATATCCTAAGAAATATGAAGTATGAAATATCCTTAAGAAGTATAAGAAATATAAAATATCTTTGAAAAAGTATTAGAAGTATTCAATCCGTGAAGAATTATACAATGTATGAAGAAGTATAAGAAGTATTTAATCTGTGAAGAATTCTTCATTGTATGAATAAATACAAGAAGTATTTAATCTTCACAATATTTAATAAATGCAAAATATCCATTGAAGAAGTATAATAAATATGAGACATTCTTGAAGAATTATAAGAAGTATTCAAGTTGTAGAGAAATATTCCATGTGTGAAGAAATATAAGAAGTATGTAATCCTCGTAAAATTTAATGAATATGAACTATCTGTTCTTGATTGCGAGTAAAATCGCATCTTTTGTTATGTCTTCGTGATATATATTCTTGTAAAAATTCTTCAATGATATTGATTGGATTGCCTTCTTTGTTAGGTCTTCATGATATATATTCTTGTAAAAATTCTTCAATGATATCGACGGAATTGCCTTCTTTGTCAGAACTTCATGATATATATTCTTGTAAAAATTCTTCAATGGTATTGATAAAATAATTTTCATTAATTGATGTGGTCTTATCATGCCTTCCTAAGTAAAGGTCTTATTTTGCCACCTCTTTTGTGATAATATTTTTGTATTTGCGATAATATGAAAAGTCTGAACATTCTTGCGAATATACAACCTCGTGACATTATCGTCTTACGATGAAATCTCAGGACGTTTTTACACTTTCATGTAATAACCCATTGATCTCATCTTAACTTCTTTTGTTATGTTCTGCGAGTTCTCTTTTTCTGTATATTTTGTTTCTCTCTTTTTTTTTTTTTTTTTTTTAGAATGCTCGCAGAAATTCAGTTGTTGCAAAAATATGACAAGCCTTTATGTTTTTGCAAACAAATAGCCTCGTGACATTTGCGTCTTATAGCACGTATCATCTCCCTAATGGAGGGTGCTTCCCTTTATCTTCCCCTTGGTTTCCCCTTCAAGGAAGCGTACATCGACCATACAAGGTTAGCTCTTCCCATCCGGTTTTGCAAACAACCATCTTTTGATCGCAACCTCTTATCCTTTTTGCCTATAGGGCTTATAGTTACGAGGTTGCACCCTATGGGGTATCTTTGGGCCAAGTGCATCATTTGCCAAGACTTGTCAAAAATGGCAGATGTGCTTCAAGCCCACCCGGCACTCTTGACTCAACCGTGTACCTCGGCGCCTTGATCGTTTTTTGCACTTCTTGGGAAAGACAGTATGCCTTAGTCACCCAACCTAAATCATGTTACATCGCATAATATTGCGTAATGTCGCAAGATTAGGTGAGAATCCAAGGTGTCTAACCCGGATAGGTACCCCGTAAAAGTTCCATGTACTCAGGCTCCTTGGTGGTGTTCCGGTGTCCCTGAGCCATGCTTATAGGTACCCCCTTAAATGACGTACTTTAGGACTTTGCCTCTTACGAAATGTTGCTTCGCGAACTAAGGTGTACGCCACAAAGGTTTTCCTGTGTAATATTTCTGCGGCTTTCTTTCTTTTTTGAAAGATGATCACAGATTGCGGTCTTTTATTCGCAAATTGATGTGTGCGTCTTTCTTTAATGAAAGTTAATCGCAATAAATTTTTTGAAATTCGTAACTTTTGCAAATTTCCTGCGAGCAAACAATATTCGTGAAATTTATCATGAGTTTTATGGATAATACCTTTTCAAATACAGTTTATTCCAAGGTCTACCAAGTCTCAAACCCATGTCTCTCCCTTCTGGATCCATCATCCGCAAAACTCATTTCAATTTCTTGTTTCTCAACGTATATCTTATTACACTTTACGAGCAAACATATTGATTACCTTCTTTTTTCTTTCTTCGCAAATCACAACCCTTTGTTATCATCATAAATTTCCTGTATGATTAACATTGTAATTTTATTCTTTCATGCCTTAATCCTCTGCCATTAAATTTTCACTTCTTTTCACAACCTTTGCTCTTTTTATCCAACTTTCCTTTTCAGTAGTTTTTCCTTCGCAAACTTCTACCTCTGTATCGTAACATTTCTTCCCTTCAGCCCAATCACCCTTGATAACTCCAACACCTTTCATATGAGGACATTTTATGCATTGATGTAGAGTGGAATCTATGCCTAGAATTCCATGAAGCCATGGTCTTCTATCAAAGAATTATACGGTGATTCGACATCAACAACGCAAAACAGAATTTCAGTTTGCATTAAAGGAATTCGCATGCTTACTTCTCCTTTAGGTTTATTAGCAGTTCCATTAAAACCATAAATCCTGTAAGTAGAAGGTATTAGATCTGCGTCTTTTCCCCCCCATAGTTTTGTAAGCAGAATAGAAGAGGATGTTGACAGAACTTCCCGTATCAATCAAAATTCTATTAAGACCAATTGATTCTTCCTCCATATCATCTTCATTTTCTTCCATATTCATGCAAATTGCTAACCTTACTACCAATGGATTATCATGTACTTCACAACCTTCTGTAATTTCAGCAGCTTCAAAAGAAATTTCACGCTTCTGCCAATCTTCAAGTCGCGAAATTTTTGCGATGTTCATTTATTCCTTTCCTTCACCATCCCTCGCATATACCCTGCTTAACACATTATCATGAAAATCCTCTATGGTTTTATATGAGTGAACAATAGAATTACAGAAAATATTCCTTGATTTTGATCCCACTTCTATATGTAGGGTTTCTTTTCCCTTTTCTTGTACTGTGTTCTCCCTGCGAGTTATGACTGGATCCTGTGGTAATTTTTGCGACTGTGTTTGCTTAAGTAAAAAGTGATCCAGTTTTCCTTGATCAATCATTCGCAAGATAATCCTCTTGATATTATTGCAGTTATTTGTAGAATTTCCATGAAAATGATGATACGAACAAAATTCATGACTTCTTGGACCCATTGGTGGTTCCTTTCCCATATTCCATGGAGTTGGTATATGCTCTATCAAGATAATTGCCTGCCATATCTTTTCTACACTTGTACTCAAAGGTGGCAACTTTATTTCTTCTCTTATCATTCTTTGACTTCCTTGACCATTGTTATAATTTTGTCTATGATTCCCTTGTCCAAAATAATTTTGCCTTTGTCCCCCATAATTTTCCTGCTGTTGATCTAATCTTGGGATCTGATTATTTCCTCATCGATTATAGAAATTCCTCTCTCTATCATACTCTTATTGATCTTTGCTACCCATTGCTACCATTTTTGGCTGGCTATTATTGATTTTATTCTCTTCTAATATTTGCGAAGAAGTTTGCGAGGATGTTTGCGAAGTACCTGCTACGACATTGATTATTTTAGGAAGTAAATTTGCTCCTGTATCTTGATTGTTAGTGTTCGCTACTGGATATGACTCCATATTGTTTTGCTTTTCCTCTAATGTAATGTATTCTTCTTGCAATTCTCGTAACTTTGTCATCATTATGAAATTCTTTCTTCTGAAGATTTGAACATACAGTTGTTCAGTTGCGAACATCGCATTTATGAAATACATAATCAAATATCTCTCATCTACGCGTCCTTCCATATCACTGGACATAGTCTTCCATCTTCTTACCAAATGCTTCAAACTTTCACCAATTCTTTGTTTTAAACCAAACACATCTTCAATACCAAGCCGTGAGGAATGATTTGTGATATATGCTCCAAGGAAAGTTGCTTGTAAATGATTAAATGATCTAATAGTGTTCTTAGGAAGTCCTTCGGACCACTTTAGAGCTTCTCCTGTTAAGCTTGATGCGAAGTACTTGCATAATACAACATCGTGATTCTCCCATTATAACATGCATCTTATATACGCTTTAATGTGTTGAATAGCACATGAAGTTCCGTCAAAGATACTGGTAAGTGTAGGTAAATTTCATTTTGGTGGAATCCCTCCCAATTGTACTTCTCTCGCAAATGGAGTCCTCGCAGCCTCTTCTATTACTTCATCTAATTTCCATCTATCTCCTCCTCTAATTGCCTTCTATCTCCAGCCTCTCATTTCCGCTAATTCTCGAAAAATCCGTGCATTTGCCTCAGAATTCTCATCCATTGGCCTCTTCAACGCAGCCTCTCTTCTTCTACGTTCTTGCGTCTCTTCTCTTGCGATCCTTCGCATTCTATCATATTCTTCAGTAATGTTTTCATTTGCATAATTTTGAAAATATCTTCTTTCTAAATTATCACAATTGTTTTGTTGCAGAGCATCTTGAAATTCTTGTTCTTCCCTTTCTATTCTTCTCATCGTTCTCATGAGAATATCATGAATTTCTTCTTCTTCATTTCTCTTCCTTCTGTAATTTATTTCTTCTTGATTTGCCTGTATTCTGGTTTGAAATTTTGGTTCATTCCTCGCTATTTCTGTTCGTTGATTTCTAATTCTTCTCTGAATTCTTTCATACTCAATATTTTGATTGTTACGAGCCTCTTCACATATTCTCACTCCATCCTCGTAATTATTTTGATGTACTTTTTGTTGTCTCTCAGTTTCTTCCACAAGTTGCTGCTCTTCCTCTCGATTTTCTTCGCCATTCTGATTGTTTTCTCTGTGATTTAGCCCGGTTCGTAAATTCTCCATGTTTTGTTCGTGGTTTGGTACTAAGATGAAGCGATTCTCTTGATTTCTTTCAACCTGATTATGTGTCTGTCTTTGCATAGTACTTTCACTATTGATTGTTGGTGAATTTTGTCCTGCTCTTTCTAGTCTAACATTTGATCTTGCAACACTTTGAGATTTCCTCCTTTGTAACATCTTATTTTCCCTCCTCAATTCTTGATTCTGTCTTGTTAGATTAGCACGTTCTTCAGCTTCAAATCTTCGTTCTTCTTGAATTCCTTGTCTCAATGTTTCTAATACCTCTCTTTCTCTTTCAATAATTGTTCCTCCCATAAGTCTCCCATTTTCTCTGATTTGTGGTTCTCTATATTCTTCTGCTGGTGTATCAGTTCTCCAAATGTGTATACTCACTCGATCATGATCTATTGTTTGTTGAGCTTGATTTCTTCGATTACTCCCTCTCCTACTAGGTTCTCCTGTTATATTTGCTTCTCCTCCTGTGAGTCTTACACTTCTTCTTACTGCAGTTAATGGTTCTGATATATTTATTCTTCTTGTCATTTCTCTGATGTAAAATTCTTCAGGTCCCTATTTCTAGCGCCAATTATGTAGTTGCAGAATAACCTACAACTACACCCTCAGTAGAATTTGTGAAACTTAAGAAGTTCTTGATGATGAATGACAATTTTCTTATTAATTCTCTCAATTGATTACAAAGAAGTATCTAAATGGAACTAGAATAGTTACAACTTTCTCTATCCTCTTTCCTAAGATATTTTCTAACACCTATTAAAAGAACCTCTCGAATTTTACATTTGAACTCCTATTTATAGTAAAATTTGTACAACTGTATATGTGTTGCGAAGTATCGCAACATATCTTCGCAAGATTATTTTATGCTCGCAAATCTTCCATGCTTCCCCGTGCTTCCTCAATCATCGCATTGTTTCGTAGCTCTTTCCTCTTATATTTATTACGATGTTCGTAAGCTAATGCCTTACGATATTCGGTACCTACACTATGCTTAAGGGATACAATTAATTTTTGAGAATTTGTCTGATTATTTGTGAATTAAGAAACAAGGGATTTAAAAGATAATTAGAGTTTTGGATTGTTTACCATAATTTATTCATGTGTAATAGTGGAATCAGTGTCTTGGTTATTCCTAATATCTTGAAATTAATTTTGAGTTAGGTTTTCTATATTTTTAAGTTCTACTAAGTCTAGAAATCATTGCCTTCACAAGCCTCGACGAACTCTTTACTACAACTTTAATTGAAAATCACATCACTGATTCTCTTGATCTAATTTTCGGGTCGAACGATTTTGTATATTATTTCCAACGATTTTGTATATTTAATTCACAAACCGGAGATTGCTTTGAGCATTTCATTTTAGATTTGAAATAATTGACCTACGAGATATTTAAATTAAATTTTAGAATACCAAGAACTCACATATTACATTTGGGTACCACTGGCACTGTGATTGCCAAACATGACTAATGTATCAATCAGATGGTTGATAGATATCCTTTTCCCAATGCAGAGGAAAAAATACAACTTCTAGGACAAGTTTTGGGACAACGAGAAATGGATTCATTTTCTTTGAATTACTGCCTATAATTGGATGCTCCCTATTTACAACGTGTTAATTATGGGATAATAGGGGGAAAAAACTAAGGAAACTTATTTTGTGCATCAGATGGCTAATATAGAAGACACATAAGATTTGGTTCAATAATAATATTCGAATTTCCATAAAATAAAAATAAACGTAAAAATGATTCACATGAAAACGGTTTTTTGGTATTAATGGGTAACGTTTTGAGATCACATGCACCACTCTAATCCAACAGTATAAATGGATCAGTGGATGTCAACCTTTCATGTACATACCTCTTGGAACATATATAACTTATACACAAAATAATTTGAACTTTTACGTAACTATGGAAACGGTAGGGATAACCTATTGAGAAAAATCACAAGAAAGCATGCATACAGAATAACATAGGGGAACATATATAAACGTAAACCTCCAACTAGCTAGGAAGCCAAAATCTACTTCAATCTGAACCGAGGCATACTCGAACGATCATTTATTTTGTGTATAAGTTATATATTTCCATGTTTTAATTTTTATACCAAAAAATGTTAAACTAAAAAGATAACAAAAATAAACGTAAAAATTCTTTTACCAATTTCCGTATTTTTATACCAAAATCATTATCTAAAATCTTTTGAACAATCTTATTAATTTCTATATATTGGTTTTTATACCAAGTTGTTTTTTTTTCTTTTTTAATCTTGACCGTGTATATGTGGTTTGAAAAAAATCATGAACTAAATTTTCCTAATATGTTTTTGGTTATATTAGTTTTTTTTCTTTCCGTTCTCAGGGGTGCAGCAAGATAACAATGCGAAAGATTGTCTTAAATTATAGATGCTCTATTTTCTTTACCATACAAGACAAATAAACTTCGTAACACCTCTGATGGTTTTCTTGATGATTATGAGTTTATGAGGCACGGGTTTACGTCATAATCATCGTCTCTATCTCTTTTTTTTTTTCCTTTTTTTTATTTACATCATAATCTTTTTATAAATTACATTCTAATACTGCTTTTATACTTATTTCAATTTTTCTCCTTTTAGTTTTTTTTTTTTTTTCGTTTCTAATGGTGATCTCTTCTCTCTTTTTTAGCACATAACAACACATATTCTTTAGTCATTGATGTCGACATCTTAGCCTTCACGTCAATGCAAAAATTAATTTTCTTAGATTCCAAATCGTGATCGGGGCGAGGCGAAGCCGAGCCACACCAAATCAAAAATAGATGGTTTTTTGATCCGCCCGGTGCATAGCACGGGCACAAAATCTAGTAGTGAAAATGAATGAAGTGGGAGCTTGAAGTTTCTAGAAAGAGAGAGACCTAATGAGCTTTCAGAAGTTTTTCTTTGTTTTTCAGCCTGTAACTACTAGCCACGTGGAAAGACTACATCTAGGTGAGCGGAGATTGGCATCTATTGGTATTTTTTATTCTCTTTCTTGTTTCTATCCCACGAAAACACCATGTAAGTGTAGCCGTTCATCTTAAGGTGTGTTTAGATTCTAAAATTTGAAAAGTCTTCACGAGACTTTGGTGGTGTGGTAGAGATTAACAAAAATTCTTAATCTACTGCTGGAACAATTTCCCTGACACTTAGGTGGATTCCATAATTTTTGTGCGTGATCCATCATTTTTTATTTTTAGGTATGTATTTTTTTTTGGGTGTTTAAAACCACAATGCGTAAAAAATTACTGTTAAATCGAAGATATGTTTAACAGGTTGTGATTCTCAATTCCAATGTAATATTGTCATTACATTACATAAATCAGGATTATGACAACAAGGTAATATCTTTTTTTAATCTGGGACCTAGGAAAATTAAATTTTAGTACATTAAACTTTGTTTCTGGAAATCACCTCCTGGATTCATCATGTTTTGTTGTGACAAAGCTTCTTTTGGTAACCCTAGAACTGCAGGTTTTGGTGTAGTAATTAGAGATCATCTCAGTCAAGTTATTGGATCCATTTCTGGTGGTCTAGGTATTGCAACCAATTACATAACTGAGGTTTATGCAGTGATTTTTGCAGTGGAATTAGTTGTTGAATGAAACTTCCATCACATAATAATCAAATCAGATTCCAAGACAATTAGTACAGAGTTTGCAGAGAATAATGTGCTTTGGTTTGTCAAAATAAGATGGCAGAAAGCAATAAGTAAAATTCATACTATAAGATTTGAGCATTGTTACATGGAAATAAATTTTTCTGCAGACACAGCTGTTAAAAAAGGTGCTCAAATGGGAGCAGCCCAAAAAGGCAAATAACTTTGGGTAGGTCTCCCTTTCTAGTAAGAATTGAATTACCAAATGTTGAATATTACAGATTCTATTAGCTCTTGTTCTTTCGTTCTTGTCAAGCCTATGTAGTTGGTTGTTCCTTTTATCTTTGTTTGGGCTTGTAATTTGTAATTGAATTTTTCTTATTAATAAATATATGTGATTCAGGAAAAAAAAAACATAAGCATGTGTGTGGATATTTTGTGCATGTAAATATTTTACTTGCTTCCCACTAGCACTGGACTTTGCAATTTTTCGATGTCCATCGCAATTTTTTGATGTCCATATCTGCGATTGGAACCTAACCATACCCGTTAATCTTTTGTGAATTTGATTTAGAACACCACAGAAACCTCATTGATATGGGTAACGGGTTCCGTGTAGAAGAGTTCTTGGACGATCTGAAAAATCAATATCCAAGACCACTTAGTCGTATACGAATTCTAAAAAGTATAGAACTTGAAATTTATTTCAAAATATGAATTCAACCAGAATAAATCTTGTATTTTATCTCAAAAAATAAGGCTTAAACTATCTAGATTGATTATATAATACTTGTGTCCTTCTTATTATAAAGATAAACAATATAATGTGAAAAAGGAAAAACACAAGACACCTAGAAATTTAGTTAACGAGGAAAACTGCACAAGTAGAAACCTTGTCCAGCTTTGAACGCCACACTGTATTAAATCGCTACAGACATTATCCTACTGTCATACTTCAAACTAGAATGTAGTTAAGACTGAATTAACCCTCAAAGCAACTCATCTGCAGTGGTGCTCCTTACGTCCCTTGAACCTCGCAAGATTCTACGCACTTGATTCCCTTAACTGGAGTTCTTTACAGCATAAGAGTTGCTTCAACCTCACTGAAGACTTTTGATACCAATCTACCTCTAACATACAAGCTTATTTGATTTCTCTTTTGATAATCTTCAATATGGATTTTGAAATCTGTTTGCAGTAGACAAATTCCAGCAAACCTCACGAATCGAGAACACTCACCTCTCAAAAACAATCCAAACAAATCAAAGAAGAGTTTAGATATCTATATTGAGGAATCACAAAGTCTGAGATAAAGAAAACATTACGATTCCTATCGCGTTCCCGATCCAAGATAAGTAAAACCTCAAAGATCAATAAGAACAAGAGTCGGATCCAACAATTGTCATGTAAAAGATAATCTAACTGGGCTTCACATATCCCCAAATGAAGTCATTAACGTCGTAACCTAATTATTTTTTCAAGATGAAACCTAGGTTTCAGAGGATGACTCTAGGTTAGCAACTAGGACGCATGAAGAGGGCCAAAAGTTAAGAAATCATGTTGCAAGAGTTTCTCTTTTATAGATTTTCCAGGCTCCAGGTAGCTTTGAATTCAAGATAGGTTTGCCTGGAATTCAAGCAAACACTTTACCAGTTTAGATGAAATTCTTATTAGGATTTCATGTAAGCATGTGAGATGTTTTCCTTGAAATTACAGCGAAGAATATGCACTATCATCCAGTGCACAATGATAGTCTATATCGGCTGAGTAACCTTTGAACTTTCAAGCACTAGCAGTGTTAAATAACACTCAAGACTAATCAATAATCCACAAGCCCATATGATTTTGTGAATAAAGTTGTCTTAAGAGTATTATGAGAGTTTGAGCAAAAGCGAACATAATCATATAAAATAGTTTGTGTACTTTTGTTAATACTGGAACTGTATAGGTTTACAAACCGTTTTTGCAAACTACATGCAGTTTGCGAAGTCATGCCCAAGGGGGTTTACAAACCTTGGCAGTTTGAAAAGTCAGATTCAATGGATTTGCAAACCTATCGGGCCCCACATTTCATATATAACTCAGATTTAAAGGGTTTGCGAACCTCTACAGTCTGCAGAATTCAGACTGACTTAGATTTTACATACAAATATGTGTACCTTGCTACCAGTAGTCATCAATCTCTCATAATTAATTTAAAATTCTCCTAGTAGCCATAGAAAGTATGCATTGTTGCTTGGACAATTTCCAAATGATCAACTTGAAACAAAAATAGTGTGTGAACAATAAATTGTTCTAACTAAGATTGTTAAGGATCTGTCAACATCCACTGCTTTAATCATATTTCGAGAGTTTAACTAAAACAAGCTTCAACTCGAAATTTCATTTTTGCAATATTAAATCTACAAAAATCATACGACATAGTCTCATAAGATAAAATGGTAAATGTCGTGAGTAAATAGGATAGGTCAGTCTTCACATACCTCTTGTTTATGAAGTTCTCGCACATGTCTTTGTTTGTTCTCCAGTATTCAATCTATGAGGGTTATTCAGTGATGTCTGATACTCAACTATCATATTCTATTCCTAGTTCGAGACTTGACTTTAGTAGATTAGAAATCAAGATATGGTTTTGTACATCTAACATTGACAACAATATTGATATTTCAAAACTTGTAGGTTCGACCGAGCGATGTTCTAACAAGGGTTATGCTCACCTGCATCAATTAACATAATATGGTAATTTAAGGCCGACGGGATACAAATTGGACAATTTATTGAGATAAATATTTAAGAAAAGATGTTTAAACCCATCATGGAGGATCTCAGTGCAGCAACTTTTTAGTTATAATTTCAATTGTTTTAGTTTTATTAATGTAATTTAATTTTTGTAATAAACAATGCTTTCTTGAGATGAGAACTTTAAGTACGTGTTACATTTGAGTTAAATAAACATTAAAATTTAAACTAAGGATCACACTTATCACTCTGGACGAACATACATAGCTTGTTTGATATCGCAATGAGTCAAGGGAATACAACCTAACTCAGGATAATATGTATCCATCCTTGACCCTATTTGTATATATAATCATATATGTGTTTCACCCGGCTGAATTTAGGCTTAGTCTTATGGTCTTCCAATCTAGCATCTAAATTGGAAGTTCACGTCATCTAAAATAACCCCATAAGTCTTATGGTAATTATATTCTAGTATACTAGTCGCAGAACCAAATAATGAGGTTACGTATTCAGCATAAACTTTTTTTTTACTTATCGCTGAATGAAACATCCATATACCGTGGAATATTCCACTCGACGCTGAACCAAACTGCGAAAAGTTGATTTTTCTGCGCGTAACCATTCAGCGAAACTATCTCGCTACTAGTTAGCATTCGAGATATATCTGGAGACAGAAGTAGAAGAGAAGAATAGACAAAGTTTTGTGAATTATAAACACGCTTTTTTCTAAATCTATAAGCTAAATCTATCCCATAAGACTTAGCCTCATATGCATATAATAAGAAAATGTTGCCTTTGTCTCAGGACATTTTCGGCGCTTAATTTCGGTCATCCTACAGCTTGGATCATTAGTCCGAGAGATATATATTTGTCCCTCCATTGGTGTATATATGAGATATTATTATTTTGGATGACATAGATCATGCCGCAGCTCGGGCCAAAGCTAAACCTTACTTATCCACTAATCCTAAATACCACTAACCTTAGAAAGAACATATGATTCCAGAATTTTTTTTAGAGTTTCTCCAATGGAATGTGTGTGGAGGAAAAAATCTCAATCCACATAAGATACACATCCATTTTCTCATAAATATTTTTTCAATCTTAACCTCTATTATTAATGTCGGGATGACGTGACATATTTTTAGGAAGACATCCTCTAAGTGAACCTCTAAAACCCTGGTATATATATGCAACTATATTTACTATATAACTCAGTATCTGCTTCTACATAAAAGTTCTCAGAATAGTGTCGGTGCTTGTTGCAATACTCCAAGATATTCTATAATTTTTACAGAATAAATCTCAAGCTCCTAGATGGATTACCCACTAGTATAGAGAAGAAAATTAAGTCTTTTATAAGATAAATCTCAAGCTCCTAGATGGATTGCCCAGTAGTATATATCTAATTGAGTCTTCTCATTAGTGTTATATACATTCAACGGTTGAATTCCTAAAAAAATCCTTTCATCAATATCCATTCTCAGCTGAATGATATAAATTTATTATAGTGTCTGAACAAGCTGATATGAAAATACATGAAAAGATGTACACGAAAATACTTGATTGAAGCATCACATCTGTGTTCACATAATCAGGTGATTCTCATGCCAGACACAAGAACTATAAAAACCTCAATTCGCTCAATTTTTTGTCAAGACACAAAATGTACTCAATTCTCTTAATTTTGTGTGAAGACCCAAAAATTTGTTATTTTACTAAGCTCCCATTGGTTGGACACTTGCTTGGCGGAACTTTGGATGGGTATCTCCCATGGTTAGTTGCGTTAAAATCCAAAGTATGAAAGAGGCACAACAAAAAAAAACCCTGATTAGGCTAACTGTGACCGACCAAGTCAGTCTCAAATTGATTTTAGCCATCCAACTTCGGCCATCCTTATTTCCCCTCCGACCAATCACATCTCTTGAACTTGACCGGATACGCTAATTGAAGTCATCCAAAGTTGGTCCGATAAGTCTGAAAAACGTGTGAACATCACATGCGACAGACTAAAACAATCACATGCGATAAACAACATGTTCATACGGCCATAACTATGCGACCCTTGCCACGCGAGAAGTTACAACATATAACACTTTAAGCGTTGCAAAATATGTTGCAGTTCACTTATAGCGACTGTTGCGTATATAAACGTTGCAAAAAATATCGCGACGTGCATGCTTGAGACAGACAACATTTTTCAAGTGTTTCAATTCTTATATAAGCAATTCGCGACCTTTTTAAGGTATCGATCTAGCATAAAAGGTCATACTTGACCTACTTCAACATTTTTAATTCACATGGCTTCCCAATTTCGACCCACTAAGGGTGCAACACATTTATTTTGTCCGGCTATCACATGAGATTTGTATGGTAATCCATATTTTTATGAAACTTGACTTACTATTCATGACACACCTTGAGTACAATTTGCACTTGACTTCCCATGAGTGGCATGACATAGTGATTGATTAAATTTGTTTTACTATTTATGTGGTCTTATACATATGTCCTGCTACATATGCGTGACTACTTCCATACTCATATAATTTCTTCTCTGCTCTTTCATGACCACCCATCACCTCTCGTTGATATCATTAAAAGCGGTGCTTGACTCACTTAACAGCCACACTTGGCATGACTTGTTCATCCAAGCATGTCAACACTGATTGACACAGATAAACTCTCACAACTATTTTAAGACTTCCAAGACTTGACATGAGGCCTAAATAATTATTCATGCTTCATATAAGCCTCACCAATCTTGTTAGACTCATCAAGACTTGTCAATTACGTCTAGACAGACATGACAAGTCACCAGTCATCTTAACTATGCAAGTCATCTTAACTATGCAAGTCATCTTTGACTTCACATTAGATTAGTATTTTCTACTAAAATCATACGAGACGTCGGAAACATTACAAATGAAGGGATATATTTACTAAGGTGTCAGTCTGGCGGTCTACGACATGCGATGTAGCAATACACCCATTATAAGAAAGTGTAAGGAAGAGCGGACAATTGACTAAATTAGAGGAATAATGGGGATGTAACCTTCTAGTCTTCTCTGAACAATAGGGACACAGTTTTAATCACTTCACCGCGACCTTCACCTTCTCACTGCTTCATGACTTCCGCTTCCTATGATGTCAGGGTGTACGGTTATGACTCTATAAAATTAAAATTTTCAGTATTTTCAAATGAGAACAATTAAGCCAGATAAGAATACAACTTTCTTTCAAACAAGTTAATTGTCTGATTTACACAAAAGCCTTCTCTGAATCATACATAGTAAATTCTTCATTTACAGCCGCACCTCGCAGAGTCTACCATTATGATCTCAACACTTCCTCTGCTTCCCTCATTAAGACCAACCCTTCTTCTTCTTTTGAATCAAAGAAAGATTGGAATGACCATTTCTCGGTTTAGGCCAGAATTGTAAAGATTAAACTCTCGAATCTAAAGTGAAAAATCATGGGTCTAACAACGAGACCAAATATTTCGTTAGGCAATATGTACGGACTAACTCCAATATAATTCCAAGAGAATCAACTAGACAGTCAGACTCAATCAATAAAATATATCCATGAGTTATATCTCTGTTTCTCAATGTAATCATCAAATCAAATAGATAGAATCTGTGGGCCTGATTATTATGAGAAACAACTTGAATGGTACCAAAGACCGATGTTCAAGTTTCAACCAATTTCAATCAACATCCAAAGGTTGGATTTACCAATTGATTGAACTACGCACAACCTGTGATATTTCAATTACACAGAAAATATAATACGGAAAAGAAATAAGACATACACCAGAAATTTTGTTAACAAGGAAACTGCAAATGCGGAAAAACCCCGGGTCCTAGTCCATATTTGAAAACCACACTATATTAAGTCGCTACAGACACTAGCCTACTATAAGTCAACTTCGAACTGGAATGTAGTTGAGCCCTAACCAAGTATCACACTGATTAATGTATAACCGCGTTACTTACGCCTCTAACTCCCAGCAGGACTATGTGCACTTGATTCCCTTAGCTGATCTCACCCACAACTAAGAGTTTCTACGACCCAAAGTCGGAGACTTTATAAACAAATCAATCTCCTACATAAAAGTCTATTTTGATAGATAAATCTATCCCCCATAGAAATATCTACAATTTTTTTGTTCCGTCTTTTGATAAATCAAGGTGAGTAGGAACCAATTGATAATCCAGTCTTATATTCCCGAAGAATAGCCTAAAAATATCAATCACCTCACAATAAATTAACTATATGGTAGTATAACAAGTTATTGTGGAATCATACAGAATGAGACGAAGAGATTTATAATTACTTTTTATATCTTACCTATCAGAGATAAATCTCGAGCAAATCTTAGAGAAGACATTACTCAATACGATAGAACAAGTAAGATCAGAACACATAACTACAGAAAAAATAGTTGGGACTGGTTTCAGAATCCCAATGAAGTCTTTAAGTCGTTAACCTATAATTGTTTTAGAAAAAACCTATGTTAAAGGAGAATCGAATCTAGTCACAACTCATATCACACAAGAGGTGTGGGTATTAGGTTTTCCATTTGTTAGAAATATCCCTTATATAGTCTTCAAATCAGGGTTTGATAGCTTTGAAACAAAGCAATCAATATTCACCGTTAAATATAATCCTGATTTAAGATTTAAGATAAGTTTTCTTAAAACCAAAGCAATATCTCTCCACCACTAGATGATTTTAGCTTGTTACATACAAATAAAATATACCTTCATTTAGATATGGGTAACTGTTAGATCATAGCTCGGTTGAACCCACCAAACGTTGGTACATCAAGTTTGGTTGTCATATTTTAGTGAGCCAAAACTCATTTAAAGAGTCGCTTGATTATGTACTAGTCAACTTCGTATAGGTTATCTTGAAAGTATTAGGAAATGAGACATTACGAGTGTTGCGAAGACTTTAAGAAGTGAAGAAGTAAGGAGCTACAACGACAACATCATCCTTCCACTTGAGTTTAGTGATATTTGACTTGAACTATTTCATTCCCTATCGTATCTTTCAACTCATGCATATTGAAAATATAACTGCGAAGCATGAATGATTACACTCTAGTTAGACGTAGTATTAAGGAATACAATACGCGGTTTATTGATTAACCATTAAACTTTGTATATAAGACATCGACATAATCATTTGAATACTATTGTGATTATGTATGGGTATAAGGTGAATATTTCATCCTAGAAAACAATGTTTTACATTTGTTTAAAGGAAGTAAAATCATGAACTTGGTTTGTGAATCGAAAGGGAAATCGCTAGGCTTTATTGGTATTGTTATTCATTGCATATCTTTTGAATTACCAATATATGTGATTAGTATAACCGCTCATGACTTGTTTATGTTCTTGGTAAAACTATTCACAAAGGCCTGAATTTTGTATTAGTATGACTTTTATTAGTGAAGCCGATCTTAAGTAATCATCTGAGATGGCATGATCGATTTAGTGTATGACCAACTATGGGTAAAGGGGAATCGATCCTAGTCAACCGAATTTTGGAAAGCTAGTGTGACTATGCACATTACTCACATGGAGGTAGAACCGAAACTTGTTTTGGTAGAACCGTTAAACCCTTGATTTGTGATTGAGTGTTCTTGATCAATCACGTAGTTCTTGAAAGTAAGATGAACCAACTCCAAACTTGTTTGGAAGTGTGGAAAATCGGTTTCAAGGTTGTAAGTATGAAAGAGGACTTACAAAGTAAGGATGTCGACATACTTTGAACATGTGCAGTAACGCTTATCATTTATTGTTCAAAGATATTCTTTAATAGCTAAAGGAAAAATCCCAGATCGAAAAATAAATTTAGAATCTTTTATTTAAGGTTGTTAATTTTATTTTTGGAAAAATGAAAATTAGTAATGTGCATTTACTAGTTGGAAATTTTCTAAGAGATTTTTGGTCAATATTTGGACAAAGCATTTCCAGGAATTATGGAAACCGAATTTGGAATATATTGCATATCTTGAGAATATTTTCGGTTTTGGAAATTCCTTGGTGTCCAAACTTCCTTGTCTATAAATACTTGAAGTTTACATTTCGAGCAAACGAATCCTCAAATCTAGCAAAACTACATCAGTTGTGTTGTTACTGGTGGAGCCGCCTATTCGAGAGGAAAGTAACCTAATTATGCGAAATCTCTTACGACCGCTCAGTTTAAAGACTTCTTTGGGATTTAGAATATCTATTAGTAACGTTGGTGGGAAACTAGATAATTGCGGTTTATCTTTTGTTTTTGATTGATTTGATTGACTAACGGTGGTTGAAATTTGATTGCACCTAGTTTGTTTATGCTTGAGAATCTTCTCTTCTGATATAAGATTCACTCAAACTAGATTGAAGTTTCGACGGGGATCTTTAGACTGTTTGTAGATCTATAGACGTCTTGTGATAATCCATTATTAATAGACTCCGTTCTGTGGGTGATTGATCACAAGAAATTCAAGTTGATTGTGTGCAGGTGCTAATTGAAGATTAAAGAATATTTGAAGACAAAGAATACTTTGAAGATTTCTGATTTGGGTTCATAATCTTTGGTGTGCATAATACTTATTTCGGTAAAAGAGGATCCAACTATAATCGGTTTATCCTTGTGGTAGATTAAATTGATTAGTTGTGTAGATCGGCATCAATACAATTCTTTGTGATTAAAAGTATTGATTGCAAAATCTTAACAATTACTTTGGTAGTTGTTGATACGATATATCTAAGAACCTGACAAAGCAGTTTATTTGAGATAAATAGAAGATCCTTTTGTCGAACTCACATCACTTGGTTGAAAAGAGTTGATACCAAACAGATTTGTTGTTCCTTCACTGTTTGGAATACGAACCAAAGGAATTATTCCAAGTACGTGACTTATTACAGGTCAGGGGCATGGGAATACAAACGAAACTAGGTGAACTATAGGTTTAGTTGCTTGGTATCAACTATACGAAGTTGGTTTGATTTTGTATAGCGGCTCAATCCTGAGAGTATTAATTTCTGGACAAGGTCCTGGGGTTTTTCTGCATTTGCAGTTTTCCTCATTAACAAAATCTTGATGTGTCATTTACTTTTATTTTCCGCAATTATAATTGTTGTTATTATAATTTAAAGTAAATTACACAAATGTTAATTCCTATTTACTTGATAATAATCCTATTGTATTTGGTTAAGTCCGAACCATTTATCAAGTAAACATACTTCGTTGTTGTATTGTCTCGATCTTGTATCCATAGTCAATCACGCAAGTTAACTTGTTGTCGTATTGTCTCGATCTCGTATCCATAGACGATCACACAAAGTGTGAAAGGATTTGTTGTATTTTCTCGACTCAGTCCATAGACAATCACTTTCGGAGAAAGGACTTATAGGTGAAAAAGTTTTAGATTGAGGTATATTTGGGTACCCTTGTCTTTTTAGACCGTACCTAAACGTGTATATTGAGTTGGCTCAATAACAGTTAACCGAATTTATACATATGAACACTTTTGTCTTAACCACATTCATCTAACACGTCTATCTTTTGGTAAATCAAGGTGAACATGAACCAATTGATAATCTGGTCTTATACTCCCGAAGAGCATCCTAGAAATATCAATCACCTCACAATAACTTAACTATATGGTAGTTTAAGAAGTTATTGTGGAATCACGAAGAATAAGACGGAGAGATTTGTGATTACTTTTTATATCTTACCTATCAGAGATAAATCTCGAGAAAATCTTAGAGAATATAGTACTCAATACGATTGAAAAAGTAAGATCAGAACACATAACTACAGAAAAAATAGTTGGGACTGGCTTCAGAATCCCAATGAAGTCTTTAAGTCGTTAACCTATAATTGTTTTAGAAAAAACCTATGTTAAAGGAGAATCGAATCTAGTCAAAACTCATATCACACAAGAGGTGTGGGTATTAGGTTTTCCATTTGTTAGAAATATCCCTTATATAGTCTTCAAATCAGGGTTTGATAGCTTTGAAATAAAGCAATCAATATTCACCGTTAAATATAATCCTGATTTAAGATTCAAGATAAGTTTTCTTAAAACCAAAGCAATATCTCTCCACCACTAGATGATTTTAGCTTGTTACATACAAATAAAATATACCTTCATTTAGATATGGGTAACTGTTAGAGCATAGCTCGGTTGAACCCACCAAACGTTGGTACGTCAAGTTTGGTTGTCATATTTTAGTGAGCCAAAACTCATTTAAAGAGTCGCTTGATTATGTACTAGTCAACTTCGTATAGGTTATCTTGAAAGTATTAGGAAATGAGACATTACGAGTATTGCGAAGACTTGAAGAAGTGAAGAAGTAAGGAGCTACAACGACAACATCATCCTTCCACTTGAGGTTAGTGATATTTGACTTGAACTGTTTCATTCCCTATCGTATCTTTCAAGTCATGCATATTGAAAATATAACTGCGAAGCATGAATGATTACACTCTAGTTAGACGTAGTATTAAGGAATACAATACGAGGTTTATTGATTAACCATTAAACTTTGTATATAAGACATCGACATAATCATTTGAATACTATTGTGATTATGTATGGGTATAAGGTGAATATTTCATCCTAGAAAACAATGTTTTACATTTGTTTAAAGGAAGTAAATTCATGAACTTGCTTTGTGAATCGAAAGGGAAATCGCTAGGCTTTATTGGTATTGTTATTCATTGCATATCTTTTGAATTACCAATATATGTGATTAGTATAACCGCTCATGACTTGTTTATGTTCTTGGTAAAACTATTCACAAAGGCCTGAATTTTGTATTAGTATGACTTTTATTAGTGAAGCCGATCTTAAGTAATCATCTGAGATGGCATGATCGATTTAGTGTATGACCAACTATGGGTAAAGGGGAATCGATCCTAGTCAACCGAATTTTGGAAAGCTAGTGTGACTATGCACATTACTCACATGGAGGTAGAACCGAAACTTGTTTTGGTAGAACCGTTAAACCCTTGATTTGTGATTGAGTGTTCTTGATCAATCACGTAGTTCTTGAAAGTAAGATGAACCAACTCCAAACTTGTTTGGAAGTGTGGAAAATCGGTTTCAAGGTTGTAAGTATGAAAGAGGACTTACAAAGTAAGGATGTCGACATACTTTGAACATGTGCAGTAACGCTTATCATTTATTGTTCAAAGATATTCTTTAATAGCTAAAGGAAAAATCCCAGATCGAAAAATAAATTTAGAATCTTTTATTTAAGGTTGTTAATTTTATTTTTGGAAAAATGAAAATTAGTAATGTGCATTTACTAGTTGGAAATTTTCTAAGAGATTTTTGGTCAATATTTGGACAAAGCATTTCGGGGAATTATGGAAACCGAATTTGGAATATATTGCATATCTTGAGAATATTTTCGGTTTTGGAAATTCCTTGGTGTCCAAACTTCCTTGTCTATAAATACTTGAAGTTTACATTTCGAGCAAACGAATCCTCAAATCTAGCAAAACTACATCAGTTGTGTTGTTCTAGTGGAGCCACCTATTCGAGAGGAAAGTAACCTAATTATGCGAAATCTCTTACGACCGCTCGTTTAAAGACTTCTTTGGGATTTAGAATATCTATTAGTAACGTTGGTGGGAAACTAGATAATTGCGGTTTATCTTTTGTTTTTGATTGATTTGATTGACTAACGGTGGTTGAAATTTGATTGCACCTAGTTTGTTTATGCTTGAGAATCTTCTCTTCGATATAAGATTCACTCAAACTAGATTGAAGTTTCGACGGGGATCTTTAGACTGTTTGTAGATCTATAGACGTCTTGTGATAATCCATTATTAATAGACTCCGTTACGTGGGTGATTGATCACAAGAAATTCAAGTTGATTGTGTGCGAGTGCTAATTGAAGATTAAAGAATATTTGAAGACAAAGAATACTTTGAAGATTTCTGATTTGGGTTCATAATCTTTGGTGTGCATAATACTTATTTCGGTAAAAGAGGATCCAACTATAATCGGTTTATCCTTGTGGTAGATTAAATTGATTAGTTGTGTAGATCGGCATCAATACAATTCTTTGTGATTAAAAGTATTGATTGCAAAATCTTAACAATTACTTTGGTAGTTGTTGATACGATATATCTAAGAACCTCGACAAAGCGCTTTATTTGAGATAAATAGAAGATCCTTTTGTCGAACTCACATCACTTGGTTGAAAAGAGTTGATACCAAACAGATTTGTTGTTCCTTCACTGTTTGGAATACGAACCAAAGGAATTGTTCCAAGTACGTGACTTATTACAGGTCAGAGGCATGGGAATACAAACGAAACTAGGTGAACTATAGGTTTAGTTGCTTGGTATCAACTATACGAAGTTGGTTTGATTTTGTATAGCGGCTCAATCCTGAGAGTATTCAATTTTGGACAAGGTCCTGGGTTTTTTATGCATTTGCGGTTTCCTCATTAACAAAATCTTGATGTGTCATTTACTTTTATTTTCCGCAATTATAATTGTTGTTATTATAATTTAAAGTAAATTACACAAATGTTAATTCCTATTTACTTGATAATAATCCTATTGTATTTGGTTAAGTCCGAACCATTTATCAAGTAAACATACTTCGTTGTTGTATTTTCTCGATCTTGTATCCATAGTCAATCACGCAAGTTAACTTGTTGTCGTATTGTCTCGATCTCGTATCCATAGACGATCACACAAAGTGTGAAAGGATTTGTTGTTTTTTCTCGACTCAGTCCATAGACAATCACTTTCGGAGAAAGGACTTATAGGTGAAAAAGGTTTAGATTGAGGTATATTTGGGTACCCTTATCTTTTTAGACCGTACCTAAACGTGTATATTGAGTTAGCTCAATAACAGTTAACCGAATTTATACATATGAACACTTTTGTCTTAACCACATTCATCTAACACGTCTATCTTTTGGTAAATCAAGGTGAACATGAACCAATTGATAATTTGGTCTTATACTCCCGAAGAGCATCCTAGAAATATCAATCACCTCACAATAACTTAACTATATGGTAGTTTAAGAAGTTATTGTGGAATCACGAAGAATAAGACGGAGAGATTTGTGATTACTTTTTATATCTTACCTATCAGAGATAAATCTCGAGAAAATCTTAGAGAATATAGTACTCAAAACGATTGAAAAAGTAAGATCAGAATACGCAACTATAGAGAAAATAGTTGGATATGGCTTCACGAATCCCAAATGAAGTCTTCAAGTTGTTAAACTATAATGGTTTTGGAAAAACCTGGGTTAAAGGAGAATCAACTCTAGTCGCAACTATGAAACAGGAAAGTGTCGGGAATAGGTTTTCCAGTTGCTAGAGTTCTCCCTTATATAGTCTTTCAAATCAGGGTTTGCTTACAATCAAAACTAAGATAGCATAGTAACAAAGCATTCAATATTCACCGTTGGATGAAATCGTGATTTAATATTCAAGCTAAGTTTGCTTAAAACCAAAGAAATATATCTCCACCGTTAGATGGTATTAGCTTGTTACACACAAATAAAATATACTTTCATTTAGATTTTGGTAACCGTACCTAATGTGTATATTGAGTTGTCTCAATAACAGTTAACCGAAGTTATCCATATGAACACTTTTGTATTATCCACACTCGTCTAACAATTCTAGATCAAATGATAATCAAATGACTCTAATTGTGTTACTCATAGAGTTGTTCAATTGTTTATATTGTCATGGAATCAATTGTTTATGGAAGTAGATTAAGTTATTGTGGAATCACAAAGAATGAGACAAAGAGATTTGTGATTACTTTTTATATCTTAGAGAAGATAGTACTCAATACGATAGCACAAATACGATCAGAACACCCAATTAGAGAGAAAATTGTTGGGTATGGCTTCAGAATCCCAATGAAGTCTTTAAGTCGTGAACCTGTAATGGTTTTAGGAAAAAACTAGGTTAAAGGAGAATCGACTCTAGTCTCAACTAGTATCACACAGGATGTGTGGGGATTAATTTTCCCAGTTGATAAAGTTCTCCTTTATATAGTCTTCAAATCAGGGTTTGATAGCTTTGGAATAAAGCAATCAATATTCACTGTTAGATGGAACCTGATTCAAGATTAAAGCTAATATCTTTCCACCGTTGGATGGTCTTAGCTTGTTAAACACAAATGAAATATACCTTCATTTAAATATGGGTAACCGTACCTAAATGTGTATATTGAGTTGGCTCAATAATAGTAAACTGAAGTTAGACATATGAACACTTTTGTCTTAACCATGTTCATCTTAACACTTCTAGATCAATTGATAATCAAATAAATCTAATTGTGGTACTCATAGAGTTGTTCAATTATTTATATTCTCATAGAAGTATACAAGACACAATTGAAACAAAATCGGATCGATTCAAAAGAATAAGTTCATGAACATTTTAGCCACGGTTTGCAAAGATTGCATTCCTTAATTTATAAATGTATTTTTTCATGAGTATGAAATCATACTTAACCGATTTTAGAACTTAAACTAACTCAATTTGCAAACGGGTACACAAACTAGAGTTCCGTACTTTGGTCATGTCCAACAGTTCGCAAACGGGTATGCATACTGTCATACCGGACCTAACTAAGGTGAAATCGTTCGCATACTGGTATGCAAACTTTGTTCCCGGACTTTCACAGTTAAAACTGTTCGCATACTGGTACGCAAACTAGGTTCCCGGACCCGAATCATATTACAACAGTTTGCATACTGGTATGCATATTGTGCTATATCCATACAATGGTTTAATTGTTCTAAACTCCTATTTCAATCATTGAAATATCCTTAGAAGACGATAATAGTTGTCTCACACAAACTATTAGCTTATAAGTAATTTTCAAGTGATCGAATGATCAATACGAAACATTCCGGTTCTACATCAAATGACTGTCTCACACAAATCATGTAAGATGTTACAAGGCGATTTTTACATGATCATCTTTTGAATCATTATTTAGTTTCCAACAAATAAATTGTTTCTAACTAAACTCGTCAAGAATAATGATGAACGTAATTAAAGAAAAAAGCTTTTCAGCACATATTTCGAGAAAGATATAAGCGAGTTAAGCTCATGTCGAAATATCAAATGTGTATAATGTAAAAGTTTATATAGATATATGACTTAGTCTCAATAGGAGATAGAATAAAATAGGCTTCTGAGTGATATATATGTTTTAGTATCCATATACCTTTTGTGGATGAAGTTCCTCTAAGCTCTCCTCAGTAGATCTTCGTCTTCAATCGATGAACCCCATGAAGTTTAAATCTCAACTACACATTCTATCCTAATCCGATACATAGCTATAAGTAGACTAGAAATCAATAATTATAGTTTTGATCACCTAAACTTGACAAACAATCTTGAGATAGCAACGCTTGTGACTTCGACCAAGCAGTGATCTAACAGTAGCTATAACAACTTTTGAAAAAAAAATTTCTCAATCTCCGTTATACAGAAACATGGTATTAGTACTTCTCCAAATTTTAATTGTATCCCAACTCTAAAGTAATATTACGGTGATATGTTTCTCCCCTTAATCAATATTTACATCTTTTGCATAAGAGGTGAAACTTATATATTATTGTTCACTCCCCCTTATATAATGATCCATAAACCATATGTATGTTGTACAAAACTACTAAATAATTCTCCCCCTTTTTGTCAATAAAATTGGCAAAGGTACGAAAATCGCGGGATCGTAATGAATACAATCAAAATACATGTCAAGTTTTAAGGAAGTTAGAGATTCTACATTATAACATATTTGAAATGCAACTCATAATATCAACTTTTTTAGATGATATCACATAGTAAGAAAATACTTAGCGCTCACCTTGGAGATTTAAGATACAAGCATCCCCTTTAAATTCCATAGCCACACTCCCCACAAAGATATAGAAATTAAGCACAAGTTAAATTAATAACCCTCCCCCATTTGATGTTATTCCCGGGAGAACAACATGAGTGACCTTTCCTTATAAAAAGAAGGATTTTGTTGGACATTAACAAATCACATGTAATTGTATCCAAAAATCGACTTAAAATAATCTCTACGCCAGTTATAGACAAAAGATAATTTTATTCGGTATGACTCAACAAAAGAAAATCTTACGGAGTGTGTCAAGCAGTAAAAACACAAGTGTTTTTTTTTTTTTTTTTGCTTAATCACAATTTTTATTAATTTAATGGCCAAATTACAAAATTTTACAAGTAGATCAATATTGCGAGAAAATTCTCAAAGAGTTTGTTCTATTTTCCGTTTATAAAATAACATAATATATTTAACTTCTGAGCATATATGAAACATCAGCTCGATTCACAAAAATGTAAAGGCACATATAGTTCATAAGACTTTTTCAATAATTAAACCAATAATAATTACATACTACAAGTTCATCTTCCAACAACTCTAGAATTTAAATAAATAAATCTAAAAACATGCAAAATAAAAAACGTTGGAAATAACTTGTGTAATCACAATTTTGATATACCAAACCCTAGTTATCCTTCTCAAAAGTAAGAATAAATTCTCATAAGAAGTTTCCTAGATAAATAAGAAAAATGAAATAAAATAACAGTCAAAATCTTAGAATTCATCTATTTCTTCATACCTTTATGCAATTCCATCGAAGAATGACTCACCAACATCTTCCACCAGTTGAATGGTTGATATATTGTGTTCCTGACTCAGCACGCAAACCTTCCGATTTACAATACGAATATGCTTTCTAAGCTTCATAAATTTTGAGATTAGCTTTTTCTGGTTTCTAATCATGACTTTTTGCTTTTCGATCATCTTGAACTGACCATCGATGAGTTGATTTAATTGCAATTGGAGGTTAGAAATTTCAATCATAGAGTCATTTTGAGCGTGAGTTAGATCCTTAAAGGAATAAACAATCCAGGAGTTATATTTTTTCCTTAAAGAAATCCTTTTTGGCATTGTTTCATGGAGGGAACTTCCTTCATTCGAGTCATCCTCATCAAGAACGATGGTTTCAATAGGTCTCTTTGAGCTTTCCATTCTTTTGCAGAGATAAAAAACTAAAACTCAACTAACTATTCTTTCAACCAAGGGTTTAGGAACAATATAAATTCTCTACCTCCTTTTATAAGGAAACCCTAAGGTTTGACTCTTCTAAGTTAGGATAGTGAACCATTTATGGTCCGGAACAGGAGGATGTTACCGGGTTGACAACTAAAATAAAGACTAGTTACCTCTTCTTATGTCAACAGTTTCTCAGCTTAATAAAAATCGTGTTTTAGATACACTACTGATTAGAGCACTTAGAATAACACAGTTGTAAAGGAATTATTAAAACAAAACAGATAATATCTGCCTATTATATTACATAATCCTTTTTTCAAAGAGATGTAACAACAAAATAGTCAACCAAAAATCATACTTGAGCAATCTCGATGTCAGTCCTTGCAACTATCAAGTTAGTTTCTAGGACACATATGTCGAGGTTAATCAACATAATGATACATAGTCTCACCACTAGTATTAAATAGAGATACTTCAGGATTATCTTTCTTGTGACTTTGTCTATGTTTTCTCTCCTTTCTTCTATTATGTTTTTTGTGAGGTTTTGGTCTAAATTCCTTTGTTACAGGGAAGTTCAAAAATTCCTCTTTACTTGAACGATTTCCTGAAGAAAGGTTTCCCCGAGGAGCTAAATATGGACCTCTTGAGGTTCGTTTTAGAGAGTCAAAATCACTTGGATTCCTTTTTCTGAACTTAGATATCCCAGAATTACTTTTATTATCAGTATAAGAGATGATATATTCGTAGTGTTGTTAGACACTTTATTATGAAAGTGTTTGTGCTTATGGAATTTTTGTGAGGAATCACCCAGATTATTTCTTCCATGAGTTTTCTGTTTTTCTGTACAGTTAAAATCTATTGCAGTCAAATTCTTTACTTCTTTAATTGCAAAGTGTAGATGCATTTTACTACAAACTACATCCAAAGGATAGAAACGTGCTACTCATCTCAAATGAAAATAAACACTCCACCATGAACACAAGATATACGTGGTTCGGTATGATTACCTACGTCCACGGGGGTGAAAGGATGAATCTTATTACTTCGGAGTGTTACAAGGGTGTTGCTCTTAGTTGGATTTCCTTACAAGGTGAACTTACTACTCACTTACTTCTTCTTAGTGTTCACTCGAGTTTCTCTCCTTCTCTCTCAATTACAACCTAGCTTTCTTGAATATAAGTTCCTCTATTTATAGGAGAAGTTCTATACAACCAAATTAAGGTGTTGGTCATGTTACATCTATTCAACATTTCTATGATCGGGCCGACTCACGTCATCTCATGTGGCAGATGTATCCTGACTCATCGCCTATCCTTCGTACGGGCCGATCTCTTCAGGTGCTTTATTAACACGATGTCGCCTATCTTGACCGTCGCCCTTAAAGCTATCCGATTTGACCCGTCCCTTATTATCCGTTTGACCATAGCTCCTCATTTGACCCGCCACGCCTTATCTTGTCAGCTTTATCAGAAGTCTGGGTTAAGTCTTGTCCGACATCATTACGCCCGATCCACGTGGCTCCTTAAGTCTCGCGCCCGTTAATCTTCGCTCTATACTTCGCGTCTCTTCGTATTTGGGTACACCAGGCCTAGGATGTTGCCACCTGGATCTGCGGATAGTTTACATCTACATTTATGCCCATTCTTTCGCTCTTGTAGCAGACACGAGTGGAAGAAAGTCGTTTCAACCGCCACGTCCTCGTCCATGCCGCAGATCCCGCCATGCAACGTCCCACTATCTTCACTTTATTACCTGTAACCATTGGCATCGGTTACAACTTATCCTCCTTAAATAGCCCGCTCCTTTTTTATTTTTCTTCTTCTTCACCACTTCTCTCTCAGTCTTTCGCCATTGCAATCTCTTCTTCAAGATTTCTTCGTTACTTTGCGCTTAAAAAACCCTAGCTTTCTTGTTTTTCTTCCTTTATCTCTCCCTCACCGATTGTTACAGTAGCTGTTGTCTCCTCATCTCTTTTTGTTGAAAACCGAGCTTTGCATTATCTCCATTAATGGCTTCTTCTCCTTCCATGACTAAGAAAAGGTCTGTTGACGACATTTTTTCCGAGTTTGATGCTCCTTCCCTTGCTTCTCCGTTTTTCCTTGAAAGCCCTTCTAGGTATGATGATCGCGCGATAAAATCTATTTTTTCTGATAGCTCTTCTTCTATTTCGTGTAGGTCCGAGAAAAGGGTGAAAGATATCTCCGATGAAGAGTTTGTTGAGCAGTTGAAGGATAAGTACGATCTTCAGAATTATGAAGTGACCCTTCTCTCGGGCCGAAATGGTACCTTGAAGAAGACCGACATGAAGAGGCACGAGCAATCGGCTGATTATGTGGTCATTACCTTGGGTCAACTGGAGCTAGGCCTTTGTATTCCCCTGTACAACCCTGATAGCACTTTTTATTACGAGGTCCTTTCTCAGATCAAGCCTTGTCATGCTTTAGCTCAATGGACTGGTAATACTTTCCGAATTATGAACGAGTGGAGGGATCGCCGCGATGGTCACGGTTCTGTTGCCGAGTGGTCAACTTAAAATCCCGAGGATGCTCCCGAGTATACCGTTGCCAATTTCCTCGTCAACTATCGATCTGGTACTTCAACCCTGGGCGAGCTTGCAGGTTTTGCTGCTAGTCCTCATCGGGTCAAAACTATGCCCGAGGGTGTTAAAAGGATGATGCTGGATGCCGATCCTATCGGCCAACCCTGCAACAGGCGACCCCGCCATTCTAATGATCCGATTTATCCCCGAGTTCCACTTCTTGTCCGAGGTCCGATTCTTCATGGTGACTTCCCGTCGCCCACTTTTCTACGCCGAGCCCTATTCTTTCTGGGTGGTTAATGATGACAAGGCTGATAAGGTATGCGCTTTTCTTGATTTTTATTTTGTTAGCTTCGGGCGTCAGTTAGTCATTTGTTGTTGTTTGAAAATCTCAGGTCGGTTCCACCAAGACTGTCGAATCTAGGAAAAGAGGTGCCGGCACAAGGGTTGAGGAAGACCAGGGGAAGGTAACAAACACAATGATTTTCTTATAAGTACATGTACTTGCCCCTGTTTTTTTCCTTCACATGTTCTGATGAAACACCTTGTGAAGAAACACCCTAGGCACGATGATGATGATGTGGGCGATGTTGACCCCAATGCTCTTAGGCGTAATCCCTCCCGAGGTAAGCACGTTTCTAAGCCACCGCCGAAAAGGGTCTCGATTGTTGAACTTTCCGATGAAGATGAGTTATTTGATGAGGATATCTTGGGTGAAAAAGACGGTGAGCCGAGCATGGGCGATTAGCAGAAGCCCGTGGAGACGCCCGACGTAGAGAAGGTTGTTACTGGCGTACCGGCAGAGCTTCCTTGTGTGCCCCGGATTACTGAAGGATCATCTTCTAGTGCTGAAACTTTCTTTACTGTCTCTGGACCGATCATGAACTCCTTGGGTGCTCTAACTTCCTCCGACTTTGGGAAGTATACTGATGAGGAGATGTTGAATGTTGTGCCCCATTATGGTGACATCGCCCTGACACTTGACACTGTGGTGAGAGATTTGTTCTTATTTCTTCGGTTGTGATGATGCCCCGCTTCTGGTTTCTATTCTGAGTGTCGCTTACGATGTAAATTCTCTTACTTGTGTTAGATTATGAACCGAGTACGCTTAGATGCCTCCAATCGCCTCCGAGACAAGCAGTTGATAGAGTCTCTCCAACTTCAACTTCAGAGTGAAAAGAGTCGCGCGAGCGAGCTGGATATCAAATTTTCCGATGCTCAAGGTATATTATCATTCTTAACTTTTGTTGATTGAATTCATCGTGCTAATATCCTGAGTCGGGTATCCTTCTTCTTAGCCGAGATATCTAGTATAGGTATAGACGCTACTTCGGAGTTTAGAATTATGAAGAAAAAATGGGATATTGAGAAGGATTTAGTAGAGAATCTTCGTCAGAAAATAGCAAACAAAGATGGTAAGATCGACCGTCAAACTGAGGATATTGCAAGGCTGGAGGACGAGCTAGAACGACATCGCCGATTTGAGTATGATCCGTCAGAGATGGATAGTTTGAGGGCTCACTTGGGATCTTCTCAATGTTTTGCTGCTAAAAAAGCTGCTCTAGCCACGAGTTTGGAACAAAAGGTAGACGCTCTTCAATTGCAGAATCGAGACCTTCATGAGGACCGCCGACGAATATTGAGGGATAAAGATGTGGTGGAGCGATCTAATAGCGACTTGCTGGGCCAAGTGAGTCAATTCGATAAAGTTAGGGGCGATTTAGAGTGGAGTAGATCGCAGCTTGCAGTGCTTCAGGTGTCGCGTAAACGTTTAATAGACAATTGGAATGAGCATAAGAAGTATTGTCCAAGTAACGAGTTCAACGAGAAATTCTACAACGAGCTAACCACGAAATTGTCTAAGGCCGAGGATGAGTTGTCCAAATCCGTAGAGTCACTTAAATCCGTGTTACCAGCTCTGTCAGGTCTTATGAGCGACATGTTGAAGCGGCTCCTTAGACTTAGACTATGCCCCAATAAACCATGATGTATAATCCGCATTTGTTACATTTTTGCAGGCGGGCGAAGAACGCTCTCACGAATTGGATCTGGAAGTTCGACGATTGAAGCGGTCGAGGTTGATCCGGGTTCTAAGGCTGGCCGACGCCGAGGAAAATGCCTCTCAGATTACCCAACATCTCTAGGAAGAGCGCGTCGCCCACGCAGAGGAAATAGACGAGAAGGTTCAGTCGGGCATTAGGGCATGGGTGGAAAAAAAGCGGCTCCAGGTCGCGCAGAAGAAGGCCAGTACTGCCCCTCCCAAGGCTTAAACCTTCTTTTTGTAGTGCTGCGCCACTATGTTGCCCCTTTCATCGGGTTGTAAATCGCTTTAAACACTTCTCCCCATTTTATTTCCGATACATTGCTTGTTTATTTTTAATCGGGGTGCTACGTCGCCGATGTTGTTTGTTTTATCTTCGTTAAACTCTTCTTCTCGCCCAGTTGTATGACGTTTTCCGTATGTTTTTATTAGACGCACGACACGATCGAGTTAACTTTTGTTTCACATGTTATTCCTGCAATCATTGTTCAAGTAAGTTAGTATTCTAACCATTTCTGTCGAACACACCCAACAAGGAGGGTCATCGGGCCCTATGCCATGTCCTGATTGGGGTATCTCATCACTATCTCTTTGGATTCAGTGGAAGGGTAACAGTCATCCTAGTTCTAGGCTCGATACTCCCGAGTGGTTATCGACCAACCAATCTCGGGCAAGTGGACACGCCCACTTGCGATGGTGGTGACCTTTAAGATGTAAGTAGGCCACCTAGATGAGTAGACCTCACATCTAAATAACCTTTGGAACTAGTTTCCAACCACCAGAACCCTTAGGATACCTCGGCACTTGCACACTGCCACTGCCCCGAGTTTTAATAGCCAGGCGACTTTAAGGCACCTCGGCACTTCCACACTGGCGTTGCCCCGAGTACGAATGCCCATTCGAATTTAAGTCACCTCGGCACTTCCACACTGGCTTTGCCCCGAGTACGAATTACCATTCGAGTGTAAGTCACCTCGGCACTTCCACATTGGCATTGCCCCGAGTACGAATGACCATTAGTCGCTCATTCCCTATCCCATAGCCCTCACGGTTTCACAGAGATATAATACACGTTTGCTTACCGTTTTTCCGCATCGCTCGTCAAGGATGGTAGAGTTTCAGGAATCAGATGTTCCATGGTTTAAGATCTCTTGTTCCGTCGAGTCGCAGTAGTCGATATGATCCCTCGCCCGCCTTAGATTCGATTATATATGGCCCGCCCCACTTTGGTGCTAGTTTTCTGCCTTTTTTTATCGCGCTCCCATTCAGCCAGAAATTTCAACACCTGCTGCCCGTGATTAAATTTTCTTGGTCGGACGCGCTTGTTGTATTCCCGTTGTAACCTCCTTTGATAATTTTCCATTCTTTGTAACGCCATTTCTCTTGTTTCTTCCAAGTCGTCGAGTTTAGCCAAGATTAGATCGGATGACACGTTTCGCCTCCACGCTTCTGTCCTTATGGTAGGGATCATGCCTTATGTTGGTAGGATTGCCTCGGTTCCGTAGGTAAGCATGAATGGAGAGAATCCCGTATCTTCTCGTCGTGTGGTTCTGTATGCCCATAGGACATTATATAGCTCCTCACACTAATTGCCATATTCCCCATCTAGTTTTTTCTTCATGTTATCCGCGATAGTCTTGTTGGTGATCTCGGCATGCCCATTACACTGGGGGTAAATCGGGGTAGCTTTGCTCTTCCTGATGTTGTAAGTGTTGAACAGAAGATCAATGTTTTCGCCTTGCAGTTGTTTCCCATTATCGTAGACAATGGCATTGACCCCAAAACGGCAGATGATATGTTCCCAAATAAATTTAAAGACATCTTTGTCCCGAATGTGCCTTAGCGGTGCCGCCTCTACCCATTTGGTAAAGTAATCAGTGGCCACGATCAAATACTTCCTTTGCCCTGTTCCCACATGTAATGGTCCGACAATGTCAACGCCCCACTTTGCAAATGGCCACGGGATTAAAATTGGGTTTAAAGGCACTCCTGGAGCATGAATTTTCTTCCCAAAACGTTGTCATTCTTCACAAGCTTTCGCCATCTGCTTTGCATTATCGTTCATGTACATCCAAAGTAGCCCATTGTTTTTGCCTTAACCGACAAGCTTCTGCTCGAGCTATGGTTTCCAGCCGCCCCATAATGTAGCTCGTGTAGGATTATATGGCCCTCTTCTTTACTCAAACATCGCAGGAGTGGCCCTAGGTAGGATTTGGGATATAAGATACCATCTCTTAACTCGTAGGCGCCCGACTTGCTTTTGATTTTGTTTATCTCGGGCCGACCCTTGGGTAGCTCGCCTGTTTCCAGGTATCGATGTATCGGTTTTCTCTAGTCTCCTTCTTTGTATCTCTCGGCTGTGTTAATGGCCACATCGATTCGTACTTCGGGTGTTTCTGGGATGGACAACATAAAAAACCTCATAACACGTATGCCCTCGATACTCGGGTCTACTAACTGTGAGGCGATGTACGATAGAGCGTCTGAGTGTCTGTTATCTTTTCGACAAATGTGGCGGAATATGATGTTGGGTATTTGCTTGATGTAAAATTGGGCGAGCTCCCAGTACTTTTGTAGCACAGGATCGTGCGTAGCGTATTGGCCCGTAATCTGTCGGATCACTAATTGTGAGTCACTAGTCAAGCGGACTTCTTGTAGTCCCATTTCCACAATTATTCATAAGGCATGGATCACCGCTTCATACTCAGTGATGTTGTTTGTTTCCTTGAACTCTAATCTGAATGAATGCACGATCTTCATCCCTTTAGGTGTGGTGAATACTAGCCCGAGGCCCGATCCTTCTTTGTTCGCTGCCCCATCGACAAATACCTCCCATCGTGTTGGACTATTAGTGGCTAGTAGGTCCGCTGGCTCCTCTTGTTCTTCTATCATCCCAGGTACATCCTCTACCTCGTCCCCATCACTGAGGGGGAAATCTTCCAAGAAGTCGGCCACTACCTGCCCTTTGATCGCGGTTCTTGTCCCATATACCACGTCATATTATTTGATTATGGCTCCCTATTTGGAGATCCTCCATGATCGCCCTGCGCTATCCAAGACTGATTCGATAGGTGATTTGGTGAGCACTCGTAAGACTGATAACACTATCTTGTATCCGAATCTATATTAGTTCTATATTTCTCTCTCAATCGATTCAAAATATTCTCGAATAACATCAGTGCCACATATCTTGTTCCAGGCTATTTTTGAATGATAAAACTTGAATCATGATTTTGATTCCGAACAATAAATTGTCCTTAATCGAAATTCATCAAGTATGGACAAATTTTCATTAAGCTTAGTCATTATATTTCGAGAACTAATTACCAAGATAAACTTGACTCGAAATTCTTGTATATGCATAATAGTCTAATTAGTTATGCGATATCATCTCAATGATAGAAAAGTGAATATAACTTGAAAAATAGGTGGTTCAGTCTTCACTTACCTTTTGTTGACAAAGTTCTCTAAAATTTTCGGTTGATCTTCGCCTTTAGACGGTAGAAATCAATGATGACAGTCGTGATCCACTGTTTCTCAACTACATTTTTATCTCAGTCAGAGACTTAACTAATCGTAGACTAGAAATCAAGATATAATTTTGACAACAAGCTTGATATAGAAACACTTATGAGTTCAACCGATAAATGCTCTAATAGAAAGTACATAATTACTAATATTTCATTTAGCCAACCACTGTTGAATATCGGGGTATTATAATACCACCACCTTAAATTAGATTCGTCCTTAGCTCCGAAATATTTATATAATCCCATATCTCCGATGTTCCTTGCCCCTCATGAGACCAGTACCTGACTCATCCCGTCCATTGTATTATCTCACCCTTGGAAGGTAACCCGTCGTCGGCTCTGATACTATTTGTAATGACCCGAACCTCCACCGATACTGTCCTTATTTAGGCATTGCGGTCATCCGGGTTTTTTAACTGGCGCCCCTCCGATAATCCAGCAGCAAATTCTCAGGAGGTCATCCATTTCTGGATGCTTAACTGCAGTGTTTTCTGGCAACTCTGGAGTTAATTGTGCTGAAAATGCCTTTGTGTTATAAAAGGACAAACCATTACTTATATTTCATTCGCACAACAACTTCCGAATATCATGGTATTACATAGATGGTATGAGAGACAAGATACTTGACAACTAACGATACAACTCATTGCGTCTACCTATGTACCCTCATCCGCATCTCGAAGGGATCAAGCATAGACCGTTATTCATCTCTGTCGATACTAGAACTTAAATCTAACTCGTGTCGTAAGGAAAAAGTAAAGTTTAGTTCATATACGCTAAAGGGTCTTTATAAAATAATATACATAAGTGTAGACCATTGACCCTTCCTTTAGAATGCATCACAGTGACACATTATCGGTTTAGCAACAGAGAAATGATAATGTCTCTCTAGTAAGCAACATGGCATAATAATGCTTTTTCATCATATATGCTTTACATAATGGTCAGTTGTCAGCCGAGCAAAGATAATTTCACTTTCTTACTTAACTAAAATAAATGAAGTATGTGATAAGAAAGAGTTCGTATCCACAGAGAGGCAATTGTTGTTATGCAAATTTCAGTTTCTTAGTAACCAATGGGGGGTTTTGATATTTTCAAGCAATCAAAATAAATTAAAAGCAATAAAGTATTAAAATAATCAATAAGGAGAATATATTGGTCAAGGGATAGTTTCATTCACAAACATGTATTTTCATCAATGACTAGAATTGAAATTTTAATCTCTCATTTACTAAAAGTCCTAGGATACCTTGATCGCAAGTATAACTCGCTAATTCCCTGATTTCATCACAACCACATTAAAAGATGCATATGTGAATTTCTTCCTAGAAAGCAACCTAAAGTGTAAAAGCAAAATTAGATTTAACTCCCTAAAAGCAATAAGTTCTATGGAATAAGACTAATCAAGGCAATCAAAATGTGTAAAAGCACTAATTCAATTTAACCAAGGTTATGATTCATTTGTAACTAGTAGGATATATCACTACAAGCACTACCCACAATTATGCTACTTAGAATCAGGGATAAACAATTTTTTCGTATTGAAAACCCTAATATAGCTTTAGAAATGAAAGCATATCGGATTGATTCCGGACTCAACCAAATAAACAATCAAATCATATAACAATATAACCCAATAATCATAAACAATATATTAGTTAGACAAAACTAATGCATTGAATCAAATCTTATTTGTGAAATCCACTTTATCCCATAACCAATAATATGTTTATATACTCATAACTTTTATGTTCATCATAATCATAATCAAAAATAAAATGAAGAACATGAAAAATAAATGAAATCAAACCCTAGTTGCCGCTCTCCTCCAAAACTCCAGTAGAATAATATCCCCGAAAGAATAGAAACTTTTCCCTTTTATAGCTTTTCAACTTTCCAAAATTAGATCTTCAAAGCCCAAAGTCCAATAACAAGAAGTCCACCAAGCTCATGTGTGTGAAATACCCATGTGAAAATATGTCGCCGAAAAACTGTGTCTTCTGCCTGAAGTTGGCCGGAATCCGTCCATGAAACAAAGTTCATGTGACCGGCAAAGTCCACCCGGTCACCGGTCATAGTCAGTCAACTCAGTCAAGGCTCAGACGAGTCATGAATGAGTTGGATCAGCTAACTCATCTGAGTGGCTGAGTTGGTATTGGCCAAGGCCATTGCATAGGCCTAGGCTCTGCTGCACAATTATTGTGCTTCCATCCATGATGGCCCTTCATGCTTCATCCCTGACTGACAGCAACAATGCCTACTCTATCTTGTACTATCTCAACTGCACTTTCTCCTATGACTCATACAAGCTCACCAGAAATACCATGCCTTAGCATAAATTCCATCTACAGCTTAATCACCAAATCAACAACACCAGATGCTCTTATCCCAGGATCATGAACCATTGCAACTATACTTGCTCTCCCCTGTAATATCAAACTCCTTTGAATCCATTCTCCAGATTGCAGCTGCAACATTAGCTAAAACTCTCATCTTACCATCAACTACACCTGCAATGCATGTACTATGACCCTCTGAGCCTCTAACACACCTCATAGTCCACCTGCAAAATGCAATTCCAGTTCATACCACTAATATCCGATACAACAACGACAACTACGTTTTCTTGATTTCAAATAGGCCATAATCATCTTCTCACTACCTTCTACAGTAACATCACAAATCCATTCAACCACTATCAACACCTGAAGCTCCACCAAACAGTTCCATCTTTTGAGATTTCAAATTCGATTCATTATCAGCATAACCAAACCCTAACTGTAACCACCATACCCTGTACCTGGTTTTTCTTCAACTGAAATCTTCGACCACCAATACTGCCAACCAGTTGCACACACCAGCAACTCCTAAGCCTAGCTTGCAAAATTTCATTGCATTCGCAGCATCGAATCAGTCAACACACATCACCAATAACTCCATCTCTTTGTACTCAGCTGCTTCTAACCCATTGCAACATAGACTCAAATCCCATTGAATTAGCACCTGAAACAAAAGAAATACCACCAACACAACTTGAACTGCACAAACTCAGTAGCTTCATTCTAGCACCAATACAACCACCTAAGACTGCCATTTCAGTTCAATCATTCATTTAAACTTCATTTCCACAATTCAGTATCAACAAAGCCATTTCCTGAGTCTTGCACCGCTCACTAACAACTCAGTTTCATATCAACCACCAACCATTCAAATCCATCATTACACAACACCAGTTTCATTTGCATCTCACAGTAGCACCGACACTTCACCATTAAATCCATCACACACATTTAGCTGACTGCATCTTCTCAAGCTTGTACTTGGCCATACCCATTAATCCTTTATTCAATTCCTTCCAGAAGTCAACACCTAACACCATTGCAGAACCATTAACAACCACTTCTTTCTATTTATCACTCCAGTCCTCCCACTACAATCAACAACTTCTATCACCTTAAAAACTTTAATCTCAGTACACCTGCAACCATCCATACCTACACATATATCTAAGATCACTACCAGGTCATCTGAATAATAACCTAGACACAGCTGCATCTGTATTTGCAAATAAACCACTAAGTCCTTACATTTATCTAAACATCAAATACCCATTTTAAACTTCACCCAAGTCGATCCAAAGACAAATTCCATCAATTCTTCCCTGTACAATGAATCTGAACTGAACCCGTCACCTATTTCATCACAAACTCTTAAGAACTTTAATATTTCATCCTCCTTGACACTGTTTTGTCTAACAGAAAGGCTATTTTCAATTCATGGAAATATATCTCTTCTCCAGCTACCTTTACTGCTTCATCTCGTCTTCTTAATCATCAATTGAGCAGCAGCAAATCAAATTATTCTCTGTTTCTTGAAAGCAAACCCTAATTCTTCTCTGAAATCTCACCTTCTTTTTGAAATTAACAACACATCCCCATTTAAATAGCAGCAACGAACATCTTTCTTCTTCTTCTGAGTAAACCTCAATATCTTTGCTCTAATTTTTTTATCAATTTCTGAATTCCCTGGCCGCCATCCAAGTTTCCCCCTTTCCTCAATTTTAAGACAAAAATAAATGAGAAGAGAGACTCTAATTTTCAGGTTTTGTGTAGGAATAGAAAGGTACTATACCCACTCTGGTGAAGTAGATTGGGGGTACCTTGAATGATTCAAGGCACCCATAACTCTGATAAAGTCCAACTAAATGGTAACCCTTTTGTTGACTTGGCTCGATCCCCATGTCTCTCGCCTGCGCCTTGATTTGTTTTTTGCTCCTATTCACTCCAAATGAATGATTTCATCTTCTTTTGCTCATAGTGACTCCAGTGCACCTAATAACTCAAAACTAAACATAAGAGATGCAATTCCCAATGATAATAGCAAAGAAAGCATAAATACTAGATATAAAATTAGGTGTTTTACAACACCTATCGAATTCCCCCACACTTAGACTTTGCTAGTCCTCGAGCAAATGAAACAAAACTTATTCTAAAATATACAAACAACTCTCGTGAGCGTTTACTAGAGAAATACCCACAAAACCTACATTTATAACTTACAAGTTCTCCGAAATGATAGTATCCAACGTGCTAAGAAGACATAGAGATTCTGCACACTAGTCATAAGAAGTTAGACACATATATGAACACAATCTCATCCTTAAAAGTTGAGAGAAAAATAACCATCCCCTATCAAAAGAAATTCGGGTTCGGAGTGATCAAAAGTCTTGACTCTGCCTCACAAGAAAGGATTTTATGAAATTGCTCTCAATAATAAACAACTCTTTATGGGCACACATGTGTCCAGGTAGGAATGAAGAGAGAATCCTGCGACACGTTGAATAGTAGGAAGGAAAACCTTCCGAATTGTTTTGAAAACCCACATCTTTTATTAATTTTGAAAACCCTTTTTATGACGATCTCTAAGAAAGGAAACCAACCACTTAACGAAGGTGGGAATATGCTTACTTACCTCGTTATCCGTTTGGCGTGCAGTTAGCACCACTCTCACATCATCCATAGAAACGTCTTCGGACTTCAATCCTTGATGATGAAATCTTGAACTTCGTAGAATCTTGACAATGTAACTCTTTCCTCTAATTTCTTGTTGCTTGAAACTTCATTATGAATATTCCTTCTTTCCATTGGCTTTATTGAAAGAATACAAAACCAAATATGAACTAAACAAACCAAAATATGATGTAATGAATATTTCTCTTTTTTTTTTCTTTTTTTTTTTAATGCAAAATAAATAAAGTGAATACAAAATGAAAACAAACAAAATAAAATAAAAACTAAAGATGAACCCAATGAACTTTTATCCTGTCTTTTTTTTTATATATATAGGAACTAGCATAATGATAACCATGTCCCAAGATAATATAATACAAAAAAAGAAGATAAAAAAAAAGTACAAAGGTCATGGTGTAAGTACTTTACCACTTGATTCTTCACAACTTGTATGTCTTGATATCATAAACTTCTTGAATTCTCATCTTGATAATCTTCACTATTGTACAATAGTCTTTAACTAAATAAAGTAAAAAAATTATGCTCCTTTTTATCCATCTTGTTGCTTTATAACTTGAATATAATACAAAAAAAAAAAAAAAGAAATCATGGTGTATTTTACCACTATTCGTTGTCTTGATAAACCTTGAACGATAATCTTCAAATTTCCTTGTCTTGTTGCTTTAAATTTATGATGCTCCTCTTGTTGATGATAATGTTTCTATGGACCTGTTGGTGTAGAGAGAGATAAAGTGGATGATGCTAACTGCGAACAAGATTACAAGTGGTATGTAAGTTAGCAATTAAATGTCACCATCATGATTGATAAAATAGCACTCAAGAGATCAAAATAGTGCTTCTATTGGTGGGAGGTTGGGTATCTCACCATTCTACCCGGAATTTACGTACGGTGACACACACTCTAAAAGCACATATTTAGAAAGGTACAAATAATTGAAGGTCGGTGCCTCTCATGATATAACATGGGTAGTCTCCACTATAGGGGACCACTACTCTACTACCGAATTCAGTCTGCACCTTATTTTCCACTGGCATGGTTAAATCCAACTTTAACTCTCATACAAGTTAGAAACCGATCATGTTCTCTGTCATCTCTAAGTTCAGTCACTTTTATGAGAATCTCGATGTAATCTTAGCGACATGTATACTATGTGACTCTAAACTAACCACAAGTTGGAGTTTTCATTCACTATTTTACACAAAAGTTGAAAAATCATGAAAATTTTACAATGCAAATGCTAAACCACTCCCCCACACTTAAACTTTACATTGTCCTCAATGTAAATTGAGTCATCCAAAGTAAGTCAAGGTGGGAAATCGTACATGAAATATGACAATAAATAAGAAAAATAAAATACAAGATAAGAAAAAAAAACTAAAAACATGACAAGAAAAATGAAAATAAGACAAGAAATACTCATCCTATGGGTTTCCTCCCATTTAGCGCTTGGTTTAAAGTCGTCGGCCCGACTATCTCCTTGCTTTCAATGACTCCTCCAGAGGGAGTGCATCCACAAAATTAGCTCATTCCACCACTTCGGAAGTGAAATTCTCATAATATGGTTTCAACCGGTGCCTATTAACATTAAGTTCCTTGCCTGTAGCTATGCTACGAATTTCTACTGCACCGTAATAAAACACATTAGTAACAATAAAAGGTCCAACCCAACGTGACCTTAATTTTTCCGAAAATAATTGCAAGCGAGAATTAAACAAAATCACTTTCTGCCCAACACAAAATTGTTTTCTAGAAATCATAGTATCATGAAAAGCCTTCGTTTTCTCCTTATAAATGCGAGAGCTTTCAAATGCATCATTGCGAAGATCCTCTAGCTCTTGGAGTTGTAACTTCCTTTGCTTTCCATCCCCATCCATTTCCATATTGCATTGCTTAATAGCCCAAAACTCCTTATGCTCAATCTCCACGGGTAAGTGACAAGGTTTACCATACACAAGCCTAAAGGGAGACATCCCAATAGGTGTCTTGTATGCGGTTCTATAAGCCCACAAAGCATCATTTAGTCGCATGCTCCAATCTTTCCTTGTTTGATTCACCGTCTTTTCTAGAATGGATTTCACCTCCCGGTTAGAAACCTCCGCTTGTCCATTTGTTTGGGGATGATAAGGTGTTGAAATCTTGTGTGACACATTGTACTTCTTCAACAAGCTTTGTGAAATCCTGTTTTTTAAGTGAGAACCCCCATCGCTAATTATGGCTCTTGGAATTCCAAACCTTGCAAAAATGTTAGCTTGCACAAAATCTGAAACAACCTTGGAATCATTATTTGGGGTGGCCTTAGCTTCCACCCATTTAGAGACATAATCAACAACAAGTAAGATGTAAAAATTCCCATGAGAGTTGACAAAATGACCCATAAAATCAATACCCCATACATCAAAAACTTCAATAAATTGAATAAAAGTTTGTGGCATTTGATTTCGGGCACCTAGATTGCATTCTTCTTTGGCAAAATGTATATGCTATCACAAGTTATACAAAATGTATATGCATCCTTAAACAAGGCATAGGAGTGACAAAATGACAAGATATAATTAAATTCAGATTCGGGAACGCACCTTCACCTAGATTGCCTGTTCTTTGGCACCTATCACAAGTTATACAAAATGTCCTCCACAAACAAGCATAGGAGTGACAAAATGACAAGATATAATTAAATTCAGATTCGGAAAACGCACCTTATTATTACTTGGTCGCTGCCATGTTTCCATAAGTATGGATCATCCCATATGTATCGGTTCCCTAACCTCTTAAGTTTGTCCATCTCAACACGAGACAAGTTCTTTGGGATTTGTTTATTTACCAAGTAATTCACAATATCAACATACCATGGTTCTCCAAAGGCAATTGAGAATATTTGCTCATCCGGGAAACTTTCACGCAGTGGGATATCTTTCTTGTCCACAGCAAGACGACTCAAGTGATCCGCAACGGTGTTCTAAATTCCTTTCTTGTCATTGATTTCAATATCGAACTCTTGCAAGAGTATAATCCATTGTATGAGCCTCAGTTTCGCTTCTTTCTTTATTAGCAAGTACCTAAGTGCTGCATGGTCAGAAAAGACAACAACTTTTGTACCAATTAGATAAGAGCAAAATTTTTCCAATGAAAATACAATAGCTAACAAATTTTTTCAGTGGTTGTGTTGTTGGGATTCATTTAACGTTCTAGAAGCATAATAAATAGCATGAGGTATCTTCCCCACATGTTTCCCAAGCATCGCACCAACCGCATAGTCACTTGCATCACACATGAGCTCAAAAGGATTGCTCCAATCCGGTAGTTTAATGATACGGGCTTAAATCAAAAGTTCTTTCAAACGATTGAATGCCGCCATACACTTTTCATCAAAGTTAAAAACCACATCTTTTTGCAATAAATTGCATAGTGGTGATGCTATCTTGGAAAAATCCTTGATAAATCTACGATAGAAACCTGTATGACCAATAAAAGAGCGTATCTCCCTCACCATAGTGGGAGGGGTTAGAGCACGAATAAGGTCTATCTTAGATTTATCAACTTCTAAACCTTTAGAAGATATTATATGGCATAAAACTATGCCATGAGTTACCATGAAATGGCACTTCTCCCAATTTAGCACAAGGTTTGTTTCAACAAATCGTTCAAGGATTAATGACAAGTTATTCAAGCAAAGGTCAAATGAATCACCAAAGACACTAAAGTCATCCATAAACACTTCAATGATCTTTTCAGCATACTTGGAAAATATACTTACCATATACCTTTGAAAGGTAGATGGAGCATTGCATAAGCCAAAAGGAATCCTCCGATAAGCAAAAGTACCGAAAGGACAAGTGAAAGTGGTTTTCTCTTGATCCTCCGGTGCTATCACAATCTGATTGTAACCTGATTAACCATCAAGGAAACAATAATAAGAGTGTCCAACTAAACATTCAAGCATTTGATCAATAAAAGGTAAAGGAAAATGATCCTTCCTAGTAGTGGAATTCAACTTTCGATAATCAATACAAACCCTCCAACTGGTTTGCACACGAGTTGGGACAAGTTCATTCTTATTATTCTCCACCACGGTTACACCTGATTTCTTTGGTACAACTTGTACTGGGCTCACCCACTTTCTATCGGATATGGGGTAGATAACACCCACGTCTAAAAGATTGAGTATCTCCTTTTTCACAACTTCTATCATTGGGTGGTTCAAACGACATTGCGATTCCCTTGTAGGCTTTGCATCGTCCTCCAAACGAATCTTATGCATACAAACGGCATGGCTTATACCCTTGATATCGGCAATTATCCATCCTATGGCCGTCTTGTACTTCCTTAGCACCCTTAGAATTTTTTGATCCTGTAATTCACTAAGATCATTAGAAACAATCACATGTAACTCTTCATTGTCACCCAAGTACAAGTACTTTATGTGATCAGGAATAGGTTTCAATTCTAACTTTGGGGATTTAACAATAGAAGGTACAAGCTTTTCATCACTGCATGGTAAATAAATAAAATAGATATTATGAGTTTTCGGACATCCTTGTAGTGAGTTAAGATCACCAAGAGCTTCCTTGACTTCATTACCACATTCTACACCATTATCAATGGATGTAGTTAAAACAGTTTCCAAAGCATCATCACGATTTAATTCAAACATTTGTTGTGCCAATGTATCCATAACATCAACGGAGAAACAAGAGTGGACACCACTAGGATATCTCATCATCTCGAAAATGTTGAAACATATTATTTCTTCATCAAACTCCATAGTTAACGTTCCCTTGTCCACATCAATAATGGTTTTAGCCGTTTTCATGAAGGGACGCCTAAGTAGCAATGGAAGAGACGAGTCTGGTGAACCTTCATCCATCTCTAACACACAAAAGTCTGCTGGAAATACAAGTTGATTAACCTACACAAGAACATCCTCAACAATACCCATTGGGTAAACATTAGAGCGATCGGCTAATTGAAATAAAATTCCAGCCTTCTTAAGAAGACCTAGATCAAGTTAATTATACATGGATGCCGGCATAAAATTAACGGATGCACCTAAGTCTAACATTGCTTTGTTAAAAGTAGTGTGACCAATTATGACGGGAATGTCAAAGATACCGGTATCCTTGAATTTCAGTGGGAGTTTGTGTTGTAAGATTGCCGAAGCATTCTCCCCCACACTAAGCACTTCATTTCCTTTGAGCCTTTGCTTATTTGTACACAAGTCCTTCAACACCTTTGCATATTTGGGAACTTGCTTGATAGCATCAATGAGTGGTATATTCACATGAATCTACTTAAGAATGTCTAAAATCTCATTTTCTAGTTCCGCCTTCTTAGAACTTACAAATCTGCGAGGAAAAGGTATAGGAGGAACATAAGTAGGAATAGGTACCTCGGGTGTTTGGGGAATTTCATCCATTTTTTCCTCCAAAACCGGCTCCATTGGATCTTCTTCTTCACCCAAATCAGTAACTTCGGGTTGCACAAGTTGTGTACCACTTCTCAATGTAATAGCATTGACACCCTCTTTTGGGTTAATGGTTTGATAAGGGAGTTTCCCACTATTTTGTGCCTTCAATTTGTTGATATCAATCGCCATGGAGCCCACTTGAGTCTGCAACTCCTTGATAGCACTCTTAGTTTCCTGCTGACTTTCTTTGAACATGGCAGAAATACCTTGCATCATTGTTTGTAGCTTTGCATCGATATCAGAACCTTGGTTTTGCATAGTTTGTTGTGGTTGCTGAAATTGTTGTTGTTGCGGTTGGAATTATTGTTGTTGTAGTTTAAATCCACTCGGACGGTTGAAAGTAGGTTGTTGTACCGCACCTTTCTTGTTGGCATAGCTAAAATTTGGATAATCTCTCCATCCCGTATTGTAGGTGTTGGAGTAGGGATCATACCGTCTTTGTTGATTTGGAAAAACCGCACTAGCTTGCTCCAACTCTTCACCATACGAAGGTAATATAACCGCAACCATCTTTTGCATCATTTGCTCCATATTGTCCATCCTTTGATCACGGTGTGATGATGATGAATCACTAACTTCATGCACTCTCCTAACCATTGGTTCACTTCTTGTGTAGAATTGTTGCGAGTTCACAACCATACTTTCAATCAACTCGGTAGCTTGGGAAACCATCTTGTTCACTAGTGCACCACCACATGCTGCATCAAGAAGATATCTATCACTTGATTGGAGGCCTTCATAGAAGTATTGGATTATCATAACATCACTGAATTGATGGTGAGTACAGCTTGCCACCAATCTCTTGTATCGCTCCCAACATTCATACAAAGATTCTCCCACATGTTGCTTTATTCCACAAATCTCTTTGAGACTTTGAGTAGCCTTTGATGCAGGAAAATACCTCTCTAGAAAGAGTTTATTCAACCCGTTCCATGTAGTGACACTTCCATATGGCAAACAATACAACCAATCCTTAGCGTTGTCTACCATAGAAAATGGAAAAACTTTCAACATTGCACCATCGACATCAGTCTCCGCTGGAAGCATGGCCTTGAAAATGGTATGGAACTCCATAAGATGCTTGTTTGGGTCTTCATTTTCCATGCCATAGAACTTTGGTAACTCTCTAAGAAACCCCCGCTTGATATCGAAAGTTGATTTTGTTTGGATACACCATTGTTGTGCATGAAGCCTATGAGAAGCCAAGTCCTTGAGTGTACGATTTGCATCACCCATTGCTTCTTCTTCTTCAACTAGTGGTTCTTGTACAAATGGAACCTCTTGTTCTCCTTCTAGTTGTAATTCTTCTTCCACTTTTAACTCTTGCTCTTCCGCCGTGTCTTCACTTGGTTGGAGTATTGTGCCTCTTCGAGTAGCTATCCCGCACCTTGGATAGTTCCAATTTTTAGAAGCCAGGGATTAGGTACCTGTAAACAATTCTCGCTAACAAGTGAGAAACAAGACAAGAAAACAGAAAGCAAAGATAAAAGCAGAAATTATAAAAAGAAACAAAAAACTTAATAACAAGCGGTATGCCTCCCCGGCAACGAAGCCAAAATTTGGTCAGTTGTCAGCCGAGCAAAAATAATTTCACTTTATTACTTAACTAAAAAAAATGAAGTATGTGATAAGAAAGAGTTCGTATCCACAGAGAGGCAATTGTTGTTATGCAAATTTCCGTTTCTTAGTAACCAATGGGGGGTTTTTGATATTTTCAAGCAATAAAAATAAATTGAAAGCAATAAAGTATTAAAATAATCAATAAGGAGAATATATTGGTCGCGGGATAGTTTCATTCACAAACATGTATTTTCATCAATGACTAGAATTGAAATTTTAATCTATCATTTACTAAAAGTCCTAGGATACTTTGATCACAAGTATATCCCGCTAATTCCCTGATTTCATCACAACCATATTAAAATATGCATATGTGAATTCTTCCTAGAAAGCAACCTAAAGTGTAAAAGCACAATTAGATTTAACTCCCTAAAAGAAATAAGTTCTATGGAATAAGACTAATCAAGGCAATCAAAATGTGTAAAAGCACTAATTCAATTTAACCAAGGTTATGATTCATTTGTGACTAGTAGGATATATCACTACAAGCACTACTCACAATTATGCTACTTAGAATCAGGGATAAACAACTTTTTCGTATTGAAAACCCTAATATAGCTTTATAAATGAAAGCAAATCAGATTGATTCCGGACTCAACCAAATAAATAATCAAATCATATAACAATATAACCCAAGAATCATAAACAATAAATTACTGAGACAAAACTAATGCATTGAATCAAATCTTATTTGTGAAATCCACTTTATCCCAAAACCAATAATATGTTTAGCTACTCATAACTTTTGAGTTCATCATAATCATAATCAAAATAAAATGAAGAACATGAAAAATAAATGAAATCAAACCCACATTAGTAACAATAAAAGGTCCAACCCAACGTGACCTTAATTTTCCCGAAAATAATTGCAAGCGAGAATTAAACAAAAGCACTTTCTGCCCAACACAAAATTGTTTTCTAGAAATCATAGTATCATGAAAGGCCTTCATTTTCTCCTTATAAATGCGAGAGCTTTCAAATGCATCATTGCGAAGCTCCTATAGCTCTTGGAGTTGTAACTTCCTTTTCTTTCCATCCCCATCCATTTCCATATTGCATTGCTTAATAGCCCAAAACTCCTTATGCTCAATCTCCACGGGTAAGTGACAAGGTTTACCATACACAAGCCTAAAGGGATACATCCCAATAGGTGTCTTGTATGCGGTTCTATAAGCCCACAAAGCATCATTTAGTCGTATGCTCCAATCTTTCCTTGTTGGATTCACCGTCTTTTCTAGAATGGATTTCACCTCCCAGTTAGAAACCTCCGCTTGTCCATTTGTTTGGGGATGATAAGGTGTTGAAATCTTGTGTGACACATTGTAATTCTTCAACAAGCTTTGTAAAATCCTGTTTTTGAAGTGAGAACTCCCATCGCTTATTATGGCTCTTGGAATTCCAAACCTTGAAAAAATGTTAGCTTGCACAAAATCTGAAACAACCTTGGAATCATTAGTTGGGGTGGCCTTAGCTTCCACCCATTTAGAGACATAATCAACAGCAAGTAAGATGTAAAAATTCCCATGAGAGTTGACAAAATGACCCATAAAATCAATACCCAATACATAAAAAACTTCAATAAATTGAATAAAAGTTTGTGGCATTTGATTTCGGGCACCTAGATTTCCTGTTATGTGGCACCTATCACAAGTTATACAAAATGTATATGCATCCTTAAACAAGGTTGGCCAATAGAAACCGCTTTTAAGCACCTTGTGAGCAGTTCTCTTACTTCCAAAATGTCCTCCGCAAGCATAGGAGTGACAAAATGACAAGATATAATTAAATTCAGATTCGGGAACGCACCTTCTTATTACTTGGTTGCTGCCATGTTTATATAAGTATGGATCATCCCATATGTATCAGTTCCCTAACCTCTTAAGTTTGTCCCTCTTAGCACGAGACAAGTTCTTTGGGATTTGTTTAGTTACCAAGTAATTCACAATATCATCATACGATGGTTCTCCAAAGGAAATTGAGAATAGTTGCTCATCCGGGAAAATTTCACGCAGTGGGATAGATTACTTGTCCACATCAAGATGGCTCTAGTGATCCGCAACGGTGTTCTCAATTCCTTTCTTGTCCTTGATTTCAATATCGAACTCTTGCAAGAGTAGAATCCATTGTATGAGCCTCAGTTTCGCTTCTTTCTTCATTAGAAAGTACCTAAGTGCTGCATGGTCAGAAAAGACAACAACTTTTGTATCAAATAAATAAGGGTGAAATTTTTTCAATGCAAATACAATAGCTAACAACTATTTTTCAGTGGTTGTGTAGTTTTGTTGGGCTTCATTTAACGTTCTAGAAGCATAATAAATAGCATGAGGTATCTTCCCCATACGTTGCCCAAGCACCGCACCAACCGCATAGTCACTTGCATCACACATGATCTCAAAAGGCTTGCTCCAATCAGGAGGTTTAATGATAGGGTCTGAAATCAAAAGTTCTTTCAAACGATTGAATGTCGCCATACATTTTTCATCAAAGTTAAAAACCACATCTTTTTGCAATAAATTGCAAAGTGGTGATGATATCTTGGAAAAATCCTTGATAAATCTACGATAAAAACCTGCATGACCAAGAAAAGAGTTATCTCCCTCACCGTAGTGGGAGGGGTTAGAGCACGAATAAGGTCTATCTTAGATTTATCAACTTCCATGCCTTAAGAAGATATTATATAGCCTAAAACTATGCCATGAGTTACCATGAAATGGCACTTCTCCCAATTTAGCACAAGGTTTGTTTCAACAAATCGTTCAAGGATTAATGATAAGTTATTCAAGAAAAGGTCAAATGAATCACCAAAGACACTAAAGTCATCCATAAACACTTCAATGATGTTTTCAACATACTCAGAAAAGATACTTACCATACACCTTTGAAAGGTAGCTGGAGCATTTCATAAGCCAAAAGGCATCCTTTGATAAGCAAAAGTACCGAAATGACCAGTGAAAGTAGTTTTCTCTTGATCCTCCGGTGCTATCACAATCTGATTGTAACCTGAATAACCATCAAGGAAACAATAATAAGAGTGTCCAGCTAAACATTCAAGCATTTGATCAATAAAAGTTAAAGGAAAATGATCCTTCCTAGTAGTGGCATTCAACTTTCTATAATCAATACAAACCCTCCAACCTGTTTGCACACGAGTTGGGAGAAGTTCATTTTTATCATTCTCCACCACAGTTACACCTGATTTCTTTGGTACAACTTGTACCGGGCTCTCATACTTGCTATCGGATATGGGGTAGATAACACCCACGTCCAAAAGCTTGAGTATCTCCTTTTTCACAAATTCCATCATTAGTTGGTTCAAACGACGTTGCGCTTCCATTGTAGGCTTTACATCGTCCTCCAAACGAATCTTATGCATACAAACGGCAGGGCTTATACCCTTGATATCGGCAATTTTCCATCCTTTGGTCGTCTTGTACTTCCTTAGCACCCTTAGAAGTTTTTTCTCCTATAATTCACTAAGCTCGTTAGAAATAATCACAGGTAACTCTTCATTGTCACCCAAGTACAAGTAATTTAGGTGATCGGTAAGAGGTTTCAATTCTAACTTTAGAGATTTAACAATAGAAGGTACAAGCTTTTCATCACTGCATGGTAAAGAAATAAAAGAGATATTATGAGTTTCCGGACATCTTTGTAGTGAGTTAAGATCACCAAGGGCTTCCTTGACTTCATTACCACATTCTACACCATTATCAAGGGATGTAGTTAAAACAGTTTCCAAAGCATCATCACGATTCAATTCAAACATTTGTTGTGCCAATGTATCCATAACATCAATGAAGAAACAAGAGTGGACATCACTAGGATATCTCATCATCTCGAAAATGTTGAAATGTATTATTTCTCCATCAAAATCCATAGTTAACGTTCCCTTGTCCACATTAATAATGGTTTTAGCCTTTTTCATGAAGGGACACCCAAGTAACAATGGAAGAGACGAGTCTGGTGAACCTTCATCCATCTCTAACACACAAAAGTCAGTTGGAAATACAAGTTGATTAACCTGCACAAGAACATCCTCAACAATACCCATTGGGTAAACATTAGAGCGATCGTCTAATTGCAATACAATTCCAGCCTTCTTAAGAGGACCTAGATCAAATAAATTATACATGGATGTCGGCATAACATTAACGGATGCACCTAAGTATAACATTGCTTTGTTAGAAGTAGTGTTACCAATTGTGACAAGAATGTCAAAGCCACCGAGATCCTTGCATTTCAGTGGGAGATTGTGTTGTAAGATTGCCGAAGCATTCTCCCCCACACTTAGCACTTCATTTCCTTTGAGACTTTGCTTATTTGTACACAAGTCCTTCAACATATTTGCATACTTGGGAACTCGCTTGATAGCGTCAATAAGTGGTATATTCACATGAATCTTCTTAAGAACGTCTAAAATCTCCTTTTCTAGTTCCGCCTTCTTAGAACTTGCAAATATGCGAGGAAAAGGTATAGGAGGAACATAAGTAGGAATAGGAATTCTAGAGTTAGTAATAGGTACCTCGGGTGTTTGGGGAATTTCATCCCTTTTTTCCTCCAAAATCGGCTACATTGGAGCTTCTTCTTCACCCAAATCAGTAACTTCGGGTTGCACAAGTTGTGTACCACTTCTCAACGTAATAGCATTGACACCCTATTTTGGGTTAATAGTTTGATAAGGGAGTTTCCCACTATTTTGTGCCTTCAATTTGTTGATATCAATCGCCATGGATCCCACTTGAGTCTGCAACTCCTTGATAACACTCTTAGTTTCCTGCTGACTTTCTTTAAACATGGTAGAAATACCTTGCATCATTGTTTGTAGCTTTGCATCGCTATCAGAACCTTGGTTTTGCATAGTTTCTTGTGGTTGCTGAAATTGTTATTATTGCGGTTGGAATTGTTACTATTGTGGTTGAAATCCACTCAGACGGTTGAAAGTAGGTTGTTGAACCGCACCTTGCTTGTTGGCATAGCTGAAATTTGGATGATATCTCCATCTCGGATTGTAGGTGTTGGAGTAGGGATCATACCTTCTTTGTTGATTTGGAAAAACCGCACTAGCTTGCTCCAACTCTTTACCATACGAAGGTAATATAACCGCAACCATATTTTGCATCATTTGCTCCATATTGTCAATCCTTTGATCACGGTGTGATGATGCTGAATCACTAACTTCATGCACTCCCCTAACCATTGGTTCACTTCTTGTGTAGAATTATTGCGAGTTCGCAGCCATACTTGCAATCAATTCGGTATCTTGGGTCACCATCTTGTTCACTAGTGCACCACCACCCGATGCATCAAGAAGATATCTATCACTTGATTGGAGGTCTTCGTAGATGTATTGTATTATCATAACATCACTGAATTGATGGTGAGGACAACTTGCCACCAATCTCTTGTATCGCTCCCAACATTCATACAAAGATTCTCCCACATGTTGCTTTATTCCACAAATCACTTTGCGAATTTGAGTAGCCTTTAACGCAGGAAAATACCTCTCTAAAAAGAGTTTCTTCAACCCGTTCCATGTAATGACACTTCCAGATGGCAAATAATACAACCAATCCTTAGCGATGTCCACCATAGAAAATGGAAAAACTTTCAACATTGCACCATCGGCATTAGTCTCCGCTGGAAACATGGCCTTGACAATGGTATTGAACTCCATAAGATGATTGTTTGGGTCTTCATTCACCATGCCATGGAACTTTGGTAACTCTCTAAGCAACCCCGGATTGATCTCGAAAGTTGAGTTTGTTTGGATACACCATTGTTATGCATCAAGCCTATGAGAAGCCAAGTCCTTGAGTGTACGATTTGCATAAACCATTGCTTCTTCTTCTTCTTCTTCTTCTTCTTCTTCAACTAGTGGTTCTTGTACAAATGAAACCTCTTGTTCTCCTTCTAGTTGTAATTCTTCTTCCACTTCTAACTCTTGCTCTTCCGTTGTGTCTTGACTTGGTTGGAGTATTGTACCTCTTCGAGTAGCTATCCCGCACCTTGGATAGTTCCAATCTTTAGAAGCCAGGGATTAGGTACTTGAAAACAATTCTCGCTAACAAGTGAGAAACAAGAAAAGAAACCAGGAAGCAAAGATAAAATCAGAAATTATAAAAAGAAAAAAAACACTTAATAACAAGCCATATGCCTCCCCGGCAACGACGCCAAAATTTGGTCAGTTGTCAGCCGAGCAAAAATAATTTCACTTTCTTACTTAACTAAAATAAATGAAGTATGTGATAATAAAGAGTTCGTATCTGAAGGGAGGCAATTGTTATTATGCAAATTTCAGTTTCTTAGTAACCAATGGGGGAGTTTTGATATTTTCAAGCAATAAAAATAAATTGAAAGAAATAAAGTATTAAAATAATCAATAAGGAGAATATATTGGTCACGGGATAGTTTCATTCACAAACATGTATTTTCATCAATGACTAGAATTGAAATTTTAATCTCTCATTTACTAAAAGTCCTAGGATACCTTGATCGCAAGTATATCCCGCTAATTCCCTGATTTCATCACAACCACATTAAAAGATGCATATGTGAATTCATCCTAGAAAGCAACCTAAAGTGTAAAAGCACAATTAGATTTAACTCCCTAAAAGCAATAAGTTCTATGGAATAAGACTAATCAAGGCAATCAAAATGTGTAAAAGCACTAATTCAATTTAACCAAGGTTATGACTCATTTGTGACTAGTAGGATATATCACTAGCATTACCCACAATTATGCTACTTAGAATCAGGGATAAACAACTTTTTCATATTGAAAACCCTAATATAGCTTTATAAATGAAAGAAAATCGGATTGATTCCGGACTCAACCAAATAAACAATCAAATCATATAACAATATAACCCAAGAATCATAAATAATAAATTACTGAGACAAAACTAATGCATTGAATCAAATCTTATTTGTGAAATCCACTTTATCCCATAACCAATAATATGTTTAGCTACTCATAACTTTTGAGTTCATCATAATCATAATCAAAAATAAAATGAAGAACATGAAAAATAAATGAAATCAAACCCTAGTTGCCGCTCTCTTCCAAAACTCCAGTAGAATCATATCCCAGAAAGAATAGAAACTTCTCCCTTTTATAACTTTTCAACTTTCCAAAATTAGGTCTTCAAAGCCCAAAGTCCAATAACAAGAAGTCCACCAAGCTCATGTGTGTGAAATACCCATGTGAAAATATGTCGCCGGAAAACTGTATCTTCTGCCTGAAGTTGGCCGGAACTCGGCAATGAAACAAAGTTCAGGTGACCGGCAAAGTCCACCCGGTCACCGGTCATAGTCAGTCAACTCAGTCAAGGCTCAGTCGAGTCATGAATGAATCTGATCAGCTAACTCATCTTAGTGGCTAAGTTGGTATTGGCCAAGGCCATTGCATAGGCCTAGGCTCTGCTGCACAATCATTGTGCTTCCAGCCATGATGGCCCCGCATGCTGCATCCCTGACTGACAACAACAATGCCTACTCTATCTTGTAATCTATCATCTGCACTTGCTCCTATGACTCATACAAGCTCACCGAAAACACCATGCCTTAGCATAAATTCCATCTGTAGCTTAATCACCAAATCAACAGCACCATATGCTATTATTCCAGGATCATGAACCATTGCAACTATACTTGCTCTTCCCTGTAATATCAAACTCCTTTGAATCCATTCTCCAGATTATAGCTGCAACATTAGCTAAAACTCTCAGCTTACCAGCAACTACACCTGCAATGCATGTACTATGACCCTCTGAGCCTCCAACACACCTCACAGTCCACCTGCAAAATGCATCACAACCTGCAATTCCAGTTCATACCACCAATATCCGATACATCAACGACAACTGTGGTTTCTTTATTTTAAGCAGGCCATAATCATCTTCTCACTTCCTTCTACAAAAACAACACAAATCTATTCAACCACTATCAACACCTGAAGCTCCACCAAACAGTTCCATCTTTTGAGATTTCAAATTCAATTCATCTCGATTCATTATCAGCATCACCAACCCTAAATGTAACCACCATACCCTGTACCTGGTTGTTCTTCAACTGCAATCTTCGACCACCAACACTGCCAACTAGTTTCACACACCAGCAACTCCTAAGCCTAGCCTGCAATATTTCATTGCATTCGCAACATCGAATCAGTCAACACACAACACCAATAACTCTATCTCTTTATGCTCAGCTGCTTCTAACCCATTGCATCATAAACTCAAATCCCATTGAATTAGGACCTGAAACAAAAGCAATACAACCAACACAACTTGAATTTCACAAACTCAGTAGCTTCATTCTAGCACCAACACAACCACCCGAGACTGCCATTTCAGTTCAATCATTCATTTAAACTTCAGTTCCACAATTCAGTATCACCAAAGCCATTTCCTGAGTCTTGCACCGCTCACTAACAACTCAGTTTCATATCAACCACCAACCATTAAAAACCATTAGTACACACCACCAGTTTCATCTGCATCTTACAGTAGCACCGACACTTCACCATTAACTCCATCACACCCATTTAGCTGACTGCATATTCTCAAGCTTGTACTTGGCCACACCCATCAATCCTTTCTTCAATTCCTGCCATAAGTCAACACCTAACTCCATTGCAGAACCATTAACAACCACTTCTTGCTCTTTATTACTCCAATCCTCCCACTGCAATCAACAGATTCTATCACCTTGACAACTTCAATCTCAGTACACCTGCAACCATCCATACATACACATACATCTAAGATCACCACCAGGTCATCTGAACAATAACCTAGACACAGCTGAATATGCATCTACAAATGAACCACCAAGTCCTTACATTCATCTAAACATCAAATAACCATTTTAAACTTCACCCAAGTCGATCCAAAGATAAATTCCATCAATTCTTCCATGTATAATGAATCTGAACTGAACCCGTTACCTATTTCATCACAAACTCTTAAGAACTTTAATATTTCCTCCTTCTTGATATTGTTTTGTCTAACAGAAAGGCCGTGTTCGATTCATGGAAACAGAACTCTTCTCCAGCTACCTTCACTGCTTCATCTCGTCTTCTTATTCATCAATTAAGCAGCATCAACTCAAATTATTCCCTGTTTCTTGAAAGAAAACCCTAATTCTTCTCTGAAATCTCACATTCTTTCTGAAATTAACAGCACATCCCCATTTAAACAGCATCAACAAACATCTTTCTTCTTCTTCTGAGTAAACCTCAATATCCCTGCTCTAATTTTTTTTATCAATTTCTGAATTCCATGGCCGCCATCCAAGTTTCTCTCTTTCCTCAATTTTCATACAAAAATAAATGAGAAGAGAGACTCTCGTTTTCAGTTTTTGTGTAGGAATATAAAGGTACTATACCCACTCTGGTGAAGTAGATTGGGGGTACCTTGAATGATTCAAGGCACCCATAACTCTGATAAAGGCCAACTAAATGGTAACCCTTTTGTTGACTTGGCTCGATCCCCATGTCTCTCTCCTGCGCCTTGATATTTTATTGCTCCTATTCGCTCCAAATGAATGATTTCATCTTCTTTTGCTCATAGTGACTCCAGTGCACCTATTAACTCAAAACTAAACATAAGAGATGCAATTCCCAATGATAATAGAAAAGAAAGCATAAATACTAGATATAAAATTAGGTGTTTTACAACACCTATCACATAGCAAGATTTATAGCTTAAAGATGCATATTTGCTTAATGCACCTTCAACCAACACCCGTTTACTATATACGTCTTATTAGCATTTCTTCAAATACAAAAAGGGGAAGATGTTTGCAATAGGCCAAGTTCACTTGCTTCCGCGATAACAAATTCAAGAAGATACATCACAATGATGCATCATAGTTTCATGCCAGTGCCCAACTTTGCGAAATGCTCCATAAGGATATATTTAAGCTTTTGGACAGCATCCTACTGGCTTGATGCACCATGATAATGAAATTTCAGTCCTGGTCCAACATACCTGCATATTCAATACAATCTTAAGATGAAGCTACATCTCATTAAATAATGAATCTTTCAGCATTGTGTCATGTGAAAAACACGTTGTTACATTATTACACTCTTTAAATAATTTCTTCCCTGAAATACAAAACAAAAACTATTATGGGCAAACTTCATCGATTTGGAACAATAATTTATTCAATGAACAATAATGTCTCATACCATGATGCTCATAAATCATACAAGATTTATTCAATTTATTGTGAACAATAATCGGGATCCATACGTCATATACCGCAAACACGAATCCCAAGAGAGTTCACAACGCTACCGAGAAAATTCATTTTGGATCCCCTAAACATATTTCCCATACCACATACTTAGGAATCCCAAAACGATTTCTCAGCAAAGTATCCTAAGTGCACATCCCATATTCCATAACACCAAGGAATCCCCAAAAGTTTACATTGTGGCAAGGGTCATCGAATGTGACAAGCAATTTCTAGCATAGTATTATGAGGAGCGAACTTTAATGCCAAGGCAGTCGGGTTGTAATCCACCATTCCAAACGGTCTTCCGGGTTGCCACTGTTGTAGTGAGAGTTAGCTTGGATAAAAAACACACACCGTTCAAAATGGGTGAGGAGTGATAAATCTTAATGCCTTTTTATCGTTCCAAATGGTCTTCCTTGTCACAAACTATCTGGTGGGTCTCCATTTAAGGCCTGACAAACTCTGAATACTCGACTAAATATCACGCGATTTGTTAAGTAACTGGTGTAACAATTACAAATTATCTTTACGCCCAACAATTTACCACTCTTTAACTTATTTTTTTCTTTGAAGGTAGAACTTTGTAGTCTCATTACAAACAAACACTAAAGAGTTTAACATGCACAATCCTTAGTGTTATCTTGGAACTTGCTCTGATACCAACTATGACATACCAGAAAATTCTGCCTCCGATGATTTACCCAGCCGCCGGCCGAAACTCTTCGATGCGCCACTAGTAACAAAGTGAGCAGTTTGTAAAGCTTCACTTCTCACCAGGAAAATGGACGTTGAGTTTCCTTATAAGCGTGATGCCTTAAAGGTAGTTTTCATGCACCGCTATTTACCATTTTATGCAAGGCGTTCAAGGCCATAAAGGCTAATGTTGATGCATTTTTAATACATCACTAGCTCCCTAGTCATGTCTAGGCATAAACCATGCCTTGGACTTGCACATAGGACATTGCAAGTCCACTCTCGCTTTCTAACTTCATTTTAGAAATGCGCTGAATGCATGCACTAATCTTGATCGTGTTAGGGATACATCATCCAGGCTCATGATATTCTTTCCTTGCACCATACTTGTGATATGCAAGCTCTCTTAATTTGCATACATGTTATCTTCTTTTCATGGATTCTTAATTCGTAATTGGTGCATGTCTAAGTAGAATGGATTTATAGGAAGTATGAGCATCCAAGGAATGGGTTACAACTAACTCATCAATCTTGTTACAACCGTCTCGCAATTTAATGGTTGAGTGACAAGGTGTTGGACCACTAATTGTGCAACTCATTGCGGCTTCCTACGTACCCTTCTTCATAATTCAAAGAGATCAAGCAGATGTCGTAGTTCATTTCCATCGGGACTAGTAACTCTTATTACAAGGTCAAAGCGAAGCAAAGCCTAACCCGTATAGGCCAATGGGTCTTTTTCAAATTATGAGCAAGAGCGTGCATCATTGACTTTTCCTTTACAATGCATCATAGTGACGCATTCTAGGTTTAGCTATGCAGCAATGATGATATCTACTCATCATGAATCTCTCTCAAGTAAGCAACATGGTTAGTGATGCTTTCGCATCATAGATGCATCACCGGTCAAGCTTTATAGATTAAGGATGCATCTTCACTTAATGCACATTCAACAAATATCTCTTTATTATATATGTCTTACTATCATTTCTAGAAATTGAAAAAGGTGAGATATTTTTCATAGGCTAAGTCAGCCTGGTCCTGCGAGAACGAATTCAAAAAGTTAGTTCCAGGTCAATACCCAACTTTACGTAATGCACCATAATGATACATTTAAGCTCTTGGCCAGCATCCTACTGGCGTGATACAATATGACGATGCAATTTTAGTTTTAGGTCGATATGCCCCTCACGCGCAACACAAGCTGGATGTGAAGCTTTAACTCATTCAGTGACACATCTTTGAGCATACATCATGCAAAAAGTGTGGAGTTTACATCATGTCGTTGCTGATTGTACAGTTTGACAACCCAGTAGCATCACGATTATTTGGATGCCTAGTTTCCTGAGAGAACTGTTTAAAAATATTCCCCCGAAGTGTATTATGTTGTTTAACCATTGATAGGATCAAGTGTAAATGTTACATAACATCTGCAAATAGCTTTATCGACCGGAACTTTTGGTGATGGAGTATTTTTGGTTAAAGTATTTTGTGTTTGTGATGAACCTGTCATTCTTTTTGGATTTTTTTTTTCTGATTTGGAGATTGAAATAATTTTTGTTAAAGATTATATATAAGCGTAAAATGTGATTTTAGAGTTGAATAGTTGAATTTATAAAGAATAAAACTAGATCTATTGGATTAACTGGCCGTCATCAGCTCAGGATAGGCCGATCCAATTAACCTAAGACTTCGTTGGATGAAATGTCCGTCATCAGCTCAGGATTGGCCGATCGACTCAACCTAAGATGTTCTTTGTCTCAACATGAGCCGATAATCGGCCTAGCATTTTACAATCAGTTGAGGTTCAATCTACCTTTTACCCTGTCCGATGTCCGCTATGGGTGGGAATGGGAAAATTCGATGGTTTGCTGACCCTACTGGACTTAGTCTAAGCCCTCCACTGGAGAGGGAAATTGGAAAAATTTTCCTTTTACCCACTCCACTACCTTTTTTCTATGCTTGTAGAGGAAAATATCCGTTACCGGTCCTCCAGAACTTTGGGCTTGTAACTCTATTACTGTAGTCTTTCAGCCCATCCAAAAGAAGGTGGATTCTTCGGTGCATGCAAGTGCAACTTCTATCATCATTTTTTATCGCCTCCCACACATTCTTGTTATATATTTCCAGAATAACAGATTTCACGCCTCGTCCCCTGCCATGGTATCTGTTGTATATACCGTTACAGCCTTCTTTCCACGAGCTAAAATGAATCAGATGAGCACTCCATAAATACACGACTTTACATGAAATTATGCAGTATTTTAAGAAAATTGAAGCTAGTTTTCTTTCATATTACACAAAAAATTAGAAACACTTAAAAATTGAAAAGGAATGAAAAAAAGAAGGCAACTGCAGGCAAGAGGGATTGAAGAAGGGAAAGATAAATAAGAGTACTATGTCATGTTGACAAATGATTCAGTAGAGAGAATTGTAGGTGTAAAGGGTGGCAACAATGGATCCGCAACATATAATAAGTGACGGAAGTAGGGTTACATTCAAGAGACTGCTCTGGCCTAAGTACCCAGCCAGTGTTATTGTCACATCTGCAATCACCCTAGCCAAAGTTTCGGCTTCTGTTGACAGCAATTCGCCATTGTAGGTTCCACGAGCTAGCCTTGATGACATCACTCGAGATAGAAGAGCTAGATTGACACCTGCATGAGCGCAAAACAATTATAAATATTGAGAAGCCAGTCCAAAGCAACAGTATGTCTGTCAATCAAATGCTATAGTTTGCTGACATGAGGCTTTCATTTATACAGCCATGGGATTCAGTTATTTGGCAGGTGAACCGTTGAACGAATCATGGTCCCAGACTTTCTGGCAGACGTTATATACATACACACAAAAACTAAAAACTACTAAAACAACCATTCAGGTTCTTAACATATATAAATACAATAAAAAACATACGAGTATTGAATATAAAGACTGCAGGAATATGACTTACCTTCAGCAAATACGAATGTGATAAATGCTGAGCAGACATACTGAGGCACAAAATATGGGCTTATGATATGGAAGCTTGAGAGTATTCCGATGCCTACCATGATTTCAGATGCCAATAAAATTTGCCTGATAGATTGATAGGCAGTGTTGGTAAACCATTGACAAACCATACAAAACCATTAAAAGAGAATGATGTCTAACAATCAGATTAAGAAAATAAAAGAAATATTATGATTTCTGAGGGCACACCTGTCTTCAAACATGTTGCTGATGTAGCTTCCTACGAAAATATTCACGGGAAGAACTGTTATCCCCAGGCAAGCAACAAAAATTGCTACTGTACTTGTGGACCAACTGAAGTAGTATGTAGTAATTACACTAGATTCAGAAAGTAAAATTTCCATTGCATATTTGAGCATAAAATAAATCAACAATTGGACCTGAAAGTATGACTGTTAGATATTCGGGTTGGATCCGAATATGGCCGCCCATATTGTATGTGGCAAGTCCGGTAGGGTTCCATATTCCTTAGGGTTTGGAACCTATATAAGCATCTCTATCATAAGTGTAAAGGGTTACGTGATTCCACCAATATCACACATAAGTTTACCATAAGAAAAGTGGTAACTCTAACCCTAAAGAGAGTTACCATTAGGAGAAAAAGGTTTTAAGTTCTTAGCTTGTGAATCAAGTTTTTGCTCATCTTTGGAGATTGTAGTACATGCTGATCCTCGTGTTGAAACGTTGTTGTTGCTGTTGCTGCTGCTTTTTCTTGCTAATCGTAGCTCAAGTTCAAGGTACGAAACAATATCCGCTCCCGCTTAATCGTATAATCTCTGATATTGGTATTGTGAGCTATTGGTTTGCTACGTTTTCGTGCTTGATATAACTTGCTTTGGTTGCTTGAAAGTTGCTGATAACATGATAGTATCATGATTAGGGTTCTTGTTGTTTTTTCTGGGCTAAAAACCATTTATGGATGTATAAATATTTTGGATCTTGATAAGGGTGTTTTGGTTTGAAATATTTAATTGGGTATGTTCATTATTGATTAAAATGATCTCCTGGAAAGTTTTGTATCGTTTGAACGTGTGGTTTGAGAGATATAGCAAAACCCTAGTTTTATACCATGTTTGTGAGCAGTAGTTTGATGATTGTTTTGATGTATATATGTCAATCCTTCTTAATAAAAATTAATATAGATAGATAGTTCTCTCTGAGATATTTCTTTTGACATATTATTTGCTTGAATCGGAGCTTGTATGAGTGAGATATCGTCTCCCAAAGTTGGTCATGCGCGTCTGTACGCTGCTGGAATTTTAGAGAAGACGATGAACAGTAACCGAGTCAAATCGGTTTAGGATCGGCTGTTCAGCCCGCTGTTCGGACCGGTGGGTCAGCTCGCGGTTTGGACCGGTGGGTCGTCTCGCGGTTTGGGCCAGTAGGTCGGATTGCGGTCCAGACCGGCGGTTTAGCCCACAGTTTGGCCCTAGTCATTTGTTTTTCACTTTTTCTCTATCTTGTGGTTGTTGGATCAACTCCAATTTTGGTACCCTAAGGTTTTTCGACGCTCTGAATTCAATAAAACTATTTTCAGAACCTAATTAGATTCACATGATAGAGTTTCTTTGAAATTATATGGTTAATCGCTTTATCCATGATAACATGTGAATGGTTTATGTTGTGATTGTCTAACTTCTTTAATATACAACATGTAGATAACATGTTGATTGAATTCATATCTTACTGAATTGTATATCTAGATAACATGTTGATTGATTAGATAATCACCTTGGTTTGATAACATGTTTGATTGAATAACATGTTATAACAATTGAGTGGGAGGTTGTTTGGTTGAGTTTGTTTAATTCCCAAAAAAAAATAACTTGCGCATATATTAAATAGATATGGAAAATATTACTTGTGGCGCGAGAGATGATTAGGAGTTTAACGATTTTTCGATCTTGCGACTTGTAATGTTTTTTTGCTATTTATTTAGATTAATGTTGCAAAGTTATTTTTTGAATATGTGTATAGTGCCATAAGTTTAATATCCTTTTTTTTTCCGCATGCTATGTTAAGACTAAATGGATTCCAAGAACATCATTGCTGATTTGAACAAGGGTGAAAAACTTGATGGCAAAAACTATAACATCTGGCGCCGAAGGATCGTTTTTATCTTGAATGATAATGGGATGCAGGAAATAACTGAGCATGTGATGCCTCGGCCTGAGGAGGGTACGACGGTTCAACATCGACAAAACCTCGAGGCTTACCAGGAATGGATTAAGAAGGATCACAGTGCTCGTCATATGATCCCGAGCTCAATGCATAATGATCTCATTGGAGAGTTTGAGAACCACCAGTTTTCTCATGACATGCTAGAGGTAGTCAGGCAGAAATTTGGAGTTACCTTTGTGGCTAAGTTGTGCGCTTTAACTATGAAGTTTGAAACTTATCAAAAGAATCCGAATGTTACAATGAAGCAACATTTGAGGACAATGTCGTCAATGATATGCGAACTTGAGGATACAAGTCACCACTTGACAGATGAACAACAAGTACAAGTTGTTATTCGTTCGTTACCTAACTCTTGGGAGAAGATGAAGCAAAACATGACACATAATGATAATGTCTGCACTTTTGAGGATATTTCTCGTCGTGTAGAACTAGAAGTCGAGCGTTTGGAAGATGCTACGACTGACAGTTCTGTTTTCGATGCTGAATCTATTTCGCATAAGACCAATGGGTCTAAGCGCAAGAGGGGTAAGGGTTCTTCTGCTAAAAATCCTCATGATGGATCTGGGTCGTCCACTACCAATGCTCATAAGCGCAAAAGACGCAAGCGTGCTGGTAAGAAAGATAAAGCAGAGATGAAATGCTTTAAATGTGATAAGAAATGGCACTTTGCTCGTGAATGCACTGATCCAAAAAAAGGTAATTTCTGAACCTATTCCTCGCTATGAATGTTTTGTTTCTAGTCAAGCATTAGTTGCTCATTCTCCTCATTTGTGGGTTGTAGATTCGGGAGCAACCGACCATGTAGCGAGGGACCGATAAGGGTTCCAAGATTATCGTCGAGTTCCTGAGGGGAGCGTGAGAGTTTATATGGGGAACACAAATAGCATAGAAGTACTTGGCATCGGTACCTATATGTTAAATCTGGGACAAAGGCGCACGATAATCCTCCATAATGTACTTTATGCTCCAGATATTCGACGAAATTTAGTTTCAGTTAATAGTATGTTGCGTCTGGGATTTAGTTTTCTTTTTGAGGGTAATTCTATTAAGATTTGCTTGGCAACTGATTTTTATGGTTTTGGTTTTATGTCAGATGGTTTTCGGTTTGGATATTGACAATTCTAGTTCTTATGATGCTAATAAATCTATTTCATTAGTTGTGTCTTCCTCAGGTGTTAATAATGATTCTGTGATTTGGCATGCTAGATTAGGTCATATAGGGAAAGAAAGGATGAATAGGTTAGCTAGAGAAGGTCTTTTAGGCCCCATCGCTAAAGTCTCCTTGCCTACCTGCGAACATTGTCTAGCAGGTAAATCCATTAGAAAACCGTTTGGGACAGCCAAAAGGGCCTCTAAGCCTTTGCAATTAATTTATTTTGATATATGTGGCCCAATGAACGTTAAGGTAAGACATGAATCCTCTTATTTCATCACTTTCATAGATGACTTTACGCGTTATGGTCATATTTACTTGATATCCCATAAGTCATAAGCATTGGACTGCTTTAGATGCTATATATGCGAAGTGGAAAATCAACTAAATAAGAGCATTAAGGCTCTCAGAACTGACCGTGAATGCGAGTATCTATCTGACCTATTCAAAGGGTATTGTGAGGAAAAAGGGATCCTGAGAAAATTGACTATTCATGGTACTCCGCAACTAAATTGTGTAGCAGAGAGAAGGAATCATACTTTGTTAGACATGGTTAGGACAATGATGGTGCAAGCTCATCTTCCTATTTATTTTTTGGGAGATGCATTACTGACTGCTTCCTATGTCCTTAATCGTGTGCCTTCGAAGTAAGTACCTTCCACCCCATATGAATTATGGACCGGCAGAAAACCTGAATTGGGTAATTTGTGACCATGGGGTTCAGCTGCTTATGTACACAATAATTCTCATCGATATGAGAAGCTGGGCCCTCAATCAAAAAAGTATATCTTTATTAGGTATTATGATCACTCAAAGGGCCATGTGTTCATTGGTGAGCATCCTTATGGAAGTGTAACTAAGATTGAGTCACGTGATGTAGTTTTCTTAGAACATGATTTTCCTAGAAGGAATGAGCTAGGGGGAGATCTTAGCCTCTTTGAGGAGGAAGAGTCAATGGAAGACACACCAATTCGTCTAGTTGAGAATAGCGAATAAATTCCTCGTTCTCCTAGGGAAAGTGGGAGTGTTCAAACTGATAATGGATTGTCTCCATCTAATCAGGATCCCCAATCTCGGAGAAATGAACGTGGAAAAGTCCCTTATCGTAGTTTTCAGATTGAGGGGAAAAGTTTCATGGTTTGTTCACATGATGACGCAGAGCCTAAGAATTTCAAAGAGGCTATGTTATCTCCTAAAAGGGAAAAATAGATTATTGTACAAGAAGAAGAGATAGAATCAATAAGGATAAATGGTGTGTGGAAATACATTGACCTTCCAGAATGGCGCAAGGCTATTGGAAACAAATGGGTTTTCAAAGTCAAATGCAATGCAGATGGTTTAGATGAAAGATATAGGGCTCACCTTGTGGCGAAAGGTTACACCCAACAGGAGGGTGTTTACTACGAGGAAACTTTCTCCCCTGTGGTGAGAATTTCCTCGATACGCCTTATGCTAGCTATTGTCTCACATATGGATGGAACTTCATCAAATGGATGTTAAAACTTCATTTCTCAATGGAGAACTAGATGAGGAAATTTACATGGTGCAACCAGCGGGCTTCGTGATTAAAGGTCAAGAGCACAAAGTTTGCAAGCTCCAAAAATCTATTTACGGCCTAAAAAAATCATCTAGACAATGGTATTTAAAATTTGATTGAGCCATTGTTTCCAATGGGTTTATGATGATAGAGGAAGACCATTGTGTGTACGTTAAACGGTCCGATAAAGGTTTCCTTGTCTTGTCCTTATATGTTGATGATATCCTCATAGCTGGAAGTAACATGGAAATTGTTGTCGCCACAAAAGAGTGGTTTTCCTCAACTTTTGAGATGAAGGACATGGGAGAAGCAAGCTATGTGCACGGGATTAAGATCCTTAGAGATCGTTCAAAGAGACTTTTGGGTATGTCACAAGAGACATACATTAAAAGGGTTCTTGAGCGATTTCACATGAAAGATTGCAACCCATAGACACTCCAGTTGCTAAAGGTCATAACTTAAGCCTTGAGATGTGACCTAATACCCCTGAAGAAAAGATAGGATGTCGCGGGTACCCTATTCCAACCCAATTGGGAGCCTGATATATGCTATGATGTGTACTCGGCCTGAAATATGCTAGGCTATTGGATTAGTTAGTCGGTACCATTTGAATCCTGGTTTTGAGCACTGGCAAGCGGTCATGAGGATACTAAGGTATCTCAAAGGGACGAGCGACCTCATGCTATGCTACAAAGGTCCATAGCTACGTCTCAGTGGTTATTATGATGCTAACTGGAATGGCGAAATGGGAGAGAAAAATGTACATCAGGGCATGCTTTCTTGCTAAATGGCGGGGCCATCACATGGAGTAGTAAGAAACAGTCAATTATCGCTATGTCTTCAATGAAATCTGAGTTTATAGCTTGTCAAGATGCAGTACAAGAATCTAATTGGTTAAGGAGGTTCTTTGAGAGTTTTGAATTTGTCACTCACGCTACTAATGCGGTGAAAATTCACATTAATAGCACATCAATGATTGCTTATGCAAAAGACCCAAAGTACCATGGAAAGATTAAGCACATTAATAGGAGGTGTTGTTTTATTAGAGCTGCTCTTGCGAAGAAAGAAATAGTTTTGGAGTACATGCCTACAGAATTGATGATAGTTGATCCCCTTACTAAACCTATACCAAGAGATGTTTTCATGTCTCATGTTAGGGCGTTAGGTTTACGTAGGTGGTAATGGATGTCTCTTTATTTATTTATTTTTCTAAGACATGATGATCGTAGATGCATATGTTTTATGATTATTTATTAATAATCAATACAATTTGATAATGGTTCATTGTTATGATTGATTATTTGCTTATAGTCATGGATATACACGCTGACATTGGTGCATAGAGAATGCATTATGTCAAAAATACTTGATTGATATGTCACCTGGTATGGACTGGCTTACTCACATAAGCAGTCACCTTTTGGAGCTAAGGAGATCAAGCAAATATGAGATGATGCATCTCCTTGGAAATACCAAGATGAGATCTATATAGTGAAGATTGATGATGAATGTACCTACTGTTCATCATACCTTAAAGGATATCCAAATAAGAAATCTCTTTCATGACGCTTGTTGAAAGCGAGCATTTAGAAATTTTGAATTAGGCTCAAGAGTTGTGACTAAGTCAAGATTTGTAGAGTGTAAGAGTTTGTAACATATACTTGTTTAGTCAAGTAAAACTCCACTCTAGCGCATTTTCATATTGCGCGTGCTTGCGACCACTACGGAGGTGCGAAAATCGTTCCCTGCTTTTCTCACCATGTGAGTCCTATCATACAAGACTAGCTCCTCCCATCCGGTCCTGACAACAACCAGTTGTTTTCGCTCCCTCTTATCCTTTTTGCCTATATGGCTTATAGCTACGAGAATGCACCCTAGGTGGGGTTTTCTTTGGTCCGAGTGCATCATAGCCAAGATTTTCCAAGAATTGCCAGGGTAGTTTCATACGCCCCGGGCACTATTGGCTCAACCGTGTACCTCGGTGCCTTGGTCATACTTTGCACTCCTTAGAAGAGACCTCCGGTCGTCCAACTGTTAATATATATATAGTTGGAAATCCAAAGTATCTCTCATGGATAGGTTTTCTTTAACCCCAACATCTTCATGACTCAGGTTCCAGCGGCGGTATAACCTTATCCCTGAGCCATGCATACAGATACCCCCTTATATGACGTACTTTAGGTCTTATATTTGCCTTTTGCGAAATTTTTATTCGCGAACTAGGGTGTACGCCATAAAGGTTCGTCCCATTCTAATGTCTCTGCTAAATTTTCGCGTTTCTTCAATCTTTGATTTTTTTTTTTTTTTTGCATTTCAGCTCTTGTATAATTTTTCAATTTCATATTCTTCATTGAATCGAAAAATATATTTGTAAGATTCTCTTCAACAAATCATTCATACATTTTTCATACTTCACGATCTAAATTTTTTACCTTTTCTACTTACTGTTTTCTGCTTCTGCTTTTTTGTTGCACTTTGCTACATTTTCTCCATCTGCGAGATGCTCGCCATCTATTGGTTTCAGCAGATGTTGACTTTGAAACATTCCTTATTCTCGATGTTCTACCGTATAACCATCAACCTATCACTTATTTGTTGTTGTTTTATATTATGTTTCCAGTTTCTGTTCTTAGCAGCTCTTTCCTCGCAAGATTCTATATCAATTTCATAGAACTTTTTTCCCTCAATCCAATCTCCCTTTATGACTCCAAGCCCACTGGGATGAGGAAATTTAATGCACTGGTGGTAAGTCGACGCTACACCTAGAATCACATGCATCCAAGGTCGGCCAATCAAAGCGTTGTAAGGAGATTCAACATCGACAACACATAATTTAATTTTATAAAATATTCCCTTCAATGGAATTCGCATTGTAATTTCCCCTTTGGGTTTGTTGGCAGTACCATTGAAACCATAGATCTTATAAGTCGATGGTATTAGATCCTCATCTCTTCCTCCCATGGTTTTGTAAGTATGATAAAATAAGATATCCACTGAGCTTACAGTATCAATTAGAACTCTATTAATGTCCCAAGAATCTTTAGCTTCATCATGCTCATTTTCTTCATCTTCTTCTTCTATCTGTTTTGGGTTTATTTCTAATCTTACCACTAGTGGGTTGTCTTGCATCTCACCAGACTCTGGTACTTCTTGTGCTGTGAAAGAAATAATTTGATTTTGCCACTCTTCTAATGGCGAGGCTTTCGCAATGTTTATTATCTCTCTTCCATCTGCATCTCTCGCAAAGACTCTGCTTAAAACATTATCGTGGAAGTCTTCTATAGTCTTGTATGAATGTATGATGGAGTTACAGGATAGATTCTTCGCTTTTGGTCCTACTTCTATCACAAATGTTTCTCCTCCTTTTGTTGTATTCACTTTGCGAATTTCTGGAGCTGGGGGTAGTTGCTGAGACTGTGGGTGATCTCTTAGAAAATGGTTTAATTTTCCCTGGTCTATTATCTTCAAAATGATTCTTTTTACATTCCCGCAGTTATTTGTTGTGTGACCATGAAAATGATGATAAGAAAAAAATTCTAGACTTTGATTATTTGGATGTGGTTCTTTTCCCATATTCCAGGGTATGGGTATGTCCTCCATCAAAATTATATCCTCCCAAATTTTCTCTATGCTAGCATTTAGAGGTGGCATCTTAATTTCTTCCCATATTATCTTCTGACTTCCTTGTCCTCTATAATAATTTTGCCTCTGTCCACCATAATTCTCTTGTGGTTGATCATGCCTCTGTATTTTATTATTTCCACTTCTACTGAAAAAATTTCTTTCCATTTTGAATTCTTCTTGATCTCTACTTCCCATGGCTACTAATTTCTGTTGACCACCATCCATACTTTTTTCTTGCTTCACCTGCGAAGTGCTCGCTACTATATTTATTAACCTAGGAAGTAAACTTGCATTTGTTGCACCTGAACCGGTGTTCGCAATGGGATATGACTCCATCTCGTTTTGTTTTTCCTCCAATGCAATGTATTCTTCTTATAACTCTCGCAGCTCCATCATGGTGATTGTATTTTTTATTCTGAAAATTTGTATGTACAACAGATTGGTTGCGAACATAGCATTAATGAAAGATAAAATGAGGTATCTCTCATCCACTCTTCCTGCCATTTCACTACACATTGTCTTCCATCTTATGGTTAGATGTTTCAAACTCTCGCCAACCCTCTGTTTTAACCCAAATGCATTTCTTTAATATACTCAAGAAGGGAACAAAGTTCAAGTGAACAGATGAATGTGAAAAGTATTTTCAAGGAATTAAAGAACATTTAATGAACATATCCATATTATAGAAACCAGAGCCAGGAGAAGAATTATTGATTTACCTTGCGACAAATTCACACGCACTAAGTGCAATGTTGCTGCGAGTGGATGCAGGAATAGAAAAACCAATTTATTACATCAGGAAAACATTTAATACCGTAGAGAAAAATTATTCAAAGATTGAGAAGTTTATTCTAGCATTAGTTTATGCAACATTCAAGCTTCGCATCTATTTTCAAGCAAAAAAAAGTAAAAGTATTAACAAAGGTGCCAATTGAGTCAGTAATGAAGAATTCCAAAAGATCAGGCAGAGTTGAAAGGTGGAATGCACAAGTAGGACACTTCGATATTAAGTATGAAATCCTATCTTCGCCAAAATCACAAGTTGTAGCAGATTTCTTAGCAGAGTTTCCTCTAGAAGATGATGAAGTTGTAGAAGAAATGATGGATGTAGAAGAAGAACATGGGGGCCCAAGAGATCTATTAACAGAACCCAACATGTAGGAAATATTAGTGGATGTATCATCAAATGGGGAAGGAAATGGAATTGGAGTTATCTTTATCTCGCTAGAAGGAGAAAAAATAGCTTTTTCATTCAGATTGGAATTCGAGTCCACTCGCAATTGGTTATTCGCCAGATAAAATGAGAATACACAACAAATGAACCATCTTTGAAGAAATACAAAAAACTTGTTGAAAAATTGTCTGTGAGAATTCCAAAAATAAAATGGAGGCATATATCATGAAAAGGTAACAGACTCGCAGATGCTTTCGCCTTCATATCATGTATGATGACAAATCCGGCTGCAAGATGCATAAAAATTCAGACACTTATATCACCTTCAATCAATAAAGAAGAAGAAGAAGAAGCAGATATAATGATAATAGAAAGTGGCGAAGAAGAACCAAGAGGCAATATTGCAGATTGGCGAGTATAAATTCATGCATATTTGGCGAGAGGAGAAACACCAAGAAATAGATTAGAATCACACAAGTTAAAAATCCGTGCTACAAATTATGAGTTAAGAAATGGGGTATTATATCACAAATCTTTTAATGGGCCATCACTTAGATGCTAGACACTGGAAGAAGGAGAAAAAGTGTTAAAAATGTTGCATAGTGGTGATGCTGGTAATCACAGTGGAGGGAGATCTTTGGCATACAAAACAAAAATGAAAGTCTATTACTGTCCATATATACATGAGGATGTAAAGCAATTATCAAGACGTTGCGAAGATTTTCAGCGATATGGAAAGAAAATACATGCACCAGGGGCACTATTGTAATCTTCAACAAGCATGTGGCCTTTTGGAAAATGGGGGTTGGATATTGTGGGACCATTTGTACCGGGTTCTGGACAAAGAAGATATTTAATTGTCGCCAAAGATTATCTCAAAAAATGGGGAGAAGTAAAGGCAGTACAACAGATTCGCGACAAAGACATTTTTACATTCATATTTGAAAATATAATATGCAGATTTGGGATTCCTGCACAGTTGGTATCTGATAATGGAAAGCAATTTGAAGGACAGAATATAGAGTTATTACTTAATGCATTTAATATTAAGTGTGGAAAGTCAACACCACTATATCCATAGGCCAATGGATAGGCAGAGGCAAAAAATAAGACAATTGCAGATATACTGAAGAAGAAATTAGAAGGACACCACAGGGAATGGTGTGAACAAGTGCATAATGCAATATGGGCTTACAATATAACTAGACGGGAAACTACTAGAATGTCACCTTTTTGTTTGACATATGGGGTTGAAGCTGTGTTACCAACAGAAGTTGCTATTCCTACAACAAAAAGAGAGGCTTGGGAGAAAAATCTTAGTACTGGTATGATTCTAAATAAACTTGATGAGTTAGAAGATAAGAGAGAAAAAGCTTTACAACATATGGAAAATTATCAGCGGAGATTAGCTCGCGAGTATAACAAACGTGTCAAAATACGTGAGTTCCAACCAGGTGATTTAGTGCTGCGAGAAACACCAGGTTATCAGCGACAAAATGGTGGAAAGCTGGCGAGAAAATGGAATGGACCGTATATCATTAAAGAGATAGTTGGAACAGGGGCATATAAATTGATGGATCCAGAGGGTAGAGACATTGGTCAAAAACTTGATAGACCATGGAACAGACTATATCTAAAAAGATATTACTAATAACAAATTTTGAGAAAGCTTTATATTGCAAATTTCTATCGCAGATGCAAGAGTATTCAAGATCATTTTATCGCAGCTTTTTACCGCAGTTGCAAGAGTATTCAGGATTATTTTTATCGCAACTTTTTATCACAGACGCGAGATTATTCAAAATTACAATAAGAAACAAAAATTTATTATTTCGTTACTTCATAAGATCTTTGATTATTTGCAAATAATTAAAAGAAATGACAGAAATGGAAGAATAAAGAAACGCGGAAAACTTCGCAGAAACGCGAAAAAAAATTCGCAGAGACATTAGAATGGGATGAACCTTTATGGCGTACACCCTAGTTTGCGAATAAAATTTCGCAAGAGGAAAATGTAAGACCTAAAGTACGTCATATAAGGGGGTATCTGTTTGCATGACTCAGAGATAAGGTTATACTGCTGCTGGAACCTGAGTCATGAAGATGTTGGGGGTTAAAGAAAACCTATCCAGGAGAGATACTTTGGATTTCCAACTATATATATATTAACAGTTGGGAGACCAAGGGTCTCTTCTAAGGAGTGTAAAATATGACCAAGTCGCCGAGGTACACGGTTGATCCAAGGGTGCCCGGGGCGTATGAAACTACCCTGGCCATTCTTGGAAAGCCTTGGCTATGATGCACTCGGCCTGAAGAAAACCCCACCTAGGGTGCAGTCTCGTAACCATAAGCCATATAGGAAAAAGGGATAAGAGGATGCGAAAACAACTGGTTGTTGGTAAAACCGGATGGGAGGAGCTAGTCTTGTATGGCCGATGTACGCCTCCTTGAAGGGGCAACCAGGGGGAAGATAAGGGCGGCACCCTCCAATAGGGAGCTGATAAGTTTCTTAAGACGCAAATGTCATGAGGCTTTTTACTCACGGGAGTATCAAGGCTTGTCATATTTGTGCAATAAATATACAGAGGCAAAAAGCCATGAGAACAAGATAAGATGAGATCAATGCTACAAGAAATCTGGGATTTAGCGACTACTCTGATTCTGTTGGTACAGGGTCATTTTTAGCGGGTGTAGCTCTGTAGCAACCGACATGGCAACAGATACGCTATGTGACTAAAGGATTCTTCGCTAAAGACCTGGACCAACTGTGTTATTGGAAGAGATATCTTTCAACTAAATGAGACGACGAAATTTGTAGTCGACAGAACTTTCCAATAACTACTAGCTATTGTTGGTATAAGCATAAATGTTTGTTGCTGAAACATTTTACTCGCAGAATTATTTGTAGCTGAAGACTAATAATTGAAATTTGTAGGAACAAATGCATATTTTATTACCGTTTGTTGATGTGTAGTTTTCTGTTTTGCAATTGGACTTAAATCTGGCAGAGAAATATGCAAGGGATCTACCGCCCACCAGATTTTTGTGATAACCCCCCTCCACTTTTCCCATCGTAATGACAACAGTAGAAACAAAACATTAAAATTTACTTCTTCAATTCCCTACAACAATATTCAAAGCCCCAAATTCAGATCCACAAAGAAAAAAAAACTAAAATTGTTTAGACATTAAATCCTTAAAATGAACATCACTATGAAAACCATAAGAACATACTTTGTGCCTCCAGTGACTAATGTATCCACCCCCTCCACTTTGTACACAGGAGATGCTTTTCTGTGCTAGTAATGTAAGTTACAGACATATTAAAACTAAATCATTTAACCAGTAAGTACTAATTTTAGCCAACTTTCATTTATTTCTAATATGCTAACACCTACCACACAACCAGTAGAACTAAAAGGAGAGAGATAAAGTAAGGTACCCAACTTCCCATTTCTCTAGAGGATCCGTAAAAGCCAGTCATGAAGTCAAGGTTCTCAAGATGACGGTTACACATCATAATCTCTCACATACTTCACTACTACCTTGTTGTCATGTGTTTCATGCGAACAGACCAATTGGCATGGGCTAAAATATCACCTTTGAAAATTGGGAAAGCCATACGAAGTAGAAGCTACCTGCAATTAAAAGAACCAAAAAGGATTGGAGATTTATTTTTCGTTTGAGGAATGCTTCAAGACTACAACTAATATAATATATATATATAGTTTCTTAATCACAAAAAGGACTAAACAAACAACCATTCTGTTTGTGGGAGAAAACTACTTCTGCAGGTTTAGGTAATTTTGGGTGTGTGTGGATGAGAAGTGAATTTAAACCTTCAACAAATGTGTTGCACAATGAGCACTTTGATTCGAGAGATAATCTGTACAATTATGGCCTAAACCGAAGACACGGCCGTTCCAGATTTGTTTCGGTCACAGGTGAAGGATGTGAGGTTTATCTTAGGGAGGGAAGCGAAGAAGGTGTTGAGAGTATGAAGGTGAAGGATATTCGATGACTTGTTAACAGAAGGTTGAGCAGGCTAGCAAATGTTGCAGGCAGGCTCTGGGTGTTGAATACGATGGTATTAACACTTGGTTTTTCTGTGTTGTTGGAAAATAGAGAGGAGAACCTATTTATACAAGTCGATAAGCCTTCATCATGTCTCTCATGGGAAAGTGGAGGAAGTGGAGTGATGGAGGAAGTGGAGTTGTGTGTTAGTGTCACACGGTTGCTTGCCCACTTCTCCTATCATCGCTAACCGCCCATGTTTCCCTGACACGATCTTGTGATGGCGTGTTGCACGCTGCACGCTGTAAACCGCCAGACCAATACCCCAGTTTGTATCCCCCAGTTGTGACGTGATTAATGTCTCGAGTGTGTGGATCTTGGTACCCACAGAAAATAGTGCAGGTGAATCGTGAACTTGGTATAACATCGCATGCATCCATCTTCAGGTGACCGTTTGGAGGCTGTATATACAGGCCATTCCTTGGTCGGTCACCCTGTCAAGAAGAGTGACGGATGGTGATCATGGTGATACCTTGTTTGCTGGTTGATTCGCACCCTAAGTCATTCGTCCAAGCTTGCAAAGTTGTACGGACGAGATGGCTCGTAGCCTTGCTTGCGATCGTTGTATGGGAGGCGCGCATGCTGCCTCTTTTGGCCCAAACATTTGCATTCTTAGAGGGTTCCAATGGAGAAACCGACCAGCATTGCATGGAGGTGGTACCATGGTGTCCACGCCCATGCCTACTTGGCTCACAAAGATTTGATCTAAGCCACTCGATTTAGGTGGCAAAGACGAGTGGTCGAGATTAGAACTTATGGAGGGGCCGTGACATGCCACCTTTGGGCACGCGTATCGAGGAACTTGACCACTGCCGGTCTTGTCCAATCAGCTAGGCGTGAAGTAGGGCCCACGGTGGTCATGCTAGCATGCTCGGTTCCCTCTAAATCTTCATCTTTGCCTTCCATCCAAGCCTGCGAAGATGGACGTATGAGATGATTCTACGACATTAGGGTTTCGGACCGACCACTTTGGGCGACCGATTGGAGAGTTATGTGCCTCCTTTTGGGAGGCCGGCCATGCATGCAGAAACCTTGGTTGACGGTGAGAATATACATACTTGCTCCATGGCTCTGGGCGCGATCTAAGCCATCCAACTATGCCTGCGAAGTTGGATGGTCGTGATCGCTTTGGATCTTCTCAACCTGCTAAGGCGTCAAACTAGCCTTGTTTGGGCAATATTATCTTGCACCACGGCTTGCCTATGAGGGAGTCGACCATGCAGGTGGAAAGTGGGCCCGCCAATGGTGCACCATCACTTTACGGCATGTTTAAAGTGTGATCTAAGCCATCCAACTATGCCTGCGAAGTTGGACGCTCACGATCAATAGAAGCCCTTGGCCGCGCGACATGCCTTCTTTGGCCGAATGGTTTGGGACAACAAACTATAGTTGGTCTTGTCCGATGGGTTATGTGTACAGGTGGGTCTACGGTGATCATGCTGGCATGCTCCGGACCCCTGAATCTATATCTATACCCTCCCTATATGCCTGCGAAGATGGATGGTTGAGATTGTTTTGCGACACATGTAATATGCCGCTGTTTGTTTTTAGCAGGTGAGACTAACATGGGTAGTCTTGTCTGCATTCAACGGGGCTAATATAACCCGCCATCAGGTAGCCTACGGGTGTTTGCATGTCGAACACAAGGCTTTAATTAAGGCAGTAATGCTGCAAACCTACATAAAATCGGGATGGTTGCTACATGCTCCGCTCTGGGTAGGTTTTAATTCTCAGGGATGGTTGCACATGCTCCAATGAATTATCATAGCGAGAAATATTCATCACCTGAAGGCTTTATCCTTTGCAGGACGTCAGCTTACAAAAAATGGCTTTTTACAATTTTAGCCTTTAAATAGAAATCCACCATCAACATTAAGTCCCCTGCCTAGCATGCAATGGTTATACTATTATAGGGTAGGCATTAGATGGTGACAAATATACGTGAAAGAGACAAAAGTAACTAACCCCAGAAGGTAGCCGCCAGTGGTTATCCATGTGAACGCGCCCTCGCAAGCATTAAACTTTTGGCGGGCCCGGTTTCCTTCCTTGATTTTTGAAAACAAAAGGAATTCTTTTCCAATTAGAATTCTCCAAGCTTTGTGTATAAAAGGGAGAGAGTCGGCCCCCTTTTATTATATATATTTTTTTCTTTACATCACGTGCAGCTCCCGCACGTGATTTTGCTGCCGCCCTGCCGCTGGAGCTTCGCCAACCAGGTTCGTGCAATTTTTTATTTTTATTTTCAAACCCTAATTGCTTAGGTAGAGCTTTTTTTTGCAAACTGTAGTTGCTCGGGTAGGGCTTTCTTTTTTATTTTGAAAGGATTTTAGGTGTAGCGAAACATACCATAATTGATTCCTTTACCGCTTCTAGGTTGTTTGGTAAAATGAACTGGAACCCATGAATATGTTGCTTGTTCCCTTTATCTCTGCATGCCAAAAACCCAATTTTTAGGTTGTAACTTGACAAGACTCCCTCCTTGAGCCTGTAAACGTGATCCCCAACTGTACAAGAGTATGTTCACGTTCTTGCCTAGTTTTAGGGACGCACATGCAGGATTTAGCATCCGCCTGCGTGACTTGTTTCCATGATGGTCTTGCCTTTATGCCTGTTGTCCACCTATTTAGTTTTAGGGGTGCGCCTGCAAACCCAAAATCGACAGCCTTTTCTCACAGCTTCATGCATGCCAGTAATTTGTGCCTGTAGGATGAGTCTCCAGGTTAGCGTAGTCTCCTTGCCGGCATTGATCTTGTACTTGCTTGCATAATTTTGAGGAACTCTTGCGCTTGCGCTTATAGAAATCGCTGTAGAATCCTCATACAAACTCGGATTTTTACGGTCTATCCTCAAGCCCAGAAAATTTCCAAGCTTTAGTAAAGAAGATTTTTGAATTTTGAGCGTGTTTAGGGGATAAAAACCGCGAAATAGTAAACTTCCAGGAGGTTTTCAGAATTTTTTCAGGTTGCGTGTTTTATGATGTTTTGGCCACCCCTCCTTGCTCTTTCATCCGATTGTCGTGAAATTTTTATATGTTGTAGCTAACTTCCATATGAAGAGAATGGCATATAACATAACACTAGATTCCATACCCATTGCTCCCAGTTTGTAATCGAACACAGGGTAGTGTAAATTTCCCTCAACTGAGTTTATTTGGAGGACGCTTGAACCATCCCAATCCCATGTAATCTCCGTATTAGGTTCCTAACAACGAAGTTGGGAATCACGAGAATCTTTTATTGCTGTACGACTCCTTGGAAACATGCTGACACTTCCAATCTTATTGCAGTTGCTCAATGATGAACGCGGAGGATAATTTTGTGAAGGGAGGTGTCGACCCTTTCAGAGATGTTCCAACTATAAATGATGGAATGCTTACCAAGTCTTTTCCAAATGTCAGGAAGCACCCCAGCCATAATATAATCCTTATTACCGGTTCAGAAAGTGAAGAGGGTTTACCATCGTCTTTAGCAGGCGTGATGAGGCTTTGTCTCCAGAAGAAAGAATATCCACCTTCCCCTATTGACTTCAGAATTTTCCAGAATCCACTTAACTCATATAAAGGATGGATGTGGCGCATGTTGGGTAATAAAGGGATTAGAGACAAATTAACCAGGGCGCGAATTCTTGATGCTATCAAGGCGTCTGCAATTCTTCATGTCAAGAAGGATATCCCAGGTTTGGTCTCTTTTGCTTCTCGATGGCGTCCTTCTACGAACACGGCTTTATGCACGTGGGGTGAAATGACTATCACTCTTGAGAGCGTGTCTGCATTAATGAGCCTTCCTGTCGCTGGCAGTCTTAATTGCAAACTGTCTGAAGGCGAAGACGTCATCTATCAGGCTATAATTCAGAAGGTGAACAAATACGATCAGTTGGAGAAGAAGCCGAAATGTTTCTACACTTGGTGGGTAGGTGAATGGTCTTCCATGCAAGGTAATGATGATCTTAGCACAGCTGCATTCTTGTCCTTGTGGTTGTCCAGAGATATTCTTGATGACGGCTCCGGCACGAAAACTATTAGAAGGAAAATCATCATATTCGCCATTAAGCTAGGCAAAGGTATAACTCTCCCTTTGGCTTCGTTATTCCTAGGCTCGATGTATGGTCACCTGAATTCTTTAGTGGAGGATATGTATATTTCCAACGGGTATATGAAGGTGGATACATATGTGCACATCGCCTTTCTTCAGGCGCTTTTGTGGGAACACTTTAAGGATTACGCTCCCATTCCTACAACCTCAGTCCTTAGCTTGTATGGTGGTTCAAGAATACTCCGTTGGCAGAATAGACGTCCAAAAGATGGGTTGAGGCTTGTAGATTTGCTCGATAGTGTGAGTGCCATAGACTTTCATCCTTGGGGGCCGGTTCATCCTTCCGCCATCGTCCATGTCATTGAGATGCCGCCTGAGGGGAGAGATATGAGCCCTGAAGAAGTTGTTTTCCTGCGGAGCTGTATACCAGAATATGTTCCTTCTTTTGTGATGACAGGCTAAGAATTATTTCATATAATGTTGATAGAGCCGCTCGCCAAATGGGTTTTGATCAAGGTGTCCCATTTCGTCGTATCGCAACGCCTTCAGAAGAACTTAAATCATCATGCCTTGATGTTGATGTTTTCTCGCCGGAGCTGAAACTTCCTTTTCCTTCCACGGGGAGAAAGCCGGTAGCTACTTCTGGTTACAAAGATTTTTGGAGGGGGCAATTACTGCTCTTTAAATCATTTTCTAGCAAAATGGTAACTGAACTTCGTGATGAACCTCTTGATGACGTCTTGGATGGTCATAGGCGATTGAAACCCCTTCTAGGAAAACGAGGCAGGGTTAACGCCACCGACTTCAATCTTAAGTCCAAGAAAAAGAAGCGAGCATGTAGTCCAGTAATTCTCAACTCTTCCAATATGCAGGTATTCTGAATTCTTTATGCTTAATTTTCAGTTTCGACTTCCATGAGCAGATTTTATTAATCCTTGTTGGTGATCAGAGGATTCCTGAAGAAAATGCCTTTGTTGTACTGTCTCGAGTTTACAATAAGGAGCGTGGAGGCAACGGAAAGTCTGGAAATCTTCATGCTGAGAAGCCTGATAATAATGACCTTTATGTAGAGCAGTCTGGAAACACTGATCCTCATGCGGAGAAGTATGGCAACACCGATCCTCATGTAGATGAATCTGGTAACACTGATCCTATCATATACAACGATGAAGATGGTTCAAGCTCGATCTAAGAGAATGCCTTCCAGAGCAGTAATTTTAGCGAGCTTGTAGATGAGGCCATGTCAGCAATCCGTATCAGCACTTCGAGGATTCTGGAAGGGACATCAACTGCGATGGTTCCTTCTAAAGAGATATTGTCGCCAGCAGTCGTTCCTGGTGGTATATTCGACCTTCCCTTTGATAATTCACGTCCTGATCATGTGTTGGTTGGAGGGTTCAGAATTCCGGCCCAGTTTGAAGAGTTGTACACCATAATATGGAAGAAACATGGCCACATTGCTACCACCACGAAGCTGAAGAGTCATCTTGATTTGGTAAACCACGTTCAGGAGGCCTTACCCTCTATTCGGGAGATGAGCGTCGCAATTGGTCGTGATGTTTCTGAAGACGTGATGGAAGACTGGAAGTTCCACTTGGATGTGTTTGCTCAGTATGACTTCAATGCTCCTTAGTTCTTCAAAGGGTTTCATGCAATTCATGAGATTCATACGAAGCAAGGTACGGTGCCTTCCACTGAATGCGTCGTTCGTCAGAAACAAAAGGTTGGTAGGTTGGCCGAGGAGTTGAAATCTCAGCAATCCGTTCTCCGGAATATGGAAGCCGCTCTTTCTTAGAGGGATGAGGTGTTTCTAAAAGACTTTCCCTGAAGTATTCATGCCGTCTACTTGTGTTTTCTCTTTAGATGCTTTTCGAGTGATTGTGAGGATTTCCTTTCACACAGTTTGGTTTTAGGTTCTGAATTGATAGGTGATTGAATCTTGGACTGGTTTATTTATGACATGCTTTTATGAATGTTCGACTCTTGGACTTATATTATGAGTGATCATACATGTCATGTGAAATTGAAGACGCAGTGTGAAAGGGAAAGGTTAGGGGGGCGAGCATGCATGATGCTTGCTCATTGAGTATCATGTTCATATATGTAGGACGCCAAGTCCCTAGTAGGATATATAACTATCTTACAGTAACGTTTGATGGGACTTACTTGTCTTTCGAAATCCGTGTATGAGAATGAGCACTCCCGAATACCTTCTCCCCGAAGAGCGAGTGCTAATTTTTTGAGGGGAAATATTGTTTCTCTGAATTTATCTTATCGTGGACGATGCAATTCAATGCATGGCACTTGCTGGTGGGGTGATGGAGAAATCGATGGTAATGACAATACCTCGGGTTGGATGTCTCTCGATCGGTGGGAGGATGCCACACCGGCGGCAGTTGTACTTCTCCATCACGTACCCATGTCTCCAACAACTCCACAATCTTCCTTATGGGAAACGGGAATCGTGGACATCTTGAGTCTAAACATTCTTGCGTCGGCGCGTGTCGTGGCTCTTCCCTTAGGTTTCGGTGTGAAACACGCTTTGGAGACGGAATTGAGGCGTTGTCACGTGTCACTACATCCGCGGCTCTCTTGGTCGGGTGATTCTGCTGAAACATGGAGGACGTTGCGCTGATGATGGTATTGTCGTTATGTTCATATGCTCTCTGATTGATTTCTCCTTCCTCCAGCGTTTCTTCCCCTGGATGAAGAGTCAGCACGGGTTGGGCATTATTCTGAGTTTTGGCAAGAGCCTTTAGGTATAAATCTTCTAACAAGGCTTTGTATGCAGTTGATTCTCTGTTTTTATCCAACAAGCATCGTAATTCTTCATGCTGGTCGATCCTTCTCGAGCTCCCATTGCCAGGTGAAAGGTTTTGTTCATCTCTAGGATCTCTAGGGACATGTGTTCCGCCAGTTCTTCTGAAAACCTGACCTCCAGAATTTCTTGCGTCATTAGTGATACTTCCCGGGTAGCTACTTGCAGAGCCCTCATGTAATTGAGCCGATATGTCGTTCAAGAGACGGAAGGTTTCACTCTGCCTTCTGGCAATACCTGCTTGATTTTCCAGGACGTCTTCCAGCATCCTGGTCACATTTTCGATGACACTTGAATTATCCATGGCTTCTGAAGGATTCAACGAATGGGAGTACATCTCGGGATGAACTTCTGGGATTTGGTGAAGAGTTAATTGATAATCGAATCAAATCTAAGATTCGATTTTTGCAACCGAGAGATTAACCTCCCACTGTGGTCGCCAATTGTTTGTGGGAGAAAACTACTTCTGTAGGTTTAGGTAATTTTGGGTGTGTGTGGATGAGAAGTGAATTTAAAAAACCTTCAAAAAATGTGTTGCACGATGAGCACTTTGATTCGAGAGATAATCTGTACAATTCTGGCCTAAACCGAAGACACGGCCGGTACAGATTTATTTCGGTCACAGGTGAAGGATGTGAGGTTGATCTTAGGGAGGGAAGCGAAGAAGGTGTTGAGAGTATGAAGGTGAAGGCTATTTGATGACTTGTTAACAGAAGGTTGAGCAGGCTAGCAAATGTTGCAGGCAGGATCTGAGTGTTGAATACGATGGTATTAACACTTGGTTTTTCTGTGTTGTTGGAAAATAGGGAGGATAACCTATTTATACAAGTCGATAAGCCTTCATCACGTCTCTCGTGGGAAATTAGAGGAAGTGGAGTGATGGAGGAAGTGGAGTTGTGTGTTAGTGTCACACGGTTGCTTGCCCACTTCTCCTATCATCGCTAACCGCCCATGTTTCCCTGACACGATCTTGTGATGGCATGTTGCATGCTGCACACTGTAAACCGCCAGACCAATACCCCAGTTTGTATCCCCCATTTGTGACGTGATTAATGTCTCAAGTGTGTGGATCGTGGGACCCACAGAAAATAGTGCAGGTGAATCGTGAACTTGGTATAACATCGCATGCAGCCATCTTTAGGTGACCGTTTGGAGGCTGTATAGACATGCCATGCCTTGGTCGGTCACCCTGTGAAGAAGAGTGACGGATGGTGATCATGGTGATACCTTGTTTGCTGGTTGATTCGCACCCTAAGTCATTCGTCCAAGCTTGCAAATTTGGACGGACGAGATGGCTCGTAGCCTTGCTTGCGATCGTTGTATGGGAGGCGCGCATGCTGCCTCTTTTGGCCCAAACATTTGCATGCTTAGAGGGTTCCAATGGAGAAACCGACCAGCCTTGCATGGAGGTGGTACCATGGTGTCCACGCCCATGCCTTCTTGGCTCGCAAAGATTTGATCTAAGCCACTCGATTTAGGTGGCAAAGACGAGTGGTCGAGATTAGAACTTATGGAGGGGCTGTGACATGCCACCTTTGGGCACGCGTATCGAGGAACTTAACCACTGCCGGTCTTGGCCGATCAGCTAGGCGTGAAGTAGGGCCCACGGTGGTCATGCTAGCATGCTTGGTTCCCTCTAAATCTTCATCTTTGCCTTCCATCCAAGCCTGCGAAGATGGACGTATGAGATGATTCTACGACATTAGGGTTTCAGACAGACCACTTTCGGAGACCGATTTGAGAGTTGCGTGCCTCCTTTGGGGAGGCCGGCCACGCATGCAGAAACCTTGTTTGACGGTGAGAATATACATACTTGCTCCATGGATCTGGGAGCAATCTAAGCCATCCAACTATGCCTGCGAAGTTGGATGGTCGTGATCGTTTTGGATCTTCTCAACCTGCTAAGGCGTCAAACTAGCCTTGTTTGGGCAATCGTATCTTACACCACGGCTTGCCTATGAGGGAGTCGACCATGCAGGTGGAAAGTGGGCCCGCAAATGGTGCACCATCACTTTACGTCGTGTTTAAAGTGTGATCTAAGCCATCCAACTATGCCTGCTAAGTTGGACGCTCACGATCAATAGAAGCCCTTGGCCGCGCGACATGCCTTGTTTGGCCGAACGGTTTGGGACAACCAACTGTAGTTGGTCTTGTCCGACGGGTTATGTGTGCAGGTGGGTCTACGGTGATCATGCCGGCATGCTCCGGACCCCTGAATCTATATCTATACCCTCCATCTATGCCTGCGAAGATGGATGGTTGAGATTGTTTTGCGACACATGTAATATGCCGCTGTTTGTTTTTAGCAGGTGAGACTAACATGGGTAGTCTTGCCTGCATTCAACAGGGCTGATACAACCTGTCGTCAGGTAGCCTACGGGTGTTTGCATGTCGAACACAAGGCTTTAATTAAGGCAGTAATGCTGCAAACCTACATAAAATCGGGATGGTTGCTACATTTTCCGCTCTGGGTAGGTTTTAATTCTCAGGGATGGTTACACATGCTCCAATGAATTTTCATGGCGAAAAATATTCATCACCTGAAGGCTTTATCCTTTGCAGGACGTCAGCTTACAAAAATTGGCTTTTTACAATTTTAGCCTTTAAATAGAAATCCACCATCAACACATTCGCAAGTTATTTACCATCATGAATGTATATGTATATCCTAAATAACATAAATTGTTAGATTCTCATAGGAATGCTTCAAGGTTTATATCATATCATTCTCACATTCTTATTGATCAGTCTATTCCGCATCCATCTATTAAGCCACATTGTTACTGCTAGATCTTATAAATCTCTATCCACAATCCTTATCGTGTATACATACACATGATATACATACATTAATTAGAAGTAATTACACATAAATATTCATCAATTAAAGAGCATGTATATTAACAAGTGACTGAATAAAGTCTCTAGGTTCGTGGCACACCTATCTCTTCTTAGTTGTGAGCTGTCGAAGAATGGTTTCTGGCCTTGTCTTCCCAGTAGTCGGTTCACCTCTGAAGTACCAGTAAATTCGTCTTATATTAGTAAAAAATTAATTATGTTTGCAGTTGCTAGGATGAATTATAAATAAGCATGATTCTCACGTCTTCCTATCAAGAAAGCGGATAGAGATATTATTGACCTCAGCTTCAGAGACTTGTAGCTTAATGATGCCACCAGAAAGAATTTCGAGATCTGAAACTTGTACAGATGATAACAATATAGAGTAAGAAAGGTGGCCATGGATAACGTGAACCATCATAAAGCTGATTCTAAATATCTGAAACTTCTGTGTAAAGATGAAGAAAACAAACCAAACCAAACCAAACAGGCCACAGTCCCTGTACCACCCATCAATGGAGTTTATCACTTCATTCAAACGCCGAATATTGACAACTTTCCCTGCACAACTTGACACCTAGAGTTTAACTAAATGCGGGTCTAAAAGAACACTAATTGACTTATTCAAGCTACAAAAGACAACAACTTTATTCTGAAAGAGTTGAAGAGGCAATTACAAACTTCTTAAGAAATTTACCGTGTCCACCATGGAATGCGTCATCTAGAAACTTTGCCGGAAGAACATTTGATCCTTCACATATCAACCCTTGAAATTCTTGGTTCATTTCTACCTTGTACACCAGAATAAAGCCAAAATATTATTCCATGGTAAACAAATTAAACAACAATATAAAGTTTCTTTAAAACTGAAAGGGTCTCAAAAAATAACTTGTAGATGTCAAGTATCTCATGGAAGCAATCCAACAATGTTCTGAATAACATTACTTAGCGTCCCCAGGAACATTTTAAGTTCAATGATACTGACTAAATTCTTATAATTGAAAGTTAACAGCAAAAAGCAATAGAAAATTATTGCAATTCCCAAATGTTTACGGAACAATTAGCTCTATAAAAAACTATAAATGTACCAGAAAAATCAAGCGAATTCCATCTCGAGTATCAACAACAACAGGAGTGCAAGAACTGAAATACCCCTGATGAGTGCCAAATATTGCATATTCATACACCTTTTCATTGGCACTTAACTCATCTTTCGCGCTTCAAAGTCATATATTATCCCAAATTCTGCATTCTTACCATCTTTAAGAATAAATATTTGTATTAATTAATTTTGTGTTTTTAAGTACTAAATAAAGCTTGGAAGAATTGAGAAGACAAAAGAGAAGAAAGTTGGAAGCGTTGCAACCCGCTCGCGCATCAGTGGCAACCTGTTTACAAATTCATGGGATTAAACAACCCATGATCCAAAACCCAAGACCCAAATCCATATCCACCTCACCCCCATTGTATTCTTTCCAAAACATCCACCTCACCCCCATTGGATTCTTTCCAAAACATCCACCTCACCCCCATTGTATTCCATTTTATCCATCAATTAAGAAAACATGTTTTGTTTAATTGTTGAGTGGTTGCTACAGTGAAATTCGAATCCCAAGTGTGAGAGAATTTTTGTGTATAAATAGAGAGGGTTGTTGTGTTGAAAACTCATCCAAGAATAGCTTGTTCATGTTAGTTTATCAAATTTCAATTTTGTTGTAATGTTCTTCATGTTCTAATTTCATTTACTAGGGTTTAGATGAAGCCCTAATCTCATTGGTATGTATTCATATCTTGTATCTTGTTCTTGAAAGTTTAGAATTGTTTAAAGATATAATTTAATCCAAGTTTTTCAACATCTTGCTCTCACAATGTATGCCATGTATCCATTGTAGTTAGAATATCTCTATGTTGATTATGCTACAACTCATGCTTAACCAAATATTGATCTTTAGATTAGTTGTGCTTAATTAGACAATTAATTCTTTGGAGAAATACTTTAGTTGTGATTAAATTATCCATTGGAGAAACACCTTAGTTATACGGTAGACTTGAATCTACTATAAGGACAAGAATAATATTACAAGTTGAATGCATATCATAGGTTATTGGTGGATTTGAATACCCTAGTATCCATATTATCATTGTTTACATATCTTGTTATTTGCATATTTTACTTTTATTATTTCAGTCACTTGAAAATCATATCGTCGAATCGACAAAATAAAACCCCTTTTGGTTACTCTCTGAATCAGGATTTAGAATCAACTTCTACACTCTCCAAGTCTCTGTGGTTCGACCTGTGCTTGCCCTGTGTTGCTTGTCGACACTGTGCACTTGCAGTTTATACATAGAAGTAGGTATCTTTCCGAGCCTACCAACCCCCGGACTAAACTATCAACATAAAAGCAGAACCATGCTTAATCATCAAAATTAAATTAGGGTAGACAACCAAAACAAGCTCAGATTTGACAAAAACTCGTTTTCACTCAAAGAAATCGGAAGTACAAACACTAACCAAAACTCAGAAAAAACAAAACAAGACCAAAATCATACTTGCTTAGTAACAAAACAGTCTAAAAATTAGACAACCCCAAACACACTCGGTAGATTAACAAGATCGAGACGAAAACTGTACAAACAAACAGAAATACAGACAAAACCGAAACCGAAATATGCAAATATAGAAACAAAATCAAAGAGAAAGGTTTTCTTACCCTGCAAAATCGAAGATCTCAGAACAGAACAAAATTGTAACATCTTCTTCCTTAATACACAAATTGATCGAAAACTCTAGAAAATGAAGCCGCAGATTGCATGACTTGTTCCATGGATGAGAAATGATGTTACAGTTTTGGTTTAGGTTTCTGGTGTGGAGAAAGAGAGGGAGGACGGAGATAAAGATGAAGATAAGGTTAGGTTTTTGTTTTCTCTCTCTTTTTGTGTTTATAGTGCTTTTACTTACATTTATATAATATAGCAGAGCTGGACGATTATTTTCTTGAATGCAAATCTAATTGGTTCACAAAGATCCGGAAACTAACATCTTGCCATATGTCGAAAAGAAAGCCTATCGAACGGTTCTCATTGTTTAAAAAAGTGGCGACACCACTGTGTAGGTATCTATGATGTATTTGGGAAGAATATTTCTATGGGTTGACATTTGTTTTCACCCGTAACACACCAAATTTAATGGTCCATAAGTTCGGGAAAAAAAAATCGGATACGGAACAAAACCGATTCAGTGGTTTATTCCTAGATTCAGAGTTTTTGCATATATATTCCGACTAATCTGAGACAGTACAAGGCATATTTTGGTACACGTTTCTAGATATTCACCTCTAGTATACATTTCGATAAACCGGATATGAAATAAAGCATATTTTATTGTGTTCAGGGACCAAGGATTTCTTCCTAAATACTCATGTTGGTGTAATGTTATTTGTTTCTTTTAAAAAATAAGGCAATGCGATCACTTAGATGCTCTGGCGATAAACTCGCGAAAAACAATCTTTCCTACAAAAGAAGAAGTATTCTGAATGCTAATGTCTTTGCAAGCTTAGTAAACCATCAAACTAAGTAGTTGTTATATTATGGTGGTTGAAAGCCACTAACTACAACAATAAACTAATGGGTTGGTATAACTGTCTACAAACAAACTGACGTGGTGGATACACATAATGGCTTGAAATATTCACCTTCTACTGTAAGTTGTAGTTGGAAAACTTCTCGTGGCTGAAATCTACTAACAACGCCAAAAATTTAACGGTTGGTTAAGGTCTCTACTAACATATTGTTTTAGTGAGCAAGAAGAGTCACAAAAAATATATACCTTGCAAGGTATAATTTGGTTGTGCAATCATGGTGGTTAATAGGTAATAACAACAAATACGATATTTCGGTTGTTAAGTCATTTTTGCTAAAGAGTTCCACTTATTGTTGTTGCTGGAAAACTGGTGGTTAGAGGTTTCTACCCACCAGAGATGGTTTTAGTTACAACAAATTGTTGCTGATGTGCTCCACCAACTGTAGTTGGTAAGAAAATAGTCGTTAAAGCCAAGTTTTCTTGTAGTGATGGGTTTTTACATGAAAGTGTAAAGACGTCCTGCGATTTCATCGCAAGACATCAATGTCATGGGGCTTTGTTCTCGCAAGAAAACTAAGACATGTCATATTGTTGCAACAAAATGACAAAATATGTATAAAGCAAGATCAATGGGTCTTTACATGCGAATGTAAGGACGTCCTGCGATTTTTCCGCGAAAAACAAAGATTGGAAAAATAAGACCTTTACTTAGGAAGGCAAAATAAGACTAATAGAATAATCCCACACATTAATAATTTTTCTTTTCAGAATGCATGAAATATTTTTTTATTCCAAGAAAGATAATGAGAGGCAAGTATGGGAATTGATAAATAAATTATCATTATCTTTCTCGCGAATTCTTCAAAATAACAGAATCATAACTAAAATTCAAAGTTGTATAAAAGTACATCACTTGCGAGAAAAGGAAAAGTAGAGAAAATAAAAGCATCACTCAAGCTTCACTATTAGTCTCGCCAATTTCATCACTAGTTTCGCCCATGATACTTGCCTCACCAATATGCTCCTTGTTATGATTATCTCGATCTTCTTCTTCATTGGGTTTCTTGCCAACTGTTGCTTCACCGCCAGTAACTATTTCTTCAAGATGGATTTTTTATTTATCTACTGAATCTTCTTGAGAATTACCTTCTTTTCCACTTTCATATTCAAGATCAGCATCAAGGGGACGAGGAATCTCATCATCATCTACATCTAGAGGCTTGATTGATATAGTAGGAAGAGAGTTTGCCAACAAAGCTTCATTCACAAGAACTTCTGTAGTTGCAAGATTTCCCACACTACACCCTTGTTAAGATCTTGCTATAATCAACTCATAATTTAAGATTAAAAATGACACTTTATTATTTTGTTCTCAGAAATGTTTACACAAATGGAAGAATTCAAGATTACAACTATTCTCTTGAAGTTTCTCTCTCCTCAAGACTTTCTTAACTCTCAAAAATACATCATCCTTTTTTGGACACATTGGGTCTATATTTATAGGGTAGTTACATAGTGGATGACAACTAAGTTTTCCTCTTATTTCGGGTTGATTCTGCGATTGTACCACGATTAGTTACAATGTTCACTCTCGCATGTTTTGTAACCATCGCAGGAAAAACATGCTTTTCTCAAGTTTTCTTCACTCGTCATTTATTACATCGCTCTTTTGACTGCCTTTGTGACACTCGCAAAGTGTAGTTGAAGATCTTGCGGTGATGCTCGCTGGGAAGTGTTGTTAATCTCGCAGAGAAGTATTGTAGCGATATTCTGTTCCTATATCTTGCCTCTTCTCATGTCTTCTTCGCAAAGTAGAAAGGATATGAGAATCTTCAATTCTTCAAAGTGCTCGCAGCCTCTCTTCTTTCCATATTTTCTTCTCGACATTGCTCCGTTAATTTAGCTTAACCGCCTACACGTGTTGTAAATTCATATTTTTACTGACACGTCTTTACTCAACAGGTTACTCCCTTTTGCCTATAAAAGGTAGAGTTAAACTTCAAAACTAATTTTCTTCTTCTATTTCTCTATCTTCTTCATCTTTTTATTTTATCTTCCGTCTGCAACTTTTCTTCTTCTTCATATTCTCCTGCTACTGTTTTAATGGAATCATCAAGGTATGTTTTTTGATTATAATCTTTATTTGATTCAATTTTTACTCATATTCTTCGATCTTCTCTATTTGATCCTTCATAACTCCCGTATTATGTCTTCTCTTCAGTGGAACTATCCCTAACACCCAATCCTCAGGTCAAAACCCTAATGCTCGCAAAAGACCGACTGAGAAGAAGAAGAGAAGTTCTGCGAATGATAAGGTGGTAAGAAACACATCCTATTTCTTAATAACAATATTGTTTCCTCTGTTTCTTATCTAAGTTATTATTCGCAGAATGTCGATGTAGTTGCAAGAAATCTTACAACTACACCCTCAGTAAAATTCATAAAACTCTAAGATGTTCTTGATGAAGAATGATAATTTTTATTAATGCTCTCAAGTAGTTACAAGGAAATATATCAATGGATTGGAACAGTTACAACTTTCTCTGTTCTCTCTCCTAAGATTTTTCCTTATTCTCACTAAAAGAACCCCTTGAATTTAACATTTGAACTGCTATTTATAGTGAAATTTGTACAACTGTATTTATCTTGCGAAGTTTCACAACTTATATTCGTAAATCTATTTTATAATCATAAACCTTTCATACTTCTCTGTGCTTCTTCTATTATCGCACTATCTTGTAACACTTTTCTCTTGTATTTGTTGCTATGTTCGTAACCAAATAATCTTGCGATATTCGGTACCTACATCTTGCCTCTTCTCATGTCATTTCTGCGAAGGAGTAATGATCGTGAGAATATAACCGTTACAGAATTCGAACACGTCTTTTATAACCGTTTTTTCCTAATTATTTCCTTTTATATACCCCTTTTATTCCCTTCCTTATCTTTTCTACTTTCTTCTTTTTACTTCTGCAACTTTATTTTCTTCTATCTTCATCTCTTCAATTATCACCTTCTCTTCATGCTAATCTCATCATGAGTTCTCCAAGGTAATTTTCTTTTAATCCTCGTATCTTTCACTTGTTTATTTCTTTTATTTCTGTCTAATTCATTGTTTGATTTTGATTTCTTTCAGTAAAACTGTTTCTCCGGTGAAACCTTCAACTAAAAATTCAAGTCCTAACCCTCGAAGAAGAAAACCTGAGAATCAAAAGGTAGTTAAAATACTCTGTCTTCCTTCTTTAACAATATATTGTTGCCTCAGTTTTTAATCTTCGTTTTGATTCGTAGGTCAATGAAAAATCCACCCCTACCAAAAGATCTCGTATTAACAAATCCAAACCATCAGTTTCAATCAGTGATTTCCTTCCTGTAATTGATAAAGAATTTTACTCTCCTTCTCATGAAAGCATTTCTTCGCAAACTCCTGCCTCTACTCCATTACCCAGTTTTCAATTTATCAATACTTCTTCAAGATCAACCTTCGCAAGCTACCTCCTCAACTCCTTCTCTTGAAAAACCCATTCTAACTCCTAACCCTTTGAATGTTGTTGCTCCAAACAATTTACAACTTGCTCTTATTCCTTCAAATTCTTCCCCACTTCCTCAAGAAGTTAGAGATGGAATATACTTAACTTTTCAGATGTTGTCTGATGTTTTGAGTAATACTGCGAAGTCTTCAAATGTTCGCTCGCAGTCTGAATTTTGCGAAACACTCAATAGCTTCATCAATCCTGATATTTCTATTTCTCGTCAAACCTTGGAAAGAGAAGTTGAATTGCTTCGCCAAACTCAGGAGTCTTTGAAAGCGGAGTGTGAGAATATTCGTAGAGAGAATCACCAGCTTCAAAATGATTCTTTAGATTGTGCGATCCTTCGTAAGAGGAATGACGCATTAAAAGGTATTTCTATTATCTTTATATTTTCTCCTTTTGTTTGCTTCTATTTCTTGTATGCCTAAAAACGCCCATTAAAACCCATTCCCCTTTATAGAATCAATCCCGAAATATAGAATGTTGGCACTTTAACATGAATCAGACGCAAAAGAAACTCAAGCCAAGCATGAAAGTCTTTTGAATCAGTATTCCCACTTATTTAGTCTTCATTCATGTGCTCTTGATAATTTTGATACCCTTTTCCAAGAGAATACCCAACTGATTTACGATCAAAAATTCTTGAATGATGAAATATCTCATCTTATTTCTTCTTTGACTAAAGCCGATTTAAGAATAGAATCCTTATTAGAAGAGAATAAAACCTTATCAGAAGAAAGATGTTTGTATTTGAATACAATGGTCATTTCTTCACAACAATTGAAAATTCTTCAGAGTAAATGTTGCGATCAAGAAAATCTCTTCTATTTGTTAAAAGGTGAACTTGAGGAATTAAAGAAGTCTTCAGATGCAAAGAGAAATTCATTTGATGCCGAGAAGAAATCCCTTCTTAACAATAATATAATCTTAAACACCAAGAAGAATAAACTTAAAGAAGATTATTCTCAGCTAGAAAACCTTAATGCAAAACTTGCGAATGATAAAAAATTCTTCTTTCTAAAGATCAAAAGATTCAATCCAGGCTTAAAGGATTAGTAGGTGATGGTTTCGATAAATCTATGGATCAGATGAAGAATTGTTGTCTATCTTTAGCTCAATTTCTTACTTCGCAAAGAGAAGGTAGTCATCATAATTTGACTTCCTTGGATATACCTTTTAATTTTGTTATATTCGTAAAATTGACTCTTTGAATTTTGTCTCACTCGCAGAATCTGAGAATACTCTTCGCAATGCTAAAGCTGAATTGGAGTCCACTTGTTCTGAGCTTCGCAAGAAGAATGCTTTACTTTCTACCCGTTTGATCAATTCTCGTGATCGTGCCAATCGAAGATTTAACTATCTTTCTTATGTTAAAGATATTGAAGATAATAACCACCAGAAAGCTTTACTTCGTGAGAGTCATCTGAAAGCTCAAGTCTATGTAAACAACATTCTCTTATCAAAATCCTTGCCTCCAGATCAAATTAAAACTCTGGAAATATCTGATGATGAAGTTGCTCGTGATCTTGATAGTGACTTTGATTATAATAGTGATGATGAAGGACTTGATGGTGAGAAAGAATCTATCCCTCAAGGAGAAACTCATGTTGAAGGCTCTACAAAGGATAATGTTTCGCAAGAAATGAACACTGCTGATGATCCTTCTCATCTTAAAGAAACCACTGCATAGAATGTTGATGAAGAGTTCTGAGCATGACAAACTTCTTTCTCAAGTTATCGTTAATCCTCTTGTTTTTCTTTCTTTTGAACTCTTTCTCTTGGCTACTGTTGGTCTTCCTTTTCTGAACAATTCCGCTTACTATTTGTGTTCCTTAAGAAGTATACTTTTAAATTTTGCGATGATGATTCGATCTTTCTCTCGTTGAATACTTTCTTGATTCGCATAAATTGGATAAATTGATCACATGAAGAGAAATAAATTACTTTAAAGACTTAGCTTAGTATTGAAAACTTAGATTAGTATTCCCCTTTTTCCCTGATTATTTATCTTCGGGTGATCAATTCTTGTTGTAAGTATTAGAATATCTGCCTCACTTTAAGTTGCGAAGTTTCTGATTGTTGCGAAGTAAACATGTCCTTGAATGTCTTCAAGAAATCTTCCCCTTGAAGTATATGAAGTATGAAACATCTTTGAAGAATTATGAAACATCCTTTAAGAATTAAAAGTAGTATGACATATCCTTGAAGAAGTATTTTAAGTATGAGATATCTTTGAAGAAGTACAAGAAGTACAAGAAGTATGAAATATCCTTGAAGAAGTATAAGAAGTATTCAATCTTCATAAAATTTCATTGGTATGAAATATCCGTCCTTGCTTACGAATAAAATTTACTTCTTAGGTAGGAATTCTTGATGTACATTGTTATTGAAAATATATAAAGATTCTCCAATGGTAATAATGGAATTGACTTTATTAGTTTCTGTGGTCTTATTATGCCTTCCTAAGTAAAGGTCTTATTTAGCCACGTTTCTTTGTTTCTGCGACAAAATCGCAGGACGTCCTTACATTCGCATGCAGAGACCCATTGATCTTGCCTTATCATTTCTCTTAGTATTATAACCTCTTCATGATATTTTTCATGCGATAATATGACAGGCCTAAATATTCTTGCGAACATAAACCCCCATGACATTATCGTCGTGCGATGAAATCGCAGGACGTTTTTACACTTTCATGCAAAAACCCATTGATCTCATCTTAACTTCTTTGTTATGTTCTGCGAGTTCTTTTTTTTTTAGAAGGCTCGCAGAAATTAGATTGTTGCACAAATATGACAAGCCTTTATGTTCTTGCGAACAAAAAGCCTCATGACATTTGCGTCTTATAGCACGTATCAGCTCCCTAATGGAGGGTGCTTCCCTTTATCTTCCCCTTGGTTTCCCCTTCAAGGAAGCGTACATCGACCATACAAGGTTATCTCTTCCCATCCGGTTCTTCCGACAACCAACTTTTGATCGCAACCTCTTATCCTTTTTGCCTATAGGGCTTATAGTTACGAGGTTGCACCCTATGGGGTATCTTTGGGCCAAGTGCATCATTTGCCAAGACTTGTCAAGAATGGCAGATGTGCTTCAAACCCATCCGGAACTCTTGACTCAACCGTGTACCTCGGCGCCTTGATCGTTTTTTGCACTTCTTGGGAAAGACAATATGCCTTAGTCGCCCAACCTAAATCATGTTACATCGCAAGATTAGGTTGAGAATCCAAGGTGTCTAACCCGGATAGGTACCCCGCTTTTGGGTTATGTACCCCGTAATGTCCATGTACTCAGGTTCCTTGGTGGTGTTCCGGTTTCCCTGAGCCATGCTTATATGTACCCCCTTAAATGACGTACTTTAGGACTTTACCTCTTGCGAAATGTTGCTTCGCGAACTAGGGTGTACGCCACAAAGGTTTGCCTGTGTAAAACTTCTGCGGCTTCCTTTCTTTTTTGAAAGTTGATCACAGTTTGCGTCTTTCTTTTATGAAAGCTGATCGCAAGTAAATTTTTGCGTCTTTCTTTAATGAAAGATGATCGCAAGTAAATTTTAAAATTCGTAATTCTGGTAATTTTGTGCGAACAAACAATATTCGCAAAATTATAATGAGTTTTATGGATAATACCTTTTCAAATACAATCTATTCCAGGGTCGACCAAGTCTTAAACCCATGTCTTAAACCCATGTCTTTCCCTTCTGGATCCATCAACCGATAAGCTCCACTTCCCACAACTTCTTTAATGACATATGGTCCATCCCATTTTGGTGCTAATTTTCCTCCATTTTCTTTCTGGTACGAAGGTGTTTGTCTCATGACCAAATCATCCGGTTGGTATTCACGTTCAATAACTCTCTTATTATACTCTCGAGCCAATCTTTCCTGATAAATTTTCATATGTCGCAACACCTTTTCCATTTTTTCTTCCATATCATCCAGCTCACTTAATATCACCCCTGCACTTAAATTTCTTTCCCAAGCTTCTTTCTTTGTTGTCGGAATTACAACCTCTGTTGGCAATACTGCTTCTACTCCATATGTTAAACAATAAGGGGACATTCCAGTTGATTCCCTTCTAGTTGTATTGTATTCCCAGACTACACTAGGTACCTGTTGGCACCACCCTTTGAGATGTCCTTCTAATTTCTTTTTGATTGTATCTGCGATTGTTTTATTTGTTGCCTTTGCCTATCCATTATCTTGTGGATATAGTGGAGTTGACTTCCCACATTTTATCCTAAAAGCACTGAGTAACATCTCTATATTCTTTCCTTCAAATTGTTTCCCATTGTCGGATACTAATTGTGCTAGAACTCCATACCTACAAATGATATTCTCAAATATGAATGTAAAAACATCCTTATCACGAATATGTTGTACTGATTTTACTTCTGCGAGCTTCGTGAAATAATCTGTTGCGACTATTAAAAATCTTCTCTGCCCAGATCCAGGTAAGAATTGGCCAACAATGTCCAATCCCCATTTCCCAAAAGGCCAGCAGCTTGTTGAAGAGGTTAATGGTGCCCCTGGTGCGTGAGTTCTTTTCCCATGTCGTTGACATTCTTTACATCGTCTTACCAACAATTTTGCGTCTGTGTGCATATAAGTCCAGTAATATCCTTGTATTTTTGCTCTGTACGCCAGATATCTTCCCCCACTATGATTTCCAGCTTCTCCTCCATGTAACATCTTCAATATCTTTTCTCCTTCTTCACGAGTTAAACATCTAAGATGTGGTCCACTGAAAGATTTTTTGTATAAAACTCCTTCTCGTAACTCATAATTTGTTGCACGACTCTTTAATTTATGCGCTTCTAGTCTGTTCCTGGGTACTTCTCCTTTTGCAAGATATGCATGAATGTCCTTTCTCCAATCTGCGATATCTTCTGCGATGTTATCTGGTAGTTCCCTTTCTACTTCCATCGCAACTGCTTCTTCAATTTCTTCTTCTTCTTTATTTACTGATGGGTGTTGAATTGTCTGGATTTTGATATTTCTTGCATTAGGGTTTGTCATCATACTTGGAATGAATGCAAAAGCATCTGCGAGTCGATTGTATTTCCTTGTGATATGCCTCCATTTTAGCTTTGGTATCTTCGCAAATAATTCATCGACGAGTTTCTTGTATCTCTTCAAAGAAAACTCATTCGTGGTATATTCCCCTTTAATTTGACAAATTACCAGCTGAGAATCACTTGTTATTCTTATACTTTCGAGCTTATTTTCTATTGCGATCTTTAATGCATGCACTACAGCTTCGTACTCTATTTCATTGTTCGTGGATGCAAATTCCAGTCTGAATGAAAATGTTGTTCTTTCTCCTTCTGGTGAAATCAACACAACTCCCACTCCATTCCCCTCACTGTTGGATGATCCATCTACTAAAAAATTTCCCATCTATTTGGTTCTGTTAACAAGTCTTTTGGATTCCCAAATTCTTCTTCAACATCCATCATCTCTTCTACTGCCTCATCTTCTTCCAAAGAAAATTCTGCCAAAAAATCTGCGACAACTTGTGATTTTTGCGATGATAATACTTCGTATTTTATCTTGTAATGGTTTATTTGTGCATTCCACCTTTCTATTCTTCCTGATATTTTTGTGTTCTTCATGACTGACTCAATTGGAACTTTGGTAACCACTTTTATCACATGTGCTTGAAAGTATATTCGCAATTTAAATGATGCATAAACCAGAGCTAAGATTAACTTCTCTATTTTAGAATAATTTATCTCTGCTGTGTTAAAAGTTTTACTGATGTAGTAAATAGGCCTTTCTATTCCTGCGTCTGTTCGCAATAGAACTGCACTTAAAGCATACTGAGTTGTTGCGAGGTACACCAATAATTCTTCATTTTTCTCTGGTTTCTGTAATATGGATGTATTTGTGAGATATTCTTTGATTCCTTGAAAAGATTTTTCACATTCATCAGTCCACTTGAATTTTGCTCCCTTCTTAAGTATGTTGAAGAAGTGTTTGCACTTATCTGACATTCGCGAAATAAATCTTCCAAGTGAAGCCAAGAGTCCATTTAGCTTCTGCACTTCTTTTACTGTTGCAGGTGTTGGCATGTCACGAACTGCTTGTACCTTTTCTGGATCGACTTGTATTCCCTCCTTTGATACTATGTATCCCAAGAATTTTCCTGACGCAACTCCAATTATACATTTTTCAGGATTCAATTTGATGTGGAATTTTCTCATTTGTTCAAATATCTCCTTAAAATCTTGCACATGATCTTTGGCCTCTTTACTTTTTATCAACATATCATCTACGTACACTTCCAAAGTTTTATGTATCCACTTTGCGAACACCTTTTCAACCATTCGTTGATATGTAGCACCCGCATTTCGCAGACCAAATGGCATCTTCACATAACAATATAAACCTCTTGGAGCAAAAAATGCAGTATGTTCTTGGTCTTCTTCTGCGAGTGATATTTGATTGTACCCTTTATACCCATCAAGTGAAGTGCCTCTATCATGCCTTGCAGCTGATTCCACCATTTGTGGTATATCTGGCAATGGAAAACTATCTTTAGGACAGGCTTTGTTTAGATCAGTGAAATCTATACAAATCCTTATACCTTTATTCTTCTTTGGAACAATGGCCATATTCGAAATCCATTCTAGGTATTTTGCTTCTCTTATGATTCCTGCATCCATCATCTTTTGTAGTTCTTCTTCTATTTGTGCATGATAATTCTGCAAAATCTTTCTTATTCTTTGTTTGAATGGTCTTACGGTTTTATCTATGTTCAACCTATGACACGTCACCAATGGATCAATCCCTGGTATTTCATCTACACTTCCTGCGAATATATCGTTGTATTCTCGTAAGAGATCAATAGTTCTTTTCTCTTCTTCTTCATCCATCTTAGTCCCAATTCGCAAGATTAAAGGCTCTTCTTCACTTCCAATATTTATTTCTTTGGTTGGTTCTACTGCGACGTAACTAGGACTTTGCTCTCCCATAGGTGTTGGTTCTTTGATTACTTTCATTGGTTCTCCTTCTTTTTCTGGGATCTCACTTGGTATTCCTTTTCCTTCTCTTGCTCTTATTACATACACTCTGAACTCCTCTTCCTTTTTCGCTTCTTTCGCAAATTTTCTACGAAGTTGTTTCTTTCTTGCTCTCCTTCCTCACTGTTTTACTTCAATCTTATAACAAAATTTTGCATTATCAAGATCTCCTTTTATTTCTCGTATTCCGCTTAGTGTAGGAAACTTAATTGATTGATGTAATGTCGAAGCAACATCTTTGATCGCATGAATCCATGGCCTTCCTATCAGCATATTATATGGAGATTCCATATCTACCACACATAAAACTACGTGTGTTTCAATTTCTCCCAGCGGTATTCGTAAAATTATTTCCCCTTTCGATTTTGTTGTAGATTTTCCAAATCCATGGATAAGACATTCTGAATTTATGATCTCTTCATCTTTAATCCCCATCCCCTTAAGTGCATGATAGAATATAATATCAACAGAACTCCCTGCATCGATCAAGACTCGGTTTTATTTCCACTTTTCTATGGATTTTGCGGTTTTCGTTTCTTCTTGCATAATCGGAAGTGTGACTACTAATGGTGAAGTGTGATTCAAGTCTTCATTTGGAATTTCTGTTACTGAAAATGTGATTTTCTGCTTTTCTCATTCTTTCAAAGTTGTTATTTTCTCCACTTCCATGATCTTCCTTCCTCTACAATCTCGTTTGTGTATTCTCCCCTTCATGTTGTCATGAAATTCATCAATCATTGTCTTTGTTATCATATTACATTCTTTTCTTTTACAATCTTCATCTGTTGATTCCATTTGATCTTCAAATTTCTTCTTTGATGATCTTCAAGTCCCTGTTTCTAGCGCCAATTATGTAGTTGCAAGAAATCTTACAACTACACCCTCAGTAAAATTCATAAAACTCTAAGATGTTCTTGATGAAGAATGATAATTTTTATTAATGCTCTCAAGTAGTTACAAGGAAATATATCAATGGATTGGAACAGTTACAACTTTCTCTATTCTCTCTCCTAAGATTTTTCCTTATTCTCACTAAAAGAACCCCTTGAATTTAACATTTGAACTGCTATTTATAGTGAAATTTGTACAACTGTATTTAGCTTGCGAAGTTTCGCAACTTATATTCGTAAATCTATTTTATAATCGTAAACCTTTCATACTTCTCTGTGCATCTTCTATTATCGCACTATCTTGTAACACTTTTCTCTTGTATTTGTTGCTATGTTCGTAACCCAATAATATTGCGATATTCGGTACCTAAAGTTGAGAACATCGCTAATCCTCCCAAAAGACCTCGTCAGTTTAAAGCTCTTGAGGCTGATTTATCCATACCCACATTAACATTTGCAAGATTTACTCCCACACACTCGCAACTGGAACCTCTTTCTTTTACCTGCGAGAATATCGCTGCCAACACCTCTACTTCCTTTGATTCATTGATAAATCAAGCTCCTGAAATTGCTGTGACTGAAGTTCCTTCTAGCCCTTTATTGCCTTCAACTGTTGTTTTTCCCAATACTCCTCATTCTGATAATACAACCATCGCAAATGACTCAAATCGTCAACTTGTCCTCGTTACCACTTCACCCTCTGCATCTCTTCCTCCATCGAAGGAAACCTTAGCAGGAGTTGATGTTTCTTTTAAGATTTTATCTAATATTTTGGACGATGCTAGAAAATCTTCTACTGACTCTCTCTAATATGAAGTTTGCGAGACCTTACTTAAATATTTTGGCTATGATAATACTGCTTCACGAGCATCTTTAGAAAATGAAGTTGAAACTCTGAGAAAAAGCCTTCAAGTCAAAAATTCTGAATGTGATACTCTGAACCATATGCTTCGCAACTCTTCTCTTAACTGCGAGAACCTTCTCAGAAAAAATGACGAGCTGAAAGGTACAATTTTCCTGCCTCTACCATTTTGTTTTTATGTTTTTCTTTTATATCCTCTGTACTCAAGTCTCCTTCTTAAATTCTTGATTCATATATTAGTTTCAAATCGGACTCGTTTCATGGAGAGACTTAAATTTGAATCTATTGCTGACGAAGCTCGTGTTGAAAGAGATTCTTAGATGGACCAGTATAATAGATTAGATAATCTCTACAAATATTCGATCGATCAAATATATAATCTTACTAATGAGAATATCCAACTATCGCAAAGTCAAAATTTATTAAGTAACGAGATTACTCGTCTCTCATATTTGTTAACCAAATCTAACTTGGCGGTATAATCTTTATCAGATGAAAATAGAACTTTATCCCAAGAGAAACATAGATTTTCAAGCTTAATGGTGATTTCTTCGCAACAATTGAGTAATCTACAAAGAATATGTGATAATCAAGAGCAATCTCTTCGTTCCCTTAAAGATGAACTCAAGGAAGTAACTGAATCATCTGCTGTTGAGAAAGATAAACTTATCAAGGGTAGGATAACTCTTAGTTTGAAGGCCAACAAGCTTCAAGACCAATACTCTCAATTGAAGAAGTCTCATTCTTTACTAGCAAAGGAAAACTCATATCTACGCACCAAAGAAGAAAACATGAAATCTCGTCTGAAGGGTATGGTCGGTGATAAATTTGATAACGCTATGAATCAATGGGAAAAATGTTTCTTTACATTAATTCAAAACTTAACCTTGCAGAAAGAAGGTAGTTAATTGACTGCCTCTCTTGTTGACCTTTCTGTCAAATTTTGTGTTATATTTCTTGAAAAATCTTTGAATGAATGATCTTTTATCACTTTTGTTACTCGCAGAATCTGAAAGAAGTCTTCATTCTACCATCGCTGATCTAACTGATAAATTAGATAAAGTTCGCAAAGAAAACAAGACTCTTACTTCTAATTATATTGAAGCTCGCGACAAAGCAGAGATAAGACTTGATTATCTCGAGTACTTCAAAAATATAGAGATTAGGAATCGTGACAGATGTTTCCTTCGCAAGGTTCACCTCAGTGCTAAAGTTCTTGTGAACGATATTCTGCTCTCCCATTCTCTCCCTCTTGTATCTGTTCCTCCTTTAGAAGTTAATGATGATGAAATTCCTCTTCCCATGGATAAGGAATTAGAATTCACTAATGATGAAGAAAATACCACTCAAGAAGATGATGAAGAATAAAGAAGTCCTCCTAAAGAAGTAACTACAAGCGATGAGAAGAATACTGATGAAGCTGACAATTCTGGCAAGAATTAAAAATCTGGCGAGAAAGAATAGTAAATCTGGCGAGACAATCGTCAAAACTTGAATTTCATTTTTGCTTTCTTTTTCTTCTTCTTTCTTGCGAATAATGTAACTTTTGAAATTTTTAGAATTCAACTTTTGATTTTGTTTACTTTGAATATCCTCAAGGAAGATAATGAAATCTTATTTCTCCATTCCCCTACTTGCCCTTCATTATCTTTCCTGAAATGGTGAATTATTTCCTTTGTCTCCTTTCTGTGAACTGTGTGGCTATATTCTTCGTGAAAGTATTAATATATCTGTGATGTAATGAGTACAACTGCAATATTCCGAAAAATTCTGAAAGAGTTTACGATGTTATGAATCTGCCTTCTTATATATTCTCCTGCGATGAACAAATCTTTCCTGCATCTTAAAATAGAATAGTTAAATTTTTAAGATTATTCTGTTGGTCTTATTTTGCCTTCCTAGTTAAAGGTCTTATTTTGCCAAAAAAGGTTTTCTTTCTGCGACAAAATCGCAGGACGTCTTTACATTTGCATGTATTGACCCATTGATTTTGTCTTATCAATATTTTTTCAACATCTCTGCGACAATATGATAAGTTTAAATTCTCTTGCAAGAATTATATCTTATGACATCGCAGGACGCCTTTACACTTTCATGTAAAAACCCATTGATCTCATCTTAACTTTTCTCTTTTGGCTCGTTGCCTCTGTATAATTTTCGTCACGCGACAATATGACAGGCCTAAATGTTCTTGCGATCATAAAGCCCCATGACATTGCCGTCTTTAGACACTTATCAGCTCCCTAATGGAGGGTGCCGCCCTTATCTTCCCCCTGGTTTCCCCTTCAAGGAGGGCACATCAGCCATACAAGACTAGGTCCTCCCATCCAGATTTTCCAACAACCAGTTATTTTTCGCAGCCTCTTGTCCTTTATGCCTACATGGCTTATAGTTACAAGATTGCACCGTAAGTGGGGTTTTCTTCGGGACGAGTGCATCATATCCAAGAATTGCCAAGAATGGCCAGGGTAGTTTCGTACGCCCCGGGCACCCTTGACTCAACCGTGTGCCTCGGCGCCTTGTTCATACTTTGCAATCCTTAGAAGAGGTCCTTAGTCGTCCAACCAGGGTATAACCTTATATAATTGGAAATCCAAGATCCCTCTCCTGGATAGGTTTTCTTTAACCCCAACATCTGCATAACTCGGGTTCCAAAGAGCGGTATAACCTTATCACTGAGTCATGTCAAGAGATACCCCCTTATATGACGCACTATTAGGTCTTACATTTGCCTCTTGCGAAATTTTATTCGTGAACTAGGGTGCACGCCATAAAGGTTCGTCCCATTCTATTAATCTATGCGAAATTTTTATTCGCCTTTCTCGCGATTATGCTCGCAGTTCTTGCTTTGCTTTGTTATTAGGAGAACCTTGCAATCGTAATCAGATTTTTTTTTTTTACAACGTACCTGTATCTCTTATCTTGCAGAAGTTGTCATTGATAATACTTTTTCATAAATAGTTTATTCCATTGTCTGTCAAGTCTTTGACCAACATCTCTTCCCTCAGGGTCCATTAGTTTGTATGCCCCGGTTCCAACTATCTCTTTAATGATGTATGGTCCATCCCATTTTCTCGCCAATTTTCCACCATTCTCTCGCTGATAACTTGGTGTTTCTCGCAGCACTAAATCTCCAGGTTGAAATTCACGTTTCTGAACACGTTTGTTGTACTCGCGAGCTAATCTTCGCTGGTAATTTTCCATATGTTGCAAAGTTTTTTCTCTTTTTTCTTCTAATTCATCCAATTTATTTAAAATCATTCCAGCACTTAGATTTCTTTCCCAAGCCTCTCTTTTTGTTGTAGTAATAGCTACTTCTGTTGGTAACACAGCTTCAACTCCATACGTCAAACAAAAAGGTGACATTCCAGTAGCTTCTCGTCTAGTTGTATTGTAGGCCCATATTGCATTATGCACCTGTTCGCACCATGCTCTGTGGTATCCCTCTAGTTTATTTTTTAAGATGTTTGCGATTGTCTTATTAGTTGCTTGAGCCTGACCATTTTCTTGTGGATATAGAGGAGTATATTTTCCACACTTTATCTTAAATGCATTGAGTAGCAATTTTATATTCTTCCCTTCAAATTGCTTCCCATTATCAGATACCAACTGTGCTGGAATCCCAAATCTGCAAATTATATTCTCAAATATGAATGTAAAAATATCTTTATCGCGGATATGTTGTACTGCTTTTACTTCCCCCCATTTAGTGAAATAATCTGTTGCGACGATTAGGTATCTTCTTTGTCCAGAACCAGGCACAAATGGTCCCACAATATCTAACCCCCATTTCCCAAAAGGTCATACACTTGTTGAATATGATAATGGTGCTCCTGGTGCATGTATCTTCTTTCCATATCGCTGGAAATCTTCGCAACGCCTTGAGAGTTGTTTTGTATCTTCATGCATATATGGCAAGTAATAGCCTTGTATTTTTGTTCTATATGCCAAAGATCTTCCTCCACTATGATTACCAGCGTCACCGCTATGCAACATCTTCAATACTTTTTGTCCTTCTTCCCTCGTCAAACATCTTAGTGATGGTCCACTAAAAGATCTGCGATATAATACTCCATCTTTTAATTCGTAATTGGTTGCCCTACTTTTTAATTTATGTGCCTCCAGTCGATTTCTTGGGATTCCTCCTCTTGCCAAGTATGCATGAAGATCTGCTCGCCAATCTGTAATGTTGCTCTTTAATTCTTCTTCGCCAACTTCTACCATTATCACATCTTCCTCTTCTTATTCCTTGTTTATCGCTGGTAATAAAAGTGTTTGAATTTTTATGCACCTCACAGCTGGATTTGTCATCATACTGGATATGAAAGCAAAAGCATCTGCGAGCCTATTATCTTTCCTCGATATGTGTCTCCATTTTATTTTTGGAATTCTCGCAGATAATTCTTCGACTAATCTTTTATACTTTCTTAAAGTTTGTTCATTTGTTGTGTATTCTCCTTTTATCTGGAGAATAACCAACTGTGAATCGCTGGTGATTCTAGCATTTTCCAACTTCATTTCTACCGCAAATTTTAAAGCATGAATCACAGCTTGATATTCTGTTTCATTATTAGTGGATGTAAATTCCAATCTAAATGAAAAAGTTGTTTTCTCTCCCTCTAGTGAAATAAAAACAACTCAAATCCAATTTCCTTCTCCATTGGATGATACATCCACCAATACCTCCCATCTGTCGGGTTCTGTTAATAATTCTTTTGGATCTCCATGTTCCTCTTCTACATCCATTATCTCTTCCACAGCTTCATCATCTTCTAAAGGAAATTCAGCTAAAAAGTCTGCGATAACTTGTGACTTTGGCGAGGATAAAACTTCATATTGAATATCAAAGTGTCCTACTTGTGCATTCCATCTCTCAACTCTGCCTGATCTTTTTGAATTTTTCATTACTGACTCAATTGGAACTTTTGTTAACACTTTGACCTTATGTGCTTGAAAGTAGATGCGAAGCTTAAAAGTTGCATGCACCAATGCTAGAATTAGTTTCTCAATCTTTGAATAATTTCTCTCTGCAGAATTGAACGTTTTTGCTGATTTAATAAATTGGTTTTTCTACCCCTGCATCTACTCGCAGCAACACAACACTTAGCGTATGTGTGGTTGTTGCGAGATAAATCAATAGTTCTTCTCCCGGTTCAGCTTTCTGTAAGATAGTTATGTTCATCAAATGTTCTTTTATTCCTTGAAAAGCCTTTTCACATTCATCTGTCCACTTGAATTTTGTTCCCTTCTTGAGTATATCGAAAAAATATTTGTACTTGTCTGAAGATCGCGAAATGAATCTTCCTAGCGAGGCTAAGAGTCCATTCAATTTTTGCACATCTTTTAATGTCGCAGGCGTTGGCATATCGCTAATTGCTTGTACTTTTTCCGGATCAACTTGTATTCCTTCTTTTTATACAATATACCCCAGAAATTTTCCTGAAGTTACTCCAAAAGTACACTTATCGGGATTCACTTTAATATTAAATTTCCGCATTTGATCGAAAATCTCTTTCAGATCTTGCACATGATTCTCAACTTCTTTGCTTTTGATCAGCATATCATCTACATACACTTCTAATGTTTTATGAATCCAATTTGCAAACACCTTCTCCACCATTCTTTGATATGTTGCACCAGCATTTCGTAAGCCAAAGGGCATCTTTGTATAAAAATATAATCCTCTTGGAGCAAAAAATGCGGTATGTTCTTGATCTTTTTCAGCGAGAGGGATTTTATTATATCCTTTATATCCATCCAGCGATGATATTATGGCATTTCCCGCTGCTGATTCAACCATCTGTGGGATATATGGTAATTGAAAACTATCTTTAGGACAAGCCTTGTTTAAATCAGTAAAATCTATACAAATTCTTATCCCCTTGTTCTTCTTTGGGACCACTACCATATTTTCAATCCACTCTGGATATTTTGCTTGCCTTATAATTCTTGCGTCGAGCATCTTCTGTAATTCTTCTTCTATTTGTGAGTGATATGTTGTTGCGATTTTCCTTATTCTTTGTTTAAATGGTCTTATATTTTTGATGATTTCTAATTTATGACATGCTATTGATGGATCTATCCCTGGCATCTCATCCATGCTCCACGCAAAGATATCTTTATACTCTCGCAAGAGATTTATAGTTCTTTCTTCCTTATCTACCTCCATTCTAGTCCCAATTTTCAGCATTTTAGGCTCTTCTTCACTCCCAATATTTACTTCCTTTGTTGGTTCTGCTGCAGTATAACTGGATTCAGGTTCTCCCATTGGTGTTGGTGTTTTCATAGATCTCGCGAGTTCATCTCCTTCTCGCGAGATTTCGATGGGTATTCCTTTTCCTTCTTTTTCTCTTATCATGTAAACTTTAAATTCTTCTTCCTTCTTTGTTTCTATCGCCAATTTTTTGCGAGCCTTTCGCAACTTTGGACGTTCTTCACAATTTCTTACTTCAATTTGGTAACACAATTTCGCAAAATCTGTGTCTCCTCTAATTTCTCCAATTCCACTGGGTATAGGAAATTTGATGCATTGATGCAACGTTGATGCTACAGCCTTGATTGTGTGTATCCATGGTCTTGCTAATATCATGTTATATGGTGATTCCACGTCTACCACACGTAACGTTACTTGTGTTTCAATCTCCCCTAGTGGAATTCGTACCATTATATCGCCTTTAGGTTTTGTTAAAGATTTCCCAAAGCCATGAACATGATATGTTGAATAAGACATTTCTTCATCTTTATATCCCATTTTCTTGAAAGTATGATAAAATATTATATCTACAGAACTTCCTGCATCTACCAAAGTTCTATTCATAGCCCATTCTTCTACATATTTTATTGATTCCTCACTTCTCATTGGTATAGTGGATACTGTGATTACCAATGGAGATGTATGACTTAGATTTTCTTCTGGTATTTCTGCTGCTGTAAATGTGATCTCCTGCTTTTCCCAATCTTTCAATGGTGATATTTTTTCCACCGTCATAATTTTCCTTCCTTCAAAATCCCGTTTGTGTATCTTCCCCTTAATATTTTCATGAAATCTATCAATCATTGTTCTTGTTACCATACCACACTCCAATTTTCTACAATCCTCTTTGATTTTAATCATCCTTCCTTCAAATATCTCACTGATTTGTTTTATGATTTTCTTAATCTTGAACAATTCTTATCTTCTTCTTCACCTTTTTCTATGATTTTTCTAATTCAATCCCTGTTTTGGGCGCCAAAATGTAGTTGCGGGATTTCCCACACTACACCTTTGTTAAGATCTTGCTATAATCAACTCATAATTGAAGATTAAAAACGACACTTTATTATTTTGTTCTCAGAAATGTTTAAAGAAATGGAAGAATTCAAGATTACAACTATTCTCTTGAAGTTTCTCTCTCCTCAAGACTTTCTTAACTCTCAAAAATACATCATCCTTTTCTGGACACATTGGGGCTATATTTATATGGTAGTTACATAGTGGATCACAGCTAAGTTTTCCTCTTATTTCGGGCTGATTCTTCGATTGTACCGCGATTAGTTACAATGTTCACTCTCGCAAGTTTTGTAACCATCGCAGGACAAACATGCTTTTCTCAAGTTTTCTTCACTCATCATTTATTACATCGCTCTTTTGACTGCCTTTGTGACACTCGCAAAGTGTAGTTGAAGATCTTGCGGTGATGCTCGCTGGGAAGTGTTATTAATCTCGTAGAAAAGTATTGTAGCGATATTCTGGTCCTACATCTTGCCTCTTCTCATGTCTTCTTCGCAAAGTGGAGAGGATATGAGAATCTTCAATTCTTCAAAGTGCTCGCAGCCTCTCTTCTTTCCATATTTTCTTCTCGACATTGCTCCGTTAATTTAGCTTAACCGCCTACACGTGTTGTAAATTCATCTTTTTACTGACACATCTTTACTCAACAGGTTACTTCCTTTTGCCTATAAAAGGTAGAGTTAAACTTCAAAACTAATTTTCTTCTTCTATTTCTCTATCTTCTTCATCTGTTTATTTTATCTTCCGTCTGCAACTTTTCTTTTTCTTCATATTCTCCTGCTACTGTTCTAATGGAATCATCACGATATTTTTTTTGATTATAATCTTTATTTGATTCAATTTTTACTCATATTCTTCTATCTTCTCTATTTGATCCTTCATAACTCCCGTATTATATCTTCTCTTCAGTGGAACTATCCCTAACACCCAATCCTCAGGTCAAAACCCTAATGCTCGCAAAAGACCGACTAAGAAGAAGAAGAGAAATTCTGCGAATGATAAGGTGGTAAGAAACACATCCTATTTCTTAATAACAATATTGTTGCCTCTGTTTCTTCTCTAAGTTATTATTCGCAGAATGTCGAGAACATCGCTAATCATCCCAAAAGACCTCGTCAGTTTAAATCTCTTGAGGCTGATTTCTCCATCCCCACATTAACATCTGCAAGAGTTACTCCCACACCCTCGCAACTGGATCCTCTTTCTTTTACCTGCGAGAATATCGCTGCCAACACCTCTACTTCTTTTGATTCATTGATAAATCAATCTCCTGAAATTGTTGTGACTGAAGTTCCTTCTAGCCCTTTATTGCCTTCAACTGTTGTTTTTCCCAACACTCCTTCTTCTGATAATACAACCATCGCAAATGACTCAAATCGTCAACTTGTCCTCGTTACCACTTCACCCTATGCATCTCTTCCTACATCGAATGGAACCTTAGCAGGAGTTGATGTTGCTTTTAAGATTTTATCTAATATTTTAGACGATGCTAGAAAATATTCTACTGACTCTCTCTAATATGAAGTTTGCGAGACCTTACTTAAATATTTTGGCTCTGATAATACTGCTTCATGAGCATCTTTAGAAAATGAAGTTGAAACTTTGAGAAAAATCCTTCAAGTCAAAATTTCTGAATGTGATACTCTTAACCATATGCTTCGCAACTCTTCTCTTAACTCATGAAAACCTTTCGCAGAAAAAATGACGAGCTGAAAGGTACAATTTTCCCTGCCTCTACCCTTTTTTTTTCTGTTTTGCTTTTATATCCTCTCGTACTCAAGTCTCCTTCTTAAATTCTTGATTCATATATTAGTTTCAAATCGGACTCGTTTCATGGAGAGACTTAAATTTGAATCTATTGCTGACGAAGCTCGTGTTGAAAGAGATTCTTGGATGGACCTGTATAATAGATTAGATAATCTCTACACATATATGATCGATCAAATAGATAATCTTACTAATGAGAATAACCAACTATCGCAAAGTCAAAATTTATTAAGTAACGAGATTACTCGTCTCTCATATTTGTTAACCAAGTCTAACTTGGAGGTATAATCTTTATCAGATGAAAATAGAACTTTATCCCAAGAGAAACATAGATTTTCAATCTTAATGGCGATTTCTTCGCAGCAATTGAGTAATCTACAAAGAATATTTGATAATCAAGAGCAATCTCTTCGTTCCTTTAAAGATGAACTCAAGGAAGTAACTGAATCATCTGTTGCTGAGAAAGATAAACTTATCAAGGGTAGGTTAACTCTTAGTTTGAAGTCCAACAAGCTTCAAGACCAATACTCTCAATTGAAGAAGTCTTATTCTTTACTAGCAAAGGAAAAATCGTATCTACGCACCAAAGGAGAAAACATGAAATCTCGTCTGAAGGGTGTGGTCGGCGATAAATTTGATGACGCTATGAATCAATGGGAAAACTGTTTCTTTACATTAATTCAAAACTTAACCTCGCAGAAAGAAGGTAGTCAATTGACTGCCTCTCTTGTTGACCTTTCTGTCAAATTTTGTGTTATATTTCTTGCAAAATCTTTGACTGAATGATCTTTTATCACTTTTGTTACTCGCAGAATCTGAAAGAAGTCTTCATTCTACCATCTCTGATCTTACTGATAAATTGGATAAAGATCGCAAAGAAAACAAGACACTTCTTCCAATTATATTAAAGCTCGCGATAAAGAAGATCTCGAGTACTTCAAAAATATAGAGATTAGGAATCGTGACAGAGGTTTCCTTCGCGAGGTTCACCTCAGTGCTGAAGTTCTTGTGAACGATATTCTGCTCTCCCATGCTCTCCCTCCTATATCTGTTCCTCCTTTAGAAGTTGATGATGATGAAATTCCTCTTCCCATGGATAAAGAATTAGAATTCACTAATGATGAAGAAAATACCACTCAAGAAGATGATGAAGAAGAAATAAGTCCTCCTAAAGAAGTAACTACAAGCGATGAGAAGAATACTGATGAAGCTGACAATTCTGGCATGAATAACGAATCTAGCGAGCAAGAATAGTGAATCTGGCGAGACACTCGTTAAAACTTGAATTTCATTTTTGCTTTTTTTTTCTTCTTCTTTCTTGCGAATAATGTAACTTTTGAAATTTTTAGAATTCAACTTTTGATTTTGTTTACTTTGAATATCCTCAAGGAAGATAATGAAATCTTATTTCTCCATTCCCCTACTTGCTCTTCATTATCTTTCTTGAAATGGTGAATTATTTCCTGTGTCTCCTTTTTATGAACTGTGTGGCTATATTCTTCGTGAAAGTATTAATATATCTGCGATGTAATGAGTACAGCTGTAATATTCCAAAAAATTATGAAAGAGTTTACGATGTTATGAATCTGTTTTCTTATATATTCTCCTGCGATGAACATATCTATACTGCATCTTAAAATATAATAGTTAATTTTTTAAGATTATTCTGTTGGTCTTATTTTGCCGTCCTAGTTAAAGGTATTATTTTTCCAAAAAAGTTTTTCTTTCTGCGACAAAATCGCAGGACGTCTTTACATTTGCATGTATTGACCCATTGATTTTGTCTTATCAATATTTTTTCAGCATCTCTGCGACAATATGATAAGTATAAATTCTCTTGCAAGAATTATATCTTATGACATCGCAAGACGCCTTTACACTTTCATGTAAAAACCCATTGATCTCATCTTAGCTTTTCTCTTTTTGCTCGTTGCCTATGTATAATTTTCGTCACACGACAATATGACAGGCCTAAATGTTCTTGCGATCATAAATCCCCATGACATTGCCGTCTTTAGACACTTATCAGCTCCCTAATGGAGGGTGCCGCTCTTATCTTCCCCCTGGTTTCCCCTTCAAGGAGGGCACATCGGCCATACAAGACTAGCTCCTCCCATCCAGATTTGCCAACAACCAATTGCTTTTTGCATCCTATTGTCCTTTATGCCTCTATGGCTTATAGTAACAAGACTGCACCCTAAGTAGGGTTTTCTTCGGGCCGAGTGCATCATAGCCAAGACTTTCCAAGAATGGCCAGGGTAGTTTCGTACGCCCGGGGCACCCTTGACTCAACCGTGTACCTCGGCGCCTTGGTCATACTTTGCACTCCTTAGAAGAGGTCCTTAGTCGTCCAACCAGGATATAACCTTATATAATTGGAAATCCAAGATCCCTCTCCTGGATAGGTTTTCTTTAACCCCAACATCTGCATAACTCAGGTTCCAAAGCAGCGGTATAACCTTATCACTGAGTCATGTCAAGAGATACCCCCTTATATGACGCACTATTAGGTCTTACATTTGCCTCTTGCGAAATTTTATTCGCGAACTAGGGTGCACGCCATAAAGGTTCGTCCCATTCTATTAATCTCTGCGAAATTTTTATTCGCCTTTCTCGCGATTATGCTCGCAATTCTTGCTTTGCTTTGTTATTAGGAGAACCTCGCAATCGTAATCAGATTTTTTTTTTACAACGTACATGTATCTCTTATCTTGAAGAAGTTTTCATTGATAATACTTTTTCAGAAATAGTCTATTCCATGGTCTGTCAAGTCTTTGACCAACATCTCTTCCTTCAGGGTCCATTAGTTTGTATGCCCCGGTTCCAACTATCTCTTTAATGATGTATGGTCCATCCCATTTTCTCGCCAATTTTCCACCATTCTCTCACTGATAACTTGGTGTTTCTCGCAACACTAAATCTCCAGGTTGAAATTCACGTTTCTTAACACGTTTGTTGTACTCGCGAGCTAATCTTCGCTGGTAATTTTCCATATGTTGCAAAGTTTTTTCTCTTTTTTCTTCTAATTCATCCAATTTATTTAAAATCATTCCAGCACTTAGATTTCTTTCCCAAGCCTCTCTTTTTGTTGTAGGAATATCTACTTCTGTTGGTAACACAGCTTCAACTCCATACGTCAAACAAAAAGGTGACATTCCAGTAGCTTCTCGTCTAGTTGTATTGTAGGCCCATATTGCATTATGCACTTGTTCGCACCATGCTATGTGTTATCCCTCTAGTTTCTTTTTTAAGATGTCTGCGATTGTCTTATTAGTTGCTTCAGCTTGACCATTTGCTTGTGGATATAGAGGAGTATATTTTCCACACTTTATCTTAAATGCATTGAGTAGCAATTCTATATTCTTCCCTTTAAATTGCTTCCCATTATCAGACACCAACTGTGCTGGAATCCCAAATATGCAAATTATATTCTCAAATATGAATGTAAAAATATCCTTATCGCGGATATGTTGTACTGCTTTTACTTCTCCCCATTTATTGAAATAATCTGTTGCGACGATTAGGTATCTTCTTTGTCCAGAACCAGGAACAAATGGTCCTACAATATCTAACCCCCATTTCCCAAAAGGTCATACACTTGTTGAAGATGATAATGGTGCTCCTGGTGCATGTATCTTCTTTCCATATCGCTGGAAATCTTCTCAACGCCTTGAGAGTTGTTTTGCATCTTCATGCATATATGGCCAGTAATAGACTTGTATTTTTGTTCTATATGCCAAAGATCTTCCTCCACTATGATTACCAGCGTCACCGCTATGCAACATCTTCAATACTTTTTGTCCTTCTTCCCTTGTCAAACATCTTAGCGATGGTCCACTAAAAGATTTGCGATATAATACTCCATCTCTTAATTCATAATTGGTTGCCCTACTTTTTAATTTATGTGCCTCTAGTCGATTTCTTGGGATTTCTCCTCTTGCCAAGTATGCATGAAGATCTGCTCGCCAATCTGTAATGTTGCTCTTTAATTCTTCTTCGCCAACATCTACCATCATCACATCTTCCTTTTCTTCTTCCTTGTTTATCGCTGGTAATAAAAGTGTTTGAATTTTTATGCACCTCGCAGCTGGATTTGTCATCATACTGGATATGAAAGAAAAAGCATCTGCGAGCCTATTATCTTTACTCGATATATATCTCCATTTTATTTTTGGAATTCTCGCAGATAATTCTTCAACTAATCTTTTATACTTTCTTAAAGATGGTTCATTTGTTGTGTATTCTCCTTTTATCTGGCGAATAACCAACTGTGAATCGCTGGTGATTCTAGCATTTTCCAACTTCATTTCTACCGCATATTTTAAAGCATAAATCACGGCCTCATATTCTGTTTCATTATTAGTGGATGTAAATTCCAATCTAAATGAAAAAGCTGGTTTCTCTCCCTCTGGTGAAATAAAAAAAACTCCATTTGATGATACATCCACCAATACCTCCCATCTGTCGGGTTCTGTTAATAATTCTTTTGGATCTCCATGTTCCTCTTCTACATCCATCATCTCTTCCACAACTTCATCCTCTTCTAAAGGAAATTCAACTAAAAAGTATGCGATAACTTGTGACTTTGGCGAGGATAAAACTTCATATTGAATATCAAAGTGTCCTACTTGTGTATTCCATCTCTCAACTCTGCCTGATCTTTTTGAATTTTTCATTACTGACTCAATTGGCACTTTTGTTAACACTTTGACCTTATGTGCTTGAAAGTAGATGCGAAGCTTAAAAGTTGCATGCACCAATGCTAGAATTAATTTCTCAATCTTTGAATAATTTCTCTCTGCAGAATTGAACGTTTTGCTGATGTAATAAATTGGTTTTTCTACCCATGCATCTACTCGCAGCAACACAGCACTTAGCGCATATGTGGTTGTTGCGAGATAAATCAATAGTTCTTCTCCCGGCTCAGCTTTTTGTAAGATAGTTATGTTCATCAAATGTTCTTTTATTCCTTGAAAAGCCTTTTCACATTCATCTGTCCACTTGAATTTTGTTCCCTTCTTGAGTATATCGAAAAAATGTTTGCACTTGTTTGAAGATCACGAAATGAATCTTCCTAGCGAGGCTAAGAGTCCATTCAATTTTTGCACATCTTTTACCATCACAGGCGTTGGAATATCGCGAATTGCTTGTACTTTTTCTAGATCAACTTGTATTCCTTCTTTTGATACAATATACCCCAGAAATTTTCCTGAAGTTACTCCAAAAGTACACTTATCGGGATTCACTTTAATATTAAATTGCCGCATTTGATCGAAAATCTCTTTCAGATCTTGCACATGATTCTCAGCTTCTTTGCTTTTGATCAGCATACCATCTACATACACTTCTAATGTTTTATGAATCCATTTTGCAAACACCTTCTCCACCATTCTTTGATATGTTGCACCAGCATTTCGTAAGCTAAAGTCATCTTTGTATAACAATATAATCTTCTTGGAGAAAAAAATGCGGTATGTTCTTGATCTTCTTCAGCGAGAGGGATTTGATTATATCCTTTATATCCATCCAGCGATGATATTCTGGCATTTCCCGCTGCTGATTCAACCATCTGTGGGATATCTGGTAATGGAAAACTATCTTTAGGACAAGCCTTGTTTAAATCAGTGAAATCTATACAAATTCTTATCCCCTTGTTCTTCTTTGGGACCACTACCATATTTGAAATCCATTCTGGATATTTTGCTTTCCTTATAATTCCTGCGTCGAGCATCTTCTGTAATTCTTCTTCTATTTGAGAGTGATATGTTGTTGCGATTTTCCTTATTCTTTGTTTAAATGGTCTTATATTTTTGTTGATTTCTAATTTATGACATGCTATTGATGGATCTATCCCTGGCATCTCATCCATGATCCACGCGAAGATATCTTTATACTCTCGCAAGAGATTTATAGTTCTTTCTTCCTCATCTGCCTCCATTCTAGTCCCAATTTTTAGCATTTTAGGCTCTTCTTCACTCCTAATATTTACTTCCTTTGTTGGTTCTGCTGCAGTATAACTGGCTTCAGGTTCTCCCATTTGTGTTGGTGTTTTCATAGCTCTCGCGAGTTCATCTCCTTCTCGCGAGATTTCGCTGGGTATTCCTTTTCCTTCTTTTGCTCTTATCATGTAAACTTTAAATTCTTCTTCCTTCTTTGTTTCTATCGCCAATTTTCTGCGAGCCTTTCGCAGCTTTGGACGTTATTCACAATTTCTTACTTCAATTTGGTAACACAATTTCGAAAAATCTGTGTCTCCTCTAATTTCTCCAAATCCACTAGGTATAGGAAATTTGATGCATTGATGCAACGTTGATGCCACAACCTTGATTGCGTGTATCCATGGTCTTCCTAATGTCATGTTATACGGTGATTCCACGTCTACCACACATAACGTTACTTGTGTTTCAATCTCCCCTAGTGGAATTCGTACCGTTATCTCGCCTTTAGGTTTTGTTAATGATTTCCCAAAGCTATGAACATGATATGTTGAATAAGACATTTCTTCATCTTTATATCCCATTTTCTTGAAAGTATGATAACATATTATATCTACAGAACTTCCTGCATCCACCAAAGTTCTATTCATAGCCCATTCTTCTACAGATTTTATTGATTCCTCCTTTCTCATTGGTATAGTGGATACTGTGATTACCAATGGAGATGTATGACTTAGATTTTATTATGGTATTTCTGCTGCTGTAAGTGTGATCTCCTGCTTTTCCCAATCTTTCAATGGTGATATTTTTTCCACCGTCATAATTTTCCTTCCTTCAAAATCCCGTTTGTGTATCTTCCCCTTAATATTTTCATGAAATCTATCAATCATTGTTCTTGTTACCATACCACACTCCAATTTTCTACAATCCTCTTTGATTCTAATCATCCTTCATTCGAATATCTCACTGATTTGTTTTATGATTTTCTTAATCTTGAACAATTCTTATCTTCTTCTTCACCTTTTTCTATGATTTTTCTAATTCAATCCCTGTTTCGGGCACCAAAATGTAGTTGCAGGATTTCCCACACTACACCCTTGTTAATATCTTGATATAATCAAACTCATAATTGAAGATTAAAAACGACACTTTATTATTTTGTTCTCATAAATGTTTACAGAAATGGAAGAATTCAAGATTACAACTATTCTCTTGAAGTTTCTCTCTCCTCAAGACTTTCTTAACTCTCAAAAATACATCATCCTTTTCTGGACACATTGGGGCTATATTTATAGGGTAGTTACATAGTGGATTACAACTAAGTTTTCCTCTTATTTCGGGTTGATTCTGCGATTGTACCGCGATTAGTTACAATGTTCACTCTCGCAAGTTTTGTAACCATCGCAGGACAAACATGCTTTTCTCAAGTTTTCTTCACTCGTCATTTATTACATCGCTCTTTTGACTGCCTTTGTGACACTCGCAAAGTGTAGTTGAAGATCTTGCGGTGATACTCGCTGGGAAGTGTTGTTAAGCTCGCAGAGAATTATTGTAGCAATATTCTGGTCCTACAACTTCAGCGCTAAGATGAAATTTGCGAAAGAAAGCCCTATCGCGATTTCTAATCTCCATGTCTTTGAAGTATTCAAGATAATCATATTTTCTCTCTGCGCGATCGTGAGTATGAACAAGGCGAGCAGTAAGCAATCCATTTTCCTTGCGAATTTTAGCTAGTTGGCCATTTAAAGTAGAAAGAGTTGAAAGAAGTTTCCTCTCAGATTCTGCGAAAAACAAGAGTAAAACATGAAAGGTATTCAAGAAAATGTTTCGCAAGAAGAATTAAAAAGAAATTTAATAGAGAAATTAAAAGTTGAGGCAGCCAAAATGACTACCTTCCTTTTGTGAGGTTAAGTTTTGAATTAGTGTTAAACAAGAATTCTCCCAACGGTCCATGGCGTCATCAAACTTATCTCCAACTAAACCTTTCAGGCGAGACTTTATTTTTTCTTCTTTAGAAAGGAGGTAAGTATTTTCTTTTACTAATGAAGAGTAAGATTTTTCTAATTGGGAATATTCTTATTTGAGCCGGTTAACCTTCACACTTAAAATTATCCTACCCTGGATAAGATTATTCTTCTCGTTGATAGATTATTCAGTTATTTTCTTAAGTTCATTCTTCAGCGAACGAAGAGACTGCTTGATTATCACATATTTTCTGAAGAATACTTAATTGTTGCGAGGAAATCGCCGCCGTCTTGTTTAAAAAACCACACTTCTCTTGAGATAAGGTATTATTTTCATCTGATAAAGTTTCCATCGCCTAGTTAGATCGCGTTAACAAATAAGAGAGGCGAGAAATTTCGCTACTTAAATTTTTTAGCTTCTGTACTAGTTGTCCATTCTCATTGGTAAGGTTATCTATTTGATCAACGGAATATGTATGAAGGTTATCTAATTGATTATATTGGTCCATCCACGAATCTTTCTCAACGTGGGATTCTTCAGCAGCAGATTCAGATTTAAACCTCTCCATTAATCGTGTCTGATTTAAAGCTTAATATGCTAACAAAGGATTTTAAAAGAAGAATTGAGTACAGAAAGAAGAAAATTTATCCAAACAGAAAAATCAAAGACAGAGGCAGAGATGTTATACCTTTGAATTCCTTATTTTTACTTCAAAGATTTTCACAGTCTAGCGAAGAGTTGCGAAGCTTTTGGCAAAGAGTATCAAATTCCAAAGTCTTGGCTTGAAGACTTTCCTTTAGAGCTTCAACTTCATGTTCTAAAGATGCTTGCGAATCATTTCGGTCAGAACCAAAGTATTTGCTCAAAATCTCGCAGACACCATGCTTGACAGGATCAATAAAATATCTCCTAGCATCATCCAGAATATCAGATAAAACTTTAAAAGCAATATCTACTCCTATATAAGTTTCTTTAGAATAAGGGAGAGATGCAGATGGCGCAGTGGTGACAATGGAGAGTTGAAGATTTGAATCATTCGTATGAAGTACATCATCCGAAGATAAAGTATCTGGAAAAGTAATAAATGGAATTGAAGAAGAGTTAACTTGAGAAGTAACTACAGTAGGAGGGGAAGAAACTTCATTCACAGCAATATAAGGAATCTCATTTATCAGAGGATCAGTTGAAGCAGGGATACTGGTGGCGATTTTCTCGCAAACAGAAACTAGAGGTTCAATATGTGAAGGTTTTGGGACAACATTCACAAAAATTAATTGGGGAATAGTAATACCAAAACCAACAGTTTTAACTTTGCGAGATTTCTTGCGAGGATTAGCAATGTTTTCATCAGCCTGCGAATAACAATCTAGATAAGAAACAGAGGCAACAATATTGTTATTAAGAAAGAAAATGTTTCTTACTACCTTATCATTCACAGTCTTTATTTTATTTTCAGCGGGGTGTTGTTGCGAATCCATGAAAGCATTAGGGTTTTGAATTATGAGTTTGGTATTAGAAACGATTCCGCTAAAACAGAAAAAACGAGTATGGGAATTACATAAAATCGAGTAAGAACAGATCAGATAATTTAGATGAACAAGAACAAGATCGAATTCAATAACAACGGAAGAACATATACCTTGATGACTCCATGAAAGCAGTAGCAGATGAACCTTTGGAAGAATAAAGTTGCAGAAAATGAAGAGATGAGGAAGACGAAGAAATAAAAAAAGAAGATTACTTCTTTAGTAGGTTTCCCCTTTTATAGACAGAGAAATGGTGATCGGATAATAATGAGAATACCGGTAAAAAGAGGAATATTTGACACGCATATGAGGTTATACTAAATTTACGTAACTTTGTCGGGGAAAGAATATGGAAAGATGGGAAACCGAAACATCAATAAGAGGGAAAATTCTCATGATCTTTTTTCTTTGCAGATTAGACATGAGAAGAGGCAAGATGTAGGTTCAAAATATCGCCACAGCAATACTTCTGCGAGATTTACAGCGACAGTTCTGCGAGCTCTTCAACAACACACTGCGAGTGTCACATAATGATTGAAAGAATGACGTAGTGGATGACGATAACAGAAGCATGAGAAAAGCGTGATGAGGCTGCGAAGCTTACAAACGTATGCGAGGGTTAACATTACAACTACTGCGAGAATATCGCGAGTCAGATCCGAAATTAAAGGATAACTTAGCTGTAACCCACTATGTAATTTCCTACACTACAAAAATACTGAGTTTTAATCACGCCGAAAATCTGTGGGAATAGCTAACTTGCCACGCCTTTGCTGCCGTAACAAATAGTCCGGTGGATAATACTATTTGCCACGAAATAGCCACGGTTCACAACCGTATCTAATAGCGGAAGAGCATTTACCACGGTCTTGTTATGTGGATGATTAACATTGGAAGTCACACGCGTGAGGTTATTACCATGACATTACCCACGGTTTTGTAGTGGCTATTACTGCGAAATCATTTGCGATTTGTTTCATGATAACAAAATCATTTCTGGTTGCTAGCCATGGGTTATCGCTAGTGATTTTATTGTTTGCGGCTATGTTTTAATAGTTCAAATCAGTCATAAATAATATTTATTAACACAACCATTCCGACAATACAATCCATTCATTCAAAGTAAAACACAAATACTAAAATTTTCTCCGATTGATTATATTCAAGAAAGGCGAATGAAAACTGAATCTAAAGTATTTCAAGTCTAGTACAGGTTTGAAAAGAAAATTTAATGGGACATGGGAAAGAACAAAATATATTAAATATTACATATGGATTCCTTACTTTCGAAGTTAATCAACGTATGTCTTCCTACATAGCCGTGAACTTATCTGCCAACGAAGCCTGCAAAATGAAATTGTTGACAAACAACATGAAAAATCAACCATGTATAACACTCACTACTGATTCAAACTCAAGGTAATCATGCACAATCTTGGATAACTTGGACACTGACTTCATAGGAACAACAATGCCTCCTGAAAACACAGTAGTTCCAACAACAAAGCTTACTAAAATGGCATGTTTACTAATTTTAGCATCCCCATGAATTAAAAAAATAAGATCACAAGGTGCTGCAGGCATGATAACTGATAGAACAATCCAGAGAAGGCAACAACAACAGATACCAAATGTTGACATAAGTTGAGCTGCAAAGCAGTCGGGGCTTACTCTTGTCTGATGCACATATTCAAATTTAGGTTCCTACATAGACATGTACAATTTGTTACTTCCATAATAACTGCGAAAACCCGAATTAATAACAATAATCCGGCCGACCCTATTATCAATAATTCAAGGTTTTCACTACATGAAAATAGATTCACATATCACATTAACAAGTTATGAGGTAGACCAACATATTCCATTAATGAAAGAATTATGTTTTAACAAAGTTTTGGTAAGAAAACTTAAGCAAATAATATTTAACAATGTGATAATCTTGTTGAAAATAAGGGAAAACAAATTCAGAAGAAAACTTCATCAAGGAAGGGGTTCCACTTCTTCCCGGATACTGCAGCGGAAACTCAAGTAACTCCATGATTAATTACTTACTTACTTACTCTGCTGCCTGAAACTGAAAATCAACACAAGGTCAGAGCCTTGGAAATTGCAAGTTCACTCTTAGTCCATCAGTTCAACCGTTGAATATAAAAGCAAGTAAGAATAACTACACTAGTTATGATATAATGTCGTATACGCTAATAAAGTTCACTAGTTCGTAACCTTCCACAAAGACAAGTTTTGTAGCTTGGAACATTTATTTACCATGTAACTCTTAAAAACAACATACACATAAGACAAAAAAATACATAAGAACATCTCACGAAGACACACAAGCTATTATTGAATAATTGTATCCCTAACCTCGGCGAATATCAATTTAAACATACATATCACTGTCCACTGTGACGCACAAGCTATCTACAATGCAAAGTTATGGTCCCTGATCTCGACAAAAAATAAAATCACACCACATCCCACCGACGCGCGTAAGCATACATGCTATTTCGGTCTGATCTCGGCGTACACACAACAACAACTACCCACCGGCTCTCGCTAGCATAAAAGCTATAACGGCCTGATTTCGGCATATTAACACAATAACTACCGCCCACCGGGGCCAACACGCGTAATAGATAACATGGACCTGATCTAGAAAAACCCAACAAGCACAAATGTTTACAAGCAAGCAAAGCAACCCAACACACACCACAACGAATAGGTCAGAAAAGACGTAAACATTCAGAACTAAAAGAGACGACAATTCACAGTAAAAACTAGCATTACACTTACCCGATTTTTATGAAATTTCAACTGGAAACTCATAGGGACCTCATATACAACATACAAAACTTTCAGAAGGTTATAACGGCTGAAACTTTCGGAATAAGGTAATCATAGGACCTGATGTTTACAGGGTTTACTACAGGCACAACCATAACAAGTAGGGGATTTAGGGTACCTAATGGTGTCCAAACTTTATGAAATTTCTAAAGCGCGCTAACAATAACAAGTAGGATGTGTGGATAAAATATTAGCAAAGTCCAACTGCTACATAAGTCAGGGAAAGAGTTGAAGCAGCACTACCAGTTTCAGAATTCTGCAGAAACGCAGTTAGAAAATATAATTGATTTGGAGCCTTACCAGTGTCCGATCATGCTAAACTTTTAACCGAAGGTATATAACGCACTAAAGTACAACATATCCAAAATTTAGCATACACCAACGGCTGTAAATCAATTTACACATAAAACAACATCCGCAAAACATATGTAATTTAGGGTTCCGAAAACGGGTTGATTTATGGTTTACCCTAAGGACGATTTTGAACTTCCAATACAAATAGGAAGCTTAAATAAACACAATCAAACTGATAAAGAAAGAACAAAATTGCCTCTTAGTGGAGAGAAGAGACGAATCAAACCAACTAGAGAATGAAATCAGAAATCAATCCATCCCTAGCTCCTTCCTCTTTCGCAAGGCGGTTTCCCTTTTTTTTCCTCTTCTATAAAAGTTTATACAAGTCTAGGTTATATGATTTCTGGACACTCTAGAATAACATCTTATAACCCAAACTATATACCAAAGATAAAGGGCAACCTATTTAGGTAATACAACCATATGTCATCTTACACTACTAATACACTCCTACATCGAATAGAATTTAGTTAATCATTCATAATTATTGAGTAACGGGGTATTACATTCTTCCCCCCTAAAAGAAACGATTTCGCCCTCGAAATCAACATACCTCGAAGTGGAACAAGAATGAATCATATCTTCAATATAACATTAAAACCAACCATGTCAAGCACAAACATATCAGTACGTAAGTACAAATCTCCGAATAACGCAATACATCCTCTAAATATACGCATGAACCCAAAATGCAAAATCATAAAATCAAAACACCACTGTTTTTAACAAAAACATAAACCGAGAGCAAATTTCCGACGACCAAAACTCGTAACACACTAAGGCAGTTACTCAAAGTTTCAAAGAAAAATCATCATATGATAAAAACAAAATTCTTTTAAACACACCTATCAAAAACTGGTAAGTCCATACGCACAGTCCGAGTAAATCGGAACCGCGTTCTGATACCAAATGTGACAACCCGAATCAATAACAGTAGTCCAGCCGACCCTATTATCAGTAATTCAAGGTTTTCACTGAATGAATATAGATTCGCATAGCTCACACTAGCTCAAAATAAATAAATATTTATTTATTTAAATTAGAAAAGAAATAATTTTATCACATTAACAAGTTATGAGGTAAACCAACACATTCCATTAATGAAAGAATTATGTTTTAACATAGTTTTGGTAAGAAAACTTAAGAAAATAATATTTAACAACGTGATAATCTTGTTGAAAATAAGGGAAAACAAATTCAAAAGAAAACTTCATCAAGGAAGGGGTCCCACTTCTTCCCGGATACTGCAGCGGAAACTCAAGAAACTCCATGATTAATTACTTACTTACTTGCTCTGCTACCTGAAACTGAAAATAAACACAAGGTCAGAGCCTTGGAAATTGCAAGTTCACTCTAAGTCCATCAGTTCAACCGTTGAATATAAAAGCAAGTAAGAATAACTACACTAGTTATGAGATAATTTCGTATACGCTAATAAAGTTCACTAGTTTGTAACCTTCCACAAAGACAAGTTTTGTAGCTTGGAACATTTCTTTACCATGTAACTCTTTAAAACAACATACACATAAGACAAAAAAAATACATAAGAACATCTCACGAAGACACACAAGCTATTATTGAATAATTGTATCCCTGACCTCGGCGAATATCAATTTAAACATACATATCACTGTCCACCGCAACGCACAAGCTATCCACAATGCAAAGTTATGGTCCCTGATCTCGACAAATAATAAAATCACACCACAGCCCACCGACGCGCGTAAGCATACATGCTATTGCGGTCTGATCTCGGCGTACACACAAGAACAACTACCCACTGGCTCTCTCAAGTATAAAAGCTATAACTGCCTGATTTCGGCATATTAACACAATAACTACCATCCACCGGTGCCAACACGTGTAGTAGATAACATGGCCCTGTTCTCGGGAAACACAACAAGCACAAATGTTTACAAGCAAGCAAAGCAACCTAACACACACCATAACGAATAGGTCAGAAAAGACGTAAACATTCAGAACTGGAAGAGACGATAATTCACAGTAAAAACTAGCATTACACTAACCCGATTTTTATGAAATTTCAACTGGAAACTCATAGGGACCTATTATACAACATACTAAGTTTTCAAAAGGTTCTAATGGCTAGAAATTTCGGAATAAGGTAATCATCATACATGATGTTTACAGGGTTTACTACAGGCACAACCATAACAAGTAGGGGATTTATGGTACCTAATGGTGTCCAAACTTTATGAAATTTCTACAGCGCGCTAAAAATAACAAGTAGGATGTGTGGATAAAATATTAGCAAATTCCAACAGCTACATAAGTCAGGGCAAGAGTTAAAGCAGCACTACCAGTTTTAGAATTCTTTAGAAATGCAGTTAGAAAATACAATCAATTTGGAGCCTTACCAGTGTCCAATCCTGCTCAAATTTTAACAGAATATATATAACACACTAAAGTACAACATATCCAAAATTCAGCATACACCAATTGCTGGAAATCAATTTACACGTAAAACAACATCTGAAAAACATATGCAATTTAGGGTTCCGAAAACGGGTTGATTTATGGTTTACCCTAAGGACGATTTTGAACTACCAATACAAATAGGAAGCTTAAATAAACAAAATCAAATTGATAAAGCAAGAACAAACCTGCCTCAAAGTGGAAAGAAGAGACGAATCAAACCAACGAGAGAATGAAATCAGAAATCAATCCATCCCTAGCTCCTTCCTCTTTCGCACGGCGGTTTCCTTTTCTTTATTTTTTCCTCTTCTATAAAAGTTTATACAAGTCTAGGTTATACGATTTCTGGACACTCTAGATTAACATCTTATAATCCAAACCATATACCAAAGATAAAGGGCAACCTATTTAGCTAATACAACCATAGGTCATCTTACACCACTAATACACTCCTACATCGAATAGATTTTAGTTAATCATTCATAATTATTGAGTAACGGGGTATTACATTCTTCCCCCCTAAAAGAAACGATTTCGTCCTCGAAATCAACATACCTCGAAGTGGAACAAGAATGAATCATATCTTCAATATAACATTAAAACCAACCATGTCAAGCACAAACATATCAGTACGTAAGTAAAAATCTCCGAATAACACAATACATCCTCTAAATATACGCATGAACCCAAAATGCAAAATCACAAAATCAAAAGACCATTGTTTTTAACCAAAACATAAACCAAGAGCAAAATTCCGACGACCAAAACTCGTAACACACTAAAGCAATTACTCAAAGATTCAAAGAAAAATCATCATATGATAAAAACAAAATTCTTTTAAACACACCTATCAAAAACTGGTAAGTCCATACGCACAGTCCGAGTAAATCGGAACCACGCTCTGATACTAAATGTGAAAAACCCGAATCAATAACAATAGTCCGGCCGGCCTTATTATCAGTAATTCAAAGTTTTCACTGCATGAAAATAGATTCACATAGCTCACACTAGCTCAAAATAAATAAATATTTGTTTATTTAAATTAGAAAACAAATAATTTTATCACATTAAGAAGTTATGAGGTAGACCAACACATTCTATTAATGAAAGAATTATGTTTTAACAAAGTTTTGGTAAGAAAACTGAAGAAAATAATATTTAACAACGTGATAATTTCGTTGAAAATAAGGGAAAAAAATTTCAGAAGAAAACTTCATCAAGGAAGGGGTCCCACTTCTTCCCGGATACTGCAGCGGAAACTCAAGAAACTCCATGATTAATTACTTACTTACTTGCTCTGCTACCTGAAACTGAAAATCAACACAAGGTCAGAGCCTTAGAAATGGAAAGTTCACTCTTAGTCCATCATTTCAACCGTTGAATATAAAAGCAAGTAAGAATAACTACACTAGTTATGAGATAATGTCGTATACGCTAATAAAGTTCACTAGTTCGTAACCTTCCACAAAGACAAGTTTTGTAGCTTGGAACATTTCTTTATCATGTAACACTTTAAAACAACATACACGTAAGACAAAAAAAATACATAAGAACATCTCACGAAGACAAACAATCTATTATTGAATAATTGTATCCCTGACATCGGTGAATATCAATTTAAACATACATATCACTATCCACCGCGACGCACAAGCTATCTACAATAAAAAGTTATGGTCCCTGATCTCGACAAATAATAAAATCACACCACAGCCCATCGACGCGCGTAAGCATACATGCTATTGTGGTCTGATCTCGGCGTACACACAACAACAACTACCCACTGGCTCTCACTAGCATAAAAGCTATAACGGCCTGATTTTGGCATATTAACACAATAACTACCGCCCACCGGTGCCAACATGCGTAATAGCTAACATGGACCTGATCTCGGCAAACACAACAAGCACAAATGTTTACAAGCAAGCAAAGCAAAGCAAAGCAACCCAACACACACCACAACAAATGGGTCAGAAAAGACGTAAACATTCAGAACTGCAAGAGACGAAAATTCACAGTAAAAACTAGCATTACACTTACCCGATTTTTATGAAATTTCAATTGGAAACTCATAGGGACCTAGTATACAATATACTAAATTTTCAAAAGGTTCTAACGGCTGGAAATTTCAGAATAAGGTAATCATCGGACCTGATGTTTACAGGGTTTACTACAGGCACAACCATAACAAGTAGGGGATTTAGGGTAACTAATGGTGTCAAAACTTTATGAAATTCCTACAGAGCGCTAACAATAACAAGTAGGATGTGTGGATAAAATATTACAAAGTCCAACTGCTACATAAGTCAGGGCAAGAGTTCAAGCAGCACTACCAGTTTTAGAATTCTGCAGAAACGCACTTAGAAAATACAATCGCTTTGGAGCCTTACTAGTGTCTGATCGTGCTAAAATTTTAACCGTAGGTATATAACACACTAAAGTACAACATATCCAATATTCAGCATAACCCAACGGCTGGAAATTAATTTACACGTAAAACAACATCTACAAAATATATGTAATTTAGGGTTCCGAAAACGGGTTGATTTATGGTTTACCCTAAGGACGATTTTGAATTACCACTACAAATAGGAATCTTAAATAAACACAATCAAGCTGATAAAGCAAGAACAAACTTGCCTCTAAGTTGAGACAAGAGACGAATCAAACCAATGAGAGAATCAAATCAGAAATCAATCCATCCCTAGCTCCTTCCTCTTTCGCACGGCGGTTCCCTTTTTTTTTTTTTTTCCTCTTCTATAAAAGTTTATATAAGTCTAGGTTATACGATTTCTGGACACTCTAGATTGACATCTTATAACCTAAACCATATACCAAAGATAAAGGTCAACCTATTTAGCTAATACAACCATAGGTCAACTTACACCACTAATACACTCCTACATCGAATATAATTTAGTTAATCATTCATAATTATTGAGTAACAGGGTATTACATTATTCCCCCCTAAAAGAAACGATTTCATCCTTGAAATCAACATACCTCAAAGTAGAACAAGAATGAATCATATCTTCAATATAACATTAAAACCAACCATGTCAAGCACAAACATATCAGTATGTAAGTACAAATCTCCGAATAACACAATACATCCTCGAAATATACGCATGAACCCAAAATGAAAAATCACAAAATCAAAACACCACTGTTTTTAACAAAAACATAAACCGAGAGCTAATTTCAGACGATGAAAACTCGTAACACACTAAGGAAGTTACTCAAAGATTCAAAGAAAAATCATCATATGATAAAAACAAAATTCTTTTAAGAACACCTATAAAAAACTTAAGTCCATACGCACAGTCTGAGTAAATCGGAACCGCGCTCTGATACCAAATGTGACAACCCGAATCAATAACAATAGTCCGGCCGGCCCTATTATCAGTAATTCAAGGTTTTCACTGCATGAAAATAGATTCACATAGCTCACACTAGCTCAAAATAAATAAATATTTGTTTATTTAAATATAATCTTATTTTTATGACAAATATTATTTCTCATACAAAGCTTTTGGTTGGAAGCCTGGCTACAAGCTGAGCCCCAACTCCTCTCTGAATAGAAACGCCTAATCTATAAAATAGCAACGCCTAATCTGAGGAGCTGAGCCCCAACTCCTCATAACTTGTTTTATCACATTAACAAGTTATGAGGTAGACCAACACATTCCATTAATGAAAGAATTATGTTTTAACAAAGTTTTGGTAAGAAAACTTAAGCAAATAATATTTAACAACGTGATAATCTTGTTGAAAATAAGGGAAAACAAATTCAGAAGAAAACTTCATCAAGGAAGGGGTCCCACTCCTTCCCGGATACATCAGCGGAAACTCAAGAAACTCCATGATTAATTACTTACTTACTTACTCTTCTACCTGAAACTGAAAATCAACACAAGGTCAGAGCCTTGGAAATTGCAAGTTCACTCTTAGTCCATCAGTTCAACCATTGAATATAAAAGCAAGTAAGAATAACTACACTAGTTATGAGATAATGTCGTATACGCTAATAAAGTTCACTAGTTCGTAACCTTCCACAAAGGCAAGTTTTGTAGCTTGGAACATTTGTTTACCATGTAACTCTTTAAAACAACATACACATAAGACAAAAAAAATACATAAGAACATCTCACGAAGACATACAAGATATTATTGAATAATTGTATTCCTGACCTCGGCGAATATCAATTTAAACATACATATCACTGTCCACCGAGACGCACAAGCTATCTACAATGCAAAGTTATGGTCCCTGATCTCGACAAATAATAAAATCACACCACAGCCCACCGACGCGCGTAAGCATACATGCTATTGCGGTCTGATCTCGGCGTACACACAACAACAACTACCCACCGGCTCTCACTAGCATAAAAGCTATAACGGCCTGATTTCGGCATATTAACACAATAACTACCGCCCACCGGTGACAACACGCGTAATAGCTAACATGGACCTGATCTCGGCAAACACAACAAGCACAAATTTTTACAAGCAAGCAAAGAAACCCAACACACACCACAACGAATAGGTCAGAAAATACGTAAACATTCAGAACTGCAAGAGACGACAATTCACAGTAAAAACTAGCATTACACTTACCCGATTCTTATGAAATTTCAACTGGAAACTCATAGGGACCTAGTGTACAACATAAAAAAATTTCAGAAGGTACTAACGGCTGGAAATTTCGGAATAAGGTAATCATCGGACCTGATGTTTACAGGGTTTACTACAGGCACAACCATAACATGTAGGGAATTTAGGGTACCTAATGGTGTACAAACTTTATGAAATTTCTACAGAACGCTAACAATAACAAGTAGGATGTGTGGAAAAAATATTATCAAAGTCCAACTGCTACATAAGTCAGGGCAAGAGTTCAAGCAGCACTACCAGTTTCAGAATTCTGCAGAAACGCAGTTAGAAAACACAATCGATTTGGAGCCTTACCAGTGTCCGATCGTGCTAAAAGTTTAACTGAAGGAATCTAACACACTAAAGTACAACATATCCAAAATTCAGCATACACCAACGGCTGGAAATTAATTTACACGTAAAACAACATCTGCAAAACATATGCAATTTAGGGTTCCGAAAACGGGTTGATTTATGGTTTACCCTAAGGACGATTTTGAACTACCAATACAAATAGGAAGCTTAAATAAACACAATCAAACTGATAAAGCAAGAACAAACCTGCCTCAAAGTAGAGAGAAGAGACGAATCAAACCAACGAGAGAATGAAATCAGAAATCAATCCATCCCTAGCTCCTTCCTCTTTCGCACGGCGGTTTCCCTTTTTTTTTTTTTTTCCTCTTCTATAAAAGTTTATACAAGTCTAGGTTATACAATTTTTGGACACTCTATATTGACATCTTATAACCCAAACCATATACCAAAGATAAAGGGCAACCTATTTAGCTAATACAACCATAGGTCATCTTACACCACTAATACACTCCTACATCGAATAGATTTTAGTTAATCATTCATAATTATTGAGTAACGGGGTATTACATTCTTCCCCCCTAAAAGAAACGATTTCGTCCTCGAAATCAACATACCTCGAAGTGGAACAAGAATGAATCATATCTTCAATATAACATTAAAACCAACCATGTCAAGCACAAACATATCAGTACGTAAGTACAAATCTTCGAATAACACAATACATCCTCCAAATATACGCATGAACCCAAAATGCAAAATCACAAAATCAAAACACCACTGTTTTTAACAAAAACATAAACCGAGAGCAAATTTCCGACGATGAAAACTCGTAACACTAAGGAAGTTACTCAAAGATTCAAAGAAAAATCATCATATGATAAAAACCAAATTCTTTTAAACACACCTATCAAAAACTGGTAAATCCATACGCACAGTCCGAGTAAATCGGAACCGCGCTCTGATACCAAATGTGACAACCCGAATCAATAACAATAGTCCGGCCGGCCCTATTATCAGTAATTCAAGGTTTTCACTGCATGAAAATAGATTCGCATAGCTCACACTAGCTCAAAATAAATAAATATTTGTTTATTTAAATTAGAAAAGAAATAATTTTATCACATTAACAAGTTATGAGGTAGACCAACACATTCTATTAATGAAAGAATTATGTTTTAACAAAGTTTTGGTAAGAAAACTTAAGAAAATATTATTTAACAACGTGATAATCTTGTTGAAAATAATGGAAAACAAATTCAGAAGAAAACTTCATCAAGGAAGGGGTCCCACTTCTTCCCGGATACTGCAGCGGAAACTCAAGAAACTTCATGATTAATTACTTACTTACTTGCTCTGCTACCAGAAACTGAAAATCAACACACGGTCAGAGCCTTGGAAATTGCAAGTTCACTCTTAGTCCATCAGTTCAACCGTTGAATATAAAAGCAAGTAAGAATAACTACACTAGTTATGAGATAATGTCGTATACGCTAATAAAGTTCACTAGTTCGTAACCTTCCACAAAGACAAGTTTTGTAACTTGGAACATTTCTTTACCATGTAACTCTTTAAAACAACATACACATAAGACAAAAAAAATACATAAGTACATCTCACGAACACAAACAAGCTATTATTGAATAATTGTATTCCCGACCTCGGCGAATATCAATTTAAACATACATATCACTGTCCACCGCGACGCACAAGCTATCTACAATGCAAAGTTATGGTCCCTGATCTCGAAAAATAATAAAATCACACCACATCCCACCGACGCGCGTAAGCATACATGCTATTGAGGTCTGATCTCGGCGTACACACAAAAACAACTACCCACCGGCTCTCACTAGCATAAAAGCTATAACGACCTGATTTCGGCATATTAACACAATAACTACCGCCTACCGGTGCCAACACGCGTAATATCTAACATGGACCTGATCTCGGAAAACACAACAAGCACAAATGTTTACAAGAAAGCAAAGCAACCCAACACACACCACAACGAATAAGTCGGAAAAGATGTAAAAATTCATAACTGCAAGAGACGACATTTCACAGTAAAAACTAGCATTACACTTACCCGATTTTTATGAAATTTCAATTGGAAACTCATAGGGATGTAGTATACAACATACAAAATTTTCATAAGGTTCTAAAGGCTGAAAATTTCGGAATAAGGTAATCATCAGACCTGATGTTTACAGGGTTTACTACAGGCACAACCATAACAAGTAAGGGATTTAGGGTACCTAATGGTGTCCAAACTTTACGAAATTAATTCAGCGCGCTAACAATAACAAGTAGGATGTGTGGATAAAATATTAGCAAAGTCCAATTGCTACATAAGTCAGGGAAAGAGTTGAAGCAGCACTACCAGTTTCAGAATTCTGCAGAAACGCAGTTAGAAAATATAATTGATTTGGAGCCTTACCAGTGTCCGATCATGCTAAACTTTTAACCGAAGGTATATAACACACTAAAGTACAATATATCCAAAATTCATCATAAACCAACGGCTGGAAATCAATTTACACGTAAAACAACATCTGCAAAACATATGCAATTTAGGGTTCCGAAAACGGGTTGATTTATGGTTTACCCTAAGGACGATTTTGAACTACAAATACAAATAGGAAGCTTAAATAAACACAATCAAACTGATAAAGCAAGAACAAACTTGCCTCTAAGTGGAGAGAAGAGATGAATCAAACCAACGAGGGAATGAAATCAGAAATCAATCCATCCCTAGCTTCTTCCTCTTTCGCACGGCGGTTTCCCTTTTTTTTTTCTTTTTTTTTCCCTCTTCTTTAAAAGTTTATACAAGTCTAGGTTATACGATTTCTGGACACTCTAGATTGACATCTTATAACCCAAACTATATACCAATGATAAAGGGCAACCTATTTAGCTAATACAACCATAGGTCATCTTACACCACTAATACACTCCTACATCGAATAGAATTTAGTTAATCATTCATAATTATTGAGTAAAAGGGTATTACAATAACACTCATTCATAATTATTCATAATGATGCAACATTGTCCCTTGGCCAAATGTCAAACTAATGCACCATTTTGGCGTTGTTTTGGCCTTAAGCCAATCCACCTTTTTTCACGTTGCGGAAGCTTTGGATGAAGCTTCATCTCAGGCCATGGCGCTTCTTTCAGCATGCGCCATGCTAAAAACACGGAGTGTTATACTATTCACCCATTTAAAGAATTTTGTCCTCGAAATTCAAATTAAAAACTATTTTAGACAATTTCTTCGGTTTGGATTCCTGAGCAAAAGTCCCATACCAGATGCCCATGAATCACGGGTTTCTTCAAGTTTGTCATGGAACATCATTTAGGACCTTCTGAGCACATGTCCCATACCACCTGCCCAAGAATCCAAGAGTCCCCATAACAATACCAAGAACCGCAATTGGCTAGTGCCAAAAGGATATCTCGACCAGGTATCCCATATGGAATCCCATACTACCACCCAGGAGTCCCTAAGGTTCAAAAGTTGAAAGGTGTCATCGAAATGACAAGATTTTAGCACAGTACTGTGTGGAACAGTTTCCAGTTGCCCATTGTCCATGTCGGTCATCCAGGTTGCCACTCATAAGTATGATGCTAGCCGGGCCTGACTACGCACACAGTTGGCCAGTTTCCAATGTGTGGGGATGATCAGTCCCATTGTTTACCCTCCGTATTAGATGGTCTTCCGGATATCCACTCGTAAGTGGGGTGCCACTTAGGCCAGGAAAACTCACAGTACTTGAACAAGCTCAACTCGATTCGCATAGTAACTGGCGAAGCAGTTATAAAATCTTTCCGCGCAAAAGTTGGCATACTCTCCAACTTTAAGTTTTCATTAAGGAAAATACTCGCCAATGAGTCCACTTCACATAATTCCCAAGAGTTTTCTCAGAACTTTCTCTGATACTAACTGTGACGGACCTGAAAATTACGACTTTGGCGCGTTGCCCCGCTGGTGGTAACTTTCCCAATGCGCCATGACGAAGCTACAATCTGAGCCTTAAAGCTAGGCAAATGCACGTTCATTTGCCCTTGCAAGCATGCTCGTGGAGCATGATGCATCTATTTAAGCTTCCACACTGTTCCAACTTACCCTTGTTCCGCAAAGGGTTTCTTATGAAAGCCAAAACTTCCTTAATACGGAGAAAACGGCCTTTTGAGGCCCTAAACGATGGAATTTGGCTAAATTCTGGTGGCCATGTGGATCTATGGATTAACATGTCTTGATCTTTGGGTCATTTCCCATCAAAATGGAATCCTCTTGAGCTAAATTACGACACTGGGTTTTTATCCTATGTCGAACTTCTTGATAGGAAGTATGGGCATCTAGTGAGTGGAATGCAACTTGCCTCATCAAGTTTGTCCACAATCATCTCTTGCGTCGAGCTACCGATCCAGATGATATGAGAGGCCAGAATGTCGAAATCATCTCCTAATTATATGATATGAGCGACAAAGTGCTGGACCGGCAATACTGCAACTCATTGAGGATGCCTACGTACCCTTCCCTACTCTAAATGGATCAATCACATACCGTAGTTCATCCTCGAAGGGACAAAAACTTAAACCAAATCGTTTGCAAGGTTGTGGCCTAGCAAAAATGGTAATGACCTAGTCCATATAGGCCATTCCGCCAAGATGCACAATGATTATGCATCATCGGTTCCGCGTCGTAGTATAGTGGTGCCAATGCATCAAATTCCATATTTCAAATGCTACACAACTATAAATGAGCCTTAGGCATCATTTATACTCTTCCGTCTAAGCTCTGAAGCATACTTGGTACATAGTATGCATATGCACCTTCAACCAACTACCCCTCCCTATATATGTTAACTCGGAATTTTTACAACTTTGGTTAGGGGAGGAAAAATCATTCACCAAGTCATAGTTTTACTATTCAATTGCAGTGATTGTGCGCAATGATTGCTTTATATCGCAATGATTGTGTCCATTCGCAATGATCGCGATAATTCGTTCTGCCAGCCCTCTCTGGCCTAATGCACGATGATTGTGCGGTACTGGCTCAAGGCCAATAACTTTCGTAATGCGCAATGATTTCGCTGTAAGCTTAAGGCCACATACCCAACTGACCTAATGCATCATGATGATGCAACATTGGACCTTGGCCAAATGCCAAACCTAATGCGCCATTTTGGCGCGGTATTGGCCTTAAGCGAATCTACCTTTATTCACGTTGTGGAAGCTTGGGATGAAGCTTCATCTCAGGACATGACGCTTCTTTCAGCATGCACCATGCTAAAAACACGGGGTGTTACACTATTCACCCCTTAAAAGAATTTCGTCCTCGAAATTCAAAATAAAAACTACTGTGGACAATTTTTTCGGTTTGGATTCCAGAGCAAAAGTCCCATACCAGATGATTAGAAATCACGGGTTTCTTCAAGTTTGCCATGGAACATCATTTAGGATCTTCTGAGCACATGTCCCATATAACCTTCCCAAGAATACAAAAGTGCCCATAACCATACCAAGAACCGCAATTGGCCAGTTTCAAAAGGATATGTCGACCATGTATCCTAGATGGAATCCCATACTACCACCCAGGAGTCCCTAAGGTTCACAAGTTTAAAGGTGTCATCGGAATGACAAGATTTTAGCACAACACTGTGTGAAACAGATTCCAGTTGCCCACCATCCATGAAGTTCATCCAGTTTGCCACTCATAAGTGAGATGCTATCCGGGCATAACAACTCACACCATTGGCCAGTTTCCAATGTGTGGGGATGAGCAGTCCCATTGTCTACCCTACGTATAAGTCGGTCTTACGGATATCCACTCATAAGTGGGGTGCCACTTAGGCCAGGCAAACTCACAGTACTTGAACAAGATCAACTCGATTCGCATAGTGATTGGCGAAGCAGTTACAAACTCTTTTCGCGCAAAAGTTGGCCTACTCTCCAACTTTAAGTTTCCATTGAGTAAAATACTCGCCAATGAATCCACTTCGCACAAGTCCCTAGAGTTTTCTCGGAACTTGCTCTGATACCAACTGTGACGGACCTGAAAATTACGCCTTTAACGCGTTGCCCCGCAGGCCATAACTTCCCGATGTGCCATGATGAAGCTATGATCCGAGCCTTAAAGCTAGGAAAATGAACATTCATTTGCCCTTGAAAGCATGCTCGTGGAGGATGGTGCATCCATTTAAGATTCCACACCGTTCCAACTTAACCTTGTTCCGCAAAGGGTTTCTTAAGAAAGTCAAAAACTTCCTTAATACGGAAAAAACGGCCTTTTGAGGCCCTAAACGATGGAATTTGGCTAAATTCTGGTGACCATGTGGATCTATGGATTAACATGTCTTGATCTTTGGGTCGATTCCCATCAAAATGGACTCCTCTAAAGCTAAATTACGACACTATGATTTTTAGCCTATGTAGAACGTCTTGATAGGAAGTATGAGCGTCCAGTGAGTGGAATGCAACTTGCCTCATCAAGTTTGGCCACAATCATCTCTTGCGTCGAGCTACCGAGCCAGATGATATGAGAGGCTAGAATATCGCAATCATCTCCCAATTAGATGATATGAGTGACAAAGTGCTGGACCGGCAATACTGCAACTCATTGCGGCTGCCTACGTAACCTTCCCTACTCTAAATGGATCAAGCACAGACCGTAGTTCATCCTCTAAGAGACAGAAACTTAAACCAAATCGTTTGCAAGGCTGTGGGATGTGGCCTAGCAAAAATGGTAATGGCATGGTCCGTATAGGCCATTCCGCCAAGATGCACAATGATTATGCATCATCAGTTTCGCGCCCTGGCATAGTGATGCCAATGCATCAAATGCCCTCTTCGAAAGGCTACGCAACTATAAATGAGCCTTAGGCATCATTTATACTCTTCCGTCTAAGCTATGATGCTTACTTGGTACATAGTCTGCATATGCACCTTCAACCAACTACCCCTCCCTATATATGTTAACTTGGAATTTTTACAACTTTGGTTAGGGGAGGAAAAATCATTCACCAAGTCACACTTTTACTATTAATGTACAATGATTGCGCGTAATGATTGTGTCCATTCGCAATGATCGCGATCATTCGTTCTGTCAGCACTCTCTGGCCTAATGCACAATGATTGTGCGGTACTAGCTCAAGGACAATAAATTTTGTAATGCGCAATGATTTCTCTGTAATCTCAAGGCCACCTACCAAATATACCTAATGCATCATGATGATGCAACATTGGCCCTTGGCCAAATGCCAAACCTAATGCGCTATTTTGGCGATGTTTTGGCCTTAAGCCAATCCACATTTTTTCACGTTGCAGAAGCTTTGGATGAAGCTTCATCTCATGCCATGGCGCTTTTTTAGAATGCGCCATGCTAAAAACACGGGGTGTTACACTATTCACCCCTTTAAAGAATTTTGTCCTCGAAATTCAAAATAAAAACTATTGTAGACAATTTCTTCGGTTTGGATTCCTGAGCAAAATTCCATACCAGATGCTCAGGAATCATGGGTTTCTTCAAGTTTGTCATGGAACATCATTTAGGACCTTCTAAGCAGATGTCTCATACTACCTGCCCAAGAATCCAAAAGTGCCCATAACAATACCAAGAATCGCAATTGGCCTGTGGAAAAAGGATATCTCGACCAGGTATCCTAGATGGAATCCCATACTACCACCCAGGAGTCCCTAAGGTTCAAAAGTTGAAAGGTGTCATCGAAATGACAAGATTTTAGCACAGTACTGTGTGGAAGAGTTTCTAGTTTCCCACCGTCCATGACAGTCATCCAGGTTTCCACTCATAAGTGGGATGCTAGACGGGCCTGACAATGCACACCATTGGACAGTTTCCAATGTGTGGGGATGATAAGTCCCATTGTCTACCCTCCGCATTAGACGGTCTTCCGAATATCCACTCGTAAGTTGGGTGCCACTTAGTCCAGGCAAACTCAAAGTACTTGAACAAGCTCAACTCGATTCGCATAGTAACCGGCGAAGAAGTTACAAACTCTTTCCGCGCAAAAGTTGGCCTACTCTCCAACTTTAAGTTTCCATTAAGGAAAATACTCTCCAATGAGTCCACTTCGCACAAGTCCCTAGAGTTTTCTCGGAACTTGCTCTGATACCAACTGTGACGGACCGAAAGATTACGCCTTTGGCGTGTTGCCCCGCAGGCCGTAACTTCCCCGATGCGCCATGATGAAGCTACGATCCGATCCTTAAAGCTAGGCAAATGCACGTTCATTTTTCCTTACAAGCATGCTCGTGGAGCATGATGCATCTATTTAAGCTTCCATACCGTTCCAACTTACCATTGTTCCGCAAAGGGTTTCTTAAGAAAGCCAAAAACTTCCTTAATACGGCAAAAACGGCCTTTTGAGGCCCTAAACGATGGAATTTGGCTAAATTCTGGTGACCATATGGATCTATGGATTAACATGTCTTGATATTTGGGTCGTTTCCCATCAAAATGGACTCCTCTTGAGCTAAATTACGGCACTGGGTTTTTAGCCTATGTCGAACATATTGATAGGAAGTATGAGCATCCAGTGAGTGGAATGCAACTTGCCTCATCAAGTTTGGCCACAATCATCTCTTGCGTCGATCTACCGATCCATATGATATGAGAGGCCAGAATGTCTCAATCATCTCCCAATTAGATGATATGAACGACAAAGTGCTGGACAGGAAATGCTGCAACTCATTGCGACTTACTACTTACCCTTCCCTACTCTAAACGGATCAAGCACAGACCGTAGTTCATCCTCGAATGTACAGAAACCTAAACCAAATCGTTTGCAAGGCTGTGGCCTAGAAAAAATGGTAATGGCCTGGTCCATATAGGCCATTCCTCCAAGATGCACAATGATTATGCATCATCGGTTTCGCGTCGTGGAATAGTGGTGCCAATGCATCAAATGCCCTCTTCCAAAGGCTACGCAACTATAAATGAGCCTTAGGCATCATTTATACTCTTCCGTCTAAGCTCTGAAGCTTACTTGGTACATAGTCTGCATATGCACCTTCAACCAACTACCCTTCCCTATATATGTTAACTTGGCATTTTTACAACTTTGGTTAGGGGAGGAAAAATCATTTACCAATTCACATTTTTACTATTCATGTGCAATGATCGTGTGCAATGATTGCGTTACACCGCAATGATTGTGTCCATTCGCAATGATCGCGATCATTCGTTCTTCCAGCCCTCTCTGGCCTAATGCACAATGATTGTGCGGCACTGGCTCAAGGCCAATAACTTTCTTAATGCGCAATAATTTCGCTGTAAGCCCAAGGCCACCTACCCAACTGACCTAATGCATCATGATGATGCAACATTGGCCCTTGGCCAAATGCCAAACTTAATGCGCCATTTTGGCATGGTATTGGCTTTAAGCCAATCCACCTTTTTTCACGCTGTGAAAGCTTTGGATGAAGCTTCATCTCAGGCCATGGCCCATCTTTCAGCATGCGCCATGCTAAAAACACGGGGTGTTACACTATTCACCCCTTAAAAAATTTCGTCCTCGGAATTCCAAATAAAACCTATTGTGGACAATTTCGTCGGTTTGGATTCCTGAGAAAAAGTCACATACCAGATGCTAAGAAATCATGGGTTTCTTCAAGTTTGTCATGGAACATCATTTAGGACCTTCTGAGCTCATGTCCCATACCTCCTGCCCAAGAATCCAAAAGTGCCCACAATAATACCAAGGACTGCAATTGGCTAGTGCCAAAAGGATATCTCGACCAGGTATCCTAGATGGAATACCAGACTACCACCCAGGAGTTCCTAAGGTTTACAAGTTGAAAGGTGTCATCGAACTGATAAGATTTTAGCACAATACAGTGTGGAACAGTTTCCAGTTACCCACCGTCCATGACGGTCATCCAGGTTGCCACTCGTAAGTGGGATGCTAGCCGGGCCTGACAATGCACATCGTTGGCCAGTTTCCAATGTGTAGGGATGATCAGTCCCATTTCTACCAACCGTATCAGACGGCCTTCTGGATATCCACTCGTAAGTGGGGTGCCACTTAGGCCAGGCAAACTCACAGTACTTGAACAAGCTCAAATCGATTCGCATAGTAACTGGCGAAGCAGTTACAAACTCTTTCCGCGCAAAAGTTGGCCTACTCTCCAACTTTAAGTTTCCATTAAGGAAAATACTCGCCAATGAGTCCACTTCACACAAGTCCCTAGAGTTTTCTCGGAACTTGCTCTTATGCCAACTGTGACGGACCGGAAAATTACTCCTTTGGCGCGTTGCTCCGCAAGCCGTAACTTCCCTGATACGCCATGATGAAACTACGATCCGAGCCTTAAATCTAGGCAAATGCACATTCATTTTCCCTTGCAAGCATGCTCGTGGAGCATGATGCATCTATTTAATCTTCCACACCGTTCCAACTTACCCTTGTTCCGCAAAGGGTTTCTTATGAAAGCCAAAAACTTCCTTAATATGACAAAAATGGCCTTTTGAGGCCCTAAACGATGGAATTTGGCTAAATTCTGGTGACCATGTGGATCTATACATGTCTTGATCTTTGGGTCGTTTCCCATCAAAATGGACTCCTCTTGAGCTAAATTATGACACTGGGGTTTTTAGCCTATGTCGAAGGTCTTGATAGGAAGTATGTGCATCCAGTGAGTGGAATGCAACTTGCCTCATCAATTTTGGCCACAATCATCTCTTGCATCGAGCTACCGGGCCAGATGATATGAGAGTCTAGAATGTCGCAATCATCTCCCAATTAGATGATATGAGCGACAACGTGCTGGACCGGCAATGCTGCAACTCATTGCGGATGCCTACGTACCCTTACCTACTCTAAAAGGATCAATCACAGACCGTAGTTCATCCTCGAAGGGACATAAACTTAAACCAAATCGTTTGCAAGGTTGTGGCCTTGCAAAATTGGTAATGGCCTGGTCCGTATAGGCCATTCCGCCAAGTTGCACAATGATTATGCATCATCGGGTCCGCGCCATGGCATAGTAATGCCAATGCATCAAATTCCCTCTTCGAAAGGCTACGCAACTATAAATGAGCCTTATGCATCATTTATACTCTTCCGGCTAAGCTATGAAGCTTACTTGGTACATAGTCTGCATATGTACCTTCAACCAACTACCCCTACCTATATATGTTAAATTGGCATTTTTTCAACTTTGGTTAGGGGAGGAAAAATCATTCACCAAGTCATAATTTTACTATTCATGTGCAATGATTGTGTTCCTTCGCAATGATCGCGATCATTCGTTCTGCCAGCCCTCTGTGGCCTAATGCACAATGATTGTGCGGTACTGGCTCAAGGCCGATAACTTTCGTAATGTGCAATGATTTCGTTGTAAGCTCAAGGCCACCTACTGATAAGCATGTAGTTGCTACATTTTATACCCATATTTATATTAGCTAGGATACAATGTTTTAGTTACTAATACTATTTTAGTGCTTTTATAGAAAGTACAACTGAATTCGATCATCTAGCGAATAAACAAAAAAATTTGAGACTTAATGATGTTTGCGAGGAAAATGGAAAAATGTGGTTGGCCTGGTATTTCCATGTATCAGCAACCAATGATCAAATATGCTGGCCTGGTATTTATATATATCATCAACACTTATTAAGTTAGCCTGGTATCTCCATATATCAACAACAATGAAATGGGCTTTCCTGGTATTTCTATATATCAGTAGCCGGGTTGGCCTGGTATCTCCATGTATCAGCAACAAGAATAATAAAATGAGGTTGGCCTGGTATCTCCATGTATCAGCAACCACAATGATGAAACGGGGTTGGTCTGGTATCTCCATGTATCGGCAACCACAATAAGCAAATATGCTGGCCTGGTATTTCTATATATCAGCATCACTTATTATGCTGGCCTGGTATTTCTATATATCAGCAGCACAATGATAAATATGACTGGTCTGGTATTTCCATATATCAGCACCGCTGAAACTGGTGGCGACACCAAAATGGGAAGCTTAATTATTGGGTGTGTAAGCTGCCAGGTTAACAACTTATGAAGTGACTTATCATTTGTCGGACATGTGTAAAGAAAATGGTGTTCACTTGAGAAATCTAAAGATCAAAGGGACCTACCTGGCTTATGGGAGATTTGGAGCTGAAGGCTTAAAGAAGTTGAGTGGCACGTGACCTCATCCACCACATTTCTTTTCTTTTCAACAAAAAGAAATCAAGCAGCTGTAGCCGATTGTCAGTGGAGAAGATGAATGGCTGTGATGTTTGGATGGGACTTGTATCGAGAATAGCATGGTACTGTTCTCGAGATTGAGAACGAAGAAGGAAGTAAAACTGAGAGGTGCTGCGATGTATTATCGTGATGGAGCTGCACTATGGAGTCGCAGTCCTTATGGTGTTTTATAACGGCAATAATGGGTTCTGATCCTGAGACGTCGTAGAAGATGAAATCAGTCTCATGGAGGCTGGTGCTGTGGATTGAAAGGTATCAGATGAAGTGGAGATGCATTTTGGCTGAGATGGCAGCGAGGCAGGGAGCTAGCTGTGGTGGTGGATCGAACCCGCTGGTATCGAGAGAAGAAAAGAAAGCCTTTTCACTACAAGCTTTGAGTCATGGAGCATATAATGGAGTCCCAGTCGTTCGAAATGTTGATTACTGCAGCACAAAACAAGGATTTCAGGTGGCAGTACTCGGTGATGAAGTAATGGGAAGCAATGAGTTTCAGCTGAGCTTTTAAGGCCGAGCTAAAATCAGTGGAAGTAGTGATGGTTCTCAAGGGGATTTTCTTGGGTTTTAACAGTTGAATGTATTCAAGTCCAGCCGGAGAAATTAGTATTGGCTTGTGTCGACGGTACAATGAGAAGAAATGGGTATTGGCTCGAGTTTGATAAGGAGACGGAATTGGGTTTTGTCTAAAATGAATTATTTCTGGAGATGGGTATGTACTCTCGGCTATGAAAATGGTCGTTGCTGTGGGTGTTGGATGATTTCATTATGCTGCCAAGAAGAACACACAGCAACACTAGCAGAAATGGGGACTGGCGTTGTAGTTGAAGTTTTGGAATGGAGTTGGTTTGCGGTAGTAACGAGAGGAGTTGTGAATTGAAGATTGGCAGCAAACAAATTATTTGAGCTTCTGGTATTGAAAGTTCCCGAGTTTATTGGCTCGACTGAGAATGATTTGCCTTGCGAACTATTGAGGAAAATTCATGGACAGAAAGGAAACAAGCTACTCTTGCAGCCTATGGATCTTGGATGTGAATGGAGCTGCTGGAAGTGATGCTTTATCAATGGAACTCAGGAAAGAAGAGAATGGTTGTTGGTTGGTTGGGCATTGTATTGAATTGACAGTACCAATTATGCAGATTTTAGTCGTGATCGAGAAGCAGCTGGAGTCGACGAAAGAGCTGTTGGTGCTGCCATCTCAGCGAGACAAAGAGCTGGCGGTTGGTGTTACATGGAAGGAGGACATGAAGAGAAATGATGTCATGGTTTATTGTGGTCTGGAAATGGGTTTGTTGTTGATTCGTGTGTTGCAGCTAACTTGGGCAGTGATGATTTATATGAGGCTGTTAAATTGGTGTTGCGGCTAGGAGTTTGAAAGTTTAGATGGAGTCTGGCAATTGAAGTTGGCTGGCAATGGTCTGGAAAGGAGTTTAGCAGCTCCTAGTTCTCGGCTGGGAAAGATTGGAGGTAAACGAGTTACTTAAGTGTCGTGAAAAAAAAAAGCCAAGAAGGAGATGTGTTCGTGAGTTGGTTGCAGTCGAAATGGAGATGGAGTGAAGCTTCAAATCATTCGAGTAATGATGGGTTCGTGTCGATGTATCAATTGAAGGAAATGTATGGATTTTAGTTGGTCGTGGTTGATTGTTTGCATCAGATATGTGGGTATGGCAGGTTTGGAATGTGCTGTTGGTTATGCAGTATGGGAAGAACTAATGGCTTAATTTAGAAGAACTGAAGTTGGTGGCGACATTTAAGCTGATTTGTTGGCTGAATTGTATTGGTTTCTTGTGAACTGAAAATGGGATCTGTGGATGTTATGGCTAGTTCAGATTGTGATGGGATTCAAAGTTCATACAACAACGATAAAATGAACTTGGTGCCTGAGAAGACAATTTAAAGGGTACAGATTGAACTAGGGCTTGAGAGAAAGGCAATCGGTGCTGTAGCCTAGTATATAAGAAGAATAAATGTTGGCCGGATGGTTTTCTGTAGGGTAGATGGTTGAGCCATTGATACTGGCAGAGGATGATAGTCAGTGGATTCTTGAATGATTAAGAAAGGGGTTCTTGGCATGCTCGGACACGATGGAGGGAGTCAAGAGTTGGGCGGATTTGAAAGGCCTGGATTTGCACGTCAGTTACAGTGATATTGGACCGGGCTTGGATTTTATTGGCTAGGTCTTGTTTCTTCGCAACAGATGGATATAAGAAAACGGAACAGAGAAAGAAAAATGAGGAAGCCGGAGGCGGCTACACAGCCGTGAAGAGGAGAAAACAAGGGTTTTCCGATTGATTTTATTTTTCTCCATGGTTTGCTAAATCGTTTGTTAGGGTTTAAATTGAAACCAATATATTTATATAGACTCTACGATGATATTTCTAATAATTATTCATTGATTAGTGATTTCTCTTCATATAGCTTGGTGTTTTATCGTTCATGTGATTTTCTTGATTATTTATGCTTTTGAATTGATATTTTGTGCTTCGGTTAAATCCCTAGGCGTGGTATGCAAGGATAGATAGGTAATGCTTTAGGATCGCTACATACGAAGCGAAGGAAGTTACAACGGAGAAACTATATTTTAGAATTTAATATAACATCTTCCGGGACATGATATTGATTTCGATATTTGTCTTGAGTAATAAATAGAAATTAGTAGAGTTTTATATGATTGAATTGGTGGAAATCGAAAACCTTAATAACCCATTACCTATTTATTTTTACGATTATTTATTATTTCATTTTGTTCCGGAATCTGAAAAATTGTTAAGCATCATCTTATTTGATTACTTTGTTTTTGGTATTACTTAGTAGGGTATTTCACACTCCTCGTGGAAACGACCTGTACTTGTTATTGTCTACTAGTTAGACGCTATGCGCTTGCAGTATTTATTGTGGGTTTTCCGAACCTGCCACCTACCCAACTGACCTAATGCATCATGATGATGCAACATTGGCCCTTGGCCAAATGCCAAACCTACTGCGCCATTTTGGCGTGGTATTGTCCTTAAGACAATCCATCTTTTTTCAAGCTGCGGAAGCTTCATCTCAGGCCATAGCGCATCTTTCAACATGCGCCATGCTAAAAAAACGGGGTGTTACACTATTCACCGCTTTAAAGAATTTCGTCCTCGAAATTCAAAATAAAAACTATTGTGGACAATTTTTTCGGTTTGGATTCCTAAGCAAAAGTCCCTTACCAGATGCTCAGAAATCACGGGTTTCTTCAAGTTTGTCATGGAACATCATTTAGGACCTTCTGAGCACATGTACCATACCACTTGCCCAAGAATCCAAAAGTACCCATAACAATACCAAGAACCGCAATTGGCCAGTGCCAAAAGGATATATCGACCAGGTATCCTAGATGGAATCTCATACTACCACCCAGGAGTCCCTAAGGTTCACAAGTTGAAAGGTGTCATCTAAATGACAAGATTTTAGCACAATACTGTGTGGAACAGTTTCCAGTTACCCACCGTCCATGACGGTCATCCAGGTTGCCACTCGTAAGTGGGATGCTAGCCGGGCCTGAAAACGCACACCGTTGGCCAGTTTCCAATATGTAGGGATGATCAGTCACATTGTCTACTCACCGTATCAGATGGTCATCCAGATATCCACTCGTAAGTGGGGTGCCACTTAGGCCAGGAAAACTCACAGTACTTGAACAATCTCAACTCGATTCGCATAGTAACTGGCGAAGCAGAAACAAACTCTTTCTGCGCAAAAGTTGGCCTACACTCCAACTTTAAGTTTACATTAAGGAAAATACTCGCCAATGAGTCCACTTCGCACAAGTCCCTAGAGTTTTCTCGAAACTTGCTCTGATACCAACTGTGATGGACCGGAAAGTTACACCTTTGGCGCGTTGCACCGCAGGGCTTAACTTCCCCGATGCGCCATAATGAAGCTACGATCCAAGTCTTAAATCTAGGAAAATGCACGTTCATTTTCCCTTGTAAGCATGCTCGTGGAGCATGATGCCTCTATTTAAGCTTCCACACCGTTTCCAACTTACCCTTGTTCCGCAAAGGGTTTCTTAAGAAAGACAAAAACTTCCTTAATACGGCAAAAATGGCTTTTTGAGGCCCTAAACGATGGAATTTGGCTAAATTCTGGTGACCATGTGGATCTATACATGTCTTGATCTTTGGTTCGTTTCCCATCAAAATGGACTCCTCTTGAGCTAAATTACGACACTATGGTTTTTAGCCTATGTCGAACGTCTTGATATGAAGTATGAGCATCCAGTGAGTGGAATGCAACTTGCCTTATCAAGTTTGGCCACAATCATCTCTTGCGTCGAGGTACCGATCCAGATGATATGAGAGGATAGAATGTCGCAATCATATCCCAATTAGATGATATGAGCGACAAAGTGCTGGACCGGCAATGCTGTAACTTATTACGGCTGCCTACGTACCTTTCCCTACTCTAAAGGGATCAAGCACAGACCGTAGTTCATCCTCGAAGGGACATAAACTTAAACCAAAACGATTGCAAGGCTGTGGCCTAGCAAAAATGGTAATGGCCTGGTCCGTATAGGCCATTCCATCAAGATGCACAATGATTATGCATCATCAGGTCCGCGTCGTGGCATAGTGATGCCAATGCATAAAATTCCCTCTTCAAAAGGCTACGCAACTATAAATGAGCCTTATGCATCATTTATACTCTTCCGGCTAATCTATGAAGCTTACTTGGTACATAGTCTGCATATAAATTTCGTAATGCGCAATGATTTCGATGTAAGCTCAAGCCCACTTACCCAACTGACCTAATGCATCATGATGATGCAACATTGGCCCTTGGCCAAATACCAAACCTAATGCGCCATTTTGGCGCGGTATTGGCCTTAAGCCAATCCACATTTTTTCACGCTGCGGAATATTTGGATAAAGCTTCATCTCAGGCCTTGGCACATCTTTCGGCATGCGCCATGCTAAAAACACGGGGTGTACACTATTCACTCCTTTAAAGAATTTCGTCCTCGAAATTCAAAATAAATACTATTGTGGACAATTTCTTCGGTTTGGATTTCTGAGCAAAAGTCCCATACCAGATGCTCAGAAATCACGGGTTTCTTCAAGTTTGTCATTGAATATCATTTAGGACCTTCTGAGCACATGTCCTATACCACCTGCCCCAGAATCCAAAAGTGCCCACAACAATACCAAGAACCGCAATTGGCCAGTGCCAAAATAATATCTCCACCAGGTATCCTAGATGGAATCCCATACTACCACCCAGGAGTCCCTAAGGTTCACAAGTTGAAAGGTGTCATCGAAATGATAAGATTTCAGCACAGTACTGTGTGGATCAGTTTACAGTTTCCCACCGTCCATGACGGTCATCCGGGTTTCCACTCGTAAGTAGGATGCTAGTCGGGCCTGACAACGCACACCGTTGGACAGTTTCCAATGTGTGGGGATGATCAATCCATTGTCTACCCACTGTATCAGACGGTCTTCCGTATATCCACTCGTAAGTGGGGTGCCACTTAGGCCAGGAAAACTCACAGTACTTGAACAAGCTCAACTCGATTCGCATAGTAACTGGCGAAGCAGTTACAAACTCTTTCCACGCAAAAGTTGGCATGCTCTCCAACTTTAATTTTCCATTAAGGAAAATACTCGCCAATGAGTCCACTTCGCACAAGTCCCTAGAGTGTTCTCGGAACTTGCTCTGATACCAACTGTGACGGACCGGAAAATTACGCCTTTGGCGCATTTCCCCGCAGGCCGTAACTTGCACGATGCGCCATGATGAAGCTACGATCTGAGCCTTAAAGCTAGGAAAATGCACGTTCATTTTCCCTTGCAAGCATGCTCGTGGAGCATGATGCATCTATTTAAGCTTACATACTGTTCCAACTTACCCTTGTTCCGCAAAGGGTTTCTTAAGAACGCCAAAAACTTCCTTAATACGGGAAAAACGGCCTTTTGAGGCCCTAAACGATGGAATTTGGCTAAATTATGGTGACCATTTGGATCTATACATGTCTTGATCTTTGGGTCATTTCCCATCAAAATGGACTCCTCCTGAGCTAAATTACGACACTGGGTTTTTATCCTATGTCGAACGTCTTGATAGGAAGTATAAGCATCCAGTGAGTGGAATGTAACTTGCCTCATCAGGTTTTTCCACAATCATCTCTTGTGTCGATCTACCGAGCAAGATGATATGAGAGGCCAGAATATCGCAATCATCTCCCAATTAGATGATATGAGCGACAAAGTGCTGGACCGGCAATGCTGCAACTCATTGTGGCTGCCTACGTACCCTTCCCTACACTAAAGGGATCAAGCACAGACCGTAGTTCATCTTCGAAGGGACATAAACTTAATCCAAATCGTTTGCAAGCCTGTGGCCTAGCAAAAATGGTAATGGCCTAGTCCGCATAGGCCATGCACAATGATTATGCATCATCGGGTCCGCGTTATGGCATAGTGATTCCAATGCATCAAATGCCATCTTCGAAAGTCTACGCAACTATAAATGAGCCTTAGGCATCATTTATACTCTTCAGGCTAAGCTATGAAGCTTACTCGGTACATAGTCTGCATATGCACCTTCAACCAACTACCCCTCCCTATATATGTTAACTTGGCATTTTTACAACTTTGGTTAGGGGAGGAAAAATCATTCACCATGTCACACTTTTACTATCCATGTGCAATGATTGCGCGCGATTGTGTTATATCGCAATGATTGTGTCCATTCGCAATGATCGCGATCATTCATTCTGCCAGCCTTCTCTGGCCTATGCACAATGATTGTGCGGTACTGGATCAAGGCTAATAACTTTCATAATGCGCAATGATTTCTCTATAAGCTCAAGGCCACTTACCCAACTGACCTAATGCATCATGATGATACAACATTGGCCCTTAGCCAAATGCCAAACCTAATACGCCATTTTGGCGCGGTATTGGCCTTAAGCCAATCCACCTTTTTTCACGCTGCGGGAGATTTGGATGAAGCTTCATCTCAGGCCATGTCACATCTTTCAGCATACGTCATGCTAAAAACACGGGGTGTTATACTATTCACCTCTTTAAAGATTTTCGTCCTCGAAATTCAAAATAAAAACTATTGTGGACAATTTCTTCGGTTTGGATTCCTGAGAAAAAGTCTCATACCAGATGCTCAGAAATCACGGGTTTCTTCAAGTTTGTCATGAAACATCATTTAGTACCTTCTGAGCACATGTCCCATACCACCTGCCCAAGAATCCAAAAGTGCCCACAATAATACCAAGAACCGCAATTGGCCAGTGCCAAAAGTATATCTCGACCAGGTATCCTAGATGGGATCCCATACTACCAACCAGGAGTCCCTAAGGTTGAAAAGTTGAAAGGTGTCATCGAAATGACAAGATTTTATCACAGTACTGTGTGGAACAGTTTCCAGTTGCCCACCTTCCATGACGGTCATCCAGGTTGCCACTAGTAAGTGGGATGCTAGCCGGTCCTGACAACGCACACCGTTGCCCAGTTTCCAATGTGGGGGGATGATCAGTCCCATTGTCTACCCACCGTATCAGACGGCCTTCCGAATATCCACTCATAAGTGGGGTGCCACTTTGGCCAGGTAAACTCACAGTACTTGAACAAGCTCAAATCGATTCGCATAGTAACTGGCGAAGCAGTTACAAACTCTTTTCATGCAAAAGTTGGCCTACTCTCCAACTTTAAGTTTCCATTAAGGAAAATACGCCCCAATGAGTCCACTTCGCATAAGTCCCTAGAGTTTTCTCGGAACTTGCTCTGATACCAACTGTGACGGACCGGAAAATTACGCCATTGGCGCGTTTCCCCGCAGGCCGTAACTTCCCCGATAGGCCATGATGAATCTACGATCCAAGACTTAAAGCTAGCCAAATGCACGTTCATTTTCCCTTGCAAGCATGCTCGTGGAACATGATGCATTTATTTAAGCGTCCACACCGTTCCAACTTACCCTTGTTCCGCAAAGGGTTTCTTAAGAAAGCCAAAGACTTCCTTAATACGGCAAAAATAGCCTTTTGAGGCCCTAAACGATGGAATTTGGCTAAATTATGGTGACCATGTGGATCTATACATGTCTTGATCTTTGGGTCGTTTCCCATAAAAATGGACTCCTCTTGAGCTAAATTACCACACTAGGGTTTTTAGCCTTTATCGAACGTCTTGATAGGAAGTATGAGCATCCAGTGAGTGGAATGCAACTTGCCTCATCAAGTTTGGCCATAATTATCTCTTGCGTCGAGTTACCGAGCCAGATGATATGAGAGGCCAGAATATCGCAATCATCTCCCAATTAGATGATATGAGCGAAAAAGTGCTGGATCGGCAATGCTACAACTCATTGTGGCTGCAAATGTACCCTTTCCTAATCTAAAGGGATCAATCACAGACCGTAGTTCATCCTCGAAGGGACATAAACTTAAACCAAATCGTTTGCAAGCCTGTGGCCTACCAAAACTGGTAATGGCATTGTCTGTATAGTCCATTCCGCCAAGATGCACAATAATTACGCATCATCGGGTCCGCGCCGTGTCATAGTGATGCCAATGCATCAAATGCCCTCTTCGAAAGGCTTCGCAACTATAAATGATCCTTATGCATCATTTATAATCTTCCGGCTAAGCTATGAAGGTTACTTGGTACATAGTCTGCATATGCACCTTCAACTAACTACCCCTCCCTATATATGTTAACTTGGCATTTTTACAACTTTGGTTAGGGGAGGAAAAATCATTCACCAAGTCACACTTTTACTATTCATGTACAATTATTGCGCGCAATGATTGCGTTACATCGCAATGATTGTGTCCATTCGCAATGATCACGATCATTCGTTCTGCCAGCTCTCTATGGCCTAATGCATAATGATTGTGCGGTACTGGATCAAGTCCAATAACTTTCGTAATGCGCAATGATATCGTTGTAAGCTCAATCCCACTTACCCAACTGACCTAATGCATCATGATGATGCAACATTGGCCCTTGGCCAAATGCCAAACCTAATACGCTATTTTGGCGCGGTATTGGCCTTAAGCCAATCCACATTTTTTCACGCTGCGGAAGCTTTGGATGAAGCTTCATCTCAGGACATGGTGCATCTTTTAGCATCTTTCAGCATGCGCCATGCTAAAAACACGGAGTGTTACACTATTCACCCCTTTAAAGAATTTAGTCCTCGAAATTCAAAATAAAAACTATAGTGGAAAATTTCTTCGTTTTGGATTCCTGAGCAAAAGTCCCATACCAGATGCTCAGAAATCGCGGGTTTCTTCAAGTTTGTCATGGAACATTGATCGCTGTCATATGCGTCAAAAATAATTGCACTTTCTTACTACTCAAAATATTATTATAACAAGGGCAAGAAAGGATCGATCCCACAGAGAGGACTAGGTTGTCAATATTCTTTCGGTTTTCTATAGATAACACCGGGGGTTTTCTGATTTTTATATACTAAAATAAAATAAAAGCAAAACAATAAAAAGTAAACACAAATCAAGGTAGTGAGAATATTGGTTAAGGATTCATCTTCATTCACAAATATGTTTTCTTCACAATAATTAGAATTGATATTTAATCTCAACTTTTATCAAAAGCCCTAGAATATCTTGATCGCAAGAATATCCCGCTATCTCCTTTTGTCATCAACAAACACATTAAAAGATGCGAATATGAGTTCTATCTTAAAGAACAACCTAACTTGTAAAAGCACTAATCAAGTATAATTCCCTAGATGCATTAAGTTCTATGAAATCAGGCCAATCAAAGCAATCGAACGTGGAAAACGCACTAATTCAATTTAACAAAGGTTATAATTCACATATGATCATAAGAATATATCACTACAAACTATAATCATATTTATGCTACTTAAAATCAGGAATCTATCACTTTTACGTATAAAAAACCCTAATCTAGCAATAGAGATGAAAACAAACTCAACCGATTCGCGACTCGATCAAACAAGCATTCAAATCATATAACAATATTAATTGTGAATCATAATCGATAAAATATGGAGACAAAACTAATTTATCATATCAAAAACCATATTATGTGAAGTCCAATTATTCCATAACCAATAATAAAATTAAGTACTCATATTCAAGGAGTTCATAACAAGAAGAAGAAGAAGAAACCCTAACATGTTTTTAAACCCTAAAACAAAGTAGTGATGATAAAAGATATGATAAAAAGATATCCTCCAAAAGTTGTAGAAGTTTTCCTTTTATAGCTCTCCTTGTACCAAAATTAGGTCTAGTCTTCAAAGTCCATTATTTAGAAGTCCACCAATCCCACAAGAGAGAGAAACCCATGTAGAAATTCTATCCCAAAAACGCATGCCGGAAAACTGGGTTTTTCGCCGGAAATTTGCTGGAATCCGGCACCGGTGGAAAAATCACCCGTCCAGAGAATATTCCGTTTTAGATTCCGTTATACTTAACTGTTGACTAACGGTCTTTAACGGTTTACCAGGTTAAGGTCTGTTGAGTCACTGAGTCAGCTTTCTCTAGTCAGATCTGAGTAAGGACCGAGTCAGCTCACTGACTGGTCTAACTGGTCATAGCTCTGCCATTCTGCCAGGCCAGAACAGTACACCTGCATTGCTCTCAGCCATGATGGCTGAGCATTCCATTCTACTAATTCATATGCCAACTGCATACTGCAATCAACATCAAATATTATTGCACACAACACCACCCTTCAACAGCAACCAACTTCAGTGCAAGCTTGAACCACCTGCAACTCCCCTTCTAACCAGTTCCACCAAAATTAAATTCATAACCACCAGCTGCAATTCTACAACTCTTGTTCAAACCACCAAATTCCCTGCTATTACTTCAATCACCATCTTAATTTTTATATTCCACAGCACAGTCTCAAGCACACATCTCAAGCACACATCTCAAGCAATCACCAACCCATGACAATCTACTTCTCTAATTTCACAGTTTAATTACTGAGACAACACCTAGCAGCACCACACAAACCCAAATTCCAGCCTTCTTCCATTATCATCCATCAGGCCAACAATTCAAGCTCATTCCAACACCTTCTCCAATTAATCACAGACTCTATCTTATCACTGAATTCTTCATCTGTGAATCAACTGTAGCATCCTCTCATCTCTAATTTGTTGAATCAGCTACAGACACAGCTTCATTATCTTCTGACAATCATCCGCAGAACCCATCAACTCAGTAACTTGAACCCAATCTTTAGTTTTGTCTAATACTTTATCATACCAACAAATCCAAAATCGACCCTTCTCATCTGTTCTTCATCCCTGTTCAATCCATCACCATACTCCACAGAACCCAACTTCGTGCTCAAACCCCTTGAATTTTAACTCGATAGCAGCAACAACAATGAAGAATTCTTCTCTTCTCATATCGACGGCAACAGCAATCCCCTCTTAATCTCTGACAGATACCGGGATTAGAACTCGATTCGGTTAAAACCCATCTTCTTGCAAGCTCCGTGTTCTTCTGTGGATTTGTAATTAACAGCAAACCCCTTCACTTTCGAATCTCCATCTTGAATCTGCTGTTTTAGGTGATACTATCAGCATCAGAGGGGAAGAACAAACTTGAACAGAAAATGGGAATTGATTCCCTTGTCTCTCGACCTAATTAGGTCTTACAGCTATTTGCACCCACTTTGTATGCAGCCACCCCAGGGATAATTAAACCCTCTAATAACTGATAAGGGATACCTTAGATGAAACATCAATTTCCCTTCAACTGTCGGTCCAGCGAGACTGACAGTTCAATTTCAAAACTTTCTCATAAGATGTTGTAGTGCCTCATTCTTTCACCGCATGAATTTAGCCGGCTCCATTGCTCGCTTGTGAATTGACCTTCTCGCTCCATTTAGCTCTAATTGAACGTTTTCTTCTTCTTTTACTCCAATGACTCCAAAACACCTATAAAACTCAAAAGCGAACATAAGATACATAATTCACACGAAAAATAGCAAAGAAAGCATAAATACTAAATATAAAATTAGGTGTTTTCTACACCTATCAAACATCATTTAGGACCTTCTGAGAACATGTCCCATACCACCTGCCAAAGAATCCAAAAGTGCCCACAATAATACTAAGAACCGCAATTGGCCAGTGCCAAAAGGATATCTCGACAAGGTATCCTATATGGAACCCCATACTACCACCCAAGAGTCCCTAAGGTTCACAAGTTGAAAGGTGTTATCGAAATGACAAGATTTTAGCACAGTACTGTGTGGAATAGTTTCCAGTTTCCCACCATCCATGAAGGTCATCCAGGTTTCCACTCGTAAGTGGGATGCTATCCGGGCCTGACAACGCATACCGTTGGCCAGTTTCCAATGTGTGGGGATGATCAGTCCCATTGTCTACCCTCCGTATTAGACGGTCTTGTGGATATCCACTCGTAAGTGGGGTGCCACTTAGGTCAGGCAAACTCATAGTACTTGAACAAGCTCAAATCGATTCACATAGTAATTGGAGAAGCATTTACAAACTCTTTCCGCGCAAAAGTTGGCCTACTCTCCAACTTCAAGTTTCCAATAAGGAAAATACTCGCCAATGAGTCCAGTTCGCACAAGTCCCTAGAGTTTTCTCGGAACTTGCTCTGACACCAATTGTGACGGACCGGAAAATTACGCCTTTGGCGCGTTTCCCCGTAGGCCTTAACTTCCCCGATGCGCCATGATGAAGCTATGATCCGAGATTAAATCAAGGCAAATGCACGTTCAGTTTCCCTTGCAAGCATTCTCGTGGAGCATAATGCATCTATTTAAGCTTCCACACCATTCCAACTTACCCTTGTTCCGCAAAGGGTTTCTTAAGAAAGCCAAAAACTACCTTAATTCGGCAAAAACGTCCTTTTGAGGCCCTAAACGATGGAATTTGGCTAAATTCTGGTGACCATGTGGATCTATACATGTCTTGATCTTTGGGTCGTTTCCCATCAAAATGGACTCCTCTTGAGCTAAATTATGACACTGGGGTTTTTAGCCTATGTCGAACGTCTTGATAGGAAGTATGAGAATCCAGTGAGTGGAATGCAACTTGCCTTATCAAGTTTGGCCACAATCATCTCTTACGTCGAGCTACCGAGCCAGATGATATGATAGGCCAGAATATCGCAAGCATCTCCTAATTAGATGATCTCAGCGACAAAGTACTGGACCGACAATGCTGCAACTCATTGTGGTTGCCTACGTACCCTTTCCTACTCTAAAATGATCAAGCACAGACCGTAGTTCATCCTCGAAGAGACATAAACTTAAACCAAATCGTTTGCAAGCCTGTGGCCTAGCAAAAATGGTAATGGCCTGGTCCGTATAGGCCATTCCGCCAAGATGCACAATAATTATGCATCATAGGGTTCGCGCGGTGGCATAGTGATGCCAATGCATCAAATGCCCTCTTCGAAAGGCTACGCAACTATAAATGAACCTTAGGCATCATTTATACTATTCCGGCTAAGCTATGAAGCTTACTTGGTACATAATCTACATATGCATCTTCAACCAACTACCCCTCCCTCTTGGCATTTTTACAACTTTGGTTAGGGAAGGAAAAATCATTCACCAAGTCACACTTTTATTATTCATGTGCAATGATTGCATTACATCGCAGTAATTGTGTCCATTCGTAATGATCGCGCGCAATGGTCGCGATCATTCGTTCTGCCAGCCCTCTCTGGCCTAATGCACAATGATTGTGCGAAACTGGATCAAGTCCAATAACTTTCGTAATGCACAATGATTTCGCTATAAGCTCAAGGCCACTTACCCAATTGACCTAATGCATCATGATGATGCAACATTGGCCCTTGGCCAAATGCCAAACCTAATACGCCATTTTGGCGCGGTATTAGCCTTAAGCCAATCCACCTTTTTTCACGCTGCGGAAGCTTGGGATGAAGCTTCATCTCATACCATGGCGCATCTTTCAGCATGCGCCATGCTAAAAACATGGGGTGTTACACTATTCACCCCTTTAAAGAATTTTGTCCTCGTAATTCAAAATAAAAACTATTGTGGACAATTTCTTCGGTTTGGATTCCTGAGCAAAAGTCCCATACCAGATGCTCAGAAATCACGGGTTTCTTCAAGTTTGTCATGGAACATCATTTAGGACCTTCTTTGCACATATCCCATACCACCTGCCCAAGAATCCGAAAGTGCCCACAATAATACCAAGAACCGCAATTGGCCAGGGCCAAAAGGATATCTCGAACAGGTATTCTAGATGGAATTCATACTACCACCCAAGAGTCCCTAACATTCACAAGTTGAAAGGTGTCATCTAAATGAAAATATTTCAGCGCAGTACTGTGTGGAATAGTTTCCAGTTGCCCACCGTCCATAATGGTCATCCAGGTTGCCATTCGTAAGTGGGATGCTAACCGGGCCTGAAAACGCACACCGTTGGCCAGTTTCCAATGTGTGGGGATGATCAGTCCCATTGTCAACCCACCGTATCAGACGGTCTTCCATATATCCACCCATAAGTGGCGTTCCACTTAGGCCAGGAAAACTCACATTACTTGAACAAGCTCAACTCGATTCGCATAGTAACTGGCAAAGCAGTTATAAACTATTTCCGCGCAAAAGTTGGCCTACTCTCCAACTTTAAGTTTCCATTAAGGAAAATACTCGCCAATGAGTCCACTTCGCACAAGTCCCAAGATTTTTCTCGGAACTTGCTCTGATAACAACTATGACGGACCGGAAAATTACGCCTTTGGCGCGTTGCCCCGCAGGACCTCACTTCCCCGATGCACCATGATGAAGCTACGATCCGAGACTAAAGCTAGGAAAATGCACGTTCATTTCCCTTGCAAGCATTCTCATAGAGCATGATGCATCTAATTAAGCTTCCACACCGTTCCAACTTACCCTTTGTTCCGCAAAGGGATTCTTAAGAAAGCCAAAAGCTTCCTTCATTCGGCAAAAACGGCCATTTGAGGCCCTAAACGATAGAATTAGGCTAAATTCTGGTGACCATGTGGATCTATACATGTCTTGATATTTGGGTCGTTTCCCATCAAAATGGACTCCTCTTGAGCTAAATTACGACACTGGGGTTTTTAGCCTATGTCGAAAGTCTTGATAGGAAGTATGAGCATCCAGTGAGTGGAATGCAACTTGCCTCATCAAGTTTGGCCAAAATCATCTCTTACGTCGAGCTACCGAGCCCGATGATATGAGAGACCAGAATGTCGCAATCATCTCCCAATTAGATGATATGAGCGACAAAGTGATGGACTAGCAATGCTGCAACTCATTGTGGCTGCGTACGTGCCCTTCCCTACTCTAAAAGGATCAAGCACATACCGTAGTTCATCCTCGAAGGGACATAAACATAAACCAAATCGTTTGCAAGGTTGTGGCCTACCAAAAATGGTAATGGCCTGGTCCGTATAGGCCATTCCACCAAGATGCACAATGATTATGCATCATCAGGTCCGCGCCGTGGCATAGTGATGCCAATGCATCAAATGCCCTCTTCGAAAGGCTGCGCAAACTATAAATGAGCCTTATGCATCATTTATACTATTTCGGCTAAGCTATGAAGCTTACTTGGTACATAGTATGCATATGCAACTTCAACCAACTACCCCTCCCTATATATGTTAACTTGGCATTTTTACAACTTTGGTTAGGGGAGGAAAAATCATTCACCAAGTCACACTTTTACTATTCATGTGCAATGATTGCGTTACATCGCAATGATTGTGTACATCCGCCATGATCGCGATCTTTCGTTCTACCATCCCACTCTGGACTAATGCATAATTATTATGCGGTACTGGCTCAAGGCTAATAACTTTCGTAATGCGCAATGATTTCATTGTAAGCTCAAGTCCACCTACCCAACTGACCTAATGCATCATGATGATGCAACATTGGCCCTTGGCCAAATGCCAAACCTAATGTGCCATTTTGGCGCGGTATTGGGCTTAGGCCAATCCACCCTTTTTCACGCTGCAAAATCTTTGGATGAAGATTCATCTCAGGCCATGGTGCATCTTTCAGCATGCTCCATGCTAAAAACACGGGGTGTTACACTATTCACCCCTTTCAAGAATTTCGTCCTCGAAATTCAAAATAAAAACTATTGTGGACAATTTCTTCAGATTGGATTCCTGAACAAAAGTCCCATACCAGATCCTCAGAAATCACGGGTTTCTTCAATTTTGTCATGGAACATCATTTAGGACCTTCTGAGCACATGTCCCATACCACCTGCCAAAGAATCCAAAAGTGCCCACAACAATACCAAGAACCACAATTGGCCAGTTCCAATAGGATATCTCGACCAGGTATCCTAGATGGAAACCCATACTACCACCCAGGAGTCCCTAAGGTTCACAAGTTGAAAGGTGTCATCGAAATGACAAGATTTTAGCACAGTAATGTGTGGAACAGTATCCATTTGCCCACCGTCCATGACGATCATCCATGTTTCTACTCGTAATTAGGATGCTAGTCGGGCCTGACAACGCACACCGTTGGCCAGTTTCCAATGTGTGGGGATGATCAGTCCCATTTTCTACCCACCGTATCAGACGGTCTTCCGGATATCCACTCGTAATTCGGGTGCCACTTAGGCTAGACAAACTCACAGTACATGAACAAGCTCAAATCGATTCGTATAGTAACTGGCGAAGCAGTTACAAACTCTTTCCGCACAAAATTTGGCCTACTCTCCAACTGTAAGTTTCCATTAAGGAAAATACTCGCCAATGAGTCCACTTTGCACAAATCCCTAGAGTTTTCTCGGGACTTGCTCTGATACCAACTGTGACGGACTGGAAAATTACGCCTTTGGCGCGTTGCCCCGTAGGCTGTAACATCCCCGATGCGCCATGATGAAGTTACGATCCGATCCTTAAAGCTAGGAAAATGCACATTCATTTTCCCTTGCAAGCATGCTCGTGGAGCATGATGCATCTATTTAAGATTCCATACCTTTCCAACTTACCCATGTTCTGCAAAGGGTTTCTTAAGAAAGCCAAAAACTTCCTTAATACGGAAAAAACGGCCTTTTGAGGCCCTAAATGATGGAATTTGGCTAAATTCTGGTGACCATGTGGATCTATACATGTCTTGATCTTTGGGTCATTTCCCATCAAAATGGACTCCTCTTGAGCTAAATTACGACACTGGGGTTTTTAGCCTATGTCGAACGTCTTGATAGGAAGTATGAGCATCCAGTGAGTGGAATGCAACTTGCCTCATCAAGTTTGGCCACAATCATCTCTTACGTCGAGCTACCGAGCCAGATGATATGAGAGGCCAGAATATCGCAATCATCTCCCAATTAGATGATATGAGCGACAAAGTGTTGGACCGGCAATGCTGCAACTCATTACGGTTACCTACTGATGCGTTTCGTAGGTGCACTCAAATTAAATTACTTAATTCCACACAATTAACTGGTAATATAATGGAAGTAAGGATCGTTCCTACGAAGAGCAGGGATATTTAGTTGTCAAAAGTGTCACAATAGAGGGTTTTGTTTTAGATTGTAAACAAAGTAAATAAAGCAATTGAAATTGATAAAGTTTGCAATCAATGGAGAGAAATATGATCAGGGAATCCTTCTTCGTTGCTAAACCGTCATCAAGTTATTATATTCATCCATTAATATAATTAATCACATATTATTACCAACCGTGGAATAACAGCTAGCTCAGTGCTATCCCCTAAATTCCTTATATCACTGATTACGCAAGCTCTCCAATACCAGATTCTATTCGTCTAAACCACCTAGTAGTAGCTCACTCAAGGTGTAATTTCTCCGAATGCTTTATCTTTTGTGAACTATAGATTGATCCTAGTAGTTAGACTCTTAGATCAAGGTCCACTTTCTAGTGTTGTTTATACACACAATCACTACAAAGAATCCCTCTGCAAGGTCTTGTGTTCTATACTTTGGTATGAATTATTCGACTATTACTTATCTCCTAACTCAATACTAGCATTTGATTGAATCAACAAATTAATTCAGTTGGCCACCTAAACAATCTATCAATTAATCATAAATATTCTAATTAGTATAAACAATCAATAATCATGTGAAGAACTTCAAAATAGATTTATATAATAACTCAAATAATGTCTAGAACTTAGAATTCATCCCCAATCATTAAGAAGTTTAGCTACTCATGGGATTAATGAAACCCATGAGATACATATTATACAATGGAAAAAAAAATAGTTACGGTAATGAAGAACGCTCCAAAACCCTAGCTTTACTCCCTTGTGTTCTTCTCTCCAAAACTTGATTAAAGAGTATATAAGATTGATGTCCCAAAAATATTAAGAAGTTCTCTTATATAGGTGTCCCAATTGTAGTTGTGCCCGTGCTCGAATCCCGGTCGAAATAGTGTGCCAAACTTACCAAACACTAGCCAAAAAAATGCCAAATTCGTGCAAATTCTCATAGCCCACGTCCACAAACTTCATGGGTTTGGTAATGAACAGTAAAGCCCAGCCCAAATACCCTTTAACCTGTTTTATTCAACTGTCAGTTCCATGGTACTGACAGCCTATTATCTTCTTCTTCTATCACGACCAGGTTATTACATCTGTAAGTCTTCCTGTAGCTTTTCATACAAAATTTTATCTTCAGTTACGGACAAGACTTCCTAGACGTATGTTCTCCTGGAACTTTTCGTATTTTTTTCTCTCTATCACGGCTAGGTAATTCCTGCCGTAAGTTCTCCTGGAACTTTTCACTATTTCTCGGCTTCTCTAACTCAGACGTCTTCTATCAACTCCATTCTCTGCTTCTCATTGACACAGCCAAGCTCCATCAAAAATATCACAGCTCCATTGTCATCTGAGTTTCACCACTTCCCCGTACAGAGCCAACTCTAGCTGTTCTCCATATCCATCAATAACAGCAGCAAACATTAACTGCTAATCACTGATTAAACTTCCATCACAAACTCGACCATGCAGTCTTCTTCTGTTGTTACTTCGAGCTCATTAACTTCATTCTTTAGATCAGTCACTGTTAAACCTTCTCAATGCTCTGCTCGACTTCTATCCATTACAGATCCATCACCATCATCCTTGTTTTCTTCATTACTTCCATCATCTGCTGAGCTACATCCAAACACCATTCAAACTCGAGTTGTTCAACTTGTTCTATCGCTGGCAATAATCTATTATTTACGAGCTCAACTACCAAACCCATCTTCCATTGCAGACTCAAGCTAGCCATTTCTATCATTCATACATCGCTGCCCTTCCTGTTTTATCTCGGCTTACTTCCATTAGTTAATCAATGGCATCTCTCGATATTGATAGTAGCAGCACCACTGAGTTATTAAGCTCAATCCATCGTCACAGATTGCTGGTAAGAGTAAAAACCAGCTTCTATTTTGAAATGAGTTCTCCCCTGTCTTCTTCTCTGCACGTTCAACAGCATCATATATATCTTCATCGCTGGCAGCAAACTCCAACTCTATATTCTCTGCCTGACCTGGAAACCACCATCAAGCCATGATGATCCACCACTGACCAGCGACAGCTTCCTCCATCTGCTCGTCAATGGCAGCAGACGAAACCCTGAAATCTTCACCACATTCCATTCTCGTCTGCCAGCAACCTCTCTTCTCATCACCGAGCATCATCAGCTGCACCACCAATTATCATTCATGACCACTAACATCTTACAGCAGCTCCCAGTACCGATCTCGAGTTCTTCCATTGCCATCCAACGTCATTAATGGTAGCAAACCTATTCTTTCCCTGTGTTCCCGTGATAATCCAGCATCTTCTCTATTTTTTATCAACACATTGAATACCAACTCAAGCAGAAACCTTTCACTGATTCACGAGCATCACCAGCTCGATCCAAAACTTGAGACAACCAGATGATCACCATAACCCAAAATATTACCATTTCCATGGTTATCAGAATCGCTGCTTTGTGCATGTGAAGTAGGGTGAAAGATATAGGTAGCCCCGAGTAAAATAATTGGGTGACGTTAACAGTTCTGTGCATTCACAGTTCTTGCAACTTTGACTCGCTTCAATCGCCCGTAGATTCTTCATACGATGTCGGATTGACACCATTCTTTCGCCGTTGGCTTCGTCTTTTCGTCCTCTTCGAGATGATATCAAGGACTCCTATGTTTGAATGAGTTCCACTTGGTCAATGGCCCTTCTCCGCTTGCGACTAACTTCTTTTATTGCATAATTAAGTGCCAATTTGCTTCTTTTGGATGATTCACCTAGCAAAACACAAATAAGAGAAAACAAACGTAATATACAATAATTTGAAAAAAACTAAGCAATTACTAGCATGGATTCGACACAAAATATATGCAAAATATGCACTTAACAAATTCCCCCACACTTGGCTTTTGCTAGTCCTCGAGCAAACTATCTAAACAAAAATACAACAACTCCATGTCGTTGAGGATACGGTCACACTTCGCATGTGTAACAATCCTTTAAACCCCTAGGTGTCCCTAGTGGACGAGTTGTAGTCTCGTGAGGGCTTACGAGAGATATACCCTCAAAACCTACTCCAACTTCAAAGCGTTCCAGCTTACCAAGCATCCAAACAGCTATGAGGACATAGAATTTCTGCATGCTAGTAATAAGAAGTTAGAAATACCAAAGAACATATTCATTCTTTAATCTTGAGTGAGAAATAACCACACCATAATGAGAGAATGCGGTTTTGAGAACGATCAATAAGCATTTCGCCTCGACTTCTGCCTCACTTAAAAGGATTTTATGATAATTGCACTCAATAAGATGACTTTTTTATGGGTCTCACATGTGTGCAGGTAGGAATGAAGAGATAATCCTACACATGTTTAATGGTGGGAAGGAAACCTTCCGAATAATTTCTGGTGACTCCACAAAATCGTGGAAAACAAAAATATTTTTCTGATGATCTCTAAGAAAGGAAATCAACCACTATAGCAAGGATGAGAGTACTTACCACCTTCACATCTGATTGCAATGATGAAAGCACCACTCTCACAGCATCCAATAGAAACGTCTTCCTTCATTCGGCTCGTCTTCTTCATCTTGGTCTTCGGTCTTCAACAGTTGATGATATACTCTTGAACTTGTAGAACTTCGACAATTTGTACTCTTTTCCTCAATTCCTTGTTGCTTGAAACTTCTTTATATATTTTTCTTCCACATGGCCTTATTGAACAAATGACAACCTAAATGCAAATATCTTTGTGTATATATATTTTTTTTATTTTTTATTTTTTATTTTTTAAAAGTCGGTAGAGTCGTACAAAAATTTGGTTGGTAACCTACCAACAAGATGAGCACCAACCCCTTTTTGAATAGCAACCCCTAATCTGTAAAAAAGAAATTTACCTACCCCACTACTGACTTCATTACTGACCAGATAGTTCTTCAATCTCTTAAAAAAAAACACAAAGTATCCTCACCTAGTTCTCCCAACGTGGTAAAGGATAGGACACCCAAACCATAACCATGCGAAACACATTGGTCTAAGTATTTGTTACATTTTCTCAATATAACATTGGAAATGGCTTGGCCGGGGACAAAAGTACGAACACCTTCACCTGTGAAAGGTGAGACTCTTGTAACATCTATACAAACATCCTGACCATTCTCCCAATTAAGAACAAGGATGTCAGCAGGACGCGGATCTCTATTATCATCAGACAAAAACCCAAGGGCGGCTTCTTTACGAGCGGGCACACCAGCTTTGTAGCAAATGTCAGCGATTACATCACGTACCAGGTCATGCCGAAACTTGAGCCCCACATCCTTGGCACAATGAAGAGCGTGATCTCCAAAAATATCCATGGGTCTATTACAGCTTGAGCAGAGGCCACCTTCAACAAACATGGGGATACCAAGGCGGTAGGAGACTACAACTCTAAACTGTTTCGGTCCAAGATATTGATTCAGTCCACTGATTGGTATGACCAAAAGGTAATCTTGAGCATGCTTAACACGATTACATTACCACAAAATGGAATCTCTTGCAGACATAGAGATTTGGTTGGGGATTTTCTTCTTAACTGCGTCGAAATAAGTGACTGCCAGGGAGTGCATAGAATGGGGGGCAGTATCATCACCGCAATATGTAGAAGGTAAACCGCATACATGGATGAAGTTCTGAATTGTCGACTGATAAACAGAACCTTTGTCTGAAGAAAATAATTTCCCAAAAATCACCTTTTGAACAAGAATTGTTTGATTCTGAGAAGCAAGATAACAATAGTGCCGGGTATCTGCCATAGTGTAAATGCCAAGACCACCTTCCTTGATTGGAAGAGTAGCTAGTCGCAGTTGTAAAGGCCCGAAACATGCCCCGTCACCTATTACCAGAAGTCTCAAGTGTTGAAATAGATGATCATCAAACAACTCAGTTGCATGTTGTAAAGCTGCTGGGTTGGTAGTACGCATAGCAAAGTACAATTTGGACACACCGGTGCAATTACAATGAGCAGATTTTTTTTTTTTTTTTTTTAAGAGATTGCAACTAAAACAATAAATATGAAATAAAATTAACATGGCTATGAAAGAAGTACGTTACCACTTTGATCTTCACAACTTATAATGCCTTCGTATCATAAACTTCAATAATTCTCATCTTTTGATTTTCTTCACTCTTGTAAATAAGTCTTCATACTTTGATATAAAATTCCTCTCCTTATGTGTAAGTCTTCAACATGTATATAAAAATCTGCTCATTGTATGTTGCTTTACTTAGATATGAAATTTGCTCTTCCTTGTATTGTTGCTTGTAAACCTCAAACGTCTTCAACTTTCCTTGTAGATTTTGATGTCGCTCCATTGTTAATGATGATGTGTTTCTATGGACCTGTTGTTGGCATGAGAGAGAATGGTGCTAACTGCAAATCAAACTACAAGAAGGTGGTTTTCTTCTATAGACGTCACCCTCATGATTGACAAAATTAGCACTCAAGAGATCAAAAATAGTGCTGAAAATGGTGTGAAGTTGGGTAGCTCACCATTCTACCCGGAATTAACGTACGGTGACACACACTCAAAAGAAATCTCTTTAGTCAGCTACAAAAAAAAATTGGTCCGGTGCCTTGGTTGATATGAAAATGGGTAGTCTCCACTAATGATTGATCAGCAACTCTAATAATGCATTTCTCCCTGCTCCTAATTTGCATCACCGGCATGATTAACTCCATTATTTAACACTCCAATTCGTAAGAAATCCGAATATAGTTCTCTAACACTTCCTAGTTCAGTTATGTCGGTCAGAATCTCTATGTAAACATACCTAAAAGTATGCTAGTGACTCTAATATATCTACAAGTTGGAGGTTTTATTCAAGTATTTACAAAAAAAATTAAAAATATATATGCAAAATACTCCCCCACACTTAAACTTCACATTGTCCTCAATGTGTAAAACCGAAAGTTCTGAATTCTGACGTAACAGAAGATAAAACGCAAAAACTGTGCAAATTCGTAAGGAATTTGGAAAAATTCCATTTCACAAAAGTTGTTCATATACGTGTTTTATACACAGTTTCCAAAGGTAACCGTGTTTTGATAAACGGTCTTACAGTTATGGTCTCTGGACTGAACTACGCGCAGTCCCAATTTTTCTGACGAAAAGGTATTCGTCATAATTTTCTTCTAAAATAGATTATGGACTCAATGAAATTAAACATGGGGATGCAAATATGATATGAAAACAATTAAAACAAAAAGTAGAATGGTTTAAGATACAAAACCTATGGGTTGCCTCCCAGTTAGCGCTTGGTTTAAAGTCGTCAGCCCGACTTGGCATTCTCCTTATGCTACTCCTCCAGAGGGAGTAAATCTTGAAAATAAAGGGAGTCTACATCCACCTTGTCACGTTGAACCTCCCATAATTCCTTGTGCTTTTCCCCATCACCCAAGTAGGGATACTTTAAGTGGTAAGGAAGCTTAGGTTCTAATTTGAGTGCCTGCACAACAAAATATAAATCAATTTCATCAGTAATGGGAAAAGGCATACAAGTAGAAGTATCAAATTGGACTTTATGTTGTGGCACAAAAACACCACAATTTTCCACGAATTCAGCACCCAAATCCACGTCCAAAAGTGGTAAATTATGGGAGTCTAGATTTCTCCCACGATCATCAAACACCTTATGATCTAACAAATAAACAACGTCAATAGAGAAAACACAGTGGACATCACTCGGATACCGCATTGCTTCAAAAATGTTAAAGCGTATAATTTCTTTATCAAACTCCATAGTAAGTGTCCCACTATCGACATCAATCTTCGTCTTTGCAGTTTTCATAAATGGTCTACTAAGAAGTATTGCAGTAGACGAACAATTATCTCCATTATGCATATCCACCACAAAGAAATCAACCGGAAAGATCAATTCATTCACTTGCACCAAAACGTCCTCCACGAGTCCCTTAGGATATATGTTAGACTTATTAGATAATTGAATGATAACCCCCGTATCTTTTAAAGGTCCCAGATACAAAGAATCATAAACATCGGCTGACATAACGCTTACGGAAGCTCCCAAATCAAGTAAAGCACGCTCAAAATGTTTTTCACCAATAGTAATTGGCACTGTAAAACCACCAAGATCTTTACATTTTGCATGCATATTCTTTAGCAACATAGCTGAAGAACTTTCTCCCACTTGAGTGATTTCGTTAGAAATTAACCTCTCCTTCCTTGTACACAGATCCTTCAGAAATTTGGCATACCTGGGTACCGTTCTGATGGCCTCAATAAATGGAATGTTGATATGCACCTTGCTGAAAATATCCATAATCTCCTTGTCTAGAGCTTGCTTCTTTGACTTGGAAAAATGACTAGGAAAAGGAGGTGGTGTGGTAAAATTAGGAATTGTGTCCTTAGGTTGGCCAGTTGAGGTTGGATTTTCCTTTGGAACAGTTTCCACCTCTACTTCCTCTTCCAAGTCGTGACTAACCTTTTCTTGTTGTTTTGGCTCTTCTGTTTGCTTCCCACTTCTTAGAGTTACAACATTGACATTCGCTCTTGGATTCACAAAAGGCTATGATTGCAACTTTACCGAATTCTATGCTTTTATTTCATTCATGTATGTAGCCAATTGTCCTATTTGAAGTTGCAAGTCCTTTATAGCCATATCTTGTTTCTGCAGGATTGCATCTTGACGCTGAGCATTTGCATCTTGCTTTTGCATCATCATTTTCATCATCTCCTCTAAACTATAACTCTGATTCTATTGTTGAGGCTGAGGTGGAGGTTGTGGTCGGAACTGTGGTTGTTGAAAACCACTTTGTCGCCCATAAGGATTAGGAGCTGCAGCTTGCTGATTTACATAACTGAAATTTGGGTGATCTTTCCAACCTAGATTATAAGTATTAGAGTAGGGATCATACCTTGGCCTCTGATTAGGGAACACAACATTCAACTCTTTAGACTCTTCTTCATAAGAAGGAATAATCACTGCTGCTATTCGTTGTACTACCTTTTCTATGTTGTTTATCCGTTGCTCTGACTGTGTAGACTCTCCCATTTCGCTAACTGTTCTAACATTAGAGTTGTTTCTGGTGTAGAATTATTGAGCATTAGCAGCCATACTCTCAATCAAACTGGTTGCCTGTGAAATTGTCTTCTCATTAAGTGAACCACCGGCAGCTGCATCAATCAAATTCCTCTATTCTGGAAGTAATCCTTCGTAGAAGTATTGAATGATAAGTGTTGAGGATATATTATGGTGTGGGAAGCTTGCAAACAATCTCTTATACCTATCCCAATATTCATATAAAGACTCCCCAGACATCTGTAGAATGCCACTAATCTCCTTTCGAACGGATGCCGCTTTGGAAGCAAGAAAATATTTCTCCAAAAATAGCTTTTTCATCTCAGTCCATGTTGTAACACTCCCTGGAGGAAGACAATACAACCATTCTTCTGCTAAGTCTGTTAATGAGAACAGAAAGGCTTGTAGCATAGCCATATCTCTGTCTGCGATCGCATGCCTCAGACTTGTCATTGTGTTCTGGAACTGTTGAAGGTGTCGATTTGGATTTTCACCTGGATGTCCCTTGAACTTTGGTAGATGATGAAGTAGATTTGACTTCAGATCCACTAGTTCAGTGATTGTAATGCATAGTGGTTGTGAATCTAAGCATGGAGATGTCAACTCTCCTAACTTTCTCTCCGGAGGTGGAGGTGATGGTGGATTATTGTTACCGCCTACCATTGTTGATGTAGAAGGTTCTTCTTGCAACTTTGGATGTGGTTGTAGTACCGTTCCCTTGCGAGTTTGAATTCCACACCTCGTGTAATCCCAATCCTTTGATGCCAGAGATTAAGTACCTGAAATAAAATTCTCAAAAGCTAAATCAAAAACTAAAAACAAAAATAAAACAAAAGGAAATAACAACTAAAGCTATCGACTGCTCCCCGACAGCGGCGCCAAAATTTGATGCGTGTCGTAGGTGCACTCAAATTAAATTACTTATTTCCACATAATTAACTGGTAATATAATGGAAGTAAGGATCGTTCCCACGAAGAGAAGGGAAATTTAGTTGTCAAAAGTGTCACAATGGAGGGTTTTGTTTTAGATTGTAAACAAAGTAAATAAAGCAATTGAAATTGATAAAGTTTGAAATCAATGGAGAGAAATATGATCAGGGAATCCTTGTTTGTTTCTAAACCGTCATCAAGTTATTATATTCATCCATTAATATAATTAATCACAGATTATTACCAACCGTGGAATAACAGCTAGCACAATGTTATCCCCTAAATTCCTTATATCACTGATTACGGAAGCTCTCCAATACCAGATTCTATTCGTCTAAACCACCTAGTAGTAGCTCACTCAAGGTGTACTTTCTCCGAATGCTTTATCTTTTGTGAACTATAGATTGATCCTAGTAGTAAGACTCTTAGCTCAAGGTCCACTTTCTAGTGTTGTTTATACATACAATCACTACACAGAATCCCTCTGCAAGGTCTTGTGTTCTCTACTTTTGTATGAATTATTCGACTATTACTTATCTCCTAACTCAATACTAGCATTTGATTTAATCAACAAATTAATTCAGTTGGCCACCTAAACAATCTATCAATTAATCATAAATATTCTAATTAATATAAACAATCAATAATCATGTGAATAACTTCAAAATAGATTTATATAATAACTCAAAACATGTCTAGAACTTAGAATTCATCCTCAATCATTAAGAAGTTTAGCTACTCATGGGATTAATGAAACCCATGAGATACATATTATAAAATGGAAAAAAAAATAGTTACGGTAATGAAGAACGCTCCAAAACCCTAGCTTTTCTCCCTTGTGTTCTTCTCTCCAAAACTTGATTAAAGATTATAAGATTGATGTCCCAAAAATATTAAGAAGTTCTCTTATATAGGTGTCCCAATTGTAGTTGTTCCCGTGCTCGAATCCTGGTCGAAATAGTGTGCCAAACTTACCAAAAATTAGCCAAAAGAATGCCAAATTCGTGCAAATTCTCATAGCCCACGTCCACAAACTTCATGGGATCGGTAATGAATAGTAAAGCCCAGCCCAAATACCCTTTAACCTGTTTTATTCAACTGTCAGTTCCATGGAACTGACAGCCTATTATCTTCTTCTTCTATCACGGCCAGGTTATTACATCCGTAAGTCTTCCTGTAGCTTTTCATACAAAATTTTATCTTCAGTTACGGACAAGACTTCCTAGACGTATGTTCTCCTGGAACTTTTCGTATTTTTTCTCTCTATCACGGCTAGGTAATTCCTGCCGTAAGTTCTCCTGGAACTTTTCACTATTTCTCGGCTTCTCTAACTCAGACGTCTTCTATCAACTCCATTCTCTGCTTCTCATTGACACTGCCAAGCTTCATCAAAAATATCACAGCTCCATTGTCATCTGAGTTTCACCACTTCCCCATACAGAGCCAACTCTAGCTGTTCTCCGTATCCATCAATAACAGTAGCAAACATTAACTGATAATCACTGATTAAACTTCCATCACAAACTCGACCATGCAGTCTTCTTCTGTTGTTACTTCGAGCTCATTAACTTCATTCTTTCGATCAATCACTGTTAAACCTTCTCGATGCTCTGCTCGACTTCTATCCATTATAGATCCATTACAATCATCCTTGTTTTCTTCATTACTGCCATCATCTGCTGAGCTACAGACAAACTCCATTCAAACTCGAGATGTTCAACTTGTTCTATCGCTGGCAGTAATCTGTTATTTACGAGCTCAACTACCAAACCCATCTTCCATTGCAGACTCAAGCTAGCCATTTCCATCATTCATATATCGCTTCCCTTCCTGTTTTATCTCGACTTCCTTCCATTAGTTAATCATTGGCATCTCTCGATATTGATTGTAGCAGCACCACTAAGTTATTAAGCTCAATCCATCGTCACAAATTGATGGTAAGAGTAGAAACCAACTTCTGTTTTGAAATGAGTTCTCCTCTGTCTTCATCTCTGCTCGTTCAACATCATCATATATATCTTCATCGCTGACAGCATACTCCAACTCCATATTCTCTGCCTGACCTGGAAACCACCATCAAGCCATGATATCCATCTCCACCACTGACCAGCGAAAGCTTCTTCCATCTGCTCGTCAATGGCAGCAGACGAAACCCTGAAATCTTCACTACATTCCATTCTCGTCTGCTAGCAACCTCTTTTCTCATCATCGAGCATCATCAGCTGCACCATCAATTATCATTCATGACCACTGACATCTAACAAAAGCTCCCAGCACCGAGCTCGAGTTCTTCCATTGCCATCCAACGTCATTGATGGCAGCAAACCTCTTCTTTCCCTGTGTTCCCGTGATACTCCAGCATCTTCTCTATTTTTTATCAAAATATTGAATACCAACTCAAGCAGCAACCTTTCATTGATTCACGAGCATCACCAACTCGATCCAAAACTTGAGACAACCAGATGATCACCATAACCCAAAATATTACCATTTCCATGGTCATCAGAATCGTTGCTTTGTGCATGTGAAGTAGGGTGAAAGATATAGGTAGCCCCGAGTAAAATAACCGGGTGCCGTTAATAGTTCTGTGCGTTCACAATTCTTGCAACTTTGACTCGCTTCAATTGGCCGTAGATTCTTCATACGATGTCGGATTGACACCATTCTTTCGCCGCTGGCTTCGTCTTTTCGTCCTCTTTGGGATGATATCAAGGACTCATGGGTTTGAATGAGTTCCATTTGGTCATTGACCCATCTCCGCTTGCGACTAACTTCTTTTATTGCACAATTAAGTGCCATTTCGCTTCTTTTGGATGATTCACCTAGCAAAACACAAATAAGAGAAAACAAACGTAATATACACTAATTTTCAAGAAACTAAGCAATTACTAGCATGGATTCGACACAAAATATATGCAAAATATGCACTTAACACCTACGTACCCTTCCCTACTCTAAAGGGATCAAGAAAAGACCGTAGTTCATCCTCGAAGGGACAGAAACTTAAACCAAATCATTTGCAAGCCTGTGGCCTAGCAAAAATGGTAATGGCCTGGTCCATATAGGCCATTCCGCCAAGATGCACAATGATTATGCAATATCGGGTCCATGTCGTGGCATAGTGATGCCAATGCATCAAATGCCCTCTTCGAAAGGCTACGCAACTATAAATGAGCCTTAGGCATCATTTATACTCTTTCGGCTAAGCTATGAAGCTTACTTGGTACATAGTATGCATATGCACCTTCAACCAACTACCCCTCCCTATATATGTTTACTTGGCATTATTACAACTTTGGTTAGGGGAGGAAAAATCATTCACCAAGTCACATTTTTACTATTCATGTGTAATGATTGCGTTACATCGCAATGATTGTGTCCATTCGCAATGATCTCATGCAATGATCGCGATCATTCGTTCTTCTAGCCCTCTCTGGCCTAATACACAATGATTGTGCGGTACTGGCTCAAGGCCAATAACTTTCGTAATGCACAATGATTTCGCTGTAAGTTCAAGGCCACCTACCCAACTGACCTAATGCATCATGATGATGCAACATTGGCCCTTGGCCAAATTCCAAACCTAATGCGCCATTTTGGCGCGGTATTGGCCTTAAGCCAATCCACCTTTCAGCATCACGCTGCGGAAGCTTTGGATGAAGCTTCATCTCAGGCCATGACACATCTTTCAGCATGCGCCATGCTAAAAACACAGGGTGTTACACTATTCACCCCTTTAAAGAATTTCGTCCTCGAAATTCAAAATAAAAACTATTATGGACAATTTCTTCGATTTCTTCAAGTTTGTCATGGAACATCATTTAGGACCTTCTGATCCCATATCCCATACCACCTGCCCAAGAATCCAAAAGTGCCCACAACAATACCAAGAACCGCAATTGGCAAGTGCCAAAAGGATATCTCGACCAGGTATCCTAGATGGAATCCCATACTACCACCCAGGAGTCCCTAAGGTTCACAAGTTGAAAGGTGTCATCGAAATGACAAGATTTTATCACAGTACTGTGTGGAACAGTTTCCAGTTGCCCACCGTCCATGACGGTCATCCAGGTTGCCACTCGTAAGTGGGATGCTATCCGGGCCTGACAACGCACACCGCTGACCACTTTCCAATGTGCGGGGATGATCAGTCCCATTGTATACCCACCGCATCAGACGGTCTTCCGTATATCCACTTGTAAGTGGGGTGCCACTTAGGCCAGGTGATGAGTGCCAAATATTGCATATTTCTACACCTTTTTATTGGCATTTAACTCATCTTTTGTTCTTTAAAATCAGATATTATCCCAAATTCTGTATTTTCTCTGTTTTCAAGAATAAATATTTGTATTAATTAACTTTGTTTTTTTAGGTACCAAATAAAGCTTTTGGACGAATTGAAGATGAAAATTGATAGAGAACACGTTGTAGAGAACGAGAAGGCAAAGGCAATGGCGAAAGAACAGATTCATTCGGAGTTCATATGAAGAAGTTATGGGAGAAACGAGAAGTTAAGCTTGTCAGTCTTCCAGAACTGACAGTTAAACAAATATTGCTAAGGGGCACCCTCTTGTTAAGGGCTAGACATAATTCTAAGTAACTGCTAAAGGCAGTCATTCTCGTTGCTAAGGGGCTGCCACTATATTCAAACACTGCTAAAGGCGCCCGGATTATGACTAAAGGCCACCACCATCATCTTCTCCAAGAAAGAAGTGAAGCTCGTGATGAACAGAAATGAAGCTTGCTGTTATGGTGATGGTCAGTGAACAACATTTATGGAGCTCGAGTTTTGCCGTGACTGAGAGTAGAGCCGTGGATTTGGAGCTCAGCTATAAAGGTACGATGACGATGTTGTCATGGAGAGAAGATCGGATGAGAATGCTGTGGATGTGATGATTTCTCGGTCATGACATGCTGTTGATGAAAAGATGCTGTTGTCTATGGAGCTCGTGTTGCTGTTAAACTCGACCATGGCAGAACAAAGAGAGAGGAGTTGAGACGAGCACGAGCAGGGATGATGGAACTCGTCTGCTATAGATAGAGAACGTGGAGACATCATGGGTTGGTAGTGATCGTGGTGATAGTGTTCTTCACATGAAGAAACAGATGTGAACATGCTACCAACTTTGGTAAAGGAGATCGGGGTGTGAAACTAAACAGGGAACGAAGACGTCTATTGATCTTGGTAGTCGATGGAACTTGAGCTGCTGTGGTGCTCAATAGGAGGTGATGAATTCAGGTGCAGTCGAGAAGAGTTAGCCTCTCAGTGGTTTGCCGGAGTTTCAAGAACAAGCCATAGAAGAAGAACGACGACGGTGGTGAACTAAAACACGAAAGAAAGTTGGCTGATGCATGTCCCGTCATCATTATGGGACCATTCAACTTATAAACAGAATCACATGCAGAACAAGGTGCTACCACTAATTAGTGTCTCGCATGAGTAAAATAAAGAAAATTAAAAACTATTAAAAAGAAAGAACTGTTGCACATGAAAATGGTCGAGCATGCACTGACATAAAAGAAAAAGAAAGTGACAACTTTCTTCACGTGATAAAATGATGAAAGTGGTTCTCGAGCAGCTGGATAATATGATGAAACAATAGGAAAGCCTGAATGGAGAACGTGAAGAGTTAGTGGCAGATAAAAGAAATATATAAAAGAAAGAAGCGCACAGGGAGGCAAAGAGCAAATTGTCTGGCCATTCTACCCTATAAATAGGGTTGTGGTGTTATGTTGTAGTCATCCAATTCTATCTGGGTCAAATTGTTTTCATAATATAATTCTGTTTTAATCATATTCAGCATGTTATAATTTACTTTGCTAGGGTGTATATGAAACCCCTAATTTCATGTTAAGTTAATTTCATATTCAAGTTATGTTCTTGATGTGCTTAAATTGTTTTAGGATTAATAGTTAACTGTATGATCAAATTAGCCTGTGATTGGTTGTACTGTAAGAAGATAACCAATTCTAGGGGAGAATTAGTGAAATCAGTTGAAGTTAACTGTATGATCAAATTAACCTGTGATAAGTTGTACTGTAAGAAGACAACTTATACTAGGGGTAAGTTAGTGAAAATGGTTGATAAATCATCCACCTGAGACCTTCAAGGGAAGGACAAGAGCATAATTTGTGTTGTATTACCTTAGTATAGGATTAGGTGGTGAATTCAATCACCTTAGTGCTCTCAACTACTTGTTTACAACCTGTTTTTGTTTTATTATTTGTTTACTACCAACCATCTCAGTCGTATCGACAACCAAAACCAAACCTTTGTGTTACTTGTTGAAAATCAATTTAGTAGACCAAAGTATCAATTTCTACACTCTCCAAGTCTCTGTGGGATCGACCTGTGCTTTCCATGTGTTGATTGTCGACACTGTGCACTTGCAGTATAAGTTGTAGGTAACTTTTCTAAGACTACCAAGTTTTTGGCGCCGTTCCCGGGGACTTGGTGGCAGTTTAGTTGTTTCTTTTGCTTCACTTTACTGATTTTTATCCTAGCCTTGTATATATGTGTTAAATGGTTACTTACTGTCATTGTTAGTATAACTAAGTTGTTTAGTCTTTATTTTTGTTGCACTCAGTAGTATAGCATAGTTTAGTTCTTTTGTTCTATAATTTGCATATTTTTTTGGCTTGAACTGTAACTTTAGCTGTAACTTGCATAGCATCTTAGTAGTGTATTTCAGTAACTGTATGTTTTCATTTGCATTCTTACATCTTATATTAAGGATTGCTGCATCATTGTAAAAACTAGTTTAAAGTAATTTGCATCTATAATCTGTAGCTTTAGCTTGTTTATGAGCATATTAGCTGTAGTTTAACTTCAATCATTATGTTCACTTGCATTCTCATATCATTTCATTAAACAAAAAAAAAAAAAAAAAACACTCTCTGATTTCATCAATTTTACTGTTCACGGTAACTATTCACAGTCAATTACAATTAATATTGATACTCTCTAATTTTGCTTTGCAACTTCGAAGCCCTGACTACCTCTTTTAAGCTCACCAGGTGCCTGAGTAGCTGTTGTAAAGGCCAAGGAAAGGAAGGACAAGGAGCAGGATAATTGGTGGAATTGCCTAAACCCAGTTTTAGACTGGCGGTAGTGTATTCTCAAACTCTATTTCATTCAAATTGAGCTTTACTTTTGCTAGATGAGTTATCACAGTCACACATCACATTCTTCACCTTGAGTGAGCATAATCAGTTATTATGCACCTTGAATGATTATTCAAACTAGATGCCCTGATACCTGTGCATATAATCTGTTAATTGGCCAACCTATCCCTATTTTAAATTGCATGAGTATTTTCTTCCCCTGAATTGGTTGTATGAGTGTTTAACATGCTTGATGTGCTAGCTAGGTTATGATTGTGTCTTTTAGAGACCAAACAAACCGACTAGTTAGAATCCTCCATGAAGATATAGTCGACATACCCAGTTCTAAAGTAGAAAGTCCTGATCAATCTGAGACAATGGGTGAAGAGAACCAAACCCGTAGTCTCAAGGACTACATGTACCCAAAAAGGGAAAGCCAACCCTCTTACATCATTCTACCATCTGATGTTGGTCAGTTTGAACTGAAAGCAAGCACAATTCATATGTTCCCTGTATTTAGAGGGGTTGATGCTGAAAACCCCTACCACCATGTGAGAGAATTTAAGGAAATTTGTGGGACTCTGTGTTTCAATCAAATGCCGGAAGAGTCCCTCAAACTGAGACTATTTCCTTTCTATTTGAAAGAAAAGGCCAAGGATTGGTTGTATGCACTACAACCACAGTCCATTGCAACCTGGGATGCTCTTACGGAAGAGTTCTTCAAAAGGTTCTTCCCAAACCATAAGACTGCGATAATTCATCAAAGTCTGAGTAGTTTTGTGCAATTAGAGGGTGAAACTTTAGCAAAATATTTGGAGAGATTCAATGAATTATTGCTCCAATGTCCTCACCATGGTTTTGAAAAATGGAGACTTGTGAAAATTTCGTATGAAGGCCTAGATGTCAAGACTCGAACCACATTTGAGTCAATGTGCAATGGTGCATTTATTGACAAAACTGCTGATGAGTCTTGGACTTTCTTAATCGAAGTCGCTGAAAAGACTCAGCAGTGGGAGTCCACCCGTGAACCTAAAAGGACTACCCCTATAGCTAATGTTCATAGAATTAAGTCTGACTTTGAGGGAAATGCAAGATGGCATCTTTGGATAGGAGAATAGAAGTGATAGAGCTACAGAAGAATGTAAAACCTAATTCCCCTACTCTCCGTAACCAAATTGAAATGGCCACTTGTGCCGCATGCCATAGTTCAGACTACCTAGTGGATAGTTGTCCAGACTTCCATGCATTTCAAGAGTCTAAAACCGAGCAAGCCAATGTTTTGTACCATAGGCAAGAGAACAACCCATATTCTCAGACCTACAACCCAGGGTGGAGAAATCACCCTAAAATTTCATGGTCTAAAGGGCCTGTACAAGAGGGAACAACAAATAATAACCAAGGATACTCATATCCTAGAAACTCCCAAGTGTAACCACACACTTAGTACCCTGTAGAGAAAAAGCCTAGCTTTGAAGACAGTTTCGGTTTGTTAACCCAAAATCTTGTACAACTTCAAAAGACAACCGACCAACGTTTCACAAGTCTAGAACTTAAAATATGTCAAATTAGTGATGCATTGAATGAGAGAGAAAAAGGTAAACTCCCTAGTCAACCCTAACAAAATCCAAAGAATGTATTTCAGGCAGGTACTTCAACTTGCAATGAAACTTCACATAGTCTTGTGAATGCTATCACCACTCTTAGTAGTGGTAAAGTTGTTTAGAACAATGTAGGTGTACCACAGTCGAGTGAGTCTAGATCAGAATCACCAGTGCATACAACTCCACATAAAACACCTGTTGTGGAAAAGGAATCTGAGCATGATACTGACTCTAAGAATTCAACTGATGTTAATGCCCCTGCACTTTTTCATGTGCCTGTTGCTCCATTCCCACAAACATTGGTACAACAAAAATGGGGTAACTAGTACAACGAGACATTGGAGATGTTTAAACGAGTCAACATAAACATTCCATTTCTCGAAGCAATCAGGCAGATACCCACCTATGCTAAGTTTTTGAAGGATCTGTGCACACAAAAGAGAAAGCTTCATGTGCATAAGCGTGTTTTTCTCACTGAGCAGGTGAGTTCCATAATTCAAAACAAGATTCCAACTAAGTTTAGGGACCCATGTTGTCCAACAATCACATGCACCATAGGAGACCATGTGGTCGACAAGGATTTACTAAACTTAGGAGCAAGTGTGAATCTATTGCCATACTTTGTGTATGTGCAGTTAGGCCTTGGGGAGCTGAAACCCACTCTTGTTACGCTACAATTAGCGGACAGATTTTTTTAAAATCCCTCGTGGCATTATTGAAGATGTGTTAATCAAGGTTGATAAATTTTTATTTCCTGTAGACTTCATCGTCTTAGATACTCAACCTGTGCAAAACCCAGATAATCACATTCCTGTTATTTTAGGACGTCCTTTCCTGGCGACGTCCAATGCCATCATAAATTGTTGTAATGGAGTGTTGAAATTATCTTTTGGTAACATGACTATAGAATTGAATGTTTTTAACATTAGTCAGCAACCAATAGATTATGATGATACTGAATTGTATGAGATTAACATGTTTGAGAGTCTGATTCAAGACTCATTTCCTGATATCTTATTTGTGTACCCTTTGCAAGCATGTCTAGATAACTTCGACTTAGATCTCTTCGATTCTAAGTACATTGGTGAACTTTACTCTTTGCTTGAATCTGTTCCACCCATGGATATTGCTAAATGGCAGAGTGCAGTGGAACCACTTCCACTCTCTGATTCCAAATCTTCCCCATCTCCTGTTGAACCACCTAAGCTTGATTTGAAACCATTGCCTGATACTTTGAAATATGCTTTCTTAGGTCCTTCTAATAACTTGCCTGTGATTATTGCATCATGTTTAGACACGGAACAGGAAAATAAACTTTTAGAAGTACTTAAAGAGCATAAGGAGGCCTTAGGTTGGGCCATTTCATACCTTAAAGGTATAAGTCCCACAATTTGCATACATCATATAAATCTTGAAGAAAACACTAAACCATATGGGGAAATGCAAAGGAGACTTAACCCCAAACATGAGAGATGTTGTTAAAGGTGAGATTCTGAAATTGCTTGATGCAGGTATCATTTACCCAGTTCCAGATAGCCAGTGGGTCAGTCCCATTCAAGTGGTACCCAAAAAATCTGGCATTATTGTAGTTCAAAATGAAATGAATGAGCTTGTCCCCACCCGTGTAACCACATGGTGGCGAGTTTGTATTGACTATATGAAATTGAACACAGTAATAAAGAAAGACCATTTTCCCTTGCCCTTTATTGACCAAATGCTAGAAAGGTTGTCGAGACATAGGTACTATTGTTTTTTAGATGGCTATTCAGGCTACAACCAAATTCACATAGCACCCGAAGATCAACATAAAACTACATTTACTTGTCCTTATGGAACATTTGTTTATCGTCTTATGCCTTTTGGGTTGTGTAATGCACCCGCTACTTTTCAACGTTGCATGATAAGTATATTTTCAGACATGATAGATGAGTTTCTGGAAATTTTCATGGATGATTTTTCAGTCTTTGGGTCTTCTTTTGATGAATGTTTGCATCATCTTACTCGTGTGCTTATTCGGTGTAAAGAAAAGAATTTGGTTTTCAATTGGGAAAAATGTCATTTCATGGTTGACTCAGGCATTGTTCTAGGGCATATCATTTCAGAAAAAGGCATAGAAGTAGATAAAGCCATGGTTGATCTCATTCAACACTTGCCTCGGCCTCGTTTTGTGAGGGACATAAGATCATTCTTAGGCCATGCCGGTTTTTACCGCCGATTCATCAAATACTTTAGTAAAATTTCAAGACCTTTGTGTAATCTTCTTGCAAAAGATGTTGCATTTGTCTTTGATGATGCTTGTAAGGAAGCATGTGAGTAATTGAAAGCTCTTCTTACATTTTCCCCTATAGTCAGACCACCCGACTGGACCTTACCATTTGAAATTATGTGTGATGCGTCTGACTATGCTGTAGGAGCTGTTTTAGGTCAGCGAGTAGACAAACTCCCTTATGTGATCTACTATTCTAGTAAAACACTTAATGATGCTCAAATGAATTATTCAACAACTGAGAAAGAGTTGCTAGCTGTTGTGTTTACATTGGATAAGTTTAGATCTTATTTGATAGGGTCTAAAATCATCATATATTCTGACCATGCTGCATTGAAATATCTTTTATCTAAAAAAGATGCTAAGGCTCGTCTAATTCGATAGATACTCTTGTTACAAGAGTTCAACCTCGAAATTCGAGATAATAAAGGGTTAGAAAATGTTGTTGCTAATCACTTTTCTAGGTTGAATGTTGAATCTGCTGATGAATACGTGCTTATTAGAGAATCATTCCCTGATGAATAATTGATGCTTGTGTCTGAAATGCCGTGGTTTTCTGATATCGTGAACTACCTTGCTACATGTAGAATGCCTTTGCATTGGTCAAAACAAGACCGTTCTAAATTCTTGGCTGAAGTTAAACATTTCCTTTGGGATGACCCATATCTGTTTAAGTACTGCCAAGACCAAATCATTAGGAGATGTGTCCCCAATTCTGAACAAAGGGATGTCATCTCTTTGTGTCATGACCATGCATGTGGAGGCCACTTTAGTGCCAAGAAAATTAGTGCAAAGATCTTGCAGAGTGGTTTTTACTGGTCAACATTATTTAAAGATAGCCATGCTTTTTGTGTTGCTTGTGACTGATGCCAGAAATTAGGAAGTATCTCTAAAAGAAACATGATGCCCTTACAACCCATTTTGATTATTGAGATGTTTGATGTGTGGGGTATTGATTTCATGGGTCCATTTCCTAACTCTGAAGGTAAGTTGTACATTCTTGTTGCTATTGATTATGTCTCTAAGTGGGTAGAAGCCATTGCATCTAAAACAAATGATCATAAAGTTGTTATTTCTTTTCTTAAAGAAAACATTTTCTCTCGCTTTGGAACACCTAGAGCAATAATCAGTGATGGAGGTAGTCACTTTTGCAATAGACCTTTTTAATCACTTGTGCGCAAGTATGGAATCACTCATAAGGTAGCAACACCTTACCATCCTCAGACCAGTGGCCAAGTAGAAGTTTCTAATAGGGAAATTAAGCATATCCTTGAAAAGACTATTAATCCTTCTAGGAAAGATTGGTCTTTACGTTTAAATGATACTTTGTGTTGTGATGCCAACACCACACACTTAGGTATTTGCTATAGTTACGTATCTTAGCTTTCCATAATTAGTTAAAACTCTTTCTCAGTTTAGATAGTTATTAAACTCTAAGTTCTTTTCTTGTTTACCAAGGCTTTGAAGCTATAAATAGCCTGTCCGTAAGTTGTTTTGCAATCAATCAATATATCAAAGTTAAGTTTATTTAGTTTTCTTCTCAAAGATGGTGGCTAACCCCCAACTCAAAGGGTTTATCCGGTTCTTTTCCTTGTGTTTAAGCTTTCTCCAGTGTTAAAAGGTCTAGAACCCTAACACCTGGATCATAGCAGGTTAAGATCAATCTCCCAAAAATCGACCAAATTTTTTTTTTTTTTTTCGCTATGTCTTATACTGAGGATTTGAGAAGTGTACACGACAGTCTTCAAGGTGTAGCAAAGAAGATCGACAATATGGTGGACACAATTACTAAGCTTCATCTACATAAGAAGATGGAAAAAACGTTATTGCAACGTGCACAAGAAAGTGATGCTCTTGTACCCAAGTTATCAACAACCCTCCACACAACCATTGCAACAACCATGGAAACTTCTTTACGCAACGTGTTTAGAGAGTTTTTACCTCAGATACAACAGCATCCTGGTACTCCACCACCCATTCAACCTAATCATGGTAAACCAAAACAGCTGCGCCCTACAATTAAATTTCCCAACTTTGCTGGAGAAGATCCTGACGGCTGGCTCTTTAACGCAACTCAATATTTTAATGGTTACAATACTTCCGATGCTCTAAAAATTATAGTAGCTGCTGCACATCTTAACGGTGAGGCTAATCGGTGGTTTCGTTGGAAGAAGACCACGGCTACAGTTACTACATGGGAAGAATTTTGTTCTTTAATTCGTTCTCAATTTGGTTCTCCCAAGCATACTCATTCATGCGATGTTGCTTCTACAATAACGCAGACCGATTCTTCATCAACCCAAGAGGCTTTGTCGTCATCTTTGGTCGTTGGAACTATTTCAGCTACATCAGTTGGTGCGGAAGAGATGACAAATACTTCTCAAACAGACGAAGTAAATCATGTTTGTAGTGTAATGTGCCTTGATACCACTAAGAGAAGTGGAACAACCACTAAGAGAAGTGGAACAACCACTAAGAAGTGGAACTACCACTAAGAGAAGTGGAACAACCACTAAGAAGTGGAGATCCCATTATGTTGCTTGTGTGCTCTATGTCAACATATACACTACCTCATAGAACCTATATAAGGCCTTCTAGTTTCCATTGTATAAGCATCCCAAAATCAGTTAAAGTTCCTAAACAAAAGAGAGAAACATTAGTAGTGTATAGAGAGAGTAAGAGCAAGAACAAGGTCTTGTTCTTGAGAGGAGTTTACACTCTTGTAATCTTGTTCATATCATAGTACAACGTTATCGTCGTCTTCCAAAGTGGATGTAGATCATCTTGATCGAACCACTATAAATCCTTGTGTTGTGTGTGTGCCTATTTTACATTTGTTTTCATTTCTATTTCAATTCTCTATTGATTGTGCTTAGAAGAGCCATTGGTCATAACAAATTGGTATCGAGCACCAGGTTAAAAACGATCTACGATGGCGGCAAAGTATGAGATTGAGAAATTTGATGGAAGAAATGATTTCAATTTATGGAGGCTAAAGATGAGGGCTGTTTTGGTGCAACAAGGTTTGGTGAAAACTTTGAAGGGGAAAACGGCTCTAGCAGAAACATTGAAGGAAGAAGAAAAAGAAGAACTCATGGAGAAAGCACATGGATTAATTCTATTGTGTTTGAGCAACGAGGTCTTGAGAGAAGTGGCAACGGAAACGACACCGGACGGGCTATGGAACAAGTTGGAGAAAAGGTATATGACTAAATCCGTAACTAATCGTTTATATCTTAAGAAGAAATTACATACTCTTAAAATGCATGAAGGAACGTCTATTATAAATCATATTGATGATTATAATAAAATTCTCTTGATTTGGCAAATATTGATGTCAAAATTGAAGATGAAGACCAAGCTTTGGGTTTGCTTTGTTCCTTACCACCATCTTATGAAAATTTTGTTGATACCGTAATGTATGGAAAAAATACAATTTCCATGGAAGACGTTAAAGCGGCCTTGAACTCTAAGGAGTTAAAGAAGACGGGTATCGACGGTAAAGATAATTCGGGAGATGGGTTGTTCGTTAGAGGAAGAGGAAACAAAAAAGGCGGATTTGATAGGAGTAGATCAAAGTCAAGGTCTAAATCAAAATCCGGTAAATTCTATTGCTTTCATTGTAAGGAAAAGGGGCATTTCAAGAAGGATTGTCCAAAATTGAAGACTGTCGAGAAGAATACCAACCAAGGCACCGCAGCAAATGTTGAAGAAGAAAGTGATGATGGAGCGGTTCTCACGGTTCATACCATAGCTCGGAGAACGGGTGGATTCTTGATTCTGGTGTACCTTTCACATGTGTCCTCATAAAGAGTGGTTTACTACTTATCAAGCTAGAGAAGGTGGTAAAGTTCTTATGGGAAACAATGTCACTTGTAAAGTGGTGGGTGTAGGTACAATTCAAATTAAGATGTATGACGGTATGGTGAGGACTTTAACTAAAGTTAGACATGTTCCGGACACGAGAAGAAATCTTATTTCTTTGGGTACGCTTGATTCAAATGGCTGCAAGTATCAAGGTGAAGGTGGAGTTATTCGTGTCTCAAGAGGAAGTCTTACAATTATGAAGGGCGAGAGAATTAATGGTCTTTATACGACTGCAAGGTACTACTTTGTGACGGGTGATGCGGCGGTATGTTCTTCAAGTTCGATGATGATACTACCAAGTTGTGGCATATGCGGCTAGGGCATATGAGCGAGAGGGGTTGGCTGTTTTGAGCAAGCAGGGATTGCTTTGTGGTCATAAAACAGGAAAGCTTGATTTCTGTGAACATTGTGTCTTTGGAAAGCGGTGTAGAGTCAAGTTTAGTACAACTATTCATAACACCAAAGGTATTCGATTATATTCATTACTGATCTTTGGGGTCCTTCTCGGGTCGATTCACATGGTGGTGGTAGATATATGCTGACGTTCATTGATGATTTCTCAAGGAAAGTATGGGTATTCATACTTAAACACAAAGATGAAACTTTTTGTCAAGTTCAAGCAATGGAAGACTATGGGTGAGAAGCAAACCGGAAGAAAAATCAAGTGCTTGAGGACAGACAATGGTTTGGAATTTTGTGGGGGTGAGTTCAACGAGTTACGCAAGGAGCAAGGGATTGTGAGACACCGCATTTTTCAGAAAAACACCACAGCAAAATGGTGTTGCGAGAAAGGATGAAACGAGAACCATAATGGAGAAGGCACGGTGCATGCTCTCCAATGCCCGAGTTACCAAGCGATTTTGGCGAAGCGACAAACACATCAGCTTATTTAGTGAACAGATCTCCATCGACTTCCATTGAGTGCAAGACTCCAAATGAAGTTTGGACAGGTTCGCATACTAACTATGAAGACTTGAAGATATTCTTGATGTCCAGCCTATGCTCATGTGAATGAGGGAAGCTAGAGCCTAGAGCAAAGAAGTGTATATTTCTTGGGTATGCAAAGGGCGTGAAAGGCTACGAGGTTATGGTGTCCAGCGGAAAGATCAAACAAGTTTCTTATCAGCGAGAGATGTGAAATTTGATGAGCAATCGATGTTGAAGCCAAAGAATGAATAACTAGATGGAGAAGTTTGAAGAGGGTGTTAGTGATAAGGTGGAGCTTGGTGACAAGGTGGAACTTGAGGTGCAAGTTCAAGGAAGCAATAAGACTGTTGTTTCGATGATGATGATGATCAAGATATTGTGCAAGAACCTGCCCGGGAAGAAGAAGCACAAGGTCATCGGTACAATCTTGCAAGAGACATAGAGGAGGAAGTTAGAGCACCTCAAAGATACGGCCATGCTGATTTGGTTGCATATGCATTTGCAGTAGGTGAGAGCATAGATAGGGATGATCCAACAACCTATGAAGAAGCAATCGGTGGTGAAGAATCATCAGAATGGGGAGCATCCGCAATTGAAGAAATTGAGTCTCTTGACAAGAATGGGACTTGGGAGATAGTAGCAAGACCAAAAGGTCAGAAGATTGTTGGAAGCAAATGGGTCTTCAAGAAGAAACAAGGCACTTCAGATGGTGAAGGAACAAGGTACAAGGCAAGGCTTGTGGCAAAGGGGTTTATGCAAAGAGAAGGCATTGACTACAATGAGGTATTCTCTCCTGTTGTTAAACATAGTTCTATTAGAACATTGCTTGCTATAGTTGCTTTGAAAGATCTAGAATTAGAACAACTAGATGTTAAGACAGCTTTCCTTCACGGTGATTTGGAAGAGCGTATTTATATGCAACAACCAAAGGGTTTGAAGTTCCGGCAAAGAAGACCATGTATGTTTGTTGAAGAAATCTTTGTATGGTTTGAAGCAATCTCCAAGGAAGTGGTATAAACGTTTTGATACGTTTATGGTGGCAAATGGCTATGACAGGAGTAAGTATGATAGTTGTGTATATCACAGAAACTCAAGATGGTTCATTTGTGTATTTACTCTTGTATGTTGATGATATGTTGATTGCTTGCAAAGACATGTCAGAGATACATAAGCTGAAACAAAGAGTTGAGTAGTGAGTTTGAGATGAAGGATTTGGGTGCAGCAAAGAAGATATTGGGCATGGAGATTCATAGAAACCGAGCTTGAAGGCAAGTTGCATTTGTCCCGAGGAAGGCTTACATCGAGAAGGTGTTGGAGCGGTTTGGTATGAAAGATGCAAAACCAGTAAGTACTCCTTTGGCGCTCATTTTAAACTTTCTAGAAAGCAATCACCTCAAAGCTGAGATGAGGCGGAGAGTATATCTCGAGTTCCATATGCAAGCGCAGATTGGTAGCATCATGTATGCTATGGTTTGTACAAGGCCGGATATCGCACTGTTGTGAGTGTGGTAAGTAGATACATGGGAAGTCCCAGGAAGGCTCATTGGCAAGTCAAAGTGGATTACGAAGTATCTAAGGGGAAGTGGCTGAGATGTTGGTTTAGTGTTTGATAAACACTATGGTGATTCGACAAATGTTGTGGGTTATGTTGATTCGATTATGCAGGTGATCTTGATAGAAGAAGGTCATTGACAGGTTATACTTTTACATTGTGTGGAAGTACTATCGGTTGGAGGTCGGTTTTTGCAAAGCACGGTTGCATTGTCTACAACTGAGGCGAGTACATGGCGATCGTGGAAGCGATGAAGGAAGGTATATGGTTGATGGGTTTGGTTGGTGATTTAGGTTTCAAGCAAGAGAATGCAACTTTGTTACTGTGGAGTCAAAGTGCCATTCACTTGACCAAGAACCAGATGTATCATGAGACAACGAAGCACATCGATGTCGGTATCATTTTATCAAGGATGCGTTGAAGAAGGTAGGATAGCGATGCTAAAGGTTCCTACGGATAACCTGCGGACATGTTGATGAAGCCAGTTCAAGTATCAAGTTCAAGCAACGCTTGGACTTGGTTGGTATCAACAGTGTTGAGAGCCCCCGAGGGGTGACGAAGACGATGATGATAAGTGGTGATGGTATTCAAGTCAAGGTGGAGATTTGTAGTGTAATGTGCCTTGATACCACTAAAGAGAAGTGGAACAACCACTAAGAGAAGTGGAACAACCACTAAGAAGTGGAACTACCACTAAGAGAAGTGGAACAACCACTAAGAAGTGGAGCTCCCATTATGTTGCTTGTGTGCTCTATGTCAACATATACACTACCTCATAGAACCTATATAAGGCCTTCTAGTTTCCATTGTATAAGCATCCCAAAATCGGTTCAAGTTCCTAAACAAAAAGAGAGAAACATTAGTAGTGTATAGAGAGAGTAAGAGCAAGAACAAGGTCTTGTTCTTGAGAGGAGTTTACACTCTTGTAATCTTGTTCATATCATAGTACAACGTTATCGTCGTCTTCCAAAGTGGATGTAGATCATCTTGATCGAACCACTATAAATCCTTGTGTTGTGTGTGTGCCTATTTTACATTTGTTTTCATTTCTATTTCAATTCTCTATTGATTGTGCTTAGAAGAGCCATTGGTCATAACAATGTTCATAAGGAAGAAAATCATGCCAGCTTGGTCCTTGAAGAATCACATGATTTTTCTGAACTTACTGGTAAGTCATCTGATATGGTCTTAACTTCTGATGTTGATATGCATGTTCATTCTTTTGTTGATAATAATCAAGTTATTGATCCACTGGATACACAAATAGTATTGCATACAAGCCCTGGTAAGGCTCCACTCGTTGCGCTAATCAATGAGAATTCATGGGTGTCGTTTGATATGTTTGTTGGTATGCATAAACATCTGTTTCTGAAATATGCATATATTGAAGATTACATCGGTCGTCAAATTTTATCCGAAAGGTTATTGTCGGATTTGAAAAGCTTCATATGCACTGTGCTCTCGGCTGATAAGTTTTGCATTGAAGAGACGTATTTACATTGGTCTACACCAAAGGGTATTGGATGGAGTTTTCCTAAAGTTTATTCTACCAAAGCGACAGCATCGCGGTATGACAGTGGATTTCCAATTCGTGATGCTATTGTTCTTGATGCTTTTGTGCAGCCGAATACAGCAATGGATTCATCATCTGATAATTCTTCAGTATCGTTCCATGAATTTGTTAATGTTTGTGAATATGATATCGCTCTTGAAAATTCAGCTGGAAGAATTCGTGGTCGAGTTTTATCAAAAACTGAGCAATTGATTATGACAGAAACTATATTAGAGAAAATGTATTCAGCTGGAAGTATCATGTTAGCCTTTGATGACATCTATACTTACAAGAAGAATGCTTTTGTACTGTTTCCGGCAACAAGAAGTACGAGCGGTTCCGCTGCAATACATATGGAATATGGGTTTCACCTTGGAGGTGTTTTGACAGGCCATTTAAGAGACGTCGTGGAAAAAATTGTTTGGCAGCCTTTAAACACACCTCATGTTATTCCAATAAGTACAGAACTACAAGAAATTTGGAAGTTCAACAGGCAACACAATACTACATTTTTACGGTGTGTCAGTTCTACTTTCGGTACAGTCCGTATGGAACGTAACTTTAACAATGAAATTCTTGCAGGGGAGTTTTGTCTTAATTCATACTGTTTGTTATCGTCTTTGCAAATTTACTCCGTTCCGTTCAAGCTCAGTCGTTTATCTATTTTAGAAGAAACCACTTCACATTTCTTGCAGCATGGAATAAATGTTGAGAAGATTATCAAGCGGCTGATTTATATGATGAAAAAGACGATTAAGAGTGACGTTTGTATTATACTGCTGGAGTCGATGCGAAAAAAATTTGGAAAACAAAACTTGAAGTACGTAAATTTTGATGACTACTTCGGTACCGAGGATTTTAACCGTTGCATTACTCTCTTGGAATCCGGTGTCGTCAATTCTCAAGGGATTATCGGGATTTATGCAGAAACGGCATATAGTATAGTACTCAGGCGTGTTGTGACTGCGCTGATTAACCTGTTGGTTCGAAATAATGCAAATCTTCCAATAGTTGTCGCCTCAATCTTAGGTGCTCCAATTGATGTTTTTTACACTAAAAATAAGGAAGATTCCACGGTGGCTTATTGTCTCTCCTGGACTCCTTTCTTTCAGCAATGTACAACTGTGAAAATGCAAGATGGATCTGAAGTTAAGGCTATTCGTGAAGCTATTTTCATGTATTTACTGTCGAAATTGAACTCAGCTCCTATTAAGGTTCTCCATGTCTTGTTTCTGCCGAATGCTCGATTCAAATATAAAGACATAAATGAAGGTAGCCTAGCCATTGACCTACCTATAACTTTTGCAAGGTTGAAACGTAATACTTTGTTTTGCAGCGGGGAACTTCCTACCATAAGCTTGCGAATACTACCATCCAGTCCTCCAGGGACTGAACAGAAGACCGTAAAAAGAACATTGCTTAAACATTTTGGTTCTATTTTGGACTTGATTATTGTTTATCTCTTGTTAACTGGTGGAAAACATTTGAAGCACGGTGTTAAAAAGAGTTCCAGATTAGAGAAGTTGGTCGCAGTCGGCATGCAATGGACCTTATTCGTGAAATTACCAAAATCTTTCGAGAAACCGACTTCAAGTGTTAGGCACAAATTATTGTTACTAAATTCCTCGATGTGGAAGGAGGAATCATAAATGATTTTACTGGGCAAATTAAAAGAGATGAATGCAAACCTCCTAAAGGTATATTACTACATGGAATGGTGGATGATGCTTTCATCAAATATGACAGTGCACCCTTCCTTTCTAGAGTATGGGCTGGGCCTTTACGCTTCCCAGAATTCTTAAGACTATCGCTGCATGTTGGGCAGATGATATCCAGAGTTTTCGAAAGTTTTTACTCGTTAATGGTCGTTGGATCGATATGAATGAGTTTTCGAATTTCTACTATGGAAGCTATACTACACTGAGGCCAAGTAGTTGGGAGAACGGTAAGTTTTTATGTCTTATTCTTACTTTGAATTATAACTTCCATGAGATATTACGTCTACTAGTTTTTGAAACTTCTAGCCAATCTTGTGTCACGGTGATATTTACACGGACATCTCAGTTGATATATAATGATGAAGAATGTAGTGGTGCGAAGCAAACTTATATAAGCTTTGATGAGAGCTGTTTAGGGAAAACGTGCATGTCGTCCACTGATTTGTCATTTTATGTTATGGATGATCCTAAGTGGGATCCTAGAAATTTTTGTGCCCAGAGTCACTTGCCGAATGCAGAAGGTCCAGATATAACATTTGCAAGATTCTCAGAATACCAGCTACAGAAATATGCTAGATTTTTAAATTTCAAGGTCAATGAATTTGGTTCGGCGAACTCTCAAAGGAAGTCACAGTTTAGTAGTTTTCTGTTTTCGGAATTCGAAAGGAATCGAACAGCTCAAGCAGTTTTACCCAATTTCATTTTTCCAGATAACTTCGGTGATAATTACTACGAGAAAGGCAAGATCTTATTTCTGGAGGATGAAGCGCTAAGAGTATGTCTTCTGGACCATGCTAATGTTGTTGAGCTGAATTTTGCAAAACTATATGATGATTTGTGGGCTCCAAGGAAAAACAAAATCATGTCACTAACTGGAATATCCACAGCTGTATGGTATGAGAATATTAGACATGGAAATGTCAAAGAATTATTATTATTGGTATCTATTGTTGCAGTTGCCAAAGTCATAATGATATATGTGTCAAACAAATATGCCGACATTCAAGTAGCTTGCGTCCCTCGGGAAAATGTAATACTTCAGTACTCGCTTTTCCTGCAAAAGATAAATAGTTTATCCACTGCACCAAGGAGATTGTTGCCGATACAAGTGCATCTTCTAGCGCATAAACTTGCTAAACTGATACATCTCTTAAGCATATTTGGATTCATTAGATTTTTATGGAAGTCACCTTGGTTAGTACTTCCAGGGCACGATGATTTTTCAAGATTGTCAAGATTGTGGAAGCCAATTTGGTTCGCATCTGCGAAGTTCGATTACATTTCCATGATAAATCATAAGGATCGACTTGAGGGCAAGTCTGTTTTCAAGGGGGTGGGATGTTGTGATGCCAACACCACACACTTAGGTATTTGCTATAGTTACGTATCTTAGCTTTCCATAATTAGTTAAAACTCTTTCTCAGTTTAGATAGTTATTAAACTCTAAGTTCTTTTCTTGTTTACCAAGGCTTTGAAGCTATAAATAGCCTGTCCGTAAGTTGTTTTGGAATCAATCAATATATCAAAGTTAAGTTTATTTAGTTTTCTTCTCAAAGCTGGTGGCTAACCCCCAACTCAAAGGGTTTATCCGGTTCTTTTCCTTGTGTTTAAGCTTTCTCCAGTGTTAAAAGGTCTAGAACCCTAACACCTGGATCATAGCAGGTTAAGATCAATCTCCCAAAAATCGACCAATTTTTTTTTTTTTTTTTCGCTATGTCTTATACTGAGGATTTGAGAAATGTGCACGACAGTCTTCAAGGTGTAGCAAAGAAGATCGACAATCTGGTGGACACAATTACTAAGCTTCATCTACATAAGAAGATGGAAAAAACGTTATTGCAACGTGCACAAGAAAGTGATGCTCTTGTACCCGAGTTATCAACAACCCTCCACACAACCATTGCAACAACCATGGAAACTTCTTTACGCAACGTGTTTAGAGAGTTTTTACCTCAGATACAACAGCATCCTGGTACTCCACCACCCATTCAACCTAATCATGGTAAACCAAAACAGCTGCGCCCTACAATTAAATTTCCCAACTTTGCTGGAGAAGATCCTGAGGGCTGGGTCTTTAACGCAACTCAATATTTTAATGGTTACAATACTTCCGATGCTCTAAAAATTATAGTAGCTGCTGTACATCTTAACGGTGAGGCTAATCGGTGGTTTCGTTGGAAGAAGACCACGGCTACAGTTACTACATGGGAAGAATTTTGTTCTTTAATTCATTCTCAATTTGGTTCTCCCAAGCATACTCATTCATGCGATGTTGCTTCTACAATAACGCAGACCGATTCTTCATCAACCCAAGAGGCTTTGTCGTCGTCTTTGGTCGTTGGAACTATTTCAGCTACATCAGTTGGTGCGGAAGAGATGACAAATACTTCTCAAACAGACGAAGTAAATCATGTTCATAAGGAAGAAAATCATGCCAGCTTGGTCCTTGAAGAATCACATGATTTTTCTGAACTTACTGGTAAGTCATCTGATATGGTCTCAACTTCTGATGTTGATATGCATGTTCATTCTTTTGTTGATAATAATCAAGTTATTGATCCACTGGATACACAAATAGTATTGCATACAAGCCCAGGTAAGGCTCCACTCGTTGCGCTAATCAATGAGAATTCATGGGTGTCGTTTGATATGTTTGTTGGTATGCATAAACATCTGTTTCTGAAATATGCATATATTGAAGATTACATCGGTCGTCAAATTTTATCCGAAAGGTTATTGTCGGATTTGAAAAGCTTCATATGCGCTGTGCTCTCGGCTGATAAGTTTTGCATTGAAGAGACGTATTTACATTGGTCTACACCAAAGGGTATTGGATGGAGTTTTCCTAAAGTTTATTCTACCAAAGCGACAGCATCGCGGTATGACAGTGGATTTCCAATTCGTGATGCTATTGTTCTTGATGCTTTTGTGCAGCCGAATACAGCAATGGATTCATCATCTGATAATTCTTCAGTATCGTTCCATGAATTTGTTAATGTTTGTGAATATGATATCGCTCTTGAAAATTCAGCTGGAAGAATTCGTGGTCGAGTTTTATCAAAAACTGAGCAATTGATTATGACAGAAACTATATTAGAGAAAATGTATTCAGCTGGAAGTATCATGTTAGCCTTTGATGACATCTATACTTACAAGAAGAATGCTTTGTACTGTTTCCGGCAACAAGAAGTACGAGCGGTTCCGCTGCAATACATATGGAATATGGGTTTCACCTTGGAGGTGTTTTGACAGGCCATTTAAGAGACGTCGTGGAAAAAATTGTTTGGCAGCCTTTAAACACACCTCATGTTATTCCAATAAGTACAGAACTACAAGAAATTTGGAAGTTCAACAGGCAACACAATACTACATTTTTACGGTGTGTCAGTTCTACTTTCGGTACAGTCCGTATGGAACGTAACTTTAACAATGAAATTCTTGCAGGGAGTTTTTCTTAATTCATACTGTTTGTTATCGTCTTTGCAAATTTACTCCGTTCCGTTCAAGCTCAGTCGTTTATCTATTTTAGAAGAAACCACTTCACATTTCTTGCAGCATGGAATAAATGTTGAGAAGATTATCAAGCGGCTGATTTATATGATGAAAAAGACGATTAAGAGTGACGTTTGTATTATACTGCTGGAGTCGATGCGAAAAAAATTTGGAAAACAAAACTTGAAGTACGTAAATTTTGATGACTACTTCGGTACCGAGGAGTTTAACCGTTGCATTACTCTCTTGGAATCCGGTGTCGTCAATTCTCAAGGGATTATCGGGATTTATGCAGAAACGGCATATAGTATAGTACTCAGGCGTGTTGTGACTGCGCTGATTAACCTGTTGGTTCGAAATAATGCAAATCTTCCAATAGTTGTCGCCTCAATCTTAGGTGCTCCAATTGATGTTTTTTTACACTAAAAATAAGGAAGATTCCACGGTGGCTTATTGTCTCTCCTGGACTCCTTTCTTTCAGCAATGTACAACTGTGAAAATGCAAGATGGATCTGAAGTTAAGGCTATTCGTGAAGCTATTTTCATGTATTTACTGTCGAAATTGAACTCAGCTCCTATTAAGGTTCTCCATGTCTTGTTTCTGCCGAATGCTCGATTCAAATATAAAGACATAAATGAAGGTAGCCTAGCCATTGACCTACCTATAACTTTTGCAAGGTTGAAACGTAATACTTTGTTTTGCAGCGGGGAACTTCCTACCATAAGCTTGCGAATACTACCATCCAGTCCTCCAGGGACTGAACAGAAGACCGTAAAAAGAACATTGCTTAAACATTTTGGTTCTATTTTGGACTTGATTATTGTTTATCTCTTGTTAACTGGTGGAAAACATTTGAAGCACGGTGTTAAAAAGAGTTCCAGATTAGAGAAGTTGGTCGCAGTCGGCATGCAATGGACCTTATTCGTGAAATTACCAAAATCTTTCGAGAAACCGACTTCAAGTGTTGAGGCACAAATTATTGTTACTAAATTCCTCGATGTGGAAGGAGGAATCATAAATGATTTTACTGGGCAAATTAAAAGAGATGAATGCAAACCTCCTAAAGGTATATTACTACATGGAATGGTGGATGATGCTTTCATCAAATATGACAGTGCACCCTTCCTTTCTAGAGTATGGGCTGGGCCTTTACGCTTCCCAGAATTCCTTAAGACTATCGCTGCATGTTGGGCAGATGATATCCAGAGTTTTCGAAAGTTTTTACTCGTTAATGGTCGTTGGATCGATATGAATGAGTTTTCGAATTTCTACTATGGAAGCTATACTACACTGAGGCCAAGTAGTTGGGAGAACGGTAAGTTTTTATGTCTTATTCTTACTTTGAATTATAACTTCCATGAGATATTACGTCTACTAGTTTTTGAAACTTCTAGCCAATCTTGTGTCACGGTGATATTTACACGGACATCTCAGTTGATATATAATGATGAAGAATGTAGTGGTGCGAAGCAAACTTATATAAGCTTTGATGAGAGCTGTTTAGGGAAAACGTGCATGTCGTCCACTGATTTGTCATTTTATGTTATGGATGATCCTAAGTGGGATCCTAGAAATTTTTGTGCCCAGAGTCACTTGCCGAATGCAGAAGGTCCAGATATAACATTTGCAAGATTCTCAGAATACCAGCTACAGAAATATGCTAGATTTTTAAATTTCAAGGTCAATGAATTTGGTTCGGCGAACTCTCAAAGGAAGTCACAGTTTAGTAGTTTTCTGTTTTCGGAATTCGAAAGGAATCGAACAGCTCAAGCAGTTTTACCCAATTTCATTTTTCCAGATAACTTCGGTGATAATTACTACGAGAAAGGCAAGATCTTATTTCTGGAGGATGAAGCGCTAAGAGTATGTCTTCTGGACCATGCTAATGTTGTTGAGCTGAATTTTGCAAAACTATATGATGATTTGTGGGCTCCAAGGAAAAACAAAATCATGTCACTAACTGGAATATCCACAGCTGTATGGTATGAGAATATTAGACATGGAAATGTCAAAGAATTATTATTATTGGTATCTATTGTTGCAGTTGCCAAAGTCATAATGATATATGTGTCAAACAAATATGCCGACATTCAAGTAGCTTGCGTCCCTCGGGAAAATGTAATACTTCAGTACTCGCTTTTCCTGCAAAAGATAAATAGTTTATCCACTGCACCAAGGAGATTGTTGCCGATACAAGTGCATCTTCTAGCGCATAAACTTGCTAAACTGATACATCTCTTAAGCATATTTGGATTCATTAGATTTTTATGGAAGTCACCTTGGTTAGTACTTCCAGGGCACGATGATTTTTCAAGATTGTCAAGATTGTGGAAGCCAATTTGGTTCGCATCTGCGAAGTTCGATTACATTTCCATGATAAATCATAAGGATCGACTTGAGGGCAAGTCTGTTTTCAAGGGGGTGGGATGTTGTGATGCCAACACCACACACTTAGGTATTTGCTATAGTTACGTATCTTAGCTTTCCATAATTAGTTAAAACTCTTTCTCAGTTTAGATAGTTATTAAACTCTAAGTTCTTTTCTTGTTTACCAAGGCTTTGAAGCTATAAATAGCATGTCCGTAAGTTGTTTTGCAATCAATCAATATATCAAAGTTAAGTTTATTTAGTTTTCTTCTCAAAGCTGGTGGCTAACCCCCAACTCAAAGGGTTTATCCGGTTCTTTTCCTTGTGTTTAAGCTTTCTCCAGTGTTAAAAGGTCTAGAACCCTAACACTTTGTGGGCCTACAAAACTGCATACAAAACTCCCATTGGTATGTCCCCTTACAGACTTGTGTATGGCAAAGCAAGGCTTAACCTTTCTCTTGATAAGGCAGGTACACAACGGAAACTCCAACTCAATGAGTTGGAAGAACTTAGAAATGATGCTTATGACAGTTTAAAGATGTACAAAGATAGAATGAAGGTGTCCCATGACAAGCGCATTTTGCGCAAGTCATTCACTCCAGGCCAGAAAGTTCTATTGTACAACTCACGTTTGCACCATTTTCCAGGTAAATTGCGTTCTAGATGGACAGGTCCATTCTTGGTACGTACTGTTTTTTCCCCATGGAGTTGTTGAAATCGAAAACCCATCAGACAAGAACATCTTAAAGGTCAATGGTCATAGATTGAAACCATTTCTAGAGCATCTGCCACCGGAAGTTAAGACCGTAGACTTGGAAGACCCCATCTATGTGGACTAAACTAGTTCACCTGTGTACATACATATGGACTAAAAATCCATTCTCTTTCCCTTTTCATTTTCTTTTTGCATATTTTATGTGTGCTAACCTAACTTTTTGTCTTGCGCTCATATTGTTTGCTTTCAAAGCATTTAGTCAATTCTGGTTTAGCACCACCCTTTTGCATCTGGTAATCTTTTTCCTTTAAATCTACTCTGCCTTTTTCTCTTGGTATGTGTTCTTATCATCTTTTGAAACATTGAGGACAATGTTAGATTTAGGTTTGGGGGTGTATTTTGCATATAAAGTTTTCAGTCTTTTCTTTTCCTTTTATTAAAAAAAAAATCAAAAATCAAAAAATCAAAAATCTTTGTAAATATTTGCATAAAACCTCCAACTTTTAGAGAACTTAGAGTCACTAGTATGCTTCTAGCTATGTATATATAGAGAGTCTGACCGAAATAACTGAACTTGGAAGTACTGGAGAACACAATCGGGTTTCTTAGTTGATTAGAGCGCTAAAGTTGGATTTAACCATGCCGGAAGGCGAATTTGGTAGTAGAATTGTGATCACCCTTAGTGGATACTACCCATTTTTACATCAATCGAGCCACCGACCTTCAATTTTTGTGACTTTATAAAAAATCTTTTAGAGTGTGTGTCACCGTACGTCAATTCCGGGTAGGAATGGTGAGCTACCCAACTTCGCACCACTTTCAGCACTATTTTTAATCTCTTGAGTGCTAATTTTGTCAATCATGAGGGTGACGTTTAAAGATGAAAAATCCTTCTTGTAGTTCGATGAGCTATTAGCATCACTCTCTCTCTCTCTCAACAACATCAACAGATCCATAGAAACACATCATCATCAACGAGCAGAGCAACATCAGAATTAGTCCAAGGTTTACATGCAACAATTCTAGGAAAAGAAAAAGTCTTATTCAAGTGAAGATATAATATAAGAGCAAAGAAAAGAAAATAAGATGAGAATTAGTGAAGTTTATGAAATCAAGACAATACAAGTTGTGAAGAATTGAGTGATAAAGTCCTTCATCCATGGAGTTAGTAGTTTCATTGTTTTTGTTTGTTATTTTCATTTCATAATAATAAAAAAATCAAAAAAAAAATATTGAAGCTTATTTTCTTAGTTTAGTTTTGATACCACCATGGTAAAGAAGAAGAATTCAAGAAGAAAATTCCAAGCAACAAGGAAATTGAAGACAAATGTTACAAATTGTCAAGTTTTTGAAGTTCAGAAGTTCATCATCAACAGTTGAAGACTGAAGATTGAAGACATTTCTATGGATGTTGTGAGAGTGGTGTTGATTTCCGATCGGAAGTGAAGTTAAGTGAGTACTCCCATCCTTGCTAATGGTTGATTTCCTTTATTAGAGATCATCAGAAAAAGATTCTTTTTCCCACAATTCTGTGGAGTCTCCAAAAATTATTTCGGAAGGTTCTCCTTCCCACCATCAACGTGAGCAGGATTTATCTCTTTATTCATGTCTGCACACCTGGGAGACTAAAAAAGCGGTCTTTTTTAGTGCAATTATCATAAAACCCTATTGGTGAGGCAGAAGTCGAGGCTTGTGATTACTCTCGAACCCGAATTCTTTCATATGGTATGGTTATTTCTCGCTTAACTCTTAAGGATGAGAATGTGTTCTTTGGTAGTTCTAACTTTGTGTTACTAGCATGAAGAAACTCTATGTCCTCATAGCTTTTTGGATTCTTGAGACTCTTTTATGCAATGAAGTTGGAGAAGGTTTTGTTGGTACATCTCTGGTAGGCCCTCACGAGACTACAACTCGTCCACGAGGGACACCTAGGGGTTTAAAGGCTTAGCGCATACGCTAAATGCATTCAAGAGACCAGCGACAGTGGTATAGTTAGGATTTCTTAATTTTTGTTTCACTTGAGGACAAGTAAAATTCAGGTTTGGAGTATTTAATGAGTGCCAAATATTGCATATTTCTACACCTTTTTATTGGCATTTAACTCATCTTTTGTGCTTTAAAAAAAGATATTATCCCAAATTCTGTATTTTCTCTGTTTTCAAGAATAAATATTTGTATTAATTAACTTTGTGTTTTTAGGTACCAAATAAAGCTTTTGGACGAATTGAAGATGGAAATTGACAGAGAACATGTTGTAGAGAACGAGAAGGCAAAGACAATGGCGAAAGAACGGAGTCATTCGGAGTTCATATGAAGAAGTTATGGGCGAAACGAGAAGTTTAGCTTGTTAGTCTTCCAGAACTGACAGTTAAACAAATATTGATAAGGGGCACCCTCTTGTTAAGGGCTAGACACAATTCTAAGTAACTGCTAAAGGCTGTCAGTATCGTTGCTAAGGGGCTGCCACTATATTCAAACACTGCTAAAGGCGCCCGAACTATGACTAAAGGCCACCACCATCATCTTCTCCAAGAGAGAAGTGAAGCTCATGATGAACAGAGATGAAGCTTGTTGTTATGGTGATGGTCAGTGAACAACATTGATGGAGCTCGAGTTTTTCCGTGACTGAGAATAGAGTCGTGGATTTGGAGCTCAGCTATAAAGGTACGATAACGATGCTGTCATGGAGAGGAGCTCGGACGATAATGCTATGGCTGTGATGATTTCTCAGTCATGGCATGTTGTTGATGAAAAGCTGATGTTGTCTATGGAGCTCGTGTTGCTGTTAAACTCGACCATGGTAGAACAAAGAGAGAGGAGTTGAGACGAGCACGAGCAAGGATAATGGAACTCGTCTGCTAGAGATAGAGAACGTGGAGACATCATGGGTTGGCAGTGATCGTGGTGATAATGTTCTTCACGTGAAGAAACAGATGAGAACATGCTGCCAACTTTGATAAAGGAGCTCGGGGTGTGAAACTAAACAGGGAACGAAGACGGATATTAATCTTGGTAGTCGACGGAACTTGAGCTGCTTTGGTGCTCGATAGGAGGTGATGAATTCAGGTGAAGTCGAGAAGAGTTAGCCTCTCAGTGGTTTGCCGGAGTTTCAAGAATAAGCCATAGAAGAAGAACGACAACGATGGTGAACTAAAACACGGAAGAAAGTTGGCTGCTGCATGTCCCGACATCATTATGGGACCATTCAACTTTTAAACAGAATCACATGCAAAACAAGGTGCTACCACTAATTAGTGTCTCGCATTAGTAAAAGAAAGAAAATTAAAAACTATTCAAAAGAAAGAACTGTTGCAAATGAAAATGGTCGAGCATGCACTGACAGAAAAGAAAAAGAAAGTGACAACTTTCTTCACGTGAGATAAATGAAGAAAGTGGTTCTCGAGCAGCTGGATAATATGATGAAACAAGAGGAAATCTTGAATGGAGAACGTGAAAAGTTAGTGTCAGATAAAAGAAAGATAAAAAAGAAAGAAGCGCACAGGGAGGCAAAGAGCAAATTGTTTGGCCATTCTACCCTATAAATAGGGTTGTGGTGTTATGTTGTAGTCATCCAATTCTATCTGGGTCAAATTGTTTTCATAATATAATTGTGTTTTAATCATCTTCAGCATGTTCTAATTCACTTTGCTAGGGTGTAAATGAAACCCCTAATTTCATGTTAAGTTAATTTCATATTCAAGTTATGTTCTTGCTGTGCTTAAATTCTTTTAGGATTGATAGTTAACTGTATGATCAAATTAGCCTATGATTGGTTGTACTGTAAGAAGACAACCAATACTAGGGGAGAATTAGTGAAATCAGTTGAAGTTAATTGTATGATCAAATTAACCTGTGGTTGTACTGTAAGAAGACTTTGGTGTATGCTCACTCGAGCACCTGGGCGTTACATGGTCGTCCATCATCCCATGTATCCGGTCCCTCCTTCACTCAGTGACTTATTTTCAGTAAATCATCAACTGATCGACAATCGATCAACATTAGGGTTTTGAACTGAATGCTATGCAAATTATAATTCTGAGCTAGTTAAAACACTAATAATTTTATGTTGATCCAACAATCAACATCTTGATTAATTATATATAATATTCGGTCCAGGTACCAATATTTTAATTAATATTTTATTTGGCCATGCTACCAATTATTCATCAAATGAGCAATATTTGCTCAGACAAGGAATATTGATTCAACTATCCGAAAAAGCGGGGGTGTAACAACCTCACCCAATATTTCGATTAGCAATCTGTATGGACAACTCCAAGTTGTTTTCTAGAGAATCAACTAGACTCAGTAAATTGAAAATATCTCAAGGAGTTATTATCTCAATCTATCGATTTGATTTACTCAAGCAAATATGATTCGCGAGTCTAATCAAAGAGAGATAACTTAGATGATACCAAAGACCAATATCCAAGTGTCAATCGATTTAAATCAACAACCAATAGGTCGGATATTCTAATCGATTGAACAATGCACAACCTGTATTATTTCAATTATATAAAAATATAATGCGAAAAAGAAATAACACAGACACCAGAATTTTGTTAACGAGGAAAACGCAAATGCAGAAAAACCCTTACTAGCCTACTCCAAATTAACTTTGGTATGGACTGTAGTTGAACCCCAATCAATCTCACACTGATCCAAGGTACAGTTATGCTCCTACGCCTATGATCCCAACAGGATACTGCGCACTTGATTCCCTTAGCTGATCTCACCCATAACCAAAAGTTGCTACAACCCAAAGTCGAAGAATTTAGCAAACAAATCTGTCTCACACAAAAAAGTCTACAAGATAGATAAATTCGTCTCCCACGAATAAACCTATGAGTTTTGTTCCGTCTTTTGATAAATCAAGGTGAACAGGAACCAATCAATAAAACCAGACTTATATTCCTGAAGAACAACTCAGTTTTATCAATCACCTCACAATAGTCTTAATCGACGCAGCGAAAAAAGATATTATGGAATCACAAACGATGAGATGAAGATGTTTGTGATTACTTTTATATCTTACCTATCGGAGATAGAAATCTCAAGCCAATTATTACAATTGTACTTGTACGATAAAAACAGCAAGATCAGATCACACAACTACAAGAAAAGTAGTATCGGTCTGGCTTCATAATCCCAATGAAGTCTTTAAGTCGTTAACCTGGTTTTAGAAGAAGATAACCAAAGGTTAAAGGAGAATCGACTCTAGATTAGAAAACTAGTATCACACAGAATGTTTGGGGATTAGGTTTCCCAGTTGCTAGAGTTCTCCCTTATATAGTCCTTCAAATTAGGGTTTGCAATCAATGTTAGCTTAGTAACATAGCATTCAATATTCACCGTTAGATGAAAACCTTATTAGATACAAGCTAATATCTCTCAACCGTTAGATTGAAAACTTATCTTGACATACACACATGTACTTGACGATTTTGGGTTTGTGTAACCGTACCCAAACATGTATAATAGTTGGTTCAATATTAGTCAACCAATGGTTAGCCAAATAATTACTTTCATATCAACCATACACTACACCATTTTAAGGATATAGCAACCCAGAGTAGCAACAGCAGTAGTGTCGTTGATAAATTTCTATTGCTATTTTCCGTTGCTATATTTTAACAACAGCATGTTTCTGTTTCTAATTTAGGAACTATAATATTTAGGTTCCGAATAGCAACGGCAAGGTTTTCATGCATGCGAAGCACGCGTGTGGTCGGAAACACTTTGACGTTTTTTTACCCCCAAGTCAAAGTTTGGTCAGTCCTCTTCTTTATTTTCCACCCTTTCTACAGTACTACTCCCTCAGAGTATTATCCTTGGAATTTTCTGAGCCAGTTTCATTTTTCTCCACCCGCTCTTACTTTTTGTTTTTCTGCTCCAGAAGATATTTTATCCCTTTATATTAGACTATTTTGCAGCTTTCCACCTTGTAGTTGTTGTAATTGCTGCACGTTTCTGGATGTCTTATCTTCTATGATTCAATGCAATTGTGAGGAATGATGATGTTACTATTGTGTAGACTATTACTTGTTACACCAATTAACATTTGATATGCACATAAATTTTTTTTTTAGTGAAGTTTCTAAGTGGTTCATTTTCTTTTCATTCTGTAGGTTACATATCAAACGGATTCTTTCTTAGATAAAAACAGAGATTATGTGGTGATAGAGAACTGCAATTGATGCGTGTCGTATGCGTCAAAAATAATTCACTTCCTCACTTTACTAATTATGAATATAGTATTCGATAAGAAAGAGTTCGTATCCACAGAGAGGCGATTGTTGTTATGCAATTTTCAGATTCTTATGTAACCAATTAACCCAAGAGTATGTTTTTGTTTTTATCAAAGTAATAATACTAAATAAAGCAAAGTAAATAGTTGGAATAATCAATAAGGAGAAGATATTGGTTAAGGGATAGTATCATTCACAAACATGTATTTTTCATCTATGATTAGAATTGGTATTTAATATCTCAACTATCAAAAGTCCTAGGATATCTTGATCGCAAGAGTATCCCGTTTATTTCCTGATTTTATCACAAACAACATTAAAAGATTTTATTGTGAAATCTTCTTAAAAAGCAACCTAAAGTGTAAAATCACAATTAGATTTAACTCCTTAAGAGCTATAAGTTCTATGAAATAAGACTAATCGATGCAAACAAATGTGTAAAAGCACTAATTCGTTTTAACAAAGGTTATGATTCATATGCGATTAAAAAGATGTATCACTACAAGTATTAACCACAAGATGCTACTAAAAATCAGAGATAACAACTTTTATGTATTGAAAACCCTAATATAGCTATAGAGATGAAAACAAATCCAATTGATTCCGGACTCAACCAAACTAGCATTCAAATCATATGATAATAAAAACGATGAATCATAAACGATAAAATTGAGACAAAACTAATTCATAGAATCAAATAACATGCTTGAAGAAATCAACTTTTATCCCATAACCAATTATTGTATTTAGCTACTCATATTCATGGAGTTCATCATCATAATATTCAAAGAAATAAGATGAAACATAAAAGAAAGCAAACCCTAGAAGTAGTTCTCTGCAAAAGCTCCAAGAATAGAAAAAAACGTTGTATTTTAAATTGTGTAGAAAACTTCCTTTTTATAGCTTTTTTTCCTTCCAAAAATAGGTTTTGTCTTCAAAGTCCATTAGTTGGAAATCCACCAATCCCACGTGTGAGAGAAACCCATGTAGAAAACATGTCCCAAAAACGCTCGTCGGAAAACTGTGTTTTTGGCCGGAAATTGGCCAGAATCCGGCGCCGGAAAGTCGTCGTCGGCAATCTGAAAAGTCAAACGGTCAACCTCAGCGATTCAACTCGGAGTCAACTGACTTAGTTGACATGAGTTAGCCCAGCATGGAATTGTGCAGTTCACGGCCAAAATGGCTGTCTTCTGTGCAACTCTAGTCATGGCCAAGAGGGCTGTATTCTGTTGTGTTGCACCAACTGTAGCTTTCACTTGATTTCCATCCATGATGGCTGGATCTTCTTAAGCTGCAACTATTTCCTAAGAAATCCCATTTGCGCACCAATAAAACCACCTGCTTCATATCCCAGCTGCAACATTCCATTCACTCTGCTATTCACCATTATCAACAGTGCCACTGCATCATCTTGCACCAGCATAGTCACTTCATTGCAGTGTACCTGCAATTCCACCTGAACAGCAGAAACCTCTAATTGTTGACAGCTACAGCTCCAAGACCACCACAGAAAAACCACCATCTGCCTTATCACCATCACCAGTAGCTCATCCTTGTATTGCAGCAACTCTGCTGTAGCTTTGCCAGTTCAAACCATGCTACCATTTCATCCTGAATCAATACCAATTACTCAATTGCTGCAACTAAACCACTTTTATCTAGACCACCAACTGCATAACCAACTCAACTACTATTCTTTCTCAGCCAAGCCTTGAATCTCCTAGATAACTTCAGTCTCACACCTGCAATCATCCAATTCCAACTTCTGTAGGAGCGGAATATCACAGCAAATGATAACTTACGAGATTGTGGAGAGAAAATACATTTTGCGAGCAAAGAATATTTTGCGAGCAATAAGGACATTTTGCGAGCAAAGGAAGCCACGAAGGTTCGCAAGATAATCTTCAAATCCAAAATGGCAGGACAACACAACGGTCATCTATTGTAAAATCATATAAATAGCCATTTAGGCATGAGAGGGAGGAGACACACATTTTGAGAGAGGGGATAATTTTAGGAGGAGAGAGAAATTTTTAGAGAGAGATGTATTTTCTTTATCATCTTATTCCCTAAAATTCTAGAGCTCCAAATATTCATTAATGGAGTCTCAATTGTAAAATCATGTAATCACATACAATCACTAGTGAAGCATCGTGGATGTAGATCACATTGATCGAACCACGTAAAAATCTTTGTGTCTTCTTTACAATCTTAGTATTTAAATTCTTAGTTTCATATCAAATTAATTAGATTTAGGAATCATTTTAATGGATTCTTATGAGGGTGTAGTTGTGAGATAATCCGCAACTACAACTTCATAGTCACCACCAATTCAGTTCAAGTTCAACCACCTTCCCTGCAACTGTCTATCTAGATCTTAACTTGTAATTACCACCAAGAGCACCAACACCCTGAAATCTCAACCAAACCAACTCAGGTACCACCATTCTCATCTCAAACACATCATCACAGCATCAGTTGCACTCCATTGCACCTCAGGTCACCTGCAATTGCAACCTCTCTTCATTCCATCTCATATCTCAGCCAATCACTCACTACCATCCAAACTGACAACCACAGTTCCATGGCACAACCAACCCTTGACTGCAATTCCTTCGTTGAACTCTCATCCAACACATATTCAGGTTTGAATCAAAACAGCAAACCAACTTCAACTGTAGTTCAACCATGTGACCTAAACCATGAGCTCATCAACTCCTAAAATTCCCCATCTATGGTCTTTGATCAGTCCATCACAACACCACCCACAGGAAAGCCATACATCCCATACTTGCAATATCTTGCACCTGCTGCATCCAACACAGTTCAATCAACCCTGCAAATCCTTGCTAACCCTTATAATATAGATCATGTACTTGAAACTTCACTAGCATCAATACACAACATAAAATCCTCCTTATTGAACTCAAATCGGAATCAATGTAACAATTACAAACCTTGGATTCAATTTAAGCAATCCACCAAATCTGAGTACTCACCATTCTTTCATTACAGCACTGTATATGCATCTTCTGCTTATGTTCTTCACTGCCACAGAACCCATCTGGTGCTTCTTGTTCTTCAATTCACTTCAAATCGATAGCAGAAGCTTCATCTCTTCCTTAAGCTTCACAGAACCCCAACTCATCTTCCTCCCTTGCATAAATACAATCCACAGCAACCAACCTTCTTCTCTGAATCCATATTTGGAGGTAACCCACATCACCATCAACAAACCCTCTTCTCTATTTCAATCCTCTTTGTACAAAACTCAAATTCACATAATAACAGCATCACCAGAAATAACAAAACACAAGCATTCTTCATCTGTGTTCATTATAACCAAGAGCTATCCCTAATTCGGATTCACCAGCAGTAAACAAACCCCTCTCAAACTCTCGATTTCTGGTTCTCACAGCATCCATTTTTCCTTTTCTTTCTTTCTTAATTTCATATGCAATGATTGAGAGAAAACATCTCTCAAATCTAGGGTTATTGGTTTGGGAATGATTGGATGGATTGTTACACCCCACTATAGAACCACCCAGATGGGTGCCCTGAGTTTCTTCCTTGGTGCTTTTAGCAATTCATTTTAAGCACAAAACGGATTACCCCTTAACCTTGGCTAGGCTCCGGATAGTGTTCTCCATGAAATGACATCTTTGCCCCTTTGTGCTCCAATTGAACGCTTTCTCCTTCTTCCGAGTTCCTCCACTAACAACAACCGTCCCTTATTCCTCAAATTCACCTATACTCTTCAATAAGAGTCATCACTAAATTTGTCGTGCTTTTCAGACAGAATTTGCATCACTAAAGCCGACATAATTTTCAGACAGAGATGAAGAAATAAAATCAAATAATGAGACACAATCCGCCTCCAACGCTTTTTCCATGTTTCCTCTTCTTTTGATCCAAATGACTCCAAAGTACCTAAATACTCAAAAACAAAACATAAGATACATAATTTACAAGAAAACTAACAGAGAAAGCATAAACAATAGATAAATAATACGGTTTTTTAGACACCTATCAGCAATCTCTTGTCATCTTCTAAGTGCTTTTTTGTTGCTGGCCTTTTTGCTTCATCGCCAGAGGAACCTTCAAGGTTATCATACAAGTTCTCTTCCGTATCCTCCAGGTTTAAGGTACACATCTTCTGTTTTGTTTGACTATTTTGTTTCAAGTGTTTTACAATATCTTTATCAGTTCCTTGACTGAGCAAATGAGGAAGAATCTAGTCATAAGAAGAAAAAAATAATAATTTGGAGTTGTGGGCTAATCTTCAGAAGAAATGGAAAGGGGATCAGGATGTTGGCATGTTTCTATAGCTTTGGAGATTAACGCGATATTGTTAAACTTCATAGTTTTGTTTACTACAGCATGGGGAAACAGATTTCTTTCATCTTCTTGGGATGAAAACACGATGGTTTTTTGTTTTGCTTGATTTCTAGTATCGGTAGAACTGTTGCTGTAAAGACTTGCTAATCATGTGCAATTTTTTTTCCAGCAACAACTTCAAGCACTAATGGAAACCCTCAACACAACAGAACCTCATTACATTCGTTGTGTGAAACCCAACTCTTTGAATCGACCTCAAAGGTTTGAGAATCTGAGTGTCTTGCATCAGCTACGATGTGGGGTGGGTTTAGTTCCTTATTATCTTTATGTGTTAATGAAATTTAAATTTCTCATTTTTCAATGTTACTTGGACCTGCTAATATAATTTTCTATTTTCTTGTGAACAAATTTATTGGCTTCCAAATTAAACCCCAAACTATTAATAGTAGATCTCTCTTATTTGGTTTTATTTTCAGGGTGTTCTAGAGGCTGTTCGTATCAGTCTTGTAGGTTATCCTACACGTAGGAATTACTCCGAGTTTGTTGATCCCTTTGGTCTCTTAGCTCTGGAACTTATGGACGGAAGGTAGTTATTCAATGAACTGTTTCATTTTTGCGCGTTAGCTCTCTTTGGTTGATTTGATTTAGTTTGTTTTATATTCTTTGTTGTGGTGAGGTTTAGTCATCAGTAAAGTCACCAGGTACCCTTGTATGGCATTGTCATATAGCATATACTTTATTAATATCATACATGTCTCAGAATTTTTATTTCACCTTTTTTGCATGTCTTTTAACTATTTTGAAGTGAAGTTCTTTTATTCAGGTATGTACCAGACATTGCCTTCAAGTGCTGATTTCCTTATTGTTTTTCTTACCTTGAAGTTATGATGAAAAAAGATTTGACGGAGAAGATTTTGCACAAGTTAAAACTTAAAAAAATTCAGGTGTGCTAGCTTACCATACTGAATATATTTTCTAATGGAAGACATATTTCCACAAGTAGGAATTCTTTTAATGGCCTCTTTTCATCAACATGAACATCTGGTTGCATTGATCTATAATTTCTCTTTGGGCAAGAAAAAAGCTCTTCTTAGGGTGGGGCAAATTGCTGTTCTAGATTCCAGACGGGCTAAAGTTTTGGACAGGGCCGCAAAGATCATTCAAAGTCGATTCCGGACATTTATTGCATGCAAAAAATTTATCGCTACCCGGGAAGCCGCTGTTATGCTGCAATCACATTGCATATGTCTTCATTCTTTCTTCTCGTTGAAACTTCTCAATTTGGTGAAACTGTTAGTTGATCACTGTAGGAGCAGAATCTCGCAACAACAACGCTCTTGCAAGGATTTCTGCCATACATTGCAAGTGTCGCAAATAATTATAAGAAATGAAGAAATATGTGAAGATTTTATCATTACTCGCAAGAATAAGGTGATAGTTCGCAAGAAATGTAGCAAGAAGGAAGAATCCTGCGAGACATGGAGAGACTTGGGGAAAATATAACAGAAACTTGAGAGAAATGAAGAAATCTTGCGAAAGATATTACCGCAGAACTCAGATCCGAAATTAAGGGAAAGCTTAGCTGTAAATGAGCTGTCATGAGCTCTCATCCACTATGTAATTACCTATATAAAGAAGAGAGCAGGAGAGAGAAAGGGAGAGATAATTTTAGGAAGAGAGAGAAAGATATTTTGCATAGAGAGATTTTTAGAGAGAGAAAATGTATTTTCTTTATCATCTTCTTCCCCAAAACTAGATATAGAATTCTTCCAAGAACTCCATTAATGGAGATTGTAAATGTAAATTGATGTAGATACAAATTATCATAGTGAAGAACCGTGGATGTAGATCACATTGATCGAACCACGTAAAAAATCTTGGTGTCCATTTATAATTTTAGTATTCTTATCACCATTTTTATATTTAGATCTAGAAATTGTTATCAAGATATGATAAGGGGTGTGTTGTAGGTTTTCCTGCAATTACATTTTGGCGCTAGAAACAGGGACTGCTAATCGTTGGATAGAAGAAGATTCAAAGAAATTAATTATTGAGAAGTTGGATCTGTAAAATTCAGGGATAACGGAGTAATACAAACAGCAGATGAAGGGAAAGAGAGGCTGGCAAACAGTAGCAGATCTAAATCGCATTAAGTATTTTAGTTTTCAGGAGAGAAGTTGGCTACTGATGTTGATGTCCTACGGGAATCTATGAACTTTAAAGGAAGAAATGGAGATGAAGAAAAAGTAGAAAAGAGAAACCAACCAAAGTCTTCATCAACAAATCAGGACAAATCTTTACCCTATTTCTTTTATACTCTGTTCGTACATTTAGATCTGGGAATGTTAAAGAAAATTTTTGAAAAAGAATTCTTTAAAAACAATCCTCTTTTCCTACAGAAATTAGATTTTTCATAAACATATTAGTCTGAAATCAATTGTAATTGCAGATACATCACCAGCGAGTCTTTGATGATAAACCTGTTTAATGAGTTTCGAAAATATAGATTATTGCGATTTAAAAATGAGTCGAAGATTTTTCAGCTATGATTTTCACATTTCATTTACGCATTAGCTTAAAGCTTTTCTAATTTTCCCATCTGATCATTGTTTTGATACTTGCGAGGATAAAAATTCGCAGGATAGACTTGTTAGTGATGAACGAACCATCATCATAATATAAAAAAGAAGAGCACGTGCAGTTCAACGCCATATAGCAACATCAAAATTAATAATGAAAATAACTACTTGCGAAATAATCAAAATGAGGGAAGCAAATTAAAATAAGTACGGTCATTACCTGGCGAACAAAAGAGATTCTGCGGTGTTGGTTTTCGCCTCATCGGGTAACTAAAGAAGCAGAATTTCTTAGAAAGGAGCAAAGAAGACAATGAAGATATCAATCCATTAGACATGGCGGAGAGGGAGCTGCGACAATTTATGAACAACGAAGAAACCCGGTACAAAGAAGAACAGTTACGCAGGAGTTTATAATTGAGAACCAATGGATCTCTAAAATGATGAGTACTCACAGGGGCAGCGATGCTTCGCAGCAAAATTTTACATCTTGCGATCCATTAGACATGCTTCATATTTTCAGCCCACAACTCAAAATGAAATGGAGTTTCTACTTTCTATGGTCCGTCCTTGGGTGAACTGACAATAAATTTGAAGAAAGAGGGGTTGTTAAGCGTTTTCTTATGATATTTTCTCATGCGTAACTTTGATCAGTTCTTGAGAGTGGAATACTAGACTATAGTACTTGTTATGGGGATAGAGGAGAACAAAGATTTGTTGAAAGGGGATGATTGGAAGAATGTAGGTGGTGATGTGACTGACGCTAGTTCTGCTGCTATACCAGACAAGTTCCTGAGTATTATTTTCTCCCTCAAAGACCTTTATCGGTTATCCTTCCTTTCTATGGGGCACGTATTGCTGCGGTAATTGGTACTGGGATGTTGATTGAAGACTGGATTAATAATAAAATTAAAGAAAGAAGACAAATTCTCACCACCCATTAATTCTTACAACACGGAATTTTGGGAAAGTTAACTAGCGAACCATTAAGTCTAGCGAAGTTAACTCGCAACAGAGAGGAATGAGATAACTTGCTTTCCTTGACTCTAATGATATTACGCAGGAGTTAAATCGCAGGATATCATAATTCAGAATGTGAAGGAAAAGAAAGACGCACTCAGGAGAAGAAAAAGACAAAGTTTATGTAAAGAGCGATTACATTAGGATATATTTTGCGAAGCTTACTACCTTAACACAAATAGCGGTTCGCAAAGGTGGTTTGAGTTGTAGAAAACAAGATATAGGCCACGGGTTCGAGTCTTCATAATCACGTAGAATTTTTTGTTTTTTTTCTCGCAAATGTTTACATCCTAAGAATTTCCTTCGCAGAAGTTCACCATGCAGACATTTGAAGCATGAACCAATATTTCCTAAAAACCAAGGCTTCAGTTTACTTCGCAGATTACTTCGCATATATCTTCTTTTCAAATACCCGCCTGAAGTAACCAGAAAGACCAATTCACTTAAGCCCATTAAAAGTAAGCCAAGCTATTTCACGCAGGAAATTGAGTAGCGAGCAAGTGAAATCCAATTTCCGCAGGATGCTTTTATTTCACATAAGAAGAATTCGCCAAGAATGGTTATAGGCAGGAATTTGGTATTTCATTACTTCGCAAGATCTTTCGTTCTCTCGCAAGAAGAAAATGGGAGATTACTTCGCAAACATATTTCGCAAAAAATGGTTAGAAATGTTGGTATGGCCCAACATCATACAAGAGGCAGATCAAGAGTTAATTTTGCAAGACTTCATTTCTCATTTCTTCTCAATTTTCAAGCAAATCATATACTTCCCAAGAGACAACAACAAGCCGCAAAAGATAAGTACCATTTCCTTGAATATTATATCTATGATTTTTGCGAGAAAGATTTTTGATTTTATTTATCAAAAGCGATATATAATCGCAAGATTTCTAAAATTTCTAAGATTTCAAAACATTTCAAAGATTTTTTAGATTGCGATACAATCGCAAGATTCAAAAAAAGAATTCATCGCAAAAATTTAAAGATCTCAAAATTTTTCAAAGATTTCAAAGTTACAAAAAATAAATTAAAAAAAAAATAAATTTATATATTTCTATAAAAAAAATTTGATTTAAAGACGCGATATAATCGCAAGATTTCAAAGAAGATTTCTAAGATTTCAAAATATTTTACAGAGAATTTACTTCAAAAATGATATTATGAGAATGAAAGAAGAAATGACAGAAATGAAAGAAAGAAAGAATGAAGAAATGCGAAATTATCGCAAGAAATGCGAATAAAATTTCGCAAGAGAGAAATGCAAATGCATAAGACGGGCGCAAATCGCCTAAAAACACATAAGAATGGGACGAACCTTTATGGCGTACACCCTAGTTCGCGGATTCTATTCCGTAAGAGGCAATGTCCTTAAAGTGCGTCATAAGGGGGGTATCTCTTTGCATGACTATGGGAAAGGTTATACTGCTGCTGGAACCTAGTCATGGATATTTGGGATTATAGAAAGTCCATCCAGGAGAGATAACTTGGATTCCCAGCTTTATAAGGTTATACCCTGGTTGGGCGCCCGAGAGTTTCTCCTAAGGAATGCAAAGTATGATCAAGGCGCCGAGGTACACAGTTGAGCTTTGGGTGCCCGAGACGGATGAACCTACCCTGTCCATCCATGGCAAGTCTTGGCTTACGATGTGTTCGGCCCGAAGAAAACCCCTCTAGGGTGTAGTCTCGTAACTATAAGCCATATAGGCATAAGGGATAAGAGGCTATGAAAATAACTGGTTGTTTCTAGAACCGGATGGGAGGAGCTAGTCTTGTATGGCAGAAGTACGTCTCCTTGAAGGGGAAACCAGGTGGAGAGATAAGGGCAATACCCTCCATTAGGGAGCTGTGTATCAAAAAAGACGGCAATGTCATGGGACTTTATATTCGCAAGAATATTTAGGCCGGTCATATTGTCGCGTGACACAGACGGAAATGTCATGGGACTTTATATTCGCAAGAATATTTAGGCCCGTCATATTGTCGCGTAACAGGCCAAAAATCCTTTAGAGAAATGTTAAGATGAGATCAATGGGTTTTTGTGATAAGACTAATGTTAAGATGAGATCAATGATAAGAGGAGATGAGATCAATGTTAAGAGGATATAAATCGCAAAGACGTCCTTCGATTTCATCGCAAAGACGGCAATGTCATATGTCTTAAAGAGCAAGGAGAAAGATTAATCTCACAAGATGACTTAGACTTATCATATTGTTGCAGAGATCAAAATAAATGATAAGACAAGATCAATGGATTATTACATGAAAATGTAAGAATGTCATGCGATCTTGTCGCAGACAAGTGGCATAATAAGACCTTTAACTAGGAAGGCAAAATAAGACCACAAGAGAGGTTATACCTACAAGCGTATAACAGATTGCTAACGACTTTATATTAGTCTTATTTCATTTATCATATTGCAGATCAATAACAAGAGGCAAGTATGAGAATGCATAGAATGGAAATTACAATTTGTCGCAGAAAATAGTCGCAAGAAAGAAAGAGAGAAGTACACAAGTTTTACAAAAAAAAGATCCAAAATAGAAAATAAGACCACTAGAGATAACGCAAGTAAACTTGCGAAGATGATTATATTGCAGGAATAAACGGTGTAGAAAATAACAATGAGATACAATGAGCCAGAAAAATGAGGCACAAGAGAATAAACTTGCGAGAATAAAGAGAAATGCTCACACTAGAGAAAAAGTCAAAGAAATGGAGAATGGAGGAAATTTAAAGCTACATCAATTTTACCGCGGAAAAATGAGAAAAGTAACCCAAACATTATCTATACATTACAATAGATAAGCATTCTCATCATACAAGCATCATACTTGCATCATAAAAGCATTGCATAAGCATTTCATGGCATAAGCATTGCATACATATTTCATAACATAATCATTACATAAATATTATATTCGCACAAGTATTTTACAAAATTTTACAGAGTAATACCTCGAAATTTCGCATGACCATTCATAATTCGCATGACTATTCATAATTCGCAACACTATTCATAATTCGCAACACTATTCGCAGTACTATTTGCGACACTATTCAGAACTTCGCATAAATGTTCAAAAATTCGCAGAAAAACTCAGAAATTCACAGAAATTTTCAGAAATTAGAAGGGTTATTCATAATCACGCAGACTCATTCATAAACTCATAGATTCATCTAGAATTTCGCAGGAATTGTGATTATTTCGCAGAATGTGATTAATTTCTTAAAGTGGTTACCACTTGAGGCAGAGGCAAGATAAGAATAGAGACGCAATTTAATCATTCAACATTTTCTCAAGGATTCTCCTTCATAGATAAAGAATAGAGGAAATTATGGATTACCAAGAAAATATTTTATGTTCTTTATCTTCTCGGCAAGAATCATTTCCAAAATGGGCAAGAATTCTCACCAAAAATGAAGAAATAATTTCGCATGAATAGAGGCAATATTTTTCATTCAAGAGCGGATACTTCATATATTTCGAGGATTGAGTACTTCTTATACTTCTTCAAGGATACTTCGCATACTTCGTGTACTTCAAAAGATGATACTTCTAATTATTTCTCAAATCTTCAAAACTTCGCAAAAGAATAGAGGCAAGTATATACTTTTTATGTTTGGTATTCTTTCGCTAGTTCCTTCTTCAACAAAGATCAGAGACTACTACAACAACGAGTTTTTTCTTAAAGATTGCTCTTCAAGCAATATTCAAGAAAAAAGAGGCAAAATGTAGGAGCAGAATCTCGCAACAACAACGCTCTTGCAAGGATTTCTGCCACACATGGCAAGTGTCGCAAATAATTATAAGAAATGACGAAATATGTGAAGATTTTATCATTACTCGCAAGAATAAGGTGATAGTTCGCAAGAAATGTAGCAAGAAGGAAGAATCCTGCGAGACATGGAGAGACTTGAGGGAAATATAACAGAAACTTGAGAGAAATGAAGAAAGCTTGCGAAAGATATTACCGCAGAACTCAGATCCGAAATTAAGGGAAAGCTTAGCTGTAAATGAGCTGTCATGAGCTGTCATCCACTATGTAATTACCTATATAAAGAAGAGAGCAGGATAGAGAAAGGGAGAGATAATTTTAGGAAGAGAGAGAAAGATATTTTGCAGAGAGAGATTTTTAGAGAGAGAAAATGTATTTTCTTTATCATCTTCTTCCCCAAAACTAGATATAGAATTCTTCCAAGAACTCCATTAATGGAGATTGTAAATGTAAATTGATGTAGCTACAAATTATCATAGTGAAGAACCGTGGATGTAGATCACATTGATCGAACCACGTAAAAAAATCTTGGTGTCCATTTATAATTTTAGTATTCTTATCACCATTTTTATATTTAGATCTAGAAATTGTTATCAAGATATGATAATGGGTGTGTTGTAGGTTTTCCTACAATTACAATCACATTACCCATAGTTGAGCATTCTTTATATTTTTCAGGGTGTCTTGCTCGAGAAATGTTTGCAGTTAGAAGAGAAGATGCAGCAGCTGTGTTGATTCAAAAACATACCCGCAGATGGCTATTTCGGCGTGCATATGTGCAATTATACTCATCTGTTCTTTGTATACAGTCCAGCATTAGAGGTTTCTGTACCCGTCAAAAGTACTTGCACCAGAAGGAACATAAAGCTGCTACACAGATACAGGTAAACATTTATTGGATTCTAAAATATTTTTTGGTCAAACTTTATAGTTACATATTTTGCTGAACTATCAAATATATCCACCAATCTCGTCTCTCATCTCTTTCTCGCTTCAGTCCCTCCATCCTATTGATTCAGAAGGGTATATGAACATATCTCTGGATTTCATTTTTCTTTTTTAATTTAATGTATTGGTATCTTATGTGGATGTTGTGAATTGTTTCCCTCTATTAATATGGCTCTTATATTTATTTCTCAATCACACATGCCTGCTGGAGGATGTATAAGGTGCGGTTAGCTTTCCACAATAAGCAGCGGTCAATAGTAGCCATTCAATGTCTTTGGAGGCATAAACTGGCCAAAAGAGAGCTTCAAAGGCTCAAGAAGGTACTAATGGATGCCATAGTTCATGTTATATAATTTTTGCAATATTTTCTCTCTGGACAAGGGTTGAAGTCTGCTTTCAGTGATTAATTCATTTAAATGGGATTTCTTGCAAAAATATGCATTCCTTCTGCGGATCGCTTTTCATCCACACCCTCATGCTTTAAATAGTTTCCCGTGCTAATTCTATTGAGTTCTACAGGAATCAAATGAAGCTGGTGCTTTACGCTTTGCGAATAATAAACTTGAGGTACAGTTGGAGGATCTTACATGGCGGTTGCAGCTAGAGAAAATATTACGGGTGCGCTTTCCTTAAAATATTTTTCTCTTGTTTGATTTTAAGATAAACCTAATGAATATCATCTATTTAGAGTTAAGTCCTTGGTCTCTATTATTTTCTTATACAAAGTAAGAAAATACCTGTGTCATTGTTGTATTTATCATACTGCAGGTGTCTAATGATGAGACGAAGCAAGTGGAAATATCAAAGCTGCAGAAAACTATAGAGTCGTTGAACTCGGAGTTAGACGCAGCCAAGTCAACAATATTAAACGAGTGCAACACCAATATGTTTGCTTAAAAGTCAGTTGGAATTAACAATTAAAGAGAAATTTGAATTGGAAAGTAGACTTAATGGAATGGTTGAACTGAACAAGGAGAATGTAGTTCTGAAGGTATGTTGTTTTGTGGATATGAACTCTATTATAACGTCCTCCTTTATCTGCCCTTGTTGAATTACTGATTAGATTTGTAGTGACATATTTGTGTCCTTGAAAACAGGTGTGACTTGTGTCCTTGTTTGATATCTTTGTAGGATTCATTGGAGTCTTTGGAAAAGGAAAACTAAGCAATGAAAGTTGAGATTGTTAAGTATCAAAAATATTTGAAGGCCACCATGGAAAAGTTGTGCGGCGTGGAAGAAGCACATGTACAACTACATCAGACATTGCAAATGTATTATTTCAATAGCTACATGTTGTCTCCGAACTAAAAGTCTTAGCAAACTATATTTTGGGGAAAAGCAGTCATAAATATGTTTATGTTATAACTTTTAAATATCGATTGGCCAGTTCCACTGATGGTTAAATTTTTGTGTACTTTCTTCTTAATGCAGTATGGAGGAGATTGGTTAAGAAAGCGGAGTCTGGTGATATTTCTGGTGATATTCAGTCTTTGTTTCCATTTTTTTCAATGCCTGTCAGTTGACACAAACTAGGTAACCCATCATTTATAAACATCAAACATATATTGAATATTGTATGTCAGTCATAACAGACATAAGTTTACTTATATCAATTGAATAATCCTTTCTTTTATGATAATATTATCGGTGGTGATTCTCAAAACTACATTTGTATCAGTTTTGTATTGCCATTGTAGTTTTATATCTGTGTGGATGTTGAATATGGGGAACTGGGTAATTGCAGGGGGGGGAATGTGGGGTAATGAATTTTTACTAGGTCAATAAACATAGACTTGACCTTCTTTTTTTTTTGAAAAAAATTAGCAACCTCAATGCTCTGTTGCTAAAATAGAACTAAAACCAATAAATTAGAACTAGAACCAACAGTATCTGGTGCCGGGTAAGGGTATTCCTGAAATTAGAAACAAGTTAGCAACGACAGGATGTTGTTTCGAATTAAAATATTCGCAACGGCAAGGGCCGTTGCGAATTGCCGTTGCTGACCGAGATTCGTAACAAAGCTTATGTCGTTGCTAAAAATTGCGACACCGTGTTTAGCAACAGCGAAAGCCTGTTGCGACCCTATTTAGCAACATCTATTGTATGTTGCTAATACCTTAAAATGGTGTAATGATATTCTTCTTCACCATAACTAGTCCAAATGACGCAAATGAACTAGTTAGAGAGTTGTTCAATTGCTATGAGATCTTATGTACTACACAAGACACAATTGAAGAAAAAATGATGTGATTCAATTGAATCAATTCATGAACTATAAAGCCACGGTTTGAAATAGCATTCCTTAAATAATTTAAATAAGTTCACGAACATCGTTTTTAGACATAACCACTCAAGTTCACGGAGTCACATAACCGGTTGGAGTTCACAAACTCCAGCAGAAATTCTCGGGTTCGAGAACTTCCGTCAGTTTGAAGACTGAGTTCGCGGACTGAAACCGAGCTACAACTACATCAGAAATTCTCGGGTTCGAGAACTATGCTACGTTCACGGGCTGCGTTCGCGGACTGGGTTGACTGCTCAAGTTCCGGTTTTCACTTTATCAACAAAGTTCGAAAACTTCGGTTCAAGTGCTAAGGACTTATACATATATGTGTTACCACAACAATGTTTATATCCCCCAATGGTTATATTGTCTAAACTCTCATTTCAATCTTTGAAACATTCTCTGAGGACGTCATATAGTTGTTATTCACAAACTAGTTTCGTCAGAGCAATTTCCAAAGTGATTGAAACATAACATGACTTTCGCCACTAGTCAAAGATGAACTTGGCTAAAGCGAAAGCTTTACTAACACACACATTTCGAGAAATAGATAAGCGAGATATACTCAGCTCGAAATGTCACATGTGCATATCTTTAGTCTATATTGTAAAACGACTTTTGTTTCAAGATAGGATATAGAGTAGATAAACTTTTGAGTGATAGATAAGTTCAAGTCTCCACATACCTTTTAGTCGATAAAGATCCACTGGTTCCTTGAGTAGTCCTTCGTCTTGTATGATTATTGCCATGTAGTTCTTTAGCTCAACTACACTTTTTATCCTAGTCTGAGACCTTAGCTATAGTAGACTAGAAATCAAGACTTTATAGTTTTGATCACTAACATTGACAAACATGCTTGAGATAGAAACACATACGAGTTCGACCGAGCAGTGCTCTAACAATCTCCCCCTTTGTCAATTTTAGTGACAAAACTATTAATACATATGGAATATAAAAAATATATAAATAAACTTTGTAGCTCCTATTCTACATGTCTAATCTTTAACAATACTCGAAATCTTCGTCACTTCCAAGTAGTCCAATGATCCCAAAGGTTGTAATTTTAGCATCATCGTTGTTGAAAATCCGTAGATATAACAATGAGAAAAGCATCGTTTCTCAATCATTGTTATACAGTGTCATAGTATTATTACACAGCGTCAAAGTCCAATTGCATCACAACTTAAACAATAATACTATGGTGATACTTTACTCCCCCTTATTCAATACTCCATCTCACATGGAATCCACTCCCCCTTACATAATGATCCGAAAACCATATGTATTTGTAGTGTGAACTACAATTAATTCTCCCCCTTTTTGTCAATAAAATTGGCAAAGGTACAAGAACGGGATCCTAATGAAATTTCCGTAAGAGACATTTCATGACCAAAGGTAAATATGTATCATCTTGTTTAGATGCAATCATAAAGCCGAAGCTAAATGCATTCATCAAGGAGTTTATAAAGACGCGAGATAACCCCTATAATATTCCAAAGCCGCACTCCCCACAAAGATTTGGAAATTAAGCACAAGTTCAAAAACTCTCCCCCGTAATATGTCATTCCCTAAGGAACAACAAGAGCGACCTTAATTTCAAAAGAAAACAAGGATTTATTCACACTAACAGAAAAGAATGACTGAATCAACTACAAACAAGGTATTCACCTACTGGAGTTCTAACTCAATTCCCAAAAGATCAAGATAAGCACAGGGGAAAGAGTTACTGAAGTAACTAATGAACCAAAATAACACCAATAGACTGCCTTAAGTGTTGAAAACTGGCAGTGTCTAATGGTTTGGTGAGAATATCAGCCAACTGTTGTTCAGAAGGCACAAATTCCATATTTATAATACCATTCTCATAAAGATATCAAATAAAATGGTAACTTATGTCAATGTGCTTTGTTCTTGAGTGGTCAACAGGATTCTTAGTGATTCGAATCGCACTAGAGTTATCACAAAAGATCTTCATTATTCTAGTATCAACTCCATAGTCTGCCAACATTTGGTTCATCCATTAAAGTTTTGTACAACATGACCCAGTAGCAATATACTCTACTTCGCATGTAGACATGGATTGTGAATTTTGTTTCTTACTGTGCCAAGCAACAAGATTCAGTCCTACATAGAAGAAATCCCCTGATATACTTTTTCTATCTTCTACACATCCTGCCCAATCAGCATCAGAATAGGCGGAAAGGTCAGTGTTAGTATCAAAAGTGTAGGATAGATCATACCCGATAGTGTGATTGACATAACTTATGATCCTTTTTGCAGCTGCAAGATGAGATTCCTTTGGATCAACCTAAAATCTAGCACAACAACAAACACTAAAAGAAATATCAGGTCTAGTAGCTGTTAGATATAAAAGGCTTCCAATAATAGATCTATACATCTTTTGATCTACTTTTACTCATTTCTCATCTCTATGTAATTTACCAGTAGTAGGCATAGGTTTCAATTTCGGAGAAGACTTACCCAAGATGAATCGTGTTACAAGATCTCTTGCATACTTTTCCTGGGATAAGTAAATTTCATCCTTATGTTGTTGAATTTAATTCACCAACATTGCTCATTTCAAATTCTCTAGCTAGTGAAACTTGAAAGTCCTTTGCTAGCTTCTCAGATGTTGATCCATAGATAATATCATCTACATATACTTGAGCAATGACAACGTTTTTCCCACTCCATTTGGTAAATAATGTCTTATCATCTCCACCTCTTGAGAAACCTTTCTGAATAAGAGAAGTGGTAAGTTTTTCAAACCAGGCTCTAGGTGCTTGTTTTAACCCATATAAAGCCTTTTTGAGTTTGAGAACATGATTTGGAAAGTCATGGTTTTCAAATCCTTTTAGTTGAGCAACATAGACATCTTCTTTTAAAATCCCGTTCAGGAACGCAGATTTTACATCCATCTTAAAAAGTTTAACTTTAAGAAAACAAGCATGAGCTAATAAGAGACTGATGGACTCAAGGCGTGCCACAAGTGCAAAGGTTTCATCAAAGTCGATACCTTCAATTTGTGAATAACCTTGAGCGACAAGTATGGATTTGTTTCTAATGATTGTGCCAAATTCATCAGACTTGTTCTTAAATATCCATTTGGTACCCAAAATATTAACATTGTAAATGGGAAAAAAGATTTGCTGGTTTTTGCGGAATTAAGGACGAACGTGCGGAGGAAATTCCTTGAACCGGGCGAAATGTTCAACTTCACACATATGCACCGCTATGAAGGGGGTGATTTAAGTTCTAGAGACCAATATGTAGTACTCCGGCCTAAACCAAGACAATGACCGTTCCAGAGTAAATTCGGTCACAAGAGGAAGGGTTGATCTGTAGGAGGGAAGATGAGAAATGTGTGAGATCAATGATGATCTGAGATTGTAGGTGTGTTGTAATTTTAGCGTGAAAATTCTCTAAATGATTGAATCTTTCCTGATTGAGAGTAATTTGTGTGAGTTCGTGTAGACAAAAGAGCGTCTGTATGAACATTGGTGAGAAATTGCTCGTCAAGAGGGTTGTTCTTCGAATGTTTGAAAACTCTTCGAATCTTGTTGTTTCAATCAGGATTCAGAGACATTATATAACTCCGGAGTTGAAAACACCATGATCCCATGAAGTGTGATAGTTTGCTGGAATCAAAGAGTGGGGAGGTGGGAAATCGTGTTAAACCAATTACTCATCGTGCGGAGACTTGGTTAATTTTCTACCCACTAATTTGTTGATTCTTTCAAACTGATTGCACGACTTTCTCACATTATCATCATGGGTGAACACACATGTCGTAGACCGCCAGACCAAAACCCTAGTTGATATCCCCCCAAGTGACACGATTGATGTCTCGTGGTTTATTTAGTCAGTTGCTGATTTCATGACTTCGTGGGGCAATGAGTCCACGTATTTGCTGAGTTAAACATGATTTTGTGAAATGTTCTACAACTCATGAATCGAACGTGTCTGCTGAGACAGTGTTGGAATCCTCACATTGAGGTGAGCGAGTGTTGCTTGATAATTTGTTGAATATTGATAGTTGAACCAATATTCCCTGATTTGAGTAAATATTGCTCATCTGAGCAAGTGTTTATTGGTAGCGTGACCAAAATAAAATATTAATTAAAGCGCTGGTATTTGAACTGAGCATAATTAATAAGAATATTGATCTTGAGATCGTTGCAAAATTATTAGTGTTTGAATATGGAATCATGATCCTTGGATTCAAAAACCCTAATTTGATCAATTGATGACCGATTGATGGTTTATTTGAAAATTAACCATGGAATGAAGGAGAAACGGCTTCATGGGACCATGGATCGACCATGAAATTCTCATATGCTCACGTGAGCAAAAAAAAAAACCTCTTTGAAGAGTTGGTGAGTTGTTGAAAGAATGATTAAATGTTGGTTTAATCATTTACTGAATTACTGCTGGGTTCAGCATTAGGTGATAAAACCTAATTAATTATTAAAATATGAGGGACTGACCAAGGGGTTATGAAACCAGCCATGGGTGGTCATGGGATCAAATGATGATCGCTCCATCAAATTCTGAAATTATTCGGAGAGTTTAGGACCTAATACGCGGAATTGTGCAAATTAGGTCAGATTGTGAGAAACATGTGGGACTGGCTCATTGCGAACCAAAAATCTAACCTTGGTCGGTCAAGGTAACATGATTTCATCATTGAGACGTCCGTGTTTTTGTCCTGAGAATTTTTATATTTTCTGGTGCTCATTTGAGCGACCATTTGAAAAAATGTGACAAAATTAGGGTTTTCTGATAAAACCGTCAAAACTTCATAGGATGAAGGAAAATAATGAAAAAGTGAAAATATTATGGAGTGTGGGACCAATCATGACCGTGGGAAAGTCTGTCCATCCAAGAGATCTATCCCACACGTTTTCCATAATTTTTGTAATAGTTTTCATGATTTTAGGGAAATATGATAAAACGAAAGAGTTTTGCTAAAATTAAAGAGTTTTGTTGAAATCAAGGAGTTTCCATGAGATGAGGGAAACATAAAAATCATACACAATAAAATAACGGACGTGTGGGCATGTGGGACCGTCTTGGAGCATGACTGGCCGTCCAGGGCCCGGTCACGTGCGTTTTCCCTATTTTATGCATTATTTCATGATATGAAGGAATTTTCATAATTTGAAGGAAATATCATGAAATCAAGGAATTTTCATGGGATTATGAAAACATGAAAAATATGCTAATAAAAGAGTGGGACGTGTAAGCCATCTAGGGTTTGGCCGACCGGCCATGGCCCGTGCGCACGGGTTTCCCTAAATTTTATTATTTTTCATGGGACCAAGGAAATATCATGAGATTAAGGAGTTTTCATGAAATTAGGGAAATAATAATAAAATAATGAGGAATCATGAGGTGTGGGGCCTGCTAGGACCAAGGCATGGCCGGTTGGCCAATGGTCACGCCCATCACGTTTTTTTCCCTAATTTTATATTATTTCCTCCGCACAAAGGAAGCACCATGAAATTGAGGAGTTTCCTCAAAATAAAGGATATTCATTCAAATGAAAGGGTTTTTCATAAACTCAGGGAAAACAACAAAAATATGATAAAAATATGAAACTGACGTGGGATTGACCACCGCACAGTCGGCCGGTCAATGGGTCCCTGCTCCCAGCGCCTTGGTCAATTTTTATTTATTTGTTATTTTTCATCCTATTTTGCATAGGTTCATCGTTTTATCGTATTTTGAAATACTCTTTCGTGTGGTGGTTATTAATGTATCATTGTTGAATACACTTGCACCATTTGAGACAAGGCTCTCTCAGAAAGCAGCTCCGATGCCCGTGTATCCAATATTTATTACTAATCCATGGATTTCTGCTGGGAAGGACCATGGATTGCGTAATGAAATATTTTGCGAAAATATTTGAATATTTTCAAGAACTCTTCAGATGAATCCAAGAATTTAAGTTTGAGACAGGGCTCGCTCAGAAGGCAGCTCTGATGCCTGTGCATCCAATATTTATTACTAATCCATGGATTTCTGCTGGGAAGAACCATGGTTTGCGTAATGAAATATTTTGCGAAAATATTTGAATATTTTCAGAAATTCTGCGGATGAATCCAAGAATTTAAGTTTGAGACAAGGCTCACTCAGAAGGCATCTCTGATGCCCGTGCATCCAATATTTATTACTAATCCATGTATTTCTGCTGGGAAGAACCATGGTTATCCTAATGAAATATTTTGCGAAAATATTTGAATATTTTCAGAAATTCTGCGGATGAATCCAAGAATTTAGGAATAATTAATTTCTGACTTTATACTAGCAGTGCAAGCTGTCTAGGAGAATTAATTATTCTGATATGAACTTGTTGGAGATTCATATCTTTTACATAGCCAGGGTAAACTCGTTGTTTGTATCCTGAAAACATCATCACTCTATACTAGCAGAGCAAGTTTTTTGGGAGTTGTCCATCCCTTGATAGAAATAATTACTGAAGTGCTCAGTACTACTTGTGAGATATGGAACTGTCTAGATGTGAGACTACATATCTATATGCACTCTGAGAGAAAGTATTCTCAATCAGAGGATTCTATGAGAGACCCGTGTCTCGATATTCACGTCTGATTGCTGGATCAGAGGTTTGTATAATTATGGGTTTACGATTTTAGCCTTTGTCGAAAATCTACCATCTACATTAAGTCCCCTGCTTAGTGAGGAAAGTTGTGTTCCTCACTCAGCATTGAATGATGATTTTCCGGTCATAAACAATATAAGTAATTGAACTTAGTCGTAAGTTAAAATGTTACCGGATTTCGATCGTACGAGAATACCATAACTTGAATGAAGATTCCAGCGGCATGCTAGAGCGTCATTTGATGAGAATAAATTGGTGTTGAACTGCTGATTTGGACGACGGGTCCTTGGTCGTTTTGGATTCGCGGGCCGAGCACTCTCCATCACCTTCACGCCAGCATCAAGAGGAGGAAAATTTTCCAGACCACCAGCGCCTCCGCCGCCACCGTCCGGCCGTTTGCTGGAGGCGCCGACAGGTATGCGTCCTAACCTTCTTCTTTTTTTGCTGATGTTTGTTAATGTTCATGAGTTCTATGGGTTGTTCACATATTGATCATGATAAAATCATATACTTGTGTATATATAATTGTGGCTTTCGTCGAAAACTTTCGTATGCTCGTTTGATCGTTAGTTTTTGAAAACTAATAATAATCCCTAGAAGAGATTTTTCTTCATATATGAATATGTAGGTTCAGTGATAAAACTATGTTTATGAGCTTTTATGTGAGCCAAAGTTTTATCATGAAAAAGTGACTTTTCACAAAACTGAAGTAAACCCTTCGTTTTAAAGCATAACATATGGAGAAAAGAGTTTCTCTTCTTTAAGTATATATGAACTCGTGTCCAGTGATAAAATTTTGTGTATGAGCTTTCATGTAAATCAAAACTTTATCTTGTAATGCGTGAGCTTTCACAAAATTGAAATAAACCTTCGTTTCAAATACATATGACGGCACGAAGGAAAAGAGTTTTTGTAAAACCATGGTCAATTCATGGGATTTTTTTTTTTTGAAACCGTGGAGTGTCCACAATTTATTTTTATGAGCCTGGCTCATGTTAAAAATCTTCATTTATTTACGTGAGCAAATAAACGTTTTGTTTATATATACATGCAGATATATATTATTTTTTCTAAAATCAAAACTTGAGTTTTGTGCGATATTGCTTAGAAGTAAACAATTATTTATGATGAAATAATGTTTAGTTTTTCAAAATTCAATGGTGAATGTTCACACAATAGAAATATTCATGATTTTATGAAAAATCTGAGTTGTTCGTTTTTATAGGTTTTGAAGAAACGAACAATTTTGGAGTGTTAAGTCTAGCATTACTCCCACTACTGTTAGTGGAAGCGTAAAAAAGTAAGAGTTAAGAGTTTCCATTTTGGTAGACGCTGATGTGAGCATCCATTTTGGTAGACGCTGATGTGAGCATCATGATCATTTCTGTTGTGTTTTAATTCCACTGCTTTGATGAAATCTGCATCTACGGATGATATACTGAAGTAGGAATATTGTATAGACATCACAACATCTTTGCGAGAATGACTGGTTCCCATAACGATGCTTCCAAGGATGATATTTCCATAGATGATATCTCTACAGATGCAGCTTCAAGAAATGATGCTTCTGGGACCTCTGAGTGATGGTGAGAGATCCTTCATACTGAGTTGTACTTCTGCTTATTTCACTAGATTTACCACAGAATAATTGTATAGTGGAATCCTGGATAGATGTGAACTCTACAGAATCTACGGGAGCGGAGAACCCATAAGTAAGGACTATAGGATGTTAGCAAATGACGTGTAGTCCCCAGCCGTTTCTTTGGTGACTTGTTAGCGCTCCTCGTGTCATGAATTTGCTCGTGCAATTAGGATTATGAAACCAAGGTTTGTTATTTCTTTTCAGGCTTTTGCTCCATCGATTGATGGTCTTCAACTTGTTCCCGGACAAGCAATTCATGAATCCAACACTGATGAGAAAGTCGATGCAAGTATCCTTTTTCGTGCAGGTGATCTTGGCATCTCCTTGAATGAAGTAATAATAATTGTTGTTGATGAATCCAGGAAGAAATCATTGTAGATAAGCATCATTCTCATGAAGCGTGCTCTTCTTTGGGATATGGGAATATAGATAATTCCCGAAATCCCAAACCGAATGGAGATAGAGGCATTGCCAATGGAGATTCCGGTATTTTCGAGCCTTTAAATGATTTAGAGACTCTCCCAGTAAGTATATCACCTTTAAATCATTCTAATCCCATGTAATCTTCGCATTAGGTGCCGAATGATGAAGTTGGGAATCATGGATCCAATAATGATGATTTGGGCAATCCAGGAGTTGTTGGTGACAAGACTTCCATAGCTACGCCTCAGGATGATGAATTGTTGGTCGCTGATACCGTGAAGGTGGTGGAGACTCCAATTGTGCTTCAGACGGTGGAAACTGAACCCGAAATAGCAGAAGTTACTTCCCCTGAAGTTGTTTCTATGATCATTGACACTGCTCCAGTAACTGAGAATAAGATGATAGTTCATAAGTATCCTACTACAGGGATTTCCTTTGATCCTCAATTTAGTGAGTTACTCCCATATCACCAGCTTGTTGGAGGTTTTAGCGTTCCCATCGGATATGTTGCTATATACAAGGAACTGTGGGAAATGTATGAACACTTTGTTGTTACTCGGGATCCAGGGCGTCGTTATTTCTTGACGAAAAGTAGAGGCCATCTTGCGTGTTATAGATGATATCCGGATTATATCCAGAGATGTTGTTTCCCAAGATTTACTCTTTGGTTGGGAGTACAACTTGAAGAATGCTGAAGAACTTGGCTTCAATCTGAAGTGGCTCCGTGAAAGACTTGAAGTTATCAAGAAAGCAGAAAAGGGTGACACTCCTTTCCTTACTAGTGATGCTGTGTTGAAGAATATGAAGTAGCCGAGCTAACCAGGAAGCTGTAGGTACCTTGATGAAGGACTTAGTGAAAAGACCTGGTGAACATCGATCGACTGTAGGGGCTATGAATCCCTCCATGAATTCTTGCATGTAGTATGTTCTGGAAGCTGTAGGAACCTCACACGGCGTCGGAATTCAATGCTTGACCCCAACTTTTGAAGCTAAGAGACTGAGTTATTAAATGATAGAAGAATTACTCAATCTGGAGTTGTAGAAGTCCGCCAACGAAGCATGCACATTTGCAATTTGTAATCCCGTACAAATTTCTTAGGTTTCATAGACCTGACGGTAAAAGCCATATCTTTCAGCTTGTATGTCCAATTAATGCGCCCTTTTGGTATGTTGTTGAAGAGACACATAAGAACATCTTTTGTTGAGGAATTATTGTCCAATTCCTCACCCATTGGCACGTTTTTTGCAAACCCATGACCTGAAGTATGTTGTATCTCATCTGTAGAGGTGACGAGAACATCTTGTAAAAGACTTTGGATTATGGCCACCAGTCGTGCCAGCTTTGGGAAGACTTCATGTGAGCATGTTATCAGGTCTATACATATTGATATGAATCATTGGTTCTTAGAAAATTCCGCTTCATGTGTATTACTTCAGAGAATGATTAGTTGATAAAGCCTTGAGGATGTTGCTCCTGAGACCGTTGTTGGTGTTGAAACCATGAATGATCACGCTCCAGAGATCTTTGTCGATTTTGAGATCATGGATGGTGTTCCCTTAGAGATTATTATTAACGCTGATACCACGGTTGAAGTTTCTTCAAAGACCGAAAAGGATAGAACTATGATTATAGACATAGTAGTTGCTCCTCCATCCAGTGAGCCTTTTGGTTGGTTAAGCATCTCTAAGATGAAGGTGTTCTGGGAGTTCAACATGAATTATCCTGGACAGTATGATTTTACTGTGAAATGTATTCGTCAGTGAGTCGAAGATGTTGCGGCGGATTGCATCAGCAACCTTCATTCTGGGTGTGATCGGTGAAGAGAATAAGTTCCCCAGTCATGCAGGAGATTGTGATGTAGAGAGATCTCGTTGATGAAGTTTCATGGAATCACATTTGTTTGAAATAACTTGTTATGTGGATAACATTTATTGAAATAAAACCGATTTATCTAGTAAGATCAAGTCCCCAGCGTATGTTGAAGGAATTCGTGCCATCTATGGGTGAATGATATTGCATCTGCTTCAGTCTTGTCATGGAGATCTTCACTCAGTGATTGTAGTTTAGTTGCACTTCGGTTGCGCTGGTGGTGAATCAGTATGTCATCATCGAGGTATTTATGCTGAAGCCAGGGGCGTCATTATCGAATGTGTACTCTTTGATTGGGAGTACAATTTGAAGACTTCTTAGATGCTCTAGCATTGAAGTGTCATATCATTCGAGCTTTGAATGTCTTAGGCTTGATCGTCTCGACCCCGAGTATCTTCTGTTGATTCAGCATCCCTTTCATTGCGGTAGTGGGATTCAACACTTGTGCAGACATCAGAGCTTTCTAATTTTCTGAGACACATGGACACTCCTGCAAGGCTTTAGAGAAACGCCCAAAGTGTTCTTTTCCATGCTTTGACATTATCTCAGTAATGAATATTTCAATTTTCAGTTCGGAGAAATGTCAGATTCAACCACTTGGTTAAATACTAATCCGGTGAAGCTACCATTCATAACATCTTGCAGAGTTGCTAGCAGAATTGAGTCCCCGTGATAGGATAGCATGTGAGGAAATAAATGACATATACATGAAATGAATGAGACTTGCCTGAGTGTGGAACCTCTTGACGAATATCTATGCATCTTTTGCAGGTTCTTGCTTCAACCTCGTCGAAGTTTGAAATTCTTCAAAGTACTCTGGTGATGGAATGTCCGTCAAACCTTCTGGATCAGAACTTTCTTCGTTGGAGAGATTTGTAACCAAAGATGCTTCTTAAGTATCCATATTTTCAGTGTGGACCTACGCTCATCTAAAGGACATGTCATATCCTGGATCTTCCTGATTATGCGAAACTTGGTTTCTGTCCAGGTTGGACTTATGTTCACTTTGAGAGTGATGTAGCCATGAGTATTTCCGAGCGCTTCTTCGAGGTCTCTGATTGAGATGGATAATGAGTATCTTATTGCCGAGAGATGCATGTGGATCCGATGGTTTTCACTGGAATGTTGTTGATGGTGGTGTCAACATCGATCAACGTTCTTCCAAATTCGTTTCTTCTGAGATTGACTATGGTAAGCAGTCCCCAGTCGTATATATCTTGATCTGTGGCTGGAGGCTCAAGAAGTATTTTCGGTATGAACTTCTTGACACGATGTGGTTCAGTACTGTGAACATGTCTCTCCTTTGTGCCTTCGACATATAACACAATTCACGTTCGTCTTGAACTGCTTCTTTGATAGGTTGTCCAAAGAGCGTAAAGGTTCTGACTGGGAGAGGATTCTTGTGTACTTCTTCAGTCCCCAGTTGAATCTATTGCAGATTAACCTTCTCTTTGAAAATGTGTTTCAAAACTTCGCAGTTGCTTTGTGGGATGATTGACGAACCTGTGGAAGTGGTAGTAACGAGAACTTTCCATGTCTTCTTCAGTTGGTTCTTTCTGGACATGTGGAAACTTGATTGCACCATCTTGTATCCAGACATCCAGGATTTCGATGACTTCTTCAATAGAGCGGGGAAAATCAGGTGTCTATGGATCTTCTGCATGCTGGGGAGGAGCCTGTACGTCATCCTTCCTTTGTGCCTTTCAAAGGGGTGGAAGAAGTATGCTTGCGCTGTAGTTCATCTTTCCATTTTCTCCCTTCTGCGATAGCATTTGCGGAAGGCTGTAGGTTGTACTGCTTGTCGATTAGACGTCTGCTTCCTCGAGTGTCTCGTGCTTCTTCATCCTTTGTGGATTTTGTTCTTTCCAACAGAGCAGGTGAAGTGGTTGCTGATCTCTTCGTGGCTTCGTGGAGCTCTGAGAAAGTCTGGAACCGGAGATTTTCCAGTAAAGCTCTGTAAACCGGGAGCATGCCATTAATGCACAAATCTACCAGCTGCTGCTCCGTGATATTTGGATCATGACAATCCAGGGCTTGGACTCTGAATCTTTTCACATAATCATCAGGATGTTCGATGCTCCTTTGAAACATCCTTCCTAGATCAGAGAGAGTGATTTGCTCTTACACGGAGAAGTATTTTCTGTAGAAAACATTAATCATCTCTCTCCAATCGGTGATACTTCCCGGTGCGATGTTGTTGTACCAGGTGTATGCTCTGCCTATCAGAGACATTGAAAATTCCTTCAGAAGGACGACATGTTGTGCTCGTGTTCGAACAATAATTATTTGGAAGAGGAATCTTATGTATGGAAGCAGGATATGAAGGTTGGTGAAGATAGACAGATGATGCCTTGTCTTTTTCTCGATCCTCAAAAGTGCTCCAGGTCTTCATGAGTGATGAAAATTGTAGGTTCCATTGCTGGAGAGTCATCTGCAGGTTTGAGGAATTCTTCATCATGCACAACATGGATTGGAGAGATTTCGGGATCATCAGTTGAAGATGTTTCTTTAGCTTTTCCTTTCTTGCGTTGAGGCTGAGTTCATTCAGACGCAAGCTTGTTTGTGAGAGTTTTGAGATAAGCACACAACTCTTTCTGTGCTGCAGCTATGTCAGTCTGAACCTTCATGAGATCAATTATGGTAGGTTTATTTCCTTTGGTTTCTTCAGGAGATCAACCGAAGAGTGGATTGTTGATGGTGTCAGTGCTGTCACTTGTAGGGGTGATCACTGGAGCATCAGTGCTTGGATGATTGGCATTAGCGGTACTAGAGCTTACGATATTACTATCGGGTTTTGTACCCGGATTGGCATACCTAAGACCGACCATCCTTGTGAGAATTGATATTGTAACCAAAAGAATGATCTCCCACTGTGGTCTCCAATCTGTAGATGGGGAAAAATGATTTGCTGGTTTTTGTGGAATTAAGGACGACCGTACGGAGGAAATTCCCTGAACCGAGCGAAATGTTCAACCTCACACAAATGCACCGCTATGAAGGGGGTGCTTTAAGTTCGTGAGGCCAATCTGTAGTACTCCGTCCTAAACCAAGACAATGGACATTCCAGAGTAAATTCAGTCACAAGAGAGGATGGGTTGATATGTAGGAGGGAAGATGAGAAATGTGTGAGATCAATGATGATCTGAGATTGTAGGTGTGTTGTAATTTCAGCGTGAAAATACTATGAATAATTGAATCTTGCCTGATTGAGAGTAATTTCTGTGAGTTCGTGTAGACAAAAGAGCGTTTGTATGAACTTTGGTGAGAAATTGCTTGTTCAGAGGGTTGTTGTTCGAATGTTTGAAAACTCTTCGAATCTTGTTGTTTCAATCAGGATTCAGAGATATTATATAATGCCGGAGTTGAAAACACCATGTCCCATGAAGTTTGACAGTTTGCTAGAATCAAAGAGTGGGGAGGTGGGAAATCGTGTTAAACCAATTACTCATCGTACGGAGAATTGGTTAATTTTCCACCCACTAATTTGTTGATTCTTTCAAACTGATTGCACGACTTGATCATATTATCATCGTGGGTGAACACACGTGCCGTAGACCCCCAGACCAAAACCCTAGTTGATATCCCCCAAATGACACGATTGATGTCTTATGGTTTATTTAGTCAGTTGCTGATTTCATGACTTCTTGGGACAATGAGTCCACGTATTTGCTGAGTTAAACATGATTTTGTGAAATGTTCTGCAACTCATGAATCGAACATGTTTGCTGAGACAGTGTTGGAATCCTCACATTGAGGTGAGCGAGTGTTGCTCGATAATTTGTTGAATATTTATAGTTGAACCAATATTCCTTGATTTGAGTAAATATTGCTCATCGGAGCAAGTGTTGATCGTCTGATGAATTATTAGCAGCGTGACCAAAATAAAATATTAATTAAAGCGCTGGTAATTGAACTGAGCATAATTAATAAGAATATTGATCATGAGATCATTGCAAAATTATTAGTGATTGAATCTGGAATCATGATCATTGGATTCAGAAACCCTAATTTGATCAATTGATGACCGATTGATGGTTTATTTGAAAAATAACCATGGAATGAAGGAGAACCGACTTCATGGGACCGTGGATCGACCATGAAATTCTCATACGCTCACGTGAGCATAAACCAATACCTCTTTGAAGAGTTGGTGAGTTGTTGAAAGAATGATTAAATGCTGGTTTAATCATTTACTGAATTACTGCTGGGTTCAGCATTAGGTAATAAAACCTACTTAATTATTAAAATATGAGGGACCTACCAAGGGGTTATGAATCCATCCCTGGGTGGTCATGGGATCAAATGATGATCACTCCGTCAAATTCTGAAATTATTCGGAGAGTTTAGGACCCAATACGCGCAATTGTGCAAATTTGGTCATATTGTGAGAAACACGTGGGACTGGCTCATTGCGAACAAAAAAGCTAACCATGGTCGGTCAAGGTAACATTCTTTCGTCATTGAGATGTCCGTGTTTCCGTCCTGAGAATTTTGATATTTTCTGGTGCTCATTTGAGCGACCATTTGAGAAAATATGACAAAATTAGGGTTTTCTGATAAAACCGTCAAAACTTCATCGGATGAAGGAAAATAATGAAAAAGTGAAAATATTATGGAGTGTGGGACCAATCATGACCGTGGGCAAGGCTGGCCGTCTAAGAGAGCTATTCCACACGTTTTCCATAATTTTTGTAATATTTTTCATGATTTTAGGGAAATATGATAAAACGAAGGAGTTTTGCTAAAATTAAAGAGTTTTGTTGAAATCAAGGAGTTTCCATGAGATGAGGGAAACATAAAAATCATAAACAATAAAATAAGGGACGTGTGGGCGTGTGGTACTGGCTTGGAGCATGACTGGAAAGCCAGGGCCCGGTCCCGTGCGTTTTCCCTATTTTATGCATTATTTCATGATTTGAAGGAATTTTCATAATTTGAAGGAAATATCATGAAATCAAGGAATTTTCATGGGATTATGAAAACATGAAAAATATGCTAATAAAATAGTGGGACATGTGAGCCATCTAGGGTTTGGTCTACCGGCCATGGCTCGTGCACACGGGTTTCCCTAATTTTTATTATCTTTCATGGGACCAAGGAAATATCATGAGATTAAGGAGTTTTTATGAAATTAGGGAAATAATAATAAAATAATAAGAAATCATGAGGTGTGGGTCCTGCTAGGACCAAGGCATGGCCGGTTGTCCAATGGTCATGCCCGTCACGTTTTTTCCCTAATTTTATATTATTTTCTCCGCACGAAGGAAGCACCATGAAATTGAGGAGTTTCCTCAAAATAAAGGATATTCGTTCAAATGAAAGGGTTTTTCATAAACTCAGGGAAAACAACAAAAATATGATAAAAATATGAAACTGACGTGGGATTGACCACAGCACAGTTGTCCGGTCAATGGGTCCATGCTCCCAGCGCCTTGGTCAATTTTTATTTATTTGTTATTTTTCATCCTATTTTGCATAGGTTCATCGTTTTATCATATTTTGAAATACTCGTTCGTGCGGTGGTTATTAATGTATCATTGTTGAATACACTTGCACCATTTGAGACATGTCTCGTTCTGAAAGCAACTCTGATGCCCGTGCATCCAATATTTATTACTAATCCATGGATTTCTGCTGGGAAGGACCATGGAATGCGTAATGAAATATTTTGCGAAAATATTTGAATATTTTCAGAAATTCTGCGGATGAATCCAAGAATTTAAGTTTGAGACAGGGCTCGCTCAGAAGGCAGCTCTGATGCTCGTGCGTCCAATATTTATTACTAATCCATGGATTTCTGCTAGGAAGAACCATGGTTTGCGTAATGAAATATTTTGCGAAAATATTTGAATATTTTCAGAAATTCTGCGGATGAATCCAAGAATTTAAGTTTGAGACATGGCTCGCTCAGAAGGAAGCTCTGATGCCCGTGCGTCCAATATTTATTATTAATCCATGGATTTCTGCTGGGAATAACCATGGTTTGCGTAATGAAATATTTTGCGAAAATATTTGAATATTTTCAGAAATTCTGCGGATGAATCCAAGAATTTAGGAATAATTAATTTATGACTTTATACTAGCAGAGCAAGCTGTCTAGGAGCATTAATTATTCTGATATGAACTTGCTGGAGCTTCATATCTTTTACATAGCCAGGGTAAACTCGTTGTTTGTATCCTGAAAACATCATCACTCTATACTAGCAGAGCAAATTGTTTGGGAGTTTTCCATCCCGTGATAGAAATAATTACTGAAGTGCTCAGTACTACTTGTGAGATATGGTGCTGTCCAGCTGTGAGACTACATATCTATATGCACTCTGAGAGAAAGTATTCTCAATCAGAGGATTCAATGAGAGACCCGTGTATCGATATTCACGTCTGATTGCTGGATCAGAGGTTTTTATAATTATGGGTTTACGACTTTAGCCTTTGTCAATAATATACCATCTACAAACATTAGAGGGACAAGGTACGAGTTCCCATACGTCTTTCCTTTGAAATTGATTTAGCTATTCATGCATAGCATTCACCCAAGCAGGGTCATTAAGAGCTTCATCAATATTTCTTGGTTCTACAAGAGAAAGATAACAACCAATTGCAAATATTTTGAAGTTATCCTCTTGTTCGAGCTGTAGAATCTTTTCCTCCAATAATACTATTTGGATCATGATTCCTTTGAACCCAGGAGAGTCATGGAGGGAGAACATGTTCTGATTCGTCAGGGGATGTCTGATCAGTGTCCTTCTCCTCATTACTGGAAATATCAGGATCAGTAACAGTTGGAATGACTTTAACTGATTCCGATATTTCATTAACTTTCTCAATTGTCTCAGTTGGAGGCAACTCAATAGAAGAATTATCATGATGGAAATCACTAATATCATCAATAATAATATTAGCAGATTCCATCATGACTTGTGTTCTGAGATTAAAAACTCGGAATCCACGACTGTCAGAAGCATAGCCAAGGAAAATACCTTCATCACTTTCGGTATCAAATTTCCCCCTTTTCTCTCGATCTTTTAGTATGTAGCACTTACTTCCAAACACTCTGAGATAGTGTAAGTTGGGTTTTATACCATACAATAACTCATAAGGAGTGTTGAGAGTTTTAGACCGTAAGTAGACACAGTTGATCAAGTAACATGTTGTAAAAATAGCTTCTCCCCAAAATCTTAAAGGTAGATTCTTGTTATGGAGCATTACCCTGGCCATCTATTGAATATTCATGTTTTTTCTTTCGGCAACTCCATTAGCTTGAGGAGTAATAGGTGGAGAATATTGTTGAGTAATCCCCAGTTCGTCACAAAATTCAAACACTTTAGTGTCTTTGAATTCGGTTCCACGGTCGCTCCTAATTTTCTTTAGTTTATGACCTTGTTCGTTCTGGATTCTACTCACAATAATCTTGAATTACCCAAGGGTTTCATTCTTATGAGATAGGAATGCAACCCAAGTGAATCTGGTGTAATCATCTACCATAACCAAAGCATACCTCTTGCCAGCAATAGTGGGATGTTGAATTGGTCCAAAGAGATCCATATGAATTAAATCAAGTGGAGCTTTGGTGAGAATATCTCGAGATGATTTATGGTGAACTTTTGTTTGTTTACCCTTTTGACAGGCACCACATACACCTTCAATCTTTGCATTTATTTTTGGAACACCTCTAACAAGTTCTTTGTTAAGGATCTTAGTTAGAAGGCGATAATTGATGTGACCAAAATGTTCATGCCAAAGATGTATAGATTCCACCTTAATCAAATTGAAACAATTGCTAAACTGAGTATAGAGAAGATAACAGTTTTTTTTACCACGAGTTCCTTGAAAGATTACTTTCCCAGTTTTTTCCACAATGTCATATCCATTTACATTGAAGACAACTCGATGGCCCTTGTCACAAATTTGACTAATCCAAATAAAATTTGCAGTCATACCTTTTACGTACACTACGTCATGAATTTCATGTACGCCAAGTAACTTGATCGTTCCCTTCTTACTTATAAAGCAATATCTTCCATCTCCAAATGTTACTGGTCCTCCTTCATAGTCTTCTGCAGAAACAAACCAAGTAAGATCACTTGTCATATGTCTGTGATGCTTGTCATAGGTATGCAAATTAATTCACTTATATTCTACTTTACTAATGAATAATATAGTATCAAATAAGGTTTGTTCCCACGAAGAGCATAAAGATTTAGTTATCAAAAGGTGTCACAATTGGGGGTTTGTTTTAGATTTTATAACAAAGTAAATAACAAAGCAATTGAAAGTAATAAAGTTTGCAAGCAATGGAGAGAAATATGATCAGGTAATCCTTCTTCGTTACTAAACCGTCATAAAGTTATTATATTCATCCATTAATACAATTAATCACAGATTATTACCAACCGTGGAATAACAACTAGCTCAGTGATATCCCCTAAATTCCTTATATCACTGGGTACGGAAGCTCTCCAATACCAGATTCTATTCGTCTAAACCACCTAGTGGTATCTCACTTAAGGTGTAATTTCTCCGAATGCTTTATCTTTTGTGAATTATAGATTGATCATAATAGTTAGACTCTTAGCTCAAGGTTCACTTTCTAGTGTTGTTTATACACACAATCGCTACACAGAATCCCTCTGCAAGGTCTTGTGTTCTCTATTTTTGTATGAATTATTCGACTATTACTTATCTCCTAACTCAATACTAGAATTTGATTGAATCAACAAATTAATTCAGTTAGCCACCTAAACAATCTATCAATTAATCATAAATATTATAATTAGTATAAACAATCAATAATCATGAGAAGAACTTCAAAATAGATTTATATAATAAATCAAACCATGTCTAGAACTTAGAATTCATCCCCAATCACTAATAAGTTTAGCTACTCATGGTGCTAATGAAACCCATGAGATACATATTATAAAATGGAAAATAAATAGTTACGGTAATGAAGAATGCTCCAAAACCCTAGATTTTCTCCCTTGAGTTCTTCTCTCCAAAACTTGATTAAAGATTATCAGATATCTCTAGAGGTTGTAGAAACATCTCTTTTATAGGTGTCCCAATTATAGTTGCCCGTGCACCAAATCCCAGTCGAATGGTTTCCAAAACTCGCCAAATATCCCCAAGTACGTCACTCCCAAAGTGTGACCGTACCCAAGTCTCTTGAGAATATCCAAATGGGCACTTACAAATGATGAAGGCCCAGCCCATTAAATCTTAGGCATGCATTGTATAACTGTCGGATGCATAGAACCAACAGCACACCCCAATCTTCCCGCGGACAAACATCACTCCATGAGCGATAATTTCTGCTGGATTTGGTTTACTCCCGTCAAAACCACGGGCACTCAAGCCACCGTGAGTTTTTAAAGTTACGGGATTTTTAGTTTCTCGACCAATTTCCACAGCAACTTCTCCCTCCGTGAAGAATAAATTTCCCTGAGTTTTAACTTCCTCGCTATATATTCCCCGGACACATATCCCTCAGTGAGTTTTTAAACTCCCTGGACTTTCACTTTTCCGGCAGCAACTCACTTATACCATGCCCTCCATGAAAAATATTTCTTCTGATCTTCTTATTTCCCTTAACTCGAACTCCATGTATCTCAAACTCAAGGTTCCTCGTCAATGGAAGCTTGGAAACAACCAGTCAACTGGTTTCTCTACTCCTTCTCTATCTCAAGATCTCCATTCAATATTAGAAGTAGCCATTGATCATCTCCGTGACGCTCATTTATCAGCTTCATTGTTTACAGCCATGGCATAAGGGTTCTTCTTCCTTAACAGCGTCAATAACTCACTGATATGCCTCCCCCGATTTCATCTCGTAACCCGACCACCATAATCACTTCTCATCACAGAGCATTACCAATCCATTACTGTGACATTCTCCACTGCTAACTATCACCAGAAGTCACCATCTTCCATTTTCGTCTACCAGCAACCTCTCTTCTGCGTCTTGAGCTTTTGTATTCACCACTGGCAGCATAGAACTCAGCCCATTGCTAACAGCGTCATGAACCACACCAAGACGTCCCTGTTATCTACTCTCAAGCTCAATATTAACAACAGCTCCTTCTTATCTTATATCACCACTGCCAAACTCCATCGATCTCGGCTTCCATGGCAGACTCAAGTTCACCAACTTCCATCATCACTACTTCTTATAAAGCTTCTCGAGCTCCAATCTTCATTTATAATGGCAGAAAACCCTCACTGAACTCGAGCATTCTCTTCTTTACTCATTTTTCAACTCACTCCATTTATCGATCGTCAATGGAAGCTACAACTCGTATGTTCTGAAAATGCCATTAACTCGAGCTGTAATCTATGTTGTAAAAGGCGCTAGGCAAGGCGAGGCGCCAAGCCCAGCGCCTAGCGCCTTTGGATCCTAAGGCGCCCCAGGCGAGGGCCTTTTTTTTAGAAAAAACTACAATTAGGTATAATTTGGCACCTGGACGCCTTTTTTTTCCAGGCGCCAGCCTTTTACAACATAGGCTGTAATTTCCCTGACTTCCTAAACTCAACCAACTTCATCAGCTTTTCTGTATTTTCACGTCGAGCTGAAATCCTTTCCTTTCGTCATCAGCATCCAACTAACAATGGTAGATACCACAGCTCAATTCCCATTCTTCCCTGTTTTGTTCTCGAGCTTACGTCCATCTCTAATTAATATCGGCAGCGTCCATTCTCGGCTGCACAAAATCACACTACCAGGACAACCACCACAGTTCAAATCCATTATTACCATCGATTCATACCTGCAAATGCCAAGCTCCATCAATCACTATATCTCCCAAATTCAGGCATCATTGTGCTCAACATCGTCTTATGGTTCAGCTTCATCACGTCACTGACTTGTGTCGAGTGAGTTCTTCCATGGAAACTGAGATCCATCTTATCTTCGTCAACTACCGATGGTAGTTACCTAATTTCAGTTCCCTGAACTTGGTCGTGATGCTTGGTGAAGAAGATGTTGTTGTCAGCCCCTAACGGAAATATGGGTGCCTTTATAATTTATGTGCTGCGACAACTTTTCTTTGCTTCAAACGCTTCCAGATTCTTCATATGACATCGGATTGACTCCATTCTTTCGCCATTGTCTTCGCCTTTTCGTTCTCTTCGAGTTGATAACAAGAACTCCTAGATTTCAACGAGATCCACTTGGTCTTTGTCCTTTCTCCATTTGTAGCTAGCTTCTTTTATTGCACAATAAAGTGCTAATTCACTTCTTTTGGATGATTCACCTAGCAAAACATAAATAAGAGAAAACAAGAGTAATATACAATAATTCGCAAGAAAATATAGAAAATAATAGCATGGATTCGACACTAAATATATGCAAAATATGCACTTAACAAATTCCCCCACACTTGGATTTTTCTAGTCCTCGAGCAAACTATCTAAAATACAACAACTCCATATCGTCGAGGATACGGTTACTCTTAGCATGAATAATAGTCCTTTAAACCCCTAGGTGTCCCTAGTGGACGAGTTATAGTCTCGTGAGGGCTTACCAGAGGTATACCCACAAAATCTACTCCAACTTCAAAGCGTTACAGCTTCCCAAGCATCCAAAGAGCTATGAGGACATAGAGTTTCTGCATGCTAGTAATAAGAAGTTAGAAATACCAAAGAACATATTCATTCTTAAATATTGAGTGATAAATAACCACACCATAATGAGAGAATGCGTGTTTGACAGCGATCAATAAGCATTTCGCCTCGACTTTTGCCTCACTTAAAAGGATTTTATGATAATTGCACTCAATAAGACGGATTTTTTATGGGTCTCACATGTGTGCAGGTAGGAATGAAGAGAGAATCCTACACACGTTGAATGGTGGGAAGGAAACCTTCCGAATTATTTCTGGAGACTCCACAAAATCGTGGAAAACAAAGATATTTTTCTGATGATCTCTAAGAAAGGAAATCAACCACTATAGAAAGGATGAGAGTACTTACCACCTTCACATCCGATTGCAATGATGAAAACATCACTCTTACAGCATCCAATAGAAACGTCTTCCTTCGGCTCGTCTTCTTCATCTTTTTGGTCTTCGTCTTCGATCTTCTACTGATGATAAACTCTTGAACTTGTAGAACTTCGACAATTTGTACTCTTTTCCTCAATTTCCTTGTTGCTTGAAACTTCTTTATATATTTTTCTTCACATGGCCTTATTGAACAAATAACAACCTAAATGCAAATCTCTTTGTATATTATTTTTATTTTTTATTATTATTTTTTTATTTTATTTTTTTATTTTTTTTTTTTTTTTTATTTTTTTTTTTTGAAGAGATTGCAACTAAAACAATAAAAATAAAATAAAATAAACATAGCCATGAAGGAAGTACTTTACCACTTTGTTCATCACAACTTGTATTGTCTTCGTATCATAAACTTCAATAACTCTCATCTTTTGATTTTCTTCTCTCTTGTAAATAAGTCTTCATACTTGGATATAAAATTCCGCTTTTTATGTGTAAGTCTTCAACATGGTATATAAAAATCCGCTCATGTATATGTTGCTTTACTTGAATATGAAATTTCGCTCTTCCTTGTATTGTTGCTTGTAAACCTCAAATGTCTTCAACTTTCCTTGTAGATTTTGATGTCACTCCCTTGTTGATGATGATGGTGTTTCTATGGATCTGTTGTTGTTGTCGAGAGAGAATGGTGCTAACTGCAAATCAAACTACAAGAAGGTGGTTTTCGTCTATAGACGTCACCCTCATGATTGACAAAATTAGCACTCAATAGATCAAAAATAGTGCTGAAAATGGTGTGAAGTTGGGTAGCTCACCATTCTACCCGGAATTAACGTACGGTGACACACACTCAAAAGAAATCTCTTTAGTCAGCTACAAAGAAAATTTGGTCTGGTGCCTTGGTTGATATGAAAATAGGTAGTCTCCACTAATGATTGATCAGCAACTCTAATAATGCATTTCTCTCTTCTCCTAATTTTCATCACCGGCATGATTAAATCCATTATTTAACACTCCAATTCGTAAGAAATCCGAATGTAGTTCCCTAACACTTCCAAGTTCAGTTATGTCGGTCAGAATTCTCTATGTAAACATACCTAGAAGTATGCTAGTGACTATAAAATCTCTTCAAGTTGGAGGTTTTTATGCAAAAAAAAAGTGAAAAATCTATATGCAAAATACTCCCCAACACTTAAACTTCACATTGTCCTCAATGTGTATAACCGAAAGTTCTGAATTCTGACGTAGCAGCATATAAAATGCAACAAATGTGCAAATTGGTAAAGAATTTGGAAACACTCCATTTCACAAAAGTTGTTCATCTACGTGTTTTCAACAAAGTGTCAAAAGGGCACAGTGTTTCGATAAACGGTCTGATAGTTATAGTCTCTGGACTGTACTACGTGCAGTTTGAATTTTTCTAACGAAAAAGTTTCGGATTCAGTGAAATTAAACATGGGGATGCAAATATGATATGAAAACAATAAAAACAAAAAATAAAAGTGTTTAAGATACAAAACCTATGGGTTTCCTCCTATTTAGCGCTTGATTTAAAGTCGTCAGCCCGACTTAGCATTCTCCTTACTACTCCTCCAGAGGGAAAAATCTTTAAGCTCTTTCTCATCCACATTCACATAAGCGATGTTTTCATAATATGGCTTCAATCAATGACCGTTGACCTTAGAAGTAGTCCCATCTCTAAGACTAGTGATATCAACTGCACCATGAGAATAAACATTAGTAACAACATAAGGTCCAATCCATCTGGACCTTAGATTACCAGGAAATAACTTAAGACGAGAATGAAATAAAAGAACTTTCTGTCCCACAAAAAAATTCTTCCGAGAAATCATCTTGTCATGGAAAAGCTTAGTCTTCTCCTTATATATACGAGAACTCTCGTAAGCATCATTATGTATCTCCTCTAGCTCATTGATTTGTAGTTGCCTATGTTTCCACGCTTTATCATACTCCATGTTGCACATCTTTACCGCCCATAAAGTCTTATGCTCAAGTTCAAATGGGAGATGACAAGCTTTTCCATAAACCAACTGATATGGAGACATACCAATTGGTGTCTTATATGATGTTATGTGCGCCCAAAGTGCATCGTTGAGTCTATAACTCCAATCCTTTCGTGTAGTGTTAACGGTTTTCTCAAGGATGAACTTAATCTCACGATTTGAAATTTCAGCTTCCCCACTAGTTTGTGGGTGATGTGGTGTACCAATCTTGTGTATAATATTGTACTTCTTGAGAAGAGTATGAAAGGATTTCTTGAAGTGCGAGCCTCCATCATTGATAACCACTCTTGGTGTACCATGTCTAGAGAAAATATATTCCTTCACAAACTCACAAACAACTTGAGAATCATTAGTAGAGGTGGCTTTAGCTTCCACCCATTTTGAAACATAATCCACATCAAGAAGTATATAAAATTTTCCATTCGAATTAACAAAATGACCCATAAAATCAATGCCCCACACATCAAAAATCTCGACAGTGAGAATAGGATTGAGTGGCATTTGATTTCGAGCACCTAGATTGCCCGTTCGTTGACATCTATCACAAGATTTGCAAAAAGCATATGCATCCTCAAATAGGGTAGGCCAATAAAATCCACTCTCAAGGACTTTGAGAGCGGTACGTTTAGAAACAAAGTGACCACCACAAGCATAAGAATGACAAAAATATAGAATTGACTGAAATTCAGAGTTTGGTACGCACCTGCGGATAATTTGATCATCACCATATTTCCACAAGTAGGGATCATGCCACACATACTGCTTCGTTATTTTCTTAAGATTTAGATTTTAAAAAGTAGACATTGTACTAGGTACTTGCCTTGTAACCAAATAGTTCATTATATCAGCATACCAAGGTGTTGAATCTTCAATTGAGAAAAGTTGTTCATCTGGAAAACGATCCTGTAAGGGAATTTCTTCTTCGGAGACAATAAGTCTACTAAGATGACCAACAATTGTATTCTCAACACCTTTCTTATCTCTAATTTCCATATTGAATTCTTGCAGCAAAAGAATCCAACGTATGAGCCTTGTCTTAGCCTCCTTCTTTTTCAATAGATACCGTAGTGCTGCATGATGAGAATATACAATCACATTGGCACCCACCAAATAAGCTCTAAATTTTTCCAATGCAAATAATATAACCAACAACTCCTTCTGAGTAGTAGAATAGTTTATTTGAGCATTGTTTAGGGTCCTTGATGCATAATAAATCACATGCGACCTCTTGTCTACTTTCTGACCCAAAACAGCTCCGACTGTATAATCACTTGCATCACACATTAACTCGAATGGAAAACTCCAGTCAGGTGACTTAATAATTGGTGCAGTAGTCAACAATTCCTTTAATTTATTAAAGGCATCCTTGCACTCTTGGTCGAAGTTAAAGGAAACCTCCTTTTGCAACAATTTGCACATCGACATTGAGATTTTGGAGAAATCATTGATAAACCTCCTATAAAAACCTGCATGACCAAGAAACGAGCGAATTTCCCTTACCGAAGTGGGGTATTGTAAGTTCCTAATGAAGTCTATCTTTGCCTTGTCCACTTCTATCCCTTGAGAGGAAACGATATGGCCAAGTACAATTCTATGGTCTCCCATAAAGTGGCATTTCTCTCAGTTTAAAACCAAATTAGTGTCTATGCATCTTTTAAGCACAAGTTCAAGATTATTTAAACAAATATCAAATGAATCACCATAAACACTAAAGTCGTACATAAATACCTCAATGATGTTCTCCACGTAATCAGAAAATATACTAACCATACATCTCTGAAAGGTGGCAGGCGCATTGCAAATACCAAATGGCATTCTTCTATATGCGAATGTACCAAAAGGACAAGTAAAAGTTGTTTTCTCTTGATCCTCTAGTGCAATAACAATTTGATTATAGCCCGAATAACCATCCAAAAAGCAATAATAATAATGTCCGGCTAACCTCTCTAACATCTGATCAATGAAAGGCAAAGGAAGGTGATCCTTGCGGGTAGCAAAATTGAGCTTTATGTAGTCTATGCATACTCGCCATCCTGTTTGAAATCTTTTAGGAACGAGTTCATCATCTTGATTTCTAACAACAGTGACACCTGATTTCTTAGGCACCACTTGCACCGGACTAACCCATTTACTGTCAGAAATTGGGTATATCACCCCCACACTTAGTAATTTGAAGATCTCTTTCTTCACGACCTCCATCATTGATCGGTTGTCAGCCGACACAAAAATAATTCACTTTCTTACTCGACAAAATATGAATGAAGTATAAATTAAGGAAGAGTTCGTATCCACAGAGAGGCGATTGTAGTTATCAATTTCTAGTTTCTAAGTAACCAAGATGGGGGATTTCTGATTTTTGTAAAATAAAAGTAAAATAAGAGCAAAGTAAATAGTTGGAAATAATCAATGGAGAAAGATATTGGTCAAGGAATTCATCTTCAATCTTAAACATGTGCTTGCATACATGATTAGAATTACGATTTAATCTCTTTTATTATCAAAAGCCTAGAAAATCAAGAGAGCAAGATAATCTATTTATTTCCCAAGTTAATCAACACACACATTAGAGCTGCGTATGTGAATTCTACCTAAAGAATAACCTAACGCCTTGCGCTAATCAAGTTCAATTCCCAGGAGCATTAAGTTTTGGAAATAGGCTAATCAAAGCAATTGTCATACATTGTGCATAACAATTCGGACAATGGTCAAACTCTACATATGATTATAAGAGTGTATCACTACAAACTATAATCATATCATGCTACTTGTATTTGGGGTTATCGCTCGATGAAAAACCCTAAAATAGAAATGGATAAGATGCAAGTTCAATTAATTGGCCACTTAACTAATCAAACATCTATATCCTACCACAATACATCATTCATGTGATTATAAAAACAGTAGAGATATGAACAAAAACAAAGAGAGAAAACTAATACATTAATCAAGCACAAGTTATAGATATAGGACTACATCCTTAACCAATAATAAGAGATTTATCTAGTCATAGCTATGGAGTTCATCATAATCAATAATCAAATAAAGGAGATGAATATTAAATACGAAAGCAAACCCTAGTTGTAGTTTAAGCGGCTATCTCCTCTGCTCCCAGAATAATACGTGATCTCTTTGTTGTAGAAACTCTCTTTTTATAGCCCTTTGCTTTCCAAAAATAGGTCAAAGTCTTCAAAATCTTCAAGTCCATGTCCATCTACCAGTCCACCAAGCCCATGTGTGAAAAATATATCTCTGGAATTTTCGGGTCCAAAACTGGTCGCATGAATGCTAACGTCATCACCGGAATCCGGTCACCGTCGCCGAAATCCGGTCGCCGGAAAATTGTCTCAGGTCATGATGACATTTCAGACAATGTCACCAATAAGTATGTAGTCCCAGAAACTCATCTCTCCTTCTATGCATTTCAAACATTCACAAAATATCACCTAAACCAATTTCTTTTTCTTGCGAAAACGTACCCAAAAGCGTGACGCGTAACTCATACTTCTAGCCATCAATTCTTGCATCCGACTCATACCCCCCTCGGGATTCACTGAAATATTACGATCGACACTTTAACCTCTGAAATCCGACTACCGGAACTATGCTCACCGACGTGCCATTTTCACTCCGTTTTCGCATTATTTCTGCAGCATGTACTCATCTACAACACCACCTCAGTAGCTCAACCACCTGCCCTGTAATTTCATACTGCAACACAGGTCCCTGCTATCTCCCCTAATCTGTGCAAGCCATTTCAGATCAGCCCCAATCCATGGTAGTTGTAACCCCTGCTATTGTCCGAGCACAATACCACCAGAACCAACACCACCACCGGAGCTTCACTCTAGCTCCATTCTGCCGCATAACATCATCACCAACTCATTTCCAGTACAGCAACAAGGCTCTTATTCTTAAACTGCAGTTTAACTGCAACATCACATTTGCAAGCCACTGTAATTACCACCCTGCAATATTTAGCTTCCTGGTATATCTCCCACTTCAAGATCACTTTCTTCTCGTCGCTTCATGACCCTTAGTAACCCTGCCTACTTCACTGCATAACAAAATTACCACCAGTACCTGCTGCTCAGTTCACACTGATGCTTTTCATTTCACCAATAGCTCATTTGCACCCACCAATTTATTCTCTCCTTATGCAACAACTGCCACATATAAGAGCACCCACTATGGCAACACACCCCGAATCACCGCCAAACTCAAGAAACTCCGTAGCTAGCTGCCACCACCAAAATCCATTTTCTTTGACTGCAATCCTGCTGAAGCAATCATCATCTATCCCCTGGATAATTCCAGGCCATGGCTCCATTCAATCACAGAACCTCAGAACTCCACCATCTCAGTGTATACTTGCATCTCAAATCCACCCTGAACCAACCAACTAACCACCATTTGTAACTCAGTTTGCACCATTGCAGCAATACCCACTGTAACCACTTAAAATTCTTGTTGCACCTGCAATTCCCATTTACTCCATGCCAATATATCATCTCCTTTCATCTCAGTCACCACCTATAACTACAACTGCTTTTGCTGTAAAAAAAAACAATTCATTCAAAAAGCTAAACAAGCACCATGTGTGCAGTGTGTATCCAACTGATTCATCACCATAGTCTACACCAGGGTCAACACAACAACCTTAATCTCCAAACCTTATTTGTTCTTAGTTTGCAGCTCAATCACCACATTAACATACAGATGAGAACCCATGATAATTATTTGCTTGTCTACAACTTCAACTCAATTCAGTTTCATTAGAATCAACATCGACCACATCTTACTCCATCTAATTCAACTGAGATTAACCCAGATTCAAGCCAAACCCAACTCTTCAATTCACTTTAGAACTCAGACCTCATGAATATCATCATTCACTGCCAATTTCATCAACCCACTTCGAAACCGTAAGTCTTCTTGTTGATATTGAACTCATCTCAGATTCACCTCTGAATTCGATCATAGCAGCACCGATTTCACTCTCTCAATTTCACTCTCAGACAAATGCCGCCATGGGTTCAGAAATAAAGGTAATGATGAGAAGAATTGATTTCTCTCAATTTTAGGTTTGTTGTAGGAATTGAGAGGGGATACAACCACTTTGTTGAAGTAGATAAGGGGTGAACACCGAGAATGACTATAGACACCCTGGAATAGGATAAGATCCAACCAACCGATAGCCCATTACTTTTGAAATAAAACAACGACCCCTTATCGTTGGCTTGACTCCACATAGCACACGCGGTTGAACGCTCGACCTCCATGCTCCAAATGAATGCTCTTTTCTTTCTGGAATTCTTCCACCAGCAGCAGCCGCCTCTTATTCCTCAAACCCACTTCATCTCTTCAATTTCTATTCATCACTAAAGTTGTCATGCCTTTCAGACAGAAATCGCATCACCAAAGCCGACATACTTTTCAGACAGAGATGAAGAAATAAAAGCAAATAATGAGAAATAGTCCGCCTCCAACGCTTTTGCCATGTTTCCTCCTCTTTTGATCCAAATGACTCCAAAGTACCTAAATACTCAAAAACGAAACATAAGATACATAATTTACAAGAAAACTAGCAGAGAAAGCATAAACAATAGATAAATAATATGGTGTTTTAGACACCTATCAAATTCCCCCACACTTAGACTTTTCTAGTCCTCGAGCAAATCAAACAAAAATAATTATAAAGAATACATACAACTCCGTCTCGTCGAGGCTATGGTCACTTTAAGCATAAATAACAAGCCTTTGAACCCCTAGGTGTCCCTAGTGGACGATTTTTAGTCTCGTGAAGGTTTACAAGAGGTTTTCCTACAAAACCTATATTTCCAACTCCGTCTATTTGTGACAAATCAATGAACGAATCCAAAATGACTACAGGAGGAGGTACCTTGCACAAATTCAATTCATATATGAGTAAAGCTTTAATTAGATAGTTTAACAAGCCACAATACTTGGAAACTAACAAACCACAATCACAATGAAAAGATTAAGAAAATGGATATAGATGTAGATGTTGGTGAATGTTCACAAGTGATCGATGTTTCCCATACCAAGATGAACCTATACCTATTGGATTGAGCTACTTGGTTTGAATTCTACATCAACTCACTGTCATATACAAGGGAACCAGAAGTGACTTTATTCAACCATATAATACTTTCTTTTCTTTTCTTTTTCACTTTTTTCACTTTTTTTTTTCTTTTTGTTTTAGACAACATGATTGGATCAAACTGGATCCAAGCGCATGATTCTTGTCAGCAAGTACATGATAGTTTCCTTGGATCCTGCATTCCATGCTTGTTTAGGCGACGGAGACAGGGACTATGTTTCACACATACTGCTATTCCCAAGTGTCATTTTATTCCGTTTTGGTCTAATTGGTCGGTCGGTCTTTTTTTTTTTTTTTTTTTTTTCATTTTTTTTTTTTTTTTCTATTAACTTTTTCTCAATCAATCTCTATTTCACCCTAGCAGTAATAACACGTCGATGTTTAGTGACCCACCAAAACACTTAGAGATCAATAGATAAATATGGAAAAACAAAAATAGAATGCGATATGGTGATATTCCGAGATATGGTAACAACTATCATGTCAATTGTGATTTATGAGCTATGTTCGTCCCTTTTAGTTAATTGGTTCCTCAACTCCTGCATTCAAAATGGTTCCATCCACTAATGGTGTCATCCTAAAGGCACAAGTTTCTAGATTTCGGAGTTCAAAAAGCACAAATTTGTTTCTTGGTTTTTCTATTTTTCTGTTTTTTTTAGGCATAAAACACACTAAAACAAACTATACAAACATATAAATGCTCCCCCACACTTAAACTTTACATTGTCCTCAATGTAAAATTGAATCGTCCAAAGAAAGTTCAAGGTGGGAAATTCCCCAAATGATATACAAAAACAAAGAAAATAAATATAAAAGCAAATGCATAAAAATAAAAAGATAAGGGTAAAGTTACAAAACCGGTGGGTTGCCTCCCACTTAGCGCTTGGTTTAAAGTCGTCAGCCCGACGTACTCCTTGTTTTCTAAGACTCCTCCAGAGGGAGCACTTCCACAAGGTTCACTCCTTCCACAACTTCCGAAGAGAAGTTCTCATAATATGGTTTCAACCGGTGCCCATTCACTTTAAGTTCATTTCCTGTAGCTACACTACGAATTTCAACTGCACCATGAGAAAACACATTAGTCACAATAAAAGGTCCAATCCAACGTGACCTTAGTTTACCCGGAAATAATTGCAAACGAGAATTAAACAAAAGCACTTTCTGCCCAATGCAAAATTGTTTCTTTGTAATCATATTATCATGAAATGCCTTAGTTTTTTCCTTGTAAATCCTTGAGATTTCAAATGCATCATTTCGAATCTCTTCTAACTCTTGAAGTTGCATCTTCCTTTGCTTTCCAGCCCCATCCAACTCCATGTTGCATTGCTTAATATCCCAAAACGCCTTATGCTCAATTTCAACGGGTAAGTGACAAGGTTTACCATAAACAAACCTAAAGGGAGACATCCCAATAGGTGTCTTGTATGCGGTTCTATACGCCCACAAAGCATCATTGAGGCGCATGCTCCAATCCTTCCTTGTTGGATTCATCGTCTTCTCTAGAATGGATTTCACCTCTCGGTTGGAAACCTCGGCTTGTCCATTTGTCTGCGGATGGTATGGTGTTGCAATCCTATGCGACACATTGTACTTCTTTAACAAGCCTTGCAAAAACCTGTTTTTGAAGTATGAACCTCCATCGCTAATTATAGCCTTTGGAATTCCAAACCTTGCAAAAATATTTGCTTGCACAAAATCTGAAACAACTTTAGAATCATTAGTTGGGGTGGCCTTAGCTTCCACCCATTTCGAGACATAATCAACAACAAGCAAGATATAATAATTCCAATTAGAATTGACAAAAGGGCCCATAAAATCAATTCCCCATACATCAAAAACTTCAACAAATTGAATAACAGTTTGTGGCATTTGATTTCGAGCACCTAGATTGCATGTTCTATGGCACCTATCACATGTGATACAAAATGCATGCGCATCCTTAAACAAAGTCGGCCAATAGAAACCACATTCTAGTACCTTGAGATCGGTTGTCTTGCTCCCAAAGTGTCCTCCACATGCATATGAGTGGCAAAAAGACAAGATAGAGTTAAATTTGGATTCGGGAACACACCTTCGTATTACTTGGTCACTACAATGTTTCCATAAATATGGATCATCCCATATGTATTGGTTTCCTAACTTCTTAAGTTTGTCCCTCTCAGCACGAGACAAGTTCTTTGGGATTTGTTTAGAAACTAAGTAATTAACAATATCAGCGGACCATGGTTCTCCAAAGGCAATTGAGAATAGTTGCTCATCCGGGAAACTTTCACGTAACGGGATAGCTTCCTTGTCCACATCAAGACGGCTCAAATGATCCGCAACGGTGTTCTCAATTCCTTTCTTGTCTTTGATTTCAATATCAAACTCTTGCAAGAGTAAAATCCATCGTATGAGCCTCGGTTTCGCCTCTTTCTTTGTAAGCAAGTACCTAAGTGCTGCATGGTCAGAAAAAACAACAACTTTTGTACCAATTAGATAAGAGCAAAACTTTTCCAAAGCAAAAACAATAGCTAATAACTCTTTTTCAGTGGTTGTGTAGTTTTGTTGGCCTTCATTTAACGTTCTAGAAGAATAATAAATGACATGAGGTATATTCCCCACACGCTTCCCAAGCACCGCACCAACCGCATAATCACTTACATCACACATAAGCTCAAAAGGCCTGCTCCAATCCGGTGGTTTAATGATAGGGGATGAAATCAAAAGATCTTTCAAATGATTGAATGCCGCCACACACTTTTCATCAAAGTTAAAAACCACATCTTTTTGCAATAAGGTACAAAGTGTAGATGCTATCTTGGAAAAGTCCTTGATGAATCTACGATAAAAACCTGCATGACCAAGAAAAGAACGTATCTCCCTCACCGTAGTGGGAGGGTTTAGAGCACGAATAAGGTCTATCTTAGATTTATCAACTTCCAAGCCTTTAGAAGATATAATATGGCCTAAAACTATGCCATGAGTTACCATGAAATAGCACTTCTCCCAATTCAGCACAAGGTTTGTTTCAACACATCGTTCAAGGATTAGTGACAAATTGTTCAAGCAAAGGTCAAATGAATCACCAAAGATACTAAAGTCGTCCATGAACACTTCGATTATGTTTTCAACATATTCTGAAAAGATACTTACCATACACATTTGAAAGGTAGATGGAGCATTACACAATCCAAAAGGCATCCTTCTATAAGCAAAAGTACCAAAAGGACAAGTGAAAGTGGTTTTCTCTTGATCCTCCGGCGCTATCACAATCTGATTATAACCTGAATAGCCATCAAGAAAGCAATAATAAGCATGTCCAGCTAAACGTTCAAGAATTTGATCAATAAAAGGTAATGAAAAGTGATCTTTTCTAGTAGTAGCATTCAATTTTCTGTAATCAATACAAACCCTCCAACCGATTTGCACACGAGTTGGGACAAGTTTGTTCTTATCATTCTCCACCACCGTCACACCTGATTTATTTGGTACAACTTGTACCAGGCTTACCCACTTGCTGTCGGATATGGGGTAGATAACACCCACTTCCAAAAGCTTGAGTATCTCCTTTTTCACAACTTCCATCATGGGAGGGATCAAACGACGTTCCGCTTCCCTTGTAGGCTTTGCATCGTCCTCCAAACGGATCTTGTGTATACAAACGGCAGGGCTTATACCCTTGATATCGGCAATTGTCCATCCTATGGCCGTCTTGTGCTTCCTTAGCACCCTTAGAAGTTTTTGCTCATGTAATTCACTAAGCTCATTAGAAAAAATCACAGGTAACTCTTCATTGTCACCCAAGTACAAGTACTTTAAGTGACTTGAAAGAGGTTTCAATTCTAGCTTTGGAGATTTAACAATTGAAGGTTCAATCTTTTCATCATTGCGAGGTAAAGAAACATATGAAACATTCTTAAGTGCAGATTTTTCCGGTAATGAGTTAAGAGAACCAATGGTTTCTTTAATCTCATCACCGTACTCCAAACCGTTATCAATAGGTGTAGTGAGCACGGTTTCCAAAGAATCAGCGCCATTCAACTCAAACATTTGTTGCGCTAATGTGTCCATCACATCAACGGAGAAACAAGAGTGGATATCACTAGGATATCTCATCGTCTCGAAAATGTTGAAACGTATTATTTCTCCATCAAACTCCATAGTCAGCGTTCCCTTGTCAACATCAATAACGGTTTTCGCCGTTTTCATGAAGGGACGCCCAAGTAGAAATGGAAGAGACGAGTCCAGTGAATCTTCATCCATCTCTAAGACACAAAAGTCAGCTGGAAATACAAGTTGATTAACCTGCACAAGAACATCCTCAACAATACCCATTGGGTAGACATTAGAGCGATCGGCTAATTGCAACACAATTCCAGCCTTTTTAAGAGGACCAAGATCAAGTGAGTTATAAATAGATGCAGGCATAACATTAACGGATGCACCTAAATCCAACATAGCTTTATTAAATGTAGTGGTACCAATTGTGACGGGAATGTCGAAGCTACCCGGGTCCTTGCATTTCAGTGGGATTTTGTGTTGCAAGATTTCCGAAGCATTCTCCCCCACACTAAGCACTTTATTACCCTTGAGCCTTTGTTTATTGGTACACAAATCCTTCAACACCTTTAAATACTTTGGAACTTGCTTGATTGCATCGATGAGCGGTATGTTCACATGAATCTTCTTGAGAATGTCTAAAATCTCCTTTTATAGTGCCTCCTTATTGGAATTTGCATATCTGCGAGGAAAAGGTAAAGGAGGAACATAAGTAGAAACCGGAGTTTTAGAGTTAGAAATAGGTACCTCAGAAGTTTGGGGAGAATCCTCATTCTTCTCCTCCAAAAAAGGTTCCTTTGGTGTCTCCACCTTGCCCGAATTAGCAACTTCGGGTTGCACAAGTTGTGTACCACTTCTCAATGTAATAGCATTCACACCTTCCTTTGGGTTGATAGGTTGAGAAGGGAGTTTCCCACTATTTTGTGCCTTCAATTGGTTCAACTCAAGATCCATAGAACCAACTTGGGTCTGCAACTCCTTCATCGAACTCTTGGTCTCTTGTATAAACGATTTCATCAACTCCTCCATACTTGACCCCTAATTTTGAGGTTGTTGTTGTTGTTGAAATTGTTGACGCGGCTGGAATTGTTGTTGTTGAGGTTGGAATCCACCCGAATTATTGAAATTAGGTTGTTGGACCGCTCCTTGCTTGTTGGCATATCTAAAATTTGGGTGATCTCTCCATCCCGGATTGTAAGTATTGGAATAAGGATCATACCGTCTTGGATGATTTGGAAAAACCGCATTAGCTTGCTCATTGATGTCTTCATACCCATGGGAACTTGGTATCACTGCAGCTGAAACTTGTTGTAGCATTGTTGTGATGTTTCCCATTTGTTGACAAAGTTCCTCCACCTCGCTCACTTCGTTGACTCGCCGAAGAAGCACATCCGAACCACGACTCAAGAATTGTTGAGAGTTTGCTGCCATGTTTTCAATCAACTCTCTAGATTGTGCCACCGTCTTGCTCACTAGTGCACCACCACCCGCTGCGTCGATAAGATTCCTATCACTTGATTGGAGTCATTCATAGAAGTATTGGATGATCATGGCGTCACTAAATTGGTGATGAGGACATCTTGCCACTAACCTCTTGTATCGTTCCCAACAATCATATAACGATTCTCCGATATTTTGCTTCATTCCGCAAATCTCCTTGCGAATTTGAGTAGCCTTAGATGCAGGAAAATATCTCTCTAGAAAGATTTTCTTGAGCCCATTCCAAGTTGTAACACTCCCGGAAGGCAAGTAGTATAACCAATCCTTAGCATTACCTTCCAATGAGAATAAAAAAACCTTCAACATAGCACCATCCGCCTCCATATTTGCTGGGAGCATAGCCATGACAATGGTGTGGAAATCCATAAGATGCTTGTTTGGATCTTCATTCACCAAGCCATGGAACTTTGGTAATTCTCTAAGAAGTCCCGGCTTGATTTCAAAAGTGGAGTTGGTTTAAATGCAACACTGCTGTATATCCAGCTTGTGAGAAGCTAAGTCTTTAAGTGAACGATTTTCAGGGTCACCCATTGCTTCTTCTTCTTCTTCCTCTTCTTCAAAAGGAATCTCGTGTTCTATTTCGCCTTCTTGATGAAGAGCTTCACCTTCACCCAAGTTGTGTTCTTCTGTTGTGCCTTGCCTTGGTTGGAGTATTATTTCTTTTCGAGTAGATATCCCGCACCTTGGATAATTCCAATCTTTAGAAGCCAGGGATTAGGTACCTGAAACACAATTCTCACAAACAAGTGAGAAACAAGACAAGAAACGAAAAGCAGTATGCGAACAGAACTATTAAAAAGAAACTAAAAAACTTAATAACTAGCCGAATGCCTCCCCGGCATCGGCGCCAAAATTTGATCGGTTGTCAGCCGACACAAAAATAATTCACTTTCTTACTCGAAAAAATATGAATGAAGTATAAAGTAAGGAAGAGTTCGTATCCACATAGAGGCGATTGTAGTTATCAATTTCTAGTTTCTAAGTAACCAAGATGGGGGATTTCTGATTTTTGTAAAATAAAAGTAAAATAAGAGCAAAGTAAATAGTTGGAAATAATCAATGGAGAAAGATATTGGTCAAGGAATTCATCTTAAATCTTAAACATGTTCTTGCATACATGATTAGAATTACGATTTAATCTCTTTTATTATCAAAATCCTAGAAAATCAAGAGAGCAAGATAATCTATTTATTTCCCAAGTTAATCAACACACACATTAGAGCTGCGTATGTGAATTCTACCTAAATAATAACCTAACGCCTTGCGCTAATCAAGTTCAATTCCCGGGAGCATTAAGTTTTGGAAATAGGCTAATCAAATCAATTGTCATACATTGCGCATAACAATTCGGACAATGGTCAAACTCTACATATGATTATAAGAGTGTATCACTACTAACTATAATCATATCATGCTACTTGTATTTGGGGTTATCGCTCGATGAAAAACCCTAAAATAGCTATGGATAAGATGCAAGTTCAATTAATTGGCCACTTAACTAATCAAAAATCTATATCCTACCACAATACATCATTCATGTGATTATAAAAACAGTAGAGATATGAACGAAAACAAAGAGAGAAAACTAATACATTAATCAAGCACAAGTTATAGATATAGGACTACATCCTTAACCAATAATAAGAGATTTAGCTACTCATAGCTATGGAGTTCATCATAATCAATAATCAAATAAAGGAGATGAATATTAAATACGAAAGCAAACCCTAGTTATAGTTTCAGCGGCTATCTCCTCTGCTCCCAGAATAATACGTGATCTCTTTGTTGTAGAAACTCTCTTTTTATAGCCCTTTGCTTTCCAAAAATAGGTCAAAGTCTTCAAAATCTTCAAGTCCACGTCCATCTACAAGTCCACCAAGCCCATGTGTGAAAAATATATCTCTGGAATTTTCGGGTCCAAAACTGGTCGTCTGAATGCTGACGTCATCACCGGAATCCGGTCACCGTCGCCGGAAAATTGTCTCAGGTCATGATGAAATTTCAGACACTGTCACCAATAAGTATGTACTCCCAGCAACTCATCTTTCCTTCTATGCATTTCAAACATTTACAAAATACCACCTAAACCAATTTCTTGTTCTTGCGAAAACGTACCCAAAAGCGTGACGCATAACTCATACTTCTAGCCATCAATTCTTGCATCCGACTCATACCCCCCTCGCGATTCACTGAAATATTACGATCGACACTTTAACCTCTTAAATCCGACTACCGGAACTATGCTCACCGGCGTGCCATTTTCACTCCGTTTTCACACTATTTTTGCAGCATGTACTCATCTACAACACCACCTCAGTAGATCAACCACCTGCCCTGTAATTTCATACTGCAACACAGGTCCCTGCTATCTCCCCTAATCTGTGCAAGCCATTTCAGATCATCCCCAATCCATGGTAGTTGTAACCCCTGCTATTATCCGAGCACAAGACCACCAGAACCAACACCACCACCGGAGATTCACTCCAGCTCCATTCTGCCGCATAACAGCATCACCAACTCATTTCTAGTATAGCAACAAGGCTCTTATTCTTAAACTGCAGTTTAACTGCAACATCACATCTGCAGGCCACTGTAATTACCACCCTGCAATATTCAGCTTCCTGGTATATCTCCCACTTCAGTATCACTTTCTTCTGCTGCTTCATGACCCTTAGTAACCCTGCCTACTTCACTGCATAACAAAATTACCACCAGTACCTGCTGCTCAGTTCACACTGCTGCTTTTCATTTCACCAATAGATCATTTTCACCCACCAATTTATTCCCTGCTTATGCAACAGCTGCCACTTATAAGAGCACCCACTATGGCAACACACCTAACTACGCAAACTCAAAGAAACTGCGTTTCCACCACCAAAATCCATTTTATTTGACTGCAATCCTGCCTGAAGAAATCATCATCTATCCCTAGGATAATTACAGGCCATGGCTCCATTCAATCACAGGAACCCTGTAACTCCACCATCTCAGTGTATACTTGCATCTCAAATCCACCCTGAACCAACCAACCAACCACCATTTGTAACTCAGTTTGCACCATTGCGGCAATACCCACTGTAACCACTTAAAATTCTTGTTGCACCTGCAATTCCCATTTACTCCATGCCAATATATCATCTCCTTTCATCTCAGTCACCACCTATAACTACAACTCTTTTCTTTGTAAAAAAAAACAATTCATTCAAACACTAAACAAGCACCACAGCAAATGCAGTGTATCCAACTGAGTCATCACCATAGTCTACACCAGGGTCAACACAACAGCCTTAATCTCCAAACCCTATTTGTTCTTAGTTTGCAGCTCAATCACCACAGCAACATACAGATGAGAACCCATGATAATTATTTGCTTGTCTACAACTTCAACTCAATTCAGTTTCATTAGAATCAACATCGACCACATCTTACTCCATCTGATTCAACTGAGATTAACCCAGATTCAAGCCAAACCCAACTCTTCAATTCACTTTAGAACTCATACCTTATGAATATCATCATTCACTTCCAATTTCATCAACCCACTTTGAAACCCTAAGTCTTCTTGTTGATCTCGAACTCATCTCAGATTCACCTCTGAATTCGATCATAGCAGCACCTATTTCACTCTCTCAATTTCACTCTCAGACAAATGCCGCCATGGGTTCATAAATAAAGGTAATGATGAGAAGAATTAATTTCTCTCAATTTTAGGTTTGCTGTAGGAATTGAGAGGGGATACAACCACTTTGTTGAAGTAGATAAGGGTTGAACACCGAGAATGACTATAGACACCCTTGAATAGGATAAGAGCCAACCAACCGACAACCCATTACTTTTGAAATAAAACAGCGACCCCTTATCGTTGGCTTGACTCCACATAGCACACGCGGTTGAACGCTCGACCTCCATGCTCCAAATGAATGCTCTTTTATTTCTGGAATTCTTCCACCAACAGCAGCCACCTCTTATTCCTCAAACCCACTTCATCTCTTCAATTTCTATTCATCACTAAAGTTGTCATGTCTTTCAAACATAAATCGCATCACCAAAGACGACATACTTTTCAGACAGAGATGAAGAAATAAAAGCAAATAATGGGAAATAGTCCGCCTCCAACGCTTTTACCATGTTTCCTCCTCTTTTGATCCAAATGACTCCAAAGTACCTAAATAATCAAAAACGAAACATAAGATACATAATTTACAAGAAAACTAGCAGAGAAAGCATAAACAATAGATAAATAATACGGTGTTTTAGACACCTATCAATCATTGGGGGGGTTAAGCCTATGCTGAGCATCACGTACTGGCTTTACATCATCTTCCATAAGGATTTTATGCATGCATGTGGATGGACTAATGCCTTTAATTGTAGTTGCAGGAAATCCTACAACTACAGCCTTAGTAGAATTCGTAAAACTTTAAGAAGTTCTTAATGAAAAATGACAATTTTGATTAATATTCTCAACTGATTACAAAGAAATATGTTAATGGAAATTAGAACAGTTACAATTTTCTCTGTTTTCTCTCTCTTAAGACTTTTTCTAACACTCACTTAAAGAATTCCCCAATCTAGCATTTGAACTAGTATTTATAGTGAAATATGTACAACTGTATATAACCTGCGAAGCATAGCAACCTCTGATCGTAAATTTATTCTATATTCGCAAACCCTTTTCACTTCTCCCGTGCTTATTCTATTATCGCATTATATTGTGACACTTTTCTCTTGTATTTGTTACTATGTTCGTAACCCAGTATCTTGCGATATTCTGTCCCTACATCTTGCCTCTTCTCATGTCAGTTCTGCGAAAAAGAAGTGTCATGAGAATCATTATTCTCGCAAATTTAATATAGTTATCATCACCTGTTATATTCACAACACGTATTTTCTCTTTCATTAAATCTTCGACATGTTTTTTCGTAACCGTCCTTCTCATGATGAAGATTGGTACAATTATCCTCTAGCATTATCAGGTTCTTACATCTCTGGGATAGTAGATCTTCCTGCGAATCTTCATGATCGTAACTATCAACCTTGGGTCTTTTCTTGGCCTAATAGAGATAAAGATGTATGTATCTCCATCTCCTTATCTTCTTGTTAGATTTCTTCTTTTACTAATCATTTTGCAATATTTGTCAGGTGAATAAACTTAAGGAAAGTTACCTTAAAACTGGGAAATCCAGTACTCGCGAGGCTTTCAAATTGTTTTCAAATGAGGTAAGAAACATTCTTATATGTATTTTAAACAATATATTGTCGCCTCTGTTTCTTATCCTTATTTGAATTTGTAGGTTCTTCCTGACTTCCCTGGGGCTGTTGTGAGTAAGAACAAGAATTCAACTTCTTCTGAAGCGCTAACTACGAGACAAAAAACACTTCGTTCTGCGAAGAATACCAAGACTTCTGGTAATAAAGAAGATTCTCTTCGCAAAGGACAAGGGAAACTTAAGGATATTGTTCCTGCGAAGAAGAGGAAGAGACTCCCACCCAGTGCTTACTCCAATGTGATCTCCTCTAGCAAAGATGTTGACAAAGAACAAACTGATGAAGATGATAGACTTTTTGAGAAGGATCTTAGTTCTAATTCTGATACTAATTCTGATAGGAGGAATGATGATGAAGAAGATGAAGACTACAGCAATGTGGAAACTTTTGAGTCTGCAATGACTCGATTTTCTGAGGCTTTTCTCAACTCTTCTCATGGATTAGGAAACTCTCCTACTACGAATGATCATAAGCATATTGCGAAGGCTTGCAAAGTTCCCACTGTAATCAACAATAATTCCCTTAATTGAATTTCAAGATTTATTTCTCCTGTTGCATTATACTCTTTGGGGAGTATGGTAAATTTCTATTCTATTCCTTGTTAATTTCCCCTACTTCATTGATTTCTAATCCCTTTTATTTGCTCAGGTTGGGAGGGTTAGCTGTACATCTGCTTCAGATTAGGAAAGACGTCATGCAATTGCTGAGAAGAAAACTTTAAGTCGTTGTAACAAGCTGGAGGTTGAGAATGCAAAACTTCTCCAGAAGATAGAGGATTTGAATATTGATAATGCAGAATTAAAATCCCGCTGCGAAGAAAATTTTACGAAGAGGATTGAAGAGCTGGAAGTTACTCTTACTGCGCGTAATCAGAAGATTTCTGATTTAAAGTCTCAACATCAAATTTCTCAGATCAACCATGGATTAAACATCAAATGCTTCCGAGCTATGATGAATCGCAGTATTTGTGAAGACAATCAAATTCCCCTCACTAAGTATCAGACGCTTCTTTCTGAACAAATCCCTGATGATACCCCAGATTTGGATATCTCTGATAGTGAAACTGAAGATGATATCTCCGAAGAAGAAAGAGAAGATCATTTTGATGAAGATAAATTTCCCACAGAGTAGCTTTATTCCTTCATGTATATTTTCTTTAGTTCTTTTCGTCTTGTCGGTTTGAGTACAATATTTTCTTCTTTCCTGCACTTTTAATCAACCAGCAATTTCTTTTCGCAACTTAATTTGTACCACTGTCTTAATTTTGCGATGATGAGTTGATCTTTCTTTAATTGAATGCTTTCCTTATTTGCATAAATTGAATAAATTGATCATATGAAGAGAAATAATATATCTTGAAGACTTAGCTTAGTATTCCCTTTCCCCTTATTATTGCTCTTCAGGTGATCAATTGTTGTTGTAAGTATTAGAATATTTGCCTCTGTTTAAGTTGCAAAGTTTCAGGTTGTTGCGAAGTAAATAAGAAATCTCCCCCTTGAAGTTGAAGAAGTGTGAAACCTCCTTGTAGATTTATGAAATATCCTTGAAGAAGTATAATAATTATGAAATATCCTTGAAGAAGTATAAGAAGTATTCAATCCTTGAAGAAATATATGAAGTATTCAATCCTTGAAGAATTTAATGAGTATGAAATATCCGTCCTTGATTGCGAATACAATTGCCTCTTTTGGTAGGAATTCTTGATACATATTCTTGTTGAGAATATAAAGAATCTCTAATGACATTGACGGAATTGACTTCATTAGTTTATGTGGTCTTATCATGCCTTCCTAAGTAAAGGTCTTACTTTGCCACCTCTTTGGCGATAAAGTCGCAGGACGTTGGTGTACTCGCATGCCTCAACCCCTTGACTTTATCTTAACAATATTTTTGTGTTTGCGATAATATGACAAGTCTGAATATACTTGCGAATATACATCCTTGTGACATTATCGTCTTGCGATGAAATCGCAGGACGTTATCACACTTTCATGTAATAACCCATTGATCTCATCTTAACTTCTTTGTATTTAATTCTGTGAGTATATATATATTTTACTCGCAGAAATACGATTGTTGCACAAATATGACAAGATTTTATGTTCTTGCGAACAAAAAGCCTCGTGAAATTTGCGTCTTATAGCACGTATCAGCTCCCTAATGGAGGGTGCTGCCCTTTATCTTCCCCTTGGTTTCCCCTTCAAGGAAGCGTACATCTACCATACAAGGTTAGCTCTTCCCATCCGGTTCTAGAAACAACCAGCTTTTGTTCGCAACCTCTTATCCTTTTTGCCTATAGGGCTTATAGCTACGAGGTTACACCCTATGGGGTATCTTTGGGCCAAGTGAATCATTTTCCAAGACTTGTCAAGAATGGCAGATGTGCTTCAAACCCATCCGGCACTCTTGACTCAACCGTGTACCTCGGCGCCTTGATCGTTTTCTGCACTTCTTGGGAAAGATAGTATGCCTTAGTCGCCCAACCTAAATCATGTTACATCGCAAGATTAGGTTGAGAATCCAAGGTGTCTTACCCGGATAGGTACCCCGTTTTTGGGTTATGTACCCCCTAATGTCCATGTAATCAGGTTCCGTGGTAGTGTTCCGTTTCCCCTGAGCCATGCTTATAGGTACCCCCTTAAATGACGTACTTTAGGACTTTGCCTCTTGCGAAATGTTTCTTCGCGAACTAGGGTGTACGTCACAAAGGTTTGCCTGTGTAAAATTTCTGCGGCTTTCTTTATTTTTATGAAAGCTGATCACAGTTTGTGGCTTTCTTTTATGAAAGCTGATCGCAAATAAATTTTTTCGTCTTTCTTTAATGAAAGCTGATCGCAATAAGAATTTTTAAAATGTGTAATTTTGGTAGTTTTTTCGCAAGCAAACGATATTCGCAAAATTATCATGAGTTTTATGGATAATACCTTTTTAAATACAATCTATTACAGGGTCGACCGAGTCTTAAACCCATGTCTTTCCCTTCTGGATCCATCAGCCGATAAGCTCCACTTCCCACAACCTCTTTAATGACATATGGTCCATCCCATTTTGGTGCTAGTTTTCCTCCATTTTATTTCTGGTAGGGAGGTGTTTCTTGCATGACCAAATCACCTGGTTGATACTCACGTTCAATAACTCTCTTGTTATACTCTCGAGATAATCTTTCCTGATAAATTTTCATATGTCGCAACACCTTTTCCCTTTTTTCTTCCAAATCATCCAGTTCAGTTAATATCACCCCTGCACTTAAATTTCTTTCCCAGGATTCTTTCTTTGTTTTCGAAATTACAACCTTTATTGGCAATATTGATTCTACTCCATAAGTTAAACAATAAGGAGACATTCCAGTTGCCTCCCTTCTAGTTGTATTATATGCCCAGACTGTACTAGGCACTTGCTCGCACCACCCTCTGAGATGTCCTTCTAATTTATTTTTGATTGTATCTGCGATTGTTTTATTTGTTGCCTCTGCCTGTCCATTAGCTTGTGGATATAATGGAGTTGATTTCCCACATTTTATCCTAAAAGCACCGAGTAACATCTCTATATTCTTCCCTTCAAATTGTTTCCCATTGTCGGATACTAATTGTGCTGGAACTCCATACCTACAAATGATATTCTCAAATATGAATGTAAAAACACCCTTATTGCGAATATGTTGTACTACTTTTACTTCTGCGAGCTTCGTGAAATAATCTGTTGCGACTATTAAGTATCTTCTCTGCCCAGTTCCAGGTAAAAATGGGCCAACAATGTCCAATCCCCATTTCCCGAAAGGCCAGCAGCTTGTTGAAGAAGTTAATGGTGCCCCCGGTGCATGAGTTCTTTTCCCATGTCGTTGACATTATTTGCATCGTCTCACCAACAATTTTGCGTCTGTGTGCATATAAGGCCATTAATATCCTTGTATTTTTGCTCTATAAGCTAGAGATCTTCCCCTACTATGATTACCAGCTTCTCCTCCATGTAACATCTTCAATATTTTTTCTCCTTCTTCACGAGTTAAACATCTGAGAGGTGTTCTACTGAATTTCCTGTCAAAGATGCTGGTTAATGTAGGCAAATTGCATTTTGGTAGAATCCATCCCAATTGCACTTCTCTAGAAAAAGGAGTCCTCGCAGCTTCTTCTATTGCTTCATCTAATTGCCTTTTATCTCCTCCTCCTCTACTGTTTAACATTCCTCTCATTTCCGCTAATTCTCGAAAGATCCGTTCATTTGCCTCAGAATTCTCATCCATTGGTCTCTTCAACGCAGCCTCTCTTCTTCTACGTTCTTGCAGTTCTTCTCTTGTGATCCTTCGCATTCTATCATACTCTTCATTAATGTTTCCATTTGTACAATTTTGCAAATATCTTCTTTCCATATTGTCACAATTGTTTTGTTGCAGAGCATCTTGAAATTCTTGTTCTTCCATTTCTGTTCTCCTCATCCTTCTCATGTGAATATCAGGAATTTATTCTTCTTTATTTCTCCTCCTTCTGCGATTTATCTCTCCCTGATTTGCCTGAATTCTGATTTGAAGATTTGGTTCATTCCTTACTATTTTTGTTCGTTGATTTCCAACTCTCCTCTGAATTCTACCATACTCAAGATTTTGATTGTTGCGAGCATGTTCATGTCTTCTTACTCCATCCTCGTTATTTTTTTGATGCATTGCTTGTTGCCTCTCAATTTCTTCCACAAGTTGCTTCTCTTTCTCTCGATTTTCTTCGTCATTCTGGTTATTTTCCCTTGGAAATGGTTCTGTTCGTAAATTTTCCACGTTTTGTTCGTTGTTCGGTACTAAAATGAAGCGATTCTCTCGATTTCTTTCAACCAGATTATGTGGTTGTCCTTGCATAGAACTTTCACTATTGATTGTTGGCGAATTTCGTTCTTGTCTCTCTGGTCTAACACTTGATCTCGCAGCACTTTGAGATCTCCTCCATTGTAACATCTCATCTTCCCTCCTCAATTCTTGATTCTGTCTTGTTAGATTTGCACGTTCTTCAGCTTCAAACCTTCGTTCTTCCTGAATTCCTTGTCTCAATGTTTCTAATGCCTCCATTTCTATTTCATGAATTGTTTCTCCCATCAATCTCCCATTTTCTCTAATTTGCGGTTCTCTATATGCTTCTACTGGTGTATCAGTTCTCCAAGTGTGTACACTCACTCGATCTTGATCTATTTCTCTTCCTTGTGTTATTGTTTGTTGAGTTTGATTTCTTCGATTGCTCCTTCTCCTACTAGGTTCTCCTGTTAGGTTTGATTCTCCACCTGCGAGTCTTACACTTCTTCTTACTGCAGTCAATGGTTATGATATACTTCTTCTTCTATCCATTTGTCTGATGCAAAATTCTTTAATTATCTATTTATTTCTTCACAGATTTCTTCAATATTTCTTATAGAGTACACTTTCAGAACATCTTTATGATTATGTTACATTCTTTTCCTTTACAATCTTCATCTACTGGCTTTTTCTAATCTTCAAATTTCCAAAACTCCTTCAAATTTCTGCTATAACAATCTTCAGAACCCCTCCTTCTAGCGCCAATTATGTAGTTGCAGGAAATCCTACAATTACACCCTCAGTAGAATTCGTAAAACTTTAAGAAGTTCTTGATGAAAAATGACAATTTTGATTAATATTCTCAACTGATTACAAAGAAATATGCTAATGGAAATTAGAACAGTTACAATTTTCTCTGTTTTTTCTCTCTCTCTTAAGACTTTTTCTAACACTCACTTAAAGAATTCCCAAATCTAGCATTTGAACTAGTATTTATAGTGAAATTTGTACAACTGTATATAACCTGCGAAGCATCGCAACCTATGATCGTAAATTTATTCTATATTCGCAAACCCTTCACACTTCTCCCGTGCTTCTTCTATTATCGCATTATCTTGTGACACTTTTCTCTTGTATTTGTTACTATGTTTGTAACCCAGTATCTTGCGATATTCTGTCCCTACATTAATATCAGCAATTGTCCAACCAATAGCCGTTTTGTGCTCTTTCAGAACCCGAAGAAGGAATTCTTACTGTATTGATGTGAGATTCTTTTCAATAATGACTGGAAGCTCTTCCCCATCACCCAAGTAAGCATACTTTAAATGATCAGTTAGAGGCTTCAACTCTAATTTAGGTGCATGTACAACAAAAGGTAAAGGAACTTCATCAGTAATAGGTAAAGAGATATATGAAATATTACCTATTTTAAATTCTTGTGATGCTGTTACAGGCCACATGTCTCAACAAACTCCTTGGGAATATCAACATCTAAGTTAGGTATGCCATGGACGTCAAAATCAATGATATTTTATAACACAGATTCTAGGTCATCTTCCTTGTTCAAATCAAATATCTGTTGTGCCAACGAACCAATAACATCAACAGAAAATGCGTAATGGATATCATTTGGATAACGTATAGCTTCAAAAATATTGAAGTGTATAACCTCTTTGTAAAACTCCATAGTGAGTGTACCATTGTCCACATCAATCTTCGTATTTTCAGTTTTCATAAACGGTCTCCCAAGAAGTAACGAAGTAGATGAACAATTATCTCCATTGTGCATATCCGCAATGTAAAAATCAACCGGAAAGATTAACTGATTCACTTGAACTAACACATCCTCCACGACTCCCTTAGGATATATATTGGACTTGTTTTCCAATTGAATGGTAATCTTCTCCTCTTTGAAAGGTCCAAGATTCAAAGAATCATAAACATCGGCTAACATAACACTTATGGATGCTCCCAAATCAAGCAAAGCACGCTCAAACCTCTTGGTACCAATAGTGACTGGCACAGTGAAACCCCCAGGATCTTCACACTTTGCAGGCATCTTCTTCAATATCATAGCTATTGCACTTTCTCCCACCTAAGTAATTTTATTAGCAATCAACCTATCCTTCCTTGTACACAAATCCTTCAAAACCTTATCATACCTGGGTACGGTTCTGATGGCCTTAATAAATGGGATGTTGATTTGTATCTTGCTGAAAATGTCCATGATCTCCTTATCTTGAGATTGCTTCTTTGATTTGGCAAAACGACTAGGAAAAGGAGGTGGTGTGGTAAAAGTAGGAACTGTGTCCTTAGGTTGGCTAGTTGAGGTTGGCTTTTCTTTTGGAACGCTTTTCCATCTCTACTTCCTCTTCCAAGTCGTGACTAACCTTTTCTTGTTGTTTAGGATCTTCTGTTTTCTTCCCACTTCTTATAGTTACAGCATTGACATTCTCTCTTGGATTCACAAAAGGCTGTGATGGAAACTTTGTCGAATTATGTGCTTTTATTTCATTCATGTCTGTAGACAATTGTCCCATTTGAAGTTGCAAGTCCTTTATAGCCATATCTTATTTCTACATGATCGCATCTTGACGATGAGCATTTGCATCTTGCTTTTGCATCATCATTTTCATCATCTCCTCTAAACTAGAACTCTGATTCTGCTGTTGAGGCTGAGGTGGAGGTTGTGGTCAAAACTGTGGTTGTTGAAAACCACTTTGTCGCCCATAATGATTGGGAGTTGCAGCTTGCTGATTTGCATAACTGAAATTTAGGTGATCTTTCCAACCTGGATTATAAGTATTAGAGTAGGGATCATACCTTTTCCTATGATTAGGGAACATATAGCATTCACCTGTTCAGACTCTTCTTCATAAGTAGGAATAATTACTGCTGCCATTCATTGCACTACCTTGTCTATGTTGTTCATCTGTTGCTCTAACTGTGTAAACTCTTCCATCTCGCTAACTCTTATGATATTAGAGTTGTTTCTAGTGTATAATTGTTGAGCATTGGAAGCCATACTCTCAATCAAACTGGTTTCATGCGAGATTGTCTTCTCAGTAAGTGAACCACCACCAGCCGCATCAATTAAATTCCTCTGTTCTGGAAGTAATCCTTTGTAGAAGTATTGAATGATAAGTGTTGGGGATATATTATGGTGTGGTAAGCTTGCCAACAACCTCTTATACCTCTCCCAATATTCATATAGAGACTCCCCAGACATCTGTAGAATGCCACTAATCTCCTTACGAACAGATGCAGCTTTGGACGCAGGAAAATATTTCTACAGAAATAGCTTTTTCATTCCAGTCCATGTTGTAACACTCCCTGGAGGAAGAAAATACAACCATTCTTCTGCTAAGTATGTCAATGAGAACGGAAAGTCTTGTAGCATAGCCATATCTCTATCTACGGTCACATGTCTCAGACTTGTCATTGTGTTCTGGAACTGTTGAAGGTGTCGATTTGGATTTTCACCTGGATGTCCCTTAAACTTTGGTAGATGATAAAGTAGATTCGACTTCAGCTCCACTGGTTCAGTGATTGTAATGCATAGTGGTTGCGAATCTAATCATGGAGATGTCAATTCTCCTAACTTTCTCTCCGGAGGTGGAGGTGGTGGTGGATTATTTTTACCGCCTACCATTGTTGATGTATAAGGTTCTTCTTGCAACTTTGGGTGTACAAGTAGTACCGTTCCTTTACGAGTTTGAATTCCACACCTCGGGTAATCCCAATCCTTAGATGCTAGAGATTAAGTACCTGAAATAAAATTCTAAAGAAAAACTAAATCAAAAACTACAAATAAAACTAAAAACAAAAATAAATAACAACTAAAGCTACCAACTGCTCCCCGGCAGCGGCGCCAAAATTTGATGTATGTCGTAGGTGCTCAAATTAATTCACTTATATTCTACTTTACTAATGAATAATATAGTAGCAAATAAGGTTCGTTCCCACGAAAAGCAGGGAGATTTAGTTGTCAAAAGGTGTCACAATGGGGGGTTTGTTTTAGATTTTATAACAAAGTAAATAACAAAACAATTGAAAGTAATAAAGTTTGCAAGCAATGGAGAGAAATATGATCAGGGAATCCTTCTTCGTTACTAAACCGTCATCAAGTTATTATATTTATCCATTAATACAATGAATCACAGATTATTACCAGCCGTGGAATAACAGCTAGCTCAGTGCTATCCCCTAAATTCCTTATAGCACTGGGTACGTAAGCTCTCCAATACCAGATTCTATTCGTCTAAACCACCTAGTAGTAGCTCACTCAAGGTGTAATTTCTCTGAATGCTTTATCTTTTGTGAATTATAGATTGATCCTAATAGTTAGACTCTTAGCTCAAGGTCCACTTTTTAGTGTTGTTTATACACACAATCGCTACACAGAATCCCTCTGCAAGGTCTTGTGTTCTCTATTTTTGTATGAATTATTCAACTATTACTTATCTCCTAACTCAATACTAGTATTTGATTGAATCAACAAATTAATTCAATTGGCCACCTAAAAAATCTATCAATTAATCATAAATATTCTAATTAGTATAAACAATCAATAATCATGTGAAGAACTTCAAAATATATTTATATAATAACTCATGTAGGGACATAATATAGCAAGATATAAGGTTACGAACATAGTAACAAATAAAAGAGAAGAGTGTCGCAAGATAATGCGATAATAGAAGAAACATGGGAGAAGTGTGAAGGGTTTGCGAATATAGAATAAATTTACGATCAAAGGTTGCAATGCTTCGCAGGTTATATACACTTGTACAGATATCACTATAAATAATAGTTCAAATGCTAGATTGGAGAGGTTCTTTAAGTGAAGATTAGAAAAAGTCTTAGGAGAGAGAACAGAGAAAGTTGTAACTGTTCTAAGTTCCATTAATATACTTCTTTGTAATCAATTGAGAATCTTAATCAATAAATTGTCATTTTTCATCAAGAACTTCTTAAAGTTTTATGAATTCTACTGAGGGTGTAGTTGTAGGATTTCCTGCAACTACATAATTGGCGCTAGAAACAGGGAAAAATAAAGAGAATCAAACGTAACAGAGATAATTAAAGAATTTTGCATCATAGAAATGGTTGGAAGAAGGAATATATCAGAACCATTAACTGCAGTAAGAAGAAGTGTAAGACTCGTAGGTGGAGAAGCAAACGTAACAGGAGAACCTAGTAGGATAAGGAGCAATCGAAGAAATCAAACTCAACAAACAGTAACTCAAGGAAGAGCAATAGATCATGATTGAGTGAGTGTACACACTTGGAGAACTGATACACCAGTAGAAGCATATAGAGAACCGCAAATCAGAGAAAATGGGAGATTGATGGGAGGAACAATTCATTAAAGAGAAATCGAGGCATTAGAAACATTGAGACAAGGAGTACAAGAAGAACGAAGGTTTGAAGGTGAAGAACGTGCAAATTTAACAAGACAGAATCAAGAATTGAGGAGGGAAAATGAGATGTTACAAAGGAGGAGATCTCAAAGTATTGCGAGATCAAGTATTAGACCAGAGAGAGAAGAACGAAATTCACCAACAATCAATAGTGAAAGTGTTATGCAAGGACAAACACAGAATATGGTTGAAAGAAATCGAGAGAATCGCTTCATTTTAGTACCGAACAACGAACAAAACGTGGAAAATTTACGAACAGAACCATTTCCAAGGGAAAATAACCAGAATGGCGAAGAAAATCGAGAGGAAGAGCAGCAACTTGTGGAAGAAGTGGAGAGGCAACAAGCAATGCATCAAAACAATTACGAGGATGGAGTAAGAAGACATGAACAGGCTCGCAACAATCAAGATCTTGAGTATGGTAGAATTCAGAGGAGAGTTGGAAATCAACGAACAGAAATAGTAAGGAATGAACCAAATCTTCAAAATAGAATTCAGGCAAATCAGGGAGAGGTAAATCGCAGAAGGAGGAGAAATGAAGAAGAAGAAATTCCTGATATTCACATGAGAAGGATGAGGAGAATAGAAATGGAAGAACAAGAATTTCAAGATGCTCTACAACAAAACAATTGTGACAATCTGGAAAGAAGATATTTGCAAAATTATGCAAATGGAAACATTAATGAAGAGTATGATAGAATGCGAAGGATCGAAAGAGAAGAAATGCAAGAACGTAGAAGAAGAGAGGCTGCGTTGAAGGGACCAATGGATGAGAATTCTGAGGCAAATGAACGGATCTTTCGAGAATTAGCGTAAATGAGAGGAATGATAAATAGTAGAGGATGAGGAGATAGAAGACAATTAGATGAAGCAATAGAAGAAGTTGCGAGGACTCCCTTCTCTAGAGAAGTACAATTGGGAGGGATTCCACCAAAATGCAATCTTCCTACATTAACCAACATCTTTGACGGGACTTCATGTGCTATACAGCACATTCAAGCGTATATAAGATGCATGTTACAATGGGAAAATCACGATGCTGTATTATGCAAGTATTTCGCATCAAGCTTAACAGGAGAAGCTCTAAAATGGTTTGAAGGACTTCCAAAGAACACTATTACATCATTTAATCATCTACAAGTAACTTTCTTAGGAGCATATATCATGAATCATTCCTCGCGACTTGGTATTGAAGATGTGTTTGGTTTAAAACAAAGAATTGGCGAAAGTTTGAAGCATTTAGTAAGAAGATGGAAAACTATGTGTAGTGATATGGCAGGGCGTGTGGACGAGAGGTACCTGATTTTGTCTTTCGTAAATGCGATGTTCGCAACCGAGCAATTGTATGTTCAAATCTTCAGAAGAAAGAATTCCATTATGATGACAGAGTTGCGAGAATTGCAAGAGGAGTACATTACATTAGAGGAAAAGCAAAACAATATGGAGTCATATCCAGTGACAAACACCAACACTCAAGATACAGGAGCAAACTTACTTCCTAAAATAGTCAATATTGTAGCAGGTACCTCGCAGACATCCTCGCAGACATCTTCGCAGATATCAGAAGAGAAAAAAATTGGCAATGGTCAACCAAAAATAGTAGCAATGAGTAGCAAGGATCAAGAAGAATATGATAGGGAAAGGAATTTCTATAGCCGAGGAGGAAATAACCAGATCCCAAGATTAGATCAGCAACAGGAAAATTATGGAGGACAAAAGCAGAACTATTTTGGATAAGGGAATCATAGACAAAACTATAACAATGGACAAGGAGGTCAAAGAATGATAAGAGAAGAAATAAAGATGCCACCTTTGAATACAAGTGTAGAAAAGATATGGCAATCAATCATCTTGATGGAAAATATACCAACACCATGGAATATGGGAAAAGAACCACCAATGGGTCTAAGAAGTCATGAATTTTGCTTGTACCATCACTTTCATGGACATTCTACAAATAATTGCAATAATATCAAAAGGATTATCTTGTGAATGATTGATCAAGGTAAACTGGACCACTTTTTACTCAAGCAAGCACAGTCGCAACAATTACCACAGGCTCTAGTGATAACTCGCATGGTGAACACAATACAAGAAAAGGGAAAGGAAACCTTACACATAGAAGTGGGACCAAAAGCAAGGAATGTTTTCTGCAATTCTATTGTTCACTCGTATAAAACCATAGAAGATTTTCATGATAATGTGTTAAGCAGGGTATATGCGAGAGATGGTGAAGGAAGGGAAATAATTAACATCGCAAAAATTTCACGACTTGAAGATTGGCAGAAGCGTGAAATTTCTTTTGAAGCCACAGAAATTCCAGAAGGTTGCGAAATACATGATAATCCATTGGTAGTAAGATTAGAAATTTTTCTGAATATGGGAGAAAGCGAAGATGATACAGATGAAGAATCATTTGGTCTTAATAGAATCTTAATTGATACGGGAAGTTCTGTCAATATTCTCTTCTATCCTGCTTACAAAACCATGGTTGGAAAAGACGCAGATCTAATACCTTCTACCTATAGGATTTATGGCTTTAATGGAACTGCTAATAAACCTAAAGGAGAAGTAAGCATGAGAATTACCTTAAGTGGAATGCGAACTGAAATTCTATTTTGCGTTGTTGATGTCGAATCACCATACAATGCTTTGATAGGGAGACCTTGGCTTCATGGGATTCTAGGCGTATCTTCAACTCTTCATCAATGCATAAAATTTCCTCATCCAAAGGGTATTGGAGTTATCAAGGGTGATTGGGCATAAGGGAAGAAATATTACGATACAGAAGTAGAATTTTGTGAAGGAAAAGCTGTTGAAAAGGAAAGTTGGAGAAAAAGAGCAAAGCCTGCGAAAAGAAGTGAAAATTTAATGACTAAGGACTAAGGCATGAAGGAATAAAGTTACAATGTTAAGTGTACAAGAAATTTACGATGATAGAAAATGGATATGGAGAAAAAAGAATGAAGAAAAAAGGTAATGAAACAAAAAGGTAATCAGTATATTTGTTCGCAACATATAACAAAATATTCGCAACGTATAACAAAATATATTTTGAAAAACAAAAAAATGAAATGAGGTATTTCGCAACATGAAAAATTTGTGATGAGTTTTTACGAATAAAAACGATTTATTGCGATCAGCTTTCATTAAAGAAAGACGCAAAAATTTATTTGCGATCAGCTTTCATAAAAGAAAGCCGCAGAAATTTTACACAGGCAAACCTTTGTGACGTACACCCTAGTTCGCGAAGAAACATTTCGCAAGAGGCAAAGTCCTAAAGTACGTAATTTAAGGGGGTACCTATAAGCATGGCTCAGGGGAAACGGAACACCACCACGGAACTTGAGTACATGGACATTACGGGGTACATAACCCAAAAACGGGGTACCTATCCGGGTAAGACACCTTGGATTCTCAACCTAATCTTGCGATGTAACATGATTTAGGTTGGGAGACTAAGGCATACTGTCTTTCCCAAGAAGTGCAGAAAACGATCAAGGCGCCGAGGTACACGGTTGAGTCAAGAGTGCCGGATGGGTTTGAAGCATATCTGCCATTCTTGACAAGTCTTGGCAAATGATTCACTTGGCCCAAAGATACCCCATAGGGTGTAACCTCGTAACTATAAGCCCTATAGGCAAAAATGATAAGAGGTTGCGAACAAAAGCTGGTTGTTGGAAAAACCGAATGGGAAGAGCTAACCTTGTATGGTCGATGTATGCTTCCTTGAAGGGGAAACCAAGGGGAAGATAAAGGGAAGCACCCTCTATTAGGGAGCTGATACGTGCTATAAGACGCAAATGTCACGAGGCTTTTTGTTCGCAAGAACATAAAGGCTTGTCATATTTGTGCAACAATCATATTTCTGCGAGTAAAAAAAAACTATATATATATACTCGAAAAATTAAATACAAAGAAGTTAAGATGAGATCAATGGGTTATTACATGAAAGTGTGATAACGTCCTGCGATTTCATCGCAAGACGATAATGTCACAAGGCTGTATATTCACAAGTATATTCAGACTTGTCATATTATCGCAAACACAAAAATATTGTTAAGATAAAGTCAAGGGGTTGAGGCATGCGAGTGCACCAACGTCCTGCGACTTTATCGCAAAAGAGGTGGCAAACTAAGACCTTTACTTAGGAAGGCATGATAAGACCACAGAAACTAATGAATTCAATTTCGTCAATGTCATTGGAGATTCTTTATATTCTCAACAAGAATATGTATCAAGAATTCCTACCAAAAGAGGCAATTGTATTCGCAATCAAGGACGGATATTTCATACTCATTAAATTCTTAAAGGATTGAATACTTCTTATACTTCTTCAAGGATGTCTCATAATTTTCATACTTCTTCAAGGATGTTTCATAATTCTTATACTTCTTCAAGAATATTTCATAATTATTCAAGGAGGTTTCATACTTCTTATACTTCAAGGGGGAAATTTCTTATTTACTTCGCAACAACCTGAAACTTTGCAACTTAAACTGAGGCAGATATTCTAATACTCATAACAACAATTGATCACCTGACGAGAAATAATAAGGGGAAAAGGAATACTAAGCTAGGTCTTCAAAATATATTATTTCTCTTCATATGATCAAGTTATGCAAGTAAGGAAAGCATTCAATCAAAGAAAGATCAACTCATCATCGCAAAAATTAAGACATTGGTACTAATTAAATTGCAAAAATAAAATTGCTGGTTGATTAAAAGTGCAGGAAAGAAGAAAATATTGTACTCAAACAGACAAGACGAAAAGAACTGAAGCAAATATACAGGAAGGAATAAAGCTACTCTATGGGAGATTTATCTTCATCAAAATGATATTATCTTTCTTCTTCGGAGATATCATCTTCAACTTCACTATCAGAGATATCCAAATCTGGGGTATCATCAGGGATTTCTTCAGAAAGGAGCGTTTGATACTTAATGAGAGGAATTTGATTATCTTCACAAATCCTGCGAGTCATCATAGCTCGGAAGCGTTTGATGTTTAAGCCATGGTTGTTTTGAGAAATTTGATGTTGAGACTTTAAATCAGAAATCTTCTGATTACGCGCAGCAAGAGTAGCTTCCAGCTCTTCAATCTTCTTCGTATAATTTTCTTCAGCATTTACAAAGAAAAAGGATAAGTAAGAAATAAGATAATAAAGAGTAAGGAAATAAATTAAGGAATTGATTAGCAAATTGTGGAGTTAAAGTAATCAAGATTTGCGAACTTACCTTCTAATTGCTTCTTATCATTACGAAGAGAAATGACTTCAAGCTCCAGTTGATTATTCTTCTCAAGAAGAGAAGAATTTCCAGTTGCGATATTCGCAGAATGCGCATTATCTTCGCAGCGGGATTTTAATTCTGCATTATCAATATTCAAATCCTCTATTTTTTGGAGAAGTTTTGTATTCTCAACCTCCAGTTTGTTACAACGACTTAAAGTTTTCTTCTCAGCAATTGCATGACGTCTTTCCCAATCTGAAGCGGCTGCACAACTAGCCCTCCCAACCTGAGCGAATAAAAGGGATTAGAAATCAAGGAATTAGGGGGAATTAACAAGGAAAAGAAGATAAACTTACCATACTCCCCAAAGAGTATAATGTAATAGGAGAAATAAATCTTGAAATTCCATTAAGGGAATTATTGTTGATTACAATGGGAACTTTGTAAGCCTTTGCAATATGCCTATGAGCATTCGCAGTAGCATACTTTCCTAATCCACGAGAAGAGTTGAGAAAAGCCTCAGACAATCGAGTCATTGCAGACTCAAAGGTTTCCACATTGTTGTAGTCTTCATCTTCTTCATCATCATTATCATCATTCCTCCTATCAGAGTCAGTATAAGAATTAGAACTAAGATCCTTCTCAAAAAGTCTATCATCTTTATTACTTTGTTCTTCGTCAACATCCTTGATAGAGGAGATCACATGGGAGTAAGCACTGGGTGGGAGTATCTTCCTCTTCCTCGCAGAAACAATATCCTCAAGTTTCCCTTTTTCTTTGCGAAGAACATCTTCTTTATTACCAGAAATCTTAGTGTTCTTCGCAGAGCGAAGTGTTTTTTGTCTTGAAGTTAGCGCTTCAGAAGAAATTGAATTCTTATTATCACTCACAACAGCCCCAGGGAAGTCAGGAAGAACCTATAAATTCAAATAAGGATAAGAAACAGAGGAAACAATATATTGTCTAAAACACATATAAGAATGTTTCTTACCTCATTTGAAAACAATTGGAAAGCCTCGCGAGTACTGGATTTCCCAGTTTTGAGGTAACTTTCCTTAAGTTCATTCAGCTAACAAATATTGCAAAAGGATTAGTAAAAGAAGAAAAATAATAAGAAGATGGAGATACATACATCTTTATCTCTATTAGGCCAAGAAAAGACCCAAGGTTGATAGTTACGATCATGAAGATTCGCAGGAAGATCTATTATCCCGGAGATGTAAGAACCCGATAATGCTAGAGGATAATTGTACCAATCTTCATCATGAGAATGGCGAGGGGTTCGATTATTTCCAGAAGCATAATCAATATCATGCATAATAAGATCAGCTTCTGCGACATCAGTTTTACGATGAAGACGAACACCCCAACGCTTATCTTCCCTCTTCAAAGGAATTAATGTGTAATTTTTAAAGAAATTCTCGACTGTGTAATTTGCAGCGATAATCTCTACATCTCTAAATACAGGTCTCCTAAGTTCAATTGGGTATAAAGATTTTCCAGTAGCAGCACGGTTTGCGAACTCAACCAGAATGCGAATGCAATCCCCAGTCAATTGATAAATGGCTCGTGAGAAATTTGGGTGAGAAATAATCTCATAGAATAAAGGAAGATTGACATCATAAAGAGGAAGAGGAAGACCTGCGAGGATTTGGCCTCGTGAGACTAAAACTATCTGATCATCCCAATGGAGATCAGTAAAGAGTTCCATACAGAGATGGGATTTATTGGTATGACCATCAATCTCAGAAAGAACGAGGTTTCTATCAGCAAGATCTGCATTAAGTTGTTCCACAGTTTTCTTCTTCGGAGCCATTAGATGAAGGATAGAAAACAGAGAAGAAAAGAAATAAAAAAGGCAAGAAAAAGTAGTAGAAGAAAGAAGGAAAAAATTGCAGAAGTAGACGTAATGAGGAAGATAAAAAAGATAAAATAATAAAATAAGGAATTAAAGATAGTATTTATAAAAAAGAGAGTTTGATGAAGATAGAAATTCATCAATGCAATTAGACTTGAGCGGTTGAGAAGGACGGTTACGAAAAAACGTGTCGAAGATTCAATGAAAGAGAAAATACGTGTTGCGAATATAAGAGGTAATGATAACTATATTAAATTTGCGAGAATAATAATTCTCATGAAATTTCTTCTTCGCAGAACTGACATGAGAAGAGGAAAGATGTAGGGACAGAATATCGCAAGATATAAGGTTACGAACATAGTAACAAATACAAGAGAAGAGTGTCGCAAGATAATGCGACAATAGAAGAAACATGGGAGAAGTGTGAAGGGTTTGCGAATATAGAATAAATTTACGATCAAAGGTTGCGATGCTTCGAAGGTTATATACAGTTGTACAGATTCACTATAAATAATAGTTCAAATGCTATATTGGAGAGGTTCTTTAAGTGAAGATTAGAAAAAGTCTTAGGAGAGAGAACAGAGAAAGTTGTAACTGTTCTAAGTTCCATTAATATACTTCTTTGTAATCAATTGAGAATCTTAATCAATAAATTATCATTTTTCATCAAGAACTTCTTAAAGTTTTATGAATTCTACTGAGGGTGTAGTTGTAGGATTTCCTGCAACTACAACTCAAATCATATATAGAACTTAGAATTCAGCCCCAATCACTAAGAAGTTTATCTACTCATGGTGCTAATGAAACCCATGAGATACATATTATAAAATGGAAAATAAATAGTTACGGTAATGAAGAATGCTCCAAAACCCTAGCTTTTCTCCCTTGAGTTCTTCTCTCCAAAACTTGATTAAAGATTATCAGATATCTCTAGAGGTTGTAGAAACATCTCTTTTATAGGTGTCCCAATTATAGTTGCCCGTGCACCAAATCCCGGTCGAATGGTTTCCAAAACTCGCCAAATATCCCCAAGTACGTCAATGCCAAAGTGTGACCGTACCCAAGTCTCTTGAGAATATCCAAATGGTCACATACAAATGATGAAGGCCCATCCCATTAAATCTTAGGCATGCATTGTATAACTGTCGGATGCATAGAACCAACAACACACCCCAATATTCTCGCGGATAGACATCACTCCGTGAGCGATAATTTCTGCTAGATTTGGTTTACTCCCGTCAAAACCACGGGCACTCAAGCCACCGTGAGTTTTTAAAGTTAGGGGATTTTTTAGTTTCTCGGCCAATTTCCACGGCAACTTATCCCTCCATGAAGAATAAATTTCCCTGTGTTTTAACTTCCTCATTATATATTCCCCGGACACATATCCATTAGTAAGTTTTTAAACTCCCTGGATTTTCACTTTTTCGGCAGCAACTTACTTATACCAGGCCCTCCGTGAAAAAGATTTCTTCTGATCTTATTTTTGGCAGCTTGGCAACAACCAGTCAAATGGTTTCTCTACTCCTTCTCTATCTCAAGCTCTCCATTCAATATCAGCAGCAGCCATTGATCATCTCTGTGACGCTCATTTATCAGCTTCATTGTTTGCAGCCATGGTATACGGGTTCTTCTTCCTTAACAGCGTCAATAACTCACTGATATACCTCCCCCGATTTTATCTCATAACCCGACCACCATAATCACTTCTCATCACCGAGAATTACCAGTCCATTACTGCAACATTCTCTACTTCTAACTATCACCAGAAGTCACCATCTTCCATTCTAGTCTTCCAGCAACCTCTCTTCTGCGTCTTGAGATTTTGTATTCACCACTGGCAGCATAGAACTCAGCCCATTGCCAACAGCGTCATGAACCACACCATGATGTACCTGTTATCTAATCTCAATCTCAATATCAACAACAGCTCCTTCTTATCTTATATCACCACTGCCAAACTCCATCAATCTCGGCTTCCATGGAAGACTCTAGTTCACCAACTGCCATCATCACTACTTCTTACAGAGCTTCTCGAGCTCCAAGCTTCATTTATAATGGAAGCAACACCTCACTGAACTCGAGCTTTCTCTTCTTTAATCATTGTTTAACTCGCTCCATTCATCGATCATCAATGGAAGCTACAACTCGTATGTTCTGAAAATTCCATTAACTCGAGCTGTAATTTCCCTGACTTCCTAAACTCAACCAACTTCATTAGCTTTTCTGTATTTTCACGTTGAGCTGAACTCCTTTCCTTTCGTTATCAGCAGCCAACTAACCATGGTAGATATCAAAGCTCAATTCCCATTCTTTCCTGTTTTTTTCTCGAGCTTACGTCCATCTCCATGCAATATCGGCAGCGTCCATCCTCGGCTGCATAGAATCACACTACCAGGCCAACCACCAAAGTTCACCTTCATTATTACCATCAATTCATCCCTGCAAACACCAAGCTCCATCAATCGCTATATCTCCCACGATTCATCCCTGCAAACAAATCTGTCTCACATAAAATAGTCTACAAGATAGATAAATTCGTCTCCCAGGAATAAACTTATGAGTTTTGTTCCGTCTTTTGATAAATCAAGGTGAACAAGAACCAATTAATAAAACCATACATATATTCCCGAAGAACATCTCAGTTTTATCAATCACCTTACAATAGTCTTAATCGACACAACGAAAAAAGATATTGTGGAATCACAAACGATGAGACGAAGATGTTTATGATTACTTTTATATCTTGCCTATCGGAGATAGAAATCTCAAGCCAATTATTAAAATTGTACTCGTACGATAGAAATAGCAAGATCAGATCACACAACTATAAGAAAAGTAGTATCGGTTTGGCCTCACAATCCCAAAGAAGTCTTTAAGTCGTTAACCTGGTTTTAGAAGAAGAAAACCAAAGGTTAAAAGAGAATCAACTCTAGATTAGCAAACTAGTATCACACAGAATGTGTGGGGATTAGGTTTCCCAGTTTCTAGAGTTTTCCCTTATATAGTCATTCAAATCAGGGTTTGCAATCAATGTTAGCTTAGTAACAAAGCATTCAATATTCACCGTTAGATGAAAACCTGATTAGATACAAGATAATATCTCTCAACCGTTAAATCAAAAACTTAGCTTTCCATACACACATGTACTTGACGATTTTGGGTTTGTGTAACCATACCCAAACGTGTACAATAGTTGGTTCAATATTAGTCAACCAAATGGTTAGCCAAATGATAACTTTCATATCAACCATATTCTTCTTTACCATAACTAGTCCAAATGACTCAAATGAACTAGTTAGAAAGTTGTTCAATTGCTATGAGATCTTATGTACTACACAAGACACAATTGAAGCAAAAACGATATGATTCACTCGAATTGATTCATGAACTATAAAGCCATGGTTTGCAATAGCATTCCTTAGATAATTCAAATAAGTTCACGAACATCGTTTTTAGACATAACCACTCAAGTTCGCGGACTGGGTTCGCGGACTCACATAACCGGTTGGAGTTCACAAACTCCAGCAGAAATTCTCGGGTTCGAGAACTTCCGTCAGTTGGCGGACTGAGTTCACAGACTGAAGTCGAGCTATAACTCCAGCAGAAATTCTCTGGTTCGAGAACTACGCACGTTCGCGGACTGGGTTGATTGCTCAAGTTCCGGTTTTCACTTGATCAACAAAGTTCGTAAACTTCGGTTCAAGTGCTAAGGACTTATACATATATGTGTTACCACAACAATGTTTATATCCCCTAATGGTTATATTGTCTAAACTCTCATTTCAATCATTGAAACATTCTCAGAGGACGTCATATAGTTGTTATTCACAAACTAGTTTTTGTCAGAGCAATTTTCAAAGTGATTGAAAAATAACATGACTTTCGTCACTAAGCAAAGATGAACTTGGCTAAAGCGAAAGCTTTACCAACACACATTTCGAGAAATAGATAAGCGAGATATACTCAACTTGAAATGTCACATGTGCATATCTTTAGTCTATATAGTAAAACGACTTTTGTCTCAAGATAGGAGATAGAGTAGATAGACTTTTGAGTGATAGATAAGTTCAAGTATCCACATACCTTTTAGTCGAGGAATATCCACTGGTTCCTTGAGTAGTCCTTCGTCTTGTATGATGATTGCCATGGAGTTCTTGAGCTCAACTACACTTTATATCCTAGTACGAGACCTTAGATATAGTAAACTAGAAATCAAGACTTTATAGTTTTGATCACTAACATTGACAAACATGCTTGAGATAGCAACGCATGCGAGTTCAACCGAGCAGTGCTCTAACACTATCAACATTAAATAATTCATCAAATGAGCAATATTTGCTCAGACGAGGAATATTGATTCAACTATCAATATTAAGTAATTCATCAAATGAGCAATATTTGCTCAGATGAGGTATATTGATTCAAATATCAATATTCATCCGTAATTCATCAAATTAGTAATATTTGCTCAGACGAGGAATATTGATTCAACTATCAATATTCAGTAATTCAACAATTCATCATACCAGCAATATTTGCTCAGAATTTCAATATTCATCATGTTGATCCAATTATCAATATTTATTTGAGAATTATATATACCAACCGACATGTTCAATCCATGAATCATAGAGGATTCAACAATCATGCTCGACTGAACGTTACTTAGACTCATCGTCTAATCAAGTCAACAACCGACTAATTGAATGTACGTCTGACTTGCAGACTCCACACATCATGAGACATCAATCATGTCACATGGGGGGATATTAATTAGGGTTTTGGTCTAGTGGCCTATGACACGTGTGTTCATCCACGATGAGAAATGTGAGTAAGTCGTGCAAGCAGTTGAGGGAGTTAGCAAAGTAGTGGGTGGACAATCAACCAAGTCTCCGCGCGACCTGGAAATTGTTAAGCCACGATTTCCCACTTTCCCACTCTTTCACTCGAGCAACATTCACACTACTGGAGATCAATATGTCTACATTCTAGAAATATAAATAAGTTTTTGAATCCACGATTGAGAACAAGATTGGTCGGACATACAACACTCATTGTCTATCCAAGAATCATTGTGTGAGCAACAATCTCTCTCAATTGAGCAGAATTCAAACTTATTCTTCATTTTCAAAAACCCACAACACATTCACAATCCTTGATCTCACATACTTCTCAGCTTCCCTCCTACAAATCTACCATGTTCCCTATTTGTAACCGAATTGACTCTGGAATGGACATTTCTTGGTTTAGGCCTGAGTATTACAGATTGATCTCTCAAAATCAAAGCACTCTCGTGCAGTGCATTTGTTTGAGGTTCTGCAGTTTGCTCGGTTGAGGAATCTCCGTCCATACGGTCATCTCTCCATTTCCTGAAAAATCAGCAAATTATTTTTCCCCATCAATAGATTGGCGACCATAGTGGGAGATTAATCTCTCGGTTTCAATCCTAATTCAACAAAAATGGTTGATCTCAGGTCAGGCTTAGTTACAAATCCTAACACAAATGGTGCCAACACTAGAAATAGTGATGGTGCTCCGGAAACTTCTGTCGCTTCTAAAAACGGTGGTGGTGATATCGCACCTCCTCAAACCAACATCGGAAGTAATACTATCTTCGGCTGAGCTCCTGAAGAAATCAGAGAAGATATACCTACCATAGCCGATATCGTGAAGGTTCGAGAATTCTTGCCAATAATCAGACAGACATGGCAGCAACACAGAAAGAGTTGCGCACATATCTCAAGACTCTGAAAAATAAGCTTCCGTCTAAGAAAACTCATCCCCAATGGTAGTCGGACAAAGGAAGAGCTAAGGAAACATCCTTAACTACTAATCCTGAAATCTCTCCAATCCACATCGTGGAAGATGATGATGTTAGAGAATTGCTCGGTCGAACTAGCAAGCGTTGCTATCTCAAGCTTGTTGTCAAGTTTAGTTTCCAAAACTATAATTCTTGATTTCTAGTCTACTTATAGCTAAGTCTAGGACTAGGATAGAAAGTGTAGTTGAGCTCTAGACTCCATGACATTCATCATTCAAAGACAAAGAACTACTCAAGGAACTAGTGGAACTTCATTGAATAAAAGGTATATGGAGACTTGAACTTATCTATCACTCAAAAAGTTTATCTACTCTATCTTCTATCTTGAGATAAAAGTCATATTTCTATATAGACTTCGATTATACACATTTGCTATTTCGAGACGAGTTTATGTCGCTTATATTTTTCTTGAAATATGTGTTGGTAAGATTTCGCTTTGGTCAAGTTTATCTTTACAAGTGACGAAAGTCATGTTGGTTATTTCAATATCTTGAAAATTGCTTTGATGAGAAATAGTGTGTGAATAACCTCTATTTAACATCCTTTAAGAATGTTTCAATGATTGAAATGAGAGTTTAGAATATATAACGTTGAATGGATATAAACATTGTATGTGTACTCATATGTGTGTAAGTCCAAAATCGTTGAACCAAAGTATGTGTAATTCCGGAAGTTCACGTCCCGTAAATTTCTGCTAGAGTTTGTGAACTGAAAACAAAATTAAACCGGGTACTTAAGTATGTGTGCCGGTATGCATACTTGAGTGGGTTATTTTCTAAAAACGGTTTATTCGTGAACTTAAACTTATATAAACTAAGGAATGCATATTTTCAAACCGTGGCTATAAAGTTCATGAATCGATTCGATTGAATCCAAATCGTTTTTGCTTCGATTGTGTCTTGTATAATTCTATGAGATCTAAGCAATTAAACAACTCTCTAACTAGTTCTTTTGAGTCATTTGAACTATTTATGGTGAAGATGAATATGGTTGATATGAAAGTGCTCATATGGCTAACCATTTGGTTAACTACTGTTAAACCAACTAGGTGTACATATTTAGGTACGGTTACAAAAACCTAAATGAACGTGCATTTTATTTGTGTATAACAAGCTAAGATCGATCTAACGGTTGAAAGATATTAGCTTGAATCTAATCAGGTTTCATCTAATGGTGAATATTGAATACTTTGTTACCAAGGTAATTTAGATTGCAAATCCTGATTTGGAGACTGTATAAAAGAGAACTCTAGCAACTGGGAAAGTTAATCGCCACACCTCATGTGTGATACTAGTTGTATAAGATAAAGTCTATTCTCCTTTAACCTTAGGTTTCTATAGAGACCCTGTAGGTTAATGACTTGAAGACTTCACTAGGATTGTGAATCCATACCCAACTATTTTCTCCGTAGTTGCGTAATCGGATCTTGCTATTTCTATCGTATTGAGTACAATACGATTATTGTGAGGTGATTGATAATACTAGGTTGTTCTTCAAGAATATAAGACCGGTTTATCAATTGGTTCATGTACACCTTGATTTATTAAAATATAGAACAAAACTCATAGGTATTTCTGTGGTAAATAGATTTATTTATTCCAATAGACTTTTCTGTGTGATACATATTTATTTATCAAGTCTTCGAATTTGGTTCGTAACAACTTTTAGTTGTGGGTGAGATCAACTAATGGAATCAAGTGCGTAATATCCTGCTGGGATCAGAGATGTAAGGAACGCAACTGTACCATGAATCAGTGTGAGATTGATTAGGATTCAACTACAGTCCAGACTGAAGTTAATTTTGTAGTAGGCTAGTGTCTGTAGCGGCTTAATACAGTATGGTGTTGAAATCTGGACTAGGTCCCAGAGATTTGCTGCATTTGCGGTTTCCTCATTAAAAAAACTTCTGGTGTATGTGCTATTTCTTTTTTGCATTATATTTTGTTATATAATTGAAATATCACAGGTTGTACGTTGAATCAATCAATTGGGAAATCCGACCTTTGGTTGTTGATTGTAATTGATTGATACTTGAACATTGGTCTTTGATACCGTTCAAGTTAATTTCTCTTGTATTCAATTAGACTCGCAGATTTATATTTGATTGAGTAAGTATTGAATCGACAAATCGAGATATAACTCTTTGATATACTTATTATTAAGATTGAGTCTGACTGTCTAGTTGATTCTCTTAAAAGTATTTTGGAGTTAGTCCATACATATTTCTAAGCGAATTATTGGGTGAGGTTGTTGTGCCCCCACTTTTTCAGATGAAGTCTGCAATAACCCACCAGCAAAAGAATCAACAAATTTCACATTGGAGAAGATTTTGAGCGCTTTTTAGAGGATCATGGAAAAAACAAGACATCATATGTCTATCGTCACCAACCTTCATATCCTTCTATTATACAAAGAGTTCCTCTTCCGAAAGGTTATACTTCTCCAACATTCACACTTTATGATGGAACATGCAATACTCGAGAACATGTCTCTTGGTTCTTGGAATCATTAGGTGAGCATAAGTACAACCATGTTGTCCGCTTGAAAGAGTTTTCAAAATCCTTAACCGGCAGAGCATGCACATGGTACAATAACATCGCATCATGAAGCATCACTAGTTGGGGATAATTGATTAATGCTTTCTGCATAAAGTTCTTATTCGTTTCAGAACATTGCTCCCTCTCAGACTTAGGAAGAATGTTTCAGAGGAACAATGAACATCCCAATGATTTTGTGAAAAGGTTTAGTGTCCAAGCTTTGGATTGTCATGATCAGAATGTCACTGAAAAATAACTTGTAGACTTGTGCATCAATGGAATAACCAAGGTCTACCGAGCTTTACTAGAGAATATCTGATTCCATACTTTCTCAGAACTTCATGAAGCATCCAAATGATCAGCGACTAATGCACCTGATTTACTGGAAAGAGCAAAGTATGCAAAGGCCGAGGAAACTCGTAGCAGTCGATGCCTGGTCAACAATCAATACAATCTCCAACCTTTAACAAATGTTGTTACTGAAAGGAATGAAAGGAAAGACGAGACACAGCATCAGAACACTTCTCCAACATCTCAGGCTCCTCTGATGGCGCAAAGAAAGATAACCAATCCTGAAATTCACAAACCTCGACCCGATATCAACGAATGGGAAATGATCAGACATACTCAAACGTCCCTATTTTCATTGAAGTGGTGATTGAGTTACTGGAAGTCTGGGTTCAAGATGGTGCAATATATCAAATTGCCGTTCATCAGGAGAGAACCAACTAAAGAATAAATGGAGAATCTTAGGCACAAAAGAGAGACATGTTCACAGCACTGAATCACATCATGTTAGCAAGTCCATTACGAAAATACTTCCTGAACCTCCATCCAAAGACAAAGAGATGTACAACTGGGGACTGCTTACCACAGTCAATCTAAAAAAAAATGAATTTGGGAGAACGTTGATCGATGCTGGCACTTCTATCAACATTGTTCCCTGAAAACCCTCAGAGCGGCATGCATCACTCGACAATAAGCTACTTATGATCCCATCTCAATCATATACCATAAAGAAACGCTCAGAGATGTTTATGGATACATCACTCTCAAGGTGAAAATAGGTTCGAACTGGACAAAGACCAAGTTTCACATAATCAGGAAGATCCAAGATATGACATGATCCTCGGACGAGCTTGGATCCATGTTGAAAATATGGCTACTGACAAAGAATCTTTGGTTTCACATCTCTCCAACGAAGAAAGTTCGATTTGGCGGACGTTCCGTCATCAGAGCACTTGGAGGAATTTTGAACTTTGGAAAGGTTAAAATAAGAACCTTAAAAGGATGCTTAGGCATTCATCAAGAGGTTTTGCACTCAGGCAAGTCTCATACCTCTCATGTATATGTCATTTGTTTCCTCACATGTCATCCTATCATGGGGACTCAATTCTGCTAGCGACTCTGTTATTGCAAGACGTTATGAATGGGTAGCTTCACCATATTAATATTTTATCAAATGGTTAAATCTGACACCTCCCTGAATCGAGCATATCACTGAGACATTCATTACTAAGATGATGTCCAAGCATGTCAAAGAACACTTTGGGAGTTATTCCATAGCATTGTAGGATCATCCATGTGTGCCACAAAATTAGAAAGCTCTAATATCTGCACAAGTGTTGAATCCCACTACCGTAACGAAAGGAATACTGAATCAATAGAAGATACTCGGGATCGAGATGGTCAAGCCTAAGATATTCGACACCTAAGAGGTTTGAGGCTTCAGGGCTCAAGCAGCTAAAGTTTGAAGCATTTAGGATTTTCTTAACTTATTTGTTATTTTCAATTCCTACTTGCATTAAGTAATTAAATATATCAAACCAAAAGAAAATCTCTACAAATATTAATCATCTTCTTGTCCGAGGCCAAGTGAAAGTCAAAAACCTCTCATTTCTGAGTGCTACATTCTTCAGAAGCCTTCAAATTGTACTCCCAATCAAAGAGTACACCTTCGATAATGGCGCCTCTAGCTTCAGCACACATATCTCAACGATGACACACTAATTCAATACCAGCACGATCAAAGTGAAACTGAACTACAATCAATAAGTCTCATCATCCCATGATAAGAATTCTGAAGCAGATGCAACATCATTTATCCATGGATGGCATAAACTCCTTCAACATATACTGGGGACTTGATCTTATTGGAGAAATTGATTCAAATCCATTTCAATAAATGTTATGCACATAATAAGTTATTACAACTTGATGTGATTTCATGAAACTTCATCAACGGGACCTCTCTACATCACAATCCCCTTCATGACTAAGGAACTTCCTCTCTTCACCAATCACATCCAGAATAAAGACTACTGCTGCTAACTACCACAACAACTTCGAATCACTGATAAAGCCAGTTCATAGTAAAATCACTTTGTTCAGGAGAATTTGGTTTGAACTCCTAGTACACCTTCATATTAGGGATTCTCAACCCACCAACTAGTTCGTGAATATAAAGGCTCATTGAATGGAAGTGCAAGACTATGTCGATAAATCATGGTTCTAGACTTTTCGGTCTCTGGAGCAACTCCGACCATAGTATCGGCATCAACAAGGATATCTGGAGGAACTCCGTCCATGGTCTCATCATCAACAAGAATGTCTGGAGAAAATTCAATCGTGATCTCAACATCATCAACGGTCTCAGGAGCAACATCTCATGACGGGGCTTCATCAACTAACCATTCTATGAAGTATTGCTCGATGAAGCGGAATTCTCCAAGCACTGATGATTCATATCAATATGTGTAGACATGAAAATATGTTCACATGAAAGTCTTCCCAAAGCTTTCACGATGGGCGGGCACAAGCCAAAGTCTTCTATAAGATGTTCTCATCACCTCTACAAATGAGATACAACACACTTCAGACCATAGGTTTATAAAAATGTACCAATGGGTGAGGAATGTGACGATGCTTCCTCAACAAAATATGTTTGTCTATGTATCTTCTACAATATACCAAAAGGGCGCATTAATCGACATACGATCTGAAAGATATGGCCTTTACCGTCAGGTCTATGAAATCTGAAAGTTTTGTACGGGATTACAAATTACAAATGTACACACTTTGTTGGATGACCTATGAAACTCCAAATTGAGTTATTCTTTTTTCATATGATTACCTAGTCTCTTAGATTCAAAAGTTGGGGTCAAGCACCGAATTCCGTAGTCGTATGAGGTTTCTACAGCTTCCAGAGCATACAACATGCAAGTGGAAATTCTAAAACGAAATTCATTACCTTCACAGTCGATCTATGTCCACCAGGTCTTTCCACTAAGTCCTTCATCAAGGTACTTCCAACTTTGACCACATAGATCTTTACATCATGTTTTTCTACCTGGATCCTCTATCTAGGTCTTGCCATAAGAAGGGAAAACGAAAAGGAGATTTAACTAAATAACTGGGGGATGCCGATCCACTGATCATGACGATCAATTTCACAGTCCAAGACTCGTGATTGGCACCAAGATCTCCTATGATAATCATTCATCATAAAATGAATGCTATAACCGAGACATACAACAATGATCATTACAATATCTCCTCTAGAGAGCAACCTCAGTTATGGTCCCGTGACCAAGGTTTCAGAAGTGATGTTTCTACGACTAACATAAAAAAAAAATGGTACTGCAAGAACTAGGCTCATGTATCAACCAAGAGTTTCAGATTTCAAATTAATCAATGGCATGTAAATACTTTATCAAGCATTCAATACACAAGCAAATGGTCTAAAGACACAATAGGGGCGTTTTACAACATGCTCGTCTGAGATGATTTTACACTGTCCTGCACAAATAAGCGAGCTGGGATAAATTGGTGAATAATATAAGGATGGGTCATACACCATGATCTTCACATGGATGTCCTCTTCAATATATCCAAAATTCATAATAATTGGATGAACAAGAAAAAAGATGTGGCCGAAACATCAAACTAGATGACAGCTGAAGTTTCTGAAGACTTCCTGGAAGTTTACTGTTTCATTGATTTCGACCACTAAACATGCTCAAAACTCAAAAATATTCCTTGAATAATCTAGGAAATTTCATGGGCATCAAAAAACAGGGGTAGATCGTCAAAAACGGACATCGTATGAAGATTCTACAACATTTTCAATGAAGAGCTAACTTCTGAATTTCCTGATGACAAATTATGACGAAATTCTTCATTCATCCACATCTGAATCAGGAGTTACACTGTTAACACAATGTCGAACTCCATCTTCATCCGATAGTCTCACTTGCAAGTCGGCGGTGCTTCTGCTGATAAGATATGAGCTTTTCATCTTCAACTCTTTTCTTCTGTGATATTTCATCACGTCTCTGCTTTCCCTCCGCATATCTAACACCAATAAAGCATATATATTAGCATGAAACACTCTCATATGATCAAGAGACATACCATGTATCAGCTTTCCAGCATCTCTGAAAGGTTGATTCACTTTGGCATGAACATCTGCAGAAATCTTCATCTTTGACTTGATATTTCTGGAGCATTCCCCGGAAGAGCCAGAAGGGTGGTTGTAACTAAAAGTCACCATTATCTGAGGTGAAATACATGGAGTCATGGATATACCAATAACAAACACGCAATAAAAATGGTAGCACTCCAACTCTTACCTGTTTACAATTTCACTAACAATAGTGAACTTAGAACAAAAGTTTAAGAACTTGCCTGTTTCTTCAAACCTGGAAAGTCAAGCAAAGTCCATTATTCAAAAATCATAAATTGATTTTCATAAAACCGTGAATAACCCACATAAATTGTTTACTATGTTAACATCCACTTATTTTTCAAAAACTTGGACAAACGTCCATTCTACAATTGTGAAAACTCACATACAAACATTATTTCACCATGTATAATTGTCTACTTTCAACATTTGTTCAAAATCAAAACATTGATTTTGCAAAAAATATATGATAACGTGAAACTCAGATAAATTTGAAATATATATATTTGCTCCCTCGCGTGAGCATACGTCTTTGAAATGAGAGTATATTTTCACAAATTTGTGAAAGCTCACATATCGAATATAAAAAAATTCATGAAAGCTCATAGACAAAAAATTAATTACTAACAGACGCACGTCTATTCAAAAAAAAAAAAACTTTTCTCTCGTACGAGCATCCACCTTTGAAACGAGAGTTTATTCCATTTTGTGAGATCTCACATATTTAAAAATAAAATTTTGGTTTTCGTGAAAGCTCATAGACAAAAAAAAATTATCATTAGACGCAGGTCTACCTTTAAAAAAAAAAATCTCTCTTATGCTAGGGATCATTGTTTGTTTCTTAAACTAACGAACGAATGAACGAACGTCTGTTCCTAAAACAATGATTTCCTTTTTTGGGCCCGAGCCTATAAACGCTAAACTGGGCATCCGACCGCCCGAATCATTAGTGCTTCATCTCTCCGTGCTCACGGGATGACACTCTATCATACTGCCGGAGTTCTAATTCAGGCATTTGCTCGTACATGACATCATTGGAGCAAATAGGGGATTCAGGAAATAACTTTGTATGACTAAGTTAAACTACTTACATCGTCTACTGGAAAATCACCATCCATCGCTTACTGCGGAACATAATTGTCCCTCACTAAGCAGGGGACTTAATGTTGATGGTGGATTTTTGACAAAGGTTAAAATCGTAAAATTATGGTACTGCATGTTTCCGGCCCGGCTTCAGGAATGTATGTGACAATTTATATTTTATGATCCGTGAACCATTTCACGATCTCTCACTGAGCGAGCTTCCTCTTAGAGCTATGACGAATATGTTTCTCGAAAGGCCTCTCATCTAATCTTTCGATGCTTCACATATTTCATCATCACCTCTACATATAATCAAAATAATTGGGCGGCTCCTAAACATATCGCATGCTAGTATAGAGCCTTGTAGGAGCAGAATCTCGCATCATTATTATGCTTGCAAATAATTAACGACGCAACAAATGATAGCTTGTGAAATTGTGGAGAGAAAAGACATCTTGCGAGCAAGGCTGCGAAGACTCGCATGACATATTTTAGATCCGAAATTGCGGGATAACAAAACTGTCATCTTTTATGTAAAATCATATAAATATCCATTTAGGCATAAGAGAAAGAGAGAGTTCTTTTGGAGAATAGATTTTGGAGAGACATTTGAAGTTAGAATTTTGTAAAGAGAGAGAGAGACTTATTTTCTTGATGATCTTATTCCCCAAAAATCTAGAGCTCCAAATATTCTTTAATGGAGTCTCAATTGTAAAATCATGTAATTACATACAATCACTAGTGAAGAACCATGGATGTAGATCACAATGATCGAACCATGTAAAAATTCTTGTGTCTCTTTTACAATTTTAGTACTTTAATCTTCATTTTAATATCAAATAAATTAGATCATCAAATCAAATTAATAGAATCTCATGAGGGTGTAGTTGTGGGATTTCCTGCAACTACATAATTGGCGCTAGAAACAGGGAGGAGTAATGGATTTATTCTTCCTGTAACTTGTTGGTTCAAGAAATTTTCATGAAGATTAGTTATTATCCACACGTTTTATTTAGATCTATAAAGTTTGGGTTCAAAAATGGATATTTTATAGAAGAAATTACACTTTCAAGGAATAAACATCATCAACAATTCAAAGACATGAAAAGAGATTCATGGAAATTATATATTGCTAGAGTTGGATCTCGCCAGATCTACAAATCAGAGGAAGAAATCAAAAGTTTCTTGGAAGTTTTTCATATTCAAGAGAAAGAGCAAGAGGCAATTTGTAAAGAAACAAAGGAAGGACGAAGAAGAGATAAGATGCAGACGCTGCAATTTCTGTCATGAACAGAAATTCACGAAGATGGTTTAAGGCTGAATGAGTAACAGAGAGGTCGCAGGTTCGATTATGCTTGCAAGCATAATTTTCTTCTTTTTTACAAAGAGCAAAAAAAAAAATGAATAAGTTCACAATATTGTTTCATTATTTCGCAAACAAGAGGCAGCACAGTTGATCATCTGCGAATTTAAGGAATTCCATGGTCGCGGGATCAATTCACAGCACAGACATATTTTTTCGCAAGTATATTTATGATATTTCGCAGAGAAGAGTTTATGATTACTTCGCAGAGATATTTCGCAAGCAACAAATAGCACATATGGACAAGAAGTAAGTATGCGAACTATAGGACATGAGATCGATTCCCCCTGCGAGCAAATAATTTTTTACTTCGCAGATATTCATCTCGCGGAATTAGAATATGATTACTTCGCAAGAACTTTGATTATTTCGCAAGAGCTGCTTAGCACAGTTGGTATGTCACGAGAAAATCCAAGAAGCAGGTCAAGGGTTCAATTCTCACTTCTCACACTTGTTTTTGCGACTCACATGAAAGCTAAGTACCACTTTCCTCGAACATTTTACTTTTACAGAAATAAAATATTTTTGATTTGATTTTCAAAAAACGATTCAATCGCACAATTACAAAGATTTCAAGATTTCACAATTACAAAAGAAACCGAGAAAGATCTCACACAAATCAATTTATATATTTCTCTTGAAAAATTTGCTTTGTTTCAAATGATATGATATTCAACATGGAGAGTAGTAGCGGGAAAACCTTTATGTCGTACACTCGCGAAGAAACATTCGCAAGAGGTAAAGAACCTCAGTGTGTCATGTAAGGGGGTACCTATTAGGATCATTTCCATGAAAGATATTTATCAAATGAGATGAAATAAATCATACAAAGGAAATCAAAACAAACAAAAAGATTTTGAGGTAGCATATAAATAAAAAATAAGAAATTTTGATAAAAGAAATGTTAAATACTAATCTAAATTCTTATTTGCATTATAGCACAACATGAGGCATAAAATGTGGAATATTAATTTCGCAATACATCTTATTCGCAGTCAAGGATGGATACTTCTTATATATTTCGAGGATTGAGTACTTCTTATACTTCTTCAAGGATACTTCATACTTCTTATACTTCAAGGATTGATATTCTTTACTTCGAAACATTCTGGAACTTAGCAAAAGAATAGAGGCAAGTACGTACTTTTTAAGTCCAATATTCTTTCGCTCGTTCCTTCATCAACAAAGATCAAAGACTACTCCATATTCAAGAAAAAAGAGGCAAAATGTAGGAGCAGAATCTCGCAGCATTATTATTCTTGCAAATAATTAACGACACAACAAATGATAGCTTACGAAATTGTGGAGAGAAAAGACATCTTGCGAGCAAGGCTGCGAAGACTCGCATGACATATTTTAGATCCGAAATTGCGGGACAACACAACTATCATCTTTTATGTAAAATCATATAAATAGCCATTTAGGCATAAGAGAAAGAGAGAGTTATTTTGGAGAGACATTTGAAGTTAGAATTTTGTAAAGAGAGAGAGAGACTTATGTTCTTGATGATCTTATTCCCCAAAAATCTAGAGATCCAAATATTCTTTAATGGAGTCTCAATTGTAAAATCATGTAATTACATACAATCACTAGTGAAGAACCATGGATATAGATCACAATGATCGAACCATGTAAAAATTCTTGTGTCTCTTTTACAATTTTAGTACTTTAATCTTCATTTTAATATCAAATAAATTAGATCATCAAATCAAATTAATAGAATCTCATGAGAGTGTAGTTGTGGGATTTCCTTGATGTAGTTGCAGGAAATCCCACAACTACACCCTCAGTAGAATTCATAAAACTTTAATAAGTTCTTGATGAAAAATGACAATTTATTGATTAAGATTCTCAATTGATTACAAAGAAGTATATTAATGGAACTTAGAACAGTTACAACTTTCTATGTTCTCTCTCCTAAGACTTTTTCTAATCTTCACTTAAAGAACCTCTCCAATCTAGCATTTGAACTATTATTTATAGTGAAATCTGTACAACTGTATATAACCTGCGAAGCATCACAACCTTTGATCGTAAATTTATTCTATATTCGCAAACCCTTCACACTTCTCCCATGTTTCTTCTATTGTCGCATTATCTTGCGACACTCTTCTCTTGTATTTGTTACTATGTTCGTAACCTTATATCTTGCGATATTCTGTCCCTACATCTTGCCTCTTCTCATGTCAGTTCTGTGAAGAAGAAATGTCATGAGAATTATTATTCTCGCAAATTTAATATAGTTATCATTACCTCTTATATTCGCAACACGTATTTTCTCTTTCATTGAATCTTCGACACGTGTTTTCGTAACCGTCCTTCTCAACCTCTCACGTCTAATTGCATTGATGAATTTCTACCTTCATCAAACTCTCTTTTTTATAAATACTATCTTTAATTCCTCCTTTTATTCTTTTATCTTTTTCATCTTCCTCATTACGTCTACTTCTGCAATTTTTTCCTTCTTTCTTTTTTAAAATCTTATATTATGTTCCTTGTGAGATTCTGTCGTTGCTTGATTTTGAACTTCCAATTGCTATTCTTTTCATCTCTTTCTTCGCAAGACTTCATATCGATTTCATAACATTTCTTGCTTTCTCCCCAGTCTCCTTTAATGACTCCAACACCTTTTGGATGAGAAAATTTGATACACTGGTGATAAGTAGATGCTACACCCAATATCCCATGTAACCAGGGTCGTCCTATCAAGGCATTGTAAGGTGATTCGATGTCAACAACGCAGAATAATATTTTTGAAGATATTCCTTTTAACGGTATCTGCATTTCAATTTCCCCCTTTGGTTTGTTAGCTGTGCCATTAAAACCATAGATTTTGTATGTTGATGGAATTAGATTTTCATATTTTCCTCCCATGGTTTTAAAGGTATGATAAAATAAGATATCAACAGAACTCCCTGTATCTATTAAAAATATGTTGATGGCCCAAGAAATTTCAACTTTACTATCATTCTCTTCATCTTCTTCTTGCATTTGTTTTGGATTAATCTCTAATCGTACGACCAGTGTATTATCATGATGCTCGCCAACCTCAGGTACATATTGCGCAGTGAAAGATAGAGTTTGTTTCTGCCACTCCTCTAATGGCGAGGATATCGCGATATTCAATATCTCTCTTCCATCTGTGTCTCTCGCGAAGACCCTTCTTAAAATATTGTCATGGAAATCCTCTATAGTTATGCGTGAATGTACAATAGAATTACAAAACAAATTCTTTGCTTTGTCTCCAACTTCTATTACGAATGTTTCCGCTCCTTTTACATCATTCACTCTGCGAGTTTCTGGTGCTGGCGGTAATTGCTGAGATTGTGGATGTCCTACTAGAAAATGATTTAACTTTCCCTGATCAATCATCCTCAAGATTATTCTCTTCACATTCCTACAATTGTTTACTGTGTGACCATGAAAATGATGATAAGGACAGAATTCTTGACTTCGATTGTTTGGATGGGGTTCTTTGCAGAAACCCACAACACATTCACAATCCTTGATCACCATTGATCTCACATACTTCTCAGCTTCCCTCCTACAGATCTACCCTCTTCCCACTTTGTGACCGAATTGACTCTGAAACGACCATTTCTTGGTTTAGGTTTAGGCCGGAGTCCTACAGATTGATCTCTCGAACTCAAAGCACTTACATGCAGTGCATCTGTTTGAGGTTAGGCAGTTTTCTCGGTTGAGGAGTCTCCGTCCGCACGGTCATCTCTCCATTTCCTGAATAACCAGCTGTTTGTAGGTGAAAATGGTTTCTGCTGATTTCAGTAATTGCGGGTGTGTAGGTGAGAAACAATTTAAAACCCAAACAATGTACTGCAAGGGAGTAATTTAGATTCTAGAGATCAATCTGTACAAGTTCGGCCTAAACCAAGAAATGGTCGTTCCAGACTTGCTTCGGTCACAAAGTGTAGGAGAATGGGTTGGTTTTGGGGAGGGAAGCAAGGAAAGTGGTGAGACCAGAATAGTTGATTCTGGAAGAGTAGTTGGGTTACTACAACTTGTTATCAGAAAAGTGAGAGAGCTAACAAGGTGAGCTAGCAAGTAAGTATTTCTGAGTGTTGTATCTCCCGTATGAAGTTGTTATTCAATGGAAATAGGTAAGACCTATTTATACAAGTCGGAGTAAAAACGTACCCTGGTCTCATTGAGGAGTGGGGAAGTAAATCGGAGGAGGTGGTAACCGTATGCATGGAATTGATGTTCCATAAAGTGTTTAATGCATGAAACTGGTTTTCATGAAACTGCTAACGTTATGGAATTGATGTCCCATAAAATTGTTAATGCATGTGCTTTATGTCCATTGAACATTTCACACATAAATTCCCGTATTTACTAACCGCCTCACCCTTATGATACTTCCTTATGACCGGCGTAGTGTACGCTGCACGCTGTAAACCGCCAAACCAATACCCAAAGAGGATCCCCCAGTTTGTGTTGATGTCTCGAATGTTTTTGGAAAACATGTAGCATGTTGTTGTGGATTGGCAAATCAAGATCGGGAAACTTGATAGCCTGGTGACCTTCGACGGTCGATATTTTTCATCTTGAGAGGAGGGGCAACCGTTGATCGTTGCACGCCTTCGTTTTGGTAGCCGCGTAGTGAGGGCCAACGTGGTGGCGCAGCTAGATTGGCATGCCGATGGCATGGCATGGTTTGGCGTGGCCAAACTTAGGTTTTCGGGCCAAAGGTTACCATGTGTCGTCTGGTAACCTAGGATGGCTAGGATTTTCTAGTGGGATTGAAGGGCAACCATTGATTTTTGCACGCTTTCGCTTTGGTGGCCGCATAGAGAAGGCCAACAGGTGGCGCGGCTTGGTTGGCATGGCATGGTTTGGCATGTCCAAACTTAGGTTTTTGGGCCAAAGGTTACCATGTGTCTTCTAGTAAACTTGGATGGCTAGGATTTGCTAGTGGGATTGAAGGGAAACCGTTGATTGTTGCAAGCCTTCATTTTGGTGGCCGCGTAGGAAAGGACAACATGGTGGCGCGGCTAGGGTGTGGTTAGGATTGGCATATGGGGCCAAGGGTTCGCCTTGGGTGTGGCTAGATTTGGCAAGGTGCAATTTTGGATTGGCATTTGGGGCCAAGGGTTTACTATGGGGCGTATGGCGTGGCTAGGGCCAAGGCAAGGGCGTTTGGCTTGGCATTGTAGATGGTGGATTTTCGACAAAGGCTAAAATTGTAAACCCATAATTATACGAACCTCTGATCTAGCAATCAGACGTGAATATTCATTGATCTCTCATTGAATTATTTCATTGAGAATACTTTCTCTCAGAGTGCATATAGATATGTAGTCTCACAGCTGGACAACGACATATCTCATGAATATTGAACACTTTAGTAATTATTTCTATCATGGGATGTACAACTCCCAGACAGCTTGCTCTGCCAGGATAGAGCAATGACGTCTTCAGGATACAAACAATGAGTTTACCCTGACTATGTAAAATATATGAAGCTCCAACAAGCTTATATCAGAATAATTAATGCTCCTAGACAGCCCGCTATGCTAGTATAAAGTCATAAATTAATTATTCCAAAATTCTTGGATTCATCCGCAGAATTTCTAAAAATATTCAAATATTTTTGCAGATATTTCATTACGCAAACCATGGTTCTTCCCAGCAGAAATCCATGGATTAGTAATAAATATTCGACGCACGGGCATCAGAACTACCTCTGAGCAAGCCCTGTCTCAAACTTAAATTATTGGATTCATCCGCAGAATTTCTGAAAATATTCAAATATTTTCGCAAATATTTCATTACGCAAACCATGGTTCTTCCCAGCAAAAATCCATGGATTTGTAATAAATATTCGACGCACGGGCATCAGAAATACCTCTGAGCAAGCCCTGTCTCAAACTTAAATTCTTGGATTCATCCGCAGAATTTCTGAAAATATTTAAATATTTTCGTTGATATTTATTACGCAAACCATGGTTCTTCCCATCAGAAATCCATGGATTAGTAATAAATATTCGACGCACGGGCATCAGAACTACCTCTGAGCAAGCCCTGTCTCAAACTTAAATTATTGTATTTATCCGCAGAATTTCTGAAAATATTTTAAATATTTTTGCAGATATCTCATTACGCAAACCATGGTTCTTCCCAGCAGAAGTCCATGGATTATTAATAAATATTGGACGCACGGGCATCAGAGTTACCGCCTGAGCAAGCCCTGTCTCAAACCTAAATTCTGGGATTCATCCGCAGAATTTCTGAAAATATTCAAATATTTTCGCAGATATCTCATTACGCAAACCATGGTTCTTCCCAGCAGAAGTCCATGGATTAGTAATAAATATTGGATGCACGGGAATCAGAGCTACCTCCTGAGAAAGCCCTGTCTCAAACCTAAATTCTTGGATTCATCCGCAGAATTCCTGAAAATATTCAAATATTTTCGCAGATATTTCATTATGCAAACCTTGGTTCTTCCCAGCAGAATTCCATGGATTAGTAATAAATATTGGACGCACGGGCATCAGAGCTACCGCCTGAGCAAGCCCTATCTCAAATGGTGCAAGTGTATTCAACAATGATACATTAATAACCATCGCACGAACGGGTATTTCAAAATACGATTAAACGATGAATCTATGCAAAATAGGATGAAAAATAACAAATAAATAAAAATTGACCAAGGCGCAGGGAGCATGGGCTTACTGACCGGCCGACCGTTCCGTGGTTAATCCCACACTAGTTTCATATTTTTATCATATTTTTGTTGTTTTCTCCGAGTTTATGAAAAACCTTTCATTTGAACGAATATCCTTTGTTTTGAGGAAACTCCTCAATCTCATGGTGCTTCCTTCGCGCGGAGGAAATAATATAAAATTAGGGAAAATGTGATGGTGCGTGACCATTGGCAAACCTGCCATGCCTTGGTTCCAGCCGGCCCACACTTCATGATTCCTCATTATTTTATTATTATTTCCCTAATTTCATGAAAACTCCTTAATCTCATGATATTTCCTTCGTCCCATGAAAAATAATAAAAATTAGGGAACTCGTGTGCACGGGCCATGGACGGTTGGCCAAACCCTAGATGGCTCACACGTCCCACTCTTTTATTAGCATATTTTTCATGTTTTCATAATCCCATGAAAATTCCTTGATTTCATGATATTTCCTTCAAATTATGAAAATTCCTTCAAATCATGAAATAATGCATAAAATAGGGAAAACGCACGGGACCGGGCCTTGGTCGGCCAGTCATGCTCCAAGACGGTCCCACACGCTCACACGTCCCTTATTTTATTATTTATGATTTTTTATGTTTCCCTCATCTTATGGAAACTCCTTGATTTCAACAAAACTCCTTCGTTTTATCATATTAGGAAAAATGTTATGGGACCGGCCCCTTGAATATTTCCTGAGTTTTATTCTCTGGCTGTTTTCATCTCCCGAAAGAGCTTAAAACCTAAATATTCACTCGTTGGGAGAGAGGAAATTCTTTTCCGTACGGAATGGAGGGGCGGACCAACAAAACCCGAGTCCGTATGAGAAATCTATGTTGATTCTACCAAAGGACGCTAATTAGGGTTTCAACCAATCTGGGGAGTGCTCAAACGATCAACATTTGATCCCGTGACCACCCAGGGCCGGTTTCATGACCCCTTGGTCGGTCCCTCACCTCTTCATAATTCCTTCATTTTTCATTATTTTCCTTCATCCGATGAAGTTTTGACGGTTTTATCAGAAAACCTTAATTTTGTCATATTTTCTCAAATGGTCGCTCAAACGTGCACCATAAAATATCAAAATTCTCAGAACTGAGACACGGATGTCTCATTGACGAAATCATGTTACCTTGACTGACCAAGGTTGGATTTTTGGCTCGCAATGAGCCAGTCCCACGTGTTTATCACAATCTAACCTAATTTGCACAATAGCACGTATTAGGTCCAAAAACTCTCCAAACAATTTCAGAATTTGACGGAGCGATCATCATCTGATCCCGTGACCACCCAGGGCCGGTTTCATAACCCCTTGGTCGGTCCCTTATATTTTAATAATTAATTAGGTTTTATCACCTAATGCTGAACCCAGCAGTAATTCAGTAAATGATTAAACCAGCATTTAATCATCCTTTCAACAACTCATCAACTCTTCAAAGAGGTCTTGGATTTTGCTCACGTGAGCATATGAGAATTTCATGGTCGATCCACGATCCCATGAAGCTGGTTCTCCTTCATTCTATGGTTAATTTCAAATAAACCATCAATTGGTCATCAATTGATCAAATCAAGGTTTCTGAATCCAAGGATCATGATTCCAAATTCAAACACTAATAATTTCTTACTGATCTCATGATCGGTCTTCTTATTAATTATGCTCGGTTCAACTACCAGCGCTTTAATTAATATTTTATTTTGGTCACGCTACTAATAATTCATCAAACGAGCAACACTTGCTCAGATGAGCAATATTTACTCAAAGAACTATCAATATTAAAATTAGCGAGCAACACTTTCTCTCATCAACGTGATGATCCTATCACTATCTCAGCAGACACGTTCGATTCATGAGTTGCAGAATATTCTACAAAATCATGTTTAACTCTGCAAATACGTGGACTCATAGTCCCACAAAGTCATGAAATCATTAACTGACTTAATTAACCACGAGACATCAATCGTGTCACTTGGGGGGATATCAACTAGGGTTTTGGTTTGGCGGTCTATGGAACATGTGTTAAAACACACGATGAAATGTGAGCAAGTCATGCAATCAGTTGAGGGAGTTAGCGAAGTAGTGGGTGGAAAATCAACCAAGTCTCTGCACGATGGGCGCAACTGGTTTCAAGCACTATTTCCATCTCTCCACTCCTTCACTCCATCAACTGTCACACTTCATGGGATCATGGTGTTTTCAACTCTGGAATTATATAATGTCTATGAATCCTGATTGAAATGACAAGATTGAAAGAGTTCTAAAACATTCGAATGACAATCGTCTGAACGAGCAATTTCTCACCAAAGTTCATACAGACACTCATTTGTCTACACGAACTCACAGAAATTACTCTCAATCAGGCAATATTCAGTCATTCAGAGCATTTCACGCTGAAATCATAACACACCTACAATCTCAGATCACCATTGATCTCACACATTTCTCAGCTTCCCTCATACAGATCAACCCATCCTCTCTTGTGACCAAATTTACTCTGGAATGACCATTGTCTTGGTTTAGGCCGGAGTACTACAGATTAGTCTCTCAAACTTAAAGCACCCCCTTCATAGCGGTGCATCTGTGTGAGGTTGAACATCTCGCTCGGTTCAAGGAATCTCCTCCGTACGACCGTCCTCAATTCCGCAAAAACCAGCAGATCATTTTTCCCCATCTACAGATTGGCGACCATAGTGGGAGATCATTATCTCGGTTGAAATCTCTCATTTTCACAAGATGGTTGGTCTTAGGTCATGATCGGTCACAAATCCTGACGCAAATATCGCTAGCACTAGCAAAAATGAAGATATCCCGGAAACTATTCCGGCCACTAGCACTGACGGTGGTGACATCACTCCTCCTCACACCAACACGGAAGGTCATCCTTTGTTCGGCCGACATCCCAAAGAGGTCAGAGGAAAACCACCACCAACTATGGCTGATCTCGTCAAAGCGCAAGAAACTCTTGCAAAAAATCAGACAGATATGGCTGCAGCGCAACAAAAGCTATTTGATCACTTGAAGACTATTACTGACAAGCTGTTAGAGAAAACTCCAGACAAAGGGAAAGAGAAGGAGAAATCCTCAGATGCTGCTGACCCTGAGGTAATTCCAATTCACATCGTGAACGATGATGAAACCAACAAAGCCACGGGAAATTCATCAAAAAAATCATCAAGTTTCATCACTCGAGAAGACTTGGAGCGCCTTCTGGAAAATCATGGGAAAGATAAGACACCGCATGTCCATCGTCACCAACCTCCCTATCCTACCACTACACAAAGAACTCCACTTCCTAAAGGTTATGTCTCCCCAACTTTTACTCAGTATGATGGAACTGGAAATGATCGAGAGCATGTATCACGCTTCCTTGAAGCCTTAGGAGAGCATTAACATAACCATGTCGTCCGTCTCAAGGAATTCTCAAAATCCTTGAAAGGCAGAGCATACACCTGGTACAACAACATCGCACCGGGGACCATCAATAATTGGGGAGAGATGATTAATGCCTTCTACAGAGAGTACTTCTTCGCGTCAGAGCAAGTAACTCTCTCTGACCTTGGAAGAATGTTTCAAAGGGTTGGTGAAAATCCCAATGACTTTGTGAAAAGATTCAGAATCCAAGCCTTGGATTTTCATGATCCAAACATCACAGAGCAACAACTGGTGGATTTGTGCATCAATGGCATGCTCCCAGTCTACAGAGCTCTTTTGGAGAATCTACGATTCCAGACTTTCTTAGAGCTCCACGAAGCAGCGAAGAGGTCGGCAACCACTGCGCCTGCTCTATTAGAAAGAGCAAAATCCACAAAGACTGAAGAAGCACGAGACACTCGGGGAAGCAGATGCCTGGTCAATAAGCAGTATAGTTTGCAAACTTCCGCAAATGCTGTCACAGAAGGGAGCAAATGGAAAGCTGAACTACAGCGCAAGCATGCTTCTCCCATCCCTTCAAAGGCACAAAAGAAAGATAATGTGGAAACGGCTCCTCGGCATATGGAAGATCTAGAAGCACCTGATTTCCCATGCTCTATTGAAGAAGTCATCAAATTGCTAGAATCTTGGATTCAAGATGGTGCAATAAAATTGTCATATGTCAAGAAGGAACCAACTGAAGAGGCGATAGAAAATCCTCGGTACTGTCTCTTCCATAGGTTCATCGGCCATCCTATAAATTCTTGTAAGACTTTGAAGCGCATATTTAAAGAAAAGGTCGAGTCAGGGGAACTTAATCTGGGGACTGAAGGAGTGCACAGAGAACCTATTCCTGTCATAACTTTCTCTACCTCCGAGGCCCCAGTCAAGGAAGCAGTCCAGTCATTAGTAGAGCATATGTGTGAATTACTCTATCTATCGAAGGCGCAAAGAGGAGATATGTTTAAGGCTTTGAATCACATAGTTTCCGGGAAGCGCCTGCTAATTTCAGATATACCTCCTGAACCTTCAGCCACTGACAAAGAAATGAACGATTGGGGACCGCTCGCCACAGTGCACGTCAAAGGAAATGAATTCAAAAGGGCTTTTATTGATGTTGGTACTGCCGTCAACATCATTCCTTTAAAGACTCTTAGAGATGCTGGCATTATTCGACATGAGGCTGCTCACGCTCCCACAACAATCATAGATCATGAAGGAATTCTCAAGGATGCATATGGCTTCATCAATCTCAAAGTTGTGAAAGGTTCGACCTACACTGAGACCAAATTTTACATAATCCGGGAAGACCCTAGATATGACATGATTCTTGGGCGCACATGGATCCATGATGGAAAAGTTGCACCAACCCCTTTGGTTGTACTTTCATCCACTGAAGAAACCTCTGACTCGGAATAAGAAGCGGAAGATATATCGCCATTTGAATATCTAGAAGAGGCCAAAGCCTTGACAGAAGTTGCACAGAATACTGGGGAGCATCCAAACACTTTTGTCAAGAGATTCCACGCTCAGGCAAGTCTTATTCCTTCTCATGTGCCCATATCGTCAGTTCTCAAATATGCTCATTTGGTTCGAGGGATTCACTCCACAAATGATTTAGCAATTGCAAAATGCTATGCGTGCATCGCACCGTAGCAATATTTTACCCAATGGCTGAATCCAGAGCCTCTTCAAGATGATCATCTAATCAAGCGATTCATTGTAGAAGACGCGGCTAAACATGACAGGAAATATGAGGGATACCCCCTTTTGCACGAGTGTCCACATGTGCCACAGCCCTGGAGTCACATCACTCGAAGGATTCCAAATCAACATAAGATATTCAAGGCACGGACTGCAAGGCCAAACAAGTTCAAGGAAGGAGCTTTGGTTCTCAAGGCAACTAAACGGGATCTCCATTCTGCAAGGAACTCCAATTGGGAAGGACCGTTTATGATCGCTAAGTCCATGATCGGAGGATATTACAAACTGATCAACACAGATGGACGGATCCTACCAGTGATCCACGAAAATTGTCTTAAGGTGTTTGTCTAGGACTACGGGACATTCGAGGTACTGGGTGCTTGAGCATTCATGACGTCTGGATTTGGAATTTTAGGATTTTCTTTCATTGTATTTCAATTCCTCCAAAAAGTTTGCAACCCTTGCAATCAGTATTTGAATTCCGCAATTTATCAGAAGTTCAGTTCATATTTCTTAAAGGAAAATCCCTATCAAATCCAAAAGAAAATCCTTAACCATCTACTAATCCAAAACCATGATATCAAAACCCAAATAAAACCTCACGTCTCTCAGAAATTCATAAGCCTAAGAGATTATGCAAAACAAATCAAAGGAAATCAGCAAAGAAAGATTTTTGCGCCTCCGCATCCTTCAAAGCCTGTAAAGCCACCTGCTCCTTGCTCAGGTCTTCAGTCATCCTGGAGATCTTGTCTTCCTTATCCATCACAGCATCATTGGGAAGGGGTGTGTTATTTTCATATGAATCCTTAATAGCATTCATCTTCTTACGAAGCCACTTCATATTGAATCCAAGTCTCTTAGAATTCTCCAAGTTGAACTCCCAATCAAAGAGTACATCTAGAGTTACAGTATTTCTAGATCTAGAGCATATGTCGCTTACAACACGCAAGAGTGCACTTACCTACATTGTTAAAGCATAAGCACGCCCAGGATTCCTGTCAACAATTATATGGCCAAATTTCTCCCATATTTTCTTGTACAAACCCGCATATCCAACAAGAACGCTGAATCCACAAACCAACTCATGATACAGGAGTGAGGCATCAAACAGAGGGTCAAAAGAAACTCCTACATTTGGGTATTCGTGCACAACCATGAGGTTTTCAATTACTGGAACAACTTCTACAGTCAAGGCAACAATTTCTTCAGTATTTTCTGCCGGTGTCCTGGGTTCTTCTATTACAGCAACAATCTGAGTCACCACGACTCCATCAACAACGCTTTCATGACCTTGAGAAGCATAGATGGTAGATTCCCTATCAATAGCCTCAAGGTCGCTTGTTTCATCATTTTGGATTCCTTCATTCTCAACTTCGATATTTTGTACCTAATACGAATATTACATGAGATTAGGATCATCCAAGCATGAAACCAAAGGAAATTATTAAATAAAACATGCAAGTGGTTTCACATCATCAAATCATTTCATTATACATGCTAGACATCAGTAAAAACGTGAAAGTCACAAAATCACGTTTTGCAACAAGTACGCCTGAGGAGATTTTACACTTCCCTGTACAACTCAATGAACTGGGAGAAATTGGTGAAGAATCAAGGGTTTAGTTATACACCATTCTCTTCGTATGGGTATTACCTACAACATGTCAAAATTTCATAACAATCGGATGAACGATCAAAAAGATATGGTCAAAACTCGGGACTACACGATATCTGAAAAAGTTCTGAAAGTCTCCTGGAAGTTCACTATTTCGTCTTTTTCAGGCTCTGAACGTGCTCAAAACGTAAAAATATTCTTTAAAAAAGCTTGGAAATTTTCTGGGCTTGAATATGCATATGCGGATCAGCAAAATCTGACATCAAATGAAGATTCTACGACATTTTTCTTAAAATGCTGAGTTCTGAATTTTCTGGTGACGTATTTTCGGCAAAACTTGTCATATATTCACATACATTCTCGTTCAGTCATTCATAGATCAGCAAGTTTATACTTCTATGGATGAAATACAAGATAAATACTTACTTGGGTGGTTTCTGAAGCATTCTAAGAACCAGTATTGCTCACATCAATGTCGATAGCTCCGCTACCTTCATTCGGTCTTGAACCCTGAGAGTTCTCTTTATCGCCATCCTTCGGACGACCATCACCGGTATTCTCTACAACCATGGAATTATTCTCCTGGACATATCCCCAACAATTAGCATTTCATTCATAAAGCGCCATGATTACTGTGGGGAGGGATACTTACAACTTCTTCATCGCTCAAGTCAGAAATTGTTTGCTCAAAAGCGGAAAAACGAAGACCATCAATACTTGATGGGGAAAAGTTCTATAACGGAACAACAATATCAGTTTCATGATCCTAATAATATGGCCGAGAAAGGGTCATAACAAAGAGAGTACTAGAAACTCACCAAAGCGCCAGCTGGGGACTTTATAATATTGGGTAACAGCTTATAGCTCTTATGCCTGCCTTCTCCACCATGAACAACATCCTCAATCTCTGAGAAATCTACACGGATTCGAGGTCTTACAACACGACCATCCTGTGATAAATTTCAATAGCATAATCAGAATACAATTATGATAATTCTTATGGAGATTATATAACAAAGCGCACCTGAGAACATCCTGGAGACGATTTTCTCTTATCACCAGAGAGATACTTCAATCTTGGTCGACTAGAAATCATCTCATCAGAAGGATGATCCTTCACTGAAGGCTGACTAACTGTCACAAATTCATGCAATCGCTCAAATTGATCGTCCCAGAAGGCTGCATAACCTGGAGTCACATAGGCGAATCTGTCAGAGCAAGGGAACCAGTATTTACTTCCTTCCACATGAGTATGGTCCAAATGAGTCATGAGATGCTTAGCTGATGGTTTCCTCCTACGAATAGTCGGAACACACTGGTCCATACCCATTTGTCGATCCGCTCTATCAATATTATACTCTTCCACTGAAAATTCCCCGTACGAGACTGACAACAGATGACCAGGGGTGCAACTCAACATGAAAGACCTCTCACCATCGCTCAGATCTGCACCAGACGACAAGATAGTACTCTCTCCAGTATTGAAAGTCATTGGTTGGGAAACATAGGAAGGCACTGACACCCAAGGATGAAAATTGAACTCAGACTCATCGTCCAACACGTCAATAAGTTGTGCCTTAGACCGAGGTTGCTTTTTGGACCAACGCATGATCCTAGCATTGTCTTTCTCAGGGAAAATGTGGCGAGCGTCAGTATTGGGTCCTTGCAAAACATTACGTGGGATGGGTGCATAATTCTTAAAGTGTTCCCACATCAAGGCTTGAAGAAACATCGTGTTAGCATAACATTCAATCTTCATGAAGCTATTCGACACACTGGAGTCTATAGCCAAAGAATCTAAATTGTAATACAAGGAGCCCAAGAACAAGCTACCTATCGGAAGTTGCTCACCTTGAGCCATTTTAATAGCAAAGGGGATCACGAAAGTCTTCAACAAGTTTCCTCTGTCTTCAAAGACATCTCTGGACAACCATAAACACAAGAAAGCAGCAATAGGTAATATATTGTCAATAGGTTTATCAGAAACCTCATCTTTGGGCCACCAGCGTGTCAACCAGAGAGCATAGCATCCTTTACTTCCATCCTTGTTTGATACCTCCATTGCATCTATCAAGACGTGAGAAATGGCGGTCTCCTCATCTGAAAGATCCCCAGGGAAATTTCCCGTGATTGGGAGGTACATCAAATATGCAACGTCTTTCAAGGTAATGGTAAATTCTCCCCATATGCATATGAAGGTGTGAGTGGGAATACACCAACGAGCAAGCAGAGCTACCATACTCCTTGCGTCATGATAAATGAACAAATCTCCAGAAGCCTGAATAGCTCTCATCACCTGCGCCTGATCAAGCATGGCCCTCACATGAGGAAAACCCAGCATATGCCTCGCCCATCATGCAAATTTCTCCAAAGGTCGACGAGAAAGTTTGAATTCTATAATTGATGCAAAGAAGACTCCTCGCTCAAGACAAAATAGGATGACTGTCTTAGGAGTCACAAATTTATTCTGAGTGACAGTTCTAGGATTTATCAGAAGACGATATGCTGGAGACTTCAGATGTTTTTCGGCTCCCGGAGTATCTTCCTAAAAGAATGCGTCATCAATGTTTGGGATGTTCTTAATCCCAGGAGCTTCATCTTCATCTTCACCAACAGAAGCTTCATCTATGCATGTCTCATATCTGGAGATCTCATCATCAATACACATTTCATCTCTTGAAAAGTTGTTAACTTGGGAGTTGGTCATATTTATGAAGTAGCTGCAAAATTCACATTACATTCTACTTCAGCGCATCATCCAGAATCAAGGAAATACTAGCGTCTAATGGTAATTCTTAACTCTTACCTTTTTACGCTTCCACTAAATAGTAGTGAGAGTAATGCTAGAGTTAATGCTCCAAAATCGTTTGCTTCTTCAAAACCTACAAAAGACGTTCAAAAACTCAGATTTTTCATAAAATCATGAACATTTCTACTGTGTGAACATTCACCATAGAATTATGAAAATTAAGACATTATTTCATCATGAATAATCTTTATTTCTAAGAAACATCACATAAAACTCAAGTTTTGATTTTAGAGAAATAATATATATTTGCATATATATATATATAAACAAAACGTTTATTTACTCACGTAAATAAATAAATATTTTCAGCATGAGCCAGTCTCATAAAAATAAATTGTGGATACTCCACGGTTCAAAAAAAAATATCCATGAATCTACCATGGTTTTGCAAAACCCTTGTCCTTCGTGCCGTCATACGTCTTCAAGACGAAGGTTTATTTCAATTTTATGAAAACTCATGCATTACACGATAAATTTTTACATGAAATCTCATACATAAAATTTTATCACTGAACACAAGTTCATGTATACATAAAGAAGAGAACTCGTTTCTCTGCATCGTCATTATTCTTTAAAACGAAGATTTTACTTCGGTTCTGTGAAAAATTCATTTTTTCGTGATAAAACTTTGGCTCACATGAAAGCTCATCAACATAGTTTCATCACTGAACCTAAATATTCATATATGAAAGGAAATCACTCTTAAATCAGGGATCATTACTAGTTTTCAAAAACTAACGATCAAACGAACATACGTTTTCAAAAACGAAGGTTTTTTATTAACGAAACCCACAATCATATATACACGGGTATGTAATTTTATCATGATCAATATGTGAACAACCCATAAATCTCATGAGCATCAGCAAAAAAATAAAAAAAAAATTTGGACGCATACATGTCGGCGCCGGTGAAGAACTGCCGCACGGTGACGGCAATGACGATGGCGCTGGAGCTCCGGCGAAATTTTTTTCTTCCTATCCTGGTGTTGGAATGAATATGATGAGGTGACGGGAGCTGATGGTTGTGAGAAAATTATAAAAAAAAAAGGAGAAGCAATTCCTTTTATATCAAACTTTGTTTCCAAAACCTAATTTTCTAAGGATTTCCTTATTGGCCCGGCCCGCGAATCCTGAACGACCAAGATCCTGCCATCCAAATCAGCGGTTCAACATCAACTCATGCTCACCAAATGACATTCTATCATGCCATTAGAGTCTGATTTCAAGTCATGATATGCTCGTACGATCGAAATCCGGTAACATCTTAACTTACGACTGAGTTCAATTACTTGCACTGTTATGACCGGAAAATCACCATTCAATGCTGACTGAGGAACACGGCTTTCCTCACTAAGCAAGGGACTTAATGTAGATGGTGTATTTTCGACAAAGGATAAAATCATAAACCCATAATTATACGACCTCTGATTCAGCAATTAGACGTGAATATTGAGACACATGTCTCTCATCTAATCCTCTGATGGAGAATACTTTCTCTTGGAGTGCATATAAATATGTAGTCTCATATCTGGACAACGGAATATCTCATGAGTACTGAGCACTTCAGTAATTATTTCTATCACAGGATGAACAACTCCCGAACAACATACTCTGCTAGTATAAAGTCATAAATTAATTATTCTTAAATTCTTGGATTCATCCGCAGAATTTCTGAAAATATTCAAATATTTTCGCAGATATCTCATTACGCAAACCATGGTTCTTCCCAGCAGAAGTCCATGGATTAGTAATAAATATTGGACGCACGGGCATCAGAGCTACCGCCTGAGCAAGCCCTGTCTCAAACCTAAATTCTGGGATTCATCCGCATAATTTCTGAAAATATTCAAATATTTTCGCAGATATCTCATTACGCAAACCATGGTTTTTCCCAGCAGAAGTCCATGGATTAGTATTAAATATTGGACGCACGGGAATCAGAGCTACCGCCTGAGCAAGCCCTGTCTCAAACCTAAATTCTTGGATTCATCCGCAGAATTCCTGAAAATATTCAAATATTTTCGCAGATATTTCATTACGCAAACCATGGTTCTTCCCAGCAGAAGTCCATGGATTAGTAATAAATATTGGACGCACGGGCATCAGAGCTACCGCCTGAGCAAGTCCTATCTCAAATGGTGCAAGTGTATTCAACAATGATACATTAATAACCATCGCACGAACGGGTATTTCAAAATGCGATTAAATGATGAACCTATGCAAAATAGGATGAAAAGTAACAAATAAATAAAAATTGACCAAGGCGCTAGGAGCATGGGGTCACTGACCGGCCGGCCGTGCCGTGGTCAATCCCATACCAGTTTCATATTTTTGTTGTTTTCTCTGAGTTTATGAAAAACCTTTCATTTGAACGAATATCCTTTGTTTTGAGGAAACTCCTCAATCTCATGGTGCTTCCTTCGCGCGGAGGAAATAATATAAAATTAGGGAAAATGTGATGGAGCGTGACCATTGGCCAACCGGCCATGCCTTGGTTCCAGCCGGCCCACACTTCATGATTCCTCATTATTTTATTATTATTTCCCTAATTTCATGAAAACTCCTTAATCTCATGATATTTCCTTCGTCCCATGAAAAATAATAAAAATTAGGGAACTCGTGTGCACGGGCCATTGCCGGTCGGCCAAACCCTAGATGGCTCACACGTCCCACTCTTTTATTAGCATATTTTTCATGTTTTCATAATCCCATGAAAATTCCTTGATTTCATGATATTTCCTTCAAATTATGAAAATTCCTTCAAATCATGAAATAATGCATAAAATAGGGAAAATGCACGGGACCGGGCCTTGGTCGTCCACTCATGCTCCAAGCCGGTCCCACATGCTCACACGTCCCTTATTTTATTATTTATGATTTTTTATGTTTTCCACATCTGATGGAAACTCCTTGATTTCAACAAAACTCCTTCGTTTTATATCATATTAGGAAAAATGTTATGGGACCGGCCCCTTGAATATTTCCTGAGTTTTATTCTCTGGATGTTTTCATCTCCCGAGAGAGCTTAAAACCTAAATATTCCCGCGATGGGAGAGATGAAATTATTTTCTGTACGGAATGGAGGGGCGGACCAACAAAATCCGAGTCCGTATGAGAAGTCTATGTTGATTCTACCAAAGGACGCTAATTAGGGTTTCAACCAATCTAGGGAGTGCTCAAACGATCAACATTTGATCCCTTGACCACCCAGGGCCGGTTTCATGACCCCTTGGTCGGTCCCTCACCTCTTCATAATTCCTTCACTTTTCATTATTTTCCTTCATCCGATGAAGTTTTGACGGTTTTATCAGAAAACCTTAATTTTGTCATATTTTCTCAAATGGTCGCTCAAACGTGCACCAGAAAATATCAAAATTCTCAGAACTAAGACACGGACGTCTCATTGACGAAAGCATGTTATCTTGACCGACCAAGGTTGGCTTTTTGGCTCGCAATGATCCAGTCCCACGTGTTTCTCACAATCTGACCTAATTTGCACAATAACACGTATTAGGTCCAAAAACTCTCCAAACAATTTCAGAATTTGACGGAGCGATCATCATCTGATCCCGTGACCACCCAGGGCCGGTTTCATAACCCCTTGGTCGGTCCCTTATATTTTAATAATTAATTAGGTTTTATCACCTAATGCTGAACCCAGCAGTAATTCAGTAAATGATTAAACCAGCATTTAATCATCCTTTCAACAACTCATCAACTCTTCAAAGAGGTCTCGGATTTTGCTCACTTGAGCATATGAGAATTTCATGGTCGATCCACGATCCCATGAAGCCGGTTCTCCTTCATTCTATGGTTAATTTCAAATAAACCATCAATTGATCAAATCAGGGTTTCTGAATCCAAGGATCATGATTCCAGATTCAAACACTAATAATTTCACACTGATCTCATGATCGGTTTTCTTATTAATTATGCTCGGTTCAACTACCAGCGCTTTAATTAATATTATATTTTGGTCACGCTACCAATAATTCATCAAACGAGCAACACTTTCTCAGATGAGCAATATTTACTTAAATAACTATCAATATTAAAATTAGCGAGCAACACTTGCTCTCCTCAATGTGAGGAACCTATCACTATCTCAGCAGACACGTTCGATTCATGAGTTGCAGAATATTCTACAAAATTATGTTTAACTCAGCAAATACGTGGACTCATAGTCCCACGAAGTCATGAAATCAGCAACTGACTTAATTAACCACGAGACATCAATCGTGTCACTTGGGGGGATATCAACTAGGGTTTTGGTTTGGCGGTCTACGGCACGTGTGTTCAAACACACGATGAAATGTGAGCAAGTCGTGAAATCAGTTGAGGGAGTTAGTGAAGTAGTGGGTGGAAAATCAACCAAGTCTCTGCATGATGGGCACAACTGGTTTCAAGAACTATTTCCATCTCTCCACTCCTTCACTCCATCAACTGTCACACTTCATGGGATCATGGTGTTTTCAACTCCGGCATTATATAATGTCTTTGAATCCTGATTGAAAGGACAAGATTCGAAGAGTTCTAAAACATTCGAACGACAATCGTCTGAACGAGCAATTTCTCACCAAAGTTCATACAGACACTCATTTGTCTACACGAACTCACAGAAATTACTCTCAATCATGCAATATTCAATCATTCAGAGCATTCCATGCTGAAATCATAACACACCTACAATCTCAGATCACCATTGATCTCACACATTTCTCAGCTTCCCTCCTACCGATCAAACCATCCTCTCTTGTGACCGAATTTACTCTGGAACGGCCATTGTCTTGGTTTAGGCCGGAGTAATACAGATTGGTCTCTCGAACTTAAAGCACCCCCTTCATAGCGGTGCATCTGTGTGAGTTTGAACATCTCGCTTGGTTCAAGGAATCTCCTCCGTATGGTCGTCCTCAATTCCGTAAAAACCAGCAGATCGTTTTCCCCATCTACAATGTTTAACTCATCAAATACATGGACTCATCGTCCCACGAAGTCATGAAATCAACAACTGACTAAATTTACCACGAGACATCAATCGTGTCACTTGGTGGGATATCAACTAGGGTTTTGGTCTGGCGGTCTACGGCACGTGTGTTCAAACACACGATGGAATGTGAGCAAGTCGTGCAATCAGTTGAAGGAATCAGCAAAGTAGTGGGTGGAAAATTAACCAAGTCTCCGCACGATGAGTAATTGGTTTAACACGATTTCCCACTTCCCCACTCTTTGATTCCAGCAAACTGTCACACTTCATGGGATCATGGTGTTTTCATCTCCTACATTATATAATGTCTCTGAATCCTGATTGAAATAACAACATTCGAAGAGTTTTCAAACATTCGAACAACAATCGTCTTAACGAGCAATTTCTCACCAAAGTTCATACAGGCACTCTTTTGTCTACACGAACTCACAAAAATTACTCTTAATCAGGCAAGATTCAATCATTTAGAGCATTTCATGCTGAATTCATAACATACCTACAATCTCAGATCATCATTGATCTCACACATTTATCAGCTTCCCTCCTACAGATCAACCTATCCTCTCTTGTGACCGAATTTACTCTAGAACGGCCATTGTCTTGGTTTAGGCCGAAGTACTACATATTGGTCTCTCGAACTTAAAGCACCCCCTTCATAGCGGTGCATATGTGTGAGGTTGAACATTTCGTTCGGTTCCAGGAATCTCCTCTGCACGGTCGTCCTCAATTCCGCAAAAACCAGCAAATTGTTTTTCCCCATATACAGATTGGCGACCACAGTGGGATATCATTCTCTCAGTTACAATCTAAATTCTCACAAGGATGGTCGGTCTTAGGTCTGTCGGGTTCAAAACCCGATCCTAATATCGCAATCTCTTTTGGCACCACTAACACCACTCCTCCAAGCACTGATGCTCCAGTGATAACCCCTGCAAGTGACGACACTGGCGCCATCAACAATCCACTCTTCGGTTGATCTCTTGAAGAACCAAAGGATATCAGCCTACCATAGTTGATCTCATGAGGGTTCAGGCTGATGTAGATGCATCACAGAAAGAGTTATGTGCTCATCTCAAAACTCTCACAAACAAGCTTGCGTCAAAACTAACTCAGCCTCAACGCGAGAAAGGAAAATCTAAAGAAATATCTTCAACTGCTGATCCTGAAATCTCTCCAATCCATGTTGTACATGATGAAGAATTCTGTAAAGCTACAGATGACTCTCCAGCAATGGAACTCGCAATTTTTATCACTCGTGAAGAACTGGAGCACTTTTTGAGGATCGAGGAAAAGGCAAGGCATCATCTGTCCATCTTCACCAACCTTCATATCCTGCTTCCATACATAGGATTCCTCTTCCAAAGAATTATTGGGAGAGCACGAGCAGAACATGCCGTCTGTCTGAAGGAATTTTTAAAGTCTCCGACAGGCAGAGCATACGCCTAGTACGACAATATCGCACTGGGAAGTATCCCCGATTGGAGAGAAATGATTAATGTTTTCTACAGAAAATACTTCTTCATGTAAGAGCAAATCACTCTCTATGATCTAGGAAGGATGTTTCAAAGGAACATCGAACATCCTGATGATTATGTGAAAAGATTTAGAGTCCAAACCCTGGATTGTCATGTTCCAAATGTCACGGAGAAGCAGCTGGTAGATATGTGCATAAATGGTACTCCCGGTTTATAGAGCTTTACTGGAAAATCTTCGGTTCCAGAATTTCTCAGAGCTCCACGAAGCCGCGAAGAGATCAGCAACCACTGCACCTGCTCTATTGGAAAGAACAAAATCTATAAAGACTGAAGAATCGCGAGACACTTGAGGAAGCAGGCTTCTGATCAACAAGCAGTACAACCTTCAGCCTTCCACAAACACTGTTGTAGAAAGGAGAAAACGAGAAGCCAAAATACCGCACAAGCATACCTCATCTCCTTCAAAAGCACAAAGCAAGAATAATCAAGATGCACAAGCCTATGACCAACGCACAAGAGTTCTTGATCAAGAAACACATGACTTTCCTTTTCCATTGAAGAGGTGATTGAACTCCTGGATGTCTGGATACAAGATGGTGCAATCAAGTTGCCATATGTCCATAAAGAACCAACTGAAGAAGACATGGAAAGTCCTCGTTACTGCCGCTTCCACGGGTTCGTCAATTATCCCACAAATCAACTGCACAGTTTTGAAACACATTCTCAAAGAGAAGGTTGATCCACAATAGCTTCAACTGGGGACTGAAGGAGTACACAAAAATCATCTCCCAGTCAGAACCTTTACACTCTTTGGACAACCTATCAAAGAAGCATTTCAAGACGAATGTGCGTTATGTGTCGAAGGCACAAAGGAGAGACATGTTCACAGTACTAAACCACATCATGTCAAGAAGTCCATCCCGAAAATAATTCTTGAGCCTCTAGCCACAAATCAAGAGATGTACGACTGGGGACTGCTTACCGCAGTCAATCTCAAAAGAAACGAATTTGAAAGAACATTGATCTGACACCACCATCAAAAACATTCCAGTGAAAACCATCGGATACATATGCATCGCTCGACAAGAAGATACTCATTCTCCATCTCAATCAGAGACCTCGAAGGAGCACTCGGAAATACTCATGCCTGCGTCACTCTCAAAGTGAACATAAGACCAACCTGGACAGAAACCAAGTTTCGCATAATCAGGAAGATCCAGGATATGACATGTCCTTCAGACGAGCGTATGTACACACTGAAAAAATGGATACTTACGAAGCATCTTTGGTTACACATCTTTCCAACGAAGAAAGTTCTGATCCAGAAGGTTTGACGGACATTCCATTATCAGAGTACTTTGAGGAATTTCAAACTTCGACGAGGTTAAAACAAGAACCTGCAAAAGATGCATAGATATTCGTCAAGAGTTTCCACACTCAGGAAAGTCTCATTTATTTCATGTCTATGTCATTTATTTCCTCACATGATATCCTAGCACGGGGACTCAATTCTGCTAGCAACTCTGCAAGATTTTATGAATGGTAGCTTCACCGGATTAGTATTTTACTAAGTGGTTGAATCTGGCATTTCTCCGAATTGAGCATTAAAACATTCATTACTGAGATGATGTCCAAGCATGGAAAATAATACTTTAGGCATTTCTCTAGAGCCTTGCAGGAGTGTCCATATGTCCCAGAAAATTAGAAAGCTCTGATGTCTGCACAAGTGTTGAATCCCACTACCGCAACAAAAGGGATGCTGAATCAACAGAAGATACTCGGGGCCGAGACAATCAAGCCTAAGACATTTAAAGATCGAAGGATATGACACTTCAACGCTAAAGCATCTAAGAAGTCTTCAAATTGTACTCCCAATCAAAGAGTACACCTTCGATAATGATGCCACTTGCTTCAGCATAAATACCTCGATGATGACATGCTGATTCACCACCAGCGCAATCAAAATGCAACTAAACTACAATCGTTGAGTCTTCACTATCTCCATGACAAGACTTCTGAAGCAGATGCAATATCATTCACCCATGGATGGCACAAATTCCTTCAACATATGCTGGGGACTTGATCTTGCTGGAGAAATCAGTTTTATTTCAAAAAATGTTATCCACATAACAAGCTATTACAACCTGATGTGATTCCATGAAACTTCATCAATGGGATCTCTCTATATCACAACCTCCTTCACAACCGAAGAACTTCTTATCTTCTCCGATCACACCCAGAATGAAGGCTGTTGATGCAATCTGCCGCAACATCATCGACTTACTGACGGATTCGGTTCACAGTAAAATCATAATGTTTAGGAGAATTCATGTTGAACTCCCAGAACACCTTCATCTTATAGATGATCAACACACCAAAAGGCTCACTGGATGGAGGAGCAACTACTATATCTATAATCATGGTTCTATCTTTTTTGATCTTTGGAGCAACTTCAACCGTGGTATCAGTATCAACAATAATCTCTAAGGGAACACCATCCATGATCTCAACATCGACAAAGATCTCTGGAGCGTGATCATTCATGGTCTCAACACCAACAATGGTCTCAGGAGCAACATCCTCAGGGCTTCATCAACTAATCATTCTCTGAAGTGTTACACATGAAGCATATTTCTCTAAGAACTAATGATTCATTTCAAGATGTGTAAACCTGATAACATGCTCACATGAAGTCTTCCCAAAGCTGGCACGACTGGTGGGAATAATCCTAAGTCTTATACGAGATGTTCTCGTCACCTCTACAGATGAGATACAACATACTTCAGGTCCTAGTTAGCAATTCGGGGTACGGGTAATAGTTCTGGACGGCATACGTACGAGAATTATATGGATTAGGATAGGTCGGATTCATTCAAAAATCCGGTCAACGGTTCGTTGTTCGGACAGTAGTTCGGAACGGCATACGTACGTGTATATTCGCTTTATAAATGTGAGTTCGGCACTTAAAATTCGGATTACATAAATGATAAATTTATAAGTATTATGATCTTATTACGAGACTAATTTTATTTGTATATGATTTATAAGATGAAAAAAATATTTTGGCATGATTATTTAACAAGAAGTAAACAGTTTAATCGCATAAATGTATTATAAAACGAGTTTATAGATTTTTAAACAAAAATTAACATATAAAACACTAGTTAAAAAACTATCAATAAAATATTTAACTGAATAATTGTATTTAAATATAAAGTATATTCAAAATCAAACAAAAACCAAGCAACAAAACTCTGATCAGAGAATTACTTATGGGAGAGCGAGGTTGGGTGCGAACTAGGTTCGAAGTTCTAGTTCGGAAATATCATTCGGATTCGGTTAGTTCGGATACGTTCGCAAATCATTCGTGAGGTCCATATAATCCAGGAACTAGGTTCGGAGTTCAAATAGTTCGGAAGTATCATTCGGATTCGGTCAGTTCGGATACGTTGGGGAATGATTCGTAGAATTACTAACTAGGCTTCAGGTTATGGGTTTGCAAAAAACGTGCCAATGGGTGAGGAATGAGACAATACTTCCTAACAAAATATGTTCGTATGTGTCTCTTCAACAACATGCCTAAAGGGCGCATTAATCGGACATACAAGCTGAAAGATATGGCCTTTACCGTCAGGTCTACGAAACCTAAAAAATTTGTACTGGATTACAAATTGCAAATGTGCACTCTTTGTTGGCGGACTTCTACAACTCCAGATTGAGTGATCTTCTATCATTTAATAACTCAGTCTCTTAGCTTTAAAAGCTGGGGTCAAGCATCGAATTCCGACGTTGTGTGAGGTTCCTACAGCTTTCAGAACATACTACATGCAAGAATTCATGGACGAGAATCATAACCTCTACAGTCGATCGATGTCCACCAGGTCTTTTCGCTAAGTCCTTCATCAAGGTACCTCCAGCTTCCTGGTTAGGTCAGATACTTCATCTTCTTCAACACAGCATCACTGGTAGGGAAAGGAGCATCACCATTTTCTGCTTTCTCGATAACTTCAAGTCTTTCACGGAGCCACTTCAGATTGAAGCCAAGTTTTTCAGCATTCTTCAATTTGTACTCCCAATCAAAGAGTACATCTTGGGAAACAACATCTCTGGTTGTAACTCGGATATCATATATAACACGCAAGATGGCCTTTATTTGTTTCGTCAAGAAATAACTACGCCCTGGATCCCGAGTAACAATAATGTGTCCATACATTTCCCACAGTTCCTTGTATATAGAAACATATCCGATGGGAACGCTAAAACCTCCAATAAGTTGGTGATATGGGAGTAACTCACTAAATTGAGGATCAAAGGAAATCCCTGCAGTAGGATACTCATGCACTATCATCTGGTTCTCAGTTACTGGAGCAGTGTCAATGATCATAGAAACAACTTCAAGAGAAGTAGCTTGTGCTATTTCGGGTTCGGGTTCCACCGTCTGAGGCACCATTGGAGTTTCCACCACCATCACGGTGTCAGCGACCAGCACTCCATCATCTTGAGGTGCATCTATGAAAGTCTTGTCACCAATAACTCCTGGATTTCCCAAATCATCATTATTGGATCCATGATTCCCAACTTCGTCGTTCATCACCTAATGCGGAGATTACATGGGATTAGAATGATTCAAAGGAGATATACTTACTGGGGGAGTCTCTAAATCATTTGAAGGCTCGGAAATACCGGAATCTCCATTGGAAACGCCGCTTTCTCCATTTGGTTCGGGATTTCAGGAATTCTTCATATCCCCATGCCCCAAAGAAGAGTGCGCTTCATCAACATGTTGCTTATCTATAATGATTTCTTCCTGGACTCATCAACAATAATTATTATTTCATTCAAAAAGATGTTACGTTCGCCTGCATGCTTACATCGACTTCTTCATCAGTGCTGGACAGTTTGCCCGGGAACAAGTTGAAGGCCGTCAGTCGATGGAGAAAAGTTTAAAAGTGGTAACAAACCTTGGCATTGTGATCCTAATTGCATGGGCAGGGAAAATTCATGACACAAGGAGCGCTAACAACTCACCAAGAAAATGGATGGTGACTGCACGTCATTCGCTAACGTCCTGTAGTCCTTACTTCTGGTTCTACGCTCCTGTAGACTTTCTTCCATTTCTGTGGAGTCTACATCTGTCCAAGATTCCACTATACGATCATCCTGTGGTAAATCTAATGAAATAAGCAGAAGTACAACTCAGTATGAAGGATCTCTCACCATCACTCAGAGGTCCCAGAAGCACCATTTCTTGAAGCTGCATCTGTAGAGATATCATCTATGGAAATATCATCTTTGGAAGCATCGTTATGGGAACCGGTCATTCTTGCAATGTTGTTGTGACGTCCATACAGCATTCCTACTTCAGTATATCATCCATAGATGCAGATTTCATCAAATTAGTGGAATTAAAGCACAACAGAAATGATCAGGATGCTCACATCAGCATCTACAAAAATGGTAATTCTTAACTCTTACCTCTTTACGCTTCCACTAACAGTAGTGAGAGTAATGCTAGAGTTGACACTCCAAAATCATTCGTTTCTTCGAAACCTACAAAAACGAACAACTCATATTTTATCATAAAATCATGAATATTTCTACTGTGTGAACATTCACCATAGAATTATGAAAACTAAAACATTATTTCATCATAAATAATTGTTTACTTCTAATCAATATCGCACAAAACTCAAGTTTTGATTTTAGAAAAAATAATATATATTTGCATATATATATAAAGAAAATGTTTTATTTACTCATGTAAATAAATAAAAAATATTTTCAACATGAGCCGGGCTCATGAAAATAAATTGTGGACACTCCACGGTTTCAAAAAAAATCCCATGAATTGACCATGGTTTTACAAAAAACTCTTTTCCTTCGTGCCGTCATACGTATTTGAAACGAAGGTTTATTTCAACTTTGTGAAAGCTCACACATTACGAGATTAAGTTTTGATTTACATGAAAGCTCATACACAAAATTTTATCACTGGACACAAGTTCATATATACATAACGAGAGAAACTCTTTCCTCTGTATCATCATTATTCCGAAGATTTTACTTCGGTTTTGTGAAAATTCACCTTTTTTTTTCTCATGATAAAACTTTGACTCACATGAAAGCTCATAAACATAGTTTTATCACTGAACCTACATATTCATATATGAAGGAAAACCTCTCCTAAATCAGGGATTATTATTAGTTTTCAAAAACTAACGATCAAACGAACGTACATTTTCAAAAACGAAGGTTTTCGACGAAACCCACAATTATATATATACACGGGTATATAATTTTGTCATGATAAATATATGAAAAACCATAGAATTCATTAACATCAGCAAAAAAAAAAAAAAGGGAACAATTCCTTTTATATCAAACTTTATTTCCAAATCTTAATTTTCTAAGGATTTCCTTATTGGGTCCGGCCCGCGAATCCTAAACGACCAAGGACCCGCCATCCAAATCAGCGGTTCAAAACCAATTTATGCTCATCAAATGACGCTCTAGCATGCCTCTAGAATCTTAATTCAAGTTATGGTATGCTCGTACGATCGAAATCCGTTAACATCTTAACTTACGACTAAGTTCAATTACTTATATTGTTTATGACCGGAAAATCACCATTCAATGCTGAGTGAGGAACATGGCTTTCCTCACTAAGAAGGGGACTTAATGTAGATGGTGGATTTTCAACAAAGGCTAAAATCGTAAACCCATAATTATACGAACATCTGATCTAGCAGTCAGACGTGAATATTGAGACATTGATCTCTCATTGAATTCTTTGATTGGGAATACTTTCTCTTAGAGTGCATATAGATATGTAGTCTCATAGCTGGACAATTACATATCTCATGAATACTGAACACTTCAGTAATTATTTCTATCGCGGGATGGACAACTCCCGAACAGCTTGCTCTGCCAGTATAGAGCAATGACGTCTTCAGGATACAAACAACGAGTTTACACAGACCATGTAAAAGATATGAATCTCCAACAAGCTTATATCAGAATAATTAATGCTCCTAGACAGCCCACTCTGCTAGTATAAAGTCATAAATTAATTATTCCTAAATTTTTGGATTCATCCGCAGAATTTCTGAAAATATTCAAATATTTTCGCAGATATTTCATTACGCCAACCATGGTTCTTCCCAGCATAAATCCATGGATTAGTAATAAATATTCGATGTCCAGGAATCAGAACTACCTCTGAGCAAGCCTGTCTCAAACTTAAATTCTTGGATTCATCCGCAGAATTTCTGAAAACATTCAAATATTTTCGCAAATATTTTATTACGCAAACCATGGTTCTTCCCAGCAGAAATCCATGGATTAGTAATAAATATTCGACGCACGGGCATCCGAACTACCTCTGAGCAAGCCCTGTCTCAAACTTAAATTCTTGGATTCATCCGCAGAATTTCTGAAAATATTCAAATATTTTCGCAGATATTTCATTACGCAAACCATGGTTCTTCCCAGAAAAAATCCATGGATTAGTAATAAATATTCGACGCACGGGCATCAGAACTACCTCTGAGCAAGCCCTGTCTCAAACTTAAATTCTTGGATTCATCCGCAGAATTTTTGAAAATATTCAAATATTTTCGCAGATATTTCATTACGCAAACCATGGTTCTTCCCAGCAAAAATCCATGGATTAGTAATAAATATTCAATGCACGGGCATCAGAACTACCTCTGAGCAAGCCATGTCTCAAACTTAAATTCTTGGATTCATCCGCAGAGTTTCTGAAAATATTCAAATATTTTCGCAGATATTTTATTACGCAAACCATGGTTCTTCCCAACAGAAATCCATGGATTAGTAATAAATATTCGACGCACGGGCATTAGATCTACCTTCTGAGTAAGCCCCATTTCAAATGGTACAAGCGTATTCAACAATGATACATTAACAACCATCGCACTAACGAGTATTTCAAAATACAATGAAACGATGAACCTATGCAAAATAGGATGAAAAATAACAAATAAATAAAAATTGACCCGGGCACTGGGAGCATGGGCTCACTGACTGGCCGACCGTGCCGTGGTCAATCCCACGCCAGTTTCATATTTTTATCATATTTTTGTTGTTTTCTCTGAGTTTATGAAAACCTTTCATTTGAACGAATATCCTTTGTTTTGAGGAAACTCCTCAATTTCATGGTGCTTCCTTCGCGCGGAGGAAATAATATAAAATTTGGGAAAAACGTGATGGGGGATGACCATTGGCCAACCGACCATGCCTTGGTCCCATCCGGCCCCACACCTCATGATTCCTCATTATTTTATTATTATTTCCCTAATTTCATGAAAACTCCTTAATCTCATGATATTTCATTGTTCCCATGAAAAATAATAAAAATTAGGGAAACCCGTGTGCATGGGCCATGGCCGGTCGGCCAAACCCTAGATGGCTCACACGTCCCACTTTTATTAGCATATTTTTCATATTTTCATAATCCTATGAAAATTCCTTCATTTCATGATATTTCCATCAAATTATGAAAATTCCTTCAAATCATGAAATAATGCATAAAATAGGGAAAACGCACGGGACCGGGCTCTGGCCAGCCAACCATGCTCCAAGCTGGTCCCACATGCCCACACGTCCCTATTTTATTTATTATTATTTTTTTTATGTTTCCCTCATCTCATGGAAACTCCTTGATTTCAACAAAACTCTTTAATTTTGGCAAAACTCCTTCATTTTATCATATTAGGAAAAATACTATGGGACCGACCCCTTGAATTTTTCCTCAGTTTTACTCTCGGGCTTTTTTCATTTCCCGAACGAGCTTAAAACCTAAATATTCTCGCATTGGGAGATAGGAAATTCTTTTCCGTACTGAATGGAGGGGCGAACCATCAAAATCCGAGTCTGTATGAGAATCCTACATGTATTCTACTAAAGGGCGCTAACTAGGATTTCAACCAATCTGGGTATTGCTCAAACGATCAATATTTGATCCCGTGACCACCCAGAGTCAGTTTCATGACCCCTTGGTCGGTCCCTCACCTCTTCATAATTCCTTCACTTTTATTATTTTCCTTCATCCGATGAAGTTTTGATGGTTTTATCAAAAAACCCTAATTTTGTCATATCTTCTCAAATGGTCGCTCAAATGTGCACCAGAAAATATCAAATTCCTAGGACTGAGACACGGATGTCTCAACGATGAAAGCATGTTACCTTGACCGACCAGGGTTGGCTTTTTGGCTCGCAATGAGCCAGTCCCAAGTGTTTTCACAATTTGACCTAATTTGCACAATTGCACGTATTAGGTCCAAAACTCTCCAAATAATTTCAGAATTTAACGGAGCGGTCATCATTTGATTACGTGACCACCCAGGGATGGTTTCATAACCCCTTGGTCGGTCCCTCACCTCTTCATAATTAATTAGGTTTTATCACCTAATGCTGAACCCAACAATAATTTAGTAAATGATTAAACCATCATTTAATCACTCTTTCAACAACTCACCAAGTCTTCAAAGAGGTCTTGGATTTTGCTCATGTGAGCATATGAGAATTTCATGGTTGATCCACGGTCCCATGAAGCCGGTTCTCCTTCATTCTATGGTTAATTTCAAATAAACCATCAATTGGTCATCAATTGATCAAATTAGGGTTTCTGAATCCAAGGATCATGATTCCAGATTCAAACACTAATAATTTTACAATGATCTCATGATCAGTATGCTTATTAATTATGCTTGATTCAACTACCAGCGCTTTAATTATTATTTTATTTTAGTCACACTACTAATAATTCATCAGACGAGCAACACTTGCTCATATGAGAAATATTTACTCAAATTAACGAATATTGGAACTATCAATATTAAAAAAATTATCGAGCAACGCTTTCTCTCCTTAACATGAGGATCCTATCACTGTCTTAGTAGGCACATTTAATTCATGAGTTGCAGAACATTTTACAAAATCATGTTTAACTCAGCAAATACATGGACTCATCGTCCCACGAAGTCATGAAATCAACAACTGACTAAATTTACCACGAGACATCAATCGTGTCACTTGGGGGGATATCAACTAGGGTTTTGGTCTGGAGGTCTATGGAACGTGTGTTCAAACACACGATGGAATGTGAGCAAGTCGTGCAATCAGTTGAAGGAATCCGCAAAGTAGTGTGTGGAAAATTAACCAAGTCTCCGCACGATGAGTAATTGGTTTAACATGATTTCCCACTTCCCCACTCTTTGATTCCAGCAAACTGTCACACTTCATGGGATCATGGTGTTTTCATCTCCGGTATTATATAATGTCTCTGAATCCTGATTGAAATAACAATATTCGAAGAGTTTTCAAACATTCGAACAACAATCGTTTGAACGGGCAATTTCTCACCAAAGTTCATACATGCGCTCTTTTGTCTACACGAACTCACATAAATTACTCTCAATCAGGAAAAATTCAATCATTCAGAGCATTTCATGATGAACTCATAACACACCTACAATCTCAGATCATCATTGATCTCACACATTTCTCAGCTTCCCTCCTACAGAACAACATATCCTCTCTTGTGACCGAATTTACTATGGAACATCCATTGTCTTGGTTTAGGCCGGAGTACTACAGATTGGTCTCTCGAACTTAAAGCACCCCTTTCATAGCAATACATCTGTGTGAGGTTGAACATTTCGTTCGGTTCAAGGAATCTCCTCCGCATGGTCGTCCTCAATTCCGCAAAAACTAGCAAATCATTTTCCCCCATATACAGGCATGATGTGACTAGCATGGCTAGGGCCAAGGCAAAGTGTATTTGGCATGGCGTGGCTATCTTGGCTAGGTTTGGTGTGGCTTGGAATTTGTGGCCAAGGGTTTTCCATGGGCGCATGGCATGGCTAGGGCTAAGGCAAGGGCTCTTGGCTTGGCATGGTATGACTAGCATATCTAGGGCTAAGGCAGAGTGCGTTTGTCATGGCGCGACTAGCTTGGGCTTGGTGCGGTTTTGGCTTGGAATGTGGTGCCAAGGGGTGGCCATAGGCGCATGACATGATTAGCTTGGGCTAGGTGCGGTTTTGGCTTGGCATATGGAGCCAAGGGTTTTCCATAGGCGCATGGCGCTACTAGCTTGGGCTAGGTGCATGACCAAGCTAGGGTTTTGGGGAAAAGGTCGTTAGGTAACCTTAGACGGCCAGGATTTTCTCTTGGGATTGAAGGGAAACCGATGATTATTGCACGCCTTCGTTTTGATATCCGCGTAGTGAAGGCCAGTATGGTGGCGCGGCATGGGGCCATGTCGAGGTGCATTTGTCATGGCGTGGTAGGAGTGGCTGGCATGATTTTCTTTTGGCACGGAGGTGCGGCTAGCATGGTTGGCATGCTTTGGCGCGGTTGGTGTGGCTGGCATGATTTACCATCGGCATAGAGGTGCGGCTAGCATGGTTGGCATTCTTTGGCGCGGTCGATGTGGCTGGCATGATTTTCCATTGACACAGAGGTGCGGCTAGCATGCTTAGTGCGGTCGGTGTGGCTGGAATGATTTTTCATTGGCACATAGGTGAGGATAGCATGGTTGGCATGCTTTGGCGTGGTCGGTGTGGCTGGCATGATTTGTCATTGACAGAGGTGCATCTAGCATGGTTGGCATGCATTGGCGCGGTCGGTATGGATGGCATGATTTTCCATTGGCATAGAGGTGCGGCTAGCATGGTTGGCATGCTTTAGCGCGGTCGGTGTGGATGGCAAGATTTTCCATTGGCACAGAGGTGCATCTAGCATGGTTGGCATGCTTTGTCGCGGTCGGTGTGGTTGCCATGATTTTCCATTGCCACAGAGGTGCGGCTAGCATGGTTGGCATGATTTGGGGTGGTCGGTGTGGTTGTCATGATTTTCCATTGGCACAGAGATGCGGCTAGCATGGTTGGCATGCTTTGGCGTGGTCGGTGTGGCTTGCATGATTTTCCATTGGCACACGTGGGAATTAGGTTTTGGCTTGTCGTAACTGATGCGTGTCGTAACCATAACAAATTAATTAATATTTTACTACCTAATTAACAAGTAATATAGGGTAGTCAAGATCGATCCCACGAGGAGCATGAGATTCTAGTTGTCTTATAATGTCACAAAGGGGGGTATGTTTTAGATAAGTAAAAGAAAATAAAATAAATAAACAAAACAATTAAAAAGATAAGAGAAATCAATAAGAGAAACTAAATCAAGGAATCCTTATTCGTTGCAAAACAATGATTCAAGTTATGTTCTTTTCTGCTTTTTATTAGTCATAGATTATCACCAACCGTAGGATAGCAGGTTCGCTTAGCTAACCCCAAAATTCCTTATTTCACTGAGTAACAGGTCCGCTTAGTTATCAGATTCTATTCAAAATAACCACCTTGAGGTTCTCTTACAAGATGTAAATCCACGAACGCATTAAGATTTATGAACTTAGGTTTAGTACTAGTAGTTAGACTCGGTTCGCTTGGTCTACTTTCTAGCGTTGTTTTCACACACAATTGCTCCACGGAATCCCTCCGCAAGGTCTCGTGTTTTCAACTTGTGTAAAGAGTCAAGAAACGATTACTTATCCCCTAACTTTCACTAGCTTTAGATCAAATTAACAAATAAATTTAGTATGCATCCTAAACAACTTATCAATCAATCATAAACACTCATATTAGTAAAAACAAACGATAATCATGTGAAAATTCAAAGTAGATTTAAAACAAAACTCAAAACATATGTTAAGAACTAGTAATTCATCCTCAATCAATAAAATTAGCTATTCATGCTAAATAGTTCACACAATAATAATAAAGAAAAGAAAAGTGTTGTGTGTGTAGAGGTGTGCAAAGATGTGAACAAAAGTGTATGGAAGTGTGTATAGAAAAGTAGAGAACTTCTCTATTTATAGGCTTCATGTTCTCCATATCTTCCAAGGAATAGAATCCCTTTCCCTTTATAGCTCAATTTCCAAATCCAAGCCTTTCTCAAATCTCCCATCTTTTCTTTCCATATTCAAACCAAATTCTTCATCCAATTCCAAGTCCAAGTCTTCACATCCCATGAGAGATATCCACACAAAATTCTGCAACTTTGGCACGCCGGAAAACTGTGTTTTTGGACGGAATCTGTCGCCGCCGGCCACCTGAAAATTATGTACGTTGAAGGAATATTCCGTCAGTACTCCGTTAGGACTAACGGTCAAATAGGTCAAACGTTAGTCAGTCGGGTCAAGTCAGAGGGCGAGTTAGCTTCTAGTAAGCTTCTTAGTCTGGCTGAGTGGTCTGAGTTGGGTCAGATCGGCTCATCGGGATCGTTCTGGAACGATCATCGCCGGCACCGAGTCGACTCGCCGGAGCATAAAAATGGCCAGAGTTTCCTCTGATTTTACTAAAATTCGCAAGCCAATTTCAGGCTGATTCTTCTCCCTGTGTAAATCCTAACATTCATCTAATTGTTTTCATTCAACCTCTCTATTAATATGAGCAGAAAATACATATCCCATTTCATCTCAGAGTCAAACCCATTTGCTTCTTCTAGTCGTGATTCAACAGTAATAGCAATTCTAATAGACCCAATCTTCTATTCTTCTCTAAATCCCTGAATTTCAACCACATACCCATTAGCTCATTTCGATCTGATTTCTTCTTCAAATCGAACCCATGACAATCATCACCTCGCCTGCAATCTTATTAACACAAGCAGTAGCTTATTCCCTGTATCAGAACTTCACAATCCGACTGCAAACCATCTCTATCAGAACCATAGCATCATCAATTTCTTGACTGTGTTTTTTTTTCTCGATCTAAACATACCACCAACAACACCAAAACCCTTATATAAAACCCAACTGCTCTTTTCTTTTCTTCTCTGAGTTGAATCACTATTACATCTTCTTCTTTGAACCGCATAAAGAAAAATCTAAATTCATCTCAAACAGAAACATAGATTCGAACCCATTATTCACATCGAAGAATCGCCAGAACCCAAAATCACTTTCTTCATCTAAATCTCTATCTCAGATTCAATTAATGCTTTGAACTTAACTAACCCACAAAAACACTTCATTCTCTCAATTTATGGTGGTAATAACAGCAACATCCTTTTGTTCTTTCACATCACTGGTAACATCAACAAACCCAACTTGAATTCATCATCGTCTCTGCCTCCATCTCTATCTCTCGATTTCATGAGTTCTATAATAAATGAATTTGGGAAAAAATGGAGTGGAAACCTTATTTGATTAGGTTATAAAAGAAGGGGGGATATTAAGACACCCCAGATAAAATACACCCCAAGCTGGTGCCCCATAACAGTTGTTTACTTCTGATAAGGGCTATCCTATTGGCCTCCCCTTAACCTGTGCTGGCTGCCTTTTGTAATTCTTCCCAAAAAGAGTTGCCCCTTAACCTTGACTGGACTCCAGATAGTGCTCGCCCTATGAAATGACAATTCTGCCATTTTTTCTCAATTTTGGTAATTTCTTATTCTTTTCTCCGTGCGACTCAAGAGTACCTAATAACTCAAAAACACACGTAAAAATACATAATTCACAAGAAAAATAGCAAAGAAAGCATAAACTACTAGATAGTAAATTCAGTGTATTCTACACCTATCAAATTCCCCCACACTTAGACTTTGCTAGTCCTCGAGCAAATCAAACCAAAACTTACAACTTCAAAGCGTTCCAGCGTCCCAAGCATCCAAAGAGTTATGAGGACATAGAGTTTCTACAGGCTAGTAATAAGAAGTTAGAAATACTAAAGAACATATTCTCATTCTTAAATGTTGAGTGAGAAATAACCACACCATAATGAGAGAACGCGTGTTTGAGAAACGATCAATAAACATTTCGCCTCGACTTCTGCCTCACAAAAGGGTTTTATGATAATTGCACTCAAAAAGACGGCTTTTTTATGGGTCTCACTTGTGTGCAGGTAGGAATGAAGAGAGAATTCCTGCAACACGTTGAATGGTAGGAGGGATAACTTCCGAAATATTTTAAAAACCCACATCTTTTAATATTTTGAAAAACCATTTTTCTAACGATCTCTAAGAAAGGAAATCAACCACTATTATCGAGGATGAGATTACTTACTTACCTTCACATCCGATTGCCAATTATGATAAAAACACTCTCACGGCATCCAATAGAAACGTCTTCCGCTCCTTGTCTTCATCTTATTGGTCTTCGGCTTCAACTATTGATAATAAATCTTGAATTTCATAGATCCTTGACAATTTGTAACCTTTTTCCTTAAAGTCCTTGTCGCTTGAAACTTCCTTATAGATTTTCCTTCCCCACGGATTATTCAAAACAAAACAATAATAGATATTTCTCTTGTCTCATATTTTTCAATTTTTTTCTTTTCTTTTTCATTTTTCGTTTTCATTTTTCATTTTTCATTTTTTTTTCATGACAAGAGAAACAAAATACAAAACAAAACAAACCATGGCCGTGGAAAAGTATTTTACCGTTTGATTCTTCACAACTTGTATCGTCTCAAAACCATAAACTTCAATAATTCTCACCTTTTGCTTTTCTTCGCTCTTGTAAATAAGTCTTCAACTTGTATGTAAAAATCTGCTCATTGTATATTGCTTTACTTGAATATGAAATTTGCTCTTTTCTTGTTTTGTTGCTTTCAAACCTTGAACCTTTTCAACTTTCCTTGTAGATTTTGATGTCGCTCCCTTGTTGATAAATGTGGTGTTTCTATGGACCCGTTGTTGTCGAGAGAGAGAATGGTGCTAACTGCAAATCGAACTACAAGAAGGAGGCTTTCATCATAGACGTCACCCTCATGATTGACAAAAATTAGCACTCAAGAGATCAAAATAGTGCTGAAAATTGGTGTGAAGTTGGGTAGCTCACCATTCTACCCGGAATTAACGTACGGTGACACACACTCAAAAGAAGCTCTTTAGTAAAGGAAAAATTCTGGTCGGTGCCTCACATGATATAAAAACGGGTAGTCTCCACTAATTATTGATCAGCAACTCTAATAATGTATTCTTTTCTGCTCCTAATTTGCATCACCGGCATGATTAAATCCATTATTTAACACTCTAACAAGTAAGAAATCCGAACGTAGTTCTCTAACACTTCCAAGTTCAATTATGTCGGTCAGAATTCTCTATGTAAACATACCTAGAAGTATGCTAGTGACTCTAAAATCTCTAAAAGTTGGAAGTTTTGTGCAATTTTTTTTTTTTAAATATGCTTACCCACTCCCCCACACTTAAACCTTACATTGTCCTCAATGTAATTGAATCCTCCTAGTAAAGTCAAGGTGGGAAATCCTAATATTATATGGAACAAGAAAAATAAATAACAAAATAAAAAGCAAAAGGTTAAGAAATACAAAACCGGTGGGTTTCCTCCCACTTAGCGCTTGTTTTAAAGTCGACGACCCGACATGGCTCTTGTAAGATTCACTCCCCATATACTAACAATCGAAAAATTTGGGGATCCACCCATAGTACCTGCTTTGCAAACAATAGATTCATACAAATATTAGCACAAGAAAATAATAGTGAAATTATCGCTCGATAGAAATTTCCCCCACACTTATTCTTGTCCACACCCGGAAGTGTATAAAGAACGTAGAATTTGGGAACTTCCATGTATTCCTCTTGGAAAACCTGCATAGTGTTAGCATCAAATGTTTCCAATGGTGGATATCGAGAAACAAAGTCATTCAAAAATACTTTCGAATCACATACATTCAAACCAATAAGAGGTAAAGGAGAAGAATCAATATGCAAAGGGTTAGACAAACCTTGCACAATTTCTTGTATTACGGAATCTTCTTAATTTTTAAAAAATTCAAGTGAATTACTTACCTCTTGCATATCATGGTCCTCTATCAAACCTTGCAACCATTCTTCATCATTTTCTACCTTAACTAAAGTCTTGGCATCATCATAATCATTAGGAAGTTCAATTGGGTCTTCCAAGAAATCAATCAATTTGGTTTCATTAACGAGCATCATCTCCTCAACATCTTCATCATCGGAATCGGGCCAATCACTAAAATGATTTTCGTCGGTATATATTGTAGGATCTTCTTGTGAGGGTGTTACACCGTTTATAACAATAGTTAAGTCACATCCAATCTCCTCCTTTTGAATAGGTGAAGGATCGTTATTATGATCCGGAGTTAGAATAACTTCCTCATTGTTACAACGCTCATACACTTCCGCGGACTCATATCTTTCCCTAAGGAATTTTTTCCAAGCACTAAATGCATCTTCCTCAAGCTCTACCTTTTGAATAGGTGATTGATCATTATTAAGATCAAGGCTCGAGTAATCTACACTAACGTCATCAAAAGTTTCCAAAGGTTGGTCCTTTTCAACAAAATCATCTTCATTATTGGAATCACCATAATAAGAATCTTCATCAGTTTCATAACCTTTATCCCGACGACGTTTAAGTTTCATATGAATAGTCCTACTAATTTCTGCGACAAGCTCTTCCGAGTCTCCATCATCTTCCAATTTGTATAACTTTTGTGCAAGTTTACGGACGTTCACACGCTTACCACCGTGTATAGAGTTTCTAGATTGTATATCCTCAAAAAGTGAAGGAAAAACACGATGAAGTGGAGTATATTCCCAATTCTTTGTCTGCATATTACTAGAAAACAATGTATTAGAAGCATAATTATCCGTCCATCCTTGTGATTATCTACTTACATACCCGTCATAAGGTTGTTGATATGCATGAGAGTATCCATAAGTTTCCGTAAGATTTTGATCATAGCCAAAAGATTGGTTTTGATTGTATCCTAAGGATGTTTGGAAGTTGCCATGATGTTGAGGTTGAAAACCGTATTGATTGTTGTAATATGCTTGCTCTTGTCCACCATACATGGAAAACCGGTAACTGAAAAACAATTCTCAAAAACTAATTTAGACACAATATAGAATCTAACAAAGCAAGAAAAAATAAAAATAAAAACAACTAAAATCGCCCGCTGCTCCCCGGCAACGACGCCAAAATTTGATGCGTGTCGTAACCACAACAAATTAATTAATATTTTACTACCTAATTAACAAGTAATATAGGGTAGTCAAGATCGATCCCACGAGGAGCACGAGATTCTAGTTGTCTTATAATGTCACAAAGGGGGGTATGTTTTAGATAAGTAAAAGAAAATAAAATAAATAAACAAAACAATTAAAAAGATAAGAGAAATTAGATCAAGGAATCCTTCTTCGTTGCAAAACAATGATTCAAGTTATGTTCTTTTCCACTTTTTATTAGTCATAGATTATCACCAACCGTAGGATAGCAGGTTCGCTTAGCTAACCCCAAAATTCCTTATTTCACTGAGTAACAGGTCCGCTTAGTTATCAGATTCTATTCAAAAAAACCACCTTGAGGTTCGCTTACAAGATGTAATTCCCCGAACGCATTAAGATTTATGAACTTAGGTTTAGTACTAGTAGTTAGACTCGGTTCGCTTGGTCCACTTTCTAGCATTTTTTTCACACATAATTTCTCCACAGAATCCCTCTGCAAGGTCTCGTGTTTTCAATTTGTGTAAAGAGTCAAGAAACGATTACTTATCCCCTAACTTTCACTATCTTTAGATCAAATTAACAAATCAATTTAGTATGCATCCTAAACAACCTATCAATCAATCATAAACACTCATATTAGTAAAAACAAACGATAATCATATGAAAATTCAAAGTAGATTTAAAACAAAACTCAAAACATATGTTAAGAACTAGGAATTCATCCTCAATCAATAAAATTATCTATTCATGCTAAAGAGTTCACACAATAATAATAAAGAAAAGAAAAGTATTGTGTGTGTAGAGGTGTGCAAAGATGTGCACAAAAGTGTATGGAAGTGTGTATAGAAAAGTAGAGAACTTCTCTATTTATAGGCTTCATGTTCTCCATATCTTCCAAGGAATAGAATCCCTTTCCCTTTATAGCTCAATTTCCAAATCCAATCCTTTCTCAAATCTCCCATCTTTTCTTTCCATATTCAAACCAAATTCTTCATCCAATTCCAAGTCCAAGTCTTCACATCCCAAGAGAGAAATCCACACAAAATTCTACAACTTTGGCACGCTGGAAAACTGTGTTTTTGGCCGGAAATAGGCCGGAATCCGTCGCCGCCGGCCACCTGAAAATTCTGTCCGTTGAAGGAATATTCTGTCAGTCCTCCGTTAGGACTAACGGTCAAACAGGTCAAACATTAGTCAGTCGGGTCAAGTCAGAGGGCGAGTTAGCTTCTAGTCAGCTTCTTAGTCAGGCTGAGTGGTCTGAGTTGGCTCAGATCGGCTCATCGGGATCGTTCTGGAACGGTCATCGCTGGCACCGAGTCGACTCGCCAGAGCATTAAAATGGCCAGAGTTTCCTCTGATTTTTCGACAATTCGCAAGACAATTTCAGGTTGATTCTTCTCCCTGTGCAAATCCTAACATTCATCTAATTGTTTTCATTCAACCTCTCTATTAATCTGAGCAGCAAAAACATATCCCATTTCATCTCAGAGTCAAACCCATTTGCTTCTTCTAGCCGTGATTCAACAGTAATAGCAATTCTAACAGACCCAATCTTCTATTCTTCTCTAAATCCCTGAATTTCAACCACATACCCATTAGCTCATTTCGATCTAATTTCTTCTTCAAATCGAACCCATGACAATCATCACCTCACCTGCAATCTTCTTAAGACAAGCAGTAGCTTCTTCCCTGTAACAGAACTTTACAATCCGACTGCAAACCATCTCTATCAGAACCATAGTAGCATCAATTTCTTTACTGTGTTTTTTTTCTCGATCTAAACATACCACCAACAACACCAAAACCCTTATATCAAACCCAACTTCTCTTTTATCTTCTTCTCTGAGTTGAATCACTATTACATCTTCTTCTTTGAACTGCAGAAAGAAAACCCTAAATTCATCTCAAACGGCAACACAGATTCGAACCCATTATTCACATCGAAGAATCGCCAGAACCCAAAATCACTTTCTTCATCTAAATCTCGATCTCAGATTCAATTAATGCTTTGAACTTAACTAACCTACAGAAACACTTCATTCTCTCAATTTCTGGTGGTAATAACAGCAACAGCCTTTTGTTCTTTCACATCACTGGTAACATCAACAAACCCAACTTGAATTCATCATCGTCTATGCCTCCATCTCTCTCTCGATTTCATGAGTTCTGTAATAAACGAATTTGGGGAAAAATAGAGTGGAAACCTTATTTGATTAGGTTATAAAAGAAGGGGGGGATATTAAGACACCCCAGATAAAATACACCCCAAGCTGGTGCCCCATAACAGTTGGTTACTTCTGATAAGGGCTAGCCTATTGGCCTCCCCTTAACCTGTGTTGGCTTCCTTTTATAATTCTTCCCAAAAGGAGTTGCCTCTTAACCTTTAATGGACTCCAAATAGTGCTCTCCCTATGAAATGACAATTCTGCCCTTTTTGCTCAATTTTGATAATTTCTTATTCTTTTCTCCGTGCGACTCAAGAGTACCTAATAACTCAAAAACACACGTAAAAATACATAATTCACAAGAAAAATAGCAAAGAAAGCATAAACTACTAGATAGTAAATTCGGTGTATTCTACACCTATCAGTAACCCTAATTTGAAAACGATACCCCGGTAATTATTTAGAGATACATTAAAGGTTTCAGTAAATGTGCCTAGTAAATGCTTGTTACTTAAAATGTTGTGACATCACTATCTGCTAGGGTTTAGTGTTTTACGATTTTAACCCTAAGTTAAAAACCACCATCAACATTAAGTCCCCTGCTTAGCTCGGAACAGGTGCCTTGTTGCGAGGTAAGCATATGATGGTGACAGACAAGGACGGAATCGAGGTGTAAATCATTGCAAAGATGGTCAGGAGAATCCGACTAACCTTTTTGAGTGGTAAAGAGAGTTTTGTCTTTCCGCGTTGGCGGCCCTGCGTAAGTTTTACTGGGAATGCAGATCGTGGATTGGTGAGATGAAAGTTACCGGCTTGGTCTGGTCGTACATCTCCAAGGCAAAGGGGGCGCGGTCTTGGAAGGAGATGCCAGTGGACGGCTTGGCTCGAGGGGCCAAGAGGTGGCGTGGTCTTGGTAAGGCAAACGCGCTTGGAAGATATTGTCACGACAGTGGAGCAGGCGGCTTGGAATAGTGTGGCCTTGGCAAGATGAGACGTACACGGACGTCTAGGCGTGGTGGGGCCTCGGAAATGGAGCGAATGGCTTGGCAGGGGGGGCCGCGACAATGGCATGGTGGAACGTGCAAGGAAGGCTAGGCATGGTAGGGCCGTGGTATGGCGTGAGTGGTCTTGGATGTGGAAATTGGTCTTTGTGGGACCGGTTTCCTCTTTTCCTTCCTTGGCTCAAAATTGGAAATCATTTTCTTGTTCGAACTCCCAAGTATCACGCCTATAAAAAGGATGGTTGGCCTCTCCCTTTGATTCATGCCTTTATTGTTTCTTCTTTTGTTGTTTGGTAGCGGTGAAGCGGGCGAGCGGATTAGGTATGTCTTCCAGTACTTCCTCTGTGACTTGCTTTTTCTTTTTTTTTTCTTGTGTTGGTGAAAAACCCTAGTTGTAGGTGTACCTTTCCATGACCTTGTATAAAATGTCAGTGTAAATCCAGTCATAGGTATGTATTGCACAAGCTTGTAGTAGTACTTAGGCATGAATACCGTAGTAAAGTTTACCGCCTCAACTCATTGTGCAAAGTAAGCACGCGATAGTAATTGTTATCCCTTTTTCATGAAAACCTAGTTTTTTAGGGTTTACTCCTTGTCTTGGTGTAGCCATGTGCATGGTCCCCCTCTCTTTTTTTTTTTGGCGCGTCTATCTGGCTGAGCGCGAGTTTCCGGCTGCATGTAGTGGTGATGTAGAGTATGCCAGTCCCCACTTTTCGCGTATGCACGAAAGGACTTTGAAACCAATTATTTTGTGCCCGAGGCGGCTCCCTTGCGTCCAATAGAATAATTTATACATGCTTTATGAAATAATTCATGCTCTTCTTGTTCCATTGTAGTTGTCGCAGCGGTGAAAATAGTGTAAGGGAATTTTGGTTAAGATGTCAACAGTTTCTGCGGTACCGAGGGATGGGGGTAATTACAAGCCAAACATAGATGATGAGTTCTTCATGGCATCAGCAACGATTAGGAGAAACCATCCCCAATACGTGACGATCCTTTTGACCGGCTCGGAAAGCGAAAGAGAGGATCGATCGGTTCGGCCAGGAGGCGTAATAAGGTTTTTTCTTCAGAGGTAAGAATATCGTGCCTCTTCTATCGACTTTAAAATCCCTGCAAGTCCGTTGCGTTACTTTGAGAAATGGACGCGATTTATGATGGACCAGGAACCTGTAAAGACCAATTTGACTAGGGCGCAGATTGTCGACGCTGTTGCGGCTTCCGTAGTGCTTCATATTAGGAAAGACATTCCAGGGTTGGTTGCTTTTGTTTCCAGATGGTGTCCAGACACCCATACGGCCGTATGCAGGTGGGGCGAAATGACCATTTCTTTGGAGAGCGAGGTTGTGTTGCTAAATCTTCCTATAATTGGAAACCTCGACGTCAGGCTGTCTGCAGATGAATAAGAAATTCGCGCCACCCTGGTTGCGAAGAAAAATGGATTCGTTCGGAAGGAAAACGAGACGAATTTCTTTTATGACTGGTGGGTGTCTCAGTGCTTTCCTGACGAGTTGGAGTCGAACCAAAAGAATAGCGTACTTCATGTCGCAGCGTTCTTGGCTCTTTGGATATCTAGGGATATTTTTGACGACGGCTCGGGCAAGAAAGAGATAAGACAGGAACTTATCACATTTTCCATAAAATTAGCAAAGGGCGTCGCTCTCCCCCTCGGTGGTTTATTTCTTGGTTCTCTGTATGTACACCTGGATTAGCTGGTTTCGAACATGCGCACCTCGAACGGTCATATGAAAGTGGATTCGTATGTTCGTGCCGCCTTTCTCCAGGCATGGTTGTGGGAGCATTTCGACAAGTATGCCTCAAAACCGTTGGCTATACTTCCTAAGTCTTGGGGTGGCTCCAGAATACTGCGTTGGTCGAACAGGCGCCAAAAAACTGGTCCGAAACTGATTAAGTTTCTTGACAACTCATATACGGTTAATTTTCATCCATGGGCTCCGGTGCATGCGTCCATAACTTAGATTAGTACCTTTTCTCCTGCTTCGAATATGTATTTGTCTTCTGATGAGTAGGGCCTGAGCGTTGGAGAGACGGTGTTCATGCGTAGTTGCACGCCTGGTCACGTGCCATACTTTTTTCGAGGAGATTTCAAAGCGATCTCTTACAATGTTGATAGGGATGCTCGACATATGGGTTTTGACCAAGGGGTCCCATTTGTTCAAGAAATCTCGTTATTAACTGTTCTCGATGCTAGTGCTCTTGTGTCGGGTAAAAGTCTTCCTTTCCTCACGGAACGGAATCCATCAACGACCTCCAAATACAACATATTTTTGCAGGATGAGTTTCTTGCTATTCATGGATTCGTGAATGATGTGCTAGAGAATCGTCAGGATAAGCCTTCTCTTGTGGTTTTAGCGGAACATCCACTGTTGAGGGATCCCAAGCGAAAATCCGTTAGTCCAAATGAAGATAGTCCCCAGGTGAAGGAACGAAGATCTAAAGATCGTGCGGGCGGCTTTCAGTTAGACTCCACGGTTCTGCCGACTTTTAGTTCATCAAATATGCGGGTACATATGGCTCTCTTCTTGACCTTGGCCTGGATAATTTATTTCCTTGTTCCTTTTTTAAGAATGCGCCCTTGTATTCTGTCCAGGGTCTCAGTAGTACGAACGCCTTTGTCAAACTTGCGAGCAGTCAGAAAACATCATTTTTCGAGATAGAGAGCGGCGTTATAGAGCCTACCCATGATGATGCGGAACTCGAAAAGGATGACAGTTCAGGGTCTAGCGATGGCGAGAGCAATTCTTCTGATAGTAGTGTTGAATCTTCGTATAGTCAGTCTGAATCTGAATCGGTGAGTTCTCTCCATGTTTTTCTTCTTTCTCCTTTTTTTTCTTCTTTACAACAAAACTAAATTTTTATTTTTAGGAGGAAACCGCTCCTGTGGATGATCTTGAAGTGGAAGACCACCAGAGTAAAGACGTAGTCGTACTTCCTACTGCGGAAACTATTCCATCTAGCGACTTGGACATGGAGATTCATCGTCCCGAAGGCGCTGTCGTGACTCAGGTAGAGGAGAGAATTTCGGGGGGGGGGGTGAAATCGTAATTAGGGATCTCCTGCCAGTTGCTGATTCAGTTGAGGTGCCTCCTTCAATCCTCCGTATCTGTCCCCTTTCCTAGGTCATGTGTTGATTAGTGGATTTAGCGTGCCAGCTATACATGCGATATTGTACACCAAGATTTAGGAAATCTACGGTCACATTTCCACGACTAAGAAGATCACTAGTCGACATGCGTTGGTCAAGAGTGTGGAGGAAGCCTTGTCTTCGATTGATGACATGTGCTACATGACTGGTCATATAGTTTATGAAGATGTAATATCGAGTTGTAGGTTCCATCGTGACATGTGTGTGGACTTCGAATTCAGCGTTCCTTGGTTTATTGAAGTTCTCTCTGATGTTTAAATGTCGTTGGACGGAGCAGTTGAAGGTCCTTCCGCAGACATGATGAAGAAGCATGAAGCAGAATTCAAGAAGTTTTGCCGGAAGCTGAAACTTAAGAGGGCGGCTCTCCAAAGCACGAGGGATGCCTTTGCCAAAAGGAGCAAGCTGTTGTTGGAAAACTTTCCTTGAATATATATCTGTCTTTTGGACCTCTTATCTTTAGGTTTTTTTTTTTGAAAGGCAAATGAGACGCTTGGTTTTTGGTTTTTGGTTTTTGATTTTTGATTTTCTGATTTTCTCAGGTTAATAGATAAATGCTACCTTGACGGTTTTGGATTATATTTTTTTTTTTGAATGAAATGTTTAGAATTGAATTATCTTTGGATATGAATGAAAGTGATGCAGATATCCCAGGAAAACCATGGAACCGTGTGTTGGTAGATGACATGGGATGAAACATGGCTATAGGTTTTATCAGAACTTGAAAAAGCAAACCACGTATTTTTGTCTATATAAGACTTACTCGGTTTCTCAGGTCTTCTGGTGAGAATAAACTTTTCGTGTGTAGGACCAAGTTTTTTTTTTTTTCGAGAAACATGGTCATGGGAAGTCCCCAGTCTTCCGAGTCATTATTGAGTTATCTGATAATTGCGTCGTTAATCCCTGGGAGGATCGTTTTGCTTCTAGCCTCTGAGAAGTCCCCAGTCATCCCTTGTCGTGTCATGACTGATAATCGAGCCATCGAGTCACTGAGTCGGAGTGGATCGCCTTCCTCTACTATCTTGACGTCTGGGTCGAAGAATGAGATCACTGGTTGAAAATTGACATTGTAACCGAAAGATCGAACCTCCCGCTGTGGTCGCCAATTGTTTGTAGGTGAAAATAGTTTCTGCTGATTTCGGTAATTGCGGGTGTACAGGTGAGAAACAATTTAAACCCCAAATAATGTACTACAAGGGAGTACTTTAGATTCGAGAGATCAAAGTGTACAAGTCTGGCCTAAACCAAGAAATGGTCGTTCCAGACTTGCTTCAGTCACAAAGTGGAGGAGAATGGGTTGGTTTTGCGGAGGGAAGCAAGGAAAGTGGTGAGACCAGAATAATTGATTCTGGAAGAGTAGTTGGGTTACTACGACGTTTTATCAGAAAAGTGAGAGAGCTAACAAGGTGAGATAGCAAGTAAGTATTTCTGAGTGTTGTATCTCCTGTATGAACTTGTTGTTCAATGGAAATAGGTAAGACCTATTTATACAAGTCGGAGTAAAAATGTACCCTGGTAAATCGGAGGAGGTGGTAACCGTATGCATGGAATTGATGTTCCATAAAGTGGTTAACGCATGAAACTAGTTTCCATGAAACTGCTAACATTATGGAATTGATGTCCCATAAAATTGTTAACGCGTGTGCTTTATGTCCCATGAACGTTTCACACATAACTTCCCGTATTTACTAACCGCCTCACCCTTATGACACTTCCTTATGACGGGCTTAGTGTACGCCGCACGCTGTAAACTGCCAAACCAATACCCAAAGAGGATCCCCCAGTTTGTGTTAATGTCTCGAATATTTTTGGAAAACATGTAGCATGTTGTTGTGGCTTGGAAAGTCAAGCTTGGGAAACTTGCTAGCCTGGTGACCTTCGACGGTCGAGATTTTTCATCTTGAGAGGAGGGTAAACCATTGATCGTTGCATGCCTTCATTTTGGTAGCCACATAGTGAGGGCCAACGAGGTGGAGCGGCTAGATTGGCATGTCGTTGGCATGGTTTGGCGTGGCCAAACTTAGGTTTTCGGGACAAAGGTTACCATGTGTCGTCTGGTAACCTTGGATGGCTAGGATTTGCTCCTAGGATTGAAGGGCAACCGTTGATTGTTGCACGCCTTCGTTTTGGTGGCCGCGTAGGGAAGTCCAATAGGTGGCGCGGCTAGGTTGGCATAGCGTTGGCATGGCATGGTTTGGCGTGGCCAAACTTAGGTTTTCGGTCCAAAGGTTACCATGTGTCTTCTGGTAACCTTGGATGGCTAGGATTTACTCCTGGGATTGAAGGTAAACCATTGATTATTGCAAACCTTTATTTTGGTGTCCGCGTAGGGAAGGCCAATAGGGTGGCGCGGCTAGGGTGTGGTTAGGCTTGGCATATAAGGCCAAGGGTTCACCTTGGGCGTGGCTAGCTTTGGCTAGGTGAAATTTTGGATTGGCATGTGGGGCCAAGGGTTCTCCATGGGCGTATGGCGTGGCGAGGGCCAAGGCAAGGGCGTTTATCTTGGCATGATGTGACTATCATGGCTTGGGCCAAGCAAAGTGTGTTTGGCATGGCGCGGCTAGCTTGGCTAGGTTTGGTTTGGCTTGGCATGTGGGGCCAAGGGTTTTCCATGGGCACATGGCGTGGATAGGGCCAAGGCAAGGGCGTTTGTCTTGGCATGGTGTGACTAGCATAGCTAGGGCCAAGGCAGAGTGCATTTGGCATGGCGCGGCTAGCTTGGGCTAGGTGCGGTTTTGGCTTGGCATGTGGGGCCAAGGGATTTCCATAAGCGCATGGCGTGCCTAGCTTGGGCTAGGCGCAGTTTTGGCTTGGCATGTGGGTCCAAGGGTTTTCCATCGGCGCATGGCGTGACTAGATTGGGCTAGGTGCGTGACCAAGCTAGGGTTTTGGGGAAAAGGTCGTTTGGTAACCTTAGACGGCCAGGATTTGCTCCTGGGATTGAAGGGCAACCGTTGATTGTTACACCCTTCGTTTTGATAGCTGCGTAGTGAAGGCCAGTATGGTGGCACGACATGGGGCCATGGAGAGGTGCATTTGGCATGGCGCGGTAGGTGTGGCTGGCATGATTTTCCATTGGCTCGGGAGTGCAGCTAGCATGGTTGGCATGCTTTGGCGCGGTTGGTATGGGTGGCATGATTTGCCATTGGCACAGAGGTGCGGCTAGCATGGTTGGCATACTTTGGTGCGGTCGATGTGGTTGGTATGATTTTCCATTGGCATAGAGGTGTGGCTAACATGGTTGGCATGCTTGGCCTGGTCGGTGTGGCAGGCATGATTTTTCATTGGCACAGAAGTGCAGCTAGCATGGTTGGCATGCCTTGGCGTGGTCGGTGTGGCTGGCATGATTTGCCATTGGCGCAGAGGTGCGGCTAGCATGGTTGGCATGCTTTGGCGCGGTCGGTGTGGCTGGCATGATTTGCCATTGGAATATAGGTGCGGCTAGCATGGTTGGAATGCTTTGGCGCGGTCGGTGTGGCCGGCATGATTTTCCATTGGCACAGAGGTGCGGCTAGCATGCTTTGGCGTGGTCGGTGTGGATGGAATGATTTTCCATTGGCACAGAGGTGTGGCTAGCATGTTTGGCATGATTTGGCACGGTCGGTGTGGCTGGCATGATTTTCCATTGGAACAGAGGTGCGGCTAGCATGGTTGGCATGCTTTGGCGCTGTCGGTGTGGCTGGCATGATTTTCCATTGGCATACGTGGGAATTTGGGTTTGGCTTGTCGTAACCCTAATTTGAAAAAGATACCCCGGTAATTATTTAGAGACACATTAAAAGTTTCAGTAAATGTTCCTAGTAAATGCTTGTTACTTTAAATGTTGTGACATCACTGTCTGCTAGGGTTTAGTGTTTACGATTTTAACCCAAAGTTAAAAACCACCATCAACACCATCAAATCGTTTTTTCCCATCAACAGATTGACTACTATAGTAGGTGAAAAAACGGGGGTCTAACAACCACACCCAATATCTCGAATTAGCAATCTGTATGGACAAAATCCAATATTCTAGATAATTAACTAGACCGTTATACTCAATCAATAGAAAAGTATATCAAAGAGTTTATATCTCTATCTCTCGATTTAAATCTTACTCAAGCAAACTGCGAGTCTCAATTTAAATACAAGAGATATAAACTTGGATGGTACCAAAGACCAATATCCAAGTGGAAATCAATTTGAATCAACAACCAAAAGGTCGGATATTCTAATTGATTGAACAACAACGCATAACCTGTATTATTTCAATTATAGAGATAAATAATATAATACGGAAAATAAAATAACACAAACACCAGAATTTTGTTAACGAGGAAACCGCAAATGAAGAAAAACCCCTGGACCTAGTCCAGATTAAACATACACTGTATTAAGCCGCTACAGACACTATCCTACTCCAATCTAACGTCGGTCTGGACCGTAGTTGAACCCCAATCAATCTCACACTGATCCAAGGTACAGTTATGCTCCTACGCCTTTGATCCCAATAGGATACTCCATACTTGATTCTCTTAGCTGATCTCACCCACAACTAAGAGTTGCTACGATCCAAAGTCGAAGATTTTAATAAACCAATGTGTATCACATAGAAAAGTCTATGGTAATAGATAAATCCGTCTCCCGCGAATATAACTACGAGTTTTGTTCCGTATTTTGATAAATCAAGGTGAAGATGAACCAATCAATAAAACTAGACTTATATTCCCGAAGAACAGCTCAGCTTTATCAATCACCTTACAATAGTCTTAATCGACGCAGCGAAGAAAAAATATTGTGGAATCACAAACGATGAGTCGAAGATGTCTGTGACTACTTTTTATCTTGCCTATCGGAGATAGAAATCTCAAGCCAATTATTACAATTGTACTCGAATGATATAAATAGCAAAATCAGATCACACAACTACAAGAAAACTAGTATCGGTCTAGCTTCACAATCCCAATGAAGTCTTTAAGTCGTTAACCTGGTTTAGAAGAAGAAACCAAAGGTTAAAGGAGAATCGACTCTAGCTTAGCACAACTAGTATCACATAGAATGTGTGGGGATTAGGTTTCCCATTTTCTAGAGTTCTCCCTTATATAGTCTTTCAAATCCGGGTTTGCAATCAATGTTAGCTTAGTAACAAAGCATTCAATATTCACCGTTAGATGAAAACCTGATTAGATTCAATCTAATATTTATCAACCATTAGATCAAAAACATAGCTTGTTATACACACATGTAATACACGTTTATGGGCTTGTGATTTAGCAAAAAAAAAAAAAATAGCAAAAAAAAAAAAGGCTTGTGAAAACCGTACCCAAACTTGTGCATTAGTTGGTTCAACAATAGTTAACCAAATGGTTAGCCATATGATAACTTTCATATCAACCATATTCTTCTTCACCATAACTAGTTCAAATGACTCAAATTAACTAGTTAGAGAGTTGTTCAATTGATTAGATCTTTATATACTACACAAGACATAATTGAAGCAAAAACGATTTGATTCACTCGAATCAGTTCATGAACAATATAGCCACGGTTTGCAATATAATTCCTTAGTTTATAGATATGAGTTCACAAACATCGTTTTTAGACATAACCTACTCAAGTTCGCGGACTGGGTTCGCGGAATTAAGTCCCCGGATGGAGTTCACAAACTCCAGCAGAAATTCCCAGGTTTAAGAACTTCGCCAGTTCGCGGACTGAAGCTTACGCACTTCTCCGGTTCTCTTGATCAACAAAGTTAGAAAACTTTGGTTCAAGGAATAAGTACTTACACACACATGTGTTTCCACAACAATGCTTATATCCTCCATTGGTTACATTGTCTAAACTCTCATTTCAATCATTAAAACATTCACAGATGACGTTATATAGTTGTTATTTACAAACCATTTTTCGTCAGAGAAATTTTCAAAGTGATTGAAACTTAACATGACTTTCGTCATTAGGTAAAGATGAACTTGGCTAAAGTGAAAGCTTTACCAACACATATTTTGAGAAATAGATAGGCGAGATATACTCGGTTCGAAATACCAATTGTGTATAATCTTAGTATATATAGTAATACGACTTTTGTCTCAAGATAGGAGATAGAGTAGATAGACTTTTAAGTGATAGATAAGTTCAAGTCTCCACATACCTTTTAGTCGATTAAGATCCACCAGTTCCTTGTGTATTCCTTCGTCTTGTATGATGATTTCCATGGAGTTCTTGAGCTCAACTACACTTTTTATCTTAGTCCGAGACCTTAGCTATAGTAGACTAGAAATCAAGACTTATAGTTTTGATCACTAACATTGACAAACATGCTTGAGATAGCAACACATGCGAGGTCGACCGAGCAATGCTTTAACAGTAGGAGATTAATCTCTCGGTTGCAATCCCAATTAGTCAAAAATTAATGATCTCAGGTCAGGTTCAGTTACAAATCCTAACACAAATGGTGTCGGCACTAGAAATAGTGATGGTATTCCATAAAATTCTCCCACTTCCAAAAATGGTGCTGGTGATACCGCACTTCCTCAAACCAACATCGGAAGCAATACTCTCTTCGGCCGAGTTACTGAAGAAATCAGAGAAGATCCACCTACCATAGCCGATCTCATTAAGGTTTAAGAATTCTCGCCAATAATCAGACAGACATGGAGGAAACACAGAAAGAGTTGTGCACATATCTCAAGACTCTGAAAGATAATCTTTCGTCTAAAAAAACTTATCCCCAATGCCATTCAGACAAAGGAAGAGCTAAGGAAACATCCTCAACTACTGATCCTGAAATCTCCCCAATCCACATCATGGAAGATGACGAAGTTTTCAATAACCCACCAGCAAAGGAATCATTAAGTTTCATCACTCGAGAAGATTTTGAGCGCTTTCTAGAGGATCATGGAAAAAACAAGACATCATATGTCCATCATCACCAACATCTATATCCTTCTATTATACAAAGAGTTCTTCTTCCGAAAGGTTATACTTCTCCAATGTTCACACTTTATGATGGAACATGCAATACTCAAGAACATAAGTACAACCATGTTGTCCGTTTGAATGAGTTTTCAAAATCCTTAACCGGCAGAGCATACACATGGTACAACAACATCGCACCAGGAAGCATCACTAGTTGAGGAGAATTGACTAATTCTTTCTGCAGAAAGTACTTTTTCGTTTCAGAACAGTACTCCCTCTCAGACCTGGGAAGAATATTTCAGAGGAACAATGAACATCCCAATGATTATGTGAAAAGGTTCAGATTCCAATATTTGGATTGTCATGATCCGAATGTCACTGAAAAACAACTCGTAGAATTATGCATTAATGAAATGACCCCTGTCTACAGAGCTTTGCATAAACCCATAACACATTCATAATCCTTGATCACCATTGATCTCACATACTTATCATCTTCTCTCCTACAGATCAACCATCTTCCCTCTTTGTGACCGAATTGACTCTATAACGACCATTTCTTGGTTTAGGCCGGAGTCCCATAGATTAATCTCTCGAACTCATAGCACTCCTGTGCTGTGAATTTGTTTAAGGTTAGGTAGTTTTCTCGGTTGAGGAGTCTCCGTACACACGGTCATCTCTCCGTTTCCAGAAAAAACCCGCAATTCGTTATTCCCCATCAACAACTAGCCTACTACAAGTTAACTTCGGACTGGAATGTAGTTGAGACCTAACCAAGTCTCACACCGATTAAGGTACAGTCGCGTTCCTTATGCCTCTAAATCCCGGCAGGACTCTACGTACTTGATTCCCTTAGCTGATCTCACCCACAACTAAGATTTGATACGACCCAAAATCGAAGATTTATAAAGAAATTCGTCTCCCGCAGATAAGTCTATTTTGATAGATAAATTTGTCTCATACAGAAGTACCTATGAAGTTTTGTTCCATATTTTGATAAATTAAGGTGAACAGGAACCAATTGATAATCCGGTCTTATATTCTCGAAGAACATCCTAGAAATATCAATCACCTCATAATAACTTAACTATACGGTAGTATAATAAGTTATTATGGAATCCCAAAGAATGAGACGAAGAGCTTTGTGATTACTTTTTATATCTTACCTATTAGAGATAAATATTGAAAAAATCATAGAGAAGATAGTACTCAACATGATATGACAAGTAAGATCATAACATGCAACTATAGAGAAAATAGTTGAGTCTGGCTTCACGAATCTCAAATAAAGTCATCAAGTCGTTAACCTATAATGGTTTCGGAGAAACCCAGGTTAAAGGAGAATAAACTTTAGTCGCTACTAGGACACAGGAAAATTTCGGGATTAGGTTTTCCAGTTTGTTAGAGCATTGCTCGCTCGAACTCGCATGCGTTGCTATCTCAAGCATGTTTGTCAATGTTAGTGATCAAAACTATAAAGTCTTGATTTCCAGTCTACTATAGCTAAGGTCTCGGACTAGGATAGAAAGTATAGTTAAGCCTAAGAACTCCATGGCGATCATCATACAAGACGAAGAACTACTCAAGGAACCAGTGGATCTTCATCGAATAAAAGGTATATGGAGACTTGAACTTATCAATCACTTAAAAGTCTATCTACTATATCTCCTATCTGGAGACAAAAGTCGTATTACTAAATAGACTAAGAATATACACATGTGATATTTCGAGCTGAGTATATCTCGCTTATCTATTTCTCGAAATATGTGTTGGTAAAGCTCTCGCTTTAGCCAAGTTCATCTTTACCTAGTGACGAAATTCATGTTATGTTTCAATCATTTTGGAAATCGCTCTGATGAAAAATAGTTTGTGAATAACAACTATATAACGTCCTCTGAGAATGTTTCAATGATTGAAATGAGAGTTTAGACAATATAACCATCGGAGGACATAAACATTGTTGTGGTAATACATATATGTATAAGTCCTTATTGCTTGAACCGAAGTTTGATGACTTTGTTGATCAAGTAAAACAGGAACGTGAGCCGTCAACTCAATCCGCGAACTGGCGTAGTTCACGAACCCGAGAATTTCTGCTGGAGTTGTAGCTCAGTTTCAGTCCGCGAACTGACGGAAGTTCTCGACCCAAGAATTTCTGCTGGAGTTTGTGAACTCCAACCGTTTAACTTGAGTCTGCGAACTTGAGTAGGTTATGTCTAAAAAGGATGTTTGTGAACTTATCTTAATAAACTAAGGAATGCTATTGCAAACCGTGGTTTTATAGTTCATGAATCGATTCGAGTGAATCACATCATTTTTTCTTCAATTGTGTCTTGTGTAGTACATGAGATCTCATAGCAATTTAACAACTCTCTAACTAGTTCATTTGAGTCATTTGGACTAGTTATGGTGAAGAAGAATATGGTTAATATGAAAGTTATCATTTGGATAACCATTTGGTTAACTAGTGTTGAACCAACTAATGTACAAGTTTGGGTACGGTTACACAAACCCAAAATCGTCAAGTACATGTGTGTATGACAAGCTAAGTTTTCGATCTAATGGTTGATAAGTATTAGCTTGTATATAGTTAGGTTTTCATCTAACGTTGAATATTGAATGCTTTGTTACTAAGCTAACATTGATTGCAAACCCTGATTTGAAAGAATATATAAGGGAGAACTCTAGCAACTGGGAAACCTAAACCCCACACATTCTGTGTGATACTAGTTTGCTAAGCTAGAGTTGATTCTCCTTTAACCTTTGGTTTTATTCTTCTAAAACCAGGTTAATGACTTAAATAATTCATTGGGATTGTGAAGCCAGACTGATACTACTTTTGTTATAGTTGTGTGATCTGATCTTGTTGTTTCTATCGTACGAGTACAATTATAATAATTGGATTGAGATTTCTATCTCCAATAGGCAAGATATAAAAGTAATTACAAACATCTTTGTCTCATCGTTTGTGATTCCAAAATATCTTTTTTCGCTGCGTCGATTAAGACTATTGTGAGGTGATTGATAAAGCTGAGATATTTTTTGGGAATATAAGTCTGGTTTTATTGATTGGTTCCTGTTCACCTTGATTTATCAAAAGAAGGAACAAAACTCATAGGCTTATTCGTGGGTGAAAAATTTATCTATCTTGTAGACTTTTCTATGTGAGACAGATTTGTTTATTAAAGTCTTCGACTTTGGGTCGTAGCAACTCTTGGTTGTGGCTAAGATCAACTAAGGGAATCAAGTGCACAGTATCCTGCTGGGATCAGATGCTTAGGAGCATAACTGTACCTTAGATCAGTGTGAGATTGATTGGGGTTCAACTACAATCCAGACCGAAGTTAATTTGGATTAGGCTAGTATCTGTAGCGGATTAATACAATGTATGTTTAATCTGGACTAGGTCCCAGGGTTTTTCTTCATTTGTGGTTTCCTCGTTAACAAAATTATGGTGTCTGTGTTATTTCTTTTCCGCATTATATTTTGTTATATAATTGAAATAATACAGGCTGTGCATTGTTCAATCAATTAGAATATCTGACTTTGTTGGTTGTTGATTTAAATTGATTGACACTTGGATATTGGTCTTTGGTACCATCCAAGTTATCTCTCTTTGATTATTACTCGCAGATTTTATTTGCTTGAGTGAATCAAGTTGAGAGATTGAGATAATAACTCCTTGAGATATTTTTAATTTGATTGAGTCTAGTTGATTCTCTAGAAAGTAACTCGGATTTGTCCATACAGATTGCTAATCGAAATATTGGGTGTGGTTGTTAGACCCACGCTTTTTCAATTGGTATCAGAGCAGGCAAACACTTTAAACCTGATAAGTTTGTGCTTGTTCGTTCCTTAAAAATTATCCCATGAGAAATTTCTTTGGAAAATTTTCTCTTTGCATCTGCAACGCATGCCAGAAATTCTTAAAGATTGATCAAGATCTATTATGGTCAAAACCTCTGGTATCTCATGATAATCCTATTTCATCTGATAAGGAAGTTTTAAATGATATGAGTCAATCTAAAGAAAAAATTAAAAAGGAGGAGAAATTGAGGAAATGTTCATGGCGCTCAAGGATATGGAACCTCGCTAGATTAACTACTAGTATCTATAAGAAATACTATCATAATGGATCAACTGATAAAGATCTATTCAGAGCATTCAAATACGTTTTTAGATCCTTAGAAAAACTTAATTCTGTTAAGTCTAAGAATCGCTCCAAAAAGGGTTATGTACATATTAAATCATTAAATAATATTGTACAACCTGGAAAACGGAAGAATCCTCCTTCTAAGCATATCAAACAAAGGATATGAAGCTCAGACTTCCCTGATTATCATCATTATGGTGATTACATTATAGGTACTGTTTACACTAGTCAAACGGAAATGTTGCATGAGAATCTCTCTGCACATTTTGCCTCTTGGTAACAAGATTGGCACTACCCTATATGTATATATCTTGAAATGGGGAAAGAAATGGTTTGAATCGTGCACAGGTTTGTCTTGAAATCTCAAATAAATCTTTCTAGTGCATCCATCTTGTTACGGAATGCATAATCCTTGATGTGCAAACGTCTAAGCAAAACCCCTTTGTTCTTTGTGGGTTGAAGTTCGCAAACAGGTCCAAGCCTATTTTTGGTCTTATTAAGAGGAAGTTCACATACTCTTTTCTTCCTCTCACCTATCCGCGTACGTGAACTTCTAGGGTTTTGTGTGTAGCCTCCATTGAATACCTTTTGAAGAAACTAAGAGAAAGGATATTCAAGGTTCACTCCAAGTAAGTAAATACATCTTGTTCCCTTAATTTTCTTAGACCTCATGATGAATTCTAAGGGATCAAAAGGAATTTCAAAAATCCAAATACCTCTAGTATGGATCTTCCTTGTGACCAAAATTCTCTTAGGATTAGGTTTGTGGATGATTCATATGCTAGAATTTTTGAGAAGATTTCATCTAAAGGTTTTATTTTAGAAAAGAAATTGAATATCTCTAGTGGACATGATGAAGATTTAGCTTGCTTCAAAAAGTTCAATCTTGGAAATATATTTGAAGGTCTTGGTCAAGGTTTTGATTCTCTCACAAGAATTTTCTATGCCAACATTCATGATATTGATCTTAATAAGATGGAATTCAAATCCATGGTAAATAAAAAAAGGTTTCTTGTTGATAGAGAGTTAATTTCGAAGATTACCAACATACCATTGGGAAACGTGCATCTCCCTAGACCGAGTGATGAACGTCCTTCATGTGATGATATCTCTATGGGGCTTTGTGAAAATAAGGTATCTTGGAATCAAGGGAAGTTTCCTACTAATGATCTTAGTATTGCGTTAATGGCATTTGGAAAACTTAGTATCCCCAATCTTTGTCCCTCCACAATTGAAAATTCTTGGCGGAATCATGAGTTTGCAGAATTAGTCTATTTCCTTGAATCGGGTGTTCAAAGTCTTGATATTTGTGGATTCATTATATATCAAATGGTTTCAATGACTTCTCCAATCAAGATGTTAGGCTATCCTTGTTTGATTAGTCAAATCTGTCATGATTGTGGTTTTGATTCAATTGGCAACTCTCTTGGGGTACCCAAACCGGTTCGTGCCTGTACCTTCAGACGCATAAGGGAAAATGTATACAAAAGACAAAGATATGCTTCAATTAATGAGTGTGACCCTACCACCTTGAGTTTACTTCAAAAAATTCACAAAAGAGTGTGTAAGGTCAATTCAAGGGTGAAGTGCGTTCAAGAACAATTGTCGGTGGTTGCAACTAAGTTTCCCGAGCTCAAGGAAGAGTTGAACACAATTCAAGCATCTTGGAGTATCTTCGATGATGATGATTAGTAATGTGTTAGTCTAGTAAATCTTCTATTTTTATCTTTTGTTTAGAAGAATAACTAGTGTTTGGAATAGCCATTATTGTGATTACACATAGTTATGTCCAAAGTTTTCATCTTCTTGTTTTTAGATTTATTGTGTTGAATTCTAAACTTGTTTGGAAGATGATGGTTGCAGTATTAATCTTTTGATTTTATATATTGCAATATTTTGATGGGATATGTGTGTTTACGTCCGTGAACTTAATTGTCCCATATTTTATCAAAAGTAAAGTCGTTCGTGAATTGATATGCAAATATTTATAAAAGAATGAATAGACTTTTGACAAAACACAAAAGTTAAGCCTATATTGTCAATTATTGATGTAAGATAGGTTAAAATCTTTTGTGATTCAAGAATTATGTCTATTGTGTGTCATTTTGCAAATGGTGATGGAAACACGGAATGAATCCTTGTGTATTTCGCAGTAATTGATCTTCCCTGATCCATTTTTTGTGTATTGCTGTGAGACTCCGTAATGTGTCTTATGTTGAGCACTAGACAACCAAGTTGATTATTTTTGTGATTAGCTTAGTTGTGTTCCGTAAGGTACTTTATGTAGAGTAAGTTGAATTAAATCAATCATCTTGTGTGATTATTTAGTTATGACTCCGTAAGTTTTTATCGTGTTAAGCATGATTGACTAGGTTGGTTATTTTTATGATTAACTTATTCATCGCTCCATAGAATTTCTTATGTGAGTATAAATGAGTGAATTGGTTACTTTTGTGATTAGTTTAATTGTGTATCCTGGTTAGATTAATTATGAGTTCTCTTGTGAATAATCTAATCGAGTTATTAAGTCTCCATAAGTTTACTTGTGTCGAGCATATTTAGTCAAATTAATCTTGGTTCGCTTTGGTTAATATGATTGAATATTTCTTGTTGGTTTCCAAATTCATACTTGTATATAATTTGTTGAGTCTAAAGAAATCCTTATTTTCTTTTGAAATTAAGTTCGCTCTTGTTGTTTCCTTGGGAATAACATCGTATGGGGGAGAGTTCTTTTGAACTTGTGCTTAATTTCTAAATCTTTGTGGGGAGTACGGCTGTGGAATATTATAGGGGTTATCTTGTATCTTTATAAACTTCTTGATGAATGCATTTAGCTTCGGCTTTATGATTGCATCTAAACAAGATGATATATATTTACCTTTGGTCATGAAATGTCTCTTACGAAAATTTCATTAGGATCCCATTCTTGTACCTTTGCCAATTTTATTGAAGAAAAGGGGGAGAATTAATATGTAGTTCATACTACAAATACATATGGTTTTCGGATCATTATGTAAGGGGGAGTGGTTTCCATGTGAGATGGAGTATTGACTAAGGGGGAGTGAAGTATCACCATAGTATTATTGTTAAAGTTGTGATGCAATTGGACTTTGACGCTGTGTAATAATACTACGACACTGTATAACAATGATTGAGAACTCTTGTTTTCTCATTGTTATAGCTACGGATTTTCAACAACGTTGATACTAAACTTGCAACCTTTGGGATTATTGGACTACTTGGAAGTGACGAAGATTTCGAGTATTGTTGAAGGTTAGACATGTGGAATAGGAGCTACAAAGTTTATTTATATATTTTTTGTATTCCATATGTATTAATAGTTTTGCCACTAAATTGACAAAGGGGGAGATTGTTAGAGCATTGCTCGGTCGAACTCGCATGCGTTTCTATCTCAAGCATGTTTGTCAATGTTAGTGATCAAAACTATAAAGTCTTGATTTCTAGTATACTATAGCTAAGGTCTCGGACTAGGATAGAAAGTGTAGATGAGCTCAAGAACTCCATGGAGATCATCATACAAGATGTAGGACTACTCAAGGAACCAATGTATCTTCATCGACTAAAAGGTATGTGGAGACTTGAACTTATCTATCACTCAAAAGTTTATCTACTCTATATCCTATCTTGATACAAAATTCATATTGCTATATAGACTAAGAATATACACATGTGATATTTCGAGCTGAGTATATTTCTCGAAATATGTGTTGGTAAGTTCATCTTTACCTAGTGACGAAAGTCATGCTATGTTTCAATCATTTTGGAAATCGCTCTGACGAAAAATAGTTTGTGAATAACAACTATATAACGTCTGTAGATATCGTCGAAATCGTTTAGGATCTCTAAATATCCAAAATGGGAATCACGTGGAAATATTATTAATAAGGGAAGTCGCCACCCAACTTGGGGATTTGGGACCCAAAATAAACACTGGTCCAAAATACAGAAAATAAGTCAGGGAATCAAGATACGAGTTAGGAAGGTGTGAGGCACCTAACCCGTCCAATCCGAAGATCGGCCTTTACTTTATAATTGGGAAAGTAGGGTTTGGATCGTTATAAAAATATGAAATAATAAATTCATAAAAATATAATACCAACAATATTAGTTGCACAAATTGACGCTTAATCCAAGCAAACCTGTTTCGCTGCAAATATTCTTGTTATTAAGTAAAATGTTACTTAGATTATTATTAAAGAACCAACAATGCCACAAACCGTATCCGGGATTAATCTTCACCCTTGTGACTCTATCGATTTCTCCTTTATCCTACCAATTTTTTCTCCCTACAAATTTATACCGAAATTCCTCCCTTTGACACCAAAACTAACTCCCTATTTATATTATTTATCCATTAACCATAACCATAGGATTAATTTACTTTGATCGGACCGCTCACATTAAAAACCTAAATATCCTTTCCCATTTTAAAAATACTATACCCATATTATTAATATTTTTACCAAAGCCAAAATATTTTTCATTTAATCCTATGAGTTTTGTTAAATGGAAAGACTTGAGAATAAAGCTAATGGTGTCGATAATTTCTTTCATGTGCCGTGCAGACGACCAACTTAATTTTAGTATATATGAAATGGACTAGTAGCCACATATGGACTTGCTTCCACTCAAGTACAAGGTACCAAAATTGAGTACTTAGTGTAGGATCAGAATATCACTACAACACTCCTTTGCGAGTGTCACCGCAAGCTCTTCAACAACACTTGGCGAATAACACAAAATAATGACGTAATGGTTGACGATTGAGGAAAACACGAGAAGAGCATGATTGTTCTGCGATGGTTACAAAACTTGCGAGAACCAACATTAAGACTCTCACGATATAATCGCAGAGTAGATCCGAAATAAGAGGAAAACTTAGCTGTCATCCATTATGTCATTTACTATATAAAGGGTTCCAATAGATTCAGAGAGGGATGATGTATTTTGGAGAGTTGAGAAAGTCTTGAGGAGAGAGAAACTTCAAGATAAAAGTTGTATTCTTGAGTTCTTACATTTCCTGTAAACATTTCTGAAAATCAAATAATAAAGTGTCGTTTTTAATCTTCAAATTTGAGTTGATTATTACAAATTCTTAACAAGGGTGTAGTGTAGGATTTCATGCAACTACATTTTGGCGCCCGAAATAGGGATTGAATTAACGAAAATCACAGTAAAAGTGAAGAAGAAGATAAGACTTGTTCAAGATTAAGAAAATCATTAAGCAAATTGGTGAAATAATTGAAGGAAGAATGATCAGAATCAAAGAGGAATGTAGAAAATTGGAGTATGAAATGGTAACAAGAACAATGATTGATAGATTTCATGAAAATATTAAGGGAAAGATACATAAACGGGATTTCGAAGGAAGGAAGATTATGACGGTAGAGAAAATATCATCATTGAAAGATTGGGAAAAGCAGGAGATCACATTTATAGCAGCAGAAGTACCAGAAGTAAATCTAAGTCATATATCTCCTTTGGTAATCACGGTATCCACTATACCAATGAGAAAGGAGGAATCAATAAGATCTGTAGAAGAGTGGGCTATGAATAGAACTTTGGTGTATGCAGGAAGTTCTGTGGATATAATATTTTATCATACTTTTAAGAAAATGAGATATAAGGATGAAGAAATGTCTTGTTCAACATATCATATTCATGGCTTTGGAAAATCTTTAACAAAACCTAAAGGTGAAATAGTGGTACGAATTCCGCTAGGAGAGATTGAAACACAAGTAACATTATGTGTGATAGACATGGAATTACCGTATAACATGATATTGGGAAGACCGTGGATACATGCAATCAAGGCTGTAGCATCAACATTGGATCAATGCATCAAATTCCCTATGCCTAGTGGAATTGGAGAAATTAGAGGAGATACAGATTTTACGAAGCTGTGTTACCAAATTGAAGTGAGAAATTGTGAAGAGCGTCCAAAGCTACGGAAAACTCGCAGACAATTGGCAAAAGAAACAAAGAAAGAAGAAGAGTTTAAAATTTACATGATAAGACCAAAAGAAGGAAAAGGAATACCCAGCTAAATTTCGCGAGAAGGAGATGAACTCGCGAGACTCATGAAAGCACCAATACTAATGGGAGAACCTGAATCTAGTTACACTGCAGCAGAACCAACAAAGGAAGTAAATATTGGAAGTAAAGAAGAGCCTAAAATATTGAGAATTGGGACTAAAATGGAGGCAGAGGAGGAAGAAATAATTGTAAATCTTTTGCGAGAATATAAAGACATCTTCGCGTGGAGCATGGATGAAATGCCAGGGATAGATCCCTCAATAGCATGTTATAAATTAGAAATCAACAAACATGTAAGACCATTCAAACAAAGAATAAGGAAAATCGCAACAACATACCATTCCCAAATAGAAGAAGAACTACAGAAAATGCTTGATGCAGGAATTATAAGGCAAGCAAAATATCTAGAGTGGATTGAAAATATGGTGGTGGTCCCAAAGAAGAACAAGGGGATAAGAATTTGCATAGACTTTACTGATTTAAACAAAGCTTGTCCTAAAGATAGTTTTCCATTACCAGATATCCCACAAATGGTCGAATCAGCAGCGGGAAATGCTAGAATATCTTCATTGGATGGATATAAAGGATATAATCAAATCCCTCTCGCTGAAGAAGATCAAGAACATACCGCATTTTTTGCTCCAAGAGGATTATATTCTTATACAAATATGCCCTTTGGCTTACGAAATGCTGGTGCAACATATCAGAGAATGTTGGAGAAGGTGTTCGCAAAGTGGATCCACAAAACATTAGAAGTGTATGTAGATGATATGCTGATTAAAAGTAAAGAAGCTGAGAATCATATGCAAGATTTGAAAGAGATTATTGATCAAATGCGACAATTTAATATCAAAGTGAATCCGGACAAATGTACTTTTGGAGTAACTTCAGGAAAATTTTTGGGGTATATTGTTTCAAAAGAAGGAATACAAATTGATCCAACAAAAGTGCAAGCAATTCGCGATATGCCAACGCCTACGACGGTAAAAGATGTGCAAAAATTTAATGGACTCTTAGCCTCGCTAGGAAGATTCATCACGCGATCTTCAGACAAGTGCAAACATTTTTTCGATATACTCAAGAAGGGAACAAAATTCAAGTGGACAGATGAATGTGAAAAGGCTTTTCAAGGAATAAAAGAACATTTAATGAACATAACTATCTTACAGAAAGATGAACCGGGAGAAGAACTATTGATTTATCTCACAACAACCACACATGCGCTAAGTGTTGTGTTGCGGCAAGTAGATGCAGGGGTAGAAAAACCAATTTATTACATCAGCAAAACATTCAATTCTGCAGAGAGAAATTATTCAAAGATTGAAAAACTAATTCTAGCGTTGGTGCATGCAACTTTTAAGCTTCGCATCTACTTTCAAGCACATAAGGTCAAAGTGTTAACAAAAGTGCCAATTGAGTCAGTAATGAAAAATTCAAAAAGATCAGGCAGAGTTGAGAGATGGAATGCACAAGTAGGACACTTTTATATCCAATATGAAATTTTATCCTCGCCAAAGTCACAAGTTATCGCAGATTTCTTAGCTTAATTTCCTTTAGAAGATGATGAAGTCTTGGAAGAGATGATGGATATAGAATAGGAACATGGAGATTCAAAAGTGCTATTAACAGAACCCGACATATGGGAGATATTGGTGGATGGATCATAAAATGGAGAAGGAAATGGGATTGGATTTGTTTTTATTTCACCAAAAGGAGAAAAAACTGCTTTTTCATGTGGATTGGAATTTGCATCCACTAATAATGAGACAGAATATGAGGCCGTGATTCATGATTTAAAATTTGCGGTAGAAATGAAGTTGGAAAATGCTAGAATCACCAGCGATTCACAATTGGTTATTCGCCAGATAAAATGAGAATACACAACAAACGAACCATCTTTGAGAAAGTATAAAAGACTAGTTGAAGAATTGTCTGCGAGGATTCCAAAAATAAAATGGAAACACATATCAAGGAAAGATAATAGGCTTGCAGATGCTTTTGCTTTCATATCCAGTATGATGACAAATCCAGCTGCGAGATGCATAAAAATTCAAACACTTTTATTACCAGCGATAAACAAGGAAGAAGAAGAGGAAGATGTGATGATGGTAGAAGTTGGTGAGGAAGAATCAAAGAGAAACATTACATATTGGCGAGCAGATCTTCATACATACTTGGCAAGAGGAGAAATCCCAAGAAATCAATTAGAGGCACATAAATTAAAAAGTAGGGCAACCAACTATGAGTTAAGAGATGGAGTATTATATCGCAGATCTTTTAGTGGACCATCGCTAAGATGTTTGTCGAGGGAGGAAGGACAAAATATATTGAAGATGTTGTATAGTGGTGATGCTGGTAATCATAGTGGAGGAAGATCTTTGGCATATAGAACAAAAATGCAAGGCTATTACTGGCCATATATGCATGAAGATACAAAACAACTCTCAAGGCGTTGCGAAGATTGCCAGCGATATGGAAAGAAGATATATGCACCGGGAGCACCATTATCATCTTCATCAAGTGTATGGACTTTTGGGAAATGGGGATTAGATATTGTGGGACCATTTGTGCCTGGTTCTGGACAAATAAGATATCTAATTATTGCAACAGATTATTTCACAAAGTGGGGAGAAGTAAAAGCAGTACAACATATCCGCGATAAAGATATTTTTACATTTATATTTGAAAATATAATTTGCAGATTTGGGATTCCAGCACAGTTGGTGTTTGATAATGGAAAGCAATTTGAAGGGTAGAATATAGAATTGCTACTCAATGTATTTAAGATAAAATGTGGAAAATCTACTCCTTTATACCCACAAGCAAATGGTCAAGCTGAAGCAACTAATAAGACAATCGCAGACATCTTAAAAAATAAGCTAGAAGGATACCACAGAGCATGGTGCGAGCAAGTGCATAATGCAATATGGGCTTACAATACAACTAGATGAGAAGCTACTGGAATGTCACCTTTTTGTTTGAAATATGGGGTTGAAGCTGTGTTACCAACAGAAGTAGCTATTCCTACAACAAAAAGAGGCTTGGGAAAGAAATCTAAGTGCTGGAATGATTTTAAATAAATTGGATGAATTAAAGGAAAAAAGAGAAAATACTTTACAAATCATGGAAAATTACCAGCGAAGATTAGCTCGCGAGTACAACAAACGTGTTAAGAAACGTGAATTCCAACCTGGCGATTTAGTGCTGCGAGAAACACCAAGTTATCAGCGAGAAAATGGTGGAAAGATGGAGAGAAAATGGGATGGATCATACATCATTAAAGAGATAGTTGGAACTGGGGCATACAAACTAAGGGATCCTGAAGGGAGAGATGTTGGTCAAAGACTTGATAGACCATGGAATAGACTATTTCTGAAAAGGTATTATCAATGACAACTTCTGCGAGATAAGAGATACTGGTACGTTGTATGATGAAATAGATAATAAATTCTTCTTTTTCTATTACAACTGAGAGGTTCTTCTGATAACAAAGCAAAACAAGAGCTGCGAACATAATCGCAAGAAAGGCGAATAAAAATTTCGCAGAGATTAATAAAATGGGACGAACCTTTATGGCGTACACCCTAGTTCGCGAATAAAATTTTGCAAGAGGCAAATGTAAGTCCTAATAGTGCATCATACGAGGGGGTATCTCTTTACATGACTCAGGGATAAGGTTATACCGCTGCTGGAATCTGAGTCATGAAGATGTTGGGGTTAAAGAAAACCTATCCAGGAGAGGGATCTTGGATTTCCAACTATATAAGGTTATACCCTGGTTGGACGACTAAGGACCTCTTCTAAAGAGTGCAGAGTATGACCAAGGCGCGGAGGTACACTATTGAGTCAAGGGTGCACGGGGCGTACTAAACTACCCTAGCCATCCTTGGCAAGTCTTGGCTATGATGCACTCGGCCCGAAGAAAACCCCACTTAGGGTGAAGTCTTGTAACTATAAGCCATATAAGCATAAAGTACAAGAGGCTGCGAAAACAACTGGTTGTTGGAAAATCTGGATGGGAGGAGCTAGTATTATATGGATGATGTGCCCTCCTTGAAGGGGAAACCAGGGGGAAGATAAGGGCTGCACCCTCCATTAGGGATCTGATAAGTGTCTAAATACGGCAATGTCATTGGGCTTTATGATCGCAAGAACATTTAGGCATGTCATATTGTCGCGTGATGAAAATTATACAGAGGCAACAAGCCAAAAGAGCAAAGTTAAGATAAGATCAATGGGTTTTTACATGAAAGTGTAAAGACGTCCTGCGATTTCATCGCAAGACGGCAATGTCATAAGATTTAGTTCTCGCAAGGGAGTTTAAACTTATCATATTGTCGCAGAGAAATTGGAAATTTTTGGATAAGACAAGATTAAAGGGTTTTTACATGCAAATGTTAAAACATCCTGCGATTTTGTCGCAGACACAAAAAGTTTGGCAAAATAAGACCTTTAACTAGGAAGGCAAAATTAGACCAACAGAATAATCTCAAACATTAACTATTCCATTTAAGAATGCAGGAAAGATTTGTTCATCACAGGAGTATTGGAAGAAAATATCGCAGCAATATTCATCACATCGCAGATCTATTCCTAATATTGCAAGAAATATAGACGCATAACTTACACAAGGAAGATTCAGAAAATAATTCATCATTACAAGAAAGATAATGAAGGGGAATAGGGGAGTGGATAAATAAAATGTCATTATCTTCCTTGAGAATATTCAAAATAGCAGGAGTAAAAGTTGAATTTTAAAGTTGCAAAAAGTTACATTGCTTGCAAGAAAGAGGAAATAAAAGAAAACAAAAGCAAAACTTAAGCCTCAACGTTGGTCTCGCCAGATTCATTATTGCCAGAATTGTCAGCTTCACCAACATTCTTCTCCTTGCGAGTTTCTCCTTCTTTTAATTCTTCATCAACGATCGCTTTACCACCAGTAGTTACTTCTTTGGGGGGACTTCTTTCTTCTTCACCATCTTCCTGATAAATATCTTCTTCAACACTCGGAAACTCTAAATCCTTATCCATGGGAATATGAATTTCATCATTATCAACTTTTAGAGGAGGAATAGATATAGGAGGAAGAGAGTGGGAAATCAGAATGTCATTCACAAGAACTTCATCACTAAGGTGAACCTTGCGAAGGAAACCTCTGTCACAATTTCTAAGCTCCATATTCTTGAAGTATTCAAGATAATCATATCTTGTCTCTGCTTGGTCGCGGGATTTTACAAGATCGCAAGAAAGAACCCTATTTTCATTACGAGCTTTATCCAATTTATCAGTCAAATCAGAAATGGTAGAGTGAAGATTTCTTTCAGATTATGCGAGTAACAAAAATAACAAGAAAATATTCAAATGAAGATCTCGCAAGGAATATAACATAGAAATTTAACAGAAAAACCAGCAAGTGAGGCAGTCAAATGACTACCTTCTTTTTGTGAAGTTAAATTTTGGATTAGTAAACAACAATTCTCCCGCATTGATTCATGGCATCGTCAAACTTATCCCTAACTATACCCTTCAGGCGAGATTTTATGTTTTCTTCTTTGGAATGGAGATATGAATTTTCTTTTTCCAATAAAGAATAAGATTCTTCTAATTTGGAATATTGTTCTTGAAGTTTGTTGGCCTTTAAACTAAGAGTTAATATCCCCTTCATAAGTTTAACCATCTCAGCGGCAGATGATTCAGTTACTTCCTTGAGTTCATCCTTAAGAGAACACAGATATTGCTCTTGATTGCCTGATATTCTTTGGAGATTACTCAATTGTTGCGAGGAAATCTCCATCAAGCTTGAAAATGTGTGTTTTTCTTGAGATAAAGTTCTATTTTCATCTGATAAATATTCCGTCGCCAAATTAGCTTTGATTAACAAGTATGAGAGGCGAGTAATCTCGTTATTTAATAAATGTTGGCTCTGTGATAATTGATTATTCTCATTAGTGAGATTATCTATTTGATCAACTGAATACGTGTAGAGATTATCTAATCTATTAAACTGATCCATCCAAGAATCTTTTTCAGCACGAGCTTCTTCAGCGATAGATTCAAATTTAAGTCTTTCAATGAATCGACTCTGATTTAAAACTAAATATACAAGCCAAGAATTTAAGAAAGAAACTTAATTACAGAAAAGAAGAAAACTTATTAGAACATAAAAGCAAAAAGACAGAGGCAGGAAAATTATACCTTTTAGCTCACTATTTCTCCTGCGAAGATTCTCGCAATCAAGTGAAGAGTTGCGAAGCTTGTGATTTAGAGTAACGCATTCTGAAATTTTGGCTTGAAGGTCTCTCTTCAGAGATTCAATTTCATTTTCTAGAGATGCTCGCGAAGCAGTACAGTCAGAGCCAAAATACTTAAGTAAAGTCTCACAAACTTCATATTTGAAGGGATCAATAGAAGATTTCCTAGCATCATCTAAAATATTAGATAAAACTTTGAAGGCAGCGTCGATTCCTACTTATGCTTCATTAGATAAAGGAAGAGATGCAGAAGGTGAAGTAGTAATAATGGCGATCTGGAGATATGGATTATTTGCGATGGTTGTATTATCAGAAGGAGGAGTTTCTAGAAAAGTAACAGTTGAAGGCAATAAAGGACTAGAAGGAGTTTCAGTCACAGCTATTTTAGGAGTTTGGTTTTTCAAAAACTCAGTAGAGATGGAGGTATTGACAGCGAGGTTCTCGCAGATAGAAGAAGAAGGATTCAATTGCGAAGGTGTGGGAATAACTCTTGCAGATGTCAGCTGGGGAATAATGATATCAGCCTCAAGAGTTTTAACTTGGCGAGATCTTTTGAGAGGTCTAGCGATATATGCTCGTTATTCTGCGAATAATAACTTAGATAAGAAACAGAGGCAACAATTTTTTTATTAAGAAACAAAATGTGTTTCTTACTACCTTATTACTCGCAGAACTCTTCTTCGTCTTTTTAGTCCGCCTTTTACGAGAATTAGGGTTTTGAATTACAGACTGGGTATTAGGGATGGTTCCACTAAAGAGAAAACATAATAAGAATCATGAAGAATCAAATAAAGAAAATTGAAGAACATAAGTAAAAATTAGTTCAAATAGATAAAGTAATTGAAACAATACCTTTATGACTCCATTAGAACAGTAGCAGGAGAATATGAAGAAGAAGAAAAGTTGCAGAAGGAAAACAAAGTAAACATACGAAGAAAGTAGAAAAGTAAAGGAAGAAAATTAATTCAGTAACCTAACTCTACCTCTTATAAGCATAAAGGGGATGACCTGTTGGGTGAAGACGTGTCAGTAAAAAGAAGAATTACAACACAAGTAGGCGGTTAAGCTAAATCAACGGAATCTTGTCGAGAAAAAAATATGGAAAGAAAAGAAGCTGCGAGCGCTATGAAGAGTTGGAAGTTATCATATCTTCTCCACTTTGAGAAGAAGACATGAGAAGAGGCAAGATGTAGGATCATAATATCGCTACAACACTCCTTTGCGAGCGTCACCGCAATCTCTTCAACAACACTTGGAGAATAACACAAAAGAATGACGTAATAGTTGACGATTGAAGAAAACACGAGAAGAGCATGATTGTTCTGCGATGGTTACAAAACTTGCGAGAACCAACATTAAGACTCTCGCGATATGATCGCAGAGTAGATCCTAAATAAGAGGAAAACTTAGATGTCATCCATTATGTCATTTCCTATATAAATGGTTCCAATAGATTCAGAGAGGGATGATGTATTTTGGAGAGTTGAGAAAGTCTTGAGGAGAGAGAAACTTCAATAGAAAAGTTGTATTCTTGAGTTCTTACATTTCCTGTAAACATTTCTGAAAATCAAATAATAAAGTGTCGTTTTTAATCTTCAAATTTGAGTTGATTATTACAAATTCTTAACAAGGGTGTAGTGTAGGATTTCCTGCAACTACACTTAGTGGACATTGGGTTCTTTAAACATGGTGGATTTCTCATGAATTATTTATTATTTAAGTCCACTGCTGACACAACTTTGCATGACTATGGTTTGGTGGTCGTCATTTGGTGAGCTACAACTCTAGCTAACTTAGTGTCAACGTTCTTAACTGGGTGGACAAGATATGATCGAGACTTATATCGGGTTCGACACCTTACGCCATTTCGGATACGATCTGTGGTATATTTTTGTGACCGTGCAAAATTGGGGTGTCTACAGTTGCCCCTCTTTGGCAAAGGTTTGTGTGCAACTAAATGCCAAAGACATACACACCAATTTTGCACGAGTTCAAACACTTTGTTGGATTCCTCACTTATAAATTATCCAAAATGACACTAGAAAGTTCATTCGGATTATTTCTAAGTATTTTAATTTTTCACCAATACACATCCTCATGATAGAGATCACGACGAAGCGGTACTTGTGCCATACCAACTACTGCAAAAACGGTTGCGCTTTATTACATTAATTCTTCCATCCACATGCTACATCATCACATCGATTGCATCGTCTGAGTAGAGGATCTTCAATCTTTACGACTTTTCTCAAATATTTTCATTATCTCTTGTCCTTTCTACGATCCATTAGAATCTTGGGATATATGAATTGTCCCATGCATTCTTGATTGTCTCGATTCTTATGAATAAAGTACACTTTCAGTTTCCCTTCGAGCTTTACGTCCAAAGTATGGAGAAACCCTGTAAATGACGACCTTGCAAAAGAGCTATTAAGAGCACATGTTCCTAATTATTATTATTTTTTATTTTTTATTATGATTTTTATTTATTTTTTATTATTAAGAAAACAAATCCTAGAAAATAACTTTCAAAAACAAAAGGTGAAAAACAAAATACTCAATATATACAAAGGTTTAGGAATCCCGACCTGTCACGTGTCTGATAGATCCCACCAAAAATATTACCGTTCCCATCCAAATTTTCAAATCTGTCAATCCTCTCAGCTATAATTAAATTCATCAATTGGCTTCAAACTGTAAAATGATTCAGGATTTTTGCTGCTTTCCAGGGATGACGTTGGATGCTTCAAATCTTCAACTTTCTCCACGAGACTCTTCTTTTCCTCCATCTCTTTTATGAAGTGCTACTCAATGTTCCCAAGTGGTTGTTTAATAACCATTTTTTTTTTTGTCATTTTTTTTTTCAACCTACCCGTTTGGACATCCGTTGCTCATAGAACTTTAGGAAATGGTGTACATGACTACTAATGACATACAAATGGACTAACATATCTCTCTCATCACACCAGACATTGTAATAAAAGACTGAAACACTCTAATGACATGGGCCCAGTATGATGATATTGGTGGCCTTTTTTTTTTGTGTGAAGGGCCTAATATAATGATGATTTTTCCCCTTTTTTGACACTATTGTAGGGCGAAATATCACAGCAAATAATAACTTACGAAATTGTGGAGAGAAAATACATTTTGCGAGCAAAGAATATTTTGCGAGCAAGAAGGACATTTTGCGAGCAAAGGAAGCCACGAAGGTTCGCAAGATAATCTTCAAATCCGAAATGGCGGGACAACACAACTGTCATCTATTGTAAAATCATATAAATAGCCATTTAGGCATGAGAAGTGGAGAGACACATTTTGAGAGAGGGGATGATTTTAGGAGGAGAGAGATAATTTTAGAGAGGGATTTTATTTTCTTTATCATCTTCTTCCCCAAAAATTCTAGAGCTCCAAATATTCATTAATGGAGTCTCAATTGTAAAATCATGTAATCACATACAATCACTAGTGAAGCACCGTGGATGTAGATCACATTGATCGAACCACGTAAAAATCTTTGTGTCTTTTTATAATTTTAGTACTTTAATCTTCATCTTCACATCAAATAATTGAGATCATCATATTGGATTCTTATGAGGGTGTAGTTGTGAGATAATCCGCAACTACATAATTGGCGCTAGAAACAGGGACTAACCTTGTTGGTTCAAGAAAGTTCGAAAAATTGGTTATTGATGGTGATGAATTGTACCAGATCTATGAGTCTTGAAGACATAAATGGAAGTTCTTTTATTGGCATCTTCAAACAACAAACACATTAGTAGTAGTTCAGGAAGAGAGATGTGGATATGGAGAAATCGTCAAGCAAAATGAAATTTACACATGCTACGTCAACAATCACTTCCAAAAAGGACAAATTTCTTCTCACTTTTCTTATTCTTTGTTTCATTTTTCAAAATTTGGGAATTTCAAAACATAAATTGAAAAATAAATTTTTTGCGATCTAAACTTTGCTTTTTGTAGAAATTTGATTTATTGTGGAAATCTTGAATTTAAAAATGTTTTGCTACGAATTTGTAGTAACGAAACTTCGTTTTACAAATTTGTTTAATGAATTTCTAAAAAGGTCAAACTTCGATATTTTATGTTGATTAGAAATTTACATTTTGCAAAAACAAAATTAAAAAGATTTTATTGAAAGTTTTCATTCTTCGTAGGGATAAATTATTCATCTTAATACCATACATCTTACTAACCAAATTCATTGATCATTTTCATTCTGTGAAGTTCACTTTTGCGATTGTTAGAGTCCTTTTTCCTAGGATGGGAGAAATAACATTTATGACTAAAAATTTCTGTGAGATTGACAGTGAATTGTTTCTTACGATATTAAGCCAATTTGCGAGAGGGTATACAAGAAGGAGATGAAGGGAAAATAGAAAAATGAAACCAATCAAAGAACGCAAAGGAGAAATTACATTTCTATGAAAGCACCCCTACTCACGAAGCATATAAAGCTCAATTCTCCAAAGCCCACATTCATATCTATTACCTTACAGTAGCAAGTCAATGGCACCTTAAAGAACCTGCGAGCATAACCAATATGGATAAAACACATGCGAAGAGAAATGAATTCCTGGATAAAAGAAGAGAAGTTAATAAAGAAACAAACTTGTGAAGAATGTTGCAACAGTATAGATTTGCGAAGCAACAATATTAGACTTGCGAATATTAATTTGTGAATCTTCGTAAGCCTATTTTGTATGAGAAGTTAATGGATCCTGTGAAGAGGAGATCAAGAGACGGAAAGTATAGGAAGAAGATGTACAGTGACCTGCATCAGTGCTGTGTAGATGACGCGAAGAAGATATAGGATCATGGACAAGTCACAAAAACTTATCACATTAAAAAGGAAACACATAAGACATACAAGTAAAGAAGTTAGTATAGGAAGGAAAGAAATATAAAATGCACAGAAGAGCTAAAAAAGGGTTATGCAACAATTCAGTTTGAACAGCAAGGAAGGATTTTGCGAAGAAATATCATTCCAAGGAAGGAACCATCTATACAAAAAAGAAGTTAATGCAGAGAAGGGTAGGGATACACATGACGTCTCTGCGAAGAAGAAACCAAACGGGAGAAGTTCGCAAGCCTTTCTACGAAGTTCGTAAGAATAAGCATATAGAGAGATAAGAAGCAATGACAGTAAAAAAAAAAAAAAAAAAAAGGAAGGAGAACCAGTAGAGGATACTGAGAATGAATAAAACAGAGCGTGAGGAGTAGGGAAAATTAATCAACATTGATGAACAGTTGCTGAGAAGAACAAAATACGAAAAGAGAAAACTTGGTGAATTAAGGTTTCAACATGGAGTATTCATTTCGCAGACAACGGACATCACATTTAGTTGCCAACAAAGAATGAAGACAACAAATATCTGGATATGTAAGAGGTGATATGCCCTTACATCGTAAGCCAACAGGAAAATTTTACGAATATCGTAAGAGGTTGTTTATATCGTAAGAGTGAATAATAAGAGTTTCAACAGGAAAAGCCAACACATCGTAACCCAACAGGAAAAGAAGGACGTTTTCATTTCAACAGGAAAAGAGATTTTTACTTCAACAAGACGTTTTCAAATGGATAACCTATGAAAAGAGTTTCAACAGGACGTTTTCATTTCAACAGGAAAAGAGGATAACCTCCGTCATTGCGAGCTCACAAGGTGAATTGATCAAAACGTACAAGATGTTCGTTTACTTCATGCAAGTTATTACTTCGCAAGATTTTTGGATATTTCACAAGAAGAAAGTGGGAGATTATTTCGCAAGAAATGGCAAGTCATATACTTCGCAAGAGACAATAACAAGCCGTAAAAAGGTAAGTACCATTTCCTTGAATATTTATTTTACAAAAGACAAAATATTTTTGATGTTATCTACCAAAAGCGATATACTCGCAAGATTTCTACAATTTCTAAAATTTCAAAACATTTCAAAGATTTTTTTGGTGAAAAACGACACAATCGCAAGATTCAAAAATGACTTCATCACAAAAATTTAAAGATCTCAAATTTTTTCAAAGACTTCAAAATTACAAAAAATAGAGAAAATTAAATTCCTATATTTCTATAGAACAATTTTGATTAATACTTCTCATACTTTTCATACTTCTTATACTAAACATTTCATGAAAACATTCAACATTTTATGTACATGAAAAATTTACGATGAATTTTTAAAAGGCGAAAAAATACCGCCATTTACGATTAGCTTTCGAATAAAAGACCGCAATCTGTGATCATCCTCCAAAAAAGAAAGAGAGCCGCAGAAAATTTTATACAGGCAAACCTTTGTGGCGTACACCCTAGTTCGCGAAGCTATATTTCGTAATAGGTAAATTCCTAAAGTACGTCATTTAAGGGGGTACCTATAACGTGGCTAAGGGTAACCGGAACACCACCAAGGGCCCTTAGTACATGGTAAAAATTTTGGGGTACAACCCAATAATGGGTTACCTATCCGGGTTAGACACCTTGGATTCTCACCTAATCTAGCGACATTACGCAATATAAAATGCGGTGTAAGAGGATTTAGGTTGGGCAACTAAGGCATACTGTCTTTCCCAAGAAGTGCAGAAAAACGATCAAGGCGCCGAGGTACACGGTTGAGTCAAGAGTGCCGGGTGAGGTTGAACCACATCTGCCATTTTTGACAAGTCTTGGCAAATGATGCACTTGACCCAAAGATACCCCATAGGGTGCAACCTCGTAACTATAAGCCCTATAGGCAAAAAGGATAAGAGGTTGCGATCAAAAGCTGGTTGTTGGCAGAACCGGATGGGAAGAGCTAACCTTGTATGGTCAATGTACGCTTCCTTGAAGGGGAAACCAGGGGGAAGATAAAGGGCAGCACCCTCCATTAGGGAGATGATACGTGCTATAAAACGCAAATGTCACGAGGCTTCTTGTTTGCGAAAACATAAAGGCTTGTCATATTTGTGCAACAAATGAAGTTCTGCGAGCCTTCTAAAAAAAAAAAAAAAAGAATAAAGAACTCGCAGAACATAATAAAGATGTTAAGATGAGATCAATGGGTCACTACATGAAAGTGTAGAGACGTCCTGCGATTTCATCGCAAGATGGCAATGTCATGGGGCTTTATGTTCGCAAGAATATTTAGGCCTTTCATATTGTCGCGACAATTCCTGAAGAGGCTAAAATACTATTCAAAGAAGTAAAGATGAGATCAATGGGTTTTTGCATGAAATTGTAAGAACGTCCTGCGATTTCATCGCAAGACGATAATGTCACGAGGTTGTATGTTCGTAAGAATGTTCAGACTTGTCATATTATCGCAAATACAAAAGTTTACTACAAAAGAGGTGGCAAAATAAGACCTTTACTTAGGAAGGCATGATAAGACCACAGCAACTAATGAAATTCATTACAATCATTGAAGAAATTATACAAGAATATACATCATGAAGTTTTGAAGAGAAGACAACTTCGTCAAGATCATTGAAGAATTTTGAAGAGAATATATATCAAAGAAGACAATTCCATCAAGATCATTGAAGAATTTTGAAGACAATATATATCAAAGAAGACAATTCCATCAATACCATTGAAGAATTTTTACAAGAATATATATCATGAAGTCATAGCAAAAGAGGTGATTTCATTCGCGATCAAAGACGAATTTATAAGAAAATACACAAATAAACTTACGAAGATAATTATATGAATAGATGCAATTCAAAGATATATCAATTTTACCGCAGCAAAATGAGCTAAGTAACACAAACATTAGCTATGCATTATAATAGATAAGTATTCACATCATACAAACATCATACTTGCATCATACAAGCATCATATTTGCATCATACAAGCATCATTCAAGCATCATATTTGCATCATAAATGTATTGCATAAACATTTCATGGCATAAGAATCGCATACGCATTTCATAACATAATCATTACATAAATATTATATTCGCACAAGTATTGTACAAAATTTTACAGGAAAATACCAAGAAACTTCGCAGAAAAGTTCATAATTCGCAGGACTATTCATAGTTTGTAACACTATATTCGTAACATTATATTCGCAACACTATGTTCGTAACACTATATTCGCAATAGTACATTCGCAACAGTATTCATAGCACTATTCGCAGCACTATTCAGAAGTTCAGAAATGCGCAGAAAAACTCAGGAATTCGTAGAAATATTCGAGAAGATAACAGGGTTACCACTTGAGGCAGAGGCAACATAACAATAGAGATGCAATTTAATTATTCAACATTTTCTCAAGAATTCTCCTTCATAGATAAAGAACAGAGGCAACTATGGATACCCAAAAAAATATTTGATGTTCTTTATCTTCTCAGCAAGAATCCTCACCAAAAGTGGAATAATAATTTCACATGAACAGAGGCAATATTTATCACTCTCATCAAGGATATTTTATAATTCTTATATAATTCGAGGATTAAATACTTCTTATACTTCTTAAGGATATTTCATACTTCATATATAATTTGAGGATTAAATACTTCTTATACTTCTTAAGGATACTTCATACTTCTTATATATTTTGAGGATTAAGTACTTCTTATACTTCTTCAAGGATATTTTATATTTCTTATACTTCATACTTCGCAAGATGGATACTTCTAATTACTTCTTAAAGCTTCAGAACTTCGCAAAAGAATAGAGGCAAGTATATACTTTTTGAGTTTGATATTCTTTATCTCGTTCCTTCATCAACAAAGATCGAAGACTACTCCAACAACCACAGAAAGTGATTTTTTCTTAAAGATCTCTCTTCAAGCAATATTCAAGAAAAAAGAGGCAAGATGTAGGAGCGGAATATCACAGCAAATAATAACTTACGAAATTGTGGAGAGAAAATACATTTTGCGAGCAAAGAATATTTTGCGAGCAAGAAGGACATTTTGCGAGCAAAGGAAGCCACGAAGGTTCGCAAGATAATCTTCAAATCCGAAATGGCGGGACAACACAACTGTCATCTATTGTAAAATCATATAAATAGCCATTTAGGCATGAGAAGTGGAGAGACACATTTTGAGAGAGGGGATGATTTTAGGAGGAGAGAGATAATTTTAGAGAGGGATTTTATTTTCTTTATCATCTTCTTCCCCAAAAATTCTAGAGCTCCAAATATTCATTAATGGAGTCTCAATTGTAAAATCATGTAATCACATACAATCACTAGTGAAGCACCGTGGATGGGAAATTATTTTGCTCTAGCAGTGCTAGAGCATTTTTTTGAACTAGCAGCGTTTACGACCGTTGGATGGAAGAAATATGATGTCAGCAGAAGACAAAAAACATGCAATGACGTCACATTCACATGATCTAATGGTTAGAATCGCTGCTAGAGCAAACTTGTTCCACCGTGGATGTAGATCACATTGATCGAACCACGTAAAAATCTTTGTGTCTTTTTATAATTTTAGTACTTTAATATTCATCTTCACATCAAATAATTGAGATCATCATATTGGATTCTTATGAGGGTGTAGTTGTGAGATAATCCGCAACTACAACTATAAAACTGAAAAAAATATTTTTGATTTTTGATTTTTTTTACTGATTGACTGACTGACTGAAGGGGCCAAACATGGTGATGACTCTGCCCTTATTTTTTATTACTCCCTCCATCCCACTATTAAGTGACCTATTTGATTTTAGATTTTGTCCCACTAATAAGTGACCTATATCACTAAATAAGGAGATATTTCTAAAATTATCCTTTTAGTTAATCATAAAAAATATAAGAAATATGCATAATTTGATAGGCTTGTTTATATTCGTTACGTAGGTGTTTTAAAATGTTTTTCAATGGTATGAAGTTTGCGAACATCCGTGGAGTAGTTTGAGAGATAAATCATTTCTAAATTTCACTAATTACTATCCATAAGGGGTATAATTGTAAAAAATGCTTAAAAGTACTTTTTTCCTTATTTGTCTTAAAAATTGTGCAAACTTAAACTAGGTCACTTAATAGTGGGACGGAGGGAGTATTTTTTATTTTTTGACTGACTAAAGGGGCCAAACATGATGACGACTCTGCCCCTAGACTATGACACTATGAAAGAGATATTATTGGACTTCTAAAAAAATCTTCTTAAGTCTTATGAGCGTTCGCCGCCCTTAGATAGATTTGAGCACTTACCTAGGTATGGTATTTCTTGGGTCGAGTAACACTTACTGGGCCTGGATCATGTTGGCTGCTATAGTGAACTCACTACAAATTGGATTATCAGGAATAGTTTTCATCTCTTTAGATTGAGATAATTGAGAATAGGTTGAAGGGATTAAAGGGTTAGATGAAGGAATAAATGAATTAGGGGAATAAGAAGAAGAAGACATTGTTACAGATGAGAAGTTGCAGAAGCAATTAGAGAGAAGATAAGTTTTTAAATTATCCATTCCTTGTTCTACAAAGAGAATTACAGACTCATTACATACTAGGGTAGTATCCCAACACATGTGCTAAACACACGCACATACTAACAAATTACTAACTACACCCAGGGTTCCCTTAACATGGGACATGACAAATACCCACCCCTTTAAATTATCCTTGTCCTCAAGGATAAGAGATAAGTAGTTAGCTCGAGTGTTGGATAGAAACGCATCAGGAAAATAAACTCGTGTGATGCCGTTGAACACCTTTGCACTAGGCTTAGTCCATGTATCATTTTCCTGTGAACTGATCTGAAGGAAAAAAAATGCTTGCAATATTCCAGTCTCTTCGGCTATTGTGTAGTTAATGCCTTCCAGGAAGAAGTGAACTGTCCTACTAACCATAGAAGTCATCGCATAACCGAGCCAAGTATAAGCAATACTGATCACCTTGGAGTTCTCCTCAATGTAGACTTGCAATATTTCCAGATCTTTTTCTGTAGTTTCTGCTGGACTGCAGCTCTGAACTAGTAGATGGGTTCTAGAACACCAGTACATGTCAGAGCACCTAACTTATGTTAATCCCATGTTAAACCTACTAAGATATCCTGCATTCAGTAAACCTGTAGAAAACCATTCAATTTTACACCCCCGAGAGGCTATAATCATCCACACTTTCGAAACAATTAGCACAACAAGCATGGACCGAACCATTTTCATTCCTTCTTTGGTTGATAGATCAAAGCCCACATTGCACCATCAGCTGGCATAAGACTCATCAAGGCCTGGCACAATGACTTGGAACGATACACTTGTTTATAAACCCACCTATGGGTTACCTTCTTACCATTCTGAAGTTGAAAGAATAGGTTATTTCTGTTCCCACTATAACTCCATCCAAGACTAGCACCACCAAACCCCATAAGGCGATGAACTCCAAGTAGCTCTATGAAAGTCAATAGATAACCACTAATATTTCTCATACTCCAAAATCTTGTAATTCCAGTGCACTCTGAAATTCATTTTTTCCTTGTCACTTGAAGTATCAAACTACACCAGAGAGTATCCACTTGCTGTGCCATTTCATTAACAAACTCACAACCCTCTAGACTGTCATCACTTGTAAAAATCAAAAATACATTCCCACTGTATCCAACTATCAACCTTGACCCATTAAGAATAAACATACAGGAAGCAAGAGTTTCTAGGCAGAATTCGGTACTGCTCTGAATTAACTCTACAAACCTTCCCCTATCAAATACCTTCCCTGCAAAATCATGGACACAATAGAGGCGTCTTTCACTACTCAAACTGCCCATTACTCCCTCAGATATTTCAAGTAGATCATATCCCAGCTGCAAGTTAAGATGCTCTTTGTTATAGTTGAAACCCTGTTTGTTGTTACCTAACATTTGATTAATACTCCTAAGTGTTCACACACACCTCAGTTGTAGTCATTATGCCACTACCTTGTTGCAACATTATTTCAGGGAACTTATAGATAACCCGACTGTCACTCTTGTTACCAAACATAAGCATAGGTGCATACTCTTCTAACAATTCAGAAGTAAGAATATTCAAGTGTAATTTAGAACTTCTTATAATTGGTTCTAGCCACTGTCCTCGATCAAATACCCTTCCAGTAACATACACGCTACAATCGTAATATCTTGCACTGCTCAAAATATTTTGTACACAACCAGGAATTGTGAGGAAACAATACCCCAAGTGTGATTTTAGAAATCCTGCATTGCCCTTGAAACTCCATCTACTGTTGACAAGAATCTGAGGAATTAGTCTACCTGCATTGTCAGACTCATGTTTCATTGTTACATAAGATCTCGAAATAGTGCAGGGAACATTACGCTGTTGTGGCTTCTTCTCAAAGAGCTTGCTGACAATATGATGATATCCCTTTTTTACCGACTCAAAGATACTTGAATAGTCAATTAACAACTCCAGATGGTACCCCAGTTCAGAATTCATCCTGGAAATAAAATTTGCACTGAAATTTTGCTTTTAAAATGAACCTATTCAGAACCATCAAACACCAATATGTATCTATGTCGAGTTTTGAATTACCTTGACCATAATAAAAGTAGCTTCTCATAGTTTCGCACTCTTTACCACGATCGAAAGGCATGCCAGCATAATCAGAACTAGGTAAAACAACATACCGAAGCTCCTTCGAATTCGCAGTCAACAGTTCATCCTGAAATTCTTGAGGAGAAACTAACTCCACCACTAGAGACTTGTATTCCTGAACTCTATGTATAATTCCAATGCCATCAATATTAGGGAAAGAAGATTTAGTTGTAGACTTGCAATTACCTTTATCTCTTGTTAGAAGAGTGTAGATGCATTTTACTACAAACTACATCCAAAGGATAGAAATGTACCACTCTTCTCAAACGAAAGTAAACACTCAACCATGAACACAAGATATACGTGGTTCGGTATGATTACCTACGTCCACGGGGGTGAAATGATGAATCTTATTATTTCACGATGTTACAAAGGTGTTGCTCTTAGTGGGATTTCCTTACAAGATGAACTTACTTCTCATTCACTTCTTTCTAATGCTAACTCGGGTTTCTCTCTCCTTTCTCTCCCAAAAATTACAACCTGCCTCTCTAGAATACAAGTCCCGCTATTTATAGGAGAAAGTTTATACAACGAAGTTAGAATGTTGACCATGTTACATCTAATTAGTTGTTATGTGATCGGGCCGACTCACGTCGTCTTGTGCGGTCGATGCATCTTGGTTCCTCGCCTGTATTTCGTTCGAGCCAATCTCTTATGGTCCTCTGTTGACGCGATATCGGATGTCTCGATAGTCGCCCTTATGATCAGCCGATGTGTTCCACACTTTCTTTCCTGTTTGACTGTAGCTCCTCGTTTGTCCTATACCGCCTTATCTTGTCAGCTTTATCAGAAGTCTGGGTCAAGTCTTGTCCGACATTATTACGCCCGATCCATGTGGCTTCCTTAAATCTGGCGATCTTTAATCTTTGCTCTATACTTCGCGTTTCTTTGTATTTGGGTGCACTGGGTCTAGGATGTTGCCACCTGGATCTGTAGATAATTTACACCTACATTTATGCCCCTTCTTCCACCCGTGTGGGAGGAACGAGTGGAAGAACATCGTCTTTACCGCCCATGTCTTCGCTCATGCCGCTAATCCCGCTATGCAGCGCCCCACTAATTTCCACTTTATGACTGGTGACCGTCAGCGTCGGTTACAAAGTTTCTTCTTTAAATAGCCCGCTCCTTTCTTCCTTCTTCTTCTCTGCCCTTATGTTATGCTGCTGTGGTTTTCTTCCAAGTTTCTTCATATCTTACGCTTCTCAAAAAACCCTAGCTTTCTTGATTTTCTTTCGTCCTTTTCTCCTCATCGATCGTTCTGATAGCTTCTTTGTCGCCTCATCTTTCTTTGTTGAAAACCGAGTTCTGCATTATCTTCGTTAATGGCTTCTTCTCCTTCCATGGCTGAAAAGAGGTCTGTTGATGATGTTTTTTCCGAGTTTGATATTCCCCCCCTTGCTTCTCTGTTTTTGCTTGAGATCCCTTCTAGGTATGATGATCGCGCGATGAGATCTATTTTTGCTTATAGCTCTTCTTCTATTTCGTGCAGGTCCGAGAAAAGGGTGAAAGATCTTTCCGATAAAGAGTTCATTGAGCAGTTGAAGGAGACGTATGATCTTCAAAATTACGAAGTGACCCTTCTCTCGGGCCGAAACGGTAGTTTGAAGAAAACCGATATGAAGAAACACGATCAATCGGCTAATTGTGTGGTCATCACCTTGGGTCAGATGGAGCTAGGCCTTCGTCTTCCCTTATACAACCCTAATAGCCAATTTTATTACGAGATTTTGTCCCAGATTCGGCCTTCTCGTGCTTTAGCTCAATAGACTGGAAATACTTTCCGAATTATGAACGAGTGGAGGGATCGACGCGATGGTCATGGTTCTACTGCCGAGTGGTCGACCTACAAGCCCGAGGACGGTCCTGAGTATACCGTTGCCAATTTCCTTGTCAACTATCGAGCTGGTACTTCGACCTTGGGCGATCTTGCTGGGTTTGCTGCAAGTCCTCATTGGGTCAAAACTATGCCTGAGGGTGTCGAAAGAATGATGCTGGATGCCGATCCTATCGGCCATGGTTCCAACAGGCGAGCCCGACGTTCTAATGATCCGACCTATCCCCGAGTTCCGCTTCTTGTCCGAGGTCCTATCCTTCATGGTGACTTCCCGTCGCCTACTTTTCCCGCCGAGCCCTATTCTTTCTAGGTGGTTAATGATGACAAGGCCGATAAGGTACGCGCTTTTCTTGATTTTTATCTTGTTATCTTCGGGCGTCGGTTAGTCATTTGTTGTTGTTTGAAAATCTCAGGTCAGTTCCACAAAAACTATCGGGTCTAGGAAAAGAGGTGCTGGAACAAGGGTTGAGGAAGACCAAGGGAAGGTAACAAACATAATGATTCCCTTATAAATACATGTACTTGCCCCTATTTTTTGCCTTCACATGTTCTCACGAGACACTTGTGCAGAAACACCCGAGGCGCGATGATGATGACGTTGACGATGTCGACCCTACTCCGCTTAGGCGTAATCCTGGTAGAGGTAAAGAAATTGCTAAGCCACCGCTGAAAACGAGCCCCCTCATTGATCTTTCCGATGAGGATGAGTTGTTTAGAGAGACTGTGCCGGGTGACAAAGTCGGTGAACAAGGTGTGGGCGACCAGCAGGATCCCTCGGAGACGCCCGCTTTAGAGAAGGTTGTTACTAGTATTCCGGTAGAGCTTTCCTGTGTGCCCCGGTTTACTGAAGGATCGTCTTCTAGCGCCGATACTTGCTTCACTGTTTCTGGCCCGATCATGAATTCCTTGGGTGCGCTTACTTCCTCCGACTTTGGGAAGTATACTGGTGAAGAAATGTTGAATGATGTACCCTGTTATGGCGACATCGCCTTGACACTTGACACTGTGGTGAGTGACTCGGTTCTGTATAGTAATGCCCCACTTCTGATTTCTATCCTTAGTGTCGCTTATGATGCAAACTCGTTTGTTTGTGTTAAATCATGAACCGTGTACGCTTGGATGCCGCCAATCTCCTTCGAGATAAACAGTTTATAGAGTCTCTCCAACTTCAACTTCAGAATGAGAAGGGTCGCGCGAACGAGCTGGAGATCAAACTTGCCGATGCTCAAGGTATATGATTCTTCTTGACTTGTGTTGATTGAGTTTATCGTGCCAGTATCCTGAGTCGGGTATCCTTCTTCTTAGCCGAGGTATCTAGTATAGGTATAGACGCTACTTCGGAGTTTAGGATTCTGAAGAGAAAATGGGATATTGAGAAAGACCTTGTGGAAAATCTTCGTCAACGAATGGCAAACAAAGACGACAAAATAGACCATCAAACTGAGGAGATTTCAAGTCTTGAGGACGAGTTAGAACGACATCGCCGGTTTGATTATGATCCTTCCGAGATGGACAATTTACGGGCTCATTTGGGATCTTCTCAGCATCTTGCTGCCGAAAACACTGCTTTAGACACGAGTTTGGAGCAAAGGGTAAACGCTCTTCAATTACAGAATCGAGATCTTCACGAGGACCGCCGACGAATATTGAGAGATAAGGATTGGTGGAGCGAGCTAACAGCGATTTACTGGGCCGAGTGCGTGAATTTGATAAAGTTATGGACGATTTAGAGTGGAGTAGATCGCATCTTATGGTTCTCCAAGCGTCGCGTAATCGGTTAATGAACGATTGGGCCGAGCATAAGAAGCATTGCCCTAGTAACGAGTTCAACGAGCAACATTATAAAGAATTAACCATGAAGTTGTCCAGGACCGAGGATGAGTTGTCCAAGTCGGTAGAGTCGCTTCAGTCGGTGTTACCCGCCCTGTCAGGTCTCTTAGCCGATGTGTTGAGGCCATTTTTTAGATCCAGATCGCGCTTTATTCTTGAAAAATGTTAAGTTGTATCCGATGAATAACATCCTATATTTGTGGTTTTGTAGCCGCGCAAAAACGTTCGCAGGAGCTTGATCTTGAGGTTCGCCGATTGAAACAGGCCGAGGTCGATTTGGGCTTCAAGTTAGCTGAGGCTAAGGAAAACGCTTCCCAGATTACCAAACAACTCGAGGATGAACGGGTCGCCCATGCGGAGGAGTTAGATCAGAAAGTTCAGGCTGGCATTATGGACTGGGTGGAGAAGAAGCGGCTCGAGGTCGCACTGCAGGAAGGCCGGCGCGGCTCCTCCCAAGGTTTAAGCTTTCTTTTTGTGGTGCTTTCGCGTCACTATGTTTCCCCTTCCATCGGGTTGTAAATCGCTCTAAACACTTCTCCCCTTTTAATTTCCGCTACCTCGCTTGTTCGTTTTAATGGGGGTGCTGCGTCACCGATGTTGTTTGTTTCATTTCCGCTAAACTTTTCATTTCGTATATCCGCGCGATGCTTTTCGTACTTTGTTATCAGACGCTTGGTGTTATCGATTTAGCTTTTGTTTCTTATGTTATTCTGGCGATTGTTGATTGATGTACCATGCGATCGATGTGGTTTTCTTTTTGTATGCTGCTCCTCTGGGTGTTGGTTGTTGCACGATACGATCGATTTGTTTCTTGTTCCGCATGTTTCCCCGATCGTTTGTTAATTAACGCATGACGTTATTTGTTTCGCTTTTGTTCCTGGAGTTATGCCCTGCAATTGTTTCTTTTATATGTTAGAACTCTAACCATTTCTGTCGAACACACCCAACAAGGAGGGTCATCGGGACCTATGCCATGTCCTGATCGGGGTATCTCATCACTATCTCTTTGGATTCAGTGGAAGGGTATCATTCATCCTAGTTTTAGGCCCGATGGTCCCGAGTGGTTATCGATCAACCGATCTCGGGCAAGTGGACACGCCCACTTGCGATGGTGGTGACCTTTCAGATGTAAGTAGGCCACCTAGCTGAGTAGACCTCGCGTCTAAACAACCTTTGGAACTGGTTTCCAATCACCAGAACCCTTAGGCTACCCCGGCACTTGCACACTGCCACTGCCCCGAGTTCGAATAGCCAGGCGACTGTAAGGCACCTCGGCACTTCCACACTGGCATTGCCCCGAGTACGAATGCCCATTCGAGTATAAGTCACCTCGGCACTTCCATACTGGATTTTCCCCGAGTATGAATGACCATTCGAGTGTAAGTTACCTCGGCACTTCCACACTGGCATTGCCCCGATTACGAATGACCATTAGTCGCTTGTGCCCTATCCCATACCCCTCACGGTTTCACAGAGATAGAAGACACGTTTGCTTACCGTTTTTTTTTCGCATTGCCCGTCAAGGATGATAGAGTTTTAGGAAGCGGATGTTCCATGGTTTGAGATCTCTTGTTCCGTCGAGTCGCAGTAGTCGATACGATCCCTCGCCCGCCTTAGATTCGATTATATATGGCCCGCCCCATTTTGGTGCTAGTTTTCCGTCTTTTTTGTCGTGCTCCCATTCAGCTAGAAATTTAAATACCTGCTGCTCGGGATTAAACTCTCTTGGTCGAACGCACTTGTTGTACTCCCGTTGTAACCTCCTTTGATAATTTTCCATTTTTTGTAGCGCCATTTCTTTTGTTTCTTCCAAGTCTTCGATTTTAGCCAAGATCAGATCGGACGACACGTTTCGCCTCCACGCTTCAGTTCTTGTGGTAGGTATCATTGCTTCTGTTGGTAGAATCGCCTCGGTTCCGTAGGTAAGCATAAAAGGGGAGAACCCCGTAGCTTCCCTCCGTGTGGTTCTGTATGCCCATAGGACGTTATATAATTCCTCGCACTAGTTGCCATATTCCCCGTCCAGTTTCTTCTTCATGTTATCGGCGATGGTCTTATTAGTGATCTCGGCCTTCCCATTGCACTGGGGGTAAATCGGGTTAGCTTTGCTCTTCCTGATGTTGTAAGTGTTAAATAGAAGATCAATGTTCTCGCCCTGTAGTTGTTTTCCATTATCAGAGACGATGGCAGCCGGGACCCCGAAGTGACAAATGATATGTTCCCAAATGAACTTAAAAACATCTTTGTCTCGAATATGCCTCAGTGGTGCCGCCTCGACCCACTTGGTAAAATAATCCGTAGCCACGATCAAATACTTCCTTTTCCCCGTTCCTACATGTAACGACCCGACAATGTCCACTCCCGATTTAGCAAAAGGCCACGGACTTATGATCGAGTTTAACGGTACGCCGGGAGCATGGATTTTCTTCCCGAAATGCTGACATTCTTCACAAGCTCTTGCCATTTGCTTTGCGTCCTCGTTCATATACATCCAAAAGTAGCCAATTGTTTTTGCCTTAGCCGACAAGCTTCTTCCCGAGCTGTGATTTCCAGCCGCCCCATAGTGTAGCTCATGTAGGATTATATGGCCTTCTTCCCTGCTTAAGCATCGTAGGAGTGGCCCTAGGTAGGAATTCCGATATAAGATCCCCCCCCCCCTTAACTCGTAGGTGCCCGATTTACTTTTGATCTTGTTCATCTCGGGCCGACTCTTAGGTATCTCACCCATCTCTAAATATTGATGTATCGGCTTTCTCCAGTCGCCTTCTTTGTATCTCTCGGCTGTGTTAACGGCCACCTCGATCCGTGCTTCTGGTGTTTCAGGGATAGACGGGTTAAGTAGCCTCATAACGCGTATGCCTTCAATGCTCGGGTCTACTAACTGTGAGGCGATGTATGATAGAGCATCCGAGTGTCTGTTATACTTTCGGAAGATGTGGCGGAGTTTAATATCTGGGATTTGCTTGATGTAAAATTGGGCGACCTCCCAATATTTTTTCAGCACCGGATCGTGTGTAGCGTATTGGCCCGTAATTTTCCGGATCACTAGTTGAGAGTCACTAGTCAGTCGAACCTCATGCAACCCAATTTCCACAATTATCCGTAAGGCATGGATCACCGCCTCATATTAGGTGACATTGTTCGTTGCCTTGAATTCTAACCTGAACGAATGCACAATCTTCCTCCCCTTTGGCGTGGTGAACACCAACCCGAGACCCGATCCGTCTTTGTTAGATGCCCCATCAACAAATACTTCCCATCGTGTTGGGCTACTAGCGGCTAGCAGGTCCGCCGGCCCCTCTTGTTCTTCTATCATTCCCGGTATATCTTCTACCTCGTCCTAATCACTGAGGGGGAAGTCTTCCAAGAAATCGGCCACTACTTGTCCTTTGATCGCGGTTCTTGTCTCGTATATCACATCATATTGTTTTATTATGGATCCCCACTTGGATATTCTCCCCGATCGCCAAACACTATCCAAGACCCCTTCGATAGGCGATTTGGTGAGCACCCGTATTCGATGAGCTTGAAAATATGTTCGTAGTTTAGAGGCAGCAAAGGCTAGCGCGAGCACCATCTGCTCCATTCTAGTGTATTTCTTCTCGGCCGGACTTAAAGTTTTGCTGGCGAAGTATACCGGCTTTTCCACGCCCATCTATGTTTTAACCAATACCGCACTTATGGCATAGGGTGTCGCGCCTAAGTATAAAGTGAGAATTTATGACGGCTCAGGCCTTTGAAGAACCGGGAGGCTAGCTAGATGTATCTTGATACTTTAAAAAGATTCTTCGCTTGCGTCCGTCCATCGGAATTTTTCTCCTTTCTTCAAGATGTCGTAAAAATCCTTGCATTTGTCCGATGATCGTGACACAAATCGTCCCAATGCGGCTATGCAATCGTTTAGTTTCTGCACGTCTTTCACCGTCGCGGGAGATGGCATGTCAAGGACGGCTCGTACCTTTTCGGGATCCGCTTCCATTCCCCTGGGAGTGATGATGTAGCCTAAGAATTTCCCCGATGTGACCCAGAAGTCACACTTGGCAGGATTAATCTTCATCTTGTGTTTCCTCATTGTTTGAAAGATCTCTCGAAGGTCTCGGACGTGGTTTTTTTATTTCCGACTCTTAACTAACATGTCGTCCACGTAAACTTCTATGGTATCGTGAATCTTGTCTTCGAACATATCGCCTACCAATCTCGGGTACGTAGCCCCAGCATTCCTAAGTCCGAATGGCATCTTGGTGTAACAATACAATCCTCTTGGCGTGAAGAAGGAGGTGTGTTCCTGGTCCTCGGGCGCCAGTGGTATTTGGTTGTATCCCATGTATCCGTCCATTAAAGTCATCGCCTCGTATCCCACTATTGATTCTACTAATTGATCTATCTTTGGGAAGGGGAAGCTCTTTCGGGCAGGCCTTGTTCAAGTCAGTTTGAAATCAATACATATTCGGACTCCCCTTTCTTTTTTGGTACCACGACCATGTTAGATATCCACTGTGGGTAGTGGGACTTCCTTATTATTCCGGATTCTTGTAACTTCTTCACTCGACCTCGACTGCCACTTGCAATTCTGGCGCGATACGCCTCATTTTTTGTCTAACCGGTTTGAACTTAGGATCAATTTTTAAGTGATGACAGCAGACCTTTGGGTCAATACCCTCCAAATCATGCACTTCCCAAGCGAATGCCTCCAGGTTTTCTTTTAATAGCGTCGTGAGTTTACTGGTTTCTTCGTCCGATAGTAATGCCCCGATACTCACTACTTTAGGTTCCTCTATCATTCCCAAGTTTACTTCTTTAGTCGGCTCGACTGTCGAGAAGTTTGATTTGGTCTCCCTGACTGGGGATGCTTCCTTTAATTGCTATAAAGGGTCTTGTTCTCGCATTTCGTGTGCCAGGACCGCTTGAGAAATTGCCTCCTCCAATTCTTTTGCTGCCTTCACTTCCTTTTCTTTGTTCTTTTCTTGCCTTTGCCGAGCTCTCCGTCGCTCATTTATTTCTATATCAACTTTCATGCATTGTCGTGCCGCCTGGGAGTCGCCCATAACTTCCGCTATTCCCTTGCAAGTCGGGAACCTTAACCTTTGATGGTAGGCCGATGTTACGCCCTTTATCCCCGCAACCCATGGGCGCCCGATAATGGCCTCATAAGGTGAAGCGACGTCGACTACACAGAAAGTGATTAGTGTGTCGAGGTAGACACCACCATCTGAAACTCTTAAAGTTACTTCGCCCTTCGTTATGGTTACTGTGTCGTTGAAGCCGTAGATACGGTATGTGGATGGGACGAGCATATCGTCTGATAGTTTCATTCTTCTGAACGTGTCGTAGAACAGCACCTCGACTGAACTTCCGCTATCCACAAGAATCCTTCTTACTCCCCACTTTTCAATCAACAGTGTGATGACCAGTGGATCGATGTGTGCCTGTCCGTTTGCTGGGACATCCTTAGACGAGAACGATATTGGCACCGTCATCCAGGGTTCCATGGGAAGAGACTTGGATACGCTGAATATCTCTTTACCATCACGATCCCTTTTATGGATCCTAGTGGTGATTACTGGGCCGAGAGTTTAGTTTTGCATAGCCAAATGTGAAATGGTGTTTACGAATTGGTTCGCCCTATCGATGCGGACTTGATGAACTGGAGCATCGGGTGTTTCTTCCGGCCGAAGGGGGTGGCGGACATACTGCCTCAAATATCCATCGCGGATGAGGTGTTGAACAATATCTTTCACCTCTCGACAGTTATTGGTGGAATGGCCCCTATACTGATGGTAGTGACATTATTCGGGATGATCTTGGGTCTCTTGGAACTGTACCCCCCTCGATGCTTGGTAATTGATGTCGCTCATCTTCTCAACTTCCTTGAACACCTCTTCCAAAGAAGCATTTAGTGGGGTATACGATCGGGCTTCCTGCTTTGGCTTCTTCCCTTTGGCCATCCATTCCCTCTTCTCACCCGATCTTTTTTTCGATTGCTTTGATATGGTCGTCCGTGATCGTTTTAGTTTCGATCCGACTTCAAAGATCTGGCTTCTTGTACCCCTCTATATCTTGATTCGGCCTGAATTTCTTCTAAGGCGATGTAGTGTTCTTGCATTCTTCTCATATCCTTTAAGGTTTTAGGTTTTTCAGAAAACATGGCAATCCAAATGGGGTCCGATCTCCCCAACGCGTTTTCAAACCCAAAGATGGCTTGGTCCACCTACCTTCCCAATTTCAATTATACGCTCCTCCATCTGTCGGTCAAGGTTCTCAATGGCTCTCTGAATCTTCGGGCGAGGTTAAATAGCTTGTTCATTCTTGGCCGAGGTCGAATGTTATGCATATAGGTTTCAAGGAAGGCCTCTACTAGCGCATCGTACCCATTGATCGAACCAGGTGCGAGCGAATAAAACCAATCTCGTGCCTCGCCCTCCAAACTAGCTGGAAAGAATTTACACATAACTACCGGGTTACTTCTCCATTGGATCAGTGACATGGTATACATCTTAAGGTGTTCGGTCGCATCGCCAGTTCCATCAAATCTAGAGGGGAATGAAGGTAAAGTACACTTAGGTGGGAACGGCATTTGTTCCAATTCTTGAGAGAAAGGCATTTTCTCGGCTTCACTCATAATCTCGGCCAGCTTATCCTCTTCGCTTCCGCCCGAAAGTTCCTTGATTTTGCTTCCAACTCCTTAAGCTTGGCTTTAGTTGTCTGATCTTGTCGCCCGTCCCTTCCTCGCCTTTCTTCATCGGTGGACGAGTCCTCGGGTGGTCCATATATCTGTGTTGGGGGAACCGGAGGTAATGGCGGCTGACCTGACTGATTGGGCTGATTAATGTTACTCTGCCCCATCATGGGTGGCAAGTGATCGGATAGGCCATGATAACCCGATGTTCCTAGGCTTGACGACCCTCTTGATATGGTCCGTTGGTTCCTCAATTGGTAGTTCTCATACTCCAAGGATAAATTCCGCTGATGGAGTTCCCTCAGTGCCGCTTCTTGTCTCCTCTGACTCTCCAAAATGGCCAACAACGTCGGGTCCGTACTCTCATGACTGGAATGTCCATTGGGTTGGTGTGGCCGAGGTTGTAATGGTGCTGATGTGGGTGGTGGGGGCGGTATTGGATTGGTTATATGATTGAAAGCTTGAACGTTTGTCGGGCCGATGTCACTTGCTATTGCTCGTCCCAACTGAATCTGCCTAAGACGCTCTTGTTCCCTTCCCAAAGCTTCCTGGTGTTCAATTTTTCTCCTCGTCGATTGCCTCTGAGCTCGCGCTGCAAGTGCTTCCTCATCGTCATCGGTGTCTGAAGCTGTGATTCCATCGACTTGATCGACTCTTCTCTCGAGTTAGTATAATCTGGTGCAGAGGTAAGGTGTTATCATCCCGCCCCAAATCTACTTCCTCGTCTACAACAGGCATCCCTCGCGCATCCTGCATGAGATTCCTCGGGCGGTGGTTGTCGATTTTCCCTTGCCTCGGCCCCGTTATCCCTGCCTGCATGCTGCTGCTAGTGACCGTGCGATTCCTCAACATCCTTATCGTCACTGAAGTGCTAGCCATTAGTTACGTCGCGTGATAAGCCGAGTATCGCCCGTCCCTACGTCAGCAAATACGAAAAAGAACCCCTTACTTCGACCTGATTTTTCTAACAAAATGCACAGACAAAAAAGGCGAAATGTTCGACTCTACGACTACTGTCACTATGCAGGGTCAACTTTGGTTATCAAGTGGGTTCCGTTTATCTACTCTATTTTTGTCTTATGCTGAATCTGTGGCTATACTCACTTCCCCGTCACTATCACTCCGTACGACATCGCTCTCTGTACTCGACATATGCATTTAAGTTGGTTTGTCCTTTGTTCTACATGCTCCAAATCATTGATCTTATGCACGTGATGCTTAGAAAGTATGGAAAGTAACCCCTAGAATTAATTTGAACTTGTACCAACTCCACTTTCTCGAGATTTAATTATGACCTTTCCGACGACTTACGCTACACCGTCGGCTAAAAATTATACAAGGTCGACAGTTCATTACACGATGAAACATCTAAAACGCTAAATTTTGGTAACTCCGAGCACCCAACTTCTTACCGCATCTAAAAACAACTCGCTTAACGCTAACAAACACACAATTATCAAGAACAAACAGTCGTCCCTTCAACAGATTCTTCACGTAGCTTCTAACCCGAACTGTTAGTCACTGGTGAGCTCGTGAAGTTTCTCTGTCGATCAAACTGTTGAAGACGCTAAGAAGACGCTGCTACTACTATGAATTTAAATTCTCAGTAAATGACTCAAAACAACCAGCACTTCGGCCAACAGAGTTCATCTTAGCTTCTACTCCAACACATTAACGTGTATTGAGGAGCTGTTGATCGTCTTTGAAGACTTTAATGGAAAGGTATCCGGAGATCTTAGTCGTGTCCCCTTAGTCGGCGCCAGAATGTAGATGCATTTACTACAAACTACATCCAAAGGATAGAAATGTACGACTCTTCTCAAACGAAAGTAAACACTCAACAATGAACACAAGATATACGTGGTTCGGTATGATTACCTACGTCCACGGGGGTGAAATGATGAATCTTATTACTTCACGGTGTTACAAAGGTGTTGCTCTTAGTGGTATTTCCTTACAAGATGAACTTACTTCTCATTCACTTCTTTATAATGCTAACTCGGGTTTCTCTCTCCTTTCTCTCCCAAAAATTACAACCTGCCTCTCTAGAATACAAGTCCCTCTATTTATAGGAGAAAGTTTATACAACGAAGTTAGAATGTTGACCCTGTTACATCTAATTAGATGTTCTGTGATCGGGCCGACTCACGTCGTCTTGTGCGGTCGATGCATCTTGGCTCCTCGCATGTATTTCGTTCGAGCCAATCTCTTATGGTCCTTTGTTGACGCGATGTCGGCTGTCTCGATAGTCGCCCTTATGATCAGCCGATGTGTTCCACACTTTCTTGCCTGTTTGATTGTAGCTCCTCATTTGTCCCGTCCCACCTTATCTTGTCAGCTTTATCAGAAGTCTGGGTCAAGTCTTGTCCGACATTATTACGCCCGATCCACGTGACTTCCTTAAATCTCGCGCTCTTTAATCTTTGCTCTATACTTCGCGTTTCTTTGTATTTGGGTGCACTGGGTCTAGGATGTTTCCACCTGGATCTGTAGATAATTTACACCTACAAAGAGTAAAAGAATCTCGAGTGAACCCTTTTGGCGAGCTGAAATCCTTTTCCTCACTCTCTGTAGTCCTTCTAGCTTGAAAACCCACAGCATCAATACAAGGTTCATTACCATAGTTGAATGGTTTACCCTCCTAGTAGTCTAGAAACAATGTATTCGTCTTGTATTTCTGAATCACATTAACACTACTAGATTCATCGATACTAGATGAAATAATTATTGATGTAGATCGAAATTTACTTCATCTGTTGTTCGAGTTGAAGAATTTTGAAATAATTCTTTGACTGAGCTGGAATCACCTGAATCAAGTGAGATTGAATTCAATTTTGCAACAATTTCTTCCTCGGCCATCTTCGATTCACCAGACCCGTTGGTGAGATTTGTTGTTGTAGTAGAATATAAAACTCCATCTGACGCTTTTGGTACTGGTGGATTTGATAATTTCTGAGTGAATTTACTAGGTGAACTTAAATCAACAGGAGCTGCTACAAGTATCTCATCGATTACGTTCACAATCAACGACGCCTTCTTCATCACCAATCCAACTAATTCGAAGTTTTCAAACGAGTTAGATTTCCAATCTTCACAAGTAGATTCACTCACATATATCATATGCTCTAACATAACAAGTTGTTTTACTTTCTTGTTAGAAATTTCTTCCATCTGGCTAAAAACTCCAGATATGGTTTACTTTGGCAATCACCCACTCTTTCGATATCTCATCCAGAGCTAACACTAATATATCAACTCGAAGAGATAGTTCTTCAATTTCAGTTAGTTTTACTAACTTATCAATTTTTGTTGGATATTTTCGTCAAACCCTTGAATGCAGTCATTTATGCAGCTTTCGGGGTTCGACCTGTACAGAAATTCTATTTCTCCAATGAACACATTGAAGAAGAGGCATTTCTGTTCACTCTGAAAGGACTCATGCAAAGATGAAAAGTCATCTTCAAAGGGTGTGTTTTACCTTTAAATAGCAGACTTGTTTTCTTCCAAACTCATATCTTAATCTTCTCTGTCTTCTTCTAACAAGCATCATCAGTTTCAAAACCAGTGTGTTCCTGGTTGGATCAAGGTTGTACAAGATTTGAATCCAACATCTGTTGTGGGGCTTCAAGTATCCTGACGACAATATTTTTTTGACCTCTTTGTACAATTTTTCCTCTTTGGGAAAGGGTCGAATAATTGTCGAAAAGAATCTTCTCATAAGAGCCGTGAACCCTAATACAACAATTCTTTTCACCCTGTTTTAGTACTATTTTTCCAACAATTTTAAGAGATAGTTCTTCAATTTCTGTGAGGGTTACCATATTTGCAGTCGCAGAATCGACTGCTCTGATACCACTTGTAGTGAACTCACTACAAATTGGATTATCAGGAATAATTTTCATCTTTTTAGATTGAGATAATTGAGAATAGGTTGAAGGGATTAGAGGGTTAGATAAAGGAATAGACGAATTAGGGGAATAAGAATAAGAAGACATTGTTACAGATGAGAAGTTGCAGAAGCAATTAGAGAGAAGATAAGTTTTTACATTATCCATTCCTTGTTCTACAAAGAGAATTACAGACTCATTACATACTAGGGTAGTATCCCAGCACATGTGCTAAATACACGCACACACTAACAAATTACTAACTACATCCAGGGTGCCCTTAACATGGGACATGACAGCTTCCCCGATCAAATTGTTGAACAATTCTTCTATTTTGTATGATTCTTGGATCTTCTTGAAATTCTTCTTGCTTCATCTTCTTGAACTTTATCTCTGAAAAATCATTCATTACCTTCTGATCAATTGTATTCTTGAACCTTATAGTTGGAATATCATTCATCATCTTCTCATTAGTATATTTCTTGAACCTCATGCTAGGAAAATCATTTGTTGTCTTCTGATTATTATCTTTCTTGAACTTTGTGCTGGGAAAATTATTCACTACCTTCTGATTTATATCTTTCTTGAACTTTGTGCTGGGAAAATTATTCATTACCTTCTGATCAATTGTTTCCTTGAACCTTACGCTCTGATAATTATTCATTGTCTTCTGATTATTTTCTTTCTTGAACCTTCTGCTGGGAAAATCATTCACTTCCTTTTGATTAATTGCTTTCATAAACTTTATCCTGGAAAAATTGTTTTTTGCCTTTTGATCAATTGCTCCATCATTTTTCAAATTTAATAACACGTCCTTGTAAGATACCATTTTCTCAAGTAGTGGATTCGTCGTCTTACTTTTATTTGGTGGAAAAATCTCATCTCAATGTGATTTGAATCTCTCTTCCTTATTATCATCGGTCTTCCACATCCATTAAGGTCTTAACTGCAATAGTTTCTCTTCAATTAAATTCACTACTTCTGTCCTCAGATTTGGCACATTTTGTTCAACTAAATTCACTACTTTTGTCTTCTGTTTTGGCACATTCTTGCACTGCATCCACATTTTGGTTGTATCCATCTTCTTTCTCTGATGTGCCCTTAAAGGTTGATTTTCCTTGTTTTGATTGACAAACTTTAATTCTTTATCCAGTTCAGGTTTTTCTTTTTGGTGGTTCCATAGTCCCCACGGTTTGCCAGTATTCTCACCGACTTTATTTATGCCGAGTATATTGTTCTTAAAAACATTTTTCCTACAAACAAAATCTTTTTGGTTTTTTAGTTTTTCAATTTTTTTGGATTTTTTGAAATATTTTGAAAATTGGAAATAAAAGACTGCTTATTTACAAATTCAGGTGATTCAAGACCCTTAATTGGTTGGATTAACTCAACAAAATGAGTTAGAGACTTACCTGACTCAGCCTCTATTGTTCTTACCATTTTTCCTTCATCCTCTTGTCTTGTAGACTTCATAACTGGGTGATGGTTGTGTATGAGGCATTGTATTTTTATCCCTGAGATTAGGTGGCTTGTAAATGGTTTTTCTTCTTGCTACATTTTGAAATTCTTCACCACCCTCAGCTCTAAACGGATTCCACCTTGCAGATGAAGATTGATTTGTTGCATGTACTGGATCAGCAGGCAAGATATCTGATAGGTAGACTGGACTCGCGAGTGGTTGAATGAGATAAGACAAGAGCTCTGAAATATACATAGGCCTAACATGTGCGGTCTGCTTTGGCAGAAGGTCAGATATATGCAAAGGCTCTGCTGGGAATCAGTTGGAATTTGGCACGTTCCTCGGTTGCTGAACTACATAATAATCTGCCATTAATTCAGCCAAAATAACAAGATGATTAGTTGTTGAATTAAATGAGTTCACAGTTTGTACCTGATCCGTGAAGAGTTCACTGATGTGGACGGGATGATTCATCGCAGTTTCTTTCTTTTAGATTGAGTCAGCTAAATTGGTTTCATTTTCCTCCAAGACAAAATTGACCATGGGTTCCCTTTAATGATATTGCAATGAGTTTGTATTCAGCTGCTTTTTCTCCCCATAATTCCTTTGTGGACGTCCATATCTGCCCTGATTCCAATTCTGGATCTGCCCCTAGTATGTTCTTGTAGGTGATGCAACTGTCACAATATTTGCTTGATTTTCATCTGTAATTGTGGCCCTTCCACAATTATTCCCATTAGAGTCCTCTGGGTTTGTCAACCTTGTCATTCTGCCCGTGTCCAATGTATTTTCAATTTATGAACCCGCCTTCCATAAAGAGATCAGTAATGTTGGATGGTAATACAATATCAGCCGATTCATATATCATAGTTCAAGCAGTTCATTATCATATCAACCATATCTTCTTCATTTAATTTTTCATCGAGCTCAAATGCATTGGTCCTCCAACGTGGAAAAAAGTCTGTAAATGCCTTATTTGGTTCTTGTTTGACCGCCTCTAAGTGTTTCCGAGTAAACTGAATTTCAGGGACCAACATAAACTGTCTCACAAATATATCGACCATATCCTTCCAAGTTGAAACTAGACTGGGGTCTATCTTCATCAGCCACTTTAAGGCCATCCCGGTCAAACTTCTTTGGAACAATTGGACTAACAACCCATCATTAATACCTAATGGTTTCAAGTGCCCAACATACATGAGAATATGGGTTTTCGGGCACCCAGTTCCATCATATCTGTCCATATCCGGAAATTTGAATCTAAGAGGTAAATGAATATCGGGATAAGGATATAGCCCATGTACATCTATTGTAACCCCACCCATTTTATGCAAGGTCCTTTCGATCTTTTTGAGCCTCTGGGCTAATTGTCTTTCTCGTGTTGTGTTCTCATCCATTTCATCAAAATTTTCATTTTTGACCTCTTCAAAATTATTCTTTTTAACCTCTTCATAATTATGATTATTTTTATCATTTACCATATCAGCCCCGACATGTTTTCCTGTGGACTTAGCAATGGACTCGAGAGTAAACTTCTTGGTCTTGGCTTTCATATTGGCTTCATATTATGAGAACTTGGTATCCAACATCTGTTGGAATTGTTCGAGCAACCAAGACAATGCCCCTGTATCGATATTCATTTCATATTTTATGCTTGTGTTCCTGTTTTCAAGGAAACAAAAAGAATATATGGTAACACAAGGGTGCTTATGTCTCGGATTTTGTGCAACAATGAATGTAATTTACAATTAATGCACGTGCATGCAGGTTTTACTAACTCTTGGGTAGGCTTGGGATACCTTAGCAAAATATACCTCAGACGTAGTTAGACTAGTCTTCTTTGGTACTGGGCTAAGGCTTGTGGTGGTTCAGCTGGTAACTCCCATAAGGCCCAAGGCACGGGTTCAGCTTACTTGACACTTGTTTTCCTAAGAATCGTATGTTTGACAATGTAAAATAGAACGCAATGTGCAGTTGGGTGCGTGCAGTGTGTGTGTGTAACACCGAGTAGTGTCAAATCAAAACCCTAAAATCCCAAATATATTTCAAGTTAGATTCTCTAAATCCCCAGCAGAGTCACCACTGTAGATACCGTCGAAATCGGTTAGGATCTCTAAATATCCAAAATGGGAATCACGTGGAAATATTATTAATAAGGGAAGTCGCCACCCAACTTGGGGAGTTGGGACCCAAAATAAGCATTGGTCCAAAATACAGAGAATAAGTCCGGGAATCAAGATACGAGTGAGGAAGGTGTGAGGCACCTAACTCGTCCAATCCGAAGATCGGCCTCTACTTTATAATTGGGAAACTAGGGTTTGGATCGTTATAAAAATATGAAATAATAAATTCATAAAAATATAATACCAACAATATTAGTTGTACAAATTGACTCTTAATCCAAGCAAACCTGTTTCGCTGCAAATATTCTTGTTATTAAGTAAAATGTTACTTAGATTAACAATGCCGCAAACCGTATCCGGGATTAATCTTCACCCTTGTGACTCTATCGATTTCTCCTTTATCTTACCAATTTTTTCTCCCTACAAATTTCTACCGAAATTCCTCCCTTTGACACCAAAACTAGCTCCCTATTTATATTGTTTCTCCATTAACCATAACCATAGGATTAATTTACTTTGATCGGACCGCTCACATTAAAAACCTAAATATCCTTTCCCATTTTAAAAATACTATACCTATATTATTAATATTATTACCAAAGCCAAAAGATTTTTCATTTAATCCTATGAGTTTTGTTAAATGGAAAGACTTGAGAATAAAGCTAATGTTGTCGACATTTTCTTTCATGTGCCGTGAAGACGTCCAACTTAATTTTAGTATATAGGAAATGGACTAGTAGCCGCATATGGACTTGCTGCCACTCAAGTACAGGGTACAAAACTTGAGTACTTTGTGGACATTGGGTTCTTTAAACATGATGGATTTCTCATGAATTATTTATTATTTAAGTCCACCACTGACACAACTTTGCATGACTATGGTTTGGTGGTCGTCATTTGGTGAGCTACAACTCTAGCAAACTTAGTCTCAACATTCTTAACTGGGTGGACAAGATATGATCGATACTTATATCGGGTTCGACACCTTACGCCATTTCGGATATGATCTGCGGTATATTTTTGTGACCGTGCAAAATTGGGGTGTCTACAACGTCCTCTGATAATGTTACAATGATTGAAATGAGAGTTTAGACAATATAACCATTGGAGGATATAAACATTATTTTGGTAACACATATATGTATGAATCCTTATTACTTGATCTGAAGTTTGCGAACTTTATTGATCAAGTGAAACTGAAACGTGAGCCGGAAACTCAGTCAGCGAACTGGCGTAGTTCTCGAACACGAGAATTTCTGCTGGAGTTGTATCTCAGTTTCATTCCGCGAACTGATGAAAGTTCTCGACCCGAGAATTTCTGCTGGAGTTTGTGAACTCCAACTAGTTAACTTGAGTCCGCGAACTTGAGTAAGTTATGTCTAAAAACGATGTTTGTGAACTTATCTTAATAAACTAAGGAATGCTATTGCAAATCGTGGATTTATAGTCCATGAATCGATTCGGGTGAATCACATCATTTTTGCTTCAATTGTGTCTTGTATTGTAAATGAGATCTTATAGCAATTGAACAACTCTCTAACTAGTTCATTTGAGTCATTTGGATTAGTTATGGTGAAGAAGAATATGATTGATATGAAACTTATCATTTGGCTAACCATTTGGTTAACTAGTGTTGAACCAACTAATATACAAGTTTGGGTACGGTTACACAAACCCAAAATCTTCAAGTACATGTGTGTATGATAAGCTAAGTTTTTGATCTAACGGTTGATAAATATTAGCTTGTATCTAATCAGGTTTTCATCTAACGGTGAATATTGAATGCTTTGTTTCTAAGCTAACATTAATTGCAAACCCTGATTTGAAAGACTATATAAGGGAGAACTCTATCAACTGGTAAACCTAATCCCCACACATTTTGTGTGATACTAGTTTGCTAAGCTAGAATCGATTCTCCTTTAACCTTTAGTTTTCTTCTTCTAAAAACAGGTTAACGACTTAAAGACTCCATTGGGATTGTGAAGCCAGGCCGATACTACTTTTCTTGTAGTTGTGTGATCTGATCTTGCTACTTATATTGTATGAGTACAATTGTAATAATTGGCTTGAGATTTCTATATCCAATAGGCAAGATATAAAAGTAATCACAAATATCTTCGTCTCATTGTTTGAGATTCTACAATATCTTTTTTCGCTATGTCGATTAATACTATTGTGAGGTGATTGATAAAACTGAGTTGTTCTTCGGGAATATAAGTATGGTTTTATTGATTGGTTCCTGTTCACCTTGATTCATCAAAAGACGGAACAAAACTCATAGTTTTATTCGTGGGAGACGAATTTATCTATCTTGTATACTTTTCTGTGAGAGACAGATTTGTTTATTAAAGTCTTCGACTTTGGGTCGTACCAACTCTTGGTTGTGGGTGAGATCAACTAAGGGAATCAAGTGCACAGTATCCTACTAGGACCAAAGGCGGAGGAGCATAACTGTACCTTGGATCAATATGAGATTGATTGGGGTTCAACTACAGTCCAGACCGAAGTTAATTTGGAGTAGGCTAGTGTCTGTAGTAGCTTAATACAGTGTATGTTTAATCTAGACTAGGTCCCGGGGTTTTTATGCATTTGCGGTTTTCTCGTTAACAAAATTCTGGTGTCTATGTTATTTATTTTCCGCATTATATTTTGTTATATAATTGAAATAATATAGGTTCTGCGTTGTTCAATCAATTAGAATATCTGACCTTATTGGTTAATGATTTAAATTGATTGACACTTGGATATTGGTCTTTGGTACCATCCAAGTTATCTATCTTTGATTAATACTCGCAGACTGTATTTTCTTGAGTGAATCAAATTGAGAGATTAAGATAATAACTCCTTGAGATATTTTCTATTTAATTGAATCTAGTTGATTCTGTAGAAAGTAACTCGGAGTTGTCCATACAGATTGCTAATCGAAATATTGGGTGTAGTTGTTAGACCCCCGCTTTTTCACAGTTGCTAGAGTTCTCCCTTATATAATCTTTCAAATCAGGGCTTGCTTACAATCAAAGCTAAGTTAGCTTGGAAATAAAGCATTCAATATTCACCGTTAGATGAAAACCAGATAAGATTCAAGCTAAGTTTTCTTGAAACCAAAGAAATATCTCTCCACTGTTAGATGGTCTTTGCTTGTTACACACAAATGAATACTCCTTCCTTTAGATATGGGTAACCGTACGTAAACGTGTATATTGAGTTGGCTCAACAATAGTTAACCGAAGTTATCCATATGAACATTTTTGTCTTAACCACATTTATCTAACACTTCTAGATCATGAACGATAATCAAATGAATCTAATTGTGTTACTCATAGAGTTTTTCAATTGTTTATATCAAATGAAGTTATCCATATGAACGGTTTGCAAAGATTGGATACCTTAATTTATTAATGTATTTGTTTGTGCGTATGGAATTATACTTAACCGGTTTTATAACTTTAACCACTAAGTTTGCAAACCGATACGCAAACTTTAGTTTCGGACTTCGGTCTTGTCCAGCCGTTTGTAAACGGGTACGCAAATTGCCGTCCCAGACCTAACTCAGGCGGAACCGTTCACAAACTGGTATGAAAACTTGGTTTCCGGACTTTAATAGTTAAAACCGTTCGCATACTGGTATGCAAACAAGGTTTCCGAACTTGAATCATATCAAAACAGTTTGCATACTGGTATGCATACTGTATTGATGGTGGTTTTTAGTTCAGGGCTAAAATTGTAAAATTTGTATTTAATGTGTTGTCATCCTACAAGGGGTAAACCCATTGGAAAATTAACGAGTGCAAAAAACTTCCTCGTTCATTGAGCAATTAAATATATATGAAATTCACTCAGAATGGTGCGCATAATAGCAATCCCAAATATTCTGTGAATTCTATTTACTACCAGCATTATTAATGCATGACTTTCCTGGTATTTTTCCCATGCTATGTTCCCAGCCGAACTCTCAACACTGACATGACATGACGATTAAATTTTCACTCTCAGCAGAGTATCATGAGTCTCCCGAAGTGTTAGTATCGAGATCTGCATGGAAGTACCCACATGGGATGTGTCACTCTCTGACAACGACAATAATGTGTCGACGCACTTTTAAGATAGCTCGATCAAACACGCTTAAATTCCTTAAGGAAAATCTAGACTGTTAATATCAGTCTCAGAAATGAACATGGCCACATAATTTGGCCGCACGATCCAACAAGCATAGCCTACTCCTAGCAGAACTAGGCAATCACTGTAGTGACCGCCGGCGGGCCCAATAGTGCCCTAGCTGATCGAATCCTACCTAGTAAAACTGCGGCGCTTTGAATGATTGACCCAAATATGGGTGATCGCGCTGGTGAAGGAAAGAGCTCAAACGAGCTAGACCGACCAAAATGGTCTCAGAAACATCATGATCGTCCACCTTCGCTAGCCTAGTTAGACAGCTTGGATCATCCTACACAGGATTAAGGAAGAGCCAGCACGTTTATAGGGCGCTCAACCATTTTTCCCAAACTCGAGAAAATATGTTGTGTTCAAAACCCTAATTTGGGTTGCGGAAGTATACAACTGTCGCAAATCAACCGTGTTCGTCCAACTTAGCTAGCTTAATTGTACGTTTTAGATCGTGTTTCCAATGATCAAGGGGGTGCACATGAGTTCACCAACGACCCAATTTTATCCCCAATCGATCGACTTGCACAAAGGTAGTCAATGGCACGCCAAACCTCTTGATCGAACTAGGGTGAATACGATCGTCTCTAAACCCTCATTGACGTTTGCGGCAACCCACTACTGTCGCAAATTGATTACAACCATCCATCTTCGTCGGCCTAATTGAGTGGCTTAGATCTAATTTTAGGTTACCCAGGAGATGTCATCATGCTCACCGGTAACCTACCTCTACACATGGCCTGACCGGCCTGTTTTAACTAGGGATCGATGTCCCGGAACGCTCGCCCAAATAGGGGTTGGATGTGTAGATTCAAACCCTAAAATATAATCAGTGGCAGCGTTCAACTGCAGCAAATCATCTTGTCCGACAAACTTTGCTAGTTGGTCGGACGGTTTAGATCAGATTCTAAATGGTCAGGAGGGTGACGCCATGATCACCGGCCACCCCTCCTCCGCAAGCAGTGATCGGCCAATTGATGGCGTGTCCCTAGATCCATCAAATGATCACCCAAAGGTGGTCGATCATGCTACCTCCTTTAAGACGCCCAATCCACGACTTACTCAATCAAGCTCTAAAATAACGATGCTTCATACATTAATTTAAGATGCTTAAATGCGATGCTTTACATGCATCGAATACATATGATATTTTATGCCGGCCTCATAAACAACTTAGTTATTTCACCTAAAAGCACCGTGTGCTGCTTTCAACGATGATTCCCACGACTCGACCCACTTACTCGAGACAAAAAATATGTCACAAACTGGGGGATGCACACTAGGGTATTGGTCTGGTAGTTTACAGCGTGCGGCGTGCAACGCGCCCATTACGAGAACGTGTCAGGGAAGAATGGATGGTTAACAAGAATGATATAGTGGGTGAAGGTGTGACCAGTTTCCCATTATAGTGGAAATGTAGTGATCACCACTCTTTACACAACTCCACTTCTCCATTATCTAATCACCTCCTCTTCCTACGAGATCAGAGGGTGCTTGAACATGACTTGTAAAATTTGCCCTTTTCAATTAAAAAAAAAGAAGGTACTCTCAATGGATTTTTGGCTATGTACTCTCGGAACTTTCGATTGGTGACTATCATTTCTAGAGTGGTGTGAATTCATGTGTACTCATTTTCTTTTCTTTTTTATGTATGCTTAGCTACCGTGCATACTTGAAATATTTGAACTATGGGTGCATCTCATGTTAACGAAGATATTCGTAAGCATTTGGGGTGGGTGTCTTGACCTATGCTTGAAAATCCACCTAATGCCGATTGAAATGTTAAATTGGGTCACGTTTCATATAAAGCTGGTTGTTTAGGAGATGCTAGAGTTGTACATTTGTTGGACTTGATTTAAATAAGAACTAGTTAAGTTTGAGCACGATATACAGGGCCTGGTAAGTGATTGGATGTAAATGTCATTTTGACGTTGACTTTTTGGTTTTTCTTAGTTTGATTAGAATGAGTGGGGATCTAAGTATTCTTCTCATTTCATGCTTCATAATTTGAAGTACACTGTCCATTTAAACTTAAATTGCAGTAATGGTATTGCACATGGAGTTTTAGTATTTAGTCTTGTAACTAAATGGTGTCATTTTTAGTATGATGCTTATGTTGACAGTGTTCATTTGTCTAACTTAGTACCTTGTCTATACTTGTTTCGATGAACGCGACTGCATTTCTACTTGGTTTAACATTTGGGATAAAATGAGTATGCAAATTGGTTTGTGCACATGTAGTTTATAAATTTGGTATTTTTACATTTCGGTCGATGCATGCGTAGTGTGCTAATGTCATTAAGTGCTTGTTTCTTTTATAAAATTGAGATTTAATTAGGGTAATGTTGACTGAATTATGGTCGATTTAATTAGGGTAATTAAGGTTGACTGAATTATGGTTATCATAGCGACGTAACGAGATATCCTTAATTTATGATTTGAACTGTCATTGGTCATGATACAAAAGGAGTTTTATAATGTTTGCGGTTATTGTTTCCTATAACATTTTAGCGAGATGCTACGGCATCCCGTCCTTATAATACTGTTGTGTTGTGATATATAAGAGATAATTGCTACTGTTAAGGGTAGTTCATACTATCTAAATATAAATAACGAACTACGGTCGTGCTTGATCCTTCGAGCAATGGAGATGGTATGTAGGCAGCCGCTATGCGGTTCAGCACAAATCTACAAGATTGTTCATATCATCCGAAAGTCTTGGTTACTGCTTTGCAGTTCATACCATCTATTCAGAGATGATTGCAACCTTGGCAAGTGTATGTTACTTTTGGGCAATTGGCCCGTGCTAATTTTGGCAACTGGCCGTCTGTTATTTTTGGGCAATTGGCCCGTGTTAATTTTTGCAAGTGGCCGTCTGGTATTTTTGGGCAATTGGCCCGTGTTATTTTTGGCAACTGGTCATCTGTTATTTTCGGGCAATTGGCCCGTGTTAATTTTGGCAATTGGTCGTATGTTATTTTGGCAATTGGTCGTCTATTGCTTTCGGGCAATTGGCCCGTGCTAATTTTGGCAACTGGCCGTCTGTTGCTTCTGGGCAATTGACCCGTGTTAATTTTGGCAACTGGTCGTCTTTGAGTTCGGCAATTGGCCATCTGATATTTCGGCAACTGGCCGACTCTTAATTTTTGAAATTGGGACCCTTGTCGAATTTTATGAGTATTATGGTATGGGACATATGCTCATGGAATTCTGACTTTAGGACTAATGAGATTGCTCCAGTGTGCACGATTATGAATGAATGAAATTTCTTTAGTGGTGTATCAGAGGTCCGGAGCTTTCCAAGCGACTCGTAACCCGACCCGCTAAAAGAAAAAACTCTCTGGTCCGTCACACCTCCCTTCAGTTATTTCTTATTCTAGAAGAATTCGACATAGCCCTTTTTGAAAATCCATCAGAGGGAATTTTCTGAGGATAGAGTCTAGGACCTCTAGAAATAGGTTCCAGAGGATTAGAAGAGAGATGTATCCGCCTTGCAGGCTTAAATCTACCAGAATTGTTCTCATAAACACTGGGAATGTGTATTTTAGGAGAAACGCGATCCATGTAGAGTTTTCGAGATGAGTGACCATTGAAATCCCTTTTCTGAGAGTTCTAGCTTTCTGCAGGAATGAAATCCATTGCAGATGTCGTCAGAAAATTTACTCTTTCAACTGTAAAAAGAAGTAGATTTTGAAGATCATAAACTTGTTTATTTCTAGCAAAACAATGTTTAACGTAGTGATTCTTTTTCCCACAGAAAGAACAGGTTCGTGGAAGAGAAAATTGGACCGAACCTGTTTTGAATTCATAGCCCTATTAGAAGACCGCAAGTTATGTAAACACTTCTTAGCAGGAGCTTCCTTTAGAGAACTTTTCTTCATGTACTGTAATTCTGTCTGAGAATTAGTGATTGACACGGAAGATTTTCTCATTAAGAGTGAGTTTTCCTCTTTCAAGGATTTGCACTGTTTTTAGGCAAGAAGAAAGGAAGTAACCAATTTCTCTTTTTCAACACGAAGGATGTCCAGATCTGATGAATGAGTCTCGATCAAACATTTTCTCTAATTGAATCTTCTTTAACAAATATTCTCAAGAGTACTAATCTTTTCACGCTGCAGAGTAGTTTCTTGGACAAGTTTTTCGATATTGTTAGAGAAGGATTCAATGATGCTATATAGTTCCCGTTCTCGACCATGAGGCTTTTCAAGTTCATCAATAAGCTGATCATGTTTTTCTTCAAGAGATTTTATTTTAGCATCTTGAAGAACAATAGTCTTGGTTGTATTTTTTTGATTTCCGGTGAGTTCAATTTCAGTTTTAGACATGGAGCTAAATGTCTCATCAGAGGAAATGTTATCAAAATCTGATAGCAAAAAATTCCTACCTCGGGATTCGGAAGAATCAGCAAAGGAGTTATCCTTGGAGGTAAGCCCAAGACATTTGGCATAATTAAAACTTTTAGAACTCATTTTTATGTGTGCGAGTATGAGATGCACAACTATCCACACAAATTAGATTGCCACAAACACAGACTTATAAGGTCTTAAACGTGTTTGTCTGCTCTGATACCAATTGAAAAAGCGGGGGTTTAACAACCACACCCAGTATTTCTCTTAGAAATATGTATGGACTAACTCCAATATACTTTTAAGAGAATCAACTAGACAGTCAAACTCATTCTTTAAAAAGTATATCCGTGAGCCTGACTAATATAAGAAACAACTTGGATGGTATCAAAAACCAATATCCAAGTGTCAATCAATTTAATCAACAACCAAAAGTTGAATTCACAATTGATTGAACTTACGCACAACCCGTGATATTTCAATTATATAAACAAATATAATGCAGAAATGAAATAACAAAGACACCAGAAATTTTGTTAACGAGGAAACCACAAATGCAGAAAAACCCCGGGACCTAGTCCAGATTTGAACACCACATTGTATTAAGCCGCTACAGATACTAGCCTACTCCAAGTTAACTTCGGACTGCAATGTATTTGATCCCTAACCAATCTCACACTGATCAAGGCACAGTTGCGTTATTTATATCTCTGAATCCCAGCATGACTCTACACGCTTGAGTCCCTTAGTTGATCTCACCCACAACTAAGAGTTGCTACGACCCAAAGTCGAAGACTTGATAAACCAATCTGTCTCACACAGAAAAGTCTATTAAATAGATAAATTTGTCTCTCATAGATAAACCTATGAGTTTTGTTCTGTCTTTTGATAAATCAAGGTGAACAGGAACCAATTGATATACTAGATTTATATTCCCGAAGAACAACATAGAAATATTAATCACCTCACAATAATCTTAATCATATATTAGCAACACAAGATATTGTGGAATCACAAACTATGAAACGAAGATGTTTGTGACTACTTTTTATCTTACCTATCAGAGATTAAATCTTGAGCAAATCTTATAGAAGATAGTAATCAATCACGATAGAAAATAGCAAGATCTGAACACGCAACTAATAGGTGTCGTAAACTCCTAAATTTATATCTATTCTTTATGATTTCTTTGCGAGTTTTCTTGTAAATTATGTATTTTATGATTACTTTTGAGCTAATCATGTACTCTGGAGTCATTTGGAGCAAAAGAAGATGAAATCATTCATTTGGAGCGGAAAAGACACAAAAAAAAAGGAATTCACAGGCGATATTTGGAGCAGGCTAGGATGCGCAAGGAGGATGTGAAGAATAAACTGTCAGTTTCCCATAACTGACAGTTGAGTTGAATAGAAATTTAGGTTGTCGGTTATTCGAAATCGACAGGCTATTTATGTACTAGGTGGCCCTTATCGACCGCACCTGGATGGCTATATCCATTTTATATTCCTACAAAACCCTAAGATCGACAATTGGTGGCTGTCATTATTACAGTTTCCCTGAAATTCACAGAAGAGAACAAATGGAGATGCTGATGAAGATGAATCAGATCCAAACGAACTAGGGAAGAAGATACGGTTTAATCTGATGTATAAGTGAATCTAGTAAGGGTTTCATCTGGATTTTGATACCATGAATACAACCAGAAGATGGGTTTGGATCGTTTAAACTCATAGACAATGGATGAAATCGATGGTTGCATTTTATTGATTCGGAGATGGTTGTGCTTGAAATGTTAGAAGATATTGATGAATTAGAGACGGGTTTGCTATTGATTTTAAGATGTGGGTGAATTGGTTGATGCTATGGAAATAGAATCCGGTAGTTGGGTTCTGATGAACTGATGGTATGATTTAAATTTGGGGGTTCTAGTTTGTAAAATGGATTTAGGGTTTTGCTGATGAAGAAATTATGCATGCAAAGATGGGTTAAATGATTTGAAGATGGTGGTTGTGAAATTGGGCATGAATTGAGTTCAGGCAGAGAAGTAACATAATTAGTTTTAGGTTGATTTTCATGGGAAGCTATAAAGAGGTTGAAGTTGTGAAAGAAGAAGGTGATGGGCTAAGCAAGATTACAGGGAAGTGATGATGGAGTCTGTAATGGTTTTGTGTAGTAGATGTGCAACTGGTGGTGTTTATGAAGTACAGTTGCAGGTGCCTGAATCTAAAAAAAGTGGTTGTGTTGGAGTTTGTGCTATGCAGTCAAGACTCAAGGGAGGTTGTGTTGCAGTGCTGGTGAGAATGGCAGGCTAAAGCAGCAGTTACTGGACATGGAACTGGATTTGGACAAGGTGCATTGAACTGATGCAAAGAATGGATATGGTGGATGTTTACAAATAATTCGGAGAAGATGTAGGAATGAATTAGAGCTGGTGATTGCTGCAGCTGAGTATTCTAGGTGTCAGTGTTGGTGGTGTTTTTATAGTACGGACAACTGATGGCTAGCTGGAGACGGAAATGGAAGAGCTAATGCTGATGCTAGTGGCAATGTAGTGAAAGAATGTCCTGAAAATGGTCGGGAACTGACCAGAGAACAGACAAAACTCTGTCAGATGTTTTTAAAGGCGAGTTAACTCAGTGATCCAATTGACTCACTGATCCAGGTACTGACTCAGATGGATATGGACTTATTTCGACTGGGCTTGGCCTATGGGCTATCAGAGACTTAATTTGGAATCAGAAGAGAAGAGAAAAGCTTTATAAGGGTCTCTATGTTTCATATTCAGGATCTTATCTTTAACTTCTACTTTTGTTCTAGGGTTTAAAAAGATGATTCTTCTCTTTATTCTTGTTATGAACTCCATTAACATGAGTAGTTAATCTTATTATTGGTCATGGAATAATTGGATTTTGCATAATATGCTTTTTGATATGATAAATTAGTTTTGTCTCCATATTATCAATTATGATTCACCATTTATATTGTTACATGATTGATGTGTGTTGTAGATACTCAAATTAATTCACTTATCTTCTATTTTACTAATGAATAATATATCAGTAAATAAGGGTCGTTCCCACGAAGAGCAGGGTGTTTTAGTTGTCAAAAGTGTCACAAAGGGGGATTGTTTTAGATTTTGAAACGAGATAAATAACAAAGCAATGAAAAGTAATTAAGTTGCAAGCAATGGAGAGAAATATGATCAGGGAATCCTTCTTCGTTACTAAATAGTCATCAAAGTAGCATATTCATCTATTCTTTATCATTTACAAATTATTATCAACCGTAGGAAAGCAGCTAGCGCAGTGCTATCCTCAAAATTCCTTAAGTCACTAGACATCGAAGCGCTCGAATGACAAATTATATTCTCTAAACCACTGTAGGTGTAAATTATACATAGATCCAGGTTGCAACATCCTAGGCCTGGTGCACCTAAACACGAAAAGACGCGAAGCATGGAATGAAGATTAGTGGCGCGAGATTTCAGGAGCCACGTGGATCGGGCATGATCACTCTACAGCTTTCGGATAGGACTTGATTCAGACTTCTGACAAAGCTGACATAATGAGACGCGGCGGGACAAACGAGGTGCTATGGTCAAACGGATAATAAAGTAGGGGACACATCGGCTTACCATAAAAGCAACGATCAAAGACGAACGACATTCAGAAACAGGAGACATCGTGTCAAGAGAGCATCTGGAGAGGTCGGCTCGGACGAAAGACATGCGAAGAGTCAAGATACATCGGCCATGTAAGGAGACATAAGTCGGTCCGACCGCAGAACTGCTAAATTGATGTAACATGACCAACACCTTAACTTGGGTGTATGGAACTTCTCCTATAAATAAAGGGACTTGTATTCATGAAAGTTAGGTTGTAATTTTGGGAGAGGAGGAGAGAGAAACTCGAGTAAACACTAGGAAGAAGTGAGTGAGAAGTAAGTTCATCTTTTAAATAAATCCAACTAAGATCAACACCTTTGTAACACCTTGAAGTAATAAGATTCATCATTTCACCCCCGTGGACGTAGGTAATCATACCGAACCACGTATATCTTGTGTTCATGGTTGAGTGTTTACTTTCATTTGAGAAGATTAGTACATTTCTATCATTTGGATGTAGTTTGTAGTAAAATGCATCTACATTCTGGCGCCAACTAAGGGGACACGACTAAGATCTCCGGATACCTTGCTTTTATAGCCTTCAGAGACGATCAACAGCTCCTCAATACACGTTAATGTGTTGGAGTAGAAGCTACGATGAACTCTGTTGGCCGAAGTAATGGTTTTTTTGAGTCATTTACTGAGCATTTAAAGTCAGAGCAGTATCAGCGACTTCTTAGCATCTTCAACAGTTTGATCGGCAGAGAAACTTCACGAGCTCACCAGCGACTAACAGTTCAGGTTAGAAGCTACGTGAAGAATCTGTTGAAAGGACGACTGTTTGTTCTTGATAGTTGTATGATTGTTAGCGTAAAGCGAGTTGTTTCTAGCAGCGGTGTGAAGTCGAGTGCTTGGAGTTACCAAAAGTTAGCGTTTTTAGATGTTTCATCATATAATAAACTGTCAACCATATAGAATTTTTAGCCGGCGGTGTAGCATAAGTCGTCGGAGAGGCCACAATTAAATCTCGAGAAAGTGGAGTTGGTACAAGTTTGATTTGATTCTAGAGGTTACTTTCCGTACTTTTTAAGCATCATGTGCATAAGATCAATGATTTGGAGCATGTAGAATAAAGGACAAATTAACTTAAATGCATAAGTCGAGTACATAGAGCGATGTCGTACATAATTATAGTGATGGGGGAGTGAGTTCTTCCACAGATTCATCATAGGAACAAAATAGGGTAGATAGACGGAACCCACCTGATAACCAAGGTTGACCTTACATAGTGACATTAGTCGTAGAGTCGAACGTTTAGCCCTTTTTTGTCTGAACTTTTTGTTAGAAAATCAGGTCAAAGTAAGGGGTTCTTTTTGTATTTGCTGACGTAGGGACGGGCGATACTCGGCTTATCACACGACGTGACCGATGGCTAGCACTTCAGGGACGATAATGATGTTGAGGAATCGCACAGTCACTAGCAGCAGCATGCAGGCAGGGGTAACGGGGCCGAGGCATGAAGACAGTCGCCAACCACCGCCTGAGGAATCTCATGCAGCTGCGCGAGGAATTCCTGTTGTAGACGAGGAAGTAGATTTGGGGCGAGATGATAACACCCTACCTTTGGACCAGGTTATATTGACTCAGAGAAGAGTTGACCAAGTCGATGGACTCACAGCTTCAGACACCGATGACGATGAGGAGGCGCTTGCAGCACAAGGTCAGAGGAAAAGGATGAGGCAACAGGCCGAGTACCAGAAAGCCTTGGGGAGGGAACAAGAGCGTCTTAGGCAGATTCAGCTGGGGTGAGCGGCAGCAAGTAACATCGTCCCGACAGCTGTTCACGCGGTCGATCGTGTAACCAAACCGATACTACCCCCACCACCCACATCTGCACCATTACAGCCTCGGCCACACCAACCCAATGGACATTCCAGTCACGAAAGTATGGACCCAACGTTGTTGGCCATTTTGGAGAGTCAGAGGAGACAAGAAGCGGCACTAAGGGAACTCCAGCAGCGGAATTTAGCCTTGGAATATGAGAACTACCAACTGAGGAACCAACGGACCAGATCAAGAGGGTCGTCCAACCGAGGGACATCGGGTTATCACGGCCGATCCGGTCACTCACCACCCATGATGGGGCCAAGTAACTTTAATCATCCCGATCAGTCAGGTCAGCCACCATTACCTCCGGTACCCCCCACGCAGAGATATGGACCACCCGAGGACTCGTCCACCGATGAAGAAAGGCGAGGAAGGGAGGAGTGACAAGATCAGACAACTAAAGCCAAACTTAGGGAGTTGGAAGCAAAAATCAAGGAACTTTCGGGCGGAAGCGAGGAGAATAAGTTGGCCGAGATTATGAGTGAAGCCGATAAAATGCCTTTCTCTCCAAAACTGGAACAAATGCCGTTCCCACCTAAGTGTACTTTACCTTCATTCCCCTCTAGATTTGATGGAACGGGCGACGCGATCGAGCATCTCAAGATGTATACCATGTCACTGATCCAATGGAGAAGCAATCCGGTAGTTATGTGCAAATTCTTTCCAGCTAGTTTGGAGGGCGAGGCGAGAGATTGGTTTTATTCGCTCGCACCTGGTTCGATTAACGGGTATGATACGCTAGTCGAGGCCTTCCTTGAGACCTACATGCATAACATTCGACCTCGGCCAAGAATGAACAAGTTGTTTACTCTCGCCCGAAGGTTCAGAGAGCCCTTGAGAACCCTGACCGACAGGTGGAGGAAACTGTGCACTGAAATTGGGAAGGTACCGGTGGACCAAGCCATCTTTGGGTTTGAAAACGCGTTGGGAAGATAGGACCCCATCTAGATTGCCATGTTTTCCGAAAAACTTAAAACCTTAAAGGAGATGAGAAGAATGCAAGAACACTACATCGCCCTGAAAGAAATTCAGGCCGAATCAAGAGATAGAGGAGTACAAGAAGCCAGTGCTAAAGTTGGTACCTAAACTAAAACGGTCATGGGCGACCATATCAGGCGATCAGAAAAAAGATCGGACCCTTCCCCGAGGAGCAGCGAGAAGAGGGAATGGATGGCCAAAGGGAAGAAGCCAAAGCAGGAAGCCAGATCGTATACTCCCCTAAACGCTTCTTTGGAAGAGGTGTTCAAGGAAGTTGAGAAGAGAAGCGACATCAACTACCCAGCATCGAGGGGGGTACAGTTCCAAGAAACCCGAGACCATCCCGAATACTACCACTACCATCAGTATAGGGGCCATTCCACCAATAAATGTCGAGAAGTGAAAGATATTGTTCAGCACCTCATCCGCGATGGATATTTGAGGCAGTATGTCCGACACCCCCCTCGGCCGGAAGCAATACCCGACGCACCAGTTCATCAAGTCCGCATCGATAGGGCGAGTCAGTTCGTAAGCACCATTTCACATTCGGCTATGCAAAACTACACCCTCGGCCCAGTAATCACCACTAGGATCCATAAAAGGGATCGTGACAGTAAAGAGATATTTAGCGTAGCCAAGTACCTTCCCATGGAACCTTGGATGACGCTGCCCATATCATTCTCGACTAAGGATGTCCCAGCAAACGGACAGGCACACAGTGATCCACTGGTCATCACGCTGTTGATTGAAAAGTGGGGAGTAAGAAGGATTCTTGTGGATAGCGGAAGTTCAGTCGAGGTGCTGTTCTACGACACGTTCAGAAGAATGAAACTCTCAGACGACATGCTCGTCGCATCAACATATCGCATCTACGGATTTAACGGCACAGTAACCATCCCAAAGGGCGAAGTAACTTTGAGAGTTTCAGATGGTGGTGGCTACCTCGACACACTAACCACTTTCTGTGTGGTTGACGTCGCTTCACCTTATGAGGCCATTATCGGGCGCCCATGGATTGCTGGGATTAAGGGAGTAGCATCGGCCTACCATCAAAGGTTAAGGTTCTCGACTTGCAAGGGAATAGCGGAAGTTGTGGGCGACTCCCTGGCGGCACGACAATGCATGAGAGTGGATGTATAAATAAATGAAGAACGACGAGCCCGACAAAGGCAAGAAAAGAACAAAGCAAAGGAAGTGAAGGCGGCAAAAGAATTGGAGGAGGTAATTTCACAAGCGGTCCTGGCACACGAGACTCGAGAACAAAACCCATTATATCAATTAAAGGAAGCGTCCCCAGTCAGGGAAACCAAATCAAACTTCTCGACAGTTGATCCGACTAAAGAAGTAAACTTGGGAACGATAGAAGAACCCAAGGTGGTGAGGATCGGGGCGTTACTATGGGACGATCAAGCAAGTAAACTCACGATGTTATTAAAAGAGAACCTGGATGCATTCGCCTGGGAAGTACATGATTTGGAGGGTATTGACCCGAAGATCTGCTGTCACCACTTAAAAATTGATCCGAAGTTCAAACCGGTTAGACAAAAAATGAGGCGTATCGCGCCAGAGTTACAAGCGGCGGTCGAGGTCGAGCTGAAGAAGTTACAAGAATCCGGAATAATAAGAAAGTACCACTACCCACAGTGGATATATAACATGGTCGTGGTACCGAAAAATAAAGGGGGAGTCAGAATATGTATTGATTTCAGCGACTTGAACAAGGCCTTCCCGAATGACATTTTCCCCCTTCCCATCATAGATCAATTAGTATAATCAATAGTGGGATACGAGGCGATGACCTTAATGGACGGATACATGGGCTATAACCAAATACCACTGGCGCCCGAGGACCAGGAACACACCCCCTTCTTCACACCAAGAGGATTGTATTGTTACACCAAGATGCCATTCGGACTTAGGAATGCCGGGGCTACGTACCAGAGATTGGTAGGCGACATGTTTGAAGACAAGATTCACGATACCATAGAAGCTTACGTGGACGACATGTTGGTTAAGAGTCGAAAATAAAAAAACCACGTCCGAGACCTTCGAGAGATCTTTCAAACAATGAGGAAACACAAGATGAAGATTAATCCTGCCAAGTGCGACTTCTGGGTCACGTCGGGGAAATTCCTAGGCTACATCATCACTCCCAGGGGAATATAAGCAGATCCCGAGAAGGTACGAGCCGTCCTCGAAATGCCATCCCCCGCAACGGTAAAAGACGTGCAGAAACTAAATGGTTGCATAGCCGCATTGGGGTGATTCGTATCACGGTCATCGGACAAATGCAAGGCCTTTTACGACATCTTGAAGAAAGGAGAAAAATTCCAATGGACGGACGCAAGCGAAGAAGCTTTTCAAAATATCAAGCTACATTTAGCTAGCCTCCCGGTTCTTCAAAGGCCTAAGCCGTCAGAAATTCTCACTCTATACTTAGGCGCGACACCCTATGCCATTAGTGCGGTATTGGTCAAAATAGAGATGGGCGTGGAAAAGCCGGTATACTTCGCTAGCAAAACTTTAAGTCCGGCCGAGAAGAACTACACCAGAATGGAGCAGATGGTGCTCGCGCTAGCCTTTGCTGCCTCCAAACTACGAAAATATTTTCAATCTCATCGAATATGGGTGCTCACCAAATCGCCTATCGAAGCGGTCTTGGATAGCGCTGGGCGATCGGGGAGAATCTCCAAGTGGGGATCCATAATCAAACAATATGACGTAATATACGAGGCAAGAACCGCGATCAAAGGACAATTAGTGGCCGATTTCTTGGCAGACTTCCCCCTCAGTGATGAGGACGAGGTAGAAGATATACCGGGAATGGTCGAAGAACAAGAGGAGCCAGCGGACCTACTAGCCGCCAATAGCGCAACACGATGGGAAGTATTTGTCGACGGGGCATCAAACAAAGACGGATCGGGCATCGGGTTGGTGTTTACCATGCCAAAGGGGAGGAAGATCGTGCATTCGTTCAGGTTAGAATTCAAGGAGACGAACAACGTCACCGAATATGAGGCGGTGATCCATGCCTTACGGATAATTGTGGAAATGGGGTTGCATGAGGTTCGAATGACTAGTGACTCAAAACTAGTGATCCGGAAAATTACGGGCCAATACGCTACACACGATCCGGTGCTGCAAAAATATTGGGAGCTCGCACAATTTTACATCAAGCAAATCCCAGATATTAAATTCCGCCACATCTGCCGAAAGGATAAAAGAAACTCGGACGCTCTATCATACATCGCCTCAAAACTTGTAGACTCGACCATCGAAGGAATACGCGTTATGAGGCTTCTTAACCCGTCTATCCCTGAAACACCAGAGGTACGGATTGAGGTGGCTGTTAGCACAGCCGAGAGATACAAAGAAGGCGACTGGAGAAAGCCAATACATCAATACTTAGAGATGGGTGAGATGCCTAAGAGTCGGCCCGAGATGAACAAGATCAAAAGCAAATCGGGCGCCTACGAGTTAAGGGAAGGGATCTTATATCGGAAATCTTACCTAGGACCACTCCTACGATGCTTAAGCAGGGAAGAGGTCCATATAATCCTACACGAGCTACACTATGGGACGGCTGGAAATCACAGCTCGGGAAGAAGTTTGTCGGTTAAGGCAAAAACAATGGGCTACTTTTGGATGTATATGAACGAGGACGCAAAGAAAATGGCGAAATCTTGCGAAGAGTGTCAGCGTTTTGGGAAGAAAATCCATGCTCCCGGTGTACCGTTAAACTCAATCATAAGTCCTTGGCCCTTCGCTAAATGGGGAGTGGACATTGTCGGGCCATTACATGTCGAAACGGGACAAAGGAAGTATTTGATCGTGGCCACTGACTATTTTACCAAGTGGGTAGAGGCGGCGCCGTTAAGGCATATTCGTGACAAGGATGTTTTTAAATTTATTTGGGAACATATCATTTGTCGCTTCGGGGTTCCGGCTGCAATCATATCTGATAATGGAAAACAACTACAGGGCGAAAACATCGATCTTCTATTCAACACTTACAACATCAAGAAGAGCAAAGCTACCCCGATTTACCCCCAGTGCAATGGGCAGGCCGAGATCACTAATAAGACAATCGCCGATAACATGAAGAAAAAACTGGATGGGTAATATGGCAACTGGTGCGAGGAGCTATATAACGTCCTATGGGCACACAGGACCACACGAAGGGAAGCTACGGGATTCTCTCCATTCATGCTTACCTACGGAACCGAGGCAATTCTACCAATAGAAGGGATGATTCCTACCACAAGAACTGAAGCTTGGAGGCGAAACGTGTCATCCGATCTGATCTTGGCTAAACTCGACGACTTGGAAGAAACAAGAGAAATGGCGTTACAAAAAATGGAAAATTATCAAAGGAGGTTATAACGGGAATACAACAAGCGCGTTCGACCAAGAGAATTCCATCCCGGGCAGCAGGTATTGAAATTCCTGGCTGAATGGGAGCGCGACAAAAAAGGCGGAAAACTAGCACCAAAGTGGGGTGGGCCATATATAATCGAATCTAAGGCGGGCGAGGGATCATATCGACTACTGTGACTCGAAGGAACAAGAGAGCTCAAACCATGGAACATCCAATTCCTGAAACTCTACCATCCTTGACAAGCAATGCGGAAAAACGGTAAGCAAACGTGTCCTCTATCTCTGTGAAACCGTGAGGGGTATGGGATAGGGCATGAGCGACTAATGGTCATTCGTACTCGGGGCAATGCCAGTGTGGAAGTGCCGAGCTGACTTACACTCGAATGGTCATTCGTACTCGGGGCAAAGCCAGTGTGGAAGTGCCGAGGTGACTTACACTCGAATGGGCATTCGTACTCGGGGAAACTCCAGTGTGGAAGTGCCGAGGTGCCTTACAGTTGACTGGCTATTCGAACTCGGGGCAGTGGCAGTGTGCAAGTGCCGAGGTAGCCTAATGGTTCTGGTGTTTGGAAACCAGTTCCAAAGGTTGTTTAGACACGAGGTCTACTCAGCTAGGTGGCCTACTTACATCTGAAAGGTCACCACCATCGCAAGTGGGCGTGTCCACTTGCCCGAGATCGGTTGGTCGATAACCACTCGGGATTGTCGGGCCTAGAAGTAGGATGACTGGTACCCTTCCACTGAATCCAAAGAGATAGTGATGAGATACCCCAATTAGGACATGGCATAGGGCCCAATGACCATCCTTGTTGGGTGTGTTCGACAGAAATGGTGAGAATACTGACTTACTTGAACAATGATTGCAGGAATAACATATGAAACAAAGAATAACTCGATTGCGTCATGAGACTATTAAGAAAATACGGAAAGTGTCATGTGACCAAGCAAAATGAAGCGTCTAACGAAAATAAAACAAACACCATCGGTGACGCAGCACCCCCATTAAAACAAACAAGCGAGGTAGCGGAAATTAAAAAGGGGAGAAGTGTTTAGAGCGATTTACAACCCGATGGAAGGGGCAACATAGTGACGCAGCACCACAAAAAGAAAGTTTAAGCCTTGGGAGGAACCGCTCCGGCCTTCCTCTGCGCGACCTCGATCCCCTTCTTCTCCACCCAGTCCATAATGCCATCCTGAACCTTCTGATCTAACTCTTCCGCATGGGCGACGTGTTCATCCTCGAGTTGTTGGGTAATCTGGGAAGCGTTTTCCTCAGCTTCAGCTAACTTGGAGCCCAAATTGACCTCGGCCTGTTTCAATCGGCGAACCTCCAGATCCAGCTCCCGAGAGCGTTGTTGCTCGGCTACAAGATCACAAAAATAGAATGTTATTCATCGGGTGCATTTTTGTAAGAATAAAGCGCAATCTAGATCTAAAAGAGCGGCCTCAACATATCGTCTAAGAGACCTGACAGGGCGGGTAACACCGACTGAAGCGACTCTACCGACTTGGACAACTCATCCTCGGCCCTGGACAACTTCATGGTTAATTCGTTATAATGTTGCTCGTTGAACTCGTTACTAGGGCAATACTTCTTATGCTCGGCCCAATCGTCCATTAACCGATTACGCGACGCTTGGAGCACTGCAAGATGCGATTTACTCCACTTTAAATCGCCCATAACCTTATCAAATTCACTCACTCGGCCAGTTCATCGCTATTAGCTCGCTCCACCACATCTTTATCTCTCAATATTCGTCGGCGGTCCTCGTGAAGGTCTCGATTCTGCAATTGCAGAGCGTCTACCCTTTGCTCCAAACTTGTGGCTAAAGCAGCCTTTTCAGCAGCAAGGCGATGAGAAGACCCCAAGTGAGCCCGTAAGTTGTCCATTTCGGCAGGATCATAATCAAACCGGCGACGTCGTTCTAACTCGTCCTCAAGTCTTGCAATCTCCTCAGTTTGACGGTCTATTTTGTCGTCTTTGTTTTCCATTCGTTGACGAAGATTTTCCACAAGATCCTTCTCAATATCCCATTTTCTCTTCATAATCCTAAACTCCGAAGTAGCGTCTATACCTATACTAGATACCTCGGCTAGGAAGAAGGATACCCGACTCAGGATACTGGCACGATAAACTCAATCAACACAAGTTAAGAAGGATCATATACCTTGAGCGTCGGAAAGCTTGATCTCCATCTCGTTCGCGCGACCCTTCTCATTCTGAAGTTGAAGTTGGAGAGATTCTATCAACTTCTTATCTCGAAGGCGATTGGCAGCATCCAAGCGTACGCGGTTCATAATCTAACACAAATAGTTTGACTCATAAGCGACACTACGAAAAAGAAATCGGAAGCGGAGCATAACCATACAAAAACGACTTGCTCACCACAGTGTCAAGTGTCAGGGCGATGTCGCCATAACGGGGCACAACATTCAACATTTCCTCATCAGTATACTTCACAAAGTTGGAGGAAGTAAGCGCACCCAAGGAGTTCATGATCGGGCCAGAGACAGTAAAGGAAGTTTCAGCACTAGAAGACGATCCCTCAGTAATCCGGGGCACACAAGGAAGCTCTACCGGTACATCAGTAACGATCTTCTCTACGACGGGCGTCTCGGAGGGCTCTTGTTGGTCACCCATACCTTGTTCATCGCCTTTGTCGCCCGACACATTTTCTCCAAACATCTCATCCTCATCGGAAAGATCAATGATGGGGCCCGTTTTCGGCGGTGGCTTAGCAATTTGCTTACCTCTACCAGGATTACGCCTCAGTGGAGTAGGGTCAACATCGCCCGCGTCATCATCATCGTTCCTTGGGTGTTTCTGCACAAGTGTCTCGTCAAAACATGTGAAGGAAAAAAACAGGGGCAAGTACATGTACTTATAAGAAAATCATTATGTTTGTTACCTTCCCCTGGTCTTCCTCAACCCTTGTGCCAGCACCTCTTTTCCTAGATCCGATAGTCTTGGTGGAGCCGACCTGAGATTTTCAAACAACAACAAATGACTAACTGACGCCCGAAGCTAACAAGATAAAAATCAAGAAAAGCGCATACCTTATCAGCCTTGTCATCATTAACCACCCAGAAAGAATAGGGCTCGACGGGAAAAGTAGGCGACGGGAAGTCACCATGAAGGATCGGACCTCGGACTAGAAGCGGAACTCGGGGATAAATCGGGTCATTAGAATGGCGGGCTCGCTTGTTGGAACCCTGGCCGATGGGATCGGCATCCAGCATCATCCTTTCAACACCCTCGGGCATAGTTTTGACCCGATGAGGACTAGCAGCAAAACCGGCAAGATCGCCTAAGGTTGAAGTACCAGCTCGATAGTTGACAAGGAAATTGGCAACGGTATACTCAGGAGCGTCCTCGGGCTTGTAGGTCGACCACTCGGCAGTAGAACCATGACCATCGCGGAGATCCCTCCACTCGTTCATAATTCGAAAAGTATTTCCAGTCCATTGAGCTAAAGCACGAGAAGGCCGAATCTGGGACAGAATCTCGTAATAAAATGGGCAATCAGGGTTGTATAAGGGAAGACGAAGGCCCAGCTCCAGTTGACCCAAGGTGATGACCACACAATCATCCGATTGCTCGTGTTTCTTCATATCCGTTTTCTTCAAGATACCATTTCGGCCCGAGAGAAGGGTCACTTCGTAATTTTGAAGATCGTACTTCTCCTTCAGCTGCTCAATGAACTCTTCATCAGAGAGATCCTTCACCCTTTTCTCGGACCTGCACGAAATAGAAGAAGAGCTATCAGCAAAAATAGATCTCATCGCTCGATCATCATACCTAGAAGGGCTTTCAAGCAAAAACATATAAGCAAGGGGAGGAACGTCAAACTCGGAAAAAACGTCATCAACAGACCTCTTTTCATCCATAGAAGGAGAAGAAGCCATTAACAAAGATAATGCAGAACTCGGTTTTCAACAAAGAAAGATGAGGCGATGGCAGCTACTATATCAATCGATGAGGAGAAGATGACGAAAGAAAACCAAGAGAGCTAGGGTTTTTTGAGAAACGCAAAATGTGAAGAAACTTGGGAGAAAACCACAGTAGATGAACAGATAAAGAAAGGGCAAATAAGAAGAAGGAAGAAAGGAGCGGGCTATTTAAAGAAGAAGAATTGTAACCGACGCCGACGGTTACCAGTCATAAAGTGGAGTTAGTGGGACGCTGCATGGCGGGATTCACGGCATGAACAAAGACGTGGGAAGTTAGGGCGATATTCTTCCACACGTGTCTCCCACACGAGCGGAAGAAGGGGCATAAATGTAGGTGTAAATTATACACAGATCCAGGTGGCAACATCCTAGGCCTGGTGCACCTAAACACGAAAAGACGCGAAACATGGAATGAAGATTAGTGGCGCGAGATTTAAGGAGCCACGTGGATCGGGCGTGATCGCTCTACAGCTATCGGATAAGACTTGATTCAGACTTCTGACAAAGATGACTTGACGAGACGCGGCGGGACAAACGAGGTGCTATGGTCAAACGGATAAGAAAGTAGGGGACACATCGGCTAACCATAAAAGCAACGATCAAAGACGGGCGACATTCAGAAACAGGCGACATCGTGTCAAGAGAGCATCTAGAGAGGTCGGCTCGGACGAAAGACAGGCGAAGAGTCAAGATACATCGGCCATGTAAGGAGACATAAGTCGGTCCGACCGCAGAACTGCTAAATTGATGTAACATGACCAACACCTTAACTTGGGTGTATGGAACTTCTCCTATAAATAAAGGGACTTGTATTCATGAAAGTTAGGTTGTAATTTTGGGAGAGGAGGAGAGAGAAACTCGAGTAAACACTAGGAAGAAGTGAGTGAGAAGTAAGTTCATCTTGTAAAGAAATCCAACTAAGATCAACACCTTTGTAACACCTTGAAGTAATAAGATTCATCATTTCACCCCCGTGGACGTAGGTAATCATACCGAACCACGTATATCTTGTGTTCATGGTTGAGTGTTTACTTTCATTTGAGAAGAGTAGTACGTTTCTATCCTTTGGATATAGTTTGTAGTAAAATGCATCTACAACCACCTAGAAGTAGCGCATTCTAAGTGTAATTTGGTCGAATGCTTTATATTTTGTGAATTCAGGTCAATCCTAGTAGTTGAACTCTTAGCGCAAGGTTCACTTTCTAGTGTTGTTTTTACTTGTGATTGCTCCACAGAATCCCTCTGCAAGGTTTTGCAATTTCTACTTGTGTAAAGAATTATTCAACAATTACGGATATCCTAATTCTCTACTAGCATTAGGTTAACTAATAAACTAGTTAAGTTGGCTACCTAAACAATTTATCAATCAAACATAAAATAAAATTAAATATTGTAAAAACAAACAATAATCATGTGAAGAGTTAAAATAGATTCATATGCTAAATTGAATCATATATTAGAACTTAGAATTCATCCCCAATCACTGAGAAGTTTAGCTACTCATGGGATTAGTGAAACCCATGAAATACATATGATAAAAGTAAGAGAAATAATTACGGTGATGAAAATAGCTCCAAAACCCTAGGTTTCTCCTCTTGTGTTCTTCTCTCCAAAATCTTGATAAAAGATAAAAAGATTTCTCCAAAATTATTAGAAGAGTCTCTTATATAGGTCTCCAAATATAGGTGCTCCCGTGCTCGAATCCCGGTCGAAATAAGGTGTCAAACTTGCCAAAGTCCCCAAGTTAAGTCACTGCCATAGTTGTGTCAAACAACCAAACTCACATCCACCAGCTTTCATGGGCTTCGCGCATGTAACAGGCCCAACCCAAATCAAAATTCTCAACTTCAATTAGCTTGTCAGTTTCAGGAGACTGAAAGCTTTTTTTTCTTCTTATTACGGCCAGGATATTCTGCCCGTGAGTTCTCCTGTATATTTTCTCAGAATTTTTCTTTTCAATAACGGCTAGATTTCCCGTACGTAAACTCTCATGGATTTTTTTTCTAGTTTTCTCGCTTTCTACCACGGATGGGTTTTCCATACGTAACATCTCATGTTATTTTTCTCTACAGTTTTGCGGCTGAAACTTTCTAGCCGTAATTTGAACTGTAACTTCTTCCTATCCGTCACAGAACTTCCACCAAATAACTTTGTTTCTCGTCGCTGTTATGATCATCACTGCCATTAACAGCGAGCTCCATGTTGTTTTATCGCTGGCAGCAAACTCTCTTCCATTATCACGATCTTCTCCATCGATAATGGCAGCAGCCATATTCTAACTCAGTTCTCAGTTGTGTTATCTCGAGCTCCTAGTCATAGCCAAACTTCAGTCCGTATAACAGCTCCTTCCCTGTTTTCTTTTCGAGCTCAACTTCCATCAACATCAGTCACCGGACATCTTCCTGCCATTATTATGATCATTAACACCATATTCATATCCAGCTTCATCATTAATGACAGCAGCAAACCAAACTCGCAGTGACCATCTCCCATCTGCTTAGCAACAACAGCCATAGCTCGACTTCCTTCGATCGCCATCAAAAATCGAGTCTTACTGATGAATTTCTCCAACTACTTCGAGTTCTTCTTCTTCTTCTTCTTCTTCTTCAATATCTGACAGGAACTGCAGCTCATATATCTCCTTCATGTTCTCGTCTCCCTATTTTGATCAAAAATTATTCATTCTCATTCCACATATGATTATCATCACCAGCCACAGCGTATCTTCCCTTTACTGCCAATCACCGAGAAAGCATCCAACACCCATCTCTGGCAGTCAATTATCGGTAGAAACATCATCTAGTCTTCAATAACTCATCCAATGGCATCAAGCCATTTTCATTCTCTGTTTGTCTGCAACCATACCCGAGCTCAATCAATGTTCTTCGTCACTCGATAGTTCTTCCAGTACCAGCTCGAGCTTGTCTTGATTCTCTCCATTACATGATGTCAATGGCAGCAGCGAGAGCCAATCCTTTCCCTGACTTTGTTTCGCAGTAGCTATCTCCGTTAACTTCCAGTGTAGTTACGTAGTTTCAGTTTCCTGAACTGGTCGTGAATGTATGGTGAAGAAGTTGATAGCGGAAGCCCCTAGTAATGTAAGCGGATGCCTTTATAAATTATGTGCTTTTACAAAATTCATCAACTTTTACTCGCTTCAAACGCTTGTAGTTTCTTCATACGATGTTGGAATGCCTCCATTCTTTCGCAGTTGGCTTCGTATTTTCGTCCTCTTCGAGATGATATCAAGGACTCCTAGATATGAACGAGCTCTACTTGGTCTTTGGCCCTTCTCCGCTTGCGGTTAACTTCTTTTATTTCACAATTGAGTGCCAATTCGCTTATTTGGATGATTCACCTAATAAAACACAAACAAGAGAAAAAAAAGCCTAATATACAATAATTTGCAAGAAACTAAGCAATTACTAGCATGGATTCGACACTAAATATATGAAAAATATGCAATTAACAATGATTTGAATGCTTGCTTGATCGAGTCGCGAATCAGTTGAGTTTGTTTTCATCTGTATTGCTAGATTATGATTTTTTATACGCAAAAGTGATAGATTCCTGATTACAAGTAGCATAAATATGGTTATAGCTTGTAGTTATGCATCCTTGTGGTTAGAGCATTGCTCGGTCGAACTCGCATGCGTTGCTATCTCAAGCATGTTTTTCAATGTTAGTGATCAAAACTATAAAGTCTTGATTTCTAGTTTACTATATAAGGTCTCGGACTAGGATAGAAAGTGTAGTTGAGCTCAAGAACTCCATGGAAATTATCATATAAGATGAACTATTCAAGGAACTAGTGGATCTTCATCGACTAAAAGGTATGTGGAGACTTGAACTTACCTATCACTCAAAAGTCTATCTACTATATCTCATATCTTGAGACAAAAGTCGTATTACTATATAGACTAAGAATATACACATGTGATATTTTGAGCTGAGTATATCTCGCTTATCCATTTCTCGAAATATGTGTTGGTAAAGCTTTCGCTTTAGCCAAGTTCATCTTTACCTAGTGACGAAAATCATGTTATGTTTCAATCACATTGGAAATTGCTCTGACGAAAACTAGTTTGTGAATAACAACTATATGACATCCTCTGAGAATGTTTCAATGGTTGAAATGAGATTTTAGACAATATAACCACTGGGGGATATAAACATTGTTGTGGTAACACATATATGTATAAGTCCTTTGCACTTGAACCGAAGTTTGCAAACTTTGTTGATCAAGTGAAAACCGGAACTTGAGCAGTCAACCCAGTCCGCGAACGTGAGTAGTTCTCGAACCCGAGAATTTCTGCTGGAGTTGTAGCTCATTTTCAGTCCGCGAACTGACGGAAATTCTCGAACCCGAGAATTTTTGCTGGAGTTTGTGAACTCCAACCGATTAACTTGAGTCCACGAACTTGAGTGGTTATGTCTAAAAACGTTGTTCGTGAACTTATCTAAATTATCTAAGGAATGCAATTGCAAACCATGGCTTTATAGTTCATGAATTGATTTGAGTGAATCACATCATTTTTGCTTCAATTGTGTCTTGTGTAGTACATAAGATCTCATAGCAATTGAACAACTCTTTAACTAGTTCATTTGAGTCATTTGGACTAGTTATGGTGAAGAAGAACATGGTTGATATGAAAATTATCATTTGGCTAACCATTTGGTTGACTAATATTGAACCAACTATTGTACACGTTTGGGTACGGTTACACAAACCCAAAATTATCAAGTACATGTGTGTATGGCAAGCTAAGTTTTCGATCTAACGGTTGAAAGATATTAGCTTGTATCTAATCAGGTTTTCATCTAACGGTGAATATTGAATGCTTTGTTACCAAGCTAAAATTGATTGCAAACCCTGATTTGAAAGAATATCTAAGGGAGAACTCTAGCAACTGGGAAACCTAATCCCCACACATTCTGTGTGATACTAGTTTGCTAAGCTAGAGTCGATTCTCCTTTAACCTTTGTTTTTCTTCTTCTAAAACCAGGTTAACAACTTAAAGACTTCATTGGGATTGTGAATCCAGACCGATACTACTTTTATTGTAGTTGTGTGATCTGATCTTGTTGTTTCTATCGTACGAGTACAATTGTAATAATTGGCTTGAGATTTCTATCTCCGATAGGCAAGATATAAAAGTAATCACAAACATCTTCATCTCATCGTTTGTGATTCCTCAATAATCTTCTTCGTTGTGTCAATTAAGTTTATTGTGAGGTGATTGATAAAGCTGAGCTATTCTTCGGGAATATAAGTCTGGTTTTATTGATTGGTTCCTGTGCACCTTGATATATCAAAATACGGAACAAAACTCATAGGTTTATTTGTGGAAGGCGAATTTATCTATCTTGTAGACTTTTCTGTGTGAGACAGATTTGTTTATTAAAGTCTTCGACTTTGGGTCGTATCAACTCTTGGTTGTGTGTGAGATCAGCTAAGGGAATCAAGTGCGCAGTATCCTGCTGGGATCAGAGGCGTAGGAGCATAACCTTACCTTGGATCAGTGTGAGATTGATTGGGGTTCAACTACAGTCCAGACCGAAGTTAATTTGGAGTTGGCTAGTGTCTGTAGCGGCTTAATATAGTGTATGTTTAATCTGGACTAGGTCCCGGGGTTTTTCTGCATTTGCGGTTTCCTCGTTAACAAAATTCTGGTGTTTGTGTTATTTCTTTTTTGCATTATATTTTGTTATATAATTGAAGTAATACAGGTTGTGCGTTCTTCAATCAATTAGAATATCCAACCTTATTGGTTGTTAATTTAAATTGATTGACACTTGGATATTGTTCTTTGGTACCATCCAATTTATCTCTCTTTGATAAAGACTCGCTAATTGTATTTGCTTGAGTAAATCAAATTGAGAGATTGAGATAATAACTCCTTGAGTATTTTCTATTGATTGAGTCTAACTGTCTAGTTGATTCTCTAGAAAATAACTCGGATTTGTCCATACAGATTGCTAATCGAACTATTGGGTGTGGTTGTTAGACCCCGGCTTTTTCAATTGGTATCAGAGCAGGCAAACACGTTTAAGACCTTTCAAGTTTGTGTTTGTAGCGATCTGACTCTATGGACAAGAGTAGTATCTTTGATAAACGCATCACCATAAATAAATAATTTATCTTGTCAAAGTCTATTAAAGAGAAAGATTCTACAATCTCAAATATAGACAAACCTATTGTTCAAACCAGACAGATAGATATTGACATGCATCATTCCGATTGCCCTTAAAAAGAGTCTATCTCTCTAAGTTAACGTGACACAGCTGAAGAGAGTAAGTTGATGCTAAATCTTATTAGAATTCAAGCTGATAAATTTAATCGGTTGAAGGAACATGTCAAAATGCTTCTTGGTGTAATTAGAGACTGCAAAATCAATGAAAATACTGAAGACCATTCTTAACGTAGGACTCTTGAAGCAATCCTCCTAAAGGATGCTTTTGAAATAGAACGTCGCTTAAATAAACTCTCTATTTAAGGATGTAGTAAGCAGTCTCATATACCAAGTACTCCTTCTACAACAGAAGATGCTCCAGAAGTAAAAATTGAGTCCCTTCCAATTAAGAAAGTTATGCTAGCTTACTCTGACCAAGGAAAGTTAACATCACATGGAATGAAGAAATATCCTGACGAGAATGTCAAGACTAAACTTCCTAGTCACTCGTGTGATCAGAAGGTATGTTACTTTTACGAAGCAAAAAGTTTTGTTAAACAGAAGGGAAACTCTAAGATAAATAAAAATTCTCTTGTTCAACTTCAACGCACCTTAGACTTAATCCTCAAAGGTGTAACTGATATTCATATATCAAAACCCATTGGTTTTCATATGAATCCTGTGTACATTACCAGGAAGGTCAGTTCAATGAGTTCCTCAAATACTAGGAAGCAGAACAAAAGTCTTGATAAGAATCGTCTAAGGAAAGACCAAGTTGTTTTTTCTGGAAAAAAAATTCTTCCCTTGATTTGAAGAAAATCCCAGGAGAAAGAAGAAAAGTTGATGATATAAGGAATAACCCGATAAAGATGATTCAAAGCTACAATTCCCAAGAGAAAGAAGAAAAGTTGATGATATAAGGAATAACCTGATAAAGCTGATTCAAAGAAAATGTCGACAGATTGTCATCCTCCTCAAGTCAAGACAAAGAAATTGTCAACATGTTGTCATCCTCCTCAAGTCAAGACTCTTCTAGTAAGAACTTAAACTATGTCTCATATTTTGATGACAGTGAGTTTTATGATAATTTCTCAAATCAAAAGGAGTCTTTCTCAAAATTCAGAAGGAAAAAAAGACTTGATCATAGACACAGTTCCTTAGATGAGCTCAAAGCTCATACTTGTGCTAATTAATCACAATGTTAGGAACTTGCTCATAAAAAATCCTGCTGAGCAAGATGTGTAAAAGTCAGGTGTACTTTGGAAATTTGCGTTTTGCCTAGTTGAGCTCTTCTCTTATCGTTTATAGCTAAACTAGTGCCATCAGACAATATTGCCTAAAAAGTATTTGCAGTGTCTTTTATTATTTTCCTGTTTAATTGTCTTGTGTTCTTGTATTGTGGGGTGCACTGTGTTCGAATGTGTACACGGGTTACCGTTTCGAGTTTACATCTTGGAAAACCTAAAAGCCTTTCTTCTAAACAAAACCTTTAAATAGCCAACCTATTGAGCTACATATGTCACGTACGCATACTCTAGGTTTTTCTGGGTTATCAAGAATGTCTTCTTTTTCATCTTTATATGGTGGTTTTGCAAAGGGATTTCTTGAGAAAGGTTTTGGTGTTGAATCAAAAGGAAGAAAGAAAAAAACTCTTGTGGAAGATGGATCACCTAATGCCTCACGCTACTATGCCTACTCATATCAAGATGTTGAGAATGAGGATATGGTGTCTGCTGAAGTGGTTCATGACTTTATGAAATACTTTGAGAAAGAAAAACTGCAACTTGTTGATACAATGAAGGATCTCGATGTGGTTAGAAGTGAGTTGAAAAAGGTTACTGCTGACCTTGGTCTCATGAAGTCGCATGTTATAGAACTTCTCAATAAGGATATCTTCTCTTAAGACGCAGTTGATAACATGGATCACGAGCTCAAAAAACTTGATACCCATGAAGCTGTCAAACGTGAACTTTAGCTCACGAATGGGTTCTAGCAACTTGAGTTCTTATTACCTAGTAAATTTTCTATTTTTTTGTGTTTTGATTAGAAGAATAACTAGTGTTTTGGTTGCATTATTAATCTTTTGATTTTACATATTGCAATATTTTGATGGGATATGTTTGTTTACGTCCGTGAACTTGATTGTCCCATATTTTGTCAAAAGTAAAGTTGTTCGTGAATTGATATGCAAATATTGATAAAAGGATGAATAGATTTTTGACAAACACAAAAGTTAAGCCTATATTGTCAATTATTGATGTATGATAGGTTAAAATCTTTTGTGATTCAAGGATTATGTCTATTGTGTGTCATTGTGAAAATGTTGATGGAAACAAAGAATTAATCCTTGTGAATTCCACAGTAATTGAGCTTCCCTGATATATCCTGTGTGTATTACTGTGAGACTCCGTATTGTGGCTTATGTTGAGCATTGACAACCAAAGTTGATTATTTTTGTGATTAGCTTAGTTGTGTTCCATAAGGTACTTTACGTTGAGTATTCTGGACTAAATCAATCATCATGTGTGATTATTTAGTTATGACTCCGTAAGGATTTTCTCATGTTGAGCATGATTGACTGGGATGGTTATTTTTATGATTAACTTAGTCATCGCTCCATAGAATTTCTTATGTGAGTATAAACGATTGAATTGATTACTTTTGTAATTAGTTTAATTGTGTATCCCAGTTAGATTAATTATGAATTTTCTTGTGAATAATCTAATCGAGTTATTAAGTCTCCATAAGTTTTCTTGTGTATAGCGTATTTAGTCAAATTAATCTTGGTTCGCTTTGGTTAATATGATTGAATATTTTTTATTGGATTTCAAATTCATACTTGTATGTAATTTGTTGAGTCTAAAGAAAAATCCTTCTTTTCTATTGAAATTAAGGTCGTTCTTGTCGTTCCCTTGGGAATGACATATTATGGGGGAGAGTTATTTTGAACTTGTGCTTAATTGCCAAATCTTTGTGGGGAGTGCGGCTGTGGAATAATATAGGAGTTATCTTTCGTCTTTATAAACTCCTTGATGAATGCATTTAGCTTCGTCTTTATGATTGTATCTAAATAAGATGATATACATTTACCTTTGGTCATGAAATGTCTCTTACGGAAATTTAATTAGGATCCCGTTCTTTTACCTTTGCCAATTTTATTGACAAAAAGGGGGAGAATTAATATGTAGTTCACACTACAAATACATATGGTTTTCGGATCATTATGTAAGGGGGAGTGGTTTCCATGTGAGATTGAGTATTGACTAAGGGGGAGTGAAGTATCATCATAGTATTATTGTTGAAGTTGTGATGCAATTGGACTTTAACGTTGTGTAATAATACTATGACACTATATAACAATGATTGAGAACCGATGCTTTTCTCATTGTTATAGCTACGGATTTTCAACAACGATGATGCTAAACTTACAACCTTTGGGATCATTGGACTACTTGGAAGTGACGAATATTTCGAGTATTGTTGAAGATTAGACATGTGGAATAGGAGCTACAAAGTTTATTTATATATTTTTTGTATTCCATATGTATTAATAGTTTTTCCACTAAAATTGACAAAGGGGGAGATTGTTAGAGAATTGCTCGGTCGAACTCGCATGCATTGCTATCTCAAGCATGTTTGTCAATGTTAGTGATCAAAACTATAAAGTCTTGATTTCTAGTCTACTATAGCTAAGGTCTCGTCATCATACAAGACGAAGGACTACTCAAGGAACCAGTGGATCTTTATCGACTAAAAGGTATGTGGAGACTTGAACTTATCTATCACTCAAAAGTCTATCTACTCTATCTCCTATCTTGAGACAAAAGTGGTATTACTATATAGACTAAGAATATACACATGAGATATTTCGAGCTGAGTATATCTCGCTTATCTATTTCTAGAAATATGTGTTGGTAAAGCTTTCTCTTTATCCAAGTTCATCTTTTCCTAGTGACAAAAGTCATGTTACGTTTCAATCATTATGGAAATCGCTTTGAAAAAAAATAGTTTGTGAATAACAGCTATATAACGCCCTCTGAGAATGTTTCAATGATTGAAATGAGAGTTTAGACAATATAACCATTGGGGGATATAAACATTATTATGGTAACACATATATGTATAAGTCCTTAGCACTTGAACCCAAGTTTACGAACTTTGTTGATCAAGTGAAATCGGAACTTGAGCAGCCAACTCAGTCCGCGAACATGCGTAGTTCTCGAACCCGAGAATTTATGCTGGAGATGTATCTCGGTTTCAGTCCGCGAACTGATGGAAGTTCTCGAACTCGAGAATTTCTGCTAGAGTTTGTTAACTCCAACTGGTTAACTTGAGTCCGCGAACTTGAGTGGTTATGTCTAAAAATGATGTTTGTGAACTTATCTTAATAATCTAAGGAATGCTATTACAAACCATGGCTTTATAGTTCATGAATCGATTCTAGTGAATCACATCGTTTTTGCTTGAATTGTGTCTTGTGAAGTACATGAGATCTCATAGCAATTGAACAACTCTCTAACTAGTTCATTTGAGTCATTTGGACTAGTTATAGTGAAGAAGAATATGGTTCATATGAAAGTTATCATTTGGATAACCATTTGGTTAAGTAAGCATATTCCCATCTTCGTTAAGTGGTTGATTTCCTTTCTTAGAGATCGTCAGAAAAATGGGTTTTCAAAACAATAAAAGATGTGGGTTTTCAAAAAACAATTCAGAGGGTTTTGGCTTCCTACTATTCAATGTGTCACGGGATTCTCTCTTCACTCCTACCTGGACACATGTGTGACCCATAAAAAAGTTATTTATTATTGAGAGCAACTTCATTAAACCCTTTCTGGTGAGGCAGAGTCGAGACTTTTGATCACTCTCGAACCTGGATTTCTTTCGATAAGGGGTGGTTATTTCTCTCTCAACTTTTAAGGATGATATTATGTTCATATATAAGTATATCTTCTTATGACTAGTGTGAAAAATCTCTATATCTTCTTAGCGCATTGGATGCTATCATTTCGGAGAACTAGTAAGTTGGAAAACTAGGTTTTGTGGATATATCTCTAGTAAACCCTCATGAGACTATAACTCGTCCAGTAGGGACACCTAGGGGTTAAAGGCTTGTTATACGTGCTAAGTGTGAATGTAGCCTCGACGAAACGGAGTTGTATGTATGTTTTAGAATTATTTTGTTTGATATGCTCGAGGACTAGCAAAGTCTAAGTGTGGGGGAATTTGAAAGATGTCTAAAACACCTAGATATTTATCTATAGTTTATGCTTTCTTTGCGATTTTTTTTGTAAATTATGTATTTTATGATTGCTTTTGAGATTATCAGGTGCAATGGAATCATTACGAGCAAAAGAATGAGAAAACGTCTATTTGAAGAGTAAAGATCAAAAGGGACAATTCACTTGCAAGTGATACTTAGGAGTCGTCTGGGTTGCACACGGAGGAGCTGAAGAATGAACCGTCAGTTTCCCATAACTGACATTTGAGATTTAGGTTGTCGGTTATTTGGAACCGATGCCTGGAGTTATTTTCATTCCTACACATAACCAAAAATTGTAAGAGATTAGCTTTTATTTCATCTCCTCTCCCTGAAACCAATTGCGGCTGTCGCTGAGGGAAATCAGATCGAGAAATTTACAGAAGTGTGAGGAGAAATTCAAGATGATGGATGGGTTTGGTATAGATTTTGAGTTGAAATTCATAGCTAGGGTTGGAAAGAAGATGAAGAAGAGTTGAGTATGTTACTAGTGAAATCAATGGGCTCTTCGCACTCAAGCAGGGAATATTATTCAGGAGTTGTTGAGATGGATTAAGGTTCGGTTTGAGATGAATTTTATTGAGAAGCTGGGAAGGAAATGAAGAACTGGATACTGCTGATTTGGTGGATACTGATGCGTGTTGTAACCACAACAAATTAATTAATATTTTACTACCTAATTAACAAGTAATATAGGGAAGTCAAGATCGATCCCACGAGGAGCAAGAGATTATTAGTTGTAAAATTGTCACAAAAGGGGGGTATTGGTTCTAGAATTTATAAAGTAAAAGAAAGTAAATAAAGCAATCAAAAGTGTAAGTTGAAATCAAATAAGAGAAATTAGATCAAGGAATCCCTCTTCGTTGCAAAACAATGATTCAAGTTATGTTCTTTTCCACTTTTTATTAGTCACAGATTATCATCAACCGTAGGTATAACAGCTAGATCAGTGCTAACCCCTATATCCCTTATATCACCGGATACGGAAGTTCTCGACTACCGGATTCTATTCACCAAACCACCTAGTAGTAGATCACTCAAGATGTAATCTAGTTAAATGCATTAAGATTCATGAATTTATTAGGTTGATATTAGTAGTTAGACTCTTAGATCAAGGTCCACTTTCTAACGTTATTTTCATCCACAATTGCTCCACGGAATCCCTCCGCAAGGTATTGTGTTTTCTACTTATGTAAATAGTCAAGAAACGATTACTTATCCCCTAACTTTCACTAGCTTTAGATTAATTTAACAAATCAATTTAGCGTGCAATCTAAACAACCTATCAATCAATCATAAACATTCTTAATAGTAAAAACAAACGATAATCATATGAAAAACTTCAAGATATAATTGAAACAAAAACTCAAATCATATGTTAAGAACTAGGAATTCATCCTCAATCAATAAGAAAATTAGCTACTCATAGTTTGGAGTTCACACAATAATAATAATAATTAAGGAAGAAAGAAAAACTTATTGAAAAGATGATAGTTGCTCCTTCCTCCAATCCTTGTGCACTTTAACTCCTTCTTCAAAGTAGATGTGTGTCTAAAGTTGTAGAGAGCTTCTTTATTTATAGGCTTCAATACTCTCCATATCTTTGTAGGAAAAGATTCCACATTCCATAAGAACACCACTTTCCCAATTTGAGCCATATTCCAATTTCAAGTCCAATTCTCCAAAACTTCCAAGTTTTCATCCAATTCCCAATTCTAAGTCTTCACACACATGAGAGAAGTCCACACAAAATTCTGTATTTTTTTGCTCACCGGAAAACTGGGTTTTTGACCGAAAATAGACCGGAATCCGTCACCGTCGGCCACCTGAAAATTCTATCAGTCGACGGAATATTCCGTCAGTCCACCGTTAGAGATAACGGTCAGAAAGGTCAAACCGTCAGTCAACGGGTCAAGTCAGGAGAGAGTCAGCAACGAGTCAGCTGCCTAGTTAGCTGAATGGTCTTACTTAGCTGAGTTGAATCGATTTCGGCCTCGTCTGGATCGATCATCGCCGATACCGAGTCGACTCGTCGGAATATAAAATCGGCCGAGTTTCGGATGTTTACAGGACATTTCCCAGCCAAGTTCAGGCCTCTCTTTAGCTCCATTCCTGTACACAATTCCTAACATTCATCTAATGCTCTGCACTCCAGCGATATCACCACACCCTGTCTTTCCATCATCCATTCCTCTGCTACTCAATTCATCAATTTCATACACAACCCATTACAACAACATCTCAACTCATCTGAATCTGTCACAACTGCATCATTAATCCACAATTTTGACCACCAACAAACCCTGTTCATCTATCCTGCTCAAACCCCATTCAATCTCAGATTATATCGAACCATTCTCAGTTCAATTTCAATTCTTCTGTGACATCAAGAACGCTGCAGTCTCTTTGTTTTGCTCGAATCAACAGCGGCAACCACATCTCGTCAATTCCTCTTACATCAGTCTTTGATTCAATAGCAACGGCTTCACCAAATCAAACCCACTTTAGTTCTCGAGCCATACTTCTTCAGAGAGCTTCAATTTCTCCTGAATCTCTTCTCAAACCTTGAATCACCTTCAACAGCACCACGATCTTCAATTCTTCATCTCTGACTTCATCCGAAACTCACCATCAACAATTCCACTCGAACTCTCATCAGTCGTCACTTCTTCTCTCAATTTCTCTCGGACACAACAGTCACAGCTGCTCTTGATTTCAGCTGCAATGATTTGGAGGAGAAATGCCTCTTCGACTTAGGGTTAGGGTATTAGAGATGGGTCTGGATTTAGACACCCCAGAGATATTTGCACCCGTTATTTACACCCATTCATAATGATAAGGGATACCTTAAATGAAAACCCCTTAACCACAGCTAGACTGTATTTAGTACTCCTCCAAATATAGTTGTCCCTTAACATTTACTGGGCTCCCAATAGTATTCGTCTGTGAAATGACCTTTTAGCCCTTTTTAACTCAAATTTGGTGATTTCTTCTTCTTTTCCTCTGTGCGACTCCATAGTACCTAATAACTCAAAAACACACGTAAAATACATAATTTACAAGAAAAATAGCAAAGAAATCATAAAATCTATAGATAGTAAATAGGATGTATTCTACACCCTATCAAATTCCCCCACACTTAGACTTTGCTAGTCCTCGAGCAAATCAAATTAAAACTTACAACTTCAAAGCGTTCCAGCGTCCCAAGCATCCAAAGAGTTATGAGGACATAGAGTTTCTTTATGCTAGTAATAAGAAGTTAGAAATACTAAAGAACATAATCTCATTCTTAAATGTTGAGTGAGAAATAACCACACCATAATGAGAGAACGCGTGTTTGAGAAACGATCAATAAGCATTTCGCCTCGACTTCTGCCTCACCAAAAAGGATTTTATGATAATTGCACTCAAAAAGACGGCTTTTTTATGGGTCTCACTTGTGTGCAGGTAGGAATGAAGAGAGAATTCCTGCAACACGTTGAATGGTGGGAAGAATAACTTCCGAAATATTTTTAAAAACCACATCCTTTAATATTTTGAAAAACCACTTTTCTAACGATCTCTAAGAAAGGAAATCAACCACTATAATCGAGGATGAGATTACTTACTTACCTTCACATCCGATCGCCAATTATGATAACACCACTCTCACGGCATCCAATAGAAACATCTTCGCCTTCTTAGTCTTCATCTTCATCTTCTTTGGTTTCAACTATTGATGATAAACTTTCGAACTTCGTAGATCCTTGACAATTTGTAACCTTTTTCCTTAAAATCCTTGTCGCTTGAAACTTCCTTATAGATTTTTCCTTCCCCATGGCTTATAAAAATAAAAACAAAATAAAATAAAACAATAATAGATATTTCTCTTGTCTCATATTTTTCAAATTTTTTTCTTTCCTTTTTCCTTTTTCCTTTTTTTTTTCAAGGCAAGAGAAACAAAATACAAAACAAAGTGAAAAATAAAACAACCATGGCCGTGGAAAAGTAATTTACCGCTTGATTCTTCACAACTTGTATCGTCTCGAAATCAAAAACTTCAATAATTCTCACCTTTTACTTTCTTCGCTCTTGTAAATTAGTCTTCATACTTGAATATAGAATTACCTCATTGTATTGTAAGTCTTCAACATGTATATAACTAGCCCTTAACCCGTGCCGTAACGACACGGGCCATGATGTTGGTTCATTTTTAATATATCGTATAATTTGTGTCCCGATACTTATCAACTCCTTATGATTTAATATGGGTTTGTCATAAAAATAGTTGGGATTTTCCCCTCATTTTTTCTTATTTTTTTCCTTTAATATTTTACCGTCGGAGATTTGCTAAAACGAAATAAATATAATCTTAACTTCCAGACAATTTTTTTATTTAGGTTCATTGCTTATAATGAGATAATGCTCTACATGAACATGGAAGTTTAAATATTTTTTGGAAATCAACTAATCAATATTATCCATAAAGGTCTCCCCATGCTCCTATTTCGTTCCAGCTGACTCATTTATCATGGTCATGTTGTCGATCCTCCAAATAAGAAGAGAATAATATTTTTTTGCATCAAACGGATGATACAAACTTTCCAATGTGACAATTATCATAATATGTTTTTGTTCATCAATACCCGCCAGCACTATAAAACCATATGAATCCATTTTTTTTATCCACCACCACCTAGTGGCAGAGCCAAGGGTTGACTAACCTGGCTCTAACCCCTTAAATTTTTAATAACTACATGATTTTTTTTTGTTTATTTTATAAATAGTACTTTGTTCATATATATTTATGGTTTAGTACACCAAAGTTTACATATTTATCGAAGGCGATGCCCACTCCAATGTTTGTGAGAAGAAGTGGGGATCTCCTTCGATAGGAGCTTGGATATCCGTGATGTAATTGTAGGACTCAACAATAAGTTATTTTATTGTGTACTGATTTTGACTCGTATCACTCGTGTGCAGTTATTATATAATGTGGCATTCTAGTGTTTTTTTAATTGTCATGTATTTTACCCGATTTTATTTTATCATTTAGGCAATCAACCACGTACATCTTCTCTGCTTTATAATGTTAATCGATTTGTGGCGACATGTAAATAACAAAATATATTACTACTCACAAACACAACCTACCACCACAAAATCACCTAATACCATTTCTTTCCCCCCACCACAAACGCCATGTGTAAAGTTTAGATTGAATAAACTTAAGTTGTCAATTAATTTATTCCATTAGGTTTTTGTTTTATTCACTTTGATATAACACTAAAAACCATGATTTATTCGATCGGGTACCATGGATAGAAGGGATCCCATTTGGGTGATCCTACGGTCATCATCATTTTTTTTATATGATCTGGTATCGTCCTCGAAATGTTTGGATTTTTTCCTTACCTACCGCGCTAAAAATAGCCAACTACATCTTTCCCAATATAATATTGCTCGTTTTGTAAAGATACAAAACTATTATTGTCCACTACATTCACCAACACCCACCTGCCATAAAAACCAACCATCACTACCATTTCTTCCACCATCATTAATGTTACCGCTTCCACCATTCACAAACGCCCGCCACCTTTTCGACCACCCACTATTTCTTCCACTACCACCATTAATATTAATATTTATTAATGTAATTTTTAGTAAAAGATTATTTATTCATAAAAATATGTATTGTATAATTTTCATAATAAATTAATATTATCATATTTATTATCTAAAAAATAATAATTAATATTATTATATTTATTTATTTTCATAATAAAATTCAATTTATTATAGAATGGGAAAAAAAAATTGATATTGCCATTGTTATTATTTCGGGTTGTGACAATGAACGTGATAGTAAGAGGATTAGCGAATCAACCACATTCTGTCACGAAACGATTTGTTTAAGTTGCATAATCTGGGACACCGTACATCCCGTTAACACCAGTTTTTGTATTTAAAAGCTTTTCCAACTGTGGAGATTTAATGTTTCTTGGTGTATTGGAAATTCATATCGTAGTTTAGAACTTAAATTTTATCATCTATTTGTAAGTAAACTCATTTACTATATGTTTTATAATGTTGTATCCACTGAATGAACTGGGGGTGGCTGGGGGTGCTCCGAATCTTTAAATATCATTCAATAATCATTTTTTATGTGTAAATTCTGAAAAATAAATAGATAGCGCTTTGGAAGTTCAATGTTTAGCCCAGAGGGTTATTTTTTGGTCGCTGGTTATATCTTTGGCATGCATATGAAATTGGGATATTTTTTCGACCAACTCTTCATCATGTCATGGATGTAAAACAACAGTATCATATGTATAACTTCGCGGATATACCACATTCACCATACACATTATTTTAGCGTTTTCTAGCATCAACAACCTTGATCTCCTTGTTGTTATGCATCTAGACAATGCCACGTATAGTTATCCATGACTGATCACGGGTTTTTTTTAAATTGGTTCCCACGCCAACATTATCGGAAATTTCCTCCTTAGCATTCTAACGGGATTCTGTCCCGAAGATGGAGTGAGCTATATACTCAAAATGAATACTAACTTGCCCTGAATGTCTCCCATCGATACAGTAGCTCTTACTGCATTGGGATGTGGTAGACCCATCTCCACTCCCAGTCTTGCTCAGTTGAAAATACCCTTTCTTGGTGCCATATTCCTGAGAATCAAAATTGTACAACCAACTTCGATGTCAACTTAAAAGGAGGTCCAACTTCAACAAATTCAGCGATTCACATGGACATCCACTGAATCCTGCTTCGTTCTATTTTAGTTTCAGCCGCCTTCTCTTCCGCTAGGTAACTGTGCTTTTTTCCACGGTCCATATGTAAAATTATTTCCTCGCAACATGTTATTTCTCGGCGACCACTGATTCGTCCATCTCATCGGAAAACGATGAAGACAACCAATGAAAACGTGAGAGGAAGAAAAGGAAATAATGAGAAATAAAATCATTTGTTCATTCTTCGGTTTCCATCGTTGAATTTGGGCGTTTCACTTTCAATAAGTGGGTGAAAATTACGTATCCATGTGGATATCAAAAAAAATAAAAATAAAAATCTAAAATTAACAGCACAAATGTACAAAGCCCTAACTTGTTAGCATCAACTAAAAATTTTCTAAAAAGAGGGAGACGAAGATGAATTACCTTTGATTAACATGACTAATCATATTGGAACTTTTCGAGTTTGATGGTTCAACTTTTCCATTCGTCTTCTCTTAGACATGATGAGGCTTATGAGAGACGCATATTCCTTGAGAAGCAAAACTGAAATTTCTCTTACACACGATGAGTTTAGTGATGTAGGATTCACCATGGCGTGGATTTATCTACTGAGAAAACAAATCTGGACATCAGTCTCAAATATTGAACATGCGTGTTCCATGTTTAATGATTAAAGGAAGGAAGACGAAGAATTTATCTAAGGGAGAGAGAACGATTCATCGTACACATGCGAATGAAGGGTTTGGTTTGGTTTGGTTTTCCACACGTGCGAGATGTAGGGGTGGTCATAGGAACCACGACCCTTGATTTATCTTTGTGTGGAAAAATCCTGACCACCACTAACAAAGGCCAACTTTTCCAAACCCAGTTTTATACTAATGATGTTACACATTTTGTGACGTTACGAAATTAGCATAATATGTTTTTGTTCACCAATACCCTCCCCCACCATAAAACCATGTGAATCCACTTTTTCTATCCACCACCACCTAGTGGCGGAGCCAAGGGTTGACTAACCTGGCTCTAACCCCTTAAATTTTTAATAACTACATAATTTTTTTAGCTTATTTTATAGATAGTACTTTGTCCATATATATTTATGGTTTAGTCTACCAAAGTTTACATGTTTCTTTTAAAAAAAAAAAAAGGCCTCCTCAATGTCATTTTTTGACTCCATCACTGCCACCCATCCCATGTAGGTTGTTGGACACAATTCTAATTTTCAATCACAAATGCCATTATGAGGTTTAGATTGAAAAAAAATTCGTCAATTGATTAGTTTAATTAAATTTTTTCTGTGTATATATATTTTTTGTATTGCAATCAATTTTATTTTAACATTAAAAAATCATGATTTATACGATATAACAGGGGTACCATTTGGGTGATCCAACTACGATCATGAAAATATTGGCTTGTATGATATCATCCCTGAAATATATTGTACCTTCCTTTATCAAAAGTGTTAAAAACAACCAACCACACCTTCCACACTACGATGTTATCGATGTTGTAACGACAACATAAAATTAATATATTGTCCATCACTACTCACCAGAACTCACCTTTACTATTTCTTCCACTACAAACCAGAGGCGGAGCCTGGATTTTTAGGAGAGAGGGAGAAAAAAATTCTTGGCAAGCTGGATACATGTGATAAATGGACTTCGTATCCCATTTTATGATAAAAGAACAAAAATAAATATAATTGTGATTGGCTCCGCCCTTAATCAGCACTAATCTTTCGGCCTCCACCTCTTTTATTACTCATTGTCGCAGAAAGTGTCTATTGATATTATTTATCAAAATTACTTATTAATAGAAATAAATATTTATTATAATTAATTAAGAAAAAATTTATAATTAAAAAATGATTAGTCATTGCTAAGTTTGCCTATGTTAGTGGTGGTCAGGATTTGTCCGTGGAAAAGATAAATCAAGGGTTGTGGTTCTCCCTGCCACCCCCTACAACTCGCACGCGTGGTGTTAATTCCAATATTATGAATGAAAAATGTATACTCAAGTCAAGATATGAAATTTCAAAAATTATAACGGGGAGGTTCGAACTCATGATCTATTGTGTCATAAGACTGGCCTCTAACCAGTGTTCCACCTTGGTTGGAATTGATAGAAAATATAAATCAATAGTGGTGGTTTGTTCAACTTAATTACCATAATTTCTTTATTAATTAGTGTTTCACTAATTGCACATAATAAATAATCTATTCATTATAAAGTGTTTTATTAATTATTGTTTCACTATTGCTCATAATAAATGACTAATCATTTTTTAATTATAAATGTTTTCTTAATTAATTATAATATTTATTTCTATTAATAAATAATTTTGATAAATAATATCAATAGACATTTTCTGCGACAATGAGTAGTATAAGAGGTGGAGGTCGAAAGATTAGTGGTGATTAAGTGCGGAGCGAAGCATAATAATATTTATTTTCGTTTTTTTATCGTAAAATGGGATACAAAGTCCATTTTTCACATGTATCCAACTTGCCAAGAATTTTTCCTCCCTCTCTCCTCAAAATCCTGGCTTCTTCCCTGGTTTGTGGTGGAAGAAGTAGTGACGGTGAATGCTGGTGAGTAGTGATGGACGATATTAATTTTATGTTGTCGTTACAACATCGTAGTGTGGAAGATGTGGTTGGTTGTTCTTAACACTTTTGATAAAGGAAGGTACCACATATTTCAGGATGATATCATACAAGACAATATTTTCATAATCGTACTTGGATCACCCAAATGGTACCCCTGTTATCTTTGGTACTATATCGTATAAATCATGATTTTTTAATGTTAAAATAAAATTGATTGCAATACAAAAAAGAATATATACACGGGAAAAAAAAATGAAACAAATCAATTGACGAAATTTTGTTCAATCTAAACCTCATAATGGCATTTGTGATTGAAAATTAGAATTGCGTCCAACAACCTACATGGGATGGGCAGCAATGATGGTGGCAGTGGTGGAGTCAAAAATTGACATTGAGGAGGCCTTTTTTTTTTTAAAGAAACATGTAAATTTTGGTGGACTGAACCATCGATACAGTAGCTCTTACTGCATTGGGATGTGGTATACCCATCTCCACTCCCAGTCTTGCTCAGTTGAAAATACCCTTTCTTGGTGCCATATTCCTAAGAATCAAAATTGTACAACCAACTTCGATGTCAACTTAAAAGGAGGTCCAACTTCAACAAATGCAGCGATTCACATGGACATCCACTGAATCCTGCTTCGTTCTATTTTAGTTTCAGCCGCCTTCTCTTCCGCTAGGTAACTGTGCTTTTTTCCACAATCCATATGTAAAATTATTTCCTCGCAACATGTTATTTCTCGGCGACCACTGATTCGTCCATCTCATCGGAAAATGATGAAGACAACCAATGAAAACGTGAGAGGAAGAAAAGGAAATAATGAGAAATAAAATCATTTGTTCATTCTTCGGTTTCCATCGTTGAATTTGGGCGTTTCACTTTCAATAAGTGGGTGAAAATTACGTATCCATGTGGATATCAAAAAAAATAAAAATAAAAATAAAAATCTAAAATTAACAGCACAAATGTACAAAGCCCTAACTTGTTAGCATCAACTAAAAATTTTCTAAAAAGAGGGAGACGAAGATGAATTACCTTTGATTAACATGACTAATCATATTGGAACTTTTCAGAGTTTGATGGTTCAACTTTTCCATTCGTCTTCTCTTAGACATGATGAGGCTTATGAGAGACGCATATTCCTTGAGAAGCAAAACTGAAATTTCTCTTACACACGATGAGTTTAGTGCTGTAGGATTCACCATGGCGTGGATTTATCTACTGAGAAAACAAATCTGGACATCAGTCTCAAATATTGAACATGCGTGTTCCATGTTTAATGATTAAAGGAAGGAAGACGAAGAATTTATCTAAGGGAGAGAGAACGATTCGTCGTACACATGCGAATGAAGGGTTTGGTTTGGTTTGGTTTGCCACACGTGCGAGATGTAGGGGTGGTCATAGGAACCACGACCCTTGATTTATCTTTGTGTGGACAAATCCTAACCACCACTAACAAAGGACAACTTTTCCAAACCCTGTTTTATACTAATGATGTTACACATTTTGTGGCGTTACGAAATTAGCATAATATGTTTTTGTTCACCAATACCCGCCCCCACCATAAAACCATGTGAATCCACTTTTTCTATCCACCACCACCTAGTGGCGGAGCCAAGGGTTGACTAACCTGGCTCTAACCCCTTAAATTTTTAATAACTATATAATTTGTTTTAGCTTATTTTATAGATAGTACTTTGTCCATATATATTTATGGTTTAGTCTACCAAAGTTTACATGTTTCTTTTTAAAAAAAAAAAAAAAAAAGGCCTCCTCAATGTCATTTTTTGACTCCATCACTGCCACCCATCCCATGTAGGTTGTTGGACACAATTCTAATTTTCAATCACAAATGCCATTATGAGGTTTAGATTGAACAAAATTTCGTCAATTGATTAGTTTCATTAAATTTTTTCTGTGTATATATATTTTTTTTATTGCAATCAATTTTATTTTAACATTAAAAAATCATGATTTATACGATATAACAGGGGTACCATTTGGGTGATCCAACTACGATCATGAAAATATTGGCTTGTATGATATCATCCCTGAAATATATTGTACCTTCCTTTATCAAAAGTGTTAAAAACAACCAACCACACCTTCCACACTACGATGTTATCGATGTTGTAACGACAACATAAAATTAATATATTGTCCATCACTACTCACCAGAACTCACCGTTACTATTTCTTCCACTACAAACCAGAGGCGGAGCCTGGATTTTTAGGAGAGAGGGAGAAAAAAATTCTTGGAAAGCTGGATACATGTGATAAATGGACTTCGTATCCCATTTTACGATAAAAGAAAAAAAATAAATATAATTGTGCTTGGCTCCGCCCTTAATCAGCACTAATCTTTCGGCATCCACCTCTTCTATTACTCATTGTCGAATAAAGTGTCTATTGATATTATTTATCAAAATTACTTATTAATAGAAATAAATATTTATTATAATTAATTAAGAAAACATTTATAATTAAAAAAATGATTAGTCATTTATTATGGGAAATTAGTGAAACACTAATTAATAAAACACTTTATAATGAATAGATTATTTATTATGTGCAATAAGTAAAATGCTAATTAATAGAGTAATTATGGTATTTAAGTTGAACAAACCACCATTGTTGATTTATCTTTTCTATCAATTCCAATCAAGGTGGAACAATGGTTAGAGGTCACTCTTATGACACAATAGGTCATGAGTTTGCAAAGATTGCATTCCTTATTATATAAATGTTTTAGTTCATGAACAAACCAATTATAGAAAGTAACCTTCTTAGGTATGCAAACGGGTATGCATACTTAAGTGACTGGATTGAGTTTTTTTTCACTTCCAAACTCCAGCAAAAATTCACGGACGTGAATTTTCCACCATTATGCGTATGGGTACACATACTTACCCAGATTTCCAATAACCGCCAGTACGCATACGGGTACGCATACTTTATGTTCCCGGTTTTGGACTTTTACACAAATGTGAGAATACATTATGTTTATATCCAAACATGGTTACTTGATCTAATCTCTCATTTCAATCATTGAAACTTTCATAGAGGATGTTATAAATGTTGTTATCCACAAACTATTTTCATCAAAGCGATTTTCAAGTTATTGAAATAATCAACATGACTTTCATCACGAATAAAGATGAACTTGGCTAAAGCGAAAGCTTACCAAAACATATTTCGAGAAATAGATAAGAGAGATAAAATCGGCTCGAAATAGCAAATGTGTATAATTGAAGTCTATATAGCAATACGAATTTTGTCTCAAAACATGAGATAAAATAGATAGACTTTTGAGTGATAGATAAGTTCAAGTCTCCACATACCTTTTGTTGATGAAGTTCCACAAGTTCTCTTGAGTAGTTATCCGTCTTCATTCGATGAACGATGTGGAGTCTATAGCTCAACTACACTTACTATCCTAGTCCGAGACTTAGCTATAAGTAGACTAGAAATCAAGAGTTATAGTTTTGGCAACTAAACTTGACAAACAAGCTTGAGATATCAATGGTTGCGATTTAGACCGAGCAATGCTCTAACAATCTCCCCCTTTGTAAATTTTAGTGATGAAACTATCAATTCATATGAAATACAAAATAAATAAACTGTGTAGCTTCTCTTCCAAATGCTTGATCTCATTGGTTCTTCAACATTACTCAAAATCTTTGTCACTTCCAAGTACTCCAATGATTCCAAATGTATTCAACTCCACATCATTGTTGTTGAAGATCCGTAGCTATAACAATGAGAAAATAATAGCTCTGAATCATTGTTATACAGTGTCATAGTATTATTTCACAACATCAAAGTTCAATTGTATCACAACTTTGACAACAATACTATGGTGATATGTATCACTCCTCCTTAGTCAATACTTCATCTCACATGAAAACCACTCCCCCTTACATAATGATCCGAAAACCATATGTATTTGTAGTGTGAACTACATATCAATTATCCCCCTTTTTGTCAATATAATTGGCAAAGGTACGAAAATTAGTGGGATCCTAATGAAATTTCCATAGAGACACTTCATGACCAAATGAAAATCACTTGTTTATATGAAATGATATATCCGAAACTAAATGCATTCATGAAGGAGTTTATAAAGATACAAGATAACCCCTATAATATTCCATAACTGCACTCCCCACAAATATTTGGCAATTAAGCACAAGTTCAATTAAGAACTCTCCCCCATAAAATGCCATACTCGAAAGAACAACTAGAGCGACCTTACTTTCACAAGAAAAGAAGGATTTCTTTGGACATTAACAAATAACATAAGAATATGAATTTGTATCCAAAAATCTCAATTAAATTAACCACAAGAGAACCCATGATTAATTTAATCGAAAATGCTCACATAAGAAAACTTACGGAGCCGCACAGTATTTACATAAAGATATGGATCATGGAAGATCAATACTACGTAATACACAAAGATTCATTCTATTTTTCATCACTATTTGGATAATGACATATAATAGACTTTTGATCTTTGTAAACAAAAGTTCATCCTATCTTCCATCAATATTGGCATAATGACATAATAGGCTTAAGTTTTGTTTGTAAAAAGTTCATTCAATCTTTTATCAATACTTGCATACTGACATATGAAAGACTTAACTTTTGACCACGTATGGGACAATCATAGTTCACAGACTCAAACACACATATGCCATAACAAGTTGCAATATATAAAACCATAAAGATTAATACTGCAAAATCATCTTCCAAATAAACTTTAGAATTTAAATAAATAAATCTAAAAACATTACAAGGTGAAAATAGTTGGAAATAGCTATGTGTACTCACAATAATTGCTATTCCAAACCCTAGTTATCCTTCTTAAAACATAAGAATATATTCTCATAAGAAGTTTCCTGGATATTATGAGAATCAAGTCTCTTTGATAACATCATACCTTTGGAAGGGTCCATCATAAAAGGTATCACTGATATCCTTGATTCTTTTGACCGTAGAGACCCCATGTTCATGAGTGAGAACATTAACTTTTCGATCAACAATGTGGGAAAGATGCCTAGCTTTGACACAGTCCACGATGAGCTTCTTCTGATTCCTGATCAAGGTGTTTTGATTATCAAGGATTTTGGCCTTTCCATCATTAAGTTGATTTATTTGCAGTAGAAGATTTGAAAATTCAACCCTTGAGTCATTCTAAAAAATAATTAAGTCCTTGACAGATTCTCCAATCCAGGAGTTGTACTTTTCCTTTCAATCATCTTTTTCAAGACAAGGTATTGAACATAATCACATCCTTTAGGGTCTTCTTCCATCTTAAGATTCACCACTTCTTGAGGTCTTGCGGAGTTTTCCATATCCCCCCTCCTTTTTTTAATATTATTATTAGGGAAGGAAAAACAATAAATAAGTATATGTTTTCAAATAAGAGAAGGGACACTCTTGTTGTGGAAACCCTAAAACTCCAAAGAAAGACACGAACGTTCATGGACCAGAAGTGGGAGTCTAATGGATCAGAAAATATCCAAAAGAAGAAAATATTTTATATTCTCAAATATCTCTCATCATTACGGCTCGATAACTAAAGGATTTAATCAGAGGAAATGAAAGAGATATTTTTGAAACATGGAGGCAAGAAATGACTCATCCTCCACAAAGAAAATAGTACAATCAAATACAAGACAAATGGTATCCAACAATAGGCTTGAGTATCTCTCAACATCATCCTTGCAACTCTCAAGATATATACAGGGATGAAGTTACCTAGAATTAGGTAGCAAAGTGAGATGTAATCCCACCATGACTGTTGAGAGAAGAGTTGAAAGCATCATTTTTGAGTTTAGATTGAGTATTTCTTCCCTTCCTTCGACTATTTCTTACTCCAGAAAGAATCGACAAAGCCTCTTTAGGAAAATCATCAGAGGGAATTTTTTGAGGATTAAGTCTAGGACAGTTCTAGAGGATTAAAGGAGAGATGTTTCCATCTTCTAGACTTGGATATAATAGATTTGTTCTCATAAACATGGGAACATGTATTTTTGTGGTGTAAGTATTTGCACCATGAGAAGAAACACGATTCTTGTAGAGATTTCGAGATGAGTGAACATTGAAGTCTTTTTTATGAGAGATCTGGCTTTTTGTATGAATAAGATTCATTATAGATGTTGTCAAACAATTTATTTTGTCTATAGTAAAAATAAGAAGATTTTGAAGATTGAAAATTTGTTTCTTTCTAGCAAAACAATGTTGAACATAATGATTCTTTTTCCCACAGAAAGAACATGTTCGTGGAAAAGAAACATTAGAAGGAACCTGTTTTAATTTCGTAGCCCTATTAGAAGAGAATGTAAGTTATGTAAACACTTCTTAGCAGGAAATTCCTTTGGAGAACTATTCTTCATGTAATGTAATTCTGTCTAAGAATTAGAGATCGGTACAGAAGAATTTCTCGTTAAAACAGAGTTTTCCTTTTTCAAGGATTTGCACTGTTCCTGGGCTAGAATAAGGGATGCACCCATTTTCTCCTTTTCAACACGAAGTCTGTTTAGATCAGATGAATGCATCTCGATCAAACATTTTTATCTAATTGAATCTTCTTTAACAATATTCTCAAGAACACTAATCTTTTCACGCTGTAGGGTAGTTTCATGAATTAGCTTTTCAATATTGTTGGAGAAGAACTTAATAGTACTATACAGATCCCGTTCTCGACTAAGAGAGTTTTCAAATTCATCAATGAGCTGAGCATGATTTTGAAAATCAATAGACTCTTTAGTGTTTTTTTTTTTTTGAGACTCTAGTGAGTTCCATTTCAACTTCTGACAAAATGTCAAATGTCTCATTTGAGGAAATATTATCAGAATCTGATAAAACAACCTTTTTGCCTCGGGATTCGGAAGAATCAGCTAAGGAGTTATCCTTTGAGGAAATTCCAAGACATTTGGCAAAATTAAAAGCTTTGGAAGACATTTTGGTATGCGTAAATGCAAGAGATGAAATTTTATCCACATAATCATATTGCGATAAACACAGACTTATGAGGTCTTAAACGTGTTTGCCTGCTCAGATAACAATTGAAAAAGTGTGGGTACAACAACCTCACCTAATATTTCGCTTAGAAATATGTATGGACTAACTCCAATATACTTTCAAGAGAATCAACTAGATAGTCAGACTCAATCTTAATAAAAAGTATATCAAAGAGTTATATATCAATTTCTCGATTTAATCCGCAATTAAACAAATAGGAATTTATGAGCCTGATTGAATACAAGAAAAATAACTTGAACGGTACCAAAGACCAATGTTCAAGGACCAATCAATTTCAATCAACATCCAAAGGTTAGATTGACCAATTGATCGATTCAACGCACAACCTGTGATATTTCAATTATATAACAAAATATAATGCAGAAAAAAGATAACATAGACACCAGAAGTTTTGTTAAAGAGGAAACTACAAATGCAGAAAAACGACGGGACCTTTGAACACCATATTGTATTAAGCCGCTACAGACACTAGCCTACAACAAATCTAACTTCGGTCTAGATTGTAGTTGAACCCTAATCAATCTCACGCTGATTCAAGGTATAATTGAATTCCTTAGGTTTCTGATCCTAGCTAGATACTACGCACATGATTCCCTTAGCTAATCTCACCCACAATTAAGAGTTGCTACGACCCAAAGTCAAAGACTTGATAAACAAATCTGTCTCACACAGAAAAGTCTATTGAATAGATAAATCTGTCTCCCAAAGATATACCTACAATTTTTTGTTTCGTATTTTGATAAATCAAGGTGAACATGAACCAATTGATAACCCAGACTTATATTCTCGAAGAACAGCCTAGTATTATCAATCACTTCACAATAATCTTAATAGATTAACGAAACAAGATATTGTAGAATCAAAAACGATGAGACGAAGGTGTTTGTGACTACTTTTCTATCTTTCCTATTTGAGATATAAATCTCAACCCAATCTTATGATTGTACTCAATCATGATACAAAACAACAAGATCAAATCACGCAACTACAAAGAAAATAGTTGGGTCTGGCTTCACAATCCCAATGAAGTCTTTAAGTCATTAACCTACATGGTTTCGTGAAAAACCTAAGGTTAAAGGAGAATCGACTCTATTTTATGCAACTTGTATCACACAGGAGGTGTGGGGATTAGGTTTCCCAGTTGCTAGAGTTCTCCTTTATATAGTCTTCAAATCAGGGTTTGCAATCTAAGTTACCTTGGTAACAAAACATTCAATATTCACCGTTAGATGAAAACCTGATTAGATTCAAGCTAATATATTTCAACCATTAGATCGAACTTAGCTTGTTATACACAAATGAAATGCACCTTCTGAAAAAGCGGGGGTCTAACAACCTCACCCAATATTTTGATTAGAAATCTGTATGGACAACTCCGAGTTATTTTTCTAGAAAATCAACTAGACTCAATCAATAGAAAATACTCAAGGAGTTATTATCACAATCTCCCAATTTGATTTACTCAAGCAAACGTGATTCGCGAGTCTAATCAAAGAGAGATAACTTGGATGGTACCAAAGACCAATATCCAAGTGTCAATCAATATAAATCAACAACCAATAAGGTCAGATATTATAATTGATTGAACAACGCACAACCTGTATTATTTCAATTATATAACAAAATATAATGCGGAAAAGAAATAACACAGACACCAAAATTTTGTTAACGAGGAAAACGCAAATGCAGAAAAACCATGGGACCTAGTCCAGATTAAACATACACTGTATTAAGCCGCTACAGACACTAGCCTATTCCAAATTAACTTCGGACTGGACTGTAGTTGAACCCAAGTCAATCTCACACTGATCCAAGGTACAACTATGCTCCTATACCTCTGATCCCAGTAGGATACTGCGCACTTGATTCCCTTAGCTGATCTCACCCACAACCAATAGTTGTTACGACCTAAAGTCGAAGACATTAGCAAACAATTATGTCTCAAACAGAAAAGTCTACAAGATAGATAAATCCGTCTCCCACGAATAAACCTATGAGTTTTATTCCGTCTTTTGATAAATCAAGGTGAACAGGAACCAATCAATAAAACCAGACCTATATTCCCGAAGAACAACTCAATTTTATTAATTACCTCATAATAGTCTTAATCGACGTAGTGGAAAAAGATATTGTGGAATCACAAACGATGAGACGAAGATGTTTGTGATTACTTTTATATCTTTCCTATCGGAGATAGAAATTCAAGCCAATTAATACAATTATACTCGTATGATAGAAACAACAAGATCAGATCACACAACTACATGAAAAGTAGTATCTGTCTGGCATCACAATCTCAATGAAGTCTTTAAGTCGTTAACCTGGTTTTAGAAGAAGAAAACCAAAGGTTAAAGTAGAATCGACTCTAGTTTAGCAAACTAGTATCACACAGAATGTGTGGGGATTAGGTTTCCCAGTTTCTAGAGTTCTCCCTTATATAGTCTTTCAAATAAGGGTTTGCAATCAATGTTATCTTAGTAATAAAGCATTTAATATTCACCGTTAGATGAAAACCTGATTAGATACAAACTAATATCTTTCAACCGTTAGATCGAAAACTTAGCTTGCCATACACACATGTACTTGACGATTTTGAGTTTGTGTAACCGTACCTAAACGTGTACAATAGTTGGTTCAATATTAGTTAACCAAATGGTTAGCCAAATGATAACTTTCATATCAACCATATTCTTCTTCACCATAACTAGTCCAAATGACTCCAATGAACTAGTTATAGAGTTGTTCAATTAATATGAGATCTTATGTACTACATAAGACATAATTTAAGCAAAAATGATGTGATTCACTTGAATCAATTCATGAACTATAAGGCCACGGTTTTCAATAGCATTATTTAGATAATTTAGATAAGTTCACGAACATCGTTTTTAGACATAACCACTCTAGTTCTCAGACTTGGTTCGCGGACTCAAGTTAACCGGTTGGAGTTCACAAACTCCAGCAGACATTCTCGGGTTCGAGAACTTCCGTCAGTTCGCGGACTGAGTTCGCAGACTGAAACTGAGCTACAACTCCAGCAGAAATTCTCGGGTTTGAGAACTACGCATGTTCACGGACTGAGTTCACGGACTGGGTTGATTGCTCAATTTCCGGTTTTCACTTGATCAACAAAGTTTGCAAACTTCGGTTCAAGTGCTAAGGACTTATACATATATGTGTTACCACAATAATGTTTATATCCCCAGTGGTTATATTGTCTAAATTCTCATTTCAACCATTGAAACATTCTCAGAGGACGTCATATAGTTGTTATTCACAAACTAGTATTTGTCAGAGCAATTTCCAAAGTGATTGGAACATAACATGACTTTTGTCACTAGGAAAAGATGAACTTGGCTAAAGCGAAAGCTTTACCAACACACATTTCAAGAAATAGATAAGCGAGATATACTCAGCTCGAAATGTCACATGTGTATATTCTTAGTCTATATAGTAATACGACTTTTGTCTCAAGATAGGAGATAAAGTAGATTGACTTTTGAGTGATAGATAAGTTCAAGTCTCCACATACCTTTTAGTCGATGAAGATCCACTGGTTCCTTGAGTAGTCCTTCATCTTGTTTGATGATTGCCATGGAGATCTTGAGCTCAACTACACTTTCTATCCTAGTCCGAGACCTTAGCTATAGTAGACTAGAAATCAAGACTTTATAGTTTTGATCACTAACATTGACAAACATGCTTGGGATAGCAACGCATGTGAGTTCGACCGAGCAATGCTCTAGCAATCTCCCCATTTGTCAATTTTAGTGGAAAAACTATTAATACATATGGAATACAAAAAATATATAAATAAACGTTGTAGCTCCTATTCCACATGTCTAATCTTCAACAATACTCGAAATCTTCATTACTTCCAAGTAGTCCAATGATCCCAAAGGTTGTAAGTTTAGCATCATAGTTGTTGAAAATCCATAGCTATAACAATGAGAAAAGCATCGGTTCGCAATCATTGTTATACAGTGTCATAGTATTATTACACAGCGCCATAGTCCAATTGCATCACAACTTCAACAACAATACTATGGTGATACTTCAGTCCCCCTTAGTCAATACTCCATCTCAAATGGAAACCACTCCCCCTTACATAATGATCTGAAAACCATATGTATTTGTAGTGTGAACTACATATTAATTCTCCCCCTTTTTGTCAATAAAATTGGCAAAGGTATAAGAACGGGATCCTAATGAAATTTCCGTAAGAGACATTTCATGACTAAAGGGAAATGTGTATCATCTTGTTTAGATGCAATCATAAAGCCGAAGCTAAATGCATTCATCAAGGAGTTTATAAAAACGCAAGATAACCCCTCTAATATTCCACAACAACACTCCCCACAAAGATTTGGAAATTAAGCACAAGTTCAAAAGAACTCTCCCCCATAATATGTCATTCCCTAAGGAACAACAAGAGTGACCTTAATTTCAAAAATAAAAGAAGGATTTATCTAGACTCAACAAATTACATACAAGTATGAATTTGGAATCTAACAAGAAATATTCAATCAAATTAACCAAATCGAACCAAGATTAATTTGACTAAATATGCTCAACACAAGTAAACTTATGGAGACTTAATAAACTCGATTAGATTATTCACAAGAAAACCCATAAATAATCTAATCGGATACACAATTAAACTAATAACAAGAGTAATCAATTTAATTGGCCACACTCGACATAAGAGAAATCTATGGAGTGCTAACTAAATAATCACACAAGATGATTGATTTAGTTCATTTGGGCTCAACATAAGAGATTATGGAACCCCGACTAAGATTATCATATGACATGACAACCTTAACCGTACATGTACTCAACATAAGAAAAATTATGGAATACAAACTAAATAACCACACAAGTTGATTAATTTAGTTATTAATGCTCAACATATAACATCTCATGGAACAACCAACCATGCCAATAAGGAATCGACTTAGTCGTATCGTGCTCAACATAAGATACACAATGGAGCCTTCACGGTAATACATAAAAAAATGGATCAATAAGGATATATGCCGTGGATAACACAAGGATTCATTATATGTTTTCATCACCATTTGCACAATGATACACAATAGACATAATCCTTGAATCACAAAACCTATCTTATATCAACAATTGACAATATAGGCTTAACTTTTGTGTCTTTCAAAAATCTATTCATCCTTTTATTAATATTTTCATATCAATTCACGAACGAATTTAATTTTGACAAAATATGGGACAATCAAGTTCACGAACGTAAACACATATATCCCATCAAAATATTGCAATATATAACACCATAAAGATTAATACTGCAACCATCATCTTCCAAACAAGTTTAGAATTTAAACCAATAAATCTAAAAACAAGAATATGAAAAACCTTGGATATAGCTATGTGTAATCACAATAATGGCTATTCCAAAAACTAGTTATTCTTCTAAACAAAAGAGAAAAATAGAAGATTTACCAGACAATAAGAAATCACAGTTCATTAAGAACCTCATATCTTTCAATGAAGCCATCAAAGAATGTATCGATGTTTTCCTTTATTCTCTTGACCGTAGACACACCATGTCCGTGAGTTAGAACACTAACTTTGCGATCAACCACCCGAGCAAGCTATCTAGCTTTGGCACAGTCCATGATAAGCTTCTTTTGATTTCGTATCAGAATGTTCTGATTAGCAAGAATTTTGGCATGACCATCTAGAATTTGGTTTATTTGCAGTTAAAGATTTGCAAACTCGGCCTTTGAATCGTTCTGAAAGCGAGTTAAATCCTTGACAGAGTCATCAATCCAGGAGTTATGATCCATTCTTTCAAGCATCTTCTTTAGAACAAGCTTTTGAATTGATTCACGTTCCTGATTTCCTTCCTCCATATCAAGACACACAATCTCTTGAGATCTTGCAGAGCTCTTCAGCAGTTTAAGGAATAAAAACACAAAATATAGGAACATATATGCGTTCGTGAACAAGAGTAATAATCTCTAATCCAAACCATAAGAGTTCACGGGAGGAGGTCATAAGAGTTCGCAGACTTCTAATCTAAAAGTTCATACTGAAATACTATACAACATACTTCAGTATTTCTCAATAATTTTCCTTGCATCTCTCAATCTAGAAACAAGGAAACAAATAGGGTTATTTGGTTTTTGGTACTTACTTTTTGACCTAAACCTGGGTTTGGTCTAACATTTGTCCAGGCTTTGCGTTTGGTCTAAAGACTAACATTGACTTACGTTGACCAGTTAAATATAACTTTAATCAATTGACCCGAATAGTTTTCAGTATTTTATATGAGCCGTCGGATTGACGTACGCGTGGACGGCTAACAAGATTTCAACGCATTTACTGAGTCAATGGTGTCGTTAGCAGTCCCAATTTACAGCAGCTGTTTGCAGTCCAATTTACAGGCTAAACGGCCATGTTCTTCCCCAAACCCAAATTGAAGAACCCTGATTCCTAAAATTACCAATCCATTTCAGATTGAATAAATTTACTCAAGCAATCGAATCAATTTTTCCTGCAACAAACCCGTATTCACAATTGCATCCAAAAATTTAAAAACATAAGTCAGTATCATCAAATTAATTACAACCAAAATAAAACCCTAGTTTCACCATCTTCCTGTTTCTCACCGATATCAACAATTCTGAACAAACAATTATAAACCCTTACAAATATACCATTTGATTAAACAATTGATCTACTTAAGAATTAATCTAGGAATGTTGGTGCGTCTTTTAACAGTGGGATCAAGCAATAAGACTTGATTGTTGATTTTGGAGTTGGGGTTTCCGTTTAATTCTATTATTTGAATATCTTTTTCTCTCGGTGATGGGAGTGAAGATGGAGGAGAAGGAAGAACTGGTTAGGGTTTATTTTAAATTTTAGTTGTGGGAACCAATAATGGTGGTGGTGAGGGCGATAGTTATGTAAATGTGCAAGAAGTAGAGGCTAAAATAGTAAATGGATATACAATATATGTATAAATATATATATATATATTAATAATAAATAAAAATCATTAATATTTAGACTTAACTGGGTCAATGGAAGTCAACGTTGGTCTTTAGACCAAACACAAAGGCTGGACAAATGTTAGACCAAATCCAGGTTTAGGTCAAAAAGTAAGTACCAAAAACCAAATAACCCAAACAAATACCTGGAATCAGGTGATTGGGTGGAAACTAGTCCCACTGTGCTCATTGATAAAGGTGTTGTATATATCATCTGTCAGTTTGAACTTTGTTTTCCTCGCCTTTCTTGGGTTGGTATTCATCCTTGAAGGATAAAACATGATGTTTTTAACAAATCCATCAGATGACTTTCTCTAAGGACTAAGTCTAGGACCTCTTGCAATTGGTTCAAGTGGATCAGAATAGATAGGCATCCATTTTCTAGGCTTAGATTTACCAGAAACATTCTTACAAGTACAGGGAATGCTTTCCTTAGCAACATAAGAACTTATTCCAGAATGCATTTGAGCCCTATGATGATTTCTAGAATAGATATCATTCTTATAAGGTTTCTGGTTTTCTGTGAGCATGCGAATTACTGCAGTAGTTGTCTGAATGTTTGTTCCATTGACAGTGAAGAGAATCAAATTATGAAGCTTAGAAATTTGTTTCCTTCTTCCAAAACAATGAATAGCATAGTGATTCTTTTTCCCATAAAAAGTACAGATTCGTGGAGAGGAAGCAACAATTGGCACTTGTCTTTGCTTCATAGCCACATGAGAAGACTGTAAGTTATGTAAACCTTTCTTAACACAATCTTCTTCTGGAGAACATTTCTTAATGTGTTGTAATTCATGAGAATTAGTTTGTACATAATATTTTCCCCTTAATATAGAGTTTTCCTTTTCTAAGGATTTACATTGTTCATGGGCTAGAGTAAGAGATGCACATAGTTTCTCTTTTTCAGTACGAAGTCTGTTGAGATCTGATGAATGAGTCTCGAGCAAACCTTTTTCTATAACTGAGTCCTCTTTGATAATATCCTCAAGAGTACTAATCTTTTCATGTTGAAGAGTAGTTTCTTGAAGGAGTTTCTCAATATTCTTAGAGAAGGACTTTATGATATTATAGAGATCATGTTCTCGATCAATAGACTTTTCAAATTCATCAATGAGCTGTTCATGATCATTAAAATCAATATTTTCAGCTGTATGTTTTGAAATTCTGGTGAGCTCATCATTATCACATTGAACATTCTTTCTACCTCGGGATTTGGAAGGATCAACTAAGGAGTAATCCTTTGAGGTGTTTGCAAGACACTTTCCATGATCAAAAGCTTTAGGAGACATTTTGGTATGTGCAACAGAGATTTTGTCCACAAACTCAAATTGCCACAAACACAAACTTGTAAGGTCTTAAACGTGTTTGCCTTCTCTGATACCAATTGAAAAAGCAGGGGTCTAACAACCTCACCCAATATTTCGATTAGCAATCTGTATGGACAACTTCGAGTTATTTTTCTAGAGAATCAACTAGACTCAATCAATAGAAAATACTCAAGAAGTTATTATCTCAATCTCTCAATTTGATTTACTCAAACAAACGTGATTCGCGAGTCTAATCAAAGAGAAATAACTTGGATAGTACCAAAGACCAATATCCAAGTGTTAATCAATTTAAATCAACAACCAATAAGGTCAGATATTCTAATTGATTGAACAAGCACAACCTGTATTATTTCAATTATATAAAAAAATATAATGCGGAAAAGAAATAACACAGACACCAGAATTTTATTAACGAGGAAACCGCAAATGCAGAAAAACCCCGGGACCTAGTACAGATCCTCGTTAGCAATTCGGGGTTCGGAATACGTACGGAACGGTAAACGTATGGGTATTATTAGGTTTTGTAAAAGTTAAATTTGGTCAAAGATCCGTTCAACGGTTCGTGATTCGGCACAAAATCGGAACGACATACGTACGTGTATAATTCATTATAGAGATATAGATTCGAGACGTAAAATCCGACATTTAGTAATTATAAAAAACTATGTATATACGAAGGAATGTAGGAGAATTTGATCGGAGGTATTAAAATTTGAATATATATATTGATATAAGAAACAATAACAGCAAAGAAGCATCAACTTGATGGAGTTAAGGCCACTACAGAGGTATAACGGCTTGGGGTTCGAATCCCTTGATGAGATTTTTTTTGGAAAAAGAATGAGAAGGGACTTTGGGCCATGAAAGAACACCTACACAATAGGCCCAGTAGATACTTTAAATAATTTGGGCCGAAGTTTAGAATCCTAATTTGCCGATTTAGTACGCCCGTTTCTAATTCGAAACGGCAAAATCGCGAATAAACCGTGAAGCTCATATAATTCACGAACATGGATCGGGGTTACAATGGGACGGACGTATAATTCGGGTACGACTGGTTCGCAATAATTCGCGAATCATTCGCCGAATTTCTAAGGGTCCAGATTAAACATACACTGTATTAAGCCGCTACAGACACTAGCCTACTCCAAATTAACTTCGATCTGGACTGTAGTTGAACATCAATCAATCTCACACTGATCCAAGGTACAATTATGCTCCTACGCCTCTGATCCAAGTAGTATACTGCTCACTTGATTCCCTTAGATGATCTCACCCACAACCAAGAGTTGCTACGACCCAAAGTCGAACACTTTAGCAAACAAATCTGTCTCACAAAGAAAAGTCTACAAGATAGATAAATCCGTCTTCCACGAATAAACCTATGAGTTTTGTTCCGTATTTTGATAAATCAAGGTATACAGGAACCAATCAATAAAACCAAACTTATATTCCCGAAGAACAGCTCAGTTTTATCAATCACCTCACAATAGTATTAATCGACACAGCGAAAAAATATATTGTGGAATCACAAACGATGAAATGAAGATGTTTGTGATTACTTTTATATCTTGCCTATCGGAGATAGAAATCTCAATCCAATTATTATAATTGTACTCGTACGATAGAAGCAACAAGATCAGATCATACAACTACAAGAAAAGTAGTATCAGTCTGTTTTCACAATCCCAATGAAGTCTTTAAGTCGTTAACCTGGTTTTAGAAGAAGAAAACCAAAGGTTAAAGGAGAATCGACTCTAGCTTAGCAAACTAGTATCACACAGAATGTGTAGGGATTAGGTTTCCCAGTTTCTAGAGTTCTCCCTTATATAGTCTTTCAAATTAGGGTTTACAATCAATGTTATCTTAGTAACAAAGCATTCAATATTCACCGTTAGATGAAAACCTGATTAGATACAAGCTAATATATTTCAACCGTTAGATCGAAAACTTAGCTTTCCATACACACATGTACTTGACAATTTTGGGTTTGTGTAACCGTACCTAAATGTGTACAATAGTTGGTTCAATATTAGTGAGCCAAATGATAATTTTCATATCAACCATATTCTTCTTCACCATAACTAGTCCAAATGACTCAAATGAACTAGTTAGAGAGTTGTTCAATTTCTATGAGATCTTATGTACTACACAAGACACAATTGAAGCAAAAAATATGTGATTCACTCGAATCAATTCATGAACTATAAATCCACGGTTTGCAATTGTATTCCTTAGATAATTTAGATAAGTTCACGAACATCGTTTTTAGACATAACCACTCAAGTTCGCAGACTTGGTTCGTGGACTCAAGTTAACCGGTTGGAGTTCACAAACTCCAGCAGAAATTCTCGGGTTCGAGAACTTCCGTCAGTTCGCGGACTGAAACCGAGCTACAACTCCAGCAGAAATTCTCGGGTTCGAGAACTACTCACGTTCGCGGACTGGGTTGACTGCTCAAGTTCCGGTTTTCACTTGATCAACAAAGTTCGCAAACTTCGGTTCAAGTGCTAAGGACTTATACATATATGTGTTACCACAACAATGTTTATATACCCCAGTGGTTATATTGTCTAAACTCTCATTTCAACCATTGAAACATTCTCAGAGGGCGTCATATAGTTGTTATTCACAAACTAGTTTTCGTCAGAGCAATTTCCATAGTGATTGAAACATAACATGATTTTCGTCACTAGGCAAAGATGAATTTGGCTAAAGAGAAAGCTTTACCAACACACATTTCGAGAAATAGATAAGCGAGATATACTCTGCTCAAAATATCACATGTGTATATTCTTAGTCTATATAGTAATACGACTTTTGTATCAAGATAGGAGATAGAGTTGTAGTACCAGAATATCGCCACAACGATATTCTCATGATAAGAACAACGCTTTCACGAGAAGGTCAAATATTCCTATAGGTATAAATGACATTATTCATGAGAGAGTCGTGAGGATTCTTCAGCAACATTTGGTGAGCGTCACGAGGAAGCATCATAATAACTGACAATTGAAGAGACATGCTATGAGGATTACAAAAGTTGGCGAAGATTAATATTGTAAATACCACGATGAGATCGCAGAATATATCCGAAAGAAGGGGAAAACTTAGCTGTCACCCACAATGTAATTTCCTATATAAAGGGTTCAAGTAAGTCCAGATGAGGATGATGTATTTTTTAGAGTTGAGAAAACCTTGAGGAGAGAGAAACTCCAGAAAAGAAAGTTGTAATTCTGAGTTTGAATATTTTCTGTAAAAATTTATGAGATCTAAATAATAAAAGTGTCGTTTAATTCTTTAATCTTCAACTAGTTTCACTTAGATTTTTATAGGATCTTAATAGGGGTGTAGTGTGGGAAATCCTGCTACTATATTTTGGCGCCAACTAAGGGGAATCGAAGATCCAAAATCTCTAATTACAATTTGAAGATTTGGAGAAATTGAAGAAATGGATGGAAGAAGAGGAAGAAATACATCAGAACCACCAACAACAGTGAGAAGAAGTAAAATACTTGCAGGTGAAGAAACAAGTATATTAGGAGAGTCTTCAAGGATGAGAACTAGGAGGAATAGAACAAGGAATGAAAGGGAAAATTCAATTCAACAACCAAACCAATCAACATCGATACAAAATGGAAGAGTGGATTATGATAGAGTAAGCGTGCATACATGGAGATCAGATTCAATGAGAGAAGAAACAAATCGACAATTAAGAGAAGAAAATGGAGTAGGAAGAAATCAGGAGGTAGAAGAAGGGTCGATTCATCAAGATGAAGATGAAACAGCAGAGGAATTAGGGCGAAGAATACAGGAATAAATAAGGTTAGAGGCGGTGGAACGTGCAAATTTAACAAGACAAAATCATGAGTTGAGAATGGAGAATTTAAGGTTACAAAGAAGAAGATCAAGAAGTACTACTAGATCAAGTTCAAGAACATTCAGAGAAATACCAAGGAGAAATTCTCCCATAAGAAATAACGGAGAAAATGTACAAGAAGAAACTGAAAATCCAAATAGAGGACAACGTCAGGGAGAAGAGAAAATAAATAATGATTGTAACGATCCACAAGGAGAAACTTTAAATGGAAGACGAAATATTGAAAATCAAAGAAATGAAGGTAATCAAGATGGTGAAGAAAATCACGAAGAAGGTAGAAGAGTATTACATGGCCGAGAGCACGTTAGAAATCAAAGAATTATTGAGAATGAAATAGAGATACATTATGCTGAACAGGCACGCCTATCTTGCTAGAGAGAAAGACTGAGGGCAGAAATGGAAGAACAGGAGTTCCAAGAAGCAATAAGGCAAAACAATCATGATAATCGAGAAAGAAGACGTACACAAAATCGCGAAAATGGCAATATTCGGGAAGAATATGACAGAATACGGAGAAGGATAGAAAGACAACAAAGAGAATTGGCGAGAAATGAAGAAGTTGGTGGAGAAGAAATTAGGAGACAAAATCAATTGCGAATTTCGGATAGAAATGAGGAGGAAAATCGCAGGAGAAGAGAAAGTGCGTTAAAAATACCAATAGAACAAAGCCCAACTGCAAATGAGCAAATTTTGAGGGAATTAGCAGAAATGAGAGGGATGATAAATAATAGAAGAGAAGGTGGAAGAAGGCAACTTGATGAAGCAATTGAAGAAGCAGCTAGAACTCCCTTCACACAGGAAGTACAACTAAGAGGAATTCCTCCAAAATGCAATTTGCCAAAGACTAAACAAGTATTTTCGATGGGACTACTTGTGCTATTCAACATGTTAAAGCTTATGTTAGGTGTATGCTGCAGTGGGAGAATCATGATGCTGTTTTATGCAAGTACTTTGCATCCAGTTTGACTGGCGAGGCGCTAAAATTGTTTGAGGGATTGCCGAAAAATACTATTACTTCTTTTGATCACTTACAAGCTATATTTTTGGGTGCATACATAAGCAAAAACTCTTCACGACCAGGTATCGAAGATGTGTTTGGATTAAAACAGAGAATTGGCGAGAGTCTAAAACATCTAACCATAAGATGGAAGACAATGTGTAGTGAGATGGCGGGAAGAGTAGATGAGAGATATCTTATTTTATCCTTTATTAATGCAATGTTTGCGACCAATTTGCTCTACATACAAATTTTCAGAATAAAAAAAACCATCACAATGACTGAACTAAGAGAACTACAAGAAGAGTACATTGCTTTGGATGAAAAGCAAAACGAAATGGAGTCATACCCAATTACAAATACCAGTTCTGTAATGGCTAATGGAAGTTTGCTTCCCAAAATGATTAATAACGTGGAGAGCATCTCGCAAGTTCAAGCAGAGAAAGTGGCGAATAATGACAAACAAAAACTAGTGGCTATGGGAAGTCGTGATCAAGAAGAATTTGAAAGAGAGAAGAATTATTACAATCGTGGAGGAAATAGTCAAATCCAAAGGCTTGACCAACCTCAAGAAACTTATGGTGGACAAAAGAAAAATAATTTCAGAAATCAGGGGAACATGAGAACCATATGGGAGGAGATTAAGATGCCACCCTTGAATGCTAGTGTAGAAAAAATCTGGGAAGCTATCATTTTAATGGAAGATATACCCTCGCCGTGGAACATGGGGAAGGAACCACATCCTAACACTCGTAATCAAGAATTCTGTCCTTATCATCATTTTCATGGGCATTTGATAAATAATTGCAGAAATGTAAAAAGAATAATCTTAAGAATGATCGATCAGGGGAAGCTAAATCATTTTCTAAAAGGGCATCAACAATCAACAATTGCCACCACCACCAGACGATCGCAGAATGACTAATGTAAAAGGAGCGAAACTTTTGTTATAGAGGTTGGAACTAAAGCAAAGAATTTATTTTGTAATTCTATTGTGCATTCTTTCAGAACCATCGAAGATTTCCACGATAATGTCTTAAGTAGAGTCTTCGCCAGAGATATGGATGGAAAAGAAATAATGAATATAGCGAGAATCTCGCCATTAGAAGAGTGGCAGAAACAAGTCCTTTCTTTTACAACACAAGAAGTACCACAGCCTGGCGAGCTGCATGATAACCCATTGGTGGTAAGATTGGAAATAAAACCAGAACAAGCAGAAGAAGAAGAAGGTAAAGAAAACAATAACGAAATGGAGGAGTCTTGGGCCATTGATAGAATCCTAATTGATATTGGCAGTTCCGTAGATATCATGTTCTACCATACCTACAGAACCATGGGTGGGAAAGATGAAGATTTGATACCATCGACATACATAATCTATGGTTTTAATGGAACTGCCAACAAGCCTAAAGGGGAGATCACAATGAGAATTCCATTACGAGGAATGACTTCCAAGATTTTATTCTGTGTTGTCGATATTGAATCACCATATAACGCCTTAATTGGTCGACCTTGGCTACACAGGATATTGGGTGTTGCATCTACCTTTCATAAGTGAATTAAATTCCCTCATCCAAATGGTGTTGGATTAATTAAAGGAGATTGTGGAGAAAGTAAGAAATGTTATGAGATAGATATCAAGTCTTGTGAGGAAAGAGCAGGGAAGAACAACAATTGGAAATACAGAATTAAGCAACAACAGAGAAGTGAAAATTAATGGTTGATTCAATAGAAAAGCATGAAGAAATAACTAACGAGCCTCTCGCAGAAATCAAGCAAAAAATAAAATGCAGCAAAGTTACAGGTATAAAAAGCATAAAAGGAGGAAATGACAAGCAACTTGCGGGAAAACACTAAATAAAAGAACAGATGATAAGGAAGATGAGAAGAATAAAGTGATAGAAAGATGAAATATGACGAGCAGATCGCTAGAAGTAGAAAGGTAAAGATGTTTTTTCTGTTTGAGTGAAGAAAATGAAATTGAAAAGTTAAAGAAAAGAAATTATTGAGATTTGAAGCTCGCAAGAAATTTTAAGAAACGCGAATATAATTTCGCAGAGATTAAGATAATGGGACAAACCTTTATGGTGTGCACCTTAGTTCGCGAATACAATTTCGTAAGAGGCAAATGTAAGACCTACAAGCACGTCATAAAGGGGGTATCTCTTTATATGATTCAGGGATAAGGTTATACCGCTACTGGAACCTGATTCATACAGATGTAGGGGTTAAAGAAAACCTATCCAGGAGAGAGATATTGGATTTCCAACTTTATAAGGTTATACCCTGGTTGGACGACTGAGAGTCTCTTCCAAGAAGTGCATAGTATGACCAAAGCGCCAAGGTACACGGTTTAGCCAAGGGTACCCGGGACGGACGAACCTACCCTGGCCATCTTTGGTAAGTCTTGGCTACAATGCACTTGGCCTGAAGAAAACCCCACATAGGGTGCAGTCTTGTAACTATAAGCCATATAGGCATAAAGGACAAGAGGCTGCGAAAACAACTGGTTGTTGGTAAATATGGATGGGAGGAGCTAGTCTTGTATGGTCGATGTGCCCTCCTTGAAGGGGCAACTAGGGGGAAGATAAGGGCGGCACCCTCCATTAGGGAGCTGATAAGTGTCTTAAGACGACAATGTCATGGGGCTTTAAGATCGCAAGATCATTTAGGCCTGTCATATTGTCGCATAAATTATACATAGGCAAAAAGCCATAAGAGAAAAAAAAGTTAAGATGAGGTCAAGGGGTTTTTACATGCAAATGTGAAGACGTCCTGCGATTTCATCGCAAGAAGGCAATGTCACGAGGCTTTGTTTTCGCGAGAAAACTTAGGCTTGTCATATTGTCGCAATACAATAAAGAAATGCAGATAAGACAAGATCAATGGGTCAATACATGAGAGTGTAAAGACGTCCTGCGATCTTGTCGTGGAAAGAAAACTATGGCAAAGTAAGACCTTTAAATAGGAAGGCATGATAAAACCATAAGATCGCAAAAATAATAACACGAGAATATCAAGGTTTGCGACAATATCGCAGAAATTATGAAATTCGCCAAAATATTCGTTTATTAACTTTCTCATATTGCAGATGAATAATAGAGGAAAGCATGGGAATGAATAGAATGGTAAAGATTATTATTCATCACCATATGAGAAATTTATATGGATATTAAAGTGCAGATAATTAGCAGGTGCAAACTATATTGACCAAGTTATATTTGCAAAAAAGAGGATGTTCTTTCATTCATACAGATAAAGGGGCAAAGAAATTTACACATTAAATTGAAGAAAGTTGCAGCAAATCGAAGAAACTCGTGATTGATTACATAAAAGAAATAAGTCAGACAGATACATTGTTTCATTTATCAACATTTTTATCTTTATCAGATTCTTCTTTTTCACCGGATTTCTCTTCTTCATTATCTTTGATGGGTTCTTCATCATCGCCAGAATTTGTTTCTTCGTCGTTATTTTCTTCTTCACTTTCGTCAAAATCTTCATCAGAGTCAGAGATACCAAGATCTGGAATTATTGATGGTATTGCCTTTGCAAGATCAAGATACAAAGAATGAGGAATTCCATGGTCGTCACAAACTTTCTTGGTGGTATCATTACGAGTAATGCGGAGGGTTCTATTAAAATTTGCAGAAGTAATCCCAAATTGATCTTTTAATCGCGAGTATTTATTGTTGCGAGCAGTAAGATCGTTCGCGAGTTGATGATTAATATCTTCTAATTCTCTCATCCTTACACGGCATCTGTCTTCAGAATCTGCGAGAATAAGGCACAGATAAGATAGAATTTATAAGAAAGCAAAATAAAAGAAGCAAAAGGTTAATAGAATAGAGTGGTTAACAACCTTCTTTCTCAGAAATCAAGTCCCTAATTAAGGCCGATTGATCAGCATGAAGACTAGCATCTATACCTAAATTATTCCTAGCATTATCAAGAACCTGTGCTTCCCAAGAAAACTCATCATCGCTAGTAATAAGAAGGCGAGAATGAACTTGAGTTTCTCTTGCAAGAAGATCTTTATTTTCGCAGAGGAGTTTATCTCTTTCCATTTGAACTTCGAGAAGAATTTTATGGAAATCTTCTAGAGTTTCGCTGCCATTTCTAATTGCTTGATCTTTCTCATTAATAAGATCAATATTTTTACTTCTTAATCCATCGATCACTTCTTTTGATTCATGATAAAGACGCTTAAATTTATTAGATAATCCTAAAGTGTGTCTGTGTTCAATGGTTAGGAGATTAAACTTAAATTTAAGTTCCTCTATAGAGAGGGATTTAATTTGTTCGTCAGCAAAATTACTTAAGGAGTTATTAAGGCGAGCAAGAAGAGTATTATCATCTACAGTTTCTGGAAAGGTTTGAAGGAACGTAGCTTCGTCAGTTAGACCATAAACATCTGCAAAAATGATTGCTTGGATAAGCTATATAAAAAAGATAAAAATCTAAAAGAAAGAAAAAGTAAATCATACCATAAAGTTGTTTGTTGGAATTGTTAAGATCCAAAATCTTCTGTTTATCAACTGAAGCTTCAGTTTCCAACAGTTTATTTTTCTCACGAAGCACAGCAATTTCAGCCTCTAGTTTCTCTTTATCTTGGCGAAGGTTAACAACCTTTTTCTTAAATGAAGCACATTTATTATCTAAATCAGCAGCAGCAGCAAAACAAGCTCTTCCAACCTGCAACAGAGTTTTATAAGTACAAAAAATTTGACAAGAGAAATCTGGCGATTTAAGAAACAACTAAGAGAACATACCATAATACCAAGTGCATTCAAGAAGCTTGGAGTTAGAGTTCCAGAAATTCCACGAAGAGAATTATTATCAGATAAGATTGGAGCATCGCACACTTTGACGAGCGCTTTAGCTAGCCCATTAAGAGTCTCATCGCCATACTCATTCGCAGTTCCACGAGAAGAATCGCCAAAAATCATGGACAGTTGGGTCATGGAAGAATCATAGGAAGAAGAATTTTTCACAGAAGGGACTTCTCTAATATCGTCAAATTCTTCGATAAATTCATCATTAGATTTATTACTAACGATTGAATCCAATTGGGCATGTTGAGAAGAAGAATGCTGAGTTTTATTTTTCTTCAAAGGAGGCTCGCTGGGTTCTTTACCACGAGGGGCAGAGCGTTTTCCTTCACTTGAAGCAGTAGATTTCCCTTTACGATTAGTTGAAGGTTTCTCCTTAGGTTTTGGCTCTAAAGGTGGTAATTCTTCAATTACCTACAAACACAGATAAAGATAAGAAATAGGGGCAACAATATATTGTTAATTAATAAAGGAATAGTTCTTACTTCATCTGTGAAAGATCTAAGAGCTAGAAGAGTGTTGGGTTTCCTATATTTCTGGTAATTAAGCTTCATTTTGGCAACCTGCAAGATAATGGAAAAGTTAGCGAGAGTGTGAAGGAATAAATAATAATAGCATAAGAAGATGAGAGAATATACATCGGAAGACCTATCAGGCCAGCTGAAAGTCCATGGATCATAGTGAGAGAGATTCGCAGGAAGTTGGAAAGAACCGGATATATAAGGACCTTTAAGGCATAAGGGAAAAATAAACCACTTATCGTCATTAGAATGACGAGGACCATCATTTGTATTGGTATGAAAATCAATATCTTGCATAAGATCATCTTCACCAGTGACCTTATTTTTATGCAAACAGACACCCCAACAGGTACTATCCCTTACCATGGGGAGTAATTGGTAATTTCGAAAGAAGTTATCTACAGTATACTTTGCAGGGATAATCGGAATATGTTTATATTTAAGACTTTTATGTTCTTCGGAATATTGGGATCCTCTACCAGCACCACGAGAGGCATATTCTAGTAATAATCTAATACAATCCCCGCCAAGTTGATACACCGCTCGTGAAAATCTCTTATCATAAATTATTTGGTAAAAGAGTGGAAGTTCAGGGTTGTAGAGAGGAAGTGGAAGACCATCTTCAAATTGGCCTAACGAAATTATAATTTTTTCAAGAGAACACTGGAAGTTAGAAAATAATTCAAGAGAAAGAACTAATTTGGGACTTTGATATGAAATTAAAGATAATTCAAATCCTTGATTTTTAAGTTTTTCTTGCATCAAATTGAAAGCAATAAGATTTTTAGCACCAGCAACAACCATTTTGAGAGAATGGGAATGAAAGGAGATTGAAAAAATGGCGAAAGATATTAGATGCGCGATTTGCGGGAAAGCAATGAAATTTGAAGAGAAGAAGAAGGAAAGAGAATGAGAAGAAAGAAAAAGAGAAGAATGAGAGAAGGTATTTATAGCAGAAGAAGTTTCTCGAGAAAACAAAATAGTTAATACAATGAAAGGACGTGAATGGTCAAATAACAGCGGTTTAAAATGACGTGTCAAAAAATATATGGGTGATAAAATTATATGAAGACAGCTGGTGAAAGGTTTAGAGACGTGTCAGAATAAAGGTGGAGGTGAAAATATAGGAGATTACGGCAATTTATTCTCACGATCTTCTCTTCTTCGCAGAAGAGGCAAGATGTAGTACCAGAATATCGCTACAACGATATTCTCATGATAAAAACAACGCTTTCACGAGAAGGTCAAATATTCCTATAAGTATAAATGACATTATTCACGAGAGAGTCGTGAGGATTCTTCAGCAACATTTGGCGAGCGTCACGAGGAAGCATCATAATAACTGACGATTGAAGAGACATGCTATGAGAGTGTTATTTCACGAGGATTACAAAAGTTGGCGAAGATTAATATTGTAAATACCACGATGAGATCGCAGAATATATCCGAAAGAAGGGGAAAACTTAGCTGTCACCCACAATGTAATTTCCTATATAAAGGGTTCAAGTAAGTCCAGATGAGGATGATGTATTTTTTAGAGTTGAGAAAACCTTGAGGAGAGAGAAACTCCAGAAAAGAAAGTTGTAATTCTGAGTTTGAATATTTTCTCAAATATTTCTGAGATCTAAATAATAAAAGTGTCGTTTAATTCTTTAATCTTCAACTAGTTTCACTTAGATTTTTATAGGATCTTAATAGGGGTGTAGTGTGGGAAATCCTGCTACTACAAGAGTAGATAGACTTTTGAGTAATAGATAAGTACAAGTATCCACATACATTTTAGTCGATGAAGATCAACTGGTTCCTTGAGTAGTCCTTCGCCTTGTATGATAATTGCCATAGAGTTCTTGATCTCAACTACACTTTCTATCCTAGTCCGAGACCTTAACTATAGTAGACTAGAAATCATGACTTTATAGTTTTGATCACTAACATTGACAAACATGCTTGAGATAGAAACGCATGCGAGTTCGAACGAGCAATACTCTAACACCTTCATTTAGGTTTGGGTAACCGTACCTAAATGTGTACACTTAGTCAGTTTAACAATATTTAACCAATGGTTAGCCATATGATCACTTTCATGTCAACCTTATTCATCTTCATTATAACTAGTTTAAGTGACTCAAATGAACTAGTTCAAGAGTTGTTCAATTCCTTAGATCTTATAGAACTATACAAGACACAATTGAATGAAAATCGATTTTGATTCACTCGAATCAATTCCTGAACATTATAGCCACAGTTTGTAAAGATTGCATTCCTTATATTATATAAATTAATGTTTTAGTTCATGAACAAACCGATTTTTGAAAGTAACCTTCTTAGGTATGCAAAGGGTACGCATACTTAAGTGACCGAATTGAGTTTGTTTTCACTTCCAAACTCCAGCAGAAATTCACGGACGTGAACTTTCCACAACTATGCGTACGGGTATGCATACTTACCAGGATTTCCAACAACCGCCAGTACGCATAGGGGTACGGATACTTTAGGTTCCCGGTTTTGGATTTTTGCAAAAATGTGAGAACACACTATGTTTATATCCAAACATGGTTACTTGATATAAACTCTCATTTCAATCATTGAAACTTTCTTAGAGGATTTTATAATAGTTTCTATCCACAAACTATTTTCATCAAAGCGATTTTCAAGTTATTGAAATAATCAACATGACTTTCGTCACGAGTAAAGATGAACTTGGATAAAGCGAAAGCTTACCAACACATATTTCGAGAAATAGATAAGAGAGATAAACTCGGCTCGAAATAGCAAATGTATATAATTGAAGTCTATATAGCAATATGACTTTTGTCTCAAAATAGGAGATATAATAGATAGACTTTTGAGTGATAGATAATTTCAAGTCTCCGCATACCTTTTGTTGATGAAGTTCCACAAGTTCCCTTGCACTACGCCAACACCGATGATTTTAGACAAGGGGCATTTTTAGAATTTGATGGAATAGGCCCATTGATTCAATTTTGATAGGCTACTGCTGTCAAACCATGTCATGTGGACCAGACTAGTAATTTCGACGACGGGGCTAATAAGAATAAGAAAATTATGAAAAACAGAAGTTATCCCAGTCTTCATCATTTCAGGGAAATATTTTTATTCTTCTATTCCACCATTGAATGAACTCTGTGTTTCAAAAACCTAAGTCTGACCATTAGAATCACTTGATTCAATTTATTGCAATTTGAGAAACCTAAATTGAATATCATAAATCAACCAATTCCACCTTCAAAGCCTAAATCTCGATAAGAATTAACCTAATCCCGTGGGAACGAGTTCCAAAAGCAATTTCTAATTGAATCTTCAACTGAGAATCTGCAATGAAGAGTAATTGAAGAGAATCATCAAGAGAAACAAATTGAAAGATAAGTTTAATCTTTCCATATCCTCGATCATTGAACGAAAGCTTTAATTTGTCGATTTTTATTAGAGTATGTGTATTTGTGTTTTAGTCAAGTCAACCTTAGTTGACTTGACCTGTGTCTGTGTGTGAGAAGTGTGTGTAATAACTTCACATTATTGGATACCTTACATAACCAATGATGTCTCTTGTAAGAACTTATCTATTTCTAATACAATTTTATCGATTTCTCATGGTATCATTGGGTTCGATCCGGAGCCTATAATTTCTCTGCAATACAATTTTTTGTCAAGATTTTTTAGCAGATTCATTGAATCCTTTACACAATTTTACATCCAATTATTGGATCAATACTTATTCAAATTTCATCAACATCAATTTAGGTCAATTTTTCAAGAACATCATCTCTGCTCTTGCTCTCAGTTCATTCTTTGGAGCAATTCTTTGATGATCTTGCTTGTTTACACTCGACGAAGAAATATGGCATTAACTTCCACTGCTTCTGATGGTAATTTCACATTACCTTTTTCTAATATTGTAAATTTTATTTCCACAAAACTTGATTCAACAAATTTCCTTTTATGGCGTGATCAATTTGAGTCGATTGTGTATTCTACATCATTGTATGGGTATGTTACTGGAGAATAAATAGAACCTCCTAAACATATCTTTATTAATGGTGTTCTTAGTCTCAATCCAAACTGGGTTTACTGGAAGAAGGTTGATTATTTTTTAATGAGCTGCTTGAAGGATACTTTTACTCCATCTGTTTCTGGAGATGTGTTAGGTTTGTCGAATGCACATCAGATTTGGTCTTATCTTGAAGTTTGTTTCAAGAATCAATTCATGGCTAGAAAAGGAATGTTAAGAAATCAACTAAATGGTTGTAAAAAAGGTAATTCATCTATTCTTGTCTATCTTCAAAGTTTAAAGTTAATTGCTGATTATTTGGCTGCCATTGGAGAAAAAGTTTGTGAATTAGATTTAGTCATGTATGTTCTCAATAGCTTAGGTATGGAGTATGATAACTTTGTTAATTTTGCACAAAACCGTGAAGTGCCTTTTACTTTTGCTGAAATTAAACCAAGATTACTTAATCATGAGCAATGGATCATTGATCAACATCAAGACTCTAGTTTAGTCTTTAATGCTCAGAATCCCACTGGACTTTATTCTAAGAATGACAATTATGGGAATGGTAGTGGTAAAGTCAAGGGAAAGAATACAGGAAATGGTTTCAGTAATACCAAGAATTATGGGAACGACAATTTCAACAGTAATAAGAATATGACAAATCCTTGATCAAATGGTTCTTTTGATCATAGTTCTGGTGATGGTTATATGAGAAGAGATTTCTCACAGGTGGAGTGTCAGATTTATATAAAGAAGGGTCACTTTGCTAGCAGGTGTCACTACAGATATTATCCACCCACAGTTGTATCAAGTTCTAATTCTATTTATGGGTCATCTAATGTGGCACAACAACACTCTGCTATTAATTCAATGGGTGAAGTTATGGATTTCTTTGGTGCATCTAATTCTGAAGATCCTCAGTGGCTTGAAGATTCTGGTGCTACTACACATATGACAGGGGATGAAAATCTACTTCAGAATACTTCTGGTTATAGAGGAAAGGATAAAGTGCAAGTAGGAAATGGTAAGTCTCTTATTATTACCTCTACTGGTACTGCTGTTATTCAGACACCTAAAACTAGTTTTAGGCTCAACACTATATTACTAGTTCCTGACATGAAGCATAATTTGCTCTCTATAGCTAAGTTTATAAGGGATAATCATTGCTATTTTAAGCTAACTCCTACTGGATATGAAATTAGAGATATAGGTTCTCATGTATTGCTTGCTATAGGTACTGTAGTTAATAATCTTTATTCTATTCATAATTATGTTTTGCCATCTTCTGATATTTGTTTGTCTGCTGCTATTTCTGCTCCTTCTCATATTTGGCATAGTAGACTAGGTCACCCTTCTACTCAAATAGTTCAGAAATTATTTTCTACCAAACATATAATTTCAACTACCCCTCAGTCTTCATCTCTTTGTCATCCTTGCCAGCTTGTTAAAATTAAAAGGTTGCATTTTCACTTATCTGATTCTCATGAACTTAAACCATTATCACTTATTCATTGTGATGTGTGGGGTCCTACAATTCCATCTTTGAATGGTTATATATACTATATTATTTTTATAGATGATTTTAGTATATATAATTGGATTTATCCAATGGAGTTAAAATCAGATGCTCCTCAGTGTTTTGCTCATTTTAAGACTCATACTAAAAATTTGTTTTCTACAAAAATCATATCTTTTCAATTAGATGGTGCAACTGAGTTAGTTAAGGGACAATTTAAGCTTCTTATTGACAAAAGTGGCATCAATATTAGGATTTATTGTCCTCAAACTCCCCGACAAAATGGTCTAGCTGAAAGGAAGCATAAACATATTATTGAAATGGGAATTACTTTGTTGTTTAACACCTTTTGTCCCACAGATTTTTGGTATGATGCATTTTTAACAACCACCTATCTTATTAATAGGACTCCTACAAAGATTTTGCATTTTAAGTCTCCCTTTGAGGTTTTGTTTGGTTCTGTTCCAGATTATGGATTTCTCAAAGTTTTTGGTTCTATTTGTTATCCTCATTTATCTTATGGTAGAAGTGATAAATTATCTCCCAAAACAGTTAAATGTGTTTTTATAGGTTATAGAACCCTACATAAGGGTTATAAGTGCTATAATCCTCTTACTAAAAAGTCTTATATTTCCAAAAATGTGGTTTTTGATGAATCTCAATTTTATTTCTTTGACTATTCATGTTTTGTGTCTTCTTCCAATACTGATTCTGCCTCAAACACTTTACCTACTGAAATTCCTTCTAATAATGATACTATTACACCATCTACTTCTATGATTACTAGAGCTCAAAGAGGTATTTCAAAACCAAAGCTTTTTCCAGACCATGTTTCTCATGTTTCTGTCAAATATCCTATTTCTACTTCTTATGCTTCATTATTAACTACATTTACTGAACCTAAAACTTTTAAGAAAGCAATGAAAGTTCCTCAGTGGCAAGTCTCTATGAAGGATAAGTATGTTTCCTTAAGGAATAATGATACTTGGGACTATGTAGAACCAGAACCACGTATGAATATTTTGGGGACTAAATGGGTTTACAAGATAAAATAGAAACTAGGTGGAACTATTGATAGATTTAAGTCTTGATTGGTAGCAAAGGGTTATGATCAACATGATGGAATTGATTACAATGAAACATTTAGTCATGTAGTCAAGTCAACTACTGTTAGAGTTGTTCTGTGTATGACCTTGGCTTATGATTGGAAGATTAAACTGTAGGAGCAGAATCTCGCAACAACAACGCTCTTGCGAAAACTTCTACCACGTATGGCTAATATCGCAAATTAATTACAGAAATGACGTAATAGACAACGACAACATAAAACATGAGAAATATGTGAAGATTTTATGGTTGTTATAAAGAAAGCTCGTTAGAATAAGGCGGGAGCTTGCTAGAATAAGGAGGGAGCTTGCGAGAACAAGGAGGGAGCTAGCTAGAATAAGGAGGGAGATCGTGAGAACAAGGCGGGAGATCGAGAGAATGTAGCGGGAGCTCGAGAGAATATGGAGAAAGCTTGCGAGAGTGTGGAAAGGGATCCTAAAATAAGGGAAGTATGAGCTGTATGTGAGCTATCATCCACTATGTAAACACCTATATAAAGAGGAGAGCAGGAGAGAGAAGAGGGAGAGACAATTTTGGTAAGAGAGAGAGAGATATTTTTAGAGAGAAAATGTATTTTTCTTTATCATCTTCTTCCCCAAAAACTAGATCTAGAACTTTACCCATTAATGGAGATTATCAATGTAAATCAAATGTAAATTTAAACAATCATAGTGAAAAATCATGGATGTAGATCAAATTGATCGAACCATGTAAAAATATGTGTGTCCATTTACAATTTTAGTATTTTAATCACCATTTTCATATCAAATGAGTTTAGATCAAGAAATTATTATCAAGATATTACAAGGGGTGTGTTGTGGGAATTCCTGTAACTACATTTTTGGCACTAGAAACAGGGACGAGTAAAGGATTTATCATTCCTGTAGTTTGATTGGTTCAAGAGACTTCCATGAAGATTTGCTACTGTTCATATTTTTCAAGATCTAAAAAATTTTAGGTTCAAAAATGGAAATTTCATGGAAGAAATTACACTTTCAGGGAGTAAACATCATCAATAATTCAAAGACATGAAAAGAGTAGGAGAAAAAAATTAGTTGTTGTGGTGAATTTAAGGAAGAAAACCAAGGTTTCAGTGGGATATTTCATGTTCAGGAGAAAAAGCAAGAGGCAAATTATGAAAGAAATTAAGGAAGAACGAAAAGAAGATAAGAGACAGACGCTACAATTTCTATCACAAACAGAAATTTGCACAGATGGTTCAACGCTGAGCAAACAAGTTGTAAGTCTCATGATCGATTCTTCCTATTTGCGATATTTTCGCACATTTTTGATAAAATTCCAAGCGGAAAATAAAAGAACAAGTAACAAATTTTATGCGAATATTTCGCAAAGAAATTCTTGAACAGATGGTTAATGGCGAAATTAATGAGTTTATCTTCGTGAGTTCGAATCCCACCGTATGCATTCCTTTACTATTTTTACTACAGGCGAAGATATGATTAAAACTATAGCATCATGCATTCCCTTTGCATACAGAAGAGTAGCACAATTGGTCACCAGCGAATACAAGGAGTTTGATGTCACGGGTTCAAATTGGACACATATTTTTCATTTTCTTCTCATTTTCATTGGCGGATAAAAGAATAAGAAAAAAAAAAGTTCTACGTTAATTTCGCAGAGAGGTTCTTGAACAGTTGGTCCAGAGAACAGTATGTGAGTTTATGGTTAGAGGTTCGAATTTTCCTGCGAGCATAGTTTTCTTCTTTTTACATAGGGTGAGAAAATGAATAATTTCGCAGTATTGTTTCATTATTTCGCAAGCAAGAGGCAGCATAGTTGGTGATCTGCGAAGTTAATGAGTTCATGGTCGCGAGTTCAAGTCCTAACACATGCATATTTTTTCGTGAAATCCTTGATGATTTTGCAGGTATATTTCACACAGAAGAGAGTTCATGATAATCTCGCAGATAAATTTCGCAAGCAAGAGAACTATCACAGTTGGTTGGGAGGCATGAATGCAAGCAACAAGTTTCGGGATCAATTCTTGCTTCTCGCAAGTTTATTTTTGTTATACGAAATTTCTACATAATTGTCTCTCGAACAGTTAAACTTTGATTACTTCGCAAGATCTTTGATTAGTTCGCAAGATAGGGCTAGCAGAGTTGGTTTGTTGCGAGAAAATGCAAGAGGCAGGTCAAGGGTTCAAGTCTCATCTCTCACTCTTCTTTTTGCTGCGAGACGTTCAGACAACTCACATAAGAGCTAAGTACCCTTTCCTAGAACATTTTACTTACCACAGATAAAATATTTTTGATTTAATTTACAAAAAGTGATACAATCGCAAGATTTCAAAAAAGATTTCTAAGATTTCTAAGATTTTTTATTTAATTTACAAAGCACGATACTATCGCAGAATTACAAAAATTTCAGAACTACAAAGATTTCAGAATTACAATGTCTTAGAATTTCTCTTGAATATTTACTTTGCTTCAAATGATATGATATTATGAGAATGAAAGAGTGAATGGAAGAAATGATAGAAATGAAAGAATGAATGAAAGAATAAAGATACGCGAAAATTTCGCAGAGACATAAGAATGGGACGAACCTTTATGGCGTACACCCTAGTTCGTGAATAAAATTTCACAAGAGGCAAATGTAAGACCTAAAGTGCATCATATAAGGGGGTATCTCTTTTCATGGCTCATGGATAAGGTTATACCGCTGCTGGAACCTGAGTCATGAAGATGTTGGGGTTAAAGAAAACCTATCCAAGAGAGATACTTTGGATTTCCAACTATATATATATATTAACAGTTGGACGACCGAAGGTCTCTTCTAAGGAGTGAAAAGTATGACCAAGGCGCCAAGGTACACGGTTGAGCCAAGGGTGCCAGGGGCGTATGAAACTACCCTGGCCATTCTTGGAAAGTCTTGGATATGATGTACCCGGCCCGAAGAAAACCCCACTTAGGGTGCAATCTCGTAACTATAAGCCATATAGGCAAAAAGGATAAGAGGCTGCGAAAATAACTAGTTGTTAGTAAAACCGGATGGGAGGAGCTAGTCTTGTATGGCCGATGTACGCCTCCTTGAAGGGGCAACCAGGGGGAAGATATGGGCGGCACCCTCCATTAGGGAGCTGATAAGTGTCTTAAGATGCAAATGTCATGAGGCTTTATTTTCGCAAGAAAATTTAGGCTTGTCATATTTGTGCAACAAATATAAAGAGGCAAAAATACAAGAGAAAATATAAGACGAGATCAATGGGTTTTTGCATGAAAATGTAAAGACGTTCTGTGTTTTCGTCGCAAGACGACAATGTCATGGGGCTTTATGTTGTCAAGAATATTTAGGCCTGTCATATTGTCGCATGAAAAATATCATGCTGAGGCCATAATACAAGAGGTAAGACAATATCAATGGGTCAATACATGAAAGTGTAAATACGTCCTGCGATTTTGTCGCAAAGAAAAAAGAAACGTGGCGAAATAAGACCTTTAACTAGGAAGACAAAATAAGACCACATAAGAAAGTAAGCAAATAAGCTTGTGAAAATGATTATATGTGAGCAAACAAGCTTGCAAACATATATACTGAAATGAAATTAAGATAGTAAAAATGATGCTCCTTTGATATTTTAATTATATTATATTATGCGAGACTAATAGTGAAGGAATAAACAGCGGAGAAAATAAAACAATGAGATACAATGAGCAAGAAAGATGAGGCACAATCAAATGAACTTGCGAGAACAATAAATATGCAAAGAAGAAAGCATATACTAGAGATAAAAACATAGAAAATGAAGAATGGAGGCAATCCAAAGCTACATCAATTTTAGCACGGCAAAATAAGATAAGTAACACAAACATTAGCTATACATTGTAATAGATAAGCATTCTCATCATACAAGCATCATACTCGCATCATAAAAGCATTGCATAAGCATTTCATAACATAAACATCGCATAATACATTTCATGACATAATCATTACATAAACACTATATTCGCACAAGTATTTTACCAAACTTTACAGAATAATTTCGCAGAATTATTCAGAATTTCGCATCACTATTCGCAACACTATTAGCATCACTATTCGCAGCATTATTCGCAGCACTATTTCATGAGCATTATTCAGAATTTCGCAGAATACTTCATAATTTCGCAGAATACTTCATAATTTCACATAGTACTTTAGAATTTCGCAGAGTATTTCATAATTTCGCAAGGTTATTTAGAATTTAGCATGATTACTCAGAATTTCAAAGAATGTGTCATAATTTCACAGAATGTGGTTATTTTGCAGGATGAGATTATTTCGCACAATTACAAGCAACTTGAAGAGATTATATTATCGCATGAACACAAAACATAAGACATAGGCAAGATAAGAATAGAGAAGCAATTTGCTCATTCAACATTTTCTCAAGGATTCTACCCTCATAGATAAAGAACAAAGGAAACTATGGATTACCAAGAAAACATTTCATGTTCTTTATCTTATCGGCAAGAATCATTTCCAAAGTGGACGTTCACTAATGAACAACAAGAAGTCTCACCAAAAATGGAGTAATAATTTCACATGAACAGAGGCAATATTTATCACTCTCATTCAAGGATGGATACTTCTTATATTTCGAGGATTAAGTACTTCTTATACTTCTTCAAGGATACTTCATACTTCACATACTTCAAGAGTTGATACTTCTTATTTACTTAGCAAAGCTTCGGAACTTCGCAAAAGAATAGAGGCAAGTACGTACTTTTCAAGTCCAGTATTCTTTCGCTTGTTCCTTCATCAAAAAAGATCAAAGACCACTACAACAACAATTTTTTTCTTAAAGATTGATTTTCAAGCAATATTCAAGAAAAAAGAGGCAAAATGTAGGAGCAGAATCTCGCAACAACAACGCTCTTGCGAAAACTTCTACCACATATGGCAAATATCGCAAATTAATTTCAGAAATGACGTAATAGACAACGACATCATAAAAAATGAGAAAGATATGAAGATTTTATGGTTTTTATAAAGAAAGCTCGTTAGAATAAGGCGGGAGCTCGCGAGAACAAGGCGGGAGCTCGCTAGAATAAGGCGGGAGCTCGCGAGAACAAGGCGGGAGCTCGAGAGAATGTAGAGGGAGCTCGATAGAATATGGAGAAAGCTTGTGAGATTGTGGAAACGGATCCTAAAAAAGGGGAAGTATGAGCTGTATGTGAGTTGTCATCCACTATGTAAACACCTATATAAAGAGGAGAGCATGAGAGAGAAGAGGGAGAGACAATTTTGGTAAGGGAGAGAGAGATATTTTGAGAGAGAGATATTTTGAGAGAGAGAATGTATTTTTCTTTATCATCTTCTTCCCCAAAAACTAGATCTAGAACTTTACCCATTAATGGAGATTATCAATGTAAATCAAATGTAAATTTAAACGATCATAGTGAAGAATCATGGATGTAGATCAAATTGATCGAACCATGTAAAAATCTGTGTGTCCATTTACAATTTTAGTATTTTAATCATCATTTTCATATCAAATGAGTTTAGATCAAGATATTACAAGGGGTGTGTTGTGGGAATTCCTGCAACTACATAAATAATTAGATGTAAGTAATGATTTCTTACATGGATATTTAGATGAGGATGTTTATGTTAGAGCATAGCTCAGTTTAACCCACTAGCATTGGTTTGTCAAGTTAGTTGTCAATTTTAGTTTCCAAAATGCATTCTTGATTTAGCATACTAAAGATAGTTTCGGACTAGATTAGGTCTAAGAAGTTGAATCGAAGCTATCCTTAAAGGATGATGATTGAAGATTCAAGACTACAAGAAGACATCAACAAAGGTATGTGATTGATTTCATTTGGATTCTTGTTCAATTCTACCTTTTTAATCTATCGAGATAAATGCTCACTCTATGGAACATTTCTAATGACGGTAAATGTACATTTATGTATATATACTTAAGGTTATTTGATTCATGACCTTGGTGACAATAACCTTTATCCCTATAAAGGATCTCATTTTATAGTGAATGAGATTGTGAATTCAACGAGCCAAGAATCACTCAATTCCGAGTTACAACGATGAAGTTATGAGTGATTTAAGTTCATTAGTAGGAAACGTTCCATGGGCCTTTGAGTCCGCGAACTTGGTATGCGAACTTGGGCCCAGTACGTGACTAAAATGGATTTTTGGTCATGTTGGTGATGTTTTTTTATCTATGCAAGTTAGCTATTGCTCCAAACATCTTTTATTACCATATTAAAGTGTTTGTGATTCCTTCCTAAGTTAAAATGTGATTTATGCACATAAATACAATATTTGCTAATTAATTATTTATTTAATTATTTTGGCAAGAGTTGTAACTTAGGAAAGACTCCCAAAATTAGGAGAGTCTTGAAAAAGGAAAATAGATTTGCTTAGTTTTCAAGCTATGTTTCACTATAAATATTGAGTTCGTGAGTTTACAAGTTTTTTATCCCTTTGGAAAATTGGCGTAAGCTCTGCAGGTTGTTTTCCACGTCTTTTGTTCTTCGTGAACAAGAGTGAGATAAAAGTCTTTGTATTGGGGATCACAAAGCCAAGTTGGATTTAATCTTCGTGATTGATTATACAACTTGTAATATAGGGTTTTCACCTCTTGTCTATTCTAAGGTTTTCTCTTCTGATATAAAACCCTTCAAGAGTTGTTGATCATAAACCCTAGGTTTTGATAGATTTCAGTTTCCGATCGTATACCAATACTTGTTATTCGAAATCGGAGACTAGAAAGAAAAACTTCTATTGAGACATCTCGTAAAAATCCTTGAGAAGTTTTAAACAAGATATCTCTAGATTTATTCTAGTTGTTCTTGTGGTATAATAATTAGGTTTTCTTCCTTTATTAAAGAGTATAATCATCCCTAATCTACACGTTTGTTTTGATATTACTTTTACCTAGTAATTTTTTTTATCAAAATAAACACAAGATTTCCAAAACCTTGATTCACATCTAAAGGGAAATCAAACCGGTGTTTTGTGCAAACAAAATATCGAATCGTATCAATCGTGTTGTTGTATCTTCTAAAGAGAGCCTAGGGTTCTGCTAGAAGATTAAGAAGAAGAATTCCTAAAGAGAATCGGTGTTTTGATATGAGTTATATTTGTGCTGAAGAAGTTATTACATCTAGTCCGAATAGGTAGTAGGAAATTGGTGTAACAACTTATAATCAATGTGTGTTTATTCTGGACTAGGTCCCGGGGTTTTTCTGCATTTGTGGGTTCCTCGTTAACAAAATATGGTGTCTGTGTTATTTCTTTTCCGCATTATATTTTATTTATATAATAGAAGTATCACAGGTTGTACGTTAAAGATCAATAGGTTCTTATCGATACTTGAACAATTGGTTTTTTTATCTTCACATTGTTAGACCAGTCTGGACTAACCCTATTTCAAGTAGATACTGTGTTGAAATATTCCTTTAGTGATTGTTGCTTAAAGAGGTTTATACACAATGGATATTGAATAGGTTGTGATTAAAACAAAATACTTTGTTTCGAGAGCTTCACACTAAAATCAGGTTTTCGGACTTCCTTCTGTTTAACTTTGATTGTGTTGAAATAGAGATATTAAACTCTTTGATATACTGTACTCTAGATTGAGTCTGACTGTCTAGTTGATTCTCTAGAAAGTATATTGGAGTTTGTCTATTCATATTGCCAAACGAAATATTGGGTGGTGTTGTTAGACCCCCGCTTTTTCAATTGGTATCAGAGCAGGCAAACACGATAAGACCTCATAAGTCTGTGTTTGAAGCAATGTGATTGTTACGGACATAGGTGCTATCTTTATAAATGTACCACCAGTTTTTAATGACACGAACTATTTATGGTGGAAAATTGCGATACGTTCCTTTATTCAATCGCGAGATTTTCAATCATGGGTTCGTATTGTTAATGGATATGATCCTCCATCAGTCACAGTAGACGGTGTAACTGTTGCAAAGGATATTGGTGAATATAGTGATCTTGAGATTCTTGCTACAAAGCAAAATTATGACGGATTAAATGCTATCATCCATGCCATTACCCCAGATCTTCAGCAGCACGTAACTACGTGTAATAAGTCTAAATATGCTTGGGATATCTTAGAAACCGTATTCAAAGGGAATGCCGCAGAAAAGAAGCAAGGATGCAAAATCTAGCTTCTGACTGGGAAAACCTTCGCTTGTCTGATGATGAAACCTTTGATGAGTTTAACCAAAGACTTTCTCAAATAGTTAACGCCTCATTTTCATTGGGAAGAACTATTCCAGAGAAAGTTATTGTGTGCAAAATTCTCAGGTCTCTACCATCAAGATACGAGTCTAAGAAACATGCCATTGAAGAAGCAAACGATCTTTCTACACTCTCCAAAAATACTCTAGTTGGAAAGTTAAAGATCTTTGATAATGAACACGCATCAAAAAAAGAGGTTATTTCTCTTAAAGTTGCAAACAATTCTGAATCCTCTAAGGATAAATCTGGTTCGCCAGATACTAAGGATGATACTCCATGACAATTTAGAAAACTCTTAAGAGACATGAAAAAGAGTTTTTCTAAAGGTGCAACATATCCTAATGATGATGTACAATGCTATAAATGTCGTGGTTTCAGGCACTTGTCTTCAGTATGTCCTAGATGGAGCCGTAGACAATCCGCATATGCAGCAGCAGCCACTCTTGATGATGGACCTGAATTTTATAATCCTCAAAAGTTGGCAGGCGAGGTTGCATTAGATTATGGAAAAATTCTTACGGATACTGATTCTGATTCTGACGAAGAAGTGTTCCATGATGATCCAGTTGCTAATAATCTTCTTAAGGAATGTCATAAGAAACTCTCGGAAGCTGAAAGCACCATTTTTTGTGAGAAAGTTAAATATGAAAGACTTCATAGTCGGAATAAAGACTTGCAAGACCAACTTGATTATAGTGGTGAAAGAGATTATCTCAACGAAATACGAAAGCTTAAAGAAGAAATTGCCGAAGGTCGAGATCGGAAAATCATTCTTTAAGCAAAGCTAGATAACTTGGAGAACATCGAGATAAACTTGTTATTTGATACAGAACGAGAAGATCTTAAAGTTCAATGTGAATCATCCAAGAATAATCTAGTTATTGCGCTTGAGAAGGTCAAAAGTTTGGAAGAAGAAAACTCGAGCTTAAAAGAGAGTTTGTCTAGAAATAGCAACTCAGATAAATTAACCTCAATATTGGGAGCATGTAGAATTCATCGTGATACACGAGGATTGGGCTATGAAGGAATATGCTCCCCTAGTATTTGCAAAGAGGTAAAATTTGTCAAAGCTAAATATTCTTCTCAATCAAAACCTTCCACGGTTGACGAAAATAAAGTATCTCGATCGACTACTGATAATGAAAAGAGGAAATCCTATCAAGTTCCAAAGCTAACATAAATTTTTCCATTACACTAAACATTGCTTTTATTGTGGAAAACCAGGTCACTTGCAAAGGAATTGCAGATTTCTTAAATGATATAAATCCAGATCTGATTCTGTTAAGAAGATAAGATCTGATGTTCCAAACTGGAGAAAAACTGAGTCTCATAAAATCAGTTCTTCTAGTATTCACCCGAAGAAGTTTCATAACTACATTAGGGAGAAAAATAAATACGTTTCTCCAAAAGTTACTCAGAAATGGGTACCAAAGAAGATAAATAAAGAAACAAGTAAAAAGGTTCTCCCAGACAAGAGTTTGACAAGGGATAACATCTTAAAAAGGTATGAAATAGTTATTGAAAGTTTTAAGGGAGTTCTTAAATTCCTAGAATCCATGCATGATTTTGTTTCGAATACCTGTGGTGAGCAAGATTTTGTTCACCTCAACACAACCTAATTGTGTTGAAAGTGCATCCTCACCAAGAAGCCCTTGTAAATATGGTGAGGATTGCAAAAGAATTGGGGCACACAAATTATTTTGGTAAACTTTCGCTTTAGCCGATTTCATCTTTGCCTAGTGACAAAAGTCATGTTATGTTTCAATCACTTTGGAAATTGCTCTGACGAAAACTAGTTCGTGAATAAAAACTATATGACATCCTCTGAGAATGTTTCAATGATTGAAATGAGAGTTTAGAATATATAACCATTGTGGGATATAAACATTGTTTTGGTAACACATATATGTATAAGTCCTTAACGCTTGAACCAAAGTTTGCGAAATTTGTTGATCAAGTGGAACCGGAACATGAGCAGTAACTCAGTCCGCGAACACAGTCCGTGAACTAGCGTAAGTTCTCGAAACCGAGAATATCTGTTGAATTTGAAGCTCAGGTGCAGTCCACGAACTCAGTCCGCGAACTGACGGAAGTTCTCATCCCGAGAAATTCTGCTGGAGTTTATTAACTTCAACCGGTTAGCTTGAGTCCGCGAAATCAGTCCGCGAACTCAAGAGGTTATGTCTGAAAACGATATTCGTGAACTTATCTAAATTTACTAAGGAATGATTTTCCAAACCGTGGCTTTATAGTTCATGAATTGATTCGAGTGAATCACATCGTTTTTGATTCAATTGTGTCTTGTGTAGTACATGAGATCTCATAGCAATTGAACAACTCTCTAACTAGTTCATTTGAGTCATTTAGACTAGTTATGGTGAAGAAGAATAAGGATGATATGAAAGTGCTCATACCACGCGTGTGATTCGTAATTACCTAACTTGATTTGTGATTGAAATTGTTAAGGTTAGAAGCAATAATCAAAGCCATTGGATGTTGGTTTTTATTGTCAAAGAAACGTTTTCATACACTTATGGTAACCATGCTTGGTGTAAATCCTGTGGAAAAGGTTATTCTTTCTTCTAAGCATATCAACTCTTGTTTATACAAGTTTGTATCTTAGAAAAAATGATAAAAAATACTTGATCTTTATGATTACATATTATGTATTGTTACCATGAGATAGTTCTAATTTCTTAGTAACATAATCTCATGAGAGACTTTCAATGATTGGTTCTTAAATCGTATCTCCTTGTAGGATTTCTAAAATCCAATATATAAATCCTTTTCCCCAGAGAAAGGTCACTCTTGTTGTTCTTTAGGGAATGACATTTTTTATGGGAGAGTTCCTCAATGAACTTGTGCTTAATTGTTATATCTTTGAGGAGAGAAGCAATTGTGGAACATGTAGGGGTTAACTTGTATTTTAATAAACTCCTTGATGAAGTCACTAAGTTTCGACTATGTGATATCGTCTAAACAAAGTTGATATGTTTCTTTCTTTTGGTCATGAATTATCTCCGTGAAAATTTTATGAGGATACCACTAGTTTTCGTACCTTTGCCAATATATATTGACAAAAAGGGGGAGAATTAATGTGCAGTTCACACTACAAATACATATGTTTTACGGATCATTATGTAAGGGGGAGTGGTTTTCATGTTGAGATGGATTATTGACTAAGGGGGAGTGATACATATCACCGTAGTATTATTGTCAAAGTTGTGATACAATGAAACTTTGATGTTGTGTAATAATACTATGATGGATCATCAAAAAGTACAGGATGAACAAAGGTAGAGTTGAAGAACCAAGGAAATCAAGATTGTCGATTTTGCTTTTAACAAGTTCAAACCATATGTAAAATGGTTTTGTTACTAAAATTGACAAAGGGGGAGATTATTAGAGCATAGCTCGGTTAAACCCACTAGCGTTGGTTTCTAAAGTTAGTTGTCAATTTTAGTTTCCAAAATGCATTCTTGATTTAGCATACTAAAGATAGTTTCGGACTAGATTAGGTTTAAGAAGTTGAATCGAAGCTATTCTTAAAGGATGATGATTGAAGATTAAAGACTACAAGAAGACATCAACAAGTACTTCATCAACAAAGGTATGTGATTGATTTCATTTGGATTCTTGTTCAATTCTAACTTTCTAATCTATCGAGATAAATGCTCACTCTATGGAACATTTCCAATGACGGTAAACGTACATTTATGTATGTATACTTGAGGTTATTTGATTCATGACCTTAGTGACAATAACCTTTATCCCTATAAAGGATCTCATGTTATAGTGAATGAGCTTGTGAATTCAACGAGCCAAGAATCACTCAATTCCGAGTTACAACGATGAAGTTATGAGTGATTTAAGTTCATTAGTAGGAAACGTTCCATGGGCCTTTGAGTCCGCGAACTTGGTCTGCGAACTTGGGCTCGGTACGTGACTAAAAGGGATTTTTGGTCATGTTGGTGATGTTTCTTTATCTATGCAAGTTAGCTATTGCTCCAAACATCTTTGATTACCATATTAAAGTGTTTGTGATTCCTTCCTAAGTTAAAATGTGATTTATGAACATAAATACAATATTTGCTAATTAATTATTTATTTAATTATTTTGGCAAGAGATGTAACTTAGGAAAGACTCCCAAAATTAGGAGAGTCTTGAAAAAGGAAAATAGATTTGCTTAGTTTTCAAGCTATGTTTCACTATAAATATTGAGTTCGTGAGTTTACAAGTTTTTTATCCCTTTGGAAAATTGGCGTAAGCTCTGCAGGTTGTTTTCCACGTCTTTTGTTCTTCGTGAACAAGAGTGAGATAAAAGTCTTTGTATTGAGGATCACAAAGCCAAGTTGGATTTAATCTTTGTGATTGATTATACAACTTGTAATCTAGGGTTTTCACCTCTTGTATATTCTAAGGTTTTCTCTTCTGATATAAAACCATTCAAGAGTTGTTGATCATAAACCCTAGGTTTTGATAGATTTCAGTTTCCGATCGTATACCAATACTTGTTAGTCGAAATCGGAGACTAGAAAGAAAAACTTCTATTGAGACATCTCGTAAAAATCCTTGAGAAGTTTTAAACAAGATATCTCTAGATTTATTCTAGTTGTTCATGTGGTAGAATAATTAGGTTTCTCTTCCTTTATTGAAGAGTATAATCATCCCTAATCTACACGTTTGTTTTGATTTTACTTTTACGTAGTAATTTTTTTTATCAAAATAAACACAAGATTTCCAGAACCTTGATTCACATCTAAAGGGAAATCAAACCGGTGTTTTGTGCAAACAAAATATCGAATCGTATCAATCGTGTTATTGTATCTTCTAAAGAGAGCCTAGGGTTCTGCTAGAAGATTAAGGAGAAGAATTCCTAAAGAGAATCGGTGTTTTTCTATGAGTTATATTTGTGCTGAAGAAGTTATTACATCTAGTCCGAATAGGTAGTAGGAAATTGGTGTAACAACTTATAATCAATGTGTGTTTATCCTGGACTAGGTCCCGGGGTTTTCTGCATTTGTGGGTTCCTCGTTAACAAAATCTGGTGTCTGTGTTATTTCTTTTCCGCATTATATTTTATTTATATAATAGAAATATCACAGGTTGTACGTTAAAGATCAATTAGTTCTTGTATCCGACCTTAGGGTTGTTGAGTGAATTGATCGATACTTGAACAATTGGTTTTGTTATCTTCACATTGTTAGACCAGTCTGGACTAACCCTATTTTAAGTAGATAATGTGTTGAAATATCCCTTTAGTGATTGTTGCTTAAAGAGGTTTATACACAGTGGATATTGAATAGGTTGTGATTAAAACAAAAGACTTTGTCTCGAGAGCTTCACACTAAAATCAGGTTTACGGACTTGCTTTTGTTTAACTTTGATTGTGTTAAAATAGAGATATTAAACTCTTTGATATACTTTACTCTAGATTGAGTCTGACTATCTAGTTGATTCTCTAGAAAGTATATTGGAGTTTGTCTATTCAGATTGCTAAACGAAATATTGGGTGGTGTTGTTAGACCCCCGCTTTTTCAGTTTATATGTCTCATCCTCAGGGTTTCCTTAATCCAGATTATCCTTCACATTATGTTTGTCATCTTAAGAAAAGCTTGTATGGGTTGAAACATGCACCCATGGCTTGGTTTCATAGAATCAGCTCATTTCTTATTGGTTATGGTTTCAAGAAAGCTATTTCGGATAATTTTATGTTTGTTTTCTTCTCACAGCATGGGATGATCATTCTTTTATTATATGTTGATGATATTTTGGTAACTGGTGGTTCTTCTGTTCTTATTGATAAGTTGATTACTTCTCTTAAGAAAGAATTTGCAATGAAGGAATTAGGGGAGCTAGGATATTTCTTGGGTATTGAAGCTGTAAGATCTTCTGATTCTATTGTTCTCACACATAAGAAATACACATTAGAATTGTTGTCTAAAGCTAACATGCTATATTGTAAACCTTGTGATACTCCAGTTACTAAGGGTGCTAGAGTCTCTTTGCATGATGGAACTAAGTTGGACAATGTCAGTGATTATAGAACTATCGTTAGTAGTTTGCAGTACTTAACAGTTACAAGGCCAGATATATGTTTTGTTGTGAATTATGTGTCCCAGTTCATGCATTCACCAACTGATGTTCATTTTTAATTAGTTAAGAGGATACTCAAGTACTTAAAAGGTACTATTGGTCTTGGTGTGACTCTTAAAAAGGGGAGTTTACAGTTGTTAAAAGAATATACAGACTCAGATTGGGCAGGTTGTCCAGATACAAGGAGATCAACATCTGGATATGCAGTTTTTCTGGGTTCAAATTTAGTTTCTTGGTCTTCTAAGAAACAACTAACTATTTCTAAGTCATCTGCTGAGGCAGAATATAAATGCATTTATGTTGCATCTACTGAGTTGAAATGGATAACAGACTTACTACCTAAATTACATGTTACAGTTTCTACTCCTTATTTGCTTCTCTGTGAAAATACTAGTGCATTGTCTTTAGTATCTAACCCTGTTTTTCATGCTAGGACAAAGCACATAGAGATTCAGTACCATACTATCAGGGAGTTAGTGGAGAATGGGTTTATTAAACTTTAACATATTTCAAGTCAGGACCAGCTAGCTGATATATTTACAAAGGGTCTCTGCTATCCAACTTATTCAAGACTGTTACAGTGTTTGATGGATGTTCCTGCTTCTTCATATACTTCTCATGCTTCTGCAGCTACACAGTCTTCTTCTTCCAGTGCCTCTGAAGTTACTTAGTGTATTTGTGTTTTAGTTTCTTTGTGTTTTTCTGCATATTTCAGTGGTCTCTTCATCACTGGTTTGCAGTATGTGTATTTGTGTTTTAGTCACTGCTTCAGTGGACTTCTTCATCAGTGGTTTGCTTCATCAATTTCTACATAATTCAGTGGAATTCTACTTCAGTGGTTTTCTATCAAGAACATTATTGCAAGTGTTTATGTTGTATCAAACTGTTCAGGTTAGCCCTTCTCAGTTTGAGGGGGTGTATTATAGTATGTGTATTTGTGTTTAAGTCAAGTCAACCTTAGTTGACTTGACCTGTGTCTGTGTGTGAGAAGTGTGTGTACCAACTTTACATCACTGGATACCTTATATAACCAATAATGTCTCTTGTAAGAACTTATCTGTTTCCAATATAATTTTATCAGTTTCTCAATTTTGAATTGAAGTTGAAACTTCTGATTTCAAGGTTTTGAAAATTCTAAAACATCGATTTCATATGCATGTTATTATGTGATTCATAATTAGAAGTCAGATTAGTAATCATCTTATCCTAGTCTTGTTCTTCACTGAGTTTTGATCAATCTCCATATCCCTTTTCTAGGGTGCTTGACTGAGTTCTAGGGTTCAGATTTGAACAAAATCTAAATCATTTTTATTCGTTCAATGTATAACAACATATGCAACACGATTTCAATACATATTTAGCAATCGATGTTAATCTAGTTGTAGAAGGGCATTTGTTCGTTATTTTACCATTAACAGAGCTACAACGAGAGCTGACCTCTCAATTCCTTGTTTGTAGTTTCACACACACATGTTTTCTTTCTTGCTACCTTCAATAATTATTTGGCTCATACATAAATTTGATTCAAGTACTCTGTGAAATTACCACACTGACTTAGATGGATGATAGCCATGGAACTATCTTAAAGCTTCAGACTTTATATGCTTAGAAGATGGTGAAACCTATAAGAATGCTGCAAAAATACTTCTAGTCCTATGCAATTGCAACACGTTGATCCTTCTTTTCTATTTCAGGAACCTAGTAATGTGTACAAAAGTATGAAAACCGATGAGCATATTGGTTGCACAATGAGTGGATTAATCGCTGCTTGCACGAGTTGAAACTCAGGTGTTGTCTTTATTCACTTTTACCTTTCACATGTAGTATGAGCTTGTATTACCTAATTGCTAATTTAACAATTTAGTATTTTGTCAGAATCACAAGTTCTTATATGGTGAGCCCATGACTGTTGAATCCACAATACATGCTTTATGCAATCTTGACCTAAGATTTGGTGAAGGCCAAGAACAGTCCATGTTCAGTCATTATTTTTCTACTAAGTTAAACTTCGTTTTATTAATTGAGTTTGTGCTCTTTCGTTTGATACTGATGGTAGTCTTAAATGCAAAGAGGAATGTCTCGAGGATAATGTATTAGGCATATTTAGGTACTGTATTGTTTTGGCATCTAGGGTGTATATTGTGGCCCTCTTGAACTTTGTATAGTAGCATAGATTGGTCATGTTAGACTTCAAACATTGAAAAATCTTATCTCTGCATTTGCTTAAATTGGTTTATGAGTGGAGTATCTTGTTTAACTGTAATATTATGCCTTCGTTTATGAGTGGAGTATCTTGTTTAACTGTAGTATTATGCCTAAATATATCAGGGTACTATTGCGATTCCCTTAATATGAGCTGTTTATTTTGTAGATTGTTTTGGAAATGATTAAGCTCCACGAACTGTACACTGCACGAGTTATTTGAAATAAACTCGGGCAATTGTTTTCATGAAGCAGGAGCAACCTAAAAGGTATTTAGTACCAGGGCATCTCCTAGTTCAAACTTATTTTGGACCCGCATGATGTTATTACTGGTTTTGACCTTTCTCGGTCTTATGTATTTCGCTCGTACTACTATCTATATCTCTTGATATACTACGAAGACACACCATGCTATAGTACTTCTTCAAATTCCTGATCTGAGTGACTGGTGTTGAGAAATAAATTTATATCTCAATCTCTGAAGTACATTTATTGGTTAAGCATTTTCTTTTGATATGGCCACAACTTGATTCAATGGTTAAAGAGGCATTAGATGTTACGTAAGATAACATATATGCATTTCATTATGCCAATCTGGTTCATAGAGCAGCTGATTTACTATCTCAGGTGTTTATATATAAATTTACTTCCAGATTTCTCATCGGTTGGTACTGTGAGGAAAACTCAATATTCTCTTTTGGTCCTGCACCAACAATGTCAGTTCATCAAAGTATTCTATTCCTAGTATATATGCCACTTAGTGTTGATTTATTTTATGGTCATTTGTATAAGCCTGATAATGTTTTTGGTGGTTTCAGGCAGAGCATGGTCCTGACAGTCAGGTCGGGCTTGTAATTGCTGGAGGTGTAAATATGAAGGCCATGAAGAAGGAAAAGCACTTTCTCATAGTCTTCTTAGGGTAATAGCCTTTCTGTTTTTTTTTCTTAAATTTATTTTGATGTATTCTTGGATATGTTTGCATAAAGAATTCTTTTACCATATGTATAAATTTATTTTGAAGTTAAATATGTTCTTAGTTTTTTTTTTTTTTTGCTGAATCATTAATTTTTTATTAATCAAAGACTAATTTTTTTTACAAACTCAGACTAAAACAAAACTAAAAAAGAAACCTGAAAGGAAAACTCAAGACAAGCTACATTTTCTCAGAATCTATAATAGACAACTTCAGGCAATTCAATTCTCTTCAAAAATTGTGGTCTCCCAATATGAATGTGTTTTTTTTCTACAGCCAAAGCATCACCTCTCTTAGCCACTAGGTCAGCAGAAAAATTTATTTCCCTATAGCAATGATCATAGATCACTTCATCCAACATTTGTATTGCTTTTAGCCATCTTATTATGATGTACCAAGGCACTTTCCCTTTAATGAATTGATGTATCACTGACTTAGAGTCGGATCTTACTATCAGCCTTTTTATTTTTAGCAGAACAGCCCATTCAAAAGCATTTATTACTGCATAAACTTCTGCATTGAAGTTGGTTGTAACTCCAATTCCACCTGCCATAGTTCCAAGTACCTGACAAAGACTATCTTTGTTCACAATACCAAAGCCTGCATTCCCATGGTTACCAAATGATGCTCAATCAAAGTGAAACAGGGTATATCCAGGCATAGAAGGTAACCAAAAACATTCTTTAAGACCACCAAACTTGATAGTTCTAAAACTCTCAAGTTGAAATATGAGATTACCTATAAATCATATGTTTGCCCCCATCTATGGCCTGTCAATATGTGACCTCCTTCTTGGATAATATGGCAAATTTTAGATTTGAAGTTATTACAATTTACTGTACCACCTTCAAAAAAGAGCTTGTTTCTCTGAAACCATAACTCCCTCATGATGGCACAAGCAGCAGCCATCCAAACTTCTTTGACCAATGGACTTTTTAGATTGGCAGATTTTCACACATCTTTAAATGATACAGGTTTGTTAAACTGAAAAATTGAACACACCCATTCCCATATTTGAATACTAAGGCACAATGCCATAAAGTGTGTTCCATATTATCATGTTCTTCCAAACATACACAACACCTAGACACCATTTCAAATCCTCTAGATATCATTACTTTATCATCCACATAAATGCCTTGTTGAAGCTTCCAAGTGTTGCTTGAAATATTGGGATGTAAAAAAGTTTTCCATATAAAAGCAGGCCATACCAGTGATGGTTCTCTTAATATCAGTTTTTCAACATCAGCAGAAACTGAAAAATTTCATATACATCTCCCCCCAAATTATCTGATCCTCCCCTCCACTAATTTCTGGTAAAATATTATTAACTATATAAGGATGAATTTCTACAGGAATACACCAATTACTACCATTTAGTAAATTTAACACCTTCATGTGCATATTATTCTTGACAAATTCATTCATACCAATAGTTCTTATTAGAGGTTGTTCCCCAATCCATGTATCAAACCACACAGATATTTTTGTGCCATTGCCTATACACTATATAATATCCTCTTTTAAAGAATTCCAGGCCCATTTCAAACCAATACAAACCGAAGATTGTTTCCAAGTTATAAACCACTGATCTTTTTTATCTCTGAATTTAGCAGCAAAGAATAAAGCCCACTCTTCTTTAGATGTTATAATTCTCCACATCATCTTCATTAGTAAAGCTTTATTTATCACCTCTAGCCTTCTAATTCCAAACCCTCCTTCTTTATATGGTGTACAAACTCTCTTCCAAGATATAGTTTTGTATTTTCTAGTCTCATTATCACCGGACAAAGAAAATTTCTAATTATTTTTTCACAAATTTTAATGTGTTCTTAGTTCTTCATGTTACATTTATTTACCATTTAAGAAATAAAAAGACACAATAAATATATATATATATATATATATAATTATTAAAAGAATATATATTTGCTATTTTTTGGTTATTGACAAGTGATGCCCGTCAATAATTATTGAAAACAAAGTCAGTATTTTATTACTGATAATTATTGACGGTGGAATACCATCAATTAATGTTTTCGACACCTTAAAATACGATAGGCTGTCCGTCAGGCAAGGCCTGTCAATAATCTCTATCAACGACGGATCTGGCCTATCGAAAAAGGTGATTTCTGCCATAGTGTTGAGTAGTTCTTCATCTTCATTCGATGAATGTCGTGAAGTCTAGAGCTCAACTACACTTACTATCCTAGTATGAGACTTAACTATAAAGTAGACTAGAAATCAAGACTTATAATTTTAGCAACTAAACTTGACAAACAAGCTTGAGATAGCAACGCTTGCGAGTTCGACCGGGCAATGCTCTAACATGTATGATTTGTATGTGACTTTTACTTGTGGAAAGATCTTAATTGGATTTACATCATGTCGTTGTGTTAAAAGCAAGATAACTTACACCCTTCCACTAACAAGATCTAAGAATTGAATAAGACAAGAGAAAATATAGTAAAGAGGAGAGAACATATTTGTTTTAGAGTTTGTTAGAGCATTGCTCGGTCGAACTCGCATGAGTTTCTATCTCAAGCATGTTTGTCAATGTTGGTGATCAAAACTATAAAGTCATGATTTCTAGTCCACTGTAGCTAAGGTCTCGGACTAGGATATAAAGTTTAGTTGAGCTCAAGAACTCCATGGCGATCATCATACAAGACGAATGACTACTCAAGGAACCAGTGGATCTTCATTGACTAAAAGGTATATGGAGACTTGAACTTATCTATCACTCAAAATGTAGGAGAAGAACCTCGCAACAACAACGCTCTTGCGAAAACTTCTACCACATATGGATAGTGTCTCAAATTAATTACAGAAATGATGTAATAGACAACGACAGCATAAAACATGAGAAAGATGTGAAGATTTTATGGTTGTTATAAAGAAAGCTCGCTAGAATAAGGCGGGATCTCGCGAGAATAATGCGGGAGCTCGCTAGAATAAGGCGAGAGCTCGCGAGAATAAGGTAGGAGCTTGCTAGAACAAGGCGGGAGCTCGCTAGAATAAGGCGGGATCTCGAGAGAATGTAGCGGGAACTCGAGAGAATATGGACAAAGCTTGCGAGAGTGTCGAAATGGATCCTAAAATAGGGGAAGTATGAGCTGTATGTGAGCTGTCATCCACAATATAAACACCTATATAAAGAGGAGAGCATGAGAGAGAAGTGGAGAAGACAATTTTGGTAAGTTGCAGAGAGATATTTTGAGAGAGAGAATGTATTTTTCTTTATCATCTTTTTCCCCAAAAACTAGATCTAGAACTTTACCCATTAATGGAGATTATCAATGTAAATCAAATGTAAATTTAAACGATCATAATGAAGAATCATGGATGTAGATCAAATTGATCGAACCATGTAAAAATCTGTGTGTCCATTTACAATTTTAGTATTTTAATCATCATTTTCATATCAAATGAGTTTATATCAAGAAATTATTATCAAGATATTACCAGGGGTGTGTTGTGGGAATTCCTGCAACTACATTTTGGCGCTAGAAACAGGGAACTAATCTTGTTGGTTCAAGAAAGTTTAGAAAAATGTTGGTGATGAATCCCACTAGATCTGTAAGTTTTAAGAGCGGAAACGAAAGTTTAAACCGAGGATTTTATCTCCATCAAAAATGTCATTAGTTATTCAGAAATCAGATGTGGATATGTCCAAGCCACATCAAAAAACCAAACCGAAAGAAAGTTGCAGTCAAAGACTTCATCAACTATTAAATCTAACAGCATGAAGAGAAAAGAGGGAAATTTAAGGGGACAAAATAGAGAAAATGAAGATTAAAAGTAATCTTGAATCAAAAATTTCAAAAAAAGAACATCGAGTAAAGGATTGCAGAAGCAAACTTGGATTTGGAGAGGACGTCAACAATCATGATGAAATCAGTCAAATCTGCACCAACAATTAGTTTTGAAAGATGCCTTGACTGCGAACAACTGATCCACACACCATGAGATAAAGCAGCTCTTCGCAGCAACTATTGGAGATTCTTTGAAGATGTCCCGATAAAATATAATGAAGAAATATGGACTCCATTGAAGATCCTCTAAAAGATTCATAGAGCAATTGAACTGACAGCGAAGATCGCCATGGACAGCAACTCTAGAGAAATTACATTTGTACGAATACCACATGTACACAAATAAGGACGGAGTAACAGATCGAGATTTCTTGACAGGTCAAAAGGCAAAGAAGTTAGCATGCCAAAAATTTCGCAGATGAGGGGAACTATATTATTATAGCGTGGAAACAAATGTAAAGAAATGCCAATAATTGTTTATCTGCGAAGGATACCAGCATAACCACGCCAAGGAGACACAGTGTAACTAAAAAAAATTAGCAGTAGTAATGAAACCACTTCATGAAAGAATACTACTCACCACAAACTTCGTCACCAACTTCAGGGGGAATAACGCAATACAGTGAAGATAAACTCGAATTACAGAAGCAAGTAATGAAGCAAGTCGACTTTAGTGAGAAAATATACCACCATCATCCAACTTCGATAAAGGCTACTAGAAGCTCAAGCAGAATCAGCGAGCAAAATGCAAGCGGAATTGATGAAAAATAGCAAAGATACAATAGCAACGATCACTTTGTCAACATATCTTGTAGCAGGCATCTATATTCTCGCAGGTTCGAAATAATTCAATCTCTGCGAAATTAATAGTTCCCGCGAAGATGAAGTAAGGGAGAAGCTAGGTCATCATGCACGACATGAAAAGAAAAGGGACGAAAATTAGAACCAAAGCTACAACATGAAGATTAAACACAAAGCATCAGGCGAAGCAACAACCTCTCAAACAACATACTTTGTCATCAGCCCAATGACGAGCAAGAAAGACAATGAAGTGTTACTTTGTAAACAATCATTCCAGTAAGGATAGATCAGATCAAGACCAACGGGTTGACAATTCTAGATAAACGAAGCAAACCAACACGTCATTTTACGCGAAGAGAAAAGATCAAATATCAAGACGACGACGAAGTTGTTTTATCAACAATTCTAGCAAAGTTCAAACGTTAAAAAAAGGAAAGGAGAAAAGAGACTTTGGGAGATATTCGCAGTGAGAAAAAAAAAAGTTTTCCACAACAAAGACGAGAACATCTCAAAAAGATCCTCTAAAATAACCAACGCAATGGAGAGAGGACAATAAACTGAAATTATTAACAAAGCAAGGAGTTCAAAGACCGAAATCAAGCAACCCATTAGGATGCAATTAAAAGAAGATGAACAAATGTAGCAAGTCAACCCATGAATATTTCATCTGAGCAGAAAGGTATTTTCTAATAGAAATTACCAATAACCAAAGGATGAAGAAAGACGCAGATGTGAAAGGAAGTGACAAAGTTACACAACATGGGTACATCTAAGGACTAAAGTGATCAAAGGAAAACAAAGAAAGCAAATGGAAAAAGAAGAGAATTCATAGATGTGATAGAATTCAAGGGACTATGGAAGATTGGGTGTTTGCGAAGTTTACTTCACCTGAAAAACGGAAAGAACCACTATTGGCGAATAAAGAAATATTCATGTCTATAGTACTAGTAACAAGGGAACTGCTAAGAGAAAATTTAATAACAATTATCACTAGGGAAGAAATATCATCCCAGCGAATAAAAGTAGAAGCACTAATCCAACAAAGAGAAAGAACGAAGAACGGGTTGATAGCCCGCCTTACATTTCATGCATAGAAAGATAGTTTCTGCGAATCTCGCAGAGTGAAGATAAACTTATTTGCTTTGTAATTATTTCCTCAAGTATTAAGTCTTACTTGTGTACACAATAACCCCAACAATTCCAAAAGCAACCACGGGACAAACAAAGAAATAAACCTAAGAGAGAGTGAACTTTAAAAAGAGATATACTTGCGAACCTTAGTCCAAGATCAAATATTGAGTGAACAGTTTCGCAGGGGAAAATATATCCAAGAAGATGGAGAGAAATAATGTTTACTTTTCAAACGTCAACATCAAAAGACGCAACAACGATGAAGACGGTAGTATCTTAAAAGCAAGACAACAACGAAGAACAGTTAGGGAAGAAACCTACTTTGTCAGAGGTTCCAGCGAATATCCATTCAACAGATATAACATAGTCATTTACTACAAGTCATTAATTCCAGTAATCTAGCGAGATTTAAAGGGGAAGACACCAGTGAAGAAAACCAACACATAATTCTCCATGAAAAGAAAAGATGCAGAGACCAAGTTGATCTCGCCAACTATCATCTAACTATTAAAGCAGACATATTACCAATGAATCAAAATGAATAGGATTTCAGACATGTGTTACAAGATCATTTTTGCCATTAGCTAACAACGAAAAAGGGTTTAACCTCGTCAACAGCAGAAACAACACAAAGAAATTTGCAGGTAAGAACAATAAAGTCCGTGAAGTAGAATTTGCTAATTTCGTAGAGAAATCTTTGCAACTGGTAGAGGAAAACTTAGAATAACATGCAAAGTTAAAAAGGGAAGTATTTTTAAGTCAAATTTCAATAATTATTATGAGGGGGAATGTTGATCATATAAAATTATTGAGAATATTATATCATAATTTTTATCTTCTCGCAGACTATGCTAGACAACTGCGAATATGGGAAAAGAGCCAGCTAATTAATTTAATTCGTACCATGTGATACACAAATGTGCGAAAAGAGAGAGAAATTAACAGGCAAAGAAGTTTATAAAGGACGAGACCACTTATACTATCAATTAAAAACAAAATGAGATGTGCACATGTTCACGAGGTCTCCAACAAAATTTAATCTCAATGGGCCAGCGAAGAATGGAATGAAGTACAGAGGGAAAAGTGGAATATTTCTCTTCGCAAATGTTTCTTTCGCAGACATTTTCCGCACAAGCATTTTCTTCGCAAATATTTTTCTGAGACTTGCATCAACATCAAAAATCATATTGTGAAGTTTACTTCGCCAACTATATAATGTGGAGAAAAGTCATGAGGCAATAAAGAAGCTGCGAGCGTCGCAACCAACAAAAATAGTTGTTCGAACAATTGGCCTTTAATTAATTCACAAGGCCTTTGATTATTTCGCAAAGAAAAAAAATGATGATTATTTCACGAAGATATCTCGCAAAGAAATAACAGAAATGAAAGAATGGATGGAAGAAATGACAGAAAAGAAAGAATAAAGAAACGCGAAAATTTCGCAGAAGCGCGAATAAAATTTCGCAGAGACATTAGAATGGGACGAACCTTTATGGCGTACACCCTAGTTCGCGAATAAAATTTCGCAAGAGGAAAATGTAAGACCTAAAGTGCGTCATATAAGGGGGTATATATTTGCATGGCTCAAGGATAAGGTTATACCGCTGCTGGAACCTGAGTCATGGAGAAGTGGGGTCCATCTCTATGAGAGATACCTATCCTGGAGAGATACCTTGGATTTCCAACTATATAAGGTTATACCCTGGTTGGACGACTGAGGGTCTCTCCTAAGGAGTGCATAGTATGACCAAGGCGCCGAGGTACACGGTTGAGCCAAGGGTGCCCAGGGCGTACGAAACTACCTTGGCCATTCTAAGCAAGTCTTGGCTATGATGCACTCGGCCCGAATAAAACCCCACTTAGGGTACAGTCTCGTAACTATAAGCCATATAGGTATAAAGGATAAGAGGCTGCGAAAAAAACTGGTTGTTGGTAAAACCGGATGGGAGGATCTAGTCTTGTATTTCCGATGTACGCCTCCTTGAAGGGGCAACCAGGGGGAAGATAAGGGCATCACCCTCCATTAGGGAGATGAGTGTCTAAAGACGGCAATGTTATGGGGCTTTACGTTCGCGAGAACATTTAGGCCTATCATATTGTCGCGTGACAAATATTATACAGAGGAAAAAACCCAAGAGAAAAAGATAAGATAAGATTAATGGGTTTTTACATGAAAGTGTAAAGACGTCCTGTGATTTCATTGCAAGACGACAATGTCATGGGGCTTTGTTTTCGCAAGGAAACTTAGACCTGTCATATTACCGCAGAGAAATTGACAAAGCACGGATAAGGAAAAATCAATGGGTTTTTACATGCAAGTGTAAGAACGTCTTGCGATTTTGTCGCGGAAACAAAAAATTGGCAAAATAAGACCGTTAACTAGGAAGGCAAAATAAGACCAACAAAATGATCCCAAACATTAACTATTTTCTTTTAAGAATGTAGGAAAGATTTGTTCATCGCAAGAGAGATAGTTAGAAACAAGTACTATTCAGATTTTCTCAGAAGCATTATTGAAATTCTCTCAGAAGGATTATTTACAATTTCGCGGCACTATTTCAGGAACACTATTCATAATTTCGCATGGTTATTCATAATTTCGCAGAATGTAATTATATTGCAGAATGTGATTATTTCGCTCTATTATTTTTCACAATTAAAAGCACCTTGAAGAGATAAGAATAAAGAAACAATTCGCTCATTCAACATTTTCTCAAGGATTCTACCTTCATAGATAAAGAACTGAGGCAACTATGGATTACCAAGAAAACATTTTATGTTCTTTACCTTCTCGGTAAGAATCATTTCCAAAATGGGCAAGAATTCTCACCAAAAATGAAGTAATAATTTCACACGAATAGAGGCAATACTTATGACTCTCATTCAAGGACATATACTTCTTATATTTTGAGGATTGAGTACTTTGTAGTTGCAGGAATTCCCACACTACACCCTACTTAAGAATCTATCAATATTTATGACATAATTTGAAGATTAAGAACACTTTTCATTAATTTGACCTTAAGGAAATACAGAAATCAAGAACACAGAACACTTAACAAAGATTTTTCTCTCTCCTAAAAACTTTCCTCACCCTCCAAAAATTTTTCCCCTCTCTGGAACTATTCACCTCCTTTATATAAGTATTTACATAGTGGATTACAGCTCATGACAGCTCATTTACAGCTAAGATTCCCTTTAATTTCGGATCTGAGTTCTTGCGATAAATCGCAGCTGGCACCGCCTTTATCTTTCGCAGGTTTTATTGATATACCGCAAACATGTCACACTTTCTTCGTGTTTCTGTCGTTTTCAGTCATTACGTCATTGTTTAAGTAATCTTTGGATGTGTCGCAGAACATCACTGATGTGCCGCAGAGTAATTCGTTTATTATCGATACATCACAGAACAATTGTTTATTTCGCAGGAATATTGTTGTGACAATATTCTGCCCCTACATCTTGCCTCTTCTCATATCTTTTCTGCGAAGAAGACAAAGATCATGAGAAATTAAGCTTCTTAATTTGCCGCAACTCCTTATCTTTTATTCGACAAAGTTCCCTACTTTACGCTTTTACTATTGACACGCATCGATCTTTACCGTTTTACCCGGTTACCCATCCTTCATCTATAAATACCATTCCACTCGAGTGTATTTCTTTCTTCTTTCACCTTCTCTTTTTTCTTTAAAATCTTTTTTGTCTCAGAACTTTTTCTTTCCTGGTATTCTTCCTACTGCTTTGCTTTAATGGAGACTCAAAGGTATGTTCTTATTTTCCATCTTTTTTGTTATGTTTTCTTTATTGCCCTCTTTTCTTCATAATCCCCATATTCTATCATCTTTTTCAAGAACACCACTTCTCAAACCAAAATTACTATCAAGAACCCTAACCCTAAGGGTTCTCAGAAAAGGCGCGTTGGGAAGACGAAGAGATCTGAGAATGATAAGGTAGTAAGAAACACTTATTCTTTTGAAATAACAATATTGTTGCCTCCGTTTACCCTACATTATTATTCGCGAACGAAGAGAATGTTCCCAAACCTCTTAAGCGTTCGCGTCAAGTTAAAACTCTTTCAGATGAAGTGGATATTCTCGAATTTTTACCTGCAAAACCTGTCCCATCGCAAGATAAATCTTCTTCTTCTCCTTGCGTGAATCTCAATACCCATATTATTTCTTCATCAACCTCTAATGAAGTTATCAATACTAGCATTCCTATCTCTGATAATCCCGACATTTTGGAAACTGCGATAGATGAATCTATGATAGTTGGAAATAAATCTGCGACAAATGAAGTCGCGGTGAATGTAACCGACGTAAATGAAACAACAGTTAACGAGGTCATGGAAAATGAAGTCGTAGATAATGAAACTGTGGTAAACAAAGCTGCAATAAAGGAGGTTGCGGTGGATGATGATGCGGTGAATGAAACTATAACTGCGACCAATCAAATTCCTTCTTCCACTCTTACTATTGCCAAATCCTCTTCTTCTACTTCTCTTCCTTCTTCCCAAGAAATAGCAACAGGGGTTGAAGCTTCTTTTCAAGTATTATCTGAAGTTTTGAACGATGCTATAAAATCTTCTTCAGATCCTGCGAGACAGGATATTTATATGATTCTAAGCAAGCATCTTGGGTCTTGCGGTTCTTCATCTTCGTTAACTGCTTTAGAAGATGAGGTTGAAATTTTGAAGAAGAATCTTCAAGCCAAAACTTTGGAGTGTGAATTTCTCGATCATAAGCTTCATAATTCAATTAGACTGTGTGAAATTCTTCGCAGCAGAAATGATGATCTAAAAGGTATAACTTTCTTGTCTTTACTTTTTCCTCTGTAAATCCTTGCTTTTTATGTACTCAATTTTCCCTTATTTATTTGTTGATGTATATTTAGCTTCAAAACATAACCAATTAATGAAGATATTTGAGTGGGAAACAATCGCTGAGGAAGCCCTCACTGGGAAAGAATCTTGGAAGAATCAATTTGATAATTTGAATATTTTTATACATATTCACTTGACGAGATAAATAACCTTAATAATGAGAACAACCAACTAACTCATGAACGCGATCAACTAATTCATGAACGTGATTGTCTAAATAACGAAGCCTCCCAACTTTTATATTCGCTGAATCAAATTAATTTGAGGGTGGAATCTTTATCGGATGAAAACAGAGTTTTATCTCAAGAGAAACGTAGTTTTGTAGATACAACAAAGGCTTATTTGCAGCAACTAGACAATATTCAAAAGTTGTGTAAGGACCAAGAGCAGTCCCTTCGCATACTGAAAGATGAACTTAAAAAGAAAACTGAATCATCTGCCGCTGAACAAGAGAAGCTTATTAAAGGCAGATTAGCTTTAAGTGTAAAAGTCAACAATCTCAAAGATGATTATTCTCGACTGAAGGAAGAAAATGTTTATCTTCGCAATTATGAAAAAAGCATAAAATCACGTTTAAAAGGTAAGATTGGGGATAGTTTTGATGATTCCATGGACCGATGGAAGAGTTGCTTCTTTACTATAATTCACACTTTATCTTCTCAAAAGGAAGGTAGTCATTTTGACTGCCTCATCTATTAATTACTTCATTGTATTTTCTCATCTTATTTTTCGCAAAAATTCTCTCTAACATGCAATTTTTCTTTCGCAGAATCTGAGAAGAATCTTCAAGCTTCAATTTCGGATCTATCTATGAGATTAGCCAAACTTCGCAAAAAGAACACCGCGCTTTCCAACTCTCATAACAGGGCATTGAGAAGATTTGACTATCTTGAATACTTTAAAGATATAGAGATCATAAATCGGGAAAAGAATTGCCTCCGCAAAGCTCATTTAGGCGCTGAGGTTTTCATAAATAATGTTCTACTCTCTCATTCTCTACCTCCTATAAAGATCAAACCTTTAGAGATATATGATAATGAAGTTCCCCAACCTATAGATGAAGATCTGAATTATTCAAGTAATGAAGAAGATTTTTCTGAAGACGAACAAAATCCACCTGAGAACGAAGGAAACCCTCTTAATGAAACAGAAGAACAAGATCCTCCTCATGAAGAACAAAATCCTCCTCATGAAACAATCACTGGTGATGGAGAAACTCATACTGAAAAAGATGATACTGGTGAAGATAATAGTGGTGAACAAGAATGATGAAATTAGAGAAAAATATTCTTTAAATTATCATGTATTCCTGCGAGATGTTTCTGATTCTGCGAATCATTTTAATTTCCGAATTCTTCTTCTTCTTGCACTTTTTACGAAACATTGAAGTTCTTTGTAACTCAATCACCTGCTCTAATTTATATATTTTTATTAATTCTGAATCCAATCTTCATAAACTTGATTATCTTCCTTCTTTTTTATTATTTTGATTCTTCTCAAGGGAGATAATGAAATGTTATTTTATAATCCCCATATTCGCCCCTCATAATCTTCCTTGTGAAGTATTTTATTTGTTACCCTTGTAAGAAATCCCATGCTTTCCTTTTGTTACCAATTTGTAGTATTATCGCAAATATTTTTGCGAAAAAATTGTTATATGCTTCGCAGATATAACTTTTCTTGTGGTCTTATTTCGCCTTCCTAGTTAAAGGTCTTATTATGCCACTTTTATGCGACAAGATCGCAGGACATTCTTACCTTTATACGTAATAATCCGTTGATCTTGCCTTATCATTATTTTATTTTCTGCGACAGTATGATAAATCTAAGCCATCTTGTGAGGGATTAATTCTCTCTTTGCTTTTTAAGATTTATGACATTGTCGTATTTGCGATGAAATCGCAGGATGTCTTTGCGATTTATATCCTCTTATTATTGATTTCATTTATCTCATCTTTTGATCTTATCGCAAAAACCCATTGACCTCATCTTAACATTTCTTTTTAGGATTTTTTGCCAGTCATGCGGCAATATGACGGGCCTAAATATTCTTGCGAATATAAAGTCCCATGACATTGCTGTCTCTGTCACGTGACAATATGACGGGCCTAAACATTCTTGCGAATATAAAGTCCCATGACATTGCCGTCTTTTTTGATACACAGCTCCCTAATGGAGGGTATTGACCTTATCTCTCCCCCTGGTTTCCCCTTCAAGGATTATACATCGGCCATACAAGACTAGCACTTTCCCATCCGGTTCTGCCAACAACCAGTTGTTTTCGCAGCCTTGTCCTTTATGCCTTATATGGATTATAGTTACAAGACTGCACCCTAAGTGGGGTTTTCTTCGGCCGAACACATCGTAAGCCAAGACTTTCCATGGATGGCCAGGGTAGGTTCATCCATCCCGGCACCCACAGCTCAACCGTGTACCTCGGCGCCTTGATCATACGTTGCATTCCTTAGAGAAACTCTCGGGCGCCCAACCAGGGTATAACCTTATATAATTGGGAATCCAAGTTATCTCTCCTGGATGGATTTTCTATAATCCCAATCTCCATGACTAGGTTCCAGCAGCGGTATAGCCTTTCCCATAGCCATGCAAAGAGATACCCCTTTTATAACGCACTTTAAGGACATTTCCTCTTATGGAATAGAATCCGCGAACTAAGGTGTACGCCATAAAAGTTCGTCCCGTTCTTATGATAATTGAAAGTAAAGAGATACCCCCCTTATGATGCACTTTAAGGACATTGCCTCTTACGGAATAGAATCCGCGAACTAGGGTGTACGCCATAAAATTTCGTCCCGTTCTTTATATGTTTTTAGGCAATTAGTGCCCGTCTTATTTGCATTTAATTTTTTAATTATCTCGCAAATTATTGCGGAAAATAATTTTTATATTCATCCAGCTTTGTTCTTGTAGAATATCTCTTTTATTCTCTCGCAACTTCTTGCGTGTGATCCATTCATTCTAGTCTTTCAAATCTTTACTGATAATATTTTCTTAGATATTGTCTATTCCATGGTCTGCCAAGTCTTTGACCCATGTCTCTTCCTTCGGGATCCATTAGTTTATATGCTCCAGTTCCAATTATTTCTTTGATTATATATGGCCCATCCCATTTTTTCGCTAATTTTCCTCCATTCTCTCGCTAATATTCTGGTGTTTCTCACATAACTAGATCTCCAACTTGGAATTCACGCTTCTTTACTCGTTTATTATATTCACGAGCTAATCTGCGATGGTAGTTCTCCATATGTTGTAATGCCTTTTCCCTCTTCTCTTCTACCTCATCAAGTTTGTCTAGAATCATACCTGCACTAAGATTTTTTTCCCAAGCTTCTCTTTTAGTTGTAGGAATAGCGACTTCTGTTGGTAATACTGCCTCAACCCCATATGTTAAACAAAAAGGTGATACCCCAGTTTCTTCTCTTCGTGTTGTATTATAAGCCCAAACTGCATTATGGACTTGTTGACACCACGTTCTATGATGCCCTTCTAATTTCTTTTTGAGAATATCTGCAATTGTTTTGTTAGTTGCTTCAGCTTGACCATTTGCCTGCGGATATAGAGGAGTTGATTTTCCACACTTTATCTTGAATGCATTAAGTAACATCTCTATATTTTGTCCTTCAAATTGCTTTCCATTATCTGACACTAATTGCGCTGGAATTCCAAATCTGCAGATGATATTCTCAAATATAAATGTGAAAATGTCCTTATCACGAATATGTTGTACTGCCTTAACTTCCGCCCATTTTGTGAAGTAATCTGTTGCGACAATTAAGTATCTCTTTTGCCCTGTTCCTGGCACAAATGGTCCCACAATATCTAAACCCCACTTTCCAAATGGCCAAACATTTTTTGAAGATGTTAACGTTTCACCTGGTGCATGTATTCTTTTTGCAAATCGCTGACATTCCTCGCAACTTCTTGATAAATTCTTTGCATCTTCATGCATATATGGCCAATAATAACCTTGCATTTTCGTTCTGTATGCTAAAGATCTACCGCCGCTGTGATTACCAGCATCCCCACTATGTAGCATTTTTAATATTTGTTTTCCTTCTTCTAGTGTCAAACATCTGAGGGAAGGCCCATTTAAAGATTTTCGATACAATACCCCATCTCTTAACTCATAATTTGTTGCTCTACTTTTTAATTTATGTACCTCCAATCTTTTCCTTGGTAACTCCCCCTTGCTAGATATGCGTGAATTTCCGCACGCCAATCTGCGTTAATTCGGCTTGATTCTTCGCCATTATTTTCTACTACCATTGCCTCAGCTTCCTCTTTTTTTTTTTTTAACAATTGATGGTGCTATTAATGTTTGTATTTTTATATTTCTCGCAGTCGGATCTACCATCATACTTGATATGAACGCAAAAGCATCTGCAAGTCTATTATCTCTTCTTGAAATATGCCTCCATTTGAGTCTTGGTATTTTCGCAGATAATTCTTCTACAAGTTTCTTATATTTTCTCAAAGATAAATCATTAGTTGCATATTCCCCTTCAATTTTTCGAATAACCAATTGTGAATCACTGGTAATTCTTGCATTATCTACCTTCATTTCTATCGCAAATCTTAAGGCATGTACTACAGCCTCATATTCTGTCTCATTATTGGTAGATTCGAATTCCAATCGAAATGCGAATTCCATTTTTGCACCTTCTGGTGAAATAAAAACGACTCCAACTCCATTTCCTTCTCCATTAGATGATCCATCCACTAATATCTCCCATCTATTTGGTTCTGTTAAAAGATCTCTAGGATCCCCATATTCTTCTTCTATATCCATCATATCTTCTACAGCTTCATCATCCTCCAAAGGAAACTCCGCGAGAAACTCTGCGACAATTTGAGATTTTGGCGAAGATAAAATTTCATATTGGATCTCAAAGTGCCCCACTTGTGCATTCCATCTTTCAACTCTGCCTGATCTTTTTGAATTTTTCATTACTGACTCGATTGGTACTTTTGTTAGTACTTTGATTTTATGCGCTTGGAAATATATGCGAAGTTTAGAAGTTGCATAAACTAATGCCAAAATTAATTTTTCAATCTTCGAATAATTTTTCTCCGCAGCATTAAACGTTTTGCTGATGTAGTAAATAGGTTTTTCAACTCCTGCGTCATTTCGCAAAAGTACTGCACTTAAAGCATGTGGAGTTGTCGCAAGATATATCAGCAATTCTTCTCCTGGTTCATCCTTCTATAATATGGATATATTCATCAAATATTCCTTAACTCCTTGAAAAGCTTTCTCACATTCATCTGTCCATTTAAATTTTGTTCCCTTCTTTAATATGTTGAAGAAATGCTTGCACTTATCTAATGACCGCGAAATGAATCTTCCTAGTGAGGCTAAAAGCCCATTCAATTTTTGCACATATTTTATTGTTGCTGGAGTTGGCATATCCCGAACTGCTTGCACCTTTTCAGGGTCAACTTGTATTCCTTCTTTTGATACGATATATCCCAAGAATTTCCCAGATGATACTCCGAAAGTACATTTCTCATGATTTACTTTAATATTAAAAAGCCGCATCTGGTCAAAAATTTCCTCAAATCTTGCACATGATTTTTAGCTTCTTTACTTTTTACCAACATATCATCCACATATACCTCTAAAGTTTTATGTATCCATTTTGCGAATACTTTTTCCACCATTCTTTGGTATGTTTCCCATGGATTTCGTAACCCAAAAGGCATCTTTGTGTAGCAATATAATCCTCTGGGAGCAAAGAATGCAGTATGTTCTTGATCTTCTTCTGCCAGCGGAATTTGATTATAACCCTTGTATCCATCCAACGAAGATATTCGATCATTTCCTGCGGCAGATTCCACCATCTGATGGATATCCGGTAAGGGAAAACTATCTTTGGGACAAGCTTTATTTAAATCAGTAAAATCGATGCAAATTCTTATCCCTTTGTTTTTCTTGGGAACTACTACCATATTGGCGATCCATTCTGGATACTTCGCTTGCCTTATAATTCCTGCATCAAGCATCTTTTGTAACTCTTCCTCTATCTTAACATGATAAGTAGTTGCAATCTTTCTTATTCTTTGTTTGATTGGTCTCATATTTTTGTTAATCTCCAATCTATGGCACGCAACAGATGGATCTATTCCAGGCATCTCATCCATATTCCACGCAAAAATATCTTTGTATTCTCGCAGAAGATTTACAGTTTGCTCTTCTTCCTCCACATCCATCTTAGTTCCAATTTTCAGCATTTTTGGGTCTTCTTCACTTCCAACATTAACTTCTTTTGTTGGTTCTGCTGCAGTATAACTAGCTTCATTCTCTCCCATTGGTGTTGGTGTCTTTATTATCTCCACTGGTTCATCATCTTCTTGCGATACATCGCTGAATATTCATTTTCCTTCTTTTGATTTTATCATGTAAATCTTGAATTCTTCTTCTTTCTTTTCTTCTCTCCTCATTTTTCTACGTTGTTTTCGCAACTGAATTTGATTTTCACAATTCCTTACTTCATTTTGGAAACATAACGCCGCATAATCTGCTTCTCCTTTAATTTCGCCAATTCCACTAGGCATAGGGAATTTTAAACATTGATGTAGAGTTGATGATACATCCTTGATTGCATGTATCCATGGTCTCCCCAAAAGCATGTTATAAGGCGATTTCATATCTATCACACTCAAGGTGACCTGCGTTTCTATTTCCCCCAGTGGAATTCGTACTACAATTTCACCTTTAGGTTTTGTTAAAGATTTTCCAAATCCGTGAATATGATATGTTGGACTAAACATTTCTTCATCTTTGTATCCCATTTTCTTGAATGTGTGGTAAAACATTATATCCACAGAACTTCCTGTGTCCACCAGAGTCCTATTCACAACCCATTTTTCTGTAGATCTTACTGATTTCTCTTTTCTTGTTGGTGCAACAGACACTGTGATCACCAATGGAGATGTATGACTTAAATTCTCTTTCGGAATTTCTGCTGCTGTAAATGTAATCTTCTGTTTTTCCCAATCTTTTAGCGGTGATGCTTCATCTACCGTCATGATCTTCTTTCCTTCAAAATCTCGTTTGTGTATACTTCCTTTAATATCTTCATGGAATTTGTCTATCATCATATTTGTTATTACATCACACTCCAATTTCTTTTGATTATCTTTGATTTCAATCATCTTCTCTTCCACCAAAAGTATTCTTCCAATTCTTGAATGATTTCTTTCTTTTACCTAGCTTTTACTATGATTTTCAACTCTTCAATCCCTGTTTCTAGCGCCAAAATGTAGTTGCAGGAATTTCCACACTACACCCTACTTAAGAATCTATCAATATTTATGACATAATTTGAAGATTAAGAACACTTTTTCATTAATTTGAACTTAAGGAATTACAGAAATCAAGAACACAGAACACTTAACAAAGATTTTTCTCTCTCCTAAAAACTTTCCTCACCCTCCAAATTTTTTTCCCCTCTCTGGAACTATTCACCTCCTTTATATAGGTATTTACATAGTGGATTACAGCTCATGACAGCTCATTTACAGCTAAGATTCCCTTCAATTTCGGATCTGAGTTCTTGCGATAAATCGCAGCTGGCACCGCCTTTATCTTTCGCAGGTTTTATTGATATACCACAAACATGTCACACTTTCTTCGTATTTCTGTCGTTTTCAGTCATTACGTCATTGTTTAAGTCATCTTTAGATGTGTCGCAGAACATCACTGATGTGCCGCAGAGTAATTCGTTTATTATCGATATATCGCAGAACAATTGTTTATTTCGCAGGAATATTGTTGTGACAATATTCTTCCCCTACATACTTCTTATATTTCTTCAAGGATACTTCATAATTCGTATACTTCAAGAGTTGATACTTCTTGTTTACTTCGCAAAGATCTGGAACTTCACAAAATAATAAAGGCAAGTACGTACTTTTCAAGTCCAATATTCTTTCGCTCATTCCTTCATCAACAAAGATCAAAGACTACTACAACAACATATTTTTTCTTAAAGATTGCTTTTCAAGCAATATTCAAGAAAAAAGAGGAAAAATGTAGGAGCAGAACCTCGCAACAACAACGCTCTTGCGTAAACTTCTACCACATATGGAAAATATTGCAAATTAATTACAGAAATGACGTAATAGACAACGACAACATAAAACACGAGAAAGATGTGAATATTTTATGGTTGTTATAAAGAAATTTCGCTAGAATAAGGCGGGATCTCGCGAGAATAAGGTGGGAGCTCGCTAGAACAAGGCAGGAACTCTCTAGAATAAGGCGGGAGCTCGAGAGAATATGGAGAAAGCTTGCGAGAGTGTGGAAAGGGATCCTAAAATAGGGGAAGTATGAGTTGTATGTGAGCTGTCATCCACAATGTAAACACCTATATAAAGAGGAGAGCATGAGAGAGAAAGGGGAGAAGACAATTTTGGTAAGTTGCAGAGAGATATTTTGCAGAGAGATATTTTTAGAGAGAGAATGTATTTTTCTTTATCATCTTCTTCCCCAAAAACTAGATCTAGAACTTTACCCATTAATGGAGATTATCAATGTAAATCAAATGTAAATTTAAACGATCATAGTGAAGAATCAGGGATGTAGATCAAATTGATCGAACCATGTAAAAATATGTGTCCATTTACAATTTTAGTATTTTAATCATCATTTTCATATCAAATGAGTTTAGATCAAGAAATTATTATCAAGATATTACAAGGGGTGTGTTGTGGGAATTCCTGCAACTACACAAAAGTCTATCTACTCTATCTCCTATCTTGAGACAAAAGTCGTATTACTATATTGACTAAGATTATACACATGTAATATTTCGAGATGAGTATATCTCGCTTATCTATTTCTCAAAATATGTGTTGGTAAAGCTTTCTCTTTATCCAAGTTCATCTTTACCTTGTGACGAAAGTCATTCTATGTTTCAATCATTTTGGAAATCGCTCTGACGAAAAATAGTTTGTGAATAACAACTATATAACACCCTCTGAGAATATGTTTCAATGATTGAAATGAGAGTTTATACAATATAACCATTCACGGATATAAGCATTGTTGTGGTAACACATTTATGTATAAGTCCTTATTGCTTGAACCGAAGTTTGCAAACTTTGTTGATCAAGTGAAACCGGAGTAGTGTGTGAGCTCAGTCCGCGAACTCAGCATAGAAGCTCAGTCCGTGAACCCAGTCCACGAACTGGCGTAGTTCTCAAATCCGAGAATTTCTGCTAGATTTTGTGAACTCTGTCCGGGAAATTAAGTCCGCGAACCCAGTCCTCGAACTTGAGTAGGTTATGTCTAAAAACGATGTTTGTGCACTTATCTTAATAAACTAAGGAATGCTATTGCAAACCGTGGATTTATAGTTCATGAATTGATTCGAGTGAATCACATATTTTTTGCTTCAATTGTGTCTTGTGTAGTACATAAAGATCTAAGCAATTGAACAACTCTCTAACTAGTTCATTTGAGTCATTTGGACTAGTTATGGTAAAGAAGAATATGGTTGATATGAAAGTTATCATTTGGCTAACCAGTTGGTTAACTAGTGTTGAACCAACTAATGTACAAGTTTGGGTACGGTTACACAAACCTAAAATTATCTAATATATTTGTGTATGACAAGCTAAGTTTTCGATCTAACGGTTGATAAATATTAGCTTGAATCTAATCAGGTTTTCATCTAACGGTGAATATTGAATGCTTTGTTACTACGCTAACATTGATTGCAAACCGTGATTTGAAGACTATATAAGGGAGAACTCTAGCAACTGGGAAACCTAATCCCCATACATTCTTCTTCTAAAACCAGGTTAACGACTTAAAGACTTCATTGGGATTGTGAAGCCATACAAATACTACTTTTATCGTAGTTGTGTGATCTCAACTTGTTGTTTCTATCGTACGAGTACAATTGTAATAATTGGCTTGATATTTCTATCTCCAATAGGCAAGATATAAAAGTAATCACAAATATCTTCGTCTCATCATTTGTGATTCCACAATATCTTTTTTCGCTGCGTCGATTAAGACTATTGTGAGGTGATTGATAAAACTGAGCTGTTCTTTGGGAATATAAGTCTGGTTTTATTGATTGGATCCTGTTCACCTTGATTTATCAAAATATGGAACAAAACTCGTAGGTTTATTCGTGGGAGACGAATTTATCTATCTTGTAGACTTTTCTGTGTGAGACAGATTTGTTTATTAAAGTCTTCGACTTTAGGTCGTAGCAACTCTTGGTTGTGGGTAAGATCAACTAAGGGAATCAAGTGCGTAGTGTCCTGCTGGGATCATAGGCGTAGGAGCATAACTATACTTTGGATCAGTATGATATTGGTTGTGGTTCAACTATAGTCCAGACCGAAGTTAATTTGGAGTAGGCTAGTGTCTGTAGCGGCTTAATACAGTGTATATTTAATCTGGACTAGGTCCTGGGGTTTTTATGCATTTGTGGTTTCCTCGTTAACAAAATTCTGGTATCTGTGTTATTTATTTTGCGCATTATATTTTGTTATATAATTGAAATAATACAGGTTGTGCGTTGTTCAATCAATTAGAATATCCAACCATATTGGTTGTTGATTTAAATTGATTAACACTTGGATATTGGTCTTTTGTACCATCCAAGTTATCTCTCTTTGATGAAGACTCGCGAATTATATTTGCTTGAGTAAATCAAATTGAGAGATTGAGATAATAACTCCTTGAGATATTTTCTATTGATTGAGTCTAACTGTCTAGTTGATTCTCTAGAAAGTAACTTGGAGTTGTCCATACAGATTGCTAATCAAATATTGGGTGTGGTTGTTAGACCCCCGCTTTTTAAATTGGTATTAGAGCAGGCAAACACGTTTAATACCTTACAAGTCTATGTTTGTAGCGATCTAACTCTATGGATAGAGGTGTTATCTCAATAAACGTACCACCAATCTTTGACGGATCTAATTACCTATAGTGGAAAATTTCTATGCGAGCTTTTCTTCAAGCACGTGATTTCCAATAATGGGTATATGTTGTTAATGGCTATGATGCTCGCGTTGAGGAAGTTGGAGGTGTAAAATGTAGGATTAGAATATCGCTACAGCAGTGCTCTTGCGAAATTTATAAACAACGTTTCTGCGAGTTCTTCAAAGACATTCTGCGAGCATTGCAGACTGATTCAAAGAATGACGTAACGGATACGGTGGAAGAAACACGGGGAGAGCATGACGATCCTTTGAAGATTAAAGCATCTGCGAGAATAAGCATTACAACTACTAAGAGCGTATCGCGAGTCAGATCCGAAATTAAAGGATAACTTAGATGTCATCCACTATGTAATTTCCTATATAAAGAGAACTTGTAGACTCAGAAAAGAGAGATCACTTTTGGAGTCTGGAGAAAGTTTTGAGGAGAGAGAAAGTTCTTGTGAGCGATTGTATTCTTGATTTCTTCCATTTCTTGTAATATTTCTGAGAATTAATCAATAAAGTGTTGTTCTTAATCTTCAAATATGTGTTGATAATTGTGAATTCTTGTGAGGGGTGTAGTGTAGGAATTCCTCCAACTACATAATGGCGCTAGAAACAGGGATGTTTCTATACAAAGATTGAAATTTTGATTTGTAAGAATTTGAAGAAAATGGAGAATATTTTTACGTGATTTACAGTAGTACATCAAAATTGAAGAAATGGCTAGAAGAAGAAATACATCAGAACAACCAACAACCGTAAGGAGGAGTAGAAGAATTGCAGGTGAAGGGACAAATGAAATAGGAGAATCTTAAAGATTAAGAACAAGGAGCAATAGAACAAGGAATAATGGAGAAAATCAAGTTCAACAGCCAAATCAACAAACACCGATACAAGATAGAACTATGGATTATGACAGAGTAAGCGTGCATACATGGCGATCAGATTCAATGGAAGAAGCAGAAAACCGACAATTAAAAAATAGAAGGCGAGAGGGAAGAGATCAAGAGGCGGTTGAAGGATTAATTCATGGAGATGACGAAAATGAAACAGTAGAGGCTCTAAGACAAATAATATAATAGGAAAGGAGATTAGAGGCGGAAGAACTCGCAAATTTAACAAAACAAAATCACGAGTTAAGAATGGAGAATTTGAGATTACAAAATAGGAGATAGATAAGTACTTTAAGATCAAGTTCAAGATCATTTAGAGAAGAAGCAAGGCGAAATTCCCCTGTGAGAAATGCTGGTGAAAATATTCGAGAGGAAATCCAAAATCCAAATGAAGAGCAGCGTTGTGAAAAAGAAGAGATGATTAATGATCGCTACATTCCGTGTGGTGAAACTATGGATGATAGACGTGATACTAGAAATCAAGGAGGTGGAAATAACCAAGACAGTGGAGAAAATCGAGAAGAAGGTAGGAGAACATTACGTGAGCGATAAATTCAAAGAAACCGAAGAATAATTGAGGATGAAATTGAGAGAGATTATGTTGAACAAGCACGTCTAGCTTGCGAGAGAGAAAGATTGAGAGCAGAAGTGGAAGAACAAGAGTTTCAAGAAGCAATACATCAGAACAATCATGACAATCGAGAAAGGAGACGCACAAGAAATCGCAACAATGACAATATCAATTAGGAATATCATAAAAATACAAAGAAGAATAGAAAGACAACAAAGAGAAACGATAAGAAATGAAGAAAATCGCAGAATAGAAAATAAAAGGCATAATCATTTGCGAATTCAAGAAGAAGGTGAAGAAGAAAATCGCGGAAGAAGGCAGAATGAATATGCAGAAGAAGAAGCACAAAATCCCGAAAGGAAAGAAAGACATGAACGCAGAAGAAGGGAAGCTGCACTGAAAAGGCCAATGGAGCAAAGTTCGGCTGGGAATGAACAGATCGTAAGAGAGTTAGCAGAAATGAGGGGAATGTTAAATAGTAGAATAGAGGGAGGCAGAAGACAACTTGATGAGGCCATTGAAAAAGATGCGAAAACTCCATTTAACCAAGAAGTACAATTGGGAGGAATACCCCCAAAATGTAATTTTCCAACGTTAACCAGTATCTTTGATGGAACTACTTGTGCTACTCAACATGTCAAAGCTTATGTTAGGTGTATGCTATAGTGAGAAAACCATGATGCTGTATTGTGCAAATATTTTGCATCCAGTCTAACTGGCGAAGCTCTGAAATGGTTTGAAGGGTTACCCAAGAACACTATAACTTGTTTCAATCATCTACAAACCACATTCTAGGGGGCATATATAAGTAACAATTCTACGCGACCTGGTATTGAAGATGTATTTGGGTTAAAACAGAGGGTTGGCGAGAGTTTGAAACATCTAATCCTAAGATGGAAGACAATGTGTAGTGAAATGGCAGGAAGAGTGGATGAGAGATACCTCATTTTATCTTTCATTAATGTTATGTTCGCAACCAATCTGCTGTACATACAATTTTTCAGAATCAAAAATACAATCACCATGACGGAGCTGCGAGAGTTACAAGAAGAATACATTGCATTGGAGGAGAAACAAAACGAGATGGAGTTATATCCCATTGCGAACACCAGTTCAGGTGCAGAAAACGCAAGTTTACTTCCTAGGTTAATAAATACAGTAGAGAGCACTTCGCAGGTGAAGCAATAAAAAAGTATGAATGGTGGTCAACATAAATTAATAGCTATGGGAAGTAGAGATCAAGAAGAATTCGAAAGGGAAAGAAATTTTTTCAGTAGAAGTGGAAATAATAAAATTCAGAGGCTTGATCAACCGCAAGAGACTTATGGTGGACATAGGCAAAATTATTATATAGGGCAAGGAAGTCAGAAGATAATATGGGAAGAAATTAATATGCCACCTCTAAATGCTAGCATAGAGAAAATTTGGGAGGCTATAATTTTGATGGAGGACATACCCGTACCCTGGAATATGGGAAAAGAACCACATCCAAATAATCGAGGTCTAGAATTTTGTTCTTATCATCATTTTCATGGTCACATAACAAATAACTGCAGGAATGTAAAAAAATCATTTTGAGGATGATAGACCAGGGAAAATTAAACCATTTTCTAAGAGATCACCCACAGTCTCAGCAACTACCCCCAGCTCCAGAAATTCGCAGAGTGAATACAACAAAAGGAGGAGAACCATTTGTGATAGAAGTAGGAGCAAAAGTGAAGAATCTATCCTGTAAATCCATCATACATTCATACAAGACTATAGAAGACTTCCGCGACAATGTTTTAAGCAGAGTCTTTGCGAGAGATGCAGATGGAAGAGAGATAATGAACATTGCGAAAGCTTCACCATTAGAAGAGTGGCAAAAGAAAATTATTTCTTTCACAACACAAGAGGTACCTGAGACTGGTGAGATGCATGACAACTCACTAGTGGTAAGATTAGAAATAAACCCAAAACAGGTTGAAGAAGAAGATGAAGAAAATGAGGATGATAAAGATTCTTGGGCCATTAACAGAGTTCTAATTGACACTGGAAGCTCAGTGGATATCTTATTTTATCATACTTACAAAACCATGGGAGGAAGAGATGAGGATCTGATACCATCGACTTATAAGATCTATGGTTTCAAATACTGCCAACAAGCCCAAAAGGGAAATTTCAATGCGAATTCCATTGAAGGGAACATCTTCTAAGATTCAATTCTGTGTTGTCGATGTTGAATCTCCTTACAATGCTTTGATTGGCCGACCTTGGCTGCATGGGATTCTAGGTGTAGCATCGACTTACCACCAGTGCATTAAATTTCCACATCCCAGCGGTGTTGGAGTCATCAAGGGAGATTGGGTTGAAGGAAAAAATTGCTATAAAATTGATATAGAATCTTGCGAGGAAAGGGCTGTCAAGAACAGAAACTGGAAACATAACATCAAACAAAAGCAAAGAAGTGAAAGGTTGATGGCGAATATAGTAGAACGGCGAGAAGAAGGAATGCTGCGAAGTCAACATATGTTGAAACCAATAGATGGCGAACGTCTCGTAGATGGAGAAAACGTAGCAAAGCGCAACAAAAAAGCAGAAGCAAAAAATAGTAAGTAGAAAAGGTAAAATTTTTAGATCGTAAAGTATGAGAAATGTATGAATGATTTGTTGAAGAGAATTTTACAAAAATATTTTTCGATTCAATGAAAAAGATGAAATTGAAAAATTATACAAGAGCTTAAATGCAAAAAGAGAAAATCAAAGACTGAAGAAACGTGAATAAAATTTCGCAGAGACATTAGAATGGGACGAACCTTTATGTCGTGCACCCTAGTTCGCGAACAAAAATTTCGCAAGAGGAAAATGTAAGACCTAAAGTACGTCATATAAGGGGGTATCTGTATGCATGGCTCAGGGATAAGGTTATATCGCTGCTGGAACCTGAGTCATGGAGATGTTGGGGTTACAGAAAACCTATCCAGGAGAGATACTTTGGATTTCTAAATATATAAATATATATATATATTAACAGTTGGACGACCGAATGTCTCTTCTAAGGAGTGCAAATTATGACCAAGGCGCCGAGGTACACGGTTGATCCAAGGGTGTCTGGGGCGTATGAAACTACCCTGGCCATTCTTGGAAAGTCTTGTCTATGATGCACTCGGCCCAAAGAAAACCCCACCTAGGGTGTAGTCTCGTAACTATAAGCCATATAGGCAAAAAGGATAAGAGGCTGCGAAAACAACTGGTTGTTTTTAGGACCGGATGGGAGGAGATAGTCTTGTATGACCGATGTACGCCTCCTTGAATGGGAAACCAGGGGGAAGATAAGGGCGGCACCCTCCATTAGGGAGTTGATAAGTGTCTTAAGATGAAAATATCATGAGGCTTTATATTCGCAAGAATATTTAGGCTTGTCATATTTGTGTAACAATCATACAGAGGCAAAAATCCAAGAGAAAAAGATAAGATGAGATCAATGGGTTTTTACATGAAAGTGTAAAGACGTCCTGCGGTTTCATCGCAAGACGGCAATGTCATGGGGATTTGTTGTCGCAAGAAAACTTAGGCCTATCATATTGTCACAACAAATTGACAAAATAAGGATAAGGCAAGATCAATGGGTCTTTACATGCGAGTGTAAAGACGTCCTGCGATTTTGTCACCAAAACAAAATGTGGCTAAATAAGACCTTTAACTAGGAAGGAAAAATAAGACCACAAGAGATCAAGATTGAATGACTGCGATATTTACGTAGAGATCATGAGAATAAGCATATATGACTTGCGATATTTATGCAGAGATTGAGGCAAAACTTACAAACAGATCTTATTCGTAACTAATCAGCTCAATCTTTCATATTGCAGATGAATAACAGAGGCAAGTATGGGAATGAACAGAATGATAAAATTATTATTTATATTTATATGACAGATTTACGCAGATAATTAAAAAATTAATAAGCATATTGATTAACCGTATTGCAAAAAGAAATTGTTTTTTAATGTATGCAGATCTATACACCAAAGAACATTAGAAGCTGGAGAAATTCACAACAATATTTTACAAGGAGAAAGGGATAAGTGTACAAATATTATAAAAAGATTAAAAAGGAAGACAAAACTATGTAGATCCATCATTGTCTTCACCAGATTTTTCTTCTTCTTCAATTTCAATTTCATCTTCATATTCTTCAGACTCTTCAGCTTCGCTATCGGAGATAACAAGGTCAGGAATATTCTTTGGAATATCGTTCGCGAGATAAGGATAAGTAGAATGAGGAATTTTATGATCATCGCAGACCATCTTAATAGAATCATTGCGAACACCGACAAGAACATTTCTAAAATTCGCCAGAGAAATATGAAGTTGCTTCTTGAACTTGGAACATTTCTCATTGCGAGAGGACAAAAATCTTGCGAGATTTCCTTTTTCTTCTTCCAACTCTTTAACTCTTTGGCCAAATTTTTCTTCAGATACTGCGAACAAATGACAACATATTAATAAAATAGTGAATATACAGCTACAAAATGGATTAGTAGAAAAACAAGAATAACAACCTTCTCTTTGCATGGTCATATCTTTAATCAGGGCAGAATGATCAGCTTGAAGACTAATATCTACACCTAAATTGTTTCTGGCATTGTCAAGAATTTTCGTAGCCCAAGAAAACTCATCATCATTACTAATGAGAAGGCGGAAGCGAACTTGGTTTTCCTTTTCAACAAGAGCTTTATTCTCTCAGATAAGTCTATCTCTTTCAATTTGAACATCGAGAAGAGTCTTATGGAAATCTGCTAAAGCTTGAGCACCATTTTTAGCAATGAGGTCTTTTTCGTCAATAAGATCACTATACTTGGTTCTTAATATATTAATTTCCTCTTTTGAGTCAATATAAAGGCGCTTAAACTTATTGGTTAAACCCAAGTTGAATTTATGTTCAATCTTTAAGAGATGAATTTTGGATCTAAGTTCATCTATGAAAAGAGATTTAATTTCATCATTTAAAAAGTTGCTCAAAGAATCATTAAGGAAATTGAGGAGAATATCATCATCTATTGGATTTGGAAAAGAATGAAGGAATACAGCTTCATCAGAGAGGCCGTAAATATCTGCGAAGAGGACTAACTAAATAAGAAAACATAAAGGAATACAGGGATAAAAAATAAAATAAAAATTCTTACCATAAAGTTGATCATTCGCAGTTTGGAGACTAGCAACCTTATCTTGCGAAGAAGAGAGTTCAGTTTCTAATCGTTTGATCTTCTCATGAAGGCCAACAGATCCAGATTCTAACTGCTTGCAAAGATTAAAAGAATCAGATTTTAATTCTTCATTTTCTTTGCGAAGAGAAAGAGATTCAGACTTTAATTCTTCATTCTCTTTGCGAAGATTATCGTTTTTCTTTGCGAGAACTGCACGCCTTTTCTCTAAATCTGAGACAACTGCAAAGGAAGCTTTCCCAGCCTGCGAAATAATGTAGCGAAATTCTGAGGAATTAATTTTGAATATAAGACAAAAATGAAGTAAAGAAAGGTAAAAGTATGAAAACTTACCAAGCTATTGAGAGGATGCAAGAAATTTGGAGATATAGATCTTGAGACCCCGCGAAGAGATTCATTATCCTTTAAGATAGGGGCATCACAAATAGCAGCGATAGACTTGCAAGCATCGGTCAAAGGAGTATCACCAATTGTATGCATAGTATTGATAAAAATGCCAGATAAATGAGCCATAGAAGATTCAGGTTGTGCATATTGTTTTACGGAAGAAATATCATTATTGTCACTAACATTGTCGTCATCATCATCATTATCACTGGAACTCTCATAATCTTGAGGAGTAGAGGGAGAAGGAGATTGAACTTTCCTCTTCTTTAAAGGAGGAACAACAGTATTTTCCTTGCGAGCAGCACCTTTACCTTTGCATTTACCCTTGCTCTTCGCAATTCAGGAGGGTTCTTTTATCTCATCAATAGCCTTCAAACACAGATAAATATAAGAAATAGAGGCAACAATATATTGTTAAGAGTTTTAAAAGAGTATTTATTACTTCATCTGTGATTGATTGAAAAGCTGATAAAGTGCTAGGCTTCCTAAACTTCGGGTAGTTCGCTTTTAGACTCTTAATCTGGAAGTTCGCAGACATAAAAAATATTGGGATGAGTAATGAAAATATATGTAAGAAAAATAGTAGTAAGGATTCAATCAAAAGGTGGAATTATACCTCATCATCCCTTTCAGGCCATTTGAATACCCAAGGATGATATTCTGCGACATTCGCAGGTAAGACATGAGAACCAAAAATGTATGGACCCTCTAGAATTAAAGGGATGACACACCATTTGTTATCATTAGAATAACGCGGGGAAGAATTATCACCAGGATGCCAATCAATGTCTTGTATGAGTAATTGATCAGCAGTAACATTTTCTCTCTTGTGTAAGCGAACACCCCAACAAGTGTTGTCTTTTTCCATAGGGATTATTTCATTATTCACAAAGAAGTTATCAATAGTGTAGTTCGCAGGAACAATCACAACATCATTGAATTTTGGATTTTTAGCTTCATCAGTATAGAGAGATCCCTTGCCAACACCACGGTTGGCGAACTCGAGTAAAAGAAGAATGCAGTCTCCACTTAGTTGATATACAGATCGCGAAAATTTCGCATGAGAAAGAATTTCATAAAACAATGGGAGTTCAGGATTATAGAGGGGAATAAGAAGACCAGCGTCAAGTTGGCCTAGCGAGACTATGATTCTCTCTTGATTGCAGGGATGATTATCAAATAACTTGGCAGTGAGCTCAGACTTAGGGCTTTGACCAGGAATACAAGATAGAGTAAAACCTTTATCTTTAAGCTTCTTCTGCATCTTTTCGAAGGCAATATCATTCTTGCGATCGGCTGGAGCCATTTTTTAGTATGGGAATGAAGAACAAAGTAAGAGTTTGAAAAGATAAAAGTTACAGTAGCAGGAGCGGAATTTACGGATGAACAACGAAGAAAGTTGCAGAGAAAATAAGAAAAGATGTAAAACAGAAGAATAAATAAGAATGAAAATGGGATATATATAGAGAGAAAAATAATCGAAAAGATAAACGCATTTTAAGCGAAGATTAGACGTGAACGGTTGGAACGCAGCGGTTGAAAAGGACGTGTCAGAAGTTGAATGGATAAAAAGATAAGTGTAATAAATCTGGCGAGGGATGCAGATACGTGTCAGAATAAAAGAACGTGAATGGATAGACAGCTGCGGCGTTTTAAAAGATTTAAATTTCTCATGATCTTTTCCCCTTCGCAAAAAAAGACATGAGAAGAGGAAAGATGTAGGATCAGAATATCGCCACATCAGTGCTCTTGCAGACTAATTTATAAACAATGTTTCTGCGAGTTCTTCAAAGACATTCTGCGAGCATCGCAGACTGATTCAAAGAATGACATAACGGATGATGGTGGCAGAAACACGGGGAGAGCATGACGATCCTGTGAAGATTACATCATCTGCAAGAATAATCATTACAACTACTGCGAGCGTATCGCGAGTAAGATCCGAAATTAAATGATAACTTAGCTGTCATCTACTATTTAATTTCCTATATAAAGAGAACTTGTAGACTCAGAAAAGAGAGATCACTTTTGGAGTTTGGAGAAAGTTTTGAGGAGAGAGAAAGTTCTTATGAGCGATTGTATTCTTGATTTCTTCCATTTCTTGTAATATTTCTGAGAATTAATCAATAAAGTGTTGTTCTTAATCTTCAAATATGTGTTGATAATTGTGAATTCTTGTGAGGGGTGTAGTGTAGGAATTCCTGCAACTACATAAACGTTCCAAAGAATATTGGTGAATACACTCCTGCAAATATTCTTGTTGTAAATCAAAACTCCGACGGTTTGAATGCGATCATACATGCCATTACCCAAAATCTTCAGCACCATGTGTCTAATTGCACCAAGTCGCAAGAATCTTGGGATATCTTAGCAACCGTATTCGAAGGAAATTCCAGTGAAAAGGAATCTAGACTTCAAAATCTTAATTCTGATTGGGAAAACCTTCGTATGGCAAACGAAGAAACATTTGATGAGTTTAATCACAAAGTGTATGAAATTGTTAATGCATCTTTTGCATTGGGTAAGACTATTCCTGAAAAGGACATTGTGATGAAGATTCTCAGATCGATGCCATCTAGATATGATTTTAAGAAGCATGCCATCGTTGAGGGAAATAACCTTGATACTCTCTTCAGAAATACGCTGGTTGGAAAACTTAAGATCTTTGATCATAAACATTCATCCAAAAAGGATGTTGCATTCAAAGCACTGAAGGATACTAAATTACTTGATAAAAGTAAAAAAGTGTACATCTCTGAAGATGATCACTCTAAGACGGATTCATCAGATGAAGATCTTAACAAATCAGTCTCGATAATCACAAGATAGTTTAGGGATCTTCCGTTGAAGAGAAGTAAAAGGTTCTACAGATTTAAAGCCTAAGACATCAGTCAAACTTCATAAACGTGTTCCTACTAAAAACAAGGATATTGATGAAACTAATTATGAGGATATGCCTCAGTGCTTTAAGTGTAAAGGTTTTGGTCATTTTGATAACGAGTGTCCAAATCGGAGAAAATACAATGGGAACAAAGGTCTTGCTGTAACTCTTGATGAAATGTCTGACAGTTATGATTCAAATGAAGACGAGAAATCAAGTATTGCACTTCTTGGTGAAAATATTGATTTTTATAATTGTAGCAATATACACATCAATTTCAGTATTCTTTCAGGAGATAATCCAACCATTCTGGAAGAAAAAGTTGACCCTATCCTTGGAAACTCTGTTTATAATGTTTCAGGATTCACTATGTGCCTAACTGCTTGCACATTGATAGGTATTGTAAATACCTCAATTATTATATAGTATTTATGCTTTCTTTGCGAGTTTTCTTGCAAATTCTGTATCATATGTTTTCCTTTGAGTGTTATAGGTATTTTGGAGTCATTCGGAGCAAAAGAAGAAGTAAACACTCATTTAGAGCGAAAAGGACAAAAAGACCAATTCACAGGCGAGTGATACTTGGAGCTGGCTAGGATATGCAGCAAAAGGGAGGAAAAGGATAAATTGTCAGTTCCACGCAACTGACAGTTGAGTTGAAAATGGAATTAGCTTGTCAGTTCTGCGAAACTGACAAGTCATATATGATTTTGGCTGGCCCTTATCCAGTTTATTTGGGTGCATATATCCACAGTCATTCCTACACATAAGAACTGAAATTCAGAGTCTATCCTATCATTGGTTTCACATGATTTGAGAGAGATTGAGAAGAAAAATCAGAGAGAGGTTAAACAGATCAGTTGAAGAACTAGGGTTTCCTGTTAAGAAAATGGGTTTTAGGTTAAATTCAGGAAGATGAACCAAAGTCTATTGTCACTGAATCTTGAGAAATTGTGGAGATTAAAGAAGAGTTTTAGGAGTTCATATGGTTTTACAAGTGGGTTTGAGCTGAATTGAGAATTGGCAGAACAATTATTTGTGTTTAGAAATAGTGGTTGTTGTTCAACAACAGTGAGGAAGACATGAAGCTTCAGAATTAGGGGTTGAGCAAATTTTGGGAATATATTGTTATAAAATGAGATTGGGTTCGATTGAGGAGGAATTGAAGCTGGGGCAAGGAAGATTACATGGGTTCACCTTTGATTTCAAGACGGCAACAGATGGAAGTGAGTTTGACATTGTTTTGATGGGTATGACTCAATTTATTGAAGTCATGAATAGATATAGCAGAAATTAGGGTTCTTATGTATTCTGATTCAAGAAAAGATGAATCTGAAGAAGATTTAAACGAAGTTAGGGTTTTGAGATGGAGATGATGCTACTGTGAAGTTGTACTATAGGGTTTGGCAGAAACTGAAGTCCTATTGAAGGCACTAGTGTTGTTACTGCTTCTTGGGTTCAAGGATTTGAATGTTGCAGTCAAGAGATGAAATGCAGCTGAGTTAGGTGGTGATGCTCAGGTGTAGATGAGAATTAAAAGATGATTATGTGATATATATGAACTGATGGTGCTATGGGTTAGTCTCTTGGCTAGAGTTTATCATAGAAAAGATTAGGTTGATGGGATATTTAGAGATGGTGTTGCCCTTTGAGTCCTTGCAGCTGGTTATGGTGAAATTGGTGGAGAAAGAGATTTTTGGGTTTGAATGTATGCAGTTGGTGGCAATGAATCGAAGCTGTGAGAGAGAAGGCAGCGGTGGCTCTTGTGATGACTGAGAAGATGGTTGCGGCTGCTGTTAAGATGGTTCAAGTGCTGCTAATGAAGCTGCAAACTGGTAGAATTAGGAGGCAAGAGTGAGGAGATAATGTGGCTGCAGTTGTAGATGGAGAATGATGTTGTCAGGTTGAGCTGAAAATGGAGAAATTGATTGGGTATTCACATGAAGTCACAAATAAGAAGAAATTGGAGTTGGAAATGCTGCAGTTATAAGAAAAGAGAGAATAAGAGCTTAGATGGGTTTGCTGCGAAGAAATTAAGGATGGGTTTTCGAATTAATACACTGAGTCTGACTAGAATTCAAGCATGGAGGAATGGTTTGGTGTACTGATATTGAGCTGCAGTTGTGCAGTTGAGAACAAGGCATTGCAGTTGGAGTTTGGCTGGATAAATTGGTGTTGAACTGAAGCAGCAGAATGAAGTTGCATCTGTATTTGTAGGTGCAGTGCAAGGACAGAGAATGGCTAGTCTGTGGTTCAATGATGCTATAGAAAATAGTGTTCATATACTTTGAATGAGAAGAAGATTTGTGCCGAGAACCAATGGATTATGTCTGAAGCAAAAATATCTGGGCAATGGTGGAGCTCAACTGCAGTGGATGTGTGCAGAAGTATTGGATTGAAGGTTATGTGCATAAGGGTATGTAGGTGATGATGCAATGGCTAGGAAGTTACAGTTATTGGTGGTATTAAGCTGGTACTGTAATAAGCAACAGTGAAAGCTAATGGTGATGCTGGTATGAAGCCGTTAACTGGTGTTGAATGTATTGAGTTTGAATGACTTATATGGAATTAAAGTGAATTATGCCGGCTTGCCATTCCATGGTGAAGGTAGAAAGGTTGAATTAGCTTGTCAGTTTCGCAGAAATGACTAGCTTAATAAGTTTTTGGGCTTTGTTTGGGGCCTGATTTATAGGCGTGAGTTTTTGGGCTTTTACTGGGCTGGATTTTGAGTTAGAGAACATAAGATTTTTCCGAGAGTTATATGGCGCAGATTTGGAAGTCTATAGAAATGAAGGGATTGACTATAAAAGTGTTCTATTCCATCTAGGAGAGATCTTATCTTATCTTATCTCCTCTTCTATTTTTGTTTTCTAGGGTTTACAACATGACAGGTTTTCTCTTCCTCCTTGTTGTGAACTCCATGAGCATGAGTACTTGATTTTCTATTGGTGATGGATTAATTTGATTTCACAAAGCATGCTTCTTTTATTAATAAATTAGTTTTGTCTCATAATTATCGATCTTGATTCACTATATAAATCGCCATGTATGATTTGAATATTTGTTTACTTGAGTGGCCAATTGATTGAACTCGTATTCACATCTAATGATAGTTTAGGGTATTTCATACGTAAAAGTGATGAATCTTGAATACAAGTAGCACAAATATGGTTATTGCTTGTAGTGATATATCCTAGTAACCATATGCGAACCTTGACCTTTGTTAAATCGGATTAGTGCTTTTACACGTTCGGTTTCTTTGATTGGCCTGATTTCATAGAACTTAATGCATCTAGGGAATTAAACTTGATTAGTGCTTTTATACGTTAGGTTGTTCTCTTAGATAGAGTTCATATTCGCATCTTTTAATGTGTTTGTTGATGACAAGAGGAAATTAACGGGATATTCTTGCGATCAAGGTATGCTAGGGATTTTGGTAAAGAGAAATTAAATATCAATTCTAGTTATTATAACAAGAGCATGTTAGTGAATGAAAATGAAATCCTTAACCATTTTTCCTTGCTTGATTTGTTTATTTTTTTTTTATTTTCTTTTATATTTGTTTTAGTTACATAAAATCAGAAAACCCCCCATTGTTATTTATAGGAAACCGAAACAACTTGACAACCTTAGTTCTCTTTGTGGGAACGATCCTTTCTTTCCCTTGCTATATTATATATTTTGAGTAGTAAGAAAGTGTAATTTATTTTTGACGCCTACGACATCGATCAAATTTTGGCACTGTTGCCGGGGAGGCAGCGGTTGTCACTTGTTTTTGGTTTCTTGTATTTTGTTTTTAGTTTTGTTCTTATTTTTACATTTCTTATTTTTCTGGTTTTTAACCTTGGTTTGAGAATTTTATTTCAGGTACTTGTTTTTATGGAAGGCGCATACTATGAGAATGGATACGATTTTCAATAACCTCAACAATACGGCAACTACCAATTCCAGGGGTATAATCAAAACCAATTCATTGGTTATGACCAATATTCCATGGAAACTTATGATTTTCCTAAACAACCTTATAGTGGGTATGTGTGTGAACAACCACAAGGAATAGAGGATTCTTATGCTCATGAACAACAATTCTCTAACTTATTGGACAAATTTTCCAGCTTTTTACAACAAGAGTTTCAAAAAGATAAAGAGGCTACAAACGAGCAACTCCAAGAACTTCGTGAAGGTATGACTATCTTACGAAGAAGAATTGATGATTACAAGGAAGAAAGGTATGAAGAAGAACTTTTATTTCAAAACAATAACTTTTCTAATGTGCATGTGGTTTGTGATGAATATTTGATTGATGCTAATGTTGAAAAAGGCCAACCTTTGGGGTCTTTCGTTGATAATTGTGTAGTTAACTCAACTCTTGATCTTAATAATGATCATTCACTTATTCAAAAGGATGAGTTTGAGACCAGCAACACTAAATTCAGTGAGAACCAATCTTATGTTAACTATGAAAGTGATGATGATTATGAAGATATATCTCTTGAACCAACTCATGGTGATATTTCCCAAAGGTGTACCACGGAATCTTTTTGGGATCAAGATGAAGACGAAGAGTACTATGGTGAAACTTCTGTAGATAACTCAAGCATTGATCTTAATAATGATCAAGATCATATTCAAAGGGTGGAGCTTGAGGATGATGCATTTTTGAGTGTTCTAAAAAAATTCCTCATAGTGAAATTTGGATCCGCAAAAGAGTATGTGTCTTGCAACAAAGAGGAGTATGTTGAGAATGAAACCGATTTGACCAATATTGTGGAAGACCCAATTGAGCATGCAAAAGATTGTAACGAATATGTTGATGTCGAGACTTTGGTTAAGGCAGAAACGAATGGAGAATTGTTGCAAGTTTCAATAGAGGACCACAATGTGGAAGAGGTAAGTAATTCACTTGAAGTTTCTAAGGTTGAAGAGGATACTATAATACAAGAGTTGCAAGGTTTTTCTAACCCTTTTCCTATTAATTCTTCCCCTTTACCTCTTATTGGTTTGAATGTATGTGCTTCGAGAATATTGTTGAATGACTTTGTTTCTCAATTTCCTCCATTAGAGACCTTTGATTCTCATACTACGCAGGTTTGCAAAGAAGAAACCATAGAAGTTCCTGAATTTTATGTTCTTTATACACTTCCAAGTGTAAACAAGAATAAGTGTGGGGGAAACTTTTATTGGTTGATAGCTTCGCTTCTATTTTCTTGTACTAATATTTGTGCGAAGCGATTGTTTGCAAAACAGGTTACATGGAAGGATCCCCAACTTTTCATATTATTGGTGTATGGGGAATGAATCTTGCAAGGATATAGTCGGGCTGACGACTTTAAACCAAGCGCTTCATGGGAGGCCACCCATTGGATGAGTATTTCTTGTCTTGTATTTATTTCTTGTCTTGTTTTTAGCTTTTTCTTATTTTGCATTTACTTTTTCTGATTTCTTGTCACATTATCATTATATGATTTCCCACCTTGACTTTCTTTGGACGATTCAATTTACATTGAGGACAATGTAAAGTTTAAGTGTGTGGGAGTGGTTAAGCATTTGCATTGTAAAAATTTCAACTTTTTTTGTAAATTAGTGCATGAAAAACTCTAACTTGTAGTTAGTTTAGAGTCACATAGTATACATGTCGCTAAGATTACATCGAGATTCTCATAAGAGTGGCTGAACTTAGAGATAACAGAAAACGTGATCGGGTTTCTTAATTGTATGAGAGTTAAAGTTGGATTTAACCATGCCAGTGGAAACTAAGGTGCAGACTAAATTCGGTAGTAGAGTTGTGATCCCCTATAGAGGAGACTACCCATGTTACATCATGAGAGGCACCGACCTTCATTTCTTTGTACCTGTCTAAATATGTGCTTTTAGAGTGTGTGTCACCGTACGTAAACTCCGGGTAGAATATTGAGCTACCCAACCTCCCACCAATAGAAGCACTATTTTGATCTCTTGAGTGCTATTTTATCAATCATGATAGTGACATCGAATTGCTAACTTACATACTACTTGTAATCTTGTTCGCAGTTTGCACCATCCACTTTATATCTCTCTACACCAACAGGTCCACAGAAACACCATCATTATCAACAAGAGGAGCATCAAAAATTCGAAGGAAAGTTGAAGACGTTCAAGGTTTACAAGCTACAATACAGAAATGAGCAGATTTCGGATTCAAGTAAAGCAACAAGACAAGGAGCAGAATTTTTACAAGTTAAAGACTATTGTACAAGAGTAAAGATTATCAAGATGAGAATTCAAGAAGTTTATGATATCGAGACATACAAGTTGTGAAGAATTGAGCGGTAAAGTACTTACACCATGTCCTTTGTACTTGCATTTTTTATTTTATCTTTATTTGTATTTTATTTTGAACCCACAATTGGGGATATGAGATTTAATTGGGGGATATGACTAAATAACAAAATAGGGATCCAAATATCCTAGATGGGTTACCCCTTATATAATTAAATTATTAATTCCTAATCTAACCCTCACTAATTAGGATTATTTAATAATTATGTTTAGTAAAATGTTAATGATTTGGGGATATAATTTGTGTATTTATGTTTATATGAATTTGTGTGGGTTAGTTGAGAGTAGAAGTAGGGAAAAAAAAATTGAGTAGAATTTTTTTTTTTGAAAATGGAATATGATTGTGATGAGAGAAAGTAAACATGTTCATCATACAAGCAACCCCAACAAACAGGTAATGCTTCAAAGAGGTCGAAAATTTGATTTTTCTTTTTTGAAACCGCCATTTCTGTCTGAAAAACCTTAGTACCGGCATGCTCGTTGTATGAATACTACGCCGGTATCGATTAACCGGCATTGTATTCATACAAAATTGTATGTCGGTACAGAAAATACCCAACTTTTCAAGAACATACCGGCGTGGTATTCAAACCAAGATTGCATGCCGGTTTTCATTTATACTTTTTACCCATCACCGAATATTCTATGGGATATTCAAACCGGCAGTATGAGTACATGAAAGACAATGCCGGTTTGTGGTACCGGCATAGAAACTTATTTGTCGAGGATGCCGGTTTAAATTTTGTGATTCATTAGTATATACTGAGTATTATTATTTTTCCTTAATCAATTAATGTTGATCTGTGACACACTTGCGCTACACCTTTGTCTTTCCCCACTACAATTATCTCCATGTTCTTCCCACCAAAGACGAAAACATCGAGCACGAATATAGGAAGCTTCATTCTAGTTTTTCTTGTCTAGAAGTTTCATTCTAGTTTTTCTCCAGAGACCATGGCTTTTTGATACTCAATCCTTGCCTTGTTTATCAAAATACGTGATCTATCTTGATCAAACCACCCAACTTCAAATGTCAAAATCTTTGATAACATTCTTTCTCTTATTCTCCTGACCAAGCACTCTCCCATTACAGCAAAGTTGTAAAGAATTTTCCCCTTTAAACCTTGTTCAATCTATGTGTATAGAAAATTAACCGGTACTTGAATTATTGTATCCAATTTTGTAGGAAGATAATCGGTGCTAGGTTTTACTCTAAACGATTTGAACAAGCTGCGGAACCTCTTGAGTCTCAAAATGAAACATTTTTTTCGATCCGCACGTGATAGCAATGGCAATGGAACTCATGTTGCATCAATAATTGCTGGTTCAGTTGTCAATAATGTGAGTTTATTTGGTATTGCAAGTGGAACTGCAAGGGGTGGCATGCCGAGTGCTAGACTTGCCATATACAAAACGTGTTGGCCAGCTGGTTATACGGACGCCGACATTTTAGCAGCCTTTGATGATGCCATTAGTGATGGGGTAGATATCATTTCTATCTCTCTAATCTCTTCTCCAGAACTCTTTGATGATGCCTTGTCAATAGGATCTTTCCATGCATTCAAGAAAGGTATTCTTGTTTCTACTTCAGCGGGAAATACAGGTGATTCTACAACAAAAGTCGTTCCTTGGCTCTTAACTGTCGCTTGCTAGCTCTATCGACCGAGAATTTAATTCCAACATATACCTTGGGAATTTACTTATTTTGAAGGTAAGTTTTGATCAATATCATGAACATAGTACATATACCAATGCCGTGTTTAAATCGTCTTAAGAGGGACTTCAATATTTTTCAGGGAAACTCTATAAACCCATTAAAGATGGATAAATTTCATCCGGTAATATTTGCTGAAGATGCAGCTGATGCAGGTGTTACCCCAAGAAAAGCAAGGTGCGGATATTATTGATATAAATGTGAACGTGTTCTATTCTCTAATATTTTTTCTGTTTGTTTTTAAGCTCATGCAAGAACGGAAACTTAGACCATAAGTTGATTAAGTTGAACGATAATACCGCCAATCCAACAAATATACAAGAATATATCGTCGTCTTCACCCTGATCTTATTATGATCAGTCAAGAAATATATAAAGATCATATGGGCCATAACCAGGAAGTACAAAGGTTGTACAACACCACAAAAGATTGAACTTACATAGCCAAATATTGTCTGTTTCCACTCGGGCTGGTTCAGTGCCAACAATCTCCAAAATGCTGGTGTTCCTAAACAGTTCCTGGAGTAATTGTCTTCACCAAGATCTCGCCTGACCAAAGAATTCTTCGAGTTGGATTGGCTCATACTTCCGCTAACGCGTGGCATTGAATTACCATTATGGCTTTCCCTATGCATTGTTGATCTCTTTTCAGTCATCTCTTGGGTACGAAGGATAGAAAGTGGTGGTGAGGAACAGACTTAGGGTGGTCTCGGTGGTGGCGAAGATGATCAAGGTCCCAAGGAGAATGCACATAGCGAGCTTCCCCGAGCTCATGATCATGTGGAGAACATTGAGATGCAGGCTGGTAGATCACAGAACAAGGAGTTGGTCAATAGTTCAGTATTTTCCTTCTCGGGTCCTGCCTGCTACTCAGTTGGTGCTCTTGCTTCAACCAGCTTTGGCTCACTATCCCCATCAAAGATGCTTGATAATGTTCCTTCTTATGTCCCTGCTATGAAAGATGCTCTCGAAACTATCACTATCGTAAGTTGCGTTTCCCCTGGTACTCATTAATTCGAATACTTTTTTGGCTAAGTAACTTTGATGATTCTTTTAGGAGGACAACCATCGTCGCCTTTGTGCTTTTTCCCACCAGAAGGATCAAGAGGAGATAATTCGTCTCCAGACTCAACTCTCTGAGGAGCATGCCCGATAGCTGAGACCAGGAACTGAAAAAGAATATAAGTTTATCAAAGTTACGGTACCGGCATGGAAACTTAAATGTCAAGGATGCCGGTATATGATACCGGCATGGAAATTTAAATGTCGAGGATGCCGGTTCTCTGTCACATATTTAAGAGTATTTGGAAATTTGGAATACCGGCATGGACGTTAGCAAACACCACCATGCCGGTACATGTCAGTTTCTATACAGGAACCAAATAATGTTAATTGATTGTTCTGGCAAAGAAATTGCTATGTCGGGATGCGGTACCGGCAGTGTTTCGAGCATTCCGTATATGCCGGTATGCGTACCAGAACATTTTAACTTTGGGTTGCGCCTTGCCCTTGCCTTGTGTTGGTTGTTGACTCGTCCCACCAACTTTGCTTTGGCTTGCTAATTGACTTGGATGAACCTCATCATCTTCCTCCTCACTTTCCCCTTCATCATGCTCATCGTCCTCAACTGTTCCAGTACCTTCACGGATTGCAAGTGCACTACGTTCACCACCACTCTCCCAAATTGACCCTCTTGTTTGAAACCCCAAATGCTTCTTGTGACCTGAGTCTTTCCCCCGTGGAGGCAGGAATTGAGGAGTATCAAGACCGTCCTTCCTCCTTCTCTTAGTGAGAATATGACCTTTATTTTTCTTCGCTTCTTTGGCTTTTGACCTATAACATAAGAAAACAAAACAAACATAATAAAAGTCATGGCAGTTTAGGAACCGACATGGAAACTCTTAAACAAACCAATGCCGGTAACATGTTCCGGCATAAAACTTTAAATATTGATCATGCCGGTATCGTAGTACCAGCATCCTATGGAACCTAAATAGTGTGCCGGTATTGAGCACAATTTCAGTGATGTTCCTGTATGTTTTAAGTGTACTACCGACATTTTCGAATTGAACTAATGCATGCCGGTTTTTAAGTACCGGCATTCATGAAACATAGATACAATGCAGGTACAAAAAATTGTTCTTGTATGTTTTTAGTTGACTACCGGAATAGTCTTCAACCCAATTTGTATGCCGGTACTGCAAATTCACTATCAGAAATTGAAACCGGTGTGGTATTCATCCCAAATACTATGCCGGTACCTAAACCGGCATGGTATTCAAACCTAGATCCTATCTTAGGTACTTCATTGTAACTCGACAGTTTCAGCTATTGTTGGCGATTCTAACCTAAACCCATGGCTACAAATCGATTAAAACAATCATAAATGAGTTCAAAAATCACTTACATTCTCAGAGAATCCATGACTGTGAGTGGTTGATCATCCGAGCTCGCTGCTGCATCCTATTCTAGTTGTTGAGCAATGTTCTCGATTCTTTGTTCATGTGTTTGTTGAGCAATCAATTTGGTTCTCGGTTTTGCTTTCGATTTGGTTCTCCGAGGCATGAACGATGAGGAAGAAGATGAAGATTTATTTTTATTTTTGATCATCAAATCCGGAATTGGGGGATATATGAATTTGGTTATTTGATTTTATGTTTTAGGGAAAAGGGCATAACAGTCTTTTCATAATATTTTTAATTAATCTAAGGGTGTTTTAGTATTTTTGCATCCAAAAAACACCCCTTAGCAGCCACCTTTGGTTGGGGGGAAGCAATTCATATCCCCCAATTGTGGGTTCTTTATTTTCTCTTGTCTCAAAAAAAAAAAAAAAAAAAAACACAGGAGAAAAGTTCATTAGGTTCATCATTAGTTTTTTTTATTTTGTTTGTTTTCATTTTGTATTTACTTTATTTATTTTATATTAAAATAAATAAATAAATCATTGCATTATGTTATTGTTTGTTTAGTTCGTTTTTGGTTTTGTATTCATTCAATAAAGCAAATGGAATAAGAAATATCTATAGTGAAGTTTCAAGCAACAAGGAATTAGAGGAAAGAATTAAATTGTCAAGATTCTACGAAGTTCAAGAGTTATCATCGACAGTTGAAGACCGAAGATGAAGACAAGGATTGAAGACCGAAGACGTTTCTATGGATGATGTGAGAGTGGTGCTAACTTCACGTCGAACGGATAACGAGGTAAGTAAGCATATTCCCACCTTCTTTAAGTGGTTGATTTCCTTTCTTAGAGATTGTCAGGAATAAATGGGTTTTAAAAATGAATAAAAGATGTGGGTTTTCAAAACAATTCGGAAGGTTTTGCCTTCCTACTATTCAAAGTATTACAGGATTCTCTCTTTATTCCTACCTGGACACATGTGTGACCCATAAAAAGTTGTTTATTATTGAGAGCAATTTCATAAAACCCTTTCTTGTGAGGAAGAGTCGAGACTTTCGATCACTCCGAACCCGAATTTCTTTCGATAAGGGATGGTTATTTCTCTCTGAACTTTTAAGGATGAGATTGTGTTCATATATATGTCTAACTTCTTATGACTAGTGTGCATAATCTTTATGTATTCTTAGCGCATTGGATTATATCGTTTCGAAGAACTAGTAAGTTGGAAATATAGGTTTTATAGGTATACCTCTTGTTAACCTTCACGAGACTATAACTCGTCCACTAAGGACATCTAAGGGTTCAAAGGCTTGTTATACATGCTAAGTGTGACCGTAGCCTCGACGAAACAGAGTTGTATGTATTATTTTAAATTATTTTGTTTGATTTGCTCAAGGACTAGCAAAGTCTAAGTGTGGGGGAATTTGATAGGTGTTGTAAACACCTTAATTATTATATAGTATTTATGCTTTCTTTACGAGTTTTCTTACAAATTCTGTATCTTATGTTTTCTTTTGAGTGTTATAGGTATTTTGGAGTCATTCGGAGCAAAAGAATAAGAAAACACTCATTTAGAGAAAAAAGGACAAAAAGACCAATTCACAGGCGAGTGATACTTGGAGCCAGCTAGGATATGCAGCAAAAGGGAGGCGAAGGATTAATTGTCATTTCCACGCAACTGAAAGTTGAGTTTAAAATGGAATTAGCTTGTCAGTTCTGCGAAACTGACAAGTCATATATGATTTTGGCTGTCCCTTATACAATTTATTTGGGTGCATATATCCACAATCATTCCTATACATAAGACCTGAAATTCAGAGTCCATCATATCATTGGTTTCACATGATTTGAGAGAGATTGAGAAAGAAAATCATAAAGAGGTTAAACAGATCAGTTGAAGAACTAGGGTTTGCTGTTGAGAAAATAGGTTTTAGGTTGAATTTAGGAAGAAGAACCAAAGTCTGATGTCACTGAATCTTAAGAAATGGTGGAGATTAAAGAATGGTTTTAGGAGTTCATATGGTTTTACAACTGGGTTTGAGATGAATTGAGAATTGGCAGAAGAATTATTTCTGTTTAGAAATAGTGGTTGTTGTTGAACAACAGTGAAGAAGACACGAAGCTTCGGAAATAGGGGTTGAGCAAATTTGGGGATTATATTGTTATAAACTGAGATTGGGTTCGATTGAGGAGGAATTAAAGCTGGGGCAAGGAAGATTACATGGGTTCATCTTTGATTTCAAGATGGCAATAGATGGAAGTGAATTTGACACTGTTTTGATGGGTATGACTCAATTGATTGAAGTCATGAATAGATATAGCAGAAATTAGGGTTCTTATGTATTCTGATTTAAGAAAAGATGAATCTGAAGAATATTTAAACGAAGTTAGGGTTTTGAGATAGAGATGATGCTTCTGTGAAGTTGTACTACATGGTTTGGCAGGAACTGAAGTCCTCTTAAAGGAACTGGTGTTGTTACTGCTTCATGGGTTCAAGGATTTGAATGTTGCAGTCAAGAGCTGAAATGCAACTGAGTTAGGTGGTGATGCTTAGGTGTAAATGAGGAATTTAAAGATGATTCTGTGATGTATATGAACTGATGGTCCTATGGGTTAGTCTCTTGGCTAGAGTTTGTCACAGAAAAGATTCGGTTGATGAGGGATTTAGAGATGGTGTTTCCCCTTGAGTCCTTGCAGCTGGTTATGATGAAATTGGTGAAGAAAGATATTTTAGGGTTTGAGTGTATGCAGTTGGTGGCAATGAATTGAACCTGTGAGAGAGAAGGCAGCAGTGGCTCTTGTGATGACTGAGAAGATGGTTGCAGATGCTGTTAAGATGATGGTTCAGGTACTGGTAATGAAGCTGCAAACTGGTGGAATCAGGTGGCAAGAGTGAGGAGATAATGTTGCTGCAGCTGTAGATGGAGAATGATGCTGTCATATTGAGCTGGAAATGGAGAAATTGATTGGGTATTCACATGAAGTCACAAAGAAGAAGAAATTAGAGTTGGAATTGCTGCAGTTATAAGACAAGAGAGAACAAGAGATTAGATGGGTTTGCTGCGAAGAAATTAAGGATGGGTTTTCGAATTAAGACACTGAGTCTGACTAGAATTCAAGCATGGAGGAATGGTTTGGTGTACTGAGATTGAGCTGCAGTTGTGCAGTTAAGAACAAGGCGTTGCAAGTGAAGTTTGGCTGGATAAATTGGTGTTGAACTGAAGCAGCAGAATGAAGTTGCAGCTGCATTTGTAGGTGCAGTGCAAGGACAGAGAATGGCTAGTCTGTGGTTCAATGATGCTATAGAAAATAGTGTTCATAGACTTTGAATGAGAAAAAGATTTGTGCCGAGAACCAATGGATTGTGTCTGAAGCAGAAATGTCTGGGCAATGGTGGATCTCAAATGCAGTGGCTATGTTCAGAAGTATTAGATTGAAGGTTATGTTCATAAGGTATGTAGGATGTGATGCAATGGCTAGGCAGTTGCAGTTGGTGGTGGTATTAAGGTGGTGCTGTAATAAGCAAAAATGAAAGCTAATGGTGATGCTGGTATGAAGCCGTTAAGTGGTGTTGAGTGTATTGTGTTTGAATGACTTACAGGGAAGGAAAGTGAATTATGACGGCTTGCCATTCCCTGGTAAAGGTATAAAAGCTGAATTAGCTTGTCAGTTTCGCATAACTGGCTAGCTTAATAAGTTGTTGGGCTTTATTTGGGGCCTGAGTTATAGGCGTGAGTTTGTGGGCTTTTACTGGGCTAGATTTTGAGTTAGAGAACATAAGATTTTTCCGAGAGTTATATAGCACAGATTTGGAAGTCCAGAGAAATGAAGGGATTGGCTATAAAAGGGTTCTATTCCATCAAGGAGAGATCTTATCTTATCTCCTCTTCTATTTTTGTTTTCTAGGGTTTACAACATGATAGGTTTTCTCTTCCTCCTTGTTATGAACTCCATGAGCATGAGTACTTAATTTTATATTGGTGATGGATTAATTTGATTTCACAAAGCATGCTTCTTTTATTAATAAATTAGTTTTGTCTCATAATTATCGATCTTGATTCACTATATAAATCGTCATGTATGATTTGAATATTTTTTTAGTTGAGTGGCCAATTGATTGAACTCGTATTCACATCTAATGCTAGTTGAGGGTGTTTTATACGTAAAAGTGATGCATCTTGAATACAAGTAGCACAAATATGGTTATCGCTTGTAGTGATATATCCTAGTAACCATATGTGAACCTTGACCTTTGTTAAATCGGATTAGTGCTTTTACACGTTCGGTTGCTTTGATTGGCCTGAATTCATAGAACTTAATGCATGTAGGGAATTAAACTTTATTAGTGCTTTTACACGAGGATAGAATTCATATTCGCATCTTTTAATGTGTTTGTTGATGACAAGAGGAAATTAACGGGATATTCTCGCGATCAAGGTATTCTAGGCTTTTGGTAAAGAGAGATCAAAAATCAATTCTAGTTATTATAACAAGAGCATGCTAAGGGATAACTACTTAGCTAAACAAACATTCATATTGGTCGGGCTAGGGCTCAAAGCCCAACGAAAATACTCGTGTCGTTACACCATTACACCCTAAAAAAGAATTGCGTCCCGCAATTCAAATTAATTGAAGAGCTACCAAGACTACCTTCAACTATCTTCGGTGCGAACAAACAAAAAAAATTAGCGCGGGAATGATAAAATGATAATTTAGAAAATTACCCTTGATTACGGAATTTTAAGCTTCGTCTTTGACCTTTGCGACGTGATTAAGTTTTCCTTGAACGTTTTGTTGCCTTGGGCTGGAAGGGTGGTCGACATTCCCTGGACATTTTGTTGCCTTGGTTGGAAGGGTGGTGTGTTGTTGCGAGGATTATAAGTTTGTCTAGCATAAATATTCATTTACGCGTATTGGTTGTTGGGGTTGATTTGCATCTTGTGGTCCTTGGTGTCTTGGTGTTGGACAATCTCTCACTAAGTGATCTCCCGCATCGCCGCAGAACCGCTAACTTTGTCCTTGTTGGTATCCTAATTAGAGCGAGGACGTTTATGGTGAGACGACAGTTGTTTCCATTCCTTTTCTTAACCTCGTTCTCTCCCCTTTCATTTTGTGCTTTGATCATGCTAGCCTTAATCACCAGTCTTTGCCTTTAAGACATCATTATAATTCATGTGTACATGTCCAACGACTTGAATTCTGAATACTTGGCCTCAACGCGTCTTAAAATTTGCGAGCCCTTAATTAAGCGTTGGGGACGAGATGTGTTCTGTAACGCTCAAGTTCACTGAATTTCTGATCCAGTTGCATAACCGTCATACTTCCTAGCCTCAACGCAGCAAATTCAGCACACTTTAGTGCCTTAACTGTCGGTGGAAAGTACTTATTGAGAAATAGATCCACAAACTTCTCCCAGCCCATGTTAATCGCATATTCCATGCGCATGACAGATCTCCACCAATGTTCGGCATCTCCCTCAAACAGGTAAGTGGCAAGTCTAACCTTCTTCTCATTCGGAATTTACAACGCTTCAAACTCTTTCTCAATGCCCATCAACCACTTCTCTGCCTCGGTAGGCTCTGATGTCCCACTAAAGTTCCTGTCTTTACCTACCACCTTCTTGAATTCCTTCAAGTCCATAGTAGATCTCATTCGTTTACGGTCCTTTACGGCATCAGCAATAGTATTGACAGAACCCAATAGTTTTTCAAAACCATTCTCAATTCGTGTTGTCCTCAACCTGAGATTATTTTTCTTGCGTACATAGCTCGATGTTACATATTTTGCGCACATCGACATCTTCAAAAGAAAACTAAGCATCAGATTTACAATTGGTTAGTAATGTACATTACTAACACACAAAAATGATATGTATACCACGATCTCGGTTAGTATTCCCCAATCCCCAAAACTAGCAAGACTCTTTCAAAAAAAAAAAAATTGCAGTGGAAAAGCAAGGACATGTTTAAACAATATTACCACATTCCTACTTTGGAGTGACAAATCAGTAGCACAAACAAAAGAAATGTTCTCCTTCACCGAATACCGTCTGAAATGCGACATACCAGAATATTTTTACGAGTTTTACCAAAATCAAAACATGCCATTGTAGGTAAATCTGTGGAAATTCAACTATTTAGTAAACATGAAAACAAAACACAGTCCCGGTAAGTCGGAACCTTTGCTATGATTACCAAATGTAACAGACAAGAAAAATTGAACTTCCACCGGATTAGGATCCGGCCCGACTGGCAAGCACAAATCCCCATCACGTCATTCGGAACAATAAAATTTATAATTAAATATACATCTAGTTCAGAAACCTAGCAACAAAGAGAAACAAAACTCACAATTTATAATATACAAATATGTATATAACATAACAGAATCCATTTTCTTATTAATTTGGAATAGTAAATAAAATTTAGAAGATGCAATCAGATTATCATGTTTTATAAACACAAAATGCAAGTTAACCGTTCAAGATATTGGATTTAATCTGGATTAGCGACGCGAACCATGGGATTAAAACAGTCTATCATTTCCAGTTGATCTAACAAGATTCCCACGAGGATATATGAAGCTAAGAAAATTGTAAAAATCAAACAATCCAAAAAAAACAGGAAACAAGATATTTGAAATAGTGGAGAGTATATATATATATACATCCTTGATTATAAGAGTCCTACACAGCAAATGGGAGCTAAATAATTTTTAAACAGTACAAGATTAGAACTTAACGTCACTTGTTTAAAAATTAATTGATTGACAATTACTTAAGATAGAAAATCTAGAGTGGTAGTAATAATATATGAAGAGAACATGCATATTTTTAGATTTGACAGCAAAATGAGTTATAGACTCGATTCTTTAGACACGTGAAGGTCATACCTCCCCTTCATTACACCACCAAGTTTCATTTAGGAACCATATAGAGTATGTGCAAGTTCCCAACAACAAAATAAATCCAAAAGGACATGGGACTAAAGCAAAAACTAACTACCCAGACACCCCTGTGATATACAATATCATAAGTTTACAAAATACTAACTTTCAAGCGCTAACAGCTTTCCGTAAGCTCTGCCCGGCTTACTGCTGTAACTTATCTTCGTACTCTGAGGGGGGGAAAACAAAACAAAAGGAGTGAGCGAATGCCCAATAGAGGGTATAACAACAAAAACACAGTGCGAGAGCTAAACATGGATAATAAACAAAAGCACCAGCTAAACAGAAATATAGAAATGTAATTCTTATGCAAATGTAGATCATAAAAAGATTAAGAGCCACAAATCAAATTTACTCTACTATTCACATGGCCATAGCCACCGTCAGGGTAGTTCTGGTTACCAGCCATCGTTGCCGCAACGATCTTCCGGGTAGCCACCAAGGTGGTGGGGTGCCACTTAGGCCCGACGTTCCTAAAGTAGAGTCTCCTAGCTTCCCATCGTAATAAAACGACAAAAATGTAAATTGTTACATGCATTCCAATATCCGAAATCAAGCGATTAAACAACACAAGTCTAAGTGCGGCGTTTTAACCTTACCAGTAAAGCCAGTCCGTAAGAAAAACACAATTACTACCACACCTTTGTTCAACCGAAAATACATCAATTCATATGCGACAATGAAAATCTAAATCATTAGGTACCAGAAACTAGTAAAGCTGCACCCCAAACGTATATTTAAGAGAGGAAAGTACTTGTAACAAATCCAAAATGAACATGAGAAAGCCTCCAGTTTGCAAAACTGGAATTTCAAACCATTTGAATTACAGAAAAAAAAAAGACATATAAAGCAGCACATGCAAATTTAGAAATCCAAAAAAGTCAAGCTAGTTAAATCAAGGGACCATACAGGTAGACATTCCTTCCATTAACTTAATTTTATTTTAAAAATCCAAATTGTAGGAAAAATATTTTAAATTAAGAAAAGATATAAGCATTATAAAGATACAACTCCCATTTCATTGTAAAGATAATTCCAAGCTCAGAATGAAAAAAAGACCTCAAGTATAATAAGGAAAAACAAAGATTTTAAATTACAAAATGTTAATAAAGGAACACCACCAAAAGAGTTAGACCATAGTTTTGGAAGGAATGAGGTTTTTGTTTAAATTTTTGGATGCTTGGCTCGTTGGGTCATTTTCGCAAACACTTAACAGACCAGTTTAGAAATTCAACACAAGAGTTGATTATTAATGGAAATCAAAACGTCGGGTTGTCGCATGGACTTTTTAAATCCTAGTAAAACAATTTATGACCTCAAAATTTATCCAAAGTTCACATGCAGTAGTTAAACAGAAGAAAATATAGGGTCTTCAAATCAAATTGCTAATTTTGCAAAAATCATCAAAGCAAACAATGGTAATTTTGAAAGAAATTCATGAACTAAAATAGGCTTTACAAGTATCTCGAATACTCATTTACAAATTCGTATGGATCGTTATAAACATGGAGGCATTAATCATGTTCAGTACAGTAAAAATAAGAAAAGCATCAAATGAAAAATAGAGAAAACCCCTACCTTATACCGAAAACAGTGTGTGGGTTGAGTTCAAATTCTTCTTTACAAAATCAGAAACTTGTCCGTGTGAAATGATTGGGAAGAAACAATGGTTTTGAGAGAAGATTCATTTATTTTTTATTTTTTTCCAGGGAAAGCAAAGAAAACTAGTCTTTTCCCATTTTTAGATTTGGTTCACAGTATAAAAGACTCAAATATCCTAAGCTGCTCATGTTCACAACGTGGCATACATGCTAAGAAATTCTGGAGTTCTCTAAAGTGTCTACTAACCACGCTCAATGATATTGGTAAGGGATAACTACTTAGCTAAACAAACATTCATATTGGTCGGGCTAGGGCTCAAAGCACAACAAAAATACTCGTGTCGTTACACCATTACACCCTAAAAAAGAATTGCGTCCCGCAATTCAAATTAAGTTGAAGAGCTACGAAGACTACCTTCAACTATCTTCGGTGCGAAACAAACAAAAAAAAATTAGCGCGGGAATGATAAAATGATAATTTAGAAAATTACCCTTGATTACGGAATTTTCAGCTTCGTCTTTGACCTTTGCGACGTGATTAAGTTTTCCTTGAACGTTTTGTTGCCTTGGCTGGAAGGGTGGTGCGACATTCCCCTGGACATTTTGTTGCCTTGGTTGGAAGGGTGGTGTGTTGTTGCGAGGATTATAAGTTTGTCTAGCATAAATATTCTGTTTACGCGCATTCGGCTGTTGGGGTTGATTTGCATCTTGTGGTCCTTGGTGTGCTGGTGTTGGACAATCTCTCACGAAGTGATCTCCCCCGCATCGCCATCAACCGCTAACTTTGTCCTTGTTGGTATCTGAATTAGAGAGAGGACGTTTATGGTGAGACGACGAGTTGTTTCCATTCCTTTTCTTAACCTCGTTCTCTCCCCTTTCATTTTGTGCTTTGATCATGCTAGCCTCAATCGCCAGTGCTGCCTTTAAGACATCATTATAATTCATGTGTACATGTCCAACGACTTGGTTACGAATACTTGGCCTCAATGCGTCTTCAAATTTGCGAGCCCTTAATTCCGCGTTGGGGACGAGATGTGTTCCGTAACGCTCAAGTTCACTGAATTTCTGATCCAGTTGCATAACCGTCATACTTCCTTTCCTCAACGCAGCAAATTCAGCACACTTTAGTGCCTTAACTGTCGGTGGAAAGTACTTATTGAGAAATAGATCCACAAACTTCTCCCAGCCCATGTTGCTCGCATCTTCCATGCGCTTGACAGATCTCCACCAATGTTCGGCATCTCCCTCAAACAGGTAAGTGGCAAGTCTAACCTTCTTCTCATTCGGAATTTGCAATGCTTCAAACTCTTTCTCCATGCCCATCAACCACTTCTCTGCCTCGGTAGGCTCTGATGTCCCACTAAAGTTCCTGTCTTTACCTACCACCTTCTTGAATTCCTTCAAGTCCATAGTAGATCTCATTCGTTTACGGTCCTTTACGGCATCAGCAATAGTATTGACAGAACCCAATAGTTTTTCAAAACCATTCTCAAGGCGTGTTGTCCTATTCCTGAGATTATTTTTCTTGCGTACATAGCTCGATGTTACATATTTTACTTTATCGACATCTTCAAAAGAAAACTAAGCATCAGATTTACAATTGGTTAGTAATGTACATTACTAACACACAAAAATGATATGTATACCACATCATCTGGTTAGTATTCCCCAATCCCCAAAACTAGCAAGACTCTTTCAAAAAAAAAAAATTTGCAGTGGAAAAGAAAGGACATGTTTAAACAATATTACCACATTCCTACTTTGGAGTGACAAATCAGTAGCACAAACAAAAGAAATGTTCTCCTTCACCGAATACCGACTGAAATGCGACATACCAGAATATTTTTACGAGTTTTACCAAAATAAAAACATGCCATTGTAGGTAAATCTGTGGAAAGTCAACTATATAGTAAACATGAAAACAAAACACAGTCCCGGTAAGTCGGAACCTTTGCTCTGATTACCAAATGTAACAGACAAGAAAAATTGAACTTCCACCGGATCAGGATCCGGCCCGACTGGCAAGCACAAATCCCCATCACGTCATTCGGAACAATAAAATTTATAATTAAATATACATCTAGTTCAGAAACCTAGCAACAAAGAGAAACAAAACTCAATTTATAATACACAAATATGTATATAACATAACAGAATCCATTTTCTTATTAATTTGGAATAGTAAATAAAATTTAGAAGATGCAATCAGATTATCATGTTTTATAAACACAAAATGCAAGTTAACCGTTCAAGATATTGGATTTAATCTGGATTTGCGACGCGAACCATGGGATGAAAATAGTCTATCATTTCCAGTTGATCTAACAAGATTCCCACGAGGATATATGAAGCTAAGAAAATTGTAAAAATCAAACAATCCAAAAAAAACAGGAAACAAGATATTTGAAATAGTGGAGAATATATATATATATACATCCTTGATTATAAGTCCTACACAGCAAATGGGAGCTAAATAATTTTTAACCAGTACAAGATCAGAACTTAACGTCACTTACTTGTTTAAAAATTAATTGATTGACAATTACTTAAGATAGAAAATCTAGAGTGGTAGTAATAATATATGAAGAGAACATGCATATTTTTAGATTTGACAGCAAAATGAGTTATAGACTCGATTCTTTAGACACGTGAAGGTCATACCTTCCCTTCATTACACCACCAAGTTTCATTTAGGAACCATATAGAGTATGTGCAAGTTCCCAACAACAAAATAAATCCAAAAGGACATGGGACTAAAGAAAAAATTAACTACCCAGACACCCCTGTGATATACAATATCATAAGTTTACAAAATACTAACTTTCAAGCGCTAACAGCTTTCCGTAAGCTCTGCCCGGCTTACTGCTGTAACTTCTCTTCGTACTCTGAGGGGGGAAAACAAAACAAAAGGAGTGAGTGAATGCCCAATAGAGGGTATAACAACAAAAACACAGTGCGAGAGCTAAACATGGATAATAAACAAAAGCACCAGCTAAACAGAAATATAGAAATGTAATTCTTATGCAAATGTAGATCATAAAAAGATTAAGAGCCACAAAGCAAATTTACTCTACTATTCACATGGCCATAGCCACCGTCAGGGTAGTTCTGGTTACCAGCCATCGTTGCCGCAACGATCTTCCGGGTAGCCACCGAGGTGGTGGGGTGCCACTTAGGCCCGACGTTCCTAAATTAGAGTCTCCTAGCTTCCCATCGTAATAAAACGACAAAAATGTAAATTGTTACATGCATTCCGATATCCGAAATCAAGCGATTAAACAACACAAGTCTAAGTGCGGCGGTTTTAACCTTACCATGAAAGCCGGTCCGTAAGAAAAACACAATTACTACCACACCTTTGTTCAACCAAAAAATACATCAATTCATATGCGACAATGAAAATCTAAATCATTAGGTACCAGAAACAAGTAAAGCTGCACCCAAACGTATATTTAAGAGAGGAAAGTACTTGTAACAAGTCCAAAATGAACATGAGAAAGCCTCCAGTTTGCAAAACTGGAATTTCAAACCATTTGAATTACAGAAAAAAAATAAATGACATATAAAGCAGCACATGCAAATTTAGAAATCCAAAAAAGTCAAGCTAGTTAAATCAAGGGACCATACAGGTAGACATTACTTCCATTAACTTAATTTGTTTTAAAAATCCAAATTGTAGGAAAAATATTTTAAATTAAGAAAAGATATAAGCATTATAAAGATACAACTCCCATTTCATTGTAAAGATAATTTCAAGCTCAGAATGAAAAAAAGACCTCAAGTATAATAAGGAAAAAAAAAGATTTTAAATTACAAAATATTAATAGAGAGGTACACCTCCAAAAGAGTTAGACCATAGTTTTGGAAGGAATGAGGTTTTTGTTTAAATTTTAAGATGCTTGGCTCGTTGGGTCATTTTCGCAAACACTTAACAGACCAGTTTAGAAATTCAACACAAAAGTTGATTATTAATGGAAATCAAAACGTCGGGTTGTCGCATGGACTTTTTAAATCCTAGTAAAACAATTTATGACCTCAAAATCTATCCAAAGTTCACATGCAGTAGTTAAACAGAAGAAAATATAGGGTCTTCAAATCAAATTGCTAATTTTGCAAAAATCATCAAAGCAAACAATGGTAATTTTGAAAGAAATTCATGAACTAAAATAGGCTTTACAAGTATCTCGAATACTCATTTACAAATTCCAATGGATCGTCATAAACATGGAGGAATTAATCATGTTCAGTACAGTAAAAAGAAGAAAAGCATCAAATGAAAAATTGTGAGAAAACCCCCTACCTTCTACCGAAAACAGTGTGTGGGTTGATTTCAAATTCTTTTTTACAAAATCAGAAACTTGTCCGTGTGAAATGGTTGGGAAGAAACAATGGTTTTGAGAGAAGATTCATTTGTTTTTCTTTCTTTTTTTTTCCAGGGAAAGCAAAGAAAACTAGTCTTTTCCCCTTTTTAGATTTGGTTCACAGTATAAAAGACTCAAATATCCTAAGATGCTCATGTTCACAACGTGGCATACATGCTAAGAAATTCTGGAGTTCTCTAAAGTGTCTACTAGTCACGCTCAATGATATTGCTAAGGGATAACTACTTAGATAAACAAACATTCATATTGGTCGGGCTAGGGCTCAAAGCCCAACGAAAATACTCGTGTCGTTACACCATTACACCCTAAAAAAAGAATTGCGTCCCGCAATTCAAATTAAGTTGAAGAGCTACGAAGACTACCTTCAACTATCTTCGGTGCGAAACAAACAAAAAATATTTAGCGCTGGAATGATAAAATGATAATTTAGAAAATTACCCTTGATTACGGAATTTTCAGCTTCGTCTTTGACCTTTGCGACGTGATTAAGTTTTCCTTAAACGTTTTGTTGCCTTGGCTGGAAGGGTGGTGCGACATTCCCCTGGACATTTTATTGCCTTGGTTGGAAGGGTGGTGTGTTGTTGCGAGGATTATAAGTTTGTCTAGCATAAATATTCTGTTTACGCGCATTCGGCTGTTGGGGTTGATTTGCATCTTGTGGTCCTTGGTGTGCTGGTGTTGGACAATCTCTCACGAAGTGATCTCCCCCGCATCGCCAGCAACCGCTAAATTTGTCCTTGTTGGTATCTTAATTAGAGCGAGGACGTTTATGGTGAGACGACGAGTTGTTTCCATTCCTTTTCTTAACCTCATTCTCCCCCATTTCATTTTGTGCTTTGATCATGCTAGCCTCAATCACCAGTGCTGCCTTTAATACATCATTATAATTCATGTGTACATGTCCAACGACTTGGTTACGAATACTTTGCCTCAATGCGTCTTCAAATTTGCGATCCCTTAATTCCGGGTTGGGGACGAGATGTGTTCCGTAACGCTCAAGTTCACTGAATTTCTGATCCAGTTGCATAACCGTCATACTTCCTTGCCTCAACGCAGAAAATTCAGCACACTTTAGTTCCTTAACTGTCGGTGGAAAGTACTTATTGAGAAATAGATCCACAAACTTCTCCCAGCCCATGTTGCTCGCATCTTCCATGCGCTTGACAGATCTCCACCAATGTTCGGCATCTCCCTCAAACAGGTAAGTGGCAAGTCTAACCTTCTTCTCATTCGGAATTTGCAACGCTTCAAACTCTTTCTCAATGCCCATCAACCACTTCTCTGCCTCGGTAGGCTCTGATGTCCCACTAAAGTTCCTGTCTTTACCTACCACCTTCTTGAATTCCTTCAAGTCCATAGTAGATCTCATTCGTTTACGGTCCTTTACGGCATTAGCAATAGTATTGACAGAACCCAATAGTTTTTCAAAACCATTCTCAAGGCGTGTTGTCCTCTTTCTGAGATTATTTTTCTTGCGTACATAGCTCAATGTTACATATTTTGCGCACATCGACATCTTCAAAAGAAAACTAAGCATCAGATTTACAATTGGTTAGTAATGTACATTACTAACACACAAAAATGATATGTATACCACAGCATCTGGTTAGTATTCCCCAATCCCCAAAACTAGCAAGACTCTTTCAAAAAAAAAAATTTGCAGTGGAAAAGTAAGGACATGTTTAAACAATATTACCACATTCCTACTTTGGAGTGACAAATCAGTAGCACAAACAAAAGAAATGTTCTCCTTCACCGAATACCGACTGAAATGCGACATACCAAAATATTTTTACGAGTTTTACCAAAATCAAAACATGCCATTGTAGGTAAATCTGTGGAAAGTCAACTATTTAGTAAACATGAAAACAAAACACAAATCCGTCGAAGTCGGAACCATTGCTCTCGATTACCAAATGTAATGACAAGAAAAAATTGAACTTCCACCTAATCGGATCCGCCCGATCAAAAGCACAAATCCCCATCACGTCATTCGGAACAATAAAATTTATAATTAAATATACATCTAGTTCAAACCTAGCAACAAAGAGAAACAAAACTCAAATTTATAATATACAAATATGTATATAACATAATGTAATCCATTTTCTTATTAATTTGGAATAGTAAATAAAATTTAGAAGATGCAATCAGATTATCATATTTTATAAACACAAAATGCAAGTTAACCGTTCAATATATTGGATTTAATCTGGATTTGCGACGCGAACCATGGGATTAAAACAGTCTATCATTTCCATTTGATCTAACAAGATTCCCACGAGGATATATGAAGCTAAGAAAATTGTAAAAATCAAACAATCCAAAAAAAAAACAGGAAACAAGATATTTGAAATAGTGGAGAATATATATATATATATACATCCTTGATTATAAGTCCTACACAGCAAATGGGAGCTAAATAATTTTTAAACAGTACAAGATCAGAACTTAACGTCACTTACTTGTTTAAAAATTAATTGATTGACAATTACTTAAGATAGAAAATCTAGAGTGGTAGTAATAATATATGAAGAGAACATGCATATTTTTAGATTTGACAACAAAATGAGTTATAGACTCGATTCTTTAGACACGTAAAGGTCATACCTTCCCTTCATTACACCACCAAGTTTCATTTACGAACCACATAGAGTATGTGCAAGATCCCAACAGCAAAATAAATCTAAAAGGACATGGGACTAAAGCAAAAACTAACTACCCAGACACCCCTGTGATATACAATATCATAAGTTTACAAAATACTAACTTTGAAGCGCTAACAGCTTTCCGTAAGCTCTGCCCGGCTTACTGCTGTAACTTCTCTTCGTACTCTGAGGGGGGAAAACAAAACAAAAGGAGTGAGCGAATGACCAATAGAGGGTATAACAACAAAAACACAGTGCGAGAGCTAAACATGGATAATAAACAAAAGCACCAGCTAAACAGAAATATAAAAATGTAATTCTTATGCAAATGTAGATCATAAAAAGATTAAGAGCCACAAAGCAAATTTACTCTACTATTCACATGGCCATAACCACCGTCAGGGTAGTTCTGGTTACCAGCCATCGTTGCCGCAACGATCTTCCGGGTAGCCACCAAGGTGGTGGGGTGCCACTTAGGCCCGACGTTCCTAAAGTAGAGTCTCCTAGCTTCCCATCGTAATAAAACGACAAAAATGTAAATTGTTACATGCATTCCAATATCCGAAATCAAGCGATTAAACAACACAAGTCTAAGTGCGGCAGTTTTAACCTTACCAGTAAGCCAGTCCCGTAAGAAAAACACAATTACTACCACACCTTTGTTCAACCAGAAAATACATCAATTCATATGCGACAATGAAAATCTAAATCATTAGGTACCAGAAACTAGTAAAGCTGCACCCAAACGTATATTTAAGAGAGGAAAGTACTTGTAGCAAGTCCAAAATGAACATGAGAAAGTCTCTAGTTTGCAAAACTGGAATTTCAAACCATTTGAATTACAGAAAAAAAAAATGACATATAAAGCAGCACATGCAAATTTAGAAATCCAAAAAAGTCAAGCTAGTTAAATCAAGGGACCATACAGGTAGACATTCCTTCCATTAACTTAATTTTATTTTAAAAATCCAAATTGTAGGAAAAATATTTTAAATTAAGAAAAGATATAATCATTATAAAGATACAACTCCCATTTCATTGTAAAGATAATTCCAAGCTCAGAATGAAAAAAAGACCTCAAGTATATTAAGGAAAAACAAAGATTTTAAATTACAAAATATTAATAGAGAGGTACACCTCCAAAAGAGTTAGACCATAGTTTTGGAAGGAATGAGGTTTTTGTTTAAATTTTAAGATGCTTGGCTCGTTGGGTCATTTTCGCAAACACTTAACAGACCAGTTTAGAAATTCAACACAAGAGTTGATTATTAATGGAAATCAAAACGTCGGGTTGTCGCATGGACTTTTTAAATCCTAGTAAAACAATTTATGACCTCAAAATTTATCCAAAGTTCACATGCAGTAGTTAAACAGAAGAAAATATAGGGTCTTCAAATCAAATTGCTAATTTTGCAAAAATCATCAAAGCAAACAATGGTAATTTTGAAAGAAATTTATGAACTAAAATAGGCTTTACAAGTATCTCGAATACTCATTTACAAATTCGTATGGATCTTCATAAACATGGAGGCATTAATCATGTTCAGTACAGTAAAAAGAAGAAAAGCATCAAATGAAAAATTGAGAGAAAACCCCCTACCTTCTACCGAAAACAGTGTGTGGGTTGAGTTCAAATTCTTCTTTACAAAATCAGAAACTTGTCCGTGTGCAATGGTTGGGAAGAAAAAATGGTTTTGAGAGAAGATTCATTTCTTTTTCTTTCTTTTTTCCAGGGAAAGCAAAGAAAACTAGTCTTTTACCCTTTTTAGATTTGGTTCACAGTATAAAAGACTCAAATATCCTAAGCTGCTCATGTTCACAACGTGGCATACATGCTAAGAAATTCTGGAGTTCTCTAAAGTGTCTACGAATCACGCTCAATGATATTGCTAAGGGATAACTACTTAGCTAAACAAACATTCATATTGGTCGGGCTAGGGCTCAAAGCCCAACGAAAATACTCGTGTCGTTGCACCATTACACCCTAAAAAATAATTGCGTCCCGAAATTCAAATTAAGTTGAAGAGCTACGAAGACTACCTTCAACTATATTCGGTGCGAAACAAACAAAAAAAAATTAGCGCGGGAATGATAAAATGATAATTTAGAAAATTACCCTTGATTACGGAATTTTCAGCTTCGTCTTTGACCTTTGCGACGTGATTAAGTTTTCCTTGAACGTTTTGTTGCCTTGGCTGGAAGGGTGGTGCGACATTCCCCTAGACATTTTGTTGCCTTGGTTGGAAGGGTGGTGTGTTGTTGCAAGGATTATAAGTTTGTCTAGCATAAATATTCTGTTTACGCGCATTCGGCTGTTGGGGTTGATTTGCATCTTGTGGTCCTTGGTGTGCTGGTGTTGGACAATCTCTCACGAAGTGATCTCCCCCGCATCGCCAGCAACCGCTAACTTTGTCCTTATTGGTATCTGAATTAGAGCGAGGACGTTTATGGTGAGACGATGAGTTGTTTCCATTCCTTTTCTTAACCTCGTTCTCCCCCCTTTCATTTTGTGCTTTGATCATGCTAGCCGCAATCGTCAGTTCTGCCTTTAAGACATCATTATAATTTATGTGTACATGTCCAACGACTTGGTTACGAATACTTGGCCTCAATGCATTTTCAAATTTGCGAGCCCTTAATTCCGCGTTGGGGACGAGATGTGTTCCGTAACGCTCAAATTCACTGAATTTCTGATCCAGTTGCATAACCGTCATACTGCCTTGCCTCAACGCAGCAAATTCAGCACACTTTAGTGCCTTAACTGTCGGTGGAAAGTACTTATTGAGAAATAGATCCACAAACTTCTCCCAGCCCATGTTGCTCGCATCTTCCATGCGCATGACAGATCTCCACCAATGTTCGACATCTCCCTCAAACAGGTAAGTGGCAAGTCTAACTTCTTCTCATTCGGAATTTGCAACGCTTCAAAATCTTTCTCAATGCCCATCAACCACTTTTATGCCTCGGTAGGCTCTGATGTCCCACTAAAGTTCCTGTCTTTACCTACCACCTTCTTGAATTCCTTCAAGTCCATAGTAGATCTCATTCATTTACGGTCCTTTACAACATCAGCAATAGTATTGACAGAACCCAATAGTTTTTCAAAACCATTCTCAAGGCGTGTTGTCCTATTCCTGAGATTATTTTTCTTGCGTACATAGCTCGATGTTACATATTTTGCGCACATCGACATCTTCAAAAGAAAACTAAGCATCAGATTTACAATTGGTTAGTAATGTACATTACTAACACACAAAAATGATATGTATACCACAGCATCTGGTTAGTATTCCCCAATCCCCAAAACTAGCAAGACTCTTTCAAAAAAAAAAAATTTGCAGTGGAAAAGCAAGGACATGTTTAAACAATATTACCACATTCCTACTTTGGAGTGACAAATCAGTAGCACAAACAAAAGAAATGTTCTCCTTCACCGAATACAGACTGAAATGCGACATACCAGAATATTTTTACGAGTTTTACCAAAATCAAAACATGCCATTGTAGGTAAATCTATGGAAAGTCAACTATTTAGTAAACATGAAAACAAAACACAGTCCCGGTAAGTCGGAACCTTTGCTCTGATTACCAAATGTAACATACAAGAAAAATTGAACTTCCACCGGATCAGGATCCGGTCCGACTGGCAAGCACAAATCCCCATTACGTCATTCGGAACAATAAAATTTATAATTAAATATACATCTAGTTCAGAAACCTAGCAACAAAGAGAAACAAAACTCGCAATTTATAATATACAAATATGTATATAACATAACCGAATCCATTTTCTTATTAATTTAGAATAGTAAATAAAATTTAGAAGATGCAATCAGTTTATCATGTTTTATAAACACAAAATGCAAGTTAACCATTCAAGATATTGGATTTAATCTGGATTTGCGACGCGAACCATGGGATGAAAACAGTCTATCATTTCCATTTGATCTAACAAGATTCCCACGAGGATATATGAAGCTAAGAAAATTGTAAAAATCAAACAATCCAAAAAAAAACAGGAAACAAGATATTTGAAATAGTGGAGAATATATATATATATACATCCTTGATTATAAGAGTCCTACACAGCAAATGGGAGCTAAATAATTTTTAAACAGTACAAGATCAGAACTTAACGTCACTTACTTGTTTAAAAATTAATTGATTGACAATTACTTAAGATAGAAAATCTAGAGTGGTAGTAATAATATATGAAGAGAACATGCATATTTTTAGATTTGACAACAAAATGAGTTATAGACTCGATTCTTTAGACACGTAAAGGTCATACCTTCCCTTCATTACACCACCAAGTTTCATTTACGAACCACATAGAGTATGTGCAAGATCCCAACAGCAAAATAAATCTAAAAGGACATGGGACTAAAGCAAAAACTAACTACCCAGACACCCCTGTGATATACAATATCATAAGTTTACAAAATACTAACTTTAAAGCGCTAACAGCTTTCCGTAAGCTCTGCCCGGTTTACTGCTGTAACTTCTCTTCGTACTCTGAGGGGGGAAAAACAAAACAAAAGGAGTGAGCGAATGCCCAATAGAGGGTATAACAACAAAAACACAGTGCGAGAGCTAAACATGGATAATAAACAAAAGCACCAGCTAAACAGAAATATAAAAATGTAATTCCTATGCAAATGTAGATCATAAAAAGATTAAGAGCCACAAAGCAAATTTACTCTACTATTCACATGGCCATAGCCACCGTCAGGGTAGTTTTGGTTACCAGCCATCGTTGCCGCAACGATCTTCCGGGTAGCCACCGAGGTGGTGGGGTGCCACTTAGGCCCGACGTTCCTAAAGTAGAGTCTCCTAGCTTCCCATCGTAATAAAACGACAAAAATTTAAATTGTTACATGCATTCCGATATCCGAAATCAAGCGATTAAACAACACAAGTCTAAGTGCGGCAGTTTTAACCTTACCAATGCTTGATCCGTAAGAAAAACACAATTACTACCACACCTTTGTTCAACCAGAAAATACATCAATTCATATGCGACAATGAAAATCTAAATCATTAGGTACAAGTAGCTAGTAAAGATGCACCCAAACGTATATTTAAGAGAGGAAAGTACTTGTAACAAGTCCAAAATGAACATGAGAAAGCCTCCAGTTTGCAAAAATGGAATTTCAAACCATTTGAATTACAGAAAAAAAATAAATGACATATAAAGCAGCACATGCAAATTTAGAAATCCAAACAAGTCAAGCTAGTTAAATCAAGGGACCATACAGGTAGAAATTCCTTCCATTAACTTAATTTTATTTTAAAAATCCAAATTGCAGGAAAAATATTTTAAATTAAGAAAAGATATAAGCATTATAAAGATGAGGACGGATCCGCTTACAAGTTTAATATCACGTTATCTCACTCGAGATTCTCATCCCTTTGATTGAAAAGTATAAATGGTCATGATATTTTAGATTAACAAATTTCAGTTCTGGGTTTTGATGGGTCGCCCATGACTTTCTCTTTTTAATTCTTTTTATTTTCTTTCCATTGATTCTCTCTCCGAGATATCTTTTTACCTTCTCTTTTGCAGACATTTTTTGCAGACATAAAAATTTCACTTCCTCATAAATCATATAATCTTCAAGGGTAAAAAAGCTTAATCAATCATCAATAGTTTTATATCGATCCAGAAAATTATCGCAGCAATTTTTTTTTTTTTAAATCAGCAAAAAGCAAATTGGATAGAAGAGGTTAGAAGATTATGATTCTTTGGGGATAATAGTAATATGAATGAATGAGATGGAAGTGGTTTTAAGAGTTTCAATGGCTTTATGAGAGTGGGTTTGACTCGAATTTGCATCAAGACACTCAAAAATTATAAGAGAAATCAAGTATATGCGGACAAACTTGAGTTCAATATACAGGTGAAAGAGTTGGAAAATGATGAAACAATCTTTATAATAAACTCTTAATTAGCTTACTAATGAAGGTGAAAGATGATGTTCAGTATCCATGGAGTAATTTTTTCTATACTGTATTGTGCGTCTCTAGTAGATTGTGCGTCTCCAGTAGACGACACCAAAACAATGAGAATTCATTAAATACAAACCATATATATTCAAACTTTGGTGATACAGATCTAAATTCATGTGATATGAATGTGGACAACTTCTTCCTTTTCTTTTTTTCTTTGAAGTTTTCATCTTTGGCACACCGCATCAAAGAAAATTGATGCCTTTAGTATGATAATTTTTGATTTGGAAGTCACTGATTTATCTCTGCTAATAGAGTTCTTAATCCTTGATCTCTATCATTCATTTGTCTGTGTTCTCTCTTATCTTGTTCTTTCCCCACTTCTAAACTTATATTTTAATCTATTTCTATCCATTGGAGTCTGTAGAAACTTGAAGGGAAAAATTTCATTCGTTTTTTTTTTCTATCGAAGAACACTCAATTGGGTTCCTGAATATGCATCTATTAATTCATAGTCAGCTGAAGAAATTGATTAATTGATAAAGTTTTGATATTCATTTGATATTAGTATTTTCTTCATAATTCATTCATGATCATAGTTAATTAGGAAATTGATTAATTGATTTAAGTGACAGATCTTCCATTATGAAATTGATTCAAATACAAGAGAAAGAAATGTAATCCTAGTTTACCGTAAGAAATGGTTTCTTCATGCCGAGAGAATTACAAGAGAGAAAGTGAATGGATCTACAATTAATATTGGTGTTAATCAATCAAGGTGTTATGCAGAACGTTGATTGATTGGTTGTTCATAGGGATTTTGAAGAACATATATGATTTTTTTTTATCAGAATAGATGATGATTATTGTGATGATAAACTAGAGAGTAGAGACTAGAGAGAGATTTGAAGAACTTGAAAAGAGAAAAAACGGGAGAGAATAAAAAGAATTAATAATGGAAAATCACAGGCAACCCATCGAAAACCCGGAACTAAAATATGTTAATCTAAAATATCGAGACCGTTCGTACTTTCCAATCCAAGAGATGAGAATCTCAAGTGAGATAACGTGATATTAAAAATGTGAGCCGATCCGTCCTCTATAAAGATACAACTCCCATTTCATTGTAAAGATAATTCCAAACTCAGAATGAAAAAAAGACCTCAAGTATAATAAGGAAAAACAAAGATTTTAAATTACAAAATATTAATGGAGAGGTACACCTCCAAAAGAGTTAGACCATAGTTTTGGAAGGAATGAGGTTTTTGTTTAAATTTTAAGATGCTTGGCTCGTTGGGTCATTTTCGCAAACACTTAACAGACCAGTTTAGAAATTCAACACAAGAGTTGATTATTAATGGAAATCAAAACGTCGGGTTGTCGCATGGACTTTTTAAATCCTAGTAAAACAATTTATGATCTCAAAATTTATCCAAAGTTCACATGCAGTAGTTAAACAGAAGAAAATATAGGGTCTTCAAATCAAATTGCAAATTTTGCAAAAATCATCAAAGCAAACAATGGTAATTTTGAAAGAAATTCATGAACTAAAATAGGCTTTACAAGTATCTCGAATACTCATTTACAAATTCGTATGGACCGTCATAAACATGGAGGCATTAATCATGTTCAAGATCAAGAAAAAGAAGAAAAGCATCAAATGAAAAATTGAGAGAAAACCCCCTACCTTCTACCGAAAACAGTGTGTGGGTTGAGTTCAAATTCTTCTTTACAAAATCAGAAACTTGTCCGTGTGAAATGGTTGGGAAGAAACAATGGTTTTGAGAGAAGATTCATTTTTTTTAATTTTTTTTTGTCCAGGGAAAGCAAAGAAAACTAGTCTTTTCCCCTTTTTAGATTTGGTTCGAAGTATAAAAGACTCAAATATCCTAAGCTGCTCATGTTCACAACGTGGCATACATGCTAAGAAATTATGGAGTTCTCTAAAGTGTCTACTAATCACGCTCAATGATATTGCTAAGGGATAACTACTTAGCTAAACAAAAATTCATATTGGTCGGGCTAGGGCTCAAAGCCCAACGAAAATACTCGTGTCGTTACACTCTCCCTCCCGAATCTGTTCTCCCTCTAGAAGTTGAGAATGACGAAATTCCTATTCCTATGGATAAAGATTTAGAAGATACACCCACCGAAGGAGAAGAATGAGCTGAGGAAGATAACCCAGAAGAAGACGAAGGCTCTCCTAGAAAAGAAAAAATTCACAAAGGAAAGGATGTTGGCGATACTGAAAATAATGATGGCGATACTGATAAATCTGCTAGTGAGAATGACAAGAAGAATACTGACGAGCCTGTCGCTGAAGTTTGAGTTTCATTTTTGCTTTCTCTTCCTGCCTCTTTTTTCGCGAGAAATGTAACTTGGGTGACTTTTTTAATTTTTCCTGTTGTTTGTGTTGAATCTTCTCAAGGAAGATATTAAGATTTTATTTGCTCATTCCTCTTCTTGCCCTCTAATATCTTTCTTGAGATGGTGAATTATATGATGTTGAATAGATATTTTAAAGTAATCGCCTCCTGCGATGAATAGATTTTTCCGCATTCTCAAATAAAATAATTAATGTTCAATATTAATCTGTTGGTCTTATTATGCCTTCATAGTTAAAGGTCTTATTTTTCCAACCTTTAATATTTTTCTGCGACAAGATCGCAGGACGTCTTTACATTTATATGTATTGACCCATTGATCTTGTCTTATCAGTACTTTTTAATATCTCTGCGACAATATGACAAGTCTAGATTCTCTCGTGAAAACAAAGACTCGTGACATTGCCGTCTTGCGATGAAATCGCAGGACGTCTTTACACTTTCATGCAAAAACCCATTGATCTCATCTTAACATTTTCTCTTTAGGCTTTTTGCCTTTGTATAATTTTCGTCACGCGAAAATATGACAGGCCTAAATGATCTTGCGATCATGAAGCCCCATGACATTGCCGTCTTAAGACACTTATCAGCTCCCTAATGGAGGGTGTCTCCCTTATCTCCCCCTGGTTGCCCCTTCAAGGAGGGAACATCGTCCATACAAGACTAGATCCCCCCATACGGATTTTCCAACAGCCAGTTGTGTTCGCAGACTCTTGTCCTTTATGCCTATATGGCTTATAGTTACAAGACTGCACCCTAAGTGGGGTTTTCTTCAGGCCAAGTGCATTGTAGCCAAGACTTACCAAGGATGGCAAGAGAGTGTCGTATGCTCCGGGCACCCTTGGCTCAACCATGTACCTCGACGCCTTGGTCATACTCTGCACTTCTTGGAAGAGATTCTCGATCACCCAACCAGGGTATAACCTTATATAGTTGGAAATCCAAGATCTCTCTCCCGGATATGTTTTCTTTAACCCCAACATATGCATGACTCAGGTTCCAGCAGCGGTATAACCTTATCGCTGAGTCATGTCAAGAGATACCCCCTCATATGACACGCTATTAGGTCTTACATTTGCCTCTTACGAAATTTTATTCGCGAACTAGGGTGCACGCCATAAAGGTTCGTCCCATTCTTTTAATCTCTGCGAAATTTTATTCGTTGTTCTTGCGATGACGTTCGCATAAATTGTGATAGAGAAAGAAGAATTTTTTAACTTACATTAGTATTTCTTACCTCACAGAAATTGCTACTGATAATACCTTTTCAGAAACAATCTATTCCATCGTCTATCAAGTATTTTCCCAACATCTCTTTCCTCTGGATCCATTAATTTGTATGCTCCATTTCCAATTATCTCTTTAATGATGTATGGTTCATCCCATTTTCTCGCTAATTTTCCACAACTTTCCTGCTGATATCTTGGTGTTTCTCGCAAAACTATATCGCCAGGCTGGAATTGACGTTTCTTGACTCGTTTGTTGTACTCGCGAGCTAATCTTCGCTGGTAATTTTCCATATGTTGTAGAGTTTTTTCTCTCTTTTCTTCTAGTTCATCTAACTTATGTAAAATCATGGCAGCACTTAGATTTTTCTCCCATGCCTCTATTTTTGTTGTAGGGATAGCAACTTCTGTTGGTAAGACAGCTTCAACTCCATATGTTAAACAAAAAGGTGACATTCCAGTTGCTTCTCGTCGAGTTGTATTATATGCCCATATTGCATTATGTACTTGCTCGCACCATGATTTGTGATAACCTTCTAACTTCTTTTTTGAGATGTCTGCGATTGTCTTAATAGTTGCCTCAGCCTGACCATTTTCTTGCGGGTATAAAGGAGTAGATTTTCCACATTTTATCGTAAATGCATTGAGTAACAATTTTATATTTTGTCCCTCAAATTGCTTTCCATTATCAGATACTAATTGTGCTGGAATTCCAAATCTGCAGATTATATTTTTAAAGATGAATGTAAAAATATCTTTATCGCGAATATGTTGTACTGCCTTTACTTCTCCCCATTTTGTGAAATAATCTGTTGCAACAATCATATATCTTCTCTGTCCATACCCATGTACAAATGGTCCCACAATATCCAATCCCCATTTTCCAAATGGCCATACGCTTGATGAAGATGATAATGGTGCTCCTGGTGCATGTATCTTTTTCCCAAATCGCTGACAATCTTCACAACGCCTTGAGAGTTGCTTTGCATCCTCATGCATATATGGCCAATAATAAACATGCATCTTTGTTTTATATGCTAAAGATCTACCCCCGCTGTGATTACCAGCATCACCACTATGCAACATTTTTAGCACCTTTTGCCCTTCTTCTCTCGTCAAACATCTTAGCGATGGTCCACTAAAAGATATGCGATATAATACCCCATCTCTTAATTCATAATTGGTTGCTCTACTTTTTAATTTATGTGCTTCTAATCGATTCCTGGGGATTTCTCCTCTCGCCAAATAAGCATGAAGATCTGCTCACCAATCTGTAGCATTATTCCCTATTTCTTCCTCGCCAGGTTCTACCATCATTACATCTACCTCTTCTTCCTCTTTGTTTATTCCCAGTTGTAAAAGTGTTTGAATTTTTATGCATCTCGCAAGTGGGTTCGTCATCATACTTGATATGAAAGCAAAAACATCTGCAAGCCTATTATCTTTCCTTGATATGTGCCTCCATTTTATTTTTGGAATCCTCGCAGACAATTCTTCAACAAGTTTTTTGTACTTCTTCAAAGATGGTTCATTTGTAGTATACTCTCCCTTTATCTGGCGAATAACCAATTGTGAATCGCTGGTAATTCTAGCATTTTCCAACTTCATTTCTATCGCAAACTTTAATGCATGGATTACAACTTCATATTCTGTCTCATTATTAGTGGATGCAAATTCTAATCGAAACGAAAAAGTTGTTTTTCTTCTTCGGTGAAATGAAAACAACTCCAATCCCATTTCCTTCTCCATTTGACGATCCATCCACTAATATTTCCCATCTGTCAGGTTATGTTAATAGCTCTTTTGGGTCCCCATGTTCTTCGTCTATATCCATCATTTCTTCTACAGCTTCGTCATCTTCTAAAGGAAATTCAGCAAAGAAATTTGCGATAACTTGTGATTTTGGCGAGGATAGAATTTCATATTGAATATAAAAGTGCCCTACTTGTGCATTCCATCTCTCAACTCTGCCTGATCTTTTTGAATTTTTCATCACCGATTCAATTGGCACTCTCGTTAACACTTTGACGTTATGCGCTTGGAAGTAAATTCGAAGCTTAAAAGTTGCGTGTACCAATGCTAGAATTAGTTTCTCAATCTTCGAATAATTTCTCTCTGCTGAATTAAATGTTTTGCTGATATAATAAATTGGTTTTTCCACCCTCGCATCTACTCGCAGTAACACGGCATTTAGCGCGTATGTGGTTGTCGCAAGATATATCAATAATTCTTCTCCTGGTTCAGCCTTTTGTAAAATAGATATGTTCATCAGTTGTTCTTTAATTCCTTGAAAAGCCTTTTCACACTCATCTGTCCATTTAAATTTTGTTCCCTTTTTGAGTATGTCGAAAAAATGTTTGCACTTGTCTCGATGTTCGCGAAATAAACCTTCCAATGAGGCTAAGAGTCCATTCAGTTTTTGCACATCTTTAACAGTCGCTGGTGTTGGCATATCGCGAACTGTTTGTACCGTTTCTGTATCAACTTGTATTCCTTCTTTTGATACAATATAACCCAAAAATTTCCCTGAAGCTACTCCAAAAGTACACTTTTCTGGGTTCACTTTGATGTTGAATTGTCGCATTTGATCAAAAATCTCTTTCAAATCCTGTACATTATTTTTAGCTTCTTTGCTTTTAATCAACATGTCATCCACGTACACTTCTAATGTTTTATGTATCCATTTTGCGAACACTTTCTCCACCATTCTTTGATATGTTGCACCAAAGATTTCAGTAAGCCAAAAGGCATCTTTGTATAGCAATATAACCCTCTTGGAGCAAAAAATGATGTATGCTCTAGATCTTCTTCTGCGAGGGGAATTTGATTATATCCTTTATATCCGTCTAATGAAGATATTCTATCATTTCCCCTCTTTGATTCAACCATTTGTGGAATATCTGGTAATGGAAAACTATCTTTAGGACAAGCTTTGTTTAAATCAGTAAAATCTATGCAAATTCTTATCCATTTATTTTTCTTTGGGACCACCACCATATTTGCAATCCAATATGGATATTTTGTTGGCATTATAATTCCTGCATCAAGCATTTTCTGTAGTTCTTCTTCTATTTGAGAATGGTATGTTGTTGCAATTTTTCTGATTATTTGTTTAAATGTTCTCACATCTTTGTTGATCTTTAATTTATGACATGATACTGAAGGGTCTATCCCTGGCATCTCATCCATACTCCATGCGAAGATGTCTTTGTATTCTCGTAAGAGATTTATTGTTCTTTCTTCTTCGTCTTCCTCCATTTTAGTCCCAATTTTCAGTATTTTAGGCTCTTCCTCGCTCCCGATATTTATTTTCTTTGTTGGCTCTGGATGGTGTAACTAGCTTCAGGTTCTCCCATTGGTGTTGGAGTTCTTATTTCTCTCGCGAATTCATCTTCTTATCACGAAACTTCACTTGGTATCCCTTTTCCTTCTTTTGCCCTTATCATGTAAATTTTATATTCCTCTTATTTCTTTGCTTCCCTGTTCAATTTTCTGCGAGCTTTTCGCAGCTTTGGACTTTCTTCAAAATTTCTTACCTCAATTTGGTAGCACAATCTCGCAAAATTCACATCTCCTCTAATTTCTCCAATTCCACTAGGCATAGGAAATTTAATACATTGATGTAATGTTGACACCACAGCCTTGATTGCATGCATCCACGGTCTTCCCAAAGATCATATTGTACTGGCGATTCCACATCTACCACACATAATGATATTTGTGTTTCAATTTCTCCTAGTGGAATTCGTACCATTATCTCGCCTTTAGGTTTTGTTATAGACTTTCCAAAGCCATGAACATAATATGTTGAATGAAACATTTCTTCATCCTTATATCCCATCTTCTTGAAGGTATGATAAAATATCATGTCTACGAACTTCCCTGTCTACTAAAGTTCTATTCATAGCCCATTCTTCTTTAGATTTTATCGATTTCTCCTTTCTCATTGGTATAGTGGTTACTGTGACCACCAATGGAGATGTATGACTTAAATCTTCTTCCTCGTATTTCATTGCTGTCAAAACGTGATTTCTTGTTTTTCCCAATCTTTCAATGATGATATCTTCTTCACTGTCATAATCTTCCTTCCTTCAAAATCCCGTTTATGTATCCTTCCCTTGATATTTTCATGAAATCTATCAATTATTTCTTTTGTTATTACATCACCTTTCAATTTTCTACAATCCTTTTTGATTCTGATAATTCTTCCTTCAATTTTCTCACCGATTTACTTAATGATTTCCTTAATCTTGAACAATTTTTATCTTCTTCTTCGCTTTTTTCTTCTATTTTCGTTAATTCAATCCCTCGTTTCATACGCAAAATGTAGTTGCAGGATTTCCCACACTACACCCTTGTCAAGAATCTATGAAAACTAAGTCATAATTGTGGATGAACAACAACACTTTTATTAATTCACTTTCGGAAGATTTATAAGAAATATCAAAACTCTGAAGTACAACTTTCTTTATGGAGTTTCTCTCTCCTCAAAATTCTCTCATCTCTCAAAAATACATCATCATTTTCTGTATTTAGTCGAACCCTTTATATAGGAAAATACATAGTGGAAGATAGCTAAGATCTCCCCTTAATTCGGATCTACTCTGCGATCTCATCGCCATAACTTTAGTCTTCACCATATCCAACTTTATAACCATCGTGAAGCAGACTTATTCTTCATATATCTTTAATCATTAACCGTTATATCACTCTTTTGTGACACTCGCCAAATGTTGTTGAAGAATCTTGCGACGTTCTCGTCAAAGTGTTGTTAATACTTGTAGAAATGTTTGGGTTTCTCGCAGAAGTGTCGTTTCCATTGCGAGAATATCGTTGTGGAGATATTCTGGTCCTACAATTCCCTTGGGAATGGCATTTTATGGGGGAAAGTTCTTTTGAACTTGTGCTTAATTGCCAAATATTTGTGGGGAGTTCAACTGTGGAATATTATAGGGGTTATCTTGTATCTTTAAAAACTCCTTGATGAATGCATTTAGCCTATGCTTTATGATTGCATCTAAACAAGATGATATACATTTACCTTTGGTCATGAAATGTCTCTTACGGAAATTTCATTAGGATCCCGTTCTTGTACCTTTGCCAATTTTATTGACAAAATTTCATACTACAAATACATATGGTTTTCAGATCATTATGTAAGGGGGAGTGGTTTCCAGGTGAGATTGAGTATTGACTAAGGAGGAGTGAAGTATCACCATAGTATTTTTGTTAAAGTTGTGATGCAATTGGACTTTGACGCTATGTAATAATACTATGACACTGTATAACAATGATTGAGAACCACAGCTTTTCTCATTGTTATAGCTACGGATTTTCAACAACGATGATGCTAAACTTACAACCTTTGGGATCATTGGACTACTTGGAAGTGACGAAGATTTCGAGTAATGTTGAAGATTAGACATGTGGAATAGGAGCTACAAAGTTTATTTATATATTTTTTGTATTCCATATGTATGAATAGTTTTGCCAATAAAATTGACAAAGGGGGAGATTGTTAGAGAATTGCTCGGTCGAACTCGCATGCGTTGCTATCTCAAGCATGTTTGTCAATGTTAGTGATCAAAACTATAAAGTTTTGATTTCTAGTCTACTATAGCAAAGGTCTCGGGCTAGGATAGAAAGTGTAGTTGAGCTCAAGAACTCCATGGAGATCATCATACAAGATGAAGGACTACTCAAGGAACCTGTGGATCTTCATAGACTAAAAGGTATGTGGAGACTTGAACTTATCTATAACTCAAAAGTCTATCTACTCTATCTTCTATCTTGAGAAAAAAGTCGTATTACTATATAGACTAAGATTATACACATGTGATATTTTGAGTTGAATATATCTCGCTTATCTATTTCTCGAAATATGTGTTGGTAAAGCTTTCGCTTTAGCCAAGTTCATATTTACCAAGTGACGAAACTCATGCTATGTTTCAATCATTTTGGAAATCACTCTGACGAAAAATAGTTTGTGAATAACAATTATATTACGCCCTCTGAGAATGTTGCAATAATTGAAATGAGAGTTTAGACAATATAACCATTGAATATAAGCATTGTTGTGGTAACACATATATGTATAAGTCCTTATTGCTTGAACCGAAGTTTGCAAACTTTGTTGATCAAGTGAAACCAGAGTAGTGTGTGAGGTCAGTCCAAAACTCGAATACAAGCTCAGTTCGCGAACCCAGTCCACGAACTGGCATAGTTCTCGAATCCGAGAATTTCTGATGGAGTTTGTGAACTACTTCCGGGAACTTAAGTCCGCGAACTTGAGTAGGTTATGTCTAAAAACGATGTTTGTGAACTTATCTTAATAAACTAACTAATTCTATTGCAAACCGTGGCTTTATAGATCATGAATCAATTCGAGTGAATCACATCGTTTTTGCTTCAATTGTGTCTTGTGTAGTACATAAATATCTAAGCAATTGAACAACTCTCTAACTAGGTCATTTGAGTCATTTAGACTAGTTATGGTGAAAAAGAATATGGTTGATATGAAAGTTATCATTTGGCTAACCATTTGGTTAAATAGTGTTGAACCAACTAATGTACAAGTTTGGGTACGGTTACACGAATCTAAAATTATCTAGTATATGTGTGTATGACAAGCTAAGTTTTCGATCTAACGGTCGATAAATATTAGCTTGAATCTAATCAGGTTTTCATCTAACAGTGAATATTGAATGCTTTGTTACTCAGCTAACATTGATTGCAAACCCTGATTTAAAGACTATATAAGGGAGAACTCTAGCAACTGGGAAACCTAATCCCCACACATTCTGCGTGATACTAGTTGTGCTAAGCTAGAGTCGATTCTCCTTTAACTTTTGGTTTTCTTCTTCTAAAACCAAGTTAACGACTTAAAGACTTCATTGGGATTGTGAAGCCAGACCGATACTACTTTTATCGTAGTTGTGTGATCCGATCTTACTGTTTATATCGTACGAGTACAATTGTAATAATTGGATTGAGATTTCTATCTCCGATAGGAAAGATATCAAAGTAATCACAAACATCTTCGTCTCATCATTTGTGATTCCAAAATATCTTTTTTCGCTGTGTCGATTAAGACTATTGTGAGGTGATTGATAAAACTGAGTTGTTCTTCAGGAATATAAGTCTGGTTTTATTGATTGGTTCATGTTCACCTTGATTTATCAAAAGACGAAACAAAACTCATCGGTTTATTCGTGGGATACGAATTCATCTATTTTGTAGACTTTTCAGTGTGAGACAGATTTGTCTATTAAAGTCTTCGACTTTGGGTCGTATCAACTCTTGGTTGTGGGTGAGATCAACTAAGGGAATCAAGTGCGCAGTATCCTGCTGGGATCAGAGGCGTAGGATCTTAACTGTACCTTGGATCAGAGTGAGATTGGTTGGGGTTCAACTGCAGATCAGAATCGAAGTTAATTTGGAGTAGACTAGTGTCTGTAGCGTCTTAATACATTGTATGTTTAATCTAGACTAGGTCCCGGGGTTTTTCTGCATTTGCGGTTTCCTCGTTAACAAAATTCTGGTGTCTGTGTTATTTCTTTTCCGTATTATATTTTGTTATATAATTGAAATAATACAGTTTGTGCGTTATTTAATCAATTAGAATATCCAACCATATTGGTTGTTGATTTAAATTGATTGATACATAGATATTGGTCTTTGGTACCATCCAAGTTATCTCTCTTTGATTAAGACTCACGAATTATATTTGCTTGAGTAAATCAAATTTATAGATTGAGATAATAACTCCTTGAGATATTTTCTATTGATTGAGTCTAACTGTCTAGTTGATTCTCTAGAAAGTAACTTGGAGTTTTCCATACAGATTGCTAATCGAAATATTAGGTGTGGTTGTTAGACCCCCGCTTTTTCAGAGTTACTGGGCCCTTTGATTTGGGCCAAGACTACTTATTTTTAAGGATAAGGAGACCAATCTATTTAATCCCATGTTGTTCAGGAGCTTTGGTATTAAGTTACATGATGAGATATCTTTTTAGCTACACAAGTTGGGCTTGGGGCCACATACACTTACTTTTATATACTTGTGTAAAACATTGCATCAGCAAACAAACTTTGGCCGAGTGTTTAGTATATTTTAAATTTATACTTACGATCATCGGGCTTGAGAAGGAAGGACAGAGAATTTGAAGCTAAGCAAGTTCGGGGTTAAACTTTAATTTCTACAAGTGAAAACTACTACCACATTAAAAAAAATTCCAGATTTTGGTCACTGTGAAACCCACGAGCGTGAAACTTCACATACACACCCATTTTTGGGAGAAAAAATCTCTGAAGCCCATATTTTTCTAAACTTATGTTTTATTAAGGAGGCGAGATAGAGAGAGTAAACTTCCAAAAATCTTTGTATCCAGAGCGGATCTATTTTTGATCTTCTCTCGCACCACAAATACATGATGATCCCAATATTCGTCATTGTGGAAAGGTGAATTCGGTTCTGGTCCTACCCGTCCTAGCTACACCAAGTGACCTCACTTTTCCAAGAACAGTAAGAGAGAGAGTTTCCTTTCCATTGTACCTTATCCTTCTTTATATAGACTTTCTCAAAAGTCCCCCCTTTATGACATCATGACACATGTCCTAAACCTCCTTAATTACTCCTAATGCCATTTCTTAACATAACCTCCTCCTTATTTATTAATCCCTTCCTTGTTTTCCTTACCTCATGAGTATTTTCTCATTGGACTTGGGACTAGTCCCCTTGCCTTATGCTAGACTTATCTACCATCTTAGGGGCACCCCGAACCTGTTTAAGGGGTATTATTTTTCATTTATCAACATTAGTCCCCTGACTATTGGGTTATTTATAAAATAACCCAGTAGTCAAGCCGTTTAGAATTTTCCAATCAACACGTGGCGCTAAGAACGGGACGGTTACTATATCATTTATGACTATATTTTCCTTGTATAAGAACATCGTACCCCCAGTCCGATCGTCGGTCCCAATATTTTTGTTTCCGTTTTTGTCTCTTTCCGTCGGATACTTTGCTTAAATGGCTCATTCCCTGCACGGGTATGTATTGACTCTAGCGCCTATCCACTCAAATCGGTTTCACGGTTCAAGGAGACAGAATTAGCGTGTCTGTTGTCGGTGAGGGCGAAGATCGAGGCACGCAAATAGAGATTTTATGCCCACTCAATTCGCGGAATATTATGAGGCGTATCAGTCTGCTCAAAAGGCCGAGCCATCCGGGCATGTGACAGCCGCAGTTTAACACACCTTAGACGATGTTTCCACTGCGCGATATGCCGCTAACTCTCTTCTTATAGAGTCCTCAATGATGTTGGGAACGATAGATCGTGTCATCGCCGATTTTAGTTCGCGTACTTATGGTCAGACGACCCCACGACTTCTCGGATATGCTTTGTCTTTGGAGGATATTTCTGCGCTTGTGAGATTGCTCCACCTCAAGGACAAGCTTGCCCGCTTGTTAGTGTTAAGAGCGGAGGTGGAGGTACTACGGGTCCTCAGGAGGACTCGTCAAAACCAGGCGCGGAGGGAATGCGAGGATCATGAAGGTACTCTCGCGCTTGATCGAAATGCAGGTGGCAAGGGTAAACTCATGCAAGACATTTATCTTCTGGTAAACAAGGCTAACTGGGAATTATCTCAAGCAAACATCCAGTGCGACGAAGGACGTCTAATGACAGAAGCCGTGGACATGGACATTACTCGCCGCCATGTGCGATAGTCGACTAGGTTGCATGTAGCTTCATTGTTTTACCTTTTTGCTTTGGGGATAGTTTTGCCTCTTATAGACTCTTTGTTGTTTGTATTATTCATCATTGGTTGGAATTTTCTCTTTTGTTGATTTTCGCCTCTCCTGTATTGCGGGTGTTGCTATACTGTTCTTGGTTCTTAATTCCCAAGTCCCCAGGACTCGTTTTAAGCTTGCTTTTCCCCCTGGACGTGTGAGAGTGTTGGTTTCCTCGTGTCATCATTGATGTGGGTTAACACGTGTTGTTAGGCAGGGTAGAGGTGTGGATGGTTATTGTATCGTGAATAACGTCATTTAACTTTAAATACAGCTCTCCTTTTTAGTTTGCTCACTGGTTTCTTTTATGGCTCCCATTTTCCGTGCTTCCGGTTAACATATTTCCTTCATGGCTAATTCTCTTCACGGCTACATATTATCCATGGCGCCTATTCCTAGGCTGGTCTCGTGATGTTTAAACGTGATGAACTAAAACGGCTCTTGCTCGTTAACGCTGAAATCGAAGCGCTTCGCAAATAAAGAACCGTAGATAGGGATTCCAAGCGCAAAAATTATAGGAAACGGGATGAGGCATGTCGAGTCGCTCAGCGAGCTAACATATCTGGCCACGTGCCCTCGAAGATTCAGGGCACGTTGGATGAGGCTGCTACCGCTCGTGTTGCGGTGAATCAATTATTCGCGGATTCTTTGGTGATGGTTACTACTATAGATCGCGTCATTTCTGATTGTCTTCTCTGGATTTCTAGTCAGATATCCCCACCACTTCTTGGGCATATCCTGACTTTAGCGGCTGCATCTTCGCTTGTGTCTCATCCCTATCTTGAGGATGAGTTAGCGCGTTTGTTGGTTTTAAGGGAAGAGTCTGGTCTGTTGTTCATAAAGAGTACGATGAGCATGAGGATACCCTCTCGCTTGCTCGCAGGGATGGGGCTGAAGACAAAATTATTCAGGACATTCACAAGTTAGTGAATGAAGCCGATCAAGATCTTTGCTTGGTTACCGCGCAATGTGATGATGGGCGTCTGATGGTGGAAGATTTAGACGCGGATATTTCTCATTTCCGGGATTTAATAGATGATTAGATTTCATGCTTTTTAATACCCCATATGTGGTTTCGTTGTTCTAATGCGTTTGCTTTAAAGTATGAATAAAATATTGCTTTTGAGTCAGGATGTTTATCCCCCTTCTTCTCTCTATTTTATTTTAGTTTGTGGAATGTTGGGTTGGATGAGTGGTGATAGAATGCACTTACCCTCCCCCTCTTTTTTTTAGGGAGGTTGGTGCCCACTTATTCCCCCTTCCCCACCGATTTTTTGCATCTTGGGGAGTGGGGAGGGTGGGCGTTGATTAAACGCGCCTACTCCCCCTTTTTGTTTATCGGAAAGATGCGGTGGGATGGGCTGGCATTGATTAAACGTGCCTACTCCCCATTTCTATTTGATCACAAAGATACGGTGGGATGAGCGGTCATTGATAGAAGGCGCTTACTCCCCCTTTCTTTTTTATCATAAAGATGCGGTGGTATGGGCGGTCATTGACGGAATGCGCCTACTCCCCCTTTGCATTTATCGGAAAGGTGCGGTGGGATGGGCAGGATTTTATTAAACGCGCCTACTCCCCCTTTCTATTTGATTAGAAAGATACGGGGGTGGGCTGTCGTTGATGGAACGCGCCTACTCCCCCTTTCTTTTTTATCAGAAAGATGCGGTGGGATGGGCGGTCGTTGATGGAACACGCCTACTCCCCCATTTTATTTATCGAAAATATGCAGTGGGACGGGCGGGCGTTGATTAAATGCGCCCCCTCCCCCCTTCTGTTTGATCAGAAAGATGCGGTGGGATGGGCGGGCGTTGATGGAACGCGCCTACCCCCTTTTATTTTTTATCAAAAAGATGCGATGGGATGGGTGGTCGTTGATAGAATGTGCCTACTCCCACATATTTCTTTCTTTCTCTTCTTCTTTACTTTTTTTTTCGGAATTTGTTAGCCTTTTGAGCATTTTGGAATTTTCGTGGGTTTATCAGTCGATTAGGCACTCCTAAGTCCTTTTGTAGATGTGTCGGCTATTTGAGCGCCTTTGGCATTCCAATAGCCTTTTTGTAAATTCGTCAGTCGATTGGGTGCCTTTGGCATTCCCAAGTCCTTTTGTAGATATGTCGGCTTTTTTAGGCGCCTTTGGCATTCCTATAGATTTTTGTAAATTTGTCATTCGATTGGGCGCCTTTGGCTTTCCCAAGACCTTTTGTAGATTTTCGGTCTTTTAGGCGCCTTTTGGCATTCCTATATCCTTTTGTAAATTTGTCATTCGATTGGGTTCCTTTGGCGTTCCCAAGACCTTTTGTAGATTTGTCAGCCGTTTAGGCTCCTTTGTCATTCCTATAACCTTTTGTGAATTTGTCAGTCGATTGGGCGCCTTTGGCATTCCCAAAACCTTTTGTAGATTTGTCAGTTGTTTAGGCGCCTTTGGAATTCCTATAGCCTTTTGTAAATTTGTCGATCGATTGGGCGCCTTTGGCATTCCCAAGACCTTTTGTAGATTTGTCACTGTTTTAGGCGCCTTTGGCATTCCTGCAACCTTTTGTAAATTTGTCATTCGATTGAGCGCCTTTGGAATTCCCAAGACCTTTTTGTAGATTTTTCACTGTTTAGGCGCCTTTGGCATTCCTACAACCTTTTGTATATTTGTCAGTCGATTGGGCGCCTTTGGCATTCCCAAGACCTTTTGTAGATTTGTCAGTTATTTAGGAGCCTTTGGCATTCCTATAGCCTTTTTGTAAATTTGCTTCAATCGATTGGGTGCCTTTTGGCATTCCTCGACCTTTTGTGACATTCACACCATTGTTGATAACTTACTCTTTATTTTTCAAGGCTGTACTTATACATTGAGCGATTCATGCATAGAACTTTTTAACCATTTGTCGTTGATGGGTGTCTCAACTTTGGTTTCATTCATTTGCTTGAGCTTGTAGTATCCATTGTCTGCCACTTTTTGTATCTTGAACGGGCCTTCCAAGTTTGCGTTGAACATACTAGCGCTAGCATTTCTTTGTCGTGTGTGCGATTTTCAGAACAAAGTCGTTTATCTTAAAGATTCTTTCTTTCACACTCATGGTTGTAATAATAAGTTGTTCGCTTCTGTAAGCTTCGCGAATCGTTCCGCCCGTGATCTTCTTTCTTCTATCGTGTATAAGTGGCTAAAAGACTTATTTCATCATCAGTGGTATGGATAGCCATTGCTACTTTAAGGAGGAACTAATATTTCTATCGGTAGTATCGCATCTTCTCCATAAACTAGTGATGTGACGACCTAAATTATAAACATGTTTAGATGATAGGATTACAACCTAATTGAATAATCAATTCCAGATTGATTTATTTTAAGAATCATAATAATGTGAACTAAAACCAACTAGAACTCAACACTCGATATTTATAAGAGAAGAACTCTCAAATGATATATTAATGTATTAGTATGTTTTGATACAATAAATAAAGAATACACATATACAAAAGATACATAAATGTAACACGGTTCGCAACGCTTTAAACTAAGAAAAACAAATATCTTCACGTGCACCATTTCTTCTCTCGTAACTAAAACTGAAGTGGAAACGCGTTAGCACATCATCCTATAAGGGTTCTCAATGAAAACATATAACTCTCAAGTAATCACTAATATGCCTCATAGTTCTAAAAGAATATAAATTAAAAGAAACGAAAAGAAACTAATCGTTCGTCTATTTATGCATCATGAAGAAAGTGTCACTATACCTCACAAACTCATTGGAGAAGACGATGCGAAAGAAACCCTAATCAATAATAATAACATCATCCACACAGAGTACCCATACAAATTATGATTCAGAATATTACCATCAAGATCAGAAAGTTAGACAAACAAGTATAATATGCACACGAGTGATTTCCCCAAATTAAAATAGTATATATAATAACGAAACGGGAAGAAGTCACTTACTAGGTAATATTATAACGGGGAAGAAGTCACCCTACTATATATTATTTATATACTATTTAAACGGGGAAGAATCCGCCCTACTAATATATTGAAACGGGGAAGAAGACGCCCTACTAAGTAATATTAAAACGGGGAAGAAGCCGCCATACTTAACTTAGAAAAGAGCCGTGGGGAATCACAGACACTCTCCTTACGGGAAAATCATACAACGCATATTACACGCACATCAAGACACATACATGCATTTACATAGATAGTAAAACACACAAACATGGAAAAAGTATTAAAGACTCATCATGCTACTTAAATAGAAAGAATTCTCAATGATTACAAGAAGGTTCTGAGTTCCCACCTGTTTTGACGACAATCCACGTCTACCTTGAAATCCACTTTGGTTCATCTTTTGAATCGTCCATTGTTAATATAGACTAACTGTTAATCACACATGTACTCCAAGAATTTAGCTAATAGGCTCACACAATGTTTATAACATAACTTCATACAAGTTTCTAGTTATAGGCTAAGTAAAATACCTAATGGTTCTAGGAATAAATTAACATCTACTTAACCAAATGAAGTCCAATTTGGTATCATCGAAATCCTCGAAAAACCCTACAACTTTACAGAAGGAACCGAAAGCTAAATTGGACCATAAATGGTTCAAAAACCAAATATAAGAATTCTGGCCCTAAGTCCAAGCCCACGTGCCTATCTGGTCCAGCCCATAAAACCAGCCCTCTAAACCGCAAGACCTACACTTATATTACTTGGTCTAGCTCTTGATTCAGCTTCATCGATTGCCGAGTTCATTCAGTCAATTTCACAAACAGTTGATAGACAGTTCTACGCATTTTTCACTACTTGCCAAAGCACAAAGAAGTCAACTTCGGGCACTCTATATCATTCAATTTTGATCCAAAAGGATAAGTTAATGGCTCATTGGAAAGGTGACTGTCTTGTATACAACCTTTTAGTTATGACCGGGAAACTAATTCCGATACAACATACCTATAAAAGTCCTGTTTAGTCGCTTAGTGATTGTTATTTCGAAATTCCAGTCCAATGTGTTAACTTTGAAAATTCATAATTAATTCTATATTAATCCAAATCAGATAAACTCAAATCCAAAAAATAGACAAGAGAATCTTATATAAATCTCCTTCAGTAACCAACTACAAATTCACATTTTAAAGTACCTAAACAAATCTATAGATATAGGCAGAGACACTTATATTGCACATACAATCATGATTATGGACTAATTGATTCTAAGCTATTCTCATTAAATAAACAACTACCCAAATATTCATCAGCATTATAGAGTAGTTTAGTAAGGTTACCTTAATTGAATATTTAAGTTTTCATCGCCTCCATCATTGAAATCAACTAATCCATCGTCATCGTCTTATCATAAGCATCACTCTTCCATCATACTCAACAAGAACCATAATTATTTACCATAATCTAATCTCTCTAGAAGAACCTCTCTCGATATACATATACATACATAATTTCTCAAAGTCACTCTTAATATTTACCATCATCATCAAATGATCATTTCCCTTGACAATCTAACTAAACCTTTCTCTAATATCTATCTTTAATCTTAATTCCATCCTCTTCTCTTTCTTTCTTTTCTTTCCTTTCTCGTCCACTCTCCCTCTTAAACTTCCACTCGCCTTTGTAAGAGTCATCATATCATAACCCTCTATTATGGTGTGCCGCAAGTGATGCATAATGATGGCGCATCACGAGTTGTAGAGGCCAAATACGATGTTCGCCGTAATAGGCGCGTGCAACCATAATAATTATCTTGTATAAAGTACATCAAGTGTCAAGAATGGAATAACCTATAGGGCCGGTGAAAGCGC